>OY728136.1:457679436-460179436 GCA_963277665.1 Viscum album
ATGGAGTCTTCCAATAGTCGATCATCTCTTTGTATTGTGATATTGGGAAATCATGAATCATCGGTATTTCTTTAAGATCTGTACCACCTCTATTTTTCCACCCAACCTATAAGTCATACTTGTACTCTCACAACATTTCACCTAATTCCAATAACCTTGAAACCTTGGCATTTTTTCCATCAGGAAAATTATATCAGAGCTGCAGTGGACAAAATATTTATTATGAAAATTTTATAAATTAATATATATAAAAGTTGATTAATATTACTTACCCAAATATCTACCCAGTAATTGTTCTTTATTTTTTCTTCAACTTCTCTCCAACTTATTTTTTGAACTGGAATGATATTGTTGTTTTTAGCAAGTGTTCCCATAAAGCTTTTACATTCCTTACCATTTTTTTTAATTATAACACTATCTTCATTGTATTCTACCATGATTTCCATGTGTCAATTCTATACCTCTTGCATTTTTATGTGTCATCGTCGTCTAGTAGAGGCTGTAGCTAATCCTGAAAAAATAATAAAGGAAAATAATATATATGAATTTATCATTAATTGTTAACAGTAATGTTTAAACATGTACCAGTGTATGGGGGATCTACTGACCCCTGAAGTGATGCGTCTAGAGGAGGGGTAGTAGCCTCTGTGGTAGGTGGGATATCTAAATTAGGATTACTATGTTTAGTAGATAAGGATAAGTATACTGATGGAGGTAGAAAACCTGATGGATAACCCTGTACAGATGAGGGTGGATATGGATATGGATATGGCAGTGGGATATATGAGGGCGTAGTTCCCTGTAGAGTGGATAGTGGGAATGGAAAATAAGGATTGATGAGAGTCTAAGAACTACCATCCAATGTCAGTGCAGGTGGAAAGGGATATGAAAATGGTGGGTATGAATAATATGGAGGTGGCTTAATGGGAGGATGACTTCCTAGTGACTCAAGAGGCATAATAGTAGGTTGAATTTTAGAATCAGTCGTAGTAGTACCCCCTTCCATACTATCAACCTCAGTAGAATAATCCAACAGTCTCCTCAATGATATAGCCTAAAATAACATATATAATAAAATAAAAGAAATAATAAAAAGATACATAATATGAAAGACCATGATACTCAAAAATAATTTTTACTTATAGTGGTGCCTCGAGGAGACATACGTTGTTCATTTATCTATATTCTTCTAATTCTTCTAGTATCATCATAATTAGACATTTTGATCTGGAAATTTATAATAATATTCTCATATAAATAGAAATAATAAAAAATGTTAAATAATACAATTGTATCATAAAAAATGATATACAGTTTCAAGTGTGATATTTATATTAATAAAATATCAATACTTTTCAATGTTTAAGAATTACAAGAGATGTTTTTAAACATAAATTGGTCCGGGTATTTATAGTTTTATATTCGAAAATTCTGTAAAATATACTAGTCAATTTGATATCATGTTTGAAAATTTAAAAAAACACATACATTATTGAAATAATACCATGTAAATACTTACAAATGTGTCAACTCTATGTGTGCTCTGTGACAATTTCTGGTTCAAAATCTGTTCTAAAAATGGAATCATATATGTCATCAAATGAAACATTTGAATAAATATTGATAGGTTCATCTACAACATCATTTTCATCCATGTACTCATCAATAATATGTCTAGGAATGACATAAAAAATAACAAATTTTTTTTTTGTAATGGGATAGTTACATAAAACACCTATTTAGATTGTGATGCATGAATATAAGGTTTATCAATATAAAGTTGTCGGTTTATATCAATCACTCTAAATCCACAGTTATCAAAATGCCTTCCTTGTTGTGTCACTGAATCAAACCACTTGCATTTCATCATTATGACACTACCATGTGAATAGTAATCTAATAAAATGATTCTTTAAACAACACCATAATATGATATATTTTTTGATCGAGGATGTCTATTGGATACACTCACATAACAATCTGTTGTGGAAATTATCATGACACCATCATGTTGTGTTTCTATTTTTTTGCATAGCTATTTATAACGGATTTAATTCCATTGATTACCATTACCTTATAATCACATACCACATCATTTGGACCGAAGGACAATGCTCTTATTTCCTCCAATACTTCATTAATTGGTATAGTTAAAACCTAAAAGATACCAACATCAAATATTAAACAGATTTATGTGATTATGTTATGACAAGAAAAAAAAAGAAATTCATTACCTTTGACTTTAACCAAGCTGAAAATTCTTTGATGTGCAACAATTCCTTCATCTTAATAGATAGAGAGAAATGTATCTTTTTTATAGTTTCTAAATGTTCTCTATATATATAAAATATTTAAAATGTTAGAAGATATGAAGAAACCACACAATGAAAAAAATGCATATTTATTAGATAGTTGGGTGCAATCGAGTTGAGAAACAAGGGACCCCGAGGGGGTCTGCAGGTTTCATCCGAGGAGAGAGGTCTGAGTAAGGTATTGCACCGGAGGAAGCTGAAGACAGTGAGGGAGTCGGGAGAAGGTGAGGTTGAGCCAGGGATGGAATTATGACCAAGGGTAGTCTGAGACTGATTGCGTTTGTAGGAGTCCGATAAGGGGTTATTCAAAATGGGAATCAGGATTCTCCTCGGCTCGGGGCTAACCCTAGCACCGCTGGTGGAGGTGTCGTGCCCTCTTTCAGAGGTCGGGCACGCGAGGTCGTCTGTCCCCCCCCCCCTTTTACTATCTTCCAGAGCTGCCAAGGGATTCTGAGCCTTTCTTCCGTTCCTCGCTTCTCCCGGAGGTGCCTGCGATCAAGATCTCCCCGAAGGCTTCAGAATCGCTCAATGGGTCGCCTGCGTTCTCCTTATCGCCTTCCGAATTTCATGAAGCTGCGATGGTGAATTCGCGCACACTGATTACAAAGTTTGGTCCGGATCGGCCTGCTGTGAGCATCTTCGCAAGGTATGTGTCTTCCAATTGGGGATTGCAGCAAGCGGCTGCCATTGGGGTTCTCGACCGCTATCACCTAAGTGTTCATCTCCAATCCTTTGAGGATTTTGCCCGAGCCTGGTCTAGTGTGTCACGAAGGTGAGACAACCACCCTTTTCTTCTGTTCTGGTGGACGGTTGATTTCAACAGGGGATGCGATTGTAATCGCTCTGCTCTGTGGATCCGCCTCTCGGGCCTGCCGCATCCTTTTCAGAACCCTGGTGAATTGAAAGGGATTGTCGGCCATCTTGGTTGCTTCCTGTAAGCTGACGATTCCACCGATCGAGTATTGAAGCCATGTTTTGCGCACTTCTGCGTTGAAATGGATTTGTCTAGGGTTCTTCCTCACCGAATTTGGATGTCTGTGGGTGGTGAGGATGGATTCTGGCAACGCGTCATCTATGAGGAGGTTGTAAGTTATTGTTCGATCTGCTTCTGTCAAGGACATTCGCGATCCAGATGTCGTCGGCATGGAGGTCGTCGTCGAAGAGGTCCCTCAACAGCCTGTGATGCTCAGGAGGATCATTTAACCTCTGCGATTGAGGATCCTGTTCAGACTCCGGCCTCTGTGCAGGTGTCGGCTCCGCCCTCAGTTTAGGCCCCTGTCTCCGTGCACCCTGGCTTACCAAGATCCCCTCTTCATTTGACTCCGATTATAGGAGATCATGGGGTGCCTCAAGCTCTTTGTTCTCCCAGGGATGGGCAGGTGTCCAGTGGGGGTATCGGCCAGAGGTGCCTCTTGCTGGCTACTGCTGGAGCGGTTCCGGTTGTGAAGGATTCATAGAGGTCTCCGTTGAAGAAGGATAAACATGTGATGGTTGATGAGGATGGTTTTACTCTTTATCTTGGTAGGAGGTCAAAATTGTGCAAGGATTATACCTCCCCTCATGATGGAATGGTAAGGTCTGAAGCAGGGATCCCATCCTTCCCTCCTTAATGCAGGGAAGCTAGTACAGGTAATGTTACCCCCAATGCTGACTTGGGTGGCGGTTCTACCTCTCATCGATCTAGTCCTGGTAATGTGGTGCACTCTCCGTTATGCGACATTTTCCCGAATCTATCTAATTCTCCTCCCCTCTCTCCGAGGAGACGGGCCAGGAAGATGGTGTTAGCGGTCCTGAGTAGTATTTTCACAAGAAGTAAAGCCAGACATTGAGTATAGTGGAAGTTTTATGCTGCATTGATTTCTTTTTGAGTTGCTTTTTGTTGTGAAAGACTTCAGTCACACTACTGGATCTGCCTTAGATGTGGTTTCAGAGCAGGGAGCGTTCACCAGCGCATGCCATTCGGATTTGGACGATTGAGAGGGTGTGGCGAATGCCATCGGTACCAGGCCTGTGCATCTTTGCATGAGACAGCTTACCGAGCGGCCATGCGAAGGTGGAGGCTTGAATTAACGATGTTGATGCTAGGTAGAGGCAGCTCTAAATAGTCTTTATTTAGGTGAATTTTCCTTTTAATGTTTTATTTGGATGTTATTGTTAGGGTTCTCACTTACCCTTAAAAGTGTCTTTTGAAAATACCAAAAAAAATGGATTTGGAGTGTGCATATTTATTAGTTTACTTACTTGATATAATCATCAAGTACACCATAGTTGAATAATATTATATGATGATCCATTTCCCACTCTTCACTACTTAATGTACACAATGAGTATGATCTAGATATCCCACTATTTGGGGTAGAGAAGGAAATGTAGGATAAATGGGATCATATTACTTCTCTTCAGTTCTTATTAGTCGATTAGACCTCGTAGTGACGTTATCCAAGTATGATGAATAGAAATCCATGCATTCTTATGCTAAATATAATTTCACAATAGAGACTTCGGAATGATATTAATTTCTCACATAAGATTTCAATGTAAAAATCATTATTTCTATGGGATACATCCATCGACTCAAAATAGGACCACCAAAAAGAACTTCTATGGGAAGATGCACAGTCAGATGTAACATACATGTGAAAAATGATGGTGGGAAAATTTTCTCCATGTCACATATAATAATCGATACATCTCCCTACAAAAACTGAACAACACTTCTACTCAGTATTTTTGCATAAAGGTCTCGATAAAAATGACATAACTTAATCATAGAAACTCTAACATTATGTGAATGTAAATGTCAAAATGGAAATGGTGAATCGACACATGTATCAAGATATGGTAATCATATGTTTTAAGAGATTTTAGTTTCACGTATTATGTATTAACCCTTTTCGAAACATTAATGAATAACCATATAGAACCTTCAAACATTCCAAGACCTAAAGAAATTATTTTTTCTCTGCCTTTGTTAGCGAATAACAGGAAAAAGGGACTTTCCACTTATTTTGACCAATTAACTCAGGATGATGTCTTACTCTTATACCCTAATCCATCAAATAATGAATTGACTACAAATCTCCTTTTTTTCCTTTGAAATTTAAAATAGTAGCAAGTAAAATCTCACAAATATTTTTCTCGATACGCATTACATCAAAACAATGACACAATAAATTCGATGAACAATACGGAAAATCAAAGAATATGCTTTTCTTTATCCAATTTCTATTAGAATTCAAATTAATATTCTTTAACTTTTTGATATTTGATTCACTTTTTCCAAGAAAATAATTCAAATCATCTAGTTCTTTAACAATAACATTCCCTTAAATTCGTTGAGGGGTCTCATCTGTCTTGACGATATAATCGAACTGCCTCTGATTTTTCCTGCATGGATGATCCATCAGTAGAAATCGTCAATTCCCTATAAAGATAAAAGTTCATCGAAACTTTAATCTTCGAGAATGTGTATTTTTCAAACAAATAGGATAGGATAATTTCCCTTTAGTACTCCAACCATAAATCATTCCGTAAGCAGGGAAATCATTTATCGTCAATAATAAAGTTGCTTGAAACATAAATTACTGCTTATTGAATGCATTGTATGCTTGTGAACCAACAATCCGAATCTCCTTTAACTCATCTATTAATGGATGAAATTATATATCAATATCATTTCTATGATCACTGGGTCCAGATATCAATATACTCATGATAGTAAATGAATTCTTCATACACATCCATGAAGGGAAGTTATAAATGTGAATGAAAACATGACAAGTATAGTGTGCAATATGCATTTGGAGAAATGGGTTGAAACCATCACAGGATCATCCCAATATAACATTTCATTCCTCAAATACAAAATCATGATGTAACCTATCAAATTTATTCCAAGCTAACCTGTCTGTAGGATGCACTATTTCATCATTATCCTTATTTATTTCATCTTCATGCCATCTCATATTCCTTTCCATTTATTCTGACAAAATTTTTTTGAGGCCTGTCCATTAAAGGGAAGTTCCACATCACTTTCTCTGGTATGCGATATTGAGTTATGTATTTATTAGTATTCCACCTTGATGTGCCACACTGTTTTCATTAACTCAACTCTGCATTTTCCTTCTAGAACATACAACAATATTTGGGGAAATAATTAATCTTAATAGATGAAAATCCAATTTTTTCAAAGAACATTTAAAGAGTGTAATCATTTTCTGGAATATATGCATCATCAGTAAATAAATCCTTAATAAATTTAAGGATATAATCAACTGCGGTATTACTAAATCCATATATTGTTTTCCCATGATATGATTGCATTAAAAACATGAGTTTTTACATTTTTTAACATTCCTGATATACTGGGGTATTCAAAGATTCCATCACATTTCTAAAAATCTCAACGTCATCATCCCGATTAATAGACAAATATTGTGTTCTTGTATTAATTTCCCCTTGCACTGTTCCATAAGAGGAGATGGCTTTAAAAAAAAGTAAACCGATCAGGAATCAAATTTTTCACACTAATCATTTCCATTGAATCGATGTCATTCTCCACTTGATCTTATTCTCCATTGTGATACTGTGAATGATAATTTTTATAGAAACCATGTTTAGTGATATGGTAAATCACTTACTCATGATTTAACCATGTTCTTCTAACAAAATCAAAACACGTGCATCGAATAAATCCGACATCTAAATCATTAGTGAGTGAAAAGTCGAAAAAATATCATCACTCCTTCTCAAACTCATTAGTGATCCGATCAATGTTAAACATCTAGTATCTATCAATTCAGATGCATATAAACATACATTGAATAAATAATCTAGAAAATTACTTAACATGATATGTATTGTTTCATAAGACAATAATTAATCATCAATAACACGCTCATACAAAAATCATAACAAATATCTAAAAATTATGGTTTAGGGAATTGATAAATGTTTTAAATTATAAAAAGAATGAATTTTCACACATAAGTTCCAAGAATGAGGATTTATTTTATTAAAAAGAGTTTATATAAAATATATGAGACAATAATAATCAATTAAAAAAAGTGTTTAGATTGATTCACAATGAGTTGTGATGTTTTGTAATAATTCTATAAAGATTTATTGAAATTTATAGGCATTTTGAAAATATAAACCATATCATATACCCTAGTGTGTTGAAGGATTCCAATATACCATAGTGTGTTGAAGTACACCATTTCATTATTGATTTCTAATCATGGATTATAACACCGCATCATGGTGAAAATGGGAATGAAATTGGATTCCATTTGATCAATTTTTTGAATATGATTATCCCGTGTTCTTCAATTTTCAACACATAAATTTGTAATGTGTTAAATAAAATCAAAATCTGACAATGTTTTGGAGTTTGGTTTAATCAATGATGTGTGATCCAATGTGTTTGGATGTTATGTAACATTTGAATCATTATGAATTCTAACAGGCATATGAATTCTTTGTATGTGTTATGCAGAAAGGTGGATTATATTTTCATAGTTCATATACTAGAAACTATTCTCAACTAG
The DNA here is from genome assembly GCA_963277665.1 of Viscum album. NCBI lineage: Eukaryota > Viridiplantae > Streptophyta > Magnoliopsida > Santalales > Viscaceae > Viscum > Viscum album. Next base: position 457,687,298 of record OY728136.1, read on the forward strand.
ATAAATACCTCTAAAATGTTCAATTATATATTCTTCAGTGTAAATGATCTATAATACCATTTATATAAAATAAGTTATACCAATAAATTAAGTGATTTTAGTGTCCTGTGGATATCATCAATTTAAATAAGACATTAACTGATTAAATGCTCAAAGTAGCAATGTAAATGATTCCAATAATTGTTTTAGGAAAAGAATCAATGAATTAAAACTCTTAAAGGGGTATAATTTTATATTAATTGTTGGTCCCAATATAGGGATTGTAGAGAGTCTAGGGGGTGGGTGAATAGAATCAAATAAAATTTTAAAAAAAAATGCATAATTTGAAGAATAATAAGAATAAAAAATTTAAATATAAACAATAAATGAAATTTTAGTGTGAAGAGCGTATGAAAAAAATAAAGAATAATTGTATAAAAAGAATTTATATTAGTTCCAATAAAAAATATCCCATTTCTACCCTTTACACCTATCAAATCCTCTCAAGAATGGTACACACTAAATAGACATCACTTTTGAAAGAGATTGAAAACTCTTCATAATCTTCTTTTATCATACGCAACAACCAAAACAAACCAACCGACATTTTTTACACTTGAAGGAACAACCCAAGCACTTAAATATTTTCAAGGATATGGTAGAACCTATTAATTTTTTTCCTAGGTTAGCATAACCAATACACTACCTTTTAATGGAGGCACAACCATGTGTGAGTTGGGTGACTACAACTCGATAAAACATTATAGCACAAAGAAAATTCATCATAATGAGTATAGAACAATTAAACCAATTAAAGTTTTCAATGATTATTACTAGTGTAGAATAAGTATATTTGTCCCTTCACACAGTAGATATAGAACAATTTAGCTTGGGAATTCCTGTAAGACAAATGAGTAAACAAATGATTTCAAACTTTAGAAATACTTTTGTCTCAAGAAAGGAATGTGTGTCAATTTATATATGAAAATTTTAGAATAATAATATAATAATATAATAATATAATAATATAATAATATAATAATATAATAATATTTTTCACAATAAATCTCGTAACAATCTCATAAAGATTTCCAAATTATCATTAGTTGGTCATGAATGATAATCTATATAATAATTATCACCTAGATCATCATTCATGTCTTCCATAATTTTCAACATTTAAAAACATTGACTAAGTTATGTAATCATGTGAAAAAAATCCTTCAAAACAAATCAATATATTAATTTTTAATATTTTAAAATAGTTTTTCAATCATAACATATGATAGATAAGAAATAATAAATAATGATAGATAATATTCCTTGCACTGATAAAAAATTCTCCATGGCTTGATGATCTTCTCATGACGCAACTCTTTTCTATATATCTTCAAGGTGTGTATAATCACAAAATGAACTGATTTATGTTTCCAAATATACAAGAAAATTATTTACATAACCTATCTTCAATCATCATTGTTTGAATATCACGACATGATTTTTTTTCATATCTTCTATTATCTTCAAATCATAACTTTTGATAATGAAATAAGAGTAGTTTACTTATAAAGAGTTAATATATAAAAGTAATATAAAAAATCTATATAGTATGTTAGAGTAAAATATATAATACATAAAAGTAGTTTTATTTAATATGTAAAGTTAATTTCTAATTACATAAAGGTAAAATTATCTTCTCACATCATACATAACAATAAACCATGAATGTGTAAGATTCAATACTTGATATGTATAATTAATTACTTAATAAAAAAGGTCTTCTATGAATATAGTTGATATAAACAGTTAAGAACTAGATAAATAAGGTTCTTTACATAGTAAAAATCCTAAATTTTTGAATTTATGACTAAAATATCCAACTTCTGAATTCTATAAATTTAAGAAATAAAAATTCTATTACATATGATACTAGTACTTTTTCCCTTTAAAAACACTTGAAATAAAATTCTCAACACAAAACATTATAAACATAATAATAACAGAATAGTAAATAGATAACAGATTAATTATTAGAATGAAATATAAATCATGAATACCAGTGAATAGCATATAAATGAATATTAAAGTCATAATAGATAACAGTTAACAGAATGAATACTAAAAACTACTCCTGTGTAGAAATAAACACAAACTAGGAGCTAAAAAAAAGGTTAAAAATATTTAAAGAAGTAAAATGGTTTGGTCAATGCACTAAATGGAAGAATAACTCCCAAATAAGAGTGTGGGGAAGGGTAGGAATGATTTGGATGATGCATAGAATGGAGGAGGATTGCCTAAAGAAGGGTATAGAGGAATGGAGGAATGTGCGAGGGATGGAGGAACTGCGAATATAGATGTTGTTGAGGGGAGGAGGAACCATGAATGGAGAGGCCGCTAATGGAGAAGCCACTCCACGAATGGAGAAACCATGAATGGAGAACCTGGTGAGGGATGGAAGAACTGTGAAGGAGAAGCCAGCGAGGATCAGATGAGAGAGAAGTAGGTCAGGTGATGATTGAATGAAAACCACAATGAAGAGGAGACAGGTTTCAAGGGTGAGTGCACGAGCGAGAATGGAAATCCATGATGGAGGATGAAAACTAATGGAATATTATTTCTTTAGGGGACAATATCTATGGGTATATCTCATATAAAACTTATGTTTTTAAATAACCATTGAATTTTTTTAACCTATAGAAATGGACCCATTAAACCATGGCTATAAATTCATGCCTATAGGTCATTTTTCTAGTGGTTCTAGTTGGTTCACTTGGTTATTCCATCAATTATTTTTTTACTTCTCTCCAAATTTCAATCTATAGCCTATTTTATTCTATTCACATTATATGTTCTCTTAGTTTTATAAATAATCTCATATTCATTTCAGCCATATATATCCCCTAAAAATAATTTATTTAGAAAATTATAATAATAATAACTGTGAAAATGAATCTACTTAAATGAAACCTCCTTGGTAGACAACCTCAATTACTTCTATATTGTAGTAGTTAGGAGATTAATAAATTTTAAGAGGGTTAAAAATACAAAAACCCATTGTTTCAGTGTCACATAATATGAAATTCCTTGTAAAAACCCCATCCAAAAATATTTTTAACGTCCTGGAGAAAAATATATACTCTTTTAAATGTTTATGTGTATGATTTTAGGTTTTAGGGATTAAGAGATTCTTTTGGGAGTTTCTAAAAAACATGGGGTGAATATTTCTTCTTGACACATTTACATCATAATTTATGGATTATGGTGTAAGTACTTGGTTGGGGCACTTCGTAAGATAGTTTACCGAACAACAATATTGCAATCCATAAAATAATTTTTACATTGTAAATTATTTTTATACCATAAGACACGCTTTTACACCATAAACGCATTGGTTGAGGTAAATTTAACTCAAGGCAATGTGTTTTGAAGTGTATATGAGTAATGGGGAATTTATATTTTAAACAATGTGTTTATTACATAAATCATTCATACCGGTAGGTTTTATCGTGTTGCACATGTAACCATTATCTCATTTAGTTTATTCTTCCTAGCCTTGAACCCTATTCCATTTCAGGTGTGATTTGGGTGTTTTTCGATCCATTCTGAGTTCTTACATTAAATTTCCAATATTCATGGTGTTTTCTTTACTTCTCCATGGTAATATCACTTTCTAATTCTTCATTGTCATTGGTATTAGCAGTGGCGTGGTGTTCTGTTATGGATTCATCAACCATGTGGTGAAGTTTTGTTTGATCCTTTCAAGATATCTCATGTGACCATCTTCTGGAGGTTGACGCTAATGTTTTTTTATATTGTATCATGCAGGTTCTTTAAGGAATTTATTTTTTTATCTTCTCCCCTGAATTCTTAGCTTTTTGAATTAATTTTAAGATGTGGGAATCAATTCCTTGGCCTCCGTTGTTGTCTTTTTTTTTTCATTCCTATGTTGGTGGATCCCATTACATGCATGTGCGCCCTGAGTTTGAGGTAGGTTGTTTCATATCTAGCCTTTATTGAATGATCAGTAATTTCTCCTATTCCATATGTTGATATATATAAATATATTGGCCATATTTTTTTGTGTGTGTAAATAGATTTTAAGTAAAAGTTAGTTTTTCCCTTGGATTTGGTAAAAGAGAATGGGTGTTTTTCAAAGCATTGTGAAATTGGTTTTCAAAGAAGGTTTGATAAAAAAAGGGTTGATCGAAAATGATTGTGAAAATACCTTTGAAATGTTTTTGGAAAATTAAGTGCATGTGAAGTCTTTGGTACTTAATTTGAAGGTGTGTCTAGGGACCATCTTCCATTTTTATTATTGTGGGGTTCACTCATGGTGTTTTCCTCTCCTCCATAGTCTCTTTGTTTTATGGACATGATTGAATTTTTTTGGGTGTTTACTCATGTAGTGTTCATATTCTCCTTATGCATGTGTTATAAGGACTTGGGTGTGCACTAGTTATTGATTGTGGTATGAGAAGTCTGATAAACTTACCTTATGTGATACCTTGGCATAATTTACCTATACATTGTCTTTGTATTGTTTTGGAATTGATTTATCTTATTGACTTTGGTAAATGTTTATGAAAATTATTCATTGAAACTATTTTTCCAGGATTAATTTGTAAACTATGGAAAAAGAGAAATATTTACCATGCCATTGATATGAACTAATTTTTCATTTAATATTCCATGTTTTCTTTAAAATGATAATATTTGGTTTGTTTGTATAAAGACTTGATATGGAACACCTAGGTGAGACCCTAATATGTCATGACCCAACCCAACAAGGCCTGGGCTGAAACTCCCCAAACCCACCTCAAATAATCTAGGGGATGGCGACTAGCATTGAATAGGAATATAAAATAGGTGGGAGGAATTTCCTTAAGGTACTTGTACACACACTCAAAAACTCCTTAATGAAACAGTGTAGAGATATAAAAATCTAGAAACTAAAATGAATGCATAAAACTATCCCAAACTAGAGTACAATAGAAGTACTAAAAGGATATAAATGGAAAAACACTTACCCACCAAAACAAAACTGTAAAAGCATCCAACCTGCTTAGATGGATTATATCACTGTCAAATGAAACTACTGAACGGCTCCTAGGCCTATCTCCAGTAAGCACCTCAGTTGATTTCACTCACTATGCTCCACCAGCCACATGTCCATTAAGGAATCCATCTAAAGGCCTATAGTCTACATAAGAAATGACATGTGAAGGAAAACCCAATGCAAGGGTGAATATAAGAATACTCAATAGGCTCCCCAAACCCCCAAAAGAAAAGGGAACAACTGAAAGGAAATAGTATGCTCGACATATCTTGAGGGAACCCAATCGAGAGATAAAATCCACATTGAACCATCCTCATATATAAATGAAAATTCAACTCAGTACACAAGGGGTATTAACCCAAACACATGAAAACACTAAAAGGAACCCCATAATCAACTGACACACTTGTTTCAAACTCTAATTCTCATGAGGTTCTGACCTCATACCCAACAACAAAATTCTACTTGAGTCTCTAAAGATGGTAACACAAAACTAGGAGAACACACACCATGAGCTCAGCCATCCCAGATGGAACCCGTATGAGATATACACTCTATTCAGAATAACTCACTAGGTCCATCTCTACTGCCTAGCACTAGAGGTCCTACCAAATCTAACTCGTACCCTATGCAAGTTTATAGGAAAAAAATATGGAGAGGTGGGCCTCTCATCATTGTATATAGTTAACGGAGAACTATTCTAAACTATGCACTGTGTGCATCATCTCTAACGATAGATAATGGAGGGACCCACACCTCATCACTTCCTCATGGTCGAGGGAGTACTATATCCTAACCAACCCATGAAACCTATGTCACTCCTGAATAGAGTGTCTCTCACCTCAACCCGCTGAGGGAGCACTAACTCGTAACCATGTATCAAACGTAACAAGTGTAGGGACCTCTCCTCATAACCATACTCAAAATGGAGGGATCACTAACTCCAATGAAGTACCTGCTCCCCAATTCTACTCAGAGACGAGAGAGTACTACTCTATAGGTGAGAACCCACACCTTGGAATGATAGGGGAGTACCACTATGGTTGGAGGACCCGCACAATGGCATAACAGGGGAGTATCACTCTTTGGCTCGACGAACCTCACCATAGTACAACAAGGGAGTACCAACTCTGACAAAACAACAAGTATGGATGAACCACATAATAAAATGATAAGGGAGTCCCAAATCCAAGTTTAGATAAACCATACCCTAACATTATAGGGGAGTAGGCACTCTATCTATACATCATGTCTAGAGGACCTGTGCCCTGACATAGTAGGGGAGTATCAACTCCACTGATAGAGGACCTGCACCCTGGTCCAATAGGGGAGTAACTATACTATCTATCATAGAAGTTTGGAGGGCCCAAAACCTTTTATGGCAGGGGAAAATTTTCTCCAACTATATGAATGATATAGGAAACTTGTTCCATGGTCCGATAGGGGAGTACCGACCCGAATGTCAACCCAATGATACACCCTAATCATAGAACAAGGTCAAGCACCGATGCACAAGCTTTAGGCTCAAACATACCACATCATGTCTCGTAGGACCAAATAGAGGCCACATATGCATTCTATGTGGAAAACTGCTCATTATAGGCTACTCACAAGCCTGAATCTGAGTTCTATAGAAGGAGATATTGAAGGCAGAAGATCTCAATATGATATCAATGGAGTACACGATGTGCTCTAGGGTCCACACGGCGTGTGAAACCACCTGAGAACCTATCCTGGCATCTGGATTACACAATTTTCCAAGCTATGTAGTGGTACATGGTGTGTACAACCCGTACATGGCGTTTCTTGCTTCACCCCACCCCTGACCATGTTCATCTTCCACATTTCCCCTCCAGCCATGTCCCATACACGTCGTACATCCCATACTACATGGTGTGTGTAGGCTAAACATCCACCTGGACATATGGTTTTCCCATGAACAGTTTTGGCACCCCGTATCCATGTACTTGGGCTATGTAGTTAGTTATACATGACCATGTCCTATCACACAGCTTATCGGGCAATGTCCTATGGCTACAAGACATGGGGTCACTACACTGAGTGTAACTTCGGTACATGGAATGTACACTCCAAAAGTCATATTCCCCAAATAGGAGGAGACACATGATGTGTCTCACTAGACTAAACACCATGTAGAGAGAAATTTTATTTAGTAAATACCTAGAAAAATTTCTAATTCACCTTGTTTTTTCCTAAAACCTTTAGATCGACCTAATAGGGATCTCTAGAAAATGAAATAGGGATCTAAAACCTTAAAACAATGAAAAAACTAGGGGATCAAGACCAAAAATAAAAAACTACCAACCTCATAGGAGAAACACTGAATCTTCAGATGTAGAACGATGATTGGATCATGGTTTTCCTTAATTTGATGATGATTAGTTCCAAGAATGGAGCTAAGCATCTCATTGTCATATTTATTTAGCTTAATTTTCATTCATCTCCAAAGGAGAGAGGATAGGAGAACATTCCCTCATGTTTTGTGAGCCCAACGTGAGGGGGGAGGGGGAATTAGGTTATATTTTATTAATTAAATTTCATTTAATTAATAAATCCACCACATAACACCCCACTAACATGACTCTGACCAAAACTTCTAGCCCAAACAACTTCATGTCACTCCTAGGGTAAATAAAACGTTTTGAACTCAACTGTGACCTCATAATTATTATTTTAGACTATGTTCAAGATTTATTACATGTTTCAATATAATCTATGTGTTTGTAAAAAAATATATTTAATATTTTTAAAATCACTGTTTTGAGGATCTCTGAGCATCGGAATCCCACACTGACTTAGCTTCTAGCTTCGAAAATATTCATAGAAATATTCAAAATTTATAGGTCAAACTTGATTCACCGCATTCTCTACACCTTAAATAATTTCCTCCTCAAAAATAGGAATCCTATTCATAAGAGAAAAAAATGAACTCTCCATTGTAACTCTCGTGCTAGCGAGATCACCAAGGGTTCCCTTGCTGCTTACAAGCATGCACTCATGGTAACCACCAAATCCAAACCACAACCAAATCCAAACCACAACCAAATCCATTTACAACTAGTTAAACATAATGAAACAAGCATCACATTTCCCCTTATATGTGATAGGAGGAAAGACACCAAGTACCATAGTCCATATTTAGTCATGGGGTCTAGCAGTACACCACCTTGGTAACCTAAAGCAGATACTGGTGAACAAGAAAGGGCTTCCCAATAAAAAATTGGTCAAGAATAAAAACTACACATGAAATTTCTGGACCTAATATGACACTCAACCACACATCACCACCCTAAACACATATTTCAAAGGAACTCTTCCACCACACCTCAAAACTATCTTCTTTAGGCAGCACTAACTCACTCACATGGTTTTTATCCCATCATAAAAACATGTCTTGGTGGGGGAAAGCGTTCCTCTTATTTGTGAGTTCAAATATACGCCAAACCATTCTACATCACCATTGAGAATCACACATACCAAGATGATTCCAGTTACACAAGGTTATTATACTATAAACAAAGGGCTGCCTAAATGCTCACATTGGGTTTTAACAGGCCCTCTTCCTGCAAACCACCAATTTTTCCCCAAGCCCCGAACAGTTAAGTCAGGGATCCTCATCCACCACACCATGATACTATCCTATTTGGGTGGCACTAACTCACACACATAGTTTTACCTGCATTGAAAAAAACATCTCTATGGGGGAAGGTCCTCCCTTCTCCATGTATTTGATGCTACGTCAGACAACACCAACACGGGTTTCTACCGACACCCGGTGTTACGCCGATTTTATCCATTAGCAAGAAGCGGAAGTAAAATAGTTCCTCAAAACAATGTCTAAAAATACTAATATATAAATTTTAAAGGACATAGTGAATACCCTTATTCATCCACAAATATTATGGGTAAAAAGTCTCTATGGCCTACAAATTTCCTCGTCTATGTCCTACGCCTCCCTAAACCTGGATTGGTCCACCTAGGGTTGGTGGTGGAAACACATCAAATCATGTGCCACCAAATTATTATCTCCCAGATCCTCTACCATATCTTCCATATTTTGGAACTACCTGCATAAAATGTTGTCTCTACTAAGGTGATCCATTGATCGACTCCCTCTTAGCAGCATTCTAGGTCAGACAATATCTAAAATGATTCCCTCAGTCATCACAAGAATAATAACACCTCTCCTATATCTGACATGATCCCTGGTGCAACTCCTAGAACACAATCCCATGTGCATGAGTTTGGGAATGGGTATGCCTCCTACACCTCCATCTATCCAAATGTTTTCTATCCACTATTGACGACGCCTAAGCCTCACGACCACCACTATAGGACATATATACTTGTCCCTCCACCAATAATCTCTATATTAATAGACCTCACTCTAGTACCCCCATATAAGTGGGGAGGCATAAGGAGACGACACCTGATCAGATGTCTCTATGGAGGACCTACTTGAAGGTATGAGCTCTAAATAATGGGTCTCACACCATGTCTAGGGAGTATCGTGATATGATTTGAACCTTGTTTATTACTCATCCATAGTCATACTACCCTACCGAAGCTACAAAAGATCCTGGATACACACCAAACTCTTAGTGTCTGGGTAAAAATCTTCCCTGAAGAGTTTCTAAAACTCCACAAAAGAGAATGTCACCTCATCGTGGGACTGTAGCACTAAACTCCACCACTTCCCAGTCAAAACCTGCAAAATGATCACTGCTAGGACTACTATCTAATCAGGAGGTGTACTCACTAGGTGCTAAACATGTGTGATTTCCTCGAGCCATTCATCAGCTTCCTGGGTGTCTAGATCACCTAGATACCTCAGAGTTTTATGTCTCTATAACTCATGAAGCGCACTCAACCTATTTGCATCCTCATCCTGAACTGCCTGAACAAACAACTTCTCAACAGGTGGTCGATCAACTGGATGACCACCCAGATAAGATGCCTTAGAACCAGTTCCCTATACTGAATCCTTACCTTGAGGTGGATCATCAACACAACCCCATTGTGGAACCTTGTCTGGATATCATCATAGTGGAATCTTGAAATATAATTCAAGACACACCATGGTAAAAGAGTATATATAGGGAGCTGACTCAAGAAGGACAAGGAAAATCTAAAACCCAGTTTTATATGATGCATGTACAATTATTTACCTACGACTACTGTCCTAATGTACCAAGTCTAAAATAATTTTATTAGAGTTGTCATGAATGGATACATCAGCCTCCACACCAACTATGAAACCTATGGCCTATGAGACAAACTCGAAACACCTTAACATTTTCACTATGCAACCCAAAATAAGCTTGTGACACTGCAGTCCCAAAGTGGAACCCACTATGATACCACTCTATTGTGACCCATCCCAATGGGTCCTAGGACGCAACTTCCCAATACCACCTCCAATAGTCCATGGGAAAATAACTAGTGCCTATTAGGCATATCACATAGATGGGAGGCCTTTTCCAACTGTACCTATACACATGCACCCCAAAACACCTGGATGTAATAGTCTAGAGATATAAAAAGTGGAAACTAAAATGCATGCATACAACTATAAAAATTCATAGTACAATAGAAGTATTGAAGTTTTAAAAAGGAAAAAACATGTGAACAACAAAATAAAATTGTAAAATATTCCAACATACTCAAAAGGAGGGGATTACTGTCAAATGAAACTACTAGAAATCCCCTCAACCAAGCTCCGGTAAACACCTCGGTCGATCTCTCTTACTAAGCTCCACCTGTCTCAGGTCATCTAGGGACTCCGTTGAAAGTCCTATGGTCTGGAAAAGGTAGAACACATGCAAGAAAATACCATATAGGGGTGAGTATAAGAATACTCAGTAGGAAAACCAAAACCCCCAAAAGAAAAGGGGAAAACTAAAAGGAGATAGTTCTCTCGACCTAACAAGATGGAACCCAATTGAGGGAGAAACTATAACTCAATCCATCCTTATCTATACATGAAAATTCATCTCATTCCACAAGGGGTGTAAACCCAGACATGTGACAAGACAACAAGGACTCCCAAAACCACCTAGATACACTCATCTTAGACTCTGAGTCTCAAAAGGTTTCGAACTCATAGCTAGAAAAAAAAAATTTACAAGAGGCTCTAAATAGGGAAACAAAAAACTAGGATAACATGCTCCATGATCCTAGTCATACCAAATGGAACCCTTAAGGGAGATATATTCCATCAGGAAAAACTCACTAGGTTGAGATCTAGTGCCCAACATTAGAGGTTCTACTAATGCTAACTTGAACCTTGTGCAAGGTGGTATGAAAACCATGTTGAGAGGCTCTCCCCTCACCACTATACATAGATGAGGGAAAAATAATCCATACTATGAACCATTTTATCCTCATTAATAACAGATAATAGAGGGACCCTCACCTAGCCACTTTCTGGTAGTCAATGGATTACTATCACCAAACCAACCCGTGAAACCTCTATCGCTCCTACATGGAGTGGACCGCACCTCAATCCATCGAGGGAGAACTAACTCCTAACCAAGTATCACATGTAACTAGTGAAGGAACCACTACTCATAAAAGTACTCAACATATAAGGGAGAACTAAATCCAATTTAGGATCTACTCTGCACTGCTACTCAGAGACGATAGAGTAATACTCTATAGGTGATGACCCACACCCTGGCATGATAGGGGAGTACAACTCTATGGATAGAGGACCTGCACCATGACATAATAGGGGAGAAAAACTATGTGGCTAGAGGACCTATACCCTGGTGTGACAAGAGAGTACCAACTCTGTCAGAACAACTTGTATGGAGTACCCACACCCTAGAACAAAATGGGAGTTCCAACTCAAAAGATAGAGGAACGAAACCCTAACATGATATGGGAGTATCTACTATATCTATACATCACATTTCGAAGACCCTCACCTTGAATCGGTAGGGTATTACTAAATATAGGGATAGATGACCCACAACCTAGTTCAATAAGGGAGTATCTACTCTATCTAGATAAGAAGATTGGAGGGCCCCCCACCCTAGTCTGATAGGGGAACATTATCTCTAACTATATGAATGATATGGGGAACCCGCGCCCTGATCTAATAGGGGATTACCGACCATAACATCAACCCAGTGATACACCCTAATCACTTCCCAAGGTTAAGAAACATTTTACAAGATTCATTCACAAACATGCCACATCATACCACATAGTCCAAAAGAGAGGACACCATTGCTTTCTACATGAAAAAAATACTTAGTATAGGCTGCTCAAAATCATGAATATGAGTTATAGAGAAAGAGTTATGTATGGAAGAAGATCTCAATAAGATCTCAAAGGAGTACACGACCTATAGTGGGGTTCACATGCCATGTAAATCTACCTGAGAACCTATCCATGTATTCAGATTACTCATTTTTTCAAGCCATTTAGGGGTACAAAGCATGTACAACTCATACATGGTGTGTCCCGCTTCACCTGGCCCATGGTAATGTTCTTCTTCTATATGACTTGGTAGTTGTGTCCCTTTCACGTCGTGCATCGCATACTGCATGGCATGTTCAGGCTAACTGGTCACCTGGCAGTTTGGTTCTCTCGTTCCCATTTTCAACACCTTGTATCCATGTACTTGGTCCATGTAGTTCTACATGTCCATGTACTATCACACGGCTTCCCAGGACATGTCCTCTAGCCACACGACACGAGGTCACTACATGGTGTGTAACATTGGTACACGGTGTGTAGAACCCAAAAGTCAAATTCCCTAAATATAAATAGACAAACAAAATTTCCCACTAGACTACATTCCATTTAGATGGTAATTCCAGTCGTGAATTACTTTAAAAAATTCTGAATTCACCCTTGTTTTTCTCAAAACATGTAGATCGACCTAGGAGGGATCTCTAGAAACTAAAATAGGGCTCTACAACATTAAAACAATGAATTACGAAGGGGTTCAGAACCAAAACTCAAAACCATATACCTCTATGGAGAAACTACAAAGATTTGGGAATATAACAATGCTCTAATCATGCTTCTCCTTGATCTGATGGCGATCGATGCCAGGAACGGAGATTGGAAACACTTTGTTACATTGATTATCTCGAATCTTATTCTTCTCCAAAGGGGATAGGAGAGGAGTGTCTCTTCCTGTGCATTTTCACCCAAAATTATGGGGGGGGGATTAGGTTAGATTTCATTTATTAAATTTCATTTAATTAATAAATCCACCAAATAACACCATGCTAACATGCATCCGACCAAAAATCATGACGTAGACAACATTATGTCGTTCCTAGGGTAATAACGACACTCTAAACTCAACCGTGGTATCATAATTACGTTATGATACTCCTCTTAGGATTCATTTCATGTTTCAAGATAAAATACACATGCGTCACAAAATATATTTAATATTTTTAAAATCACCGCTCTGAGGTTTTTTAGGCCCCGAAATCCCATGACAAATCAGCTCATTGCTTCAAAAATAATCTTAGAAGTATTCCAATGTTACAGGTCAGACCCGAGTCACCACACAATGATCCTGTTTATCTCACACCCTAAAAACCCCTTTCACGGTGTGTAAACCTGTTTATGTCTTTTTTTTTTCAGAACAGACAAGGCAATGCAGTGAGGTAGAGAGGTTTTATGTCAACTGAGTTAGGGTAGCTACTGGTGATATGGTGGGAAGTTTCCCACATTATCACATAGATTATTCATCCTTATCTTAGGTATCCTTTTCTTTTCTACTTTAACATTGGGTTTGTTCTGACTGCTTTGAGTTGTATCACATCTTCTATTCTATTTCAGTTATGGAATATATTTTCTTCTTGTTTTTATTCTATTGATTCCTTATGATATATATATGTGTGCGTCATGTAATATACTTTAGGTTGGGAGAAATTATTCCCTCTATTTTTTATTGATTCTTGGGTTCTAGTTACTAACCCATGGTGATCAAAACACCCTTCAGGTCTTGCTGTATTTCAGTTTAGGGCCTTGATGGATGGGTTATCAAAGTTTGTATATGAAAATTTAGTATCAAAGTATGGTTATGCCCAATATTTAGAAGTTGTTATATGGAAGATAATATTGTTGGGAATTTTGAGGTATGTTTTGGTGAGGGTATGGACAGATCGTTCCATGATCAGACTCAAGTTACCATTGAATTTTGGGATGTGTGTCTCCTGTATTGATTTCTTAATTTTAATTACAGTTTTGAATTTTGTTTTATAATTTGAATTGAGAGTTTTTTATTTTCTAATCATCTCTTCTATTTTCAGTGTACATTGATATGCCTCTAAGATATCTTCTATGGGTTCCATAAGAGAGTAAAATAGATTATCCTTGAGGGAATGCACCTCTAGATCAAAATCTTATAGAGGCTATCATTTTAGTAGTTTGTGTTGTAGAAAAAAATGTATCCCAAGTATATAATTCATTTTTTGAGGTACAACCAAGAGTTAGAGGAGAAAGGGATCAATCTCATGAGTTATTACGCATGAAATCACCATCCTTTAAGGGTAAGAATGAGCTTCATGAGGTGGAGGAATGACTAGAGTATATTGATTGGACATTTGACTTCCTATATACACCAGATAATATCAAGGTAAAGTGTGATGTCACCAGAATTGAGGGTCCCAATAAATGATGGTGGGATTCTATGGTATAGGTAGATAGGAATGTGGGTTTGAACTATAAGGTTTTCAAGACCCTTTTATTTCAATAGTTCTACCCATATAATCAAATGATGGAAAAGTCCCTGGAGTTCCTCTATTTTCAATATGAGATCATTTTGTGTTAGGGTACACTAATCGGTTTGTGGAGCTAGTTCATTTCGTTCCATAAGTGGTAAAGAATAGTCAGCTAAAAGCTCATAAGTACTTGTAGGGTTTTCGATCAGATATCAGATCATGGGTATTTATGATGAATATTTATACCCATGAAGAGATAGTAGATAAGTAAATAATAAAGGATATGGATATGATGGAAAGGTTGGATATTTAGCCCCTTCTCTTTTACTTAGAGACACCTTCAGTGGAATACATGGGAAGAAGAAGAAGTGGAATGATCATCATAAGATTAGTGGAGGCAGTTATCAACAACGAGTCTCCTGTGAACAATTAGATATAGAAATAAGTGTACCCCATACATTATACAAGTGTGGAAAGGTCAGATGCACCCAACATTCCTATCCCAATCTAGTGATGATATGAAATGATTGTGGTTTCTATGAACATCTACAATTGTTATTCCATGCCATTTATATTCCTCATTATGGTCAGGGATCATCGACTCCAAAGGAAACTATGGTGTAGTCAAAAATTCAATGTCCATAGGGATCCATCCAAAGAACTCAATAATGAAGCACCTTTATAGAGTGGATGAGGTTTTTTCAAAGGTTGACGTTCTTCAAATGACAGTGAGGGTTACCATATTTATTTAACCTTCTATAGTTACTACTTTATATGATATTGGTGAATTCAACTCATTTATATCTACCCAAATTTTTATGTTCTAAAACATTTGATATATCTTATTTACTTTGTCTTGGATTTAGAGAAACCTATTAGGAAGAAGAAATAATAGGGGTTTTAGTATCCTTATTGTTCTATATTGATAGTTAACATAGATTTAGTTTGGGATTTCCTCAGTATCAAGTTATATTTTTTTGATTTTTTCATTAGGATGGATTCATTTATTTCTAATTAGGTTGGGGTTGATTATTATCATTAACATGTATTTCTCCTTGCTATAGATAGGATATATTGTGTGTTTCAGGGAGAGTGGGATCTGAGACTTGTTCCTATAGGACCTTTCCACCTAGAGCGCAAGCTTTTGTTTTCTACTATTGTAGATGAGCACAGTGATGTTTCTTTTTTTAGTGATCTTCCCTTGGTTCCTAGGGAAATTCCTGAATTTTTTTACCATATTACATCTCTGTAATTCATATAGAGTGGTAGGTGGAGTTCATAATCGACTTGGTGTCGACTAATTGTCCAATATCAATACCATCACATCTCATAGCCCAAATAGAGGTGAGAGAGATCAATATTTAGTTGGATGATCTTAAAAAGAAAGGTTTCATTCACTCTAGTGTTTTGTTTTGGGTATCCCCAATTCTCATTTAAAAGAAGTATGGTGGTTCACTTCAATTATATGCAGACTATTGGATGTTGAATCAGGTGATGGTTATGAATAAGTATCCCCTTCCCCAAGTTAATGATTTGTTTGAACAAATAAATGGTAAAAGTGATTTTAAAATATCAATATTCAGTTAGGTTATCAAAAACTCATAGGTTGGGAGTCCGATATAATAAAAATATATTTTAGGAGTAGGTATGGTCATTATGGATATATTGTGATTCCTTTTTGTTTAACTTATGCTCCTAATGTTTTTAGGGCTCTGATGAACCAGATATTTAATCAGTATCCCAACACTTTTTTTGTAGTGTTCAGGGATGATATTTTGGTTTGTGTGAGAAACTATTTATGGTGGGGAGACCTTTTATAGTTGGTCTCTCTCTTCAGATGGTATTCTCTTCTTTGGAGATTAGTTTTTTATCCCATCATTTATGAGGATATTTGTTTTTTCTGACTATGATATCCCTTCTTGATTTATTCAGATATGCACTATATAGATGTATTATGAGATGAGATAATGATTCTAGTGGCCATGTATGAAGCATGAAATTGTAGAATATTTTTACCACTATTTCCAATAGATAAATACAAATCATACAAAACCTTGTAGTTTGTTTCAGCATCTTTAGGAGTCAATTTGGAAACTGGATGAGGTGTCTATACACTTTTTTTGTGTTACTATAGACTCCCCAAGGAAATAATTCTTTCTGAGTGGTTATTGATTAACCAATAATTTTTTTTCATTTTCTTCCAATCAAGGAAACCACTATGTTTGAAGATTGTGGTAAGTTGTATGTGAAGGAGGCTAGGAGGTTACATGGGGTTCCCTCTTCCAAAACCTTGGACAAGGATCCTAGGATTGCCTATTGGTTTTGGAAGATTCTCCAAGAGGTGTTTGGGTCTCAAGTTCTATTGAGAATATATTACAATACAAAGAAGGATTCTCAAACAAATAATGTTATTCAGATCTTGGAGAATATTCTCTATGCATACATTTTGGATTTTGATGGATTGTGGGATATCCATCTTAGACTGGTGAAGTTTTCTTATAACAAAAATTATCTATAGTTGATCAGAATAGATCCTTTTGATGATTTGTATGGTCACTTGTGCCGATCACATCTTTGTTGGGAAGTGTTGGGTGAGGCCTATATTGTGGTATTGGGTCTTATTCAAGAGATATTGGAAATGATTCACGATATACGTCAGCATTTGGTTATAATGTTGTGTTGAAAAATGTCATAAATGGATCATCAATTCCATCCTTTCTAGTTTTTCATTGGTGAATGGGTTTTTTGAAACTTTCTCCTCAGTTGGGTCACTATCGGATTGAGAAATAGGTAATGTTATCTCTAAGATATGTCAAACCATTTGAGGTCACTAAGAAGCTTGGGGAGGTTGTGTATCAGTTGGAATTATTGGACCAGTTGAAAATTATCTCTGCTGATTTCCATATATCTCAACTGAAGAAGTACCATCCATATCTCTCTTATATTCTTAGTTGGAAAGATATCAAGTTAGATCCAGATGTTTCAGTTATAGATAAGTCAACTAAGATCATTGATTCATAGGTTAAAGTATTATGTAGGAATTCTAACCCATTGTTAATAGTGTTATGGAGAAACAAATCAGATTCTTATGAGACTTTAAAGTGTGAATCATTGGTGGGGGAAATTGCCTCACTTATTTTTGGATCACCCTTCTTCTTCATGAATTCTTGAGGATGGAAAGTCTTATTTTGAGGAGATTGTAACATACAAGATAAACATGTATGATATTTTCAATTTTAAGAGTTTTTTTATTTTAAAGGTATTATGATCTATTTTTGGGAGTTTCTATAGAACCTATGTTGTAGACTACTTCCTAGAAACTTTTACGTCATATGTTTTTGGTTTATGGCATAATTACTTTTCTTGGAACCTACTATAATATGATTTATGGAATAATAATCTTACAATTCATAAAATCCTTTTTACATCATAAATTCCTTTTACACCATAAGACCATATTTTACACCATAAAATCACCGATCGAGGAGAATTTAACTTGAGGTGGGTTTTTTGTGTATACGAGTTATGGGGTATTAACACCATAAATGAGGTGTTTATGAAATAAATCATTTGTCTTAGTAGGTTTTATCACTCTACATGTGTAACCCTTCTCTCATTCAATTTTTCTATCCCATCCTCAAACCCTAGGCTAGTTTAGGTGCTCCTTAGGTTATCTCCACTCATTCTTAGTTCGTCCATTCAATGTTCGATCTTCGTGGTGGTTGCTTCACATATATATAGTAAAAGGGATTTCTACATCTTTATTTCCATTTTCATTGAAATAACATGTAATAGTGTTTTGGATTCATCAACCCTATATACACATTTTGTTTTAACCCTTCCTAGATCCATCATGTGATCATCTCATGAAGGATGACCCTCATGGTGGTTTTGGTGTACCATTTGGGTTATTTGAGGAATGTTTTGTTTTATATTATTTTTGAACACTTTTCTTATTGAATTTATTCTCAGATGTGGGAATTAATTCTAGGGCCTCTGTTGTTTTATTTTTGTTCCTTACTGTATTGGTGGATCCGATTACTGGCATGTGTGACCTGAGTTTGAGGGAGGTGGTCCCATCTCTAGCATTTGTTAAATGACCTATAATTTCTCCTATTTTATAAATTTATTTATAAATAAATTGTTATATTTATTTTGTTTATAAATGGATTTTAAATAAAATATTTTTTCCCTTGGTTTTGGTAAAAGATAATGGGTGTTTTAAAAGCATTGAAAAATGGGTTTTCAAAGCAGGCCTCATAAATGAAAATGGATGTTTGAAATTGATTGTGAAAATAAAATTTCCATGTTTTTGTAAATTTCATCACATGGGAATCCTTGGGTACTTAGGTGGAAGGTGTGGCTAGTTTCCATTATCCATTTTTACTATTTGGGGTTCATTCATAGGGATTTCCTATGATCCCCATGCCTGTTATTCTAGGAATTTGATTGAAATTGTTGGGGGGTTCATGCATGGGGTGTTCATATAACCCTTAGGCCCGTGTTTTAAGGACTTAGGTGCATGATAGTCATTGATTATGGTATGATTAGTCTAATATATTGAACTAATGTGATCCCTTGGTGAGATTTACATTTTATTTGTCTTTTTATTATTCTAGAGTTGATATACCTACTTGACTTTGGTAAATTTTTATATGAATTATGCATTCAAACTATTTTTCCTGTATTGTTTTGTAAATTATAGAAAATGGGAAATATTTACTATACCTTTGATAAAAACTAATTTATCATTTATCATGCCATATTTTCTTTAAAATGATCTCATTTGGATTGTTTGTATAGATACTTTATATGGAACACCTGGATGAGATCCTACTGAGCCTATTTAGCTCACACCTTGAAGTAAGATCCTAGGTTTTCCTATGAGGCACATATCTTTTTTGTGTTCCTGATAAACTCTTTCTTGAGTTAACTTTTTTGGATTAGACCCTGATGCTAAGCCTGAGGTTTGGTTGGGTATTTTTTTAAGAGAAGAGTCAGAGCGGCTATAAGTTGGATGTAGTCCTATGACACACTATGTAATGGCCTGGGAGGTCCAACTCACGATGTGTAAAGGGTTTTATAGGGAGGAAGACCCCAAACTTTACACAAAGTGTAATTCATTTACACGTAGTGTATTTTATTGAGTCCAATTTTAAAAAATAGAGGCAGAGCCTCTATTTTTTAGACATAACCCTCACCTCTAAATCTCTCATGCGTAGGAGAACCAATGAATTCCATGATATAAGATTTGGTCCCATTTCCAAATCTAGACTCTATTTCTTCTGCAGTTAGTCGCATTGGATCCGTATTAGTGAGTTATCTATTACACTTTTTCTATTATTCTTTTGTATTGGTATAGAATTCTCTATTTAGGTGCAATATAATATGCCTTATATTTAGGATTTTCCTCTGTTCTTCATTTTTCTCTTATTCTAGATCAAATAAAAATATTATACTTGACTAACACTCTTCTACAGACATATATTAGGGGGTTTATACTTTTCCAGAGTGGTTTGATTCTTTATAGAGTAGGTTTCTATAGTGCAGAATGTCATAATTTCCAACGTATCTCATAAAATGAATTGAATTCTTGATTTAAATTTAATGGAACATGTTAGGGATTCCCTTTAGTTCTTTTGATTTTATTTGGAGGTTGTTGTGCCAACCTAGGACACCCATGGGGTGATCCCTTGCCTTTTCTATTTGTTGAACCACCCAAGGGGTGTGTGTTTGAGCTTCCCTAGTTAGATGAATCCAAGTTATTGTTTAATTTAATTTAATTAATTTATTAGTGTATGGTTTGCCTCCATTTCAATGTTATACATGATTTGAACTGTTTAATTTTTTAAATTTGAATTTTCATATGAGTGATAAAACTCATGGAAATTGAATTCTTGTGAATTGATAAATGTGATGAATGATGAATGATTGCATAGAATGTCATGGGTGTGATACACCATGGGTCATGATTGTGGTAGTGTATTCCTTGGATGAAATTTATCCTTGGTTATTGATTCCAGTGGATGTATTGGGCCTTGTTACCCCTTGGATATGGATTTTTTGGGCCTTCAGTGGACTTGGTATGTTGACATGCTCCTTAGACCCCATTCGACATCTAACCGAGTTTCCATCAAGTTGCTCATCAGCCTTGATGAGGATGAATTGATTCACCATACCTTGAATCCAAACCCATGGGGTATAACACTTATTATTATATGGATATCTGGGGGTAAATGTGACCTGGTTGATTATACAGCTTGGTCGTGGTTAATACAACACTTTTAGACATACCTCATGGATGTGGTTGATTTTATATATAGGTTATATGATGTAATGATGGATGATATGGTATAATGTGTATACAACATGGTCGTGATGTTTATTTCTATTTCTTTATAGCTACCTTGTTATAGGAGATTGAACCTTGTTTTGTAGGTATCCTTGAAGTGCTTCACAATATCATTTTCTTGGTTATTTTAACTTGTGAACTTTACTTCCAATACTACCATACTTGTTATATTATTCAAAATTCTTTAGCTCAAATTTCACAACCAGGATTTTTTATAGACACTATTGGTAGTGAACTACTAGGATTGTATCTCACACCCTGTTTGGTATTCCATTGGGTGCCCAAACATTCTATATTAATGAAGGTATGGATTGGGGAAAGAGCACACAATATGAATCTTGATTGTTCTATTCTTAGGAGTAGGGGAACATGGGACTGATCTGAGGCTTGTGATTATATATGTAATATATCCTTTTAGTCTTTTGTTATTTTGATATATGTGTTATACTACTAACTATATACCTATTTTTTATGGTTTTTAGAGACATGAAATGATTATCATCGTATATGATATTACTTTTGACATTGTCTAAATATTAGTGTCTGGATGTTTATCTTCTGTCTAATTATTTATGTACTTTTTCTATTGATTGGTATGATATCTAACACTATGTTACACACTAACATGAGGGAATAATATCCCCATAGACACACCCTAGGTCCTTGCTACTAGTCGAAAGCCTTTTTCATTTGGGGATATGTGATTGAGGCCATGTGACCAACCGAGCTTGGGGAACCATTCAGTGGCATCTGGGTCTAGGATGTTAAAAAGTGGAATTAGAGGAGTTTTGTCTTCTCCTTTGTTATTTTGAGACAATATAAAGGGGATTATGAAGAATTGATTTTTTTTTTAATGAGTAGTACTTTGGATTATATAACCCATGTATGGGGAAAATCCAAATTGGATCGAATAAAAATTTGATGTTTTCTGGATTGTGACTATTATAGATAATTTGATTCCACTAATGGGTGATACACATGAATTGTGATGTGATTATTGATGTGATTAAGGATTTATTTTACCATTTCCCAATTATATATGGCTATGAAACTCATTCATAATTTTAGGAACTTTACATGATTTACATTCCATGCATTATGCCATGAAATATAAGATGCATTTTCTGATTGCATGATATTTTGATATGTGCATTGTGTGATATACATATTGTTTGATAAATGATTGTGCAGTGAAATTGAGAAACATAGTTGGTACATATAGTACCTGCTATAACTGAATAATTTTTTCCCTGATTAATATTCAATAAATACCCCAAGCATCCAATCGTGGATTGTTGAGTCATGAACCATTAGTTACATGGACTGGAACATGTTATGGTGTGGATTATGTGGATGCCATATTTTAGTTCATGAGGAGTATGAGACCTTATTGATCATAAGTGGTTAAAAATTTGGTTCAACCATTTAAAATCAAATGTGAAATGAATATAAAAAATAACTATAAATTGAATTGTAAAATAAAGAACTTAACCTTGACTCAGATTTTGAGTGGGCAGTAGGCAGTGTCTCCAGTGAACCTTATGACTATTTCTTTTTAATAGTACTAGATCTAGGAGTAGGTTGTGTAGTGCGGCCTATTTATAAGAAGATTTTTACATATCCTATGATATGATCTAAAAACTTTGTTATCAATCATTTTTGATGTGTGTGCTTTGAATTGTAGAGACATGCCACCACCACGACCTCTAATTGTATGTAGGAGGGCGGAGACAACCACAATCTAGAGGTGGTGGGCCATGGGATACTAGAGGATCTTCCTATAGTTCTAGATGAGGAAACAATAGTTTTTTTGGAAATGGGTTCTAGGAAATAGTCCCACGAGAGCTGCACATGATTTATGTAGACTTTTCAGGGAGCACTGAAGCTTGCCTCTTCTGTGGAAGAGTTGATGGGTGTGTTCGAGCAGCATCATACTCCCACATTTTAGGAGGGGATTGTGGAACATAGGCTACATATATGTGGGTTGACAATTTTATATCAATATTTGAGAATCTGGAGACACCTTCTTGAAGGACCCCAGAACACCCTGAGAGGGGAGGGGTGAATCAGGGTGTCAATTTTTTTTAAAACTTATAGATCTTGTTCCCACGTTAGTAGGAAACTGTTAAAACTATCTGAAGAGGAAGTGTAGAATATAAACAATCACATGCAAAGTAATAACACATAAATTTTACTTGGTTCACCACTAAGGGCTACATCCAAGGAGCATACGCTGACAGTGTGTCGGTCGTACCAAAAACCACTAATCTTCACAAATTGTAGATTACAAGAGTTTAGCACAGTTACTCTGTGCTAGGCGCACTACCTTTACAAGGTTTTTGGGATAGCACACTGTGTCCCTCAAATCACTTCTGCTGACTCCCCCTTGCACACTGCATTGGAAGAATCTTCACTTAGTTTAACAAATTGAAGGTCTCTTTAATGGTTTAACATTAAATCATGCATCCTAAACTATAAATGGATGATGTGTTGAAGTACTTTAATCACCCACAAATGTAATTTATTTTCCCATACACTGATATGTTATGGAAATTAATTTCACAAACTGATTTGGTCAATTTTTAGGCTTCCTTGGGTGTTCTGCCTACTGCTGCTGTTACTGCATACCACTGCTATTTTTGTGTACCATCATACTCCTCCGCATACCATCTAGCTCCTCTGTGAACTTCCCTTCTCAGTATACTACCCTACTCCACGTACTTTTCTACTCCTCCACATACTGTCCGGCTCCGCGTACTGCCTTGCTCCGCCATGTACTGCGAGGGCTACCTATGTGAACCACACTCTCTTCTACGTACTATTTTCCTTACACGGTTGATTCACTCCACGCACCATCTTCTCCACTGCATACCACTTCGGACTTCACTGAATTTCTTCCCGAAATTTTAATCTCCAATCTCATCACTTAACAAAGGGGATTACTGTTCCTTAAATAGTCACGTAGCTCCTCAAATTTTGGTAATATGATTTACCCAAATTTTCAATGTGGGAGAATCTTCATTGTAAATTGAACTCCATCCATGTACTGTTAGGCTCCACCATGTACCACTCCTATTTTACGAACCGAAACAATCCTGCCAAACTTCAACATCCCGCGCACCGCATGTCTTCACCGCATACCATCGTTGTGAACTGTTTTTGGTTCTACACACTGTTTTATGTACCACATGACTTCACTGTGTACCACACACCTTCACCGCGTACCACGTGCCTTCACCGCGTACCGCATGCCTTCATCGTGTATCGCCGACCTTCACCGCGTACCATTGGTGAAAACTGTTACCAAACTTCCGATTTTTGAGGCCCAAAAAATTAGCAAACACTGGGAAACTGTGCCAACTTCAATACAACATTCAGCCTCAAACGTATGACCTCATTCCTTACAACCTCCCTAGTCATCCATGTGCAGATTTACAATAAACACAAACCAAACTCTATTATTAGAAACGAACATCCTTGGTTCTAACAATCTCCCCCTTTGTGTTTATTGGAAATCTCCAGATAAATTCACTAATGTGCTAGCCAAGATCAAAACCTAAACCTTCAAGAAACAACTCAAACATCACTCTAAGTATACATGAGTAGTGCTCGATGTAGAAAACAAGAGAGATGACATGAATTGATTTCTCATTCTTTTATTTTCTCCCCCACAGTTGTAGCTCTGGTTGAGGGGACATGAATTGAGTTATCATTTTTTTCTTTTCTCCCCCATAGTTGTAGCTCTGGCTTTTTCCTGATCCACACTCTCCATTGAATCCATTGATTTTATCCATTATCTCACATTGTTAATATATCCCAAAGAATGGTATGTAAACTTTTTAGAGATCAGAACATACTCTCCCTAGATCGTATCTCCCCCAAAAACCCACAACACTTCCACAAAAAGATTAACACTGTCAAAAAAGTTGGGGAGAGGGGAATCTAGTAACCTCCTTATGCATTGGGAGGTGGCTGAACACCGAGGTTCAACCGATGTTTCTTAAACACCACTGCTAATAGTGGCTTGGTCATAATGTCAGCCACTTTCTCATCAGTTTCCACATGGTCCATTTTGATCATGCCTTGTTCAACCTTTTCCTTGATAAAGTGATATCTGATCTCAATATGTTTCGTATGAGAATGCTGAACAAGATTCTTTGTAAGATCAATTGTGCTCTTTTTATTATAAAACCCCAAGCTTCCATTGTATGTTTCTCATTAAATAATACAATAGCTTGCGTTGTACGCAACTTTGAGTTCTAGCTCACCATGACCAATCAAACCAGCCGTTTAAAAAGCAGTTATGAATAGTAATACCCACTTTTTTGAAAATTTATGAATTTTATTTTTCAAAATGGACTTCATTTTTGGATTCAGAATATCAAAATTAGCTTAGGGTAATTTTTTTTTATTTTTATGAAAAACATTCAATTTTAGATGAATAGTGAAAAATGTTGCGTTATTGTTTAAAACCAACTTTTATTTACAAAATTATTTATTTTATTTATATTTATTTTAGGTCAAAATAGATACATAATACCTATATAAGTTCAATGTAATTCATTGGAGACATTTTATAGTTAAATTAGATGTATACAATTTTATTGGACATTTTAACGTCTTTTACGCACCTTCTAGGCACATTTGCAAATTTGCATAAGCCAATGAACTCGTACCCGAGTGGTAAGGGCTCCTGCTTCGCATCCAAGAGACCCAGGTTCAAAACAGGGTGGAGGAAAATTTCTGGGGGGTACTGTAGTAGTCACTGTAGCAGTTACTGTTCGGTACTATATCAGCCAGAACTATTCACCCAATTTGGGCCTTCAGGCCACCAGTTTGGGCCTATAGGTCTCAAGGGCCTTTGGGTCATCAAAGGCCTTCAGGCCACAAGGCCTTCGGGGCACATAGACGATGGAGTAGCCCAGTTCACACAGAACATGCCCCAAAAGAGGATCAGATCAACAAGAGTAGTAAACACCAGAAGTAGAGCAAACCGAATTGGAATAATGAGAGGGTATGGTAGCCGCCATCGGGACGAGGAACCGTGCAACTTTGTATGGGGAAATGCTAGTCGATCAGCAATGCAAGGTGGGGAGATAGGTGATCAATAAATCAAAAGCTGGGGAGGGGCAGTTCTAGTGGTTAGGCCTACGGTTCATGTAAGGGGCGAAGTATACCTTTGGGCCTTCGGGTCATGTATTGCGGGTCAGTCGGGCCTTGTGCATTGGGCCTATGGGTCATGTACAGGTTCCCCTTCAACCCTTAAAAGGGGGATTATCCATAATAAAATAAAAGAAGGCCTTCGGGTCATTCGGGAATAAAACGTAATTTTACCACTTCTGTGAATTGAATTTCAAAAATATGAGAGACACGATTGACATCAGTAAGTAAAATGTGGTTCAATAAGATGAAAATAATTTTTGATGAATAGTAACTTTTGAATTTTATTTACCATGGTTAAAATTAAATAGGGTAATTAAAGGTAAAAATGATATTATAATTACCCTAAAACATGTCCTAATTCTATTAAATAAGTATTTTTAGACCAAAATCAACCTTAGGAATAAAATTTGATCCTCTTTGATCCACTTGGATTAGATTAGGACATTTATTATTATTTTATTTAAAGAAGTGTTAAAAGTGTAAAATTCAAAGTTTAATAACTAAAACATTTTTAATATAGAGTTATACATAAGGTAAATTCAACTATAAATATTCATTAGAAATATAAAAATATTTCCTACATCATGGTATTTTATTTATAATTTTTAAACATTAAATAATTAAATTTATTTATGACACAATGATGATGCAGTAATTACCTTATTAATGAAAGATTAAAATAATTGATATAATAAATATCCAAATAATGTAAAATTGAGACTTTTGATGAATTAAAAAAAAATTGTAGGTTAATATGACCCGTTATTATTGATTTTTTTAATTAATCATGTTTTTTTGACTTTCACAAAAACCAAATACTAAATAATTTCAAAATTGACATAAATGAGTTTTTAAAACAAATAATATATTATTAATTGATATAATATTACTAAAAATTTAAGGTTTGTCCAAAGGACTTATATAAGGTTAGATATATAAATAATGAACCACTTGGGGTTCTATTGGCTTTTTATAGTAAGTTTATTGACCATTTATTATAATGATTCAATAATATATGGTAAAAGTTAAACTATTTAACTAAGAGTTAAATTTAAAAGATAAGGTTAATATAGTGACCTAAACCTATCTAAAACCTATTGGTTGAGATTTTTTAGACCCATACCCACCTTATATTTGAAATATATCATTTTAGAGCCATTATAAACCGAATATTATTGTATAATAAATTAATATTTTAAGATTTTCCTAAAGTGACCCTCACCTCTCTTATAAAAGGGTACTTCCCCTTCTCTCAAAATCACACCTCCAAAGACATTTGGCTCGGCCAAAACCTACTCAAATATCCTCTCAACTAACCTCAATTCAACCTATAGGCCTTACTTTGATCATAATACAACCTAAGGAGCCCTTTTGATCAAATCAAAAGGAAACACCTGAAGAAGAGGTAATAATTTCATCACCTCTTTCAAAATTATTTTCTTCTTCCACTTCCTATTTATTTGTTATTTCCATACCAGAATAATAAATCCAATACCTTCTACATACTGTGATGTTATTATAAATATGTTACAACCATATTCATTATTCTATCCATCCTATGAATTACAAATTCACCATACGTGTGTACATATGACTTATCATCTCCACATCGTGGTGTAGTTTGTTATTCAACACTTCATTATTTGGATGGGTATAATAATGAGTATAATTGATGTAACTAATAAATATAACATTTAATTATTCTGTATATATGATATATCATCCAATTACATTCGATTTCACCACTAATAGAATGATATTGTCGCTCGTGCGTACGTATGGATTACCGTCTCCACGAACACGATGAGATTCATTCCCCATCATAACCATTCAATAATAATTTTCATTTTATGATTAAAAATAATGTTTAAGAACATAATATAATTATGTATATGAATCAAATACATCTTATCCATAACAAACATGAATTATGTAACAAAACATATAAAGGAAAATGAATCAGTTAACACACGAAACAATGATACTACTGAAATATTATTAACAAAGAAATATTATAAGATCATATATGATATCATATTTATGTATGTGGTTCTTGTATAATTTAATAAAAATGATTTAACTATTATACAGAAGGTTAACATACCCTAGACTAAGTAAAAGTTCAAGGTAAGGGTTAATTTTACAATCTCTTTATTATCCGAGGTTGTTTATACGTAAGTATCTACTGGGAGCTCTTTATCATCCACATCTGTGTTTCTTAAAAATGTATTTCAAAACATTTTTACTATTTCCTAGAATATGGGTTAAAGTAATTTATACCCTTGTTTTACTCTTTATATAATTTTTTGAAAGGATTCTTTCCATCATTTTCCAAATAAGGTATTTTATGACCTTTTCGACAAATTAAGGTAAGAATGTTTTTTAACTTATACGTAGGGTGCGACTATTTTCCACCATTATAACACCTTCGAAGCTTCCGTTACAATCTTATAATAATATTTTAAAAATAAATGTTTTATTTTATAATTATGTGACTTTTAAATTATTTCAAAACTGAAAAATATATTTCTATCAAATAGTTTTGATTTCATCTATGTCAACATCCTTTGATGAATTTTACACTTGTTTGAAGTTGATTTATTATGATACAATATTACATATTTTATTGAAGGTTTTGTGATATGTTTTAATATGGATGTGTTATTTTTATACCATTAATGGTTTGTGGTTAAATTATTAACATTTTTATGCTATTTTTAATACAAATGTTTATGTTATGTTTCAACCTTTTCATATGGAGAATGCATTGGACTTAGTAAGTGACGAGTGGAGCCTGCTATATCTCTTCAATGCATCAGTAGGTATAATGAGACAAACTAGTGTTTTGGCACAAGGCCTTGAAAAAATCTTATTTGTAGTCTTGGCACAAGGCCTTGACTATGTGGTTATGATGTCTGGCATTATGCATTCCATCATTATGAAATTAGTTATTGATATTACATGTGATTATTCGACTAGTATAATATCCATGTAAATAAGTAAATGGAATTATTTGATTTATCTTTTTCATATTATGATGAAGTTTATGTTTAAAAGGCTCGTGTTTTAGTCTTATACATTGCCTTAAATGTTTATGCTTATTTATGAAAGTTTCTGCTATATTGTTATCTTTATTGAGCATCTGAGCTCACCCCTTTCTTATGTTTTATTTTTCCCAGGATGTGAAGAAGTATATTATGACTGACCTACAGGGATAGGCTAAGGGATATGAGTGTGTTCTATAGAGACACAATGCTATTTTTTCAATTCATAATATAATGTAAAACTTATGTATGTATCTAGTACTTCCAAGGCTAGTAAACTGATCGGTCTTTAGGGACATGATTTCTTGTATCATGCCAATATTATGTAATAATGCACCAAATATGGGTAACTTGGGTTGGGGAATTACAGTTATCATAGTAAATCACCATTGGTTGTTTCACCTCATCAACTATGTCACTCAGTTGCTACTTCATCCAAAGTAACTGAGTGCACTCCTTGGTAGCAGATATATATTCAGCTTCAGTAGTACTAAGTGAAGTACTTTATTGTTTCTTTCTTAACCAACCCACACATTTCTTCCTAATATAGAATGATCCACTGCTGGTAAAATTATTGTCCACCACATCTCCATCCTAGTCAGTATCCGAAAATACTGATAGTTCACTATCTCTTCCTGCAGCAAAGTGTATCCCATAATTATGTGTACCTTGAATGTATCTCATGATTCTTTTCACTATTTCCATATGTTATTACTTTGGATTACTCTGAAAGCTGGCCGCAAGGAAAGTTGCAAAGAAAATATATGGCTGTGTCACCATCAAGTACAATAGGATTCCAATGATTTTTTTGTACAAGGTGGGATCCAAAAAAGTCCCTTCCTCAAGCTTTTCGAACTTTGATCCAACAGCAATCAGAGTTGTCATTGGTTTGTAATCATACATATTGAATTTCTTCAGCAGCTCTCTTGTATACTTTTCCTATGAAATGAAAGTGTATTCCTTCTTCTGAAGTATCTATAACCCTAAAAGGTATATGAGTTCACCAATCATGGATATTTCTAATTCGAATTTCATATGAGTTGAAAATTCATCCACTAATCCATGTCTGCTTCCACCAAAAATAATATCATCCACATATACCAATACCATGAACTGATCCTTTTTAGAGTTCTTCACATAGAGATTTTTATCCACTCCTCCTATTTTAAACTCAAGATTTCTTAGATAAGAGTCCAACTAAGAGTACCATGCCCGTGGTTCCTATTTCAAGCCATAGATATCTTTCTTTAATTTGAAAACCTTCAGTTCATCATTTCTAAGCAACAACCCCATAAGTTGTTCAATTTAGACTTCTTCTTCCAATAATCCATTTAAAAATTCCATCTTGACATCCATTTGATACACTTTATAACCTCTTTGTATTTCCATGGCAAGAAATAGTATGATTGAATCTAGTATCTATATTAGAGAAAATGTCTCTTCAACATCAGCACCTTCGATTTTTGAATATCCTTTACAGACTAAGAATGCCTTATTTCTGATCACATTTCCATGCTCATCAAATTTTTTCTTGAAAATCCACTTCATACCAATAACATTACAACCTTTAGGTATTCTCATAAGATCCCAAGTCTGATTTTTATCAATATAATCTTACTCTTCATTCATTTATTTCACCCATGACTCATCCTTTGCAGCCTCTTCAAATGAGGATGGTTCCACAACTGATAGAAATGTAGATTGATAATTATTCCTCATTCTCCTCATTTGTGTAGGTGCATTCTGATCCCTGATAATGTTGGACCGATCAATTTCTACTCTTTGTTTTCTCCTTTGGGTTTTGAACAAATTCTCTCTAGTTATAGCTTTCTCTTCCGATTCTTCTTCTGAGTCAAAATCATGATGTGACTCCTAAGAGTTTTGAACATCTTCCTCTACCTCTATATTAGCATTTGTTCCATTTTCACATTCTTCCTCATCTTCTATCACGTCAGCATAAGAATTACTTGAATCATTCATATTTCTCTCTTAAATGATCTTAACATCAATACTTTCCACAATTCTTCCCAAGCGCTTATTGAAACACTTGTAGTCTTTGTTGTTCATTAAGTATCCAAGAAATATTCCTTCATCTTCATTGTCACCATACTTCCCTTGATTTCCTTCTTTGTTTCGGATGAAACATTTTCTTTCAAAAAAACAAAAATATTTCAAGGAGGGATTCCTTCCATGCCACAATTAATATGGTGTTTTTGTCTCACCCATATATATCCTTGTATAGTTTTGAATATACACTGCAGATTGAACTGCCTCTTTCCAATAATATTAAGGAATACAACTCTCAGTCAGCATAGTTCTGGACATATTGTTTACCTGTCGATTCCTGGGCTCAACAACTCCATTTTTCTATTTAGTTCTCACAATAGATACCTCATGTTGTATCCCATGCTTCTCTAGGTAATTTTCAAACTCAATGGACGTGTATTCTCCTCCATTGTCAGATCACAACACTTTGATTGTTCGTCAAGTATCATTCTCAGCGATCCGACGATATGTTTTCATGCAGTCAAGCACTTTCCATTTCCTTTGTATAACCATTATGCATGCCATTAAACTGTAATCATTTATGAAACAGACAAAGTACCTTTCTCCATGAGTTCTGGAAACATTTATGGGGCCACATATGTCTGTATAAATGAGATCAAGAAGATGATATGCCCTTTTATTCTTTGGACGATATGAACTGCTGACCATCTCTCCTCACATGTAATAATCACAAGTCTTTTCTCATTCACACTTCAGATTAAGGATATCCATGACTATCTTTAGCTTAGATATCTTTTCCATGTCTCACTGATTGATGTTCCCCAATCTCTGATGCCATACGTTTTTTTCCTCTTCAACCGTTATGTATCAAATATTCTCTTTGTTGTTAACTTGATATAAGTTTCCATCTGTTCTATTGAATTTCATGAGAGAACTCCCAAACCTTACTCTTATAGTACATCCCTTCTGATTAAATTTCACAATAAGGCCCGAGTCACAGATTTGACTCACACTCAGAAGATTGTGACGCATTCCATCCACATAAAGAACTTTCGTCTTCCTCAACTTGTCATTAGCCAGTTCTGTATTTCCACTACCTTTGATCTTAAGAGAACCATCATTACCAAACCTCACTGTTCCATCTAAATTTTTCTTGATATTCATTAATAGACTTTCATTTTATGTCATATGAGATGAACATCCACTATCAAGAATCCAAGTGCTATTGTTCTTGGTAGCTTTGAGGGCTACTTCTGCAAAGTTGGATGTCTCAATTTTTTTCTTTTCTTTCCATGAGATATTGTATTGAGTGTAGGACACTGACGAACTTTCAATTCTCTCTTCCTTGTATATGGGTTCTTCATATTCAAATTCTTCTTTCAGAGGAGAAAACCTATTTGAAATAGAAACATCATCTGATTGAAGAGTATTGATAGGTCTTTGATCATTAAAGGAATTTCTCCTATCAAACATCTGCCTACAATACACAGCTTTATGGCCAAAATTAGAATAGTGAAAAAAATATCTATAGAAATTATTTCTTCTATAAGTAGTAGGATATGAATATGTTCTCCTTTGTTAAACTCCTAACTCTTTCTCATTCATATATCTCCTTATCTCTTCGTAGTATGACATGGTATGGACAAAAAAACCACAAAAATGACACTTCATGAAAGGAAATGTCTTCTCACTTATATTTCTCCTCATTACGTATTCCTTGGGAAAATAGTTTAACTCCCTATAATTTCTAGAAACTCGAGGATAATATTCAATTCTCCTTTCAGTTTGATTTAAGGATTTATTTTTCAGCACTTCTAGTGGCTCTTCAACATGATCAACTTTCAACTTGCCTTTATTCTAGTTCAATTTATTTATATCATTTGATGTTTCAGCATCACAACTAATTCCACCATTTCCCATGCATGCAGGTCTTTGATCACTCACGATCTTTTCAACTCCATTAAAAACATGTTTTACTCTCTCTAGCAACTCAGAATATGAGAACCTTCTAAATTGTATTTTCTTCTTTGATTCATTTGAAATTGATTCACTTTTGAGTTTACTTCTTAGAGTAACAACTTCTTCTTCGAGCCCCTCAACGGTCTTGGAATTCTCCTCCAGTCTCAAGGTAAGGCCATCGATGACCTTTGATTTTTCTTCAATTCTGAGTTTTAGTTCCAAAACATCAACAATACTTATAAGGATTGATGATTGTACTTTCACCAGTTCTTCTATTCGATCAATTTCTTCTTCCAACTGATCTATATATTCTGAAGATTCTTGAACCATTGCTTTCTACTTATTTAATCTATTACATTTATTCTCAAGATTACTAAAAGCTTCCTTAAGTTGCAAATTGGGATCATCATCAGTAGTGAATCGATTATCTCTAGCTTTATCTGTCAATGGTTATGACTTTTTAATGGTATCCATCATGGAAGTGTGGTTCCCATATTTGAATTCTGCTTCTTCTTCCTCAAAGAGTTCACTCTCATCTTCTTCTTCTTCACAAACAAAACTCTTTTGTTGAAATTTATTTCCAGATTTAAAATCTCTCTTTTTGAAAAAACTTTTCTAAGGCTTTTTAATGTCTTTATCTTTACTTTCTTCAACATTGAACTTTCTCATGAAATGAGAGGCAATGTTACCAACTCTTCCACAGTGAAAACAAGCCAGAGGTATCTTTTCTTAAAATTTCCCTGTTCCCTTCTTGAATTTCTTAGAAATGAGGGAAATAAATTCTTTTTTCTCATCATCTTCATCAACACGATCTCCTGAAATTTCTAGTTTTTCTATGGCTTTGAATTCCATTTCCTTTCTTACACAAGTCATTTCATCTTCTAGGTTGAGTCTCATCTCATATGCCACCAGGTTGCTCAGCAGACTATCAAGAGAAAGTTTGGAAATATCTATTTCTTCAAGAGCTAAAACCTTTACATTATAAATTGGTGGAAGTCTTCTCAAAATTTTCTTTATAATGTAAATTTATTTGATCTCTTCTCCAAGACCTTGAAATGATCCTACAACTTTAGTAATTCGATTTAAGAAAGAATATTCATTTTCATTAGGGTGCATCTCTAGATCACCAAACCTATTGTGTAAAACTTGGATCTTCACCTCCTTCACTTTGTTGTAACCTTTATAAATATTATTTAGTTTCTCCCACAAAGACTTTTCTAATGTACAGTTCATCAACTTCATATATATTTGATCATAGAGAGATGCAGTTAGGGAATTCTGTGCTTTAACATCAGCATTTAGCATTTTTCTATATGTATCTGTCATAGATAGACCGATTGAATCAGTGACTTGTATTCTTTGTGAAATAGAAAAAAATACATCAATTCCAAGAGATCTTAGATGAGATATAATCATGTTATTCCATATCTAAAAGTTACTTCCATCAAACAAAGGAACTCCCCTAACATTCACTATATTATCCATGTCAGAAAAACAAGACATATTTAACACTAGAATCCTCACTTTGATACCACTTGAAGGACCCCAGAACATCCTGAGAGGGGATGAGTGAATCAGGGTGTCAACTTTTTCTTTTAAACTTATGGATCTTGTTCCCACGTTGGTAGGAACCTGTTAAACATGTCTAAAGAGGAAGTGCAGAATATAAATAATCACATGAAAAGTAATGTCACATGAATTTTACTTGGTTCACCACTAAGGGATATGTCCAAGGAGCATACACCGACAGTGTGTTGGTCATACTAAAAACTACTAATCTTCACAAGTTGTGGATTACAATATTTTAGCACAGTCACTCTATGCTAGGCACACTGCCTTTACATGGTTTTAGGGATAGCACACTATGTCCCTCAGATCACTTCCACTAACTCCCCCTTGCTAACTATGTTGGAATAATATTCACTCATTTTAACAACTTGAAGGCCGCTTCAATGGTTTAGCATTAAATCATGCATCCTCGCCATAAATGGATGCTCTGTTGAAGTATTGTAATCACCCACATATGTAATTTATTTTCTCATACACTGATATGTTATGGAAATTAATTTCGCAAACTTATTTGGTCAATTTTCAGGCTTCCTTGGGTGTTCCGTGTACTGCTGTTGTTTCTGCGTACCGCTGCTATTTTTGTGTATTGTACAACTCCTCCACATACCATCTAGCTCCTCTGCAAACTTCACTTCTTGGCGTACTGCCCTACTCCACTCCTCTACGTACCATCCTACTCTATATACTACCTTGCTCAGCTGCGTACTGCGAGAGATACCTGCACAAACTACACTCTCTTCCGCGTACTATTTTCCTTACACTGATGATTCACTCTACATAACGTCTTCTCCACCTTGTACCACTTCAAACTTCACTGAATTTCCTCCCAAAATTTTAATCTCCAATATCATCACTTGAAAAAGGGGATTATTGTTAGGCACGTAACTCTTCAAATTTAGATAATCTGATTTAACCAAATTTTCAATGTGGGACAATCTTCACTATAAAATGAACTCCATCTGTATATCGTTAGGCTCTACTATGTACCGCTCCTATTTTCTGAACCACAAAAATACTTCCAAACATTAACATCTTGCATACCACATGTCTTTACCGCATACCGTGGCTATGAACTGTTTTCGGTTCTACACACCGTTTTGCGTACTGCATGCCTTCACCGCGTACCGTGTGCCTTCACCGCGTACCGCGTGCCTTCACCGTGTACTGCTGACCTTTATCGCATACCGTTGGTGAAAACTGTTACCAAACGTCTGATTTTTGAGGCCCAAAAAATTGGCAAACACTAGGAAACTATGCCACCTTCAATACAGCTTTCAGCCTCAAATGTATGACCTCATTCTTTGCAATCTCCCTAGTCATCCATGTGCAGGTTGACAACAAACACAAACCAAACTCCATTATTAGTGACGAACATCCTTTTTTCCAACACTCCTAGGAGGAGAGTGAAGTTTATGAGTTACAAGATTTAGGGAGTAGCAAAGCACTAGTAGTATTTTTTGATCCAGGCTGATGCCCAGTGTGATATGGTTTGTAGGGATTTCCAATCTAGGTTTTATGATTACTTTTTCCCAAAGACTCTGTGATAAGAGCAGTCTAGTGTGTTCATGTGTCTAGATAATGGCACTATGATGGTTATATAATATTAATCATGCTTCACCAAGCATCAGTGTTTGGTGACGATATATATTGTTGATGAGCTATCAAGGGTGAGAAGCTTTTAGGAAGGTCTCAGAAATGATGTTTGATCATAGGTCAACAATTTTAGGTTGATGACTATTAATGATATAATAAATCAGACCCTAATTATAGTTTGAAACCAAAGGGAATCTGGGAGAGTAGATCAGAGTAGTGAAGCCTCTCAACCCAATTGTCCATTGTCTTCTGGAAGGAATTTCCATTTTGAGACTTCATGTGAGATGAGTTCCAGCTTGTCCATGAGTACTGATAGCTCAAACTTCTATCATCATTGTAGAAGAATGGGACATGTGAGGAATCAGTGTGTTTAAAACCTATTAAAGTTTCAATATTGGGTTGAGATGGGCAATATATAATGTTTTTGAAGGACCTTCCCTCTAGTAGTGAGTGGTTGGGGATAAACTCTAACATTGTGTTGGGGAGTGGTTTTCATAGATCCATGCTAGGCTGAGAGATAGTGCAATACAATTAATTTTGTCCAAGGTGGAGTGGATCATGGTCAAGGTATTCAGACACCAGTTGTACCAAGATATTAGAGTGGGCTTGTTCCCAATAGTGAGGTTATGCCACAGGTCCATTGATTATGCCAGATATATTCTATACAACCTAATGTAAGGATAAGAGTGTCAGACTATCTACCATTATAGGTATGATCTTAGCATCCCCTACTCTTGGATCTACTATTTTTGATACAAGTGCTTGCATAGTTTCATATCTGTACCTATAGTGGAAATATTTGGGATTGTTGTAAAATTTTATGAGGGAATTATGATACTTGACACTCCATTGGGGATCAGAATAGAGGATGTACAACAATGCATGGAGTTCACCCTTGATGTTGGTGGGTTTCACTTCGTATGGATTCTTTATGTCCTCGAGATGATAAGGTGTGAAATCATACTAATAATGAATTGGATAGTTTCTTATTGAGACTTAGTTTATTGTAATAAAAATAGGGTGACCTTCACATCATTAAATGGTGGAGTTTTCACTCATAAGGGTGAATGGGTTTCCAGGGTGAGCTAAACTAAACCAAAACATCATGGGATGGGCAAGATGAAAGCCCAGATCACTAGTCTATATCTAAATGATTAAAGATTGTGTCAGGATGTTTTTTATTGATTGTTTTATATTTTAAGGGATGTTTTCCTAGATGAATTTTATAACCTTCCACCTAATTGAGAGGTTGAGTTCTCCATAGAGCCACTATCAGGAGCATCATTGGTATCCATTCCTCCTTACAGGATGTCTACAATTGAGTTGCAGGAGCTCAAGAGGCAGCTAGAGGATTTAGAGGAAAAGATGTTTATACCACCCATTACTTCTATAAGGGGTTCTCCTATCCTTATTGTGAAAAAAGTATAAAATACCCTTAAAATATGTGTGGAATGTCATAAATTGAACCAGATGATAGTTAGGAACTTGTATCCCTTTCCATGGATAGATAACCTTTTTAATCTTCTAAATGGAGCTCGGGTGTTCTCAAAAATTGATTTTGAGTTAAATAAATCATCATGTGCATGTTCAACCCATAAATATACCTCATACATGTTTTCAAAAATGTATGATCTATACAAGTATTTGGTTATGTCTTTTGGTCTCATGAACACACCGACGGTTTTCATGGTGCTGATGAACCAAGTTTTACATCCTTATCTGGATTCTTTTTTGGTGGTTTTCATGGATGATATATATGTGTATTCTCACAAAAATCATGACCATGCCAAAAATAGTGAGATGATTTTGGATACAATAATAGAGAATCGGTTATATTCTAATCTCACAAACATCAACTTCTCGATGGATAAGATTCACTTTTAGGGTTATATTATTTTAGAGATAGGAGTATTATTTGACCTTGAGAAGGTGAGAGCTATAGTTTCCTGGGAGTATCCCAAGAACATATTTTACATTCGAATTTTATTTTGGTTGGATGGATATTACAAGAATTCCATATAGGACTTATAATTCTTATCAACACCATTGGTGTTCTTGACTATGAAGTTTGTGAAGTTTTTATGGACAGATACCCATGAGATAGACTTTCATGAGCTAAAAGGGAGATTAAATTCATTGTTGACCATAATTCACTAGAATAGGGTAGAAGAAACTATGTTTGTTATGATTCATTAGGTATCATTCTAGGATTAGTTCTAATGCATGGGGAAATATTCATGGTATACATGTCTCATTATTTGAGGCCATACGAGAAGAATTAACCAACACACGATATTGTGTTAGCTGCAATTGTTAATGCTTTGTGCTGTTAGAGACATTAATTTTTTATATAGATTTTTGTAGTATACACGGACCAAAAAATCCACAACTATATATTTATATAGCGTGATATGAATCTTAGGCAGTGAAGGTGGGTTGAGTACCTACAATATTTCAACTTTGAGCTTGCCTATATGCCTGGAAATGGAAATGTAGTTGCTAATGTTCTTTGCATGAGGAATAAAATACAAGAAGTTTAGGAGGTTAGTATTTAGTGGAAGCTTATGGATTTGTTTTTTAAAATTTACATTGAGGTGAAGGATCGTCAAGGGAATACTTTTCATTCATCCTTATTTATGACCTCTACCCTTATGGATAGAGTGAGGATGAGAAGTCTATCTGATCATGAGGGCCCAGTCCTATGTGAGAGTTTGGTAGGTAATGAACCACCACTTAGTTGTAAAATATGTGATGATGAGATCTTTTGTATACAAGGTCATGTTTGGGTTCTAGTGTAAATATAGGAGGAGTGGATGTGGGAGTTTCATTCCTCAGTTTGGGAAGTGCATCCCATCATTAAAAAAATGTATAATGATTTACGCATCTAGTATTAGTGGTTGAGGATGAAAAAAGAGGCAGCCGGTATTGTTATGATGTGTTTCACCTATCAATAAGTGAAGGAATAACATCTACAATTAGATGGGATTTTACAATAGTTACCTATTACTGAGTGGAAGTGGGAGGATGTCGTGATGGATTTCATGACCATTTTTCCATGTTCGGATCAAGCTAGTGATGATGTATGGGTTGTTTTTGAAAATATCATGAAGGTTTCTCCTTTAATTCTGATCAAGGATACCTTTAGAGTGGATGCGATTGGGAGGTTGTATATTCATGAGATAGTATGACTTCATGGTGTCCCTTATACTATCATTTTAGATAGGGATGCTTGTTTTATGACTCATTTATGGCATAGTTTGTAGAGGGAATTGGGTAAACAAGTTCTTCTGAGAAAAACATACCACCCTCATAATGATGGATAGTTAGAGCATATGATATAGGTTCTTGAGAAAATGTTTTGATCATGCATCCTGGATTTTGGGGGCTCTTAGAAGAGAAATATACCCCTGATTGAGTTCACCTACAACAATAGTTATTAGAAGAATATACAGATGGAGTTTTATAAATATTTGTATCGTAGGGAGTTTCGATTTCCCCTGTGCTAGTTAAATGATGGTGAGGCAACATTACTTGGAACACATCTTGTGTAGGAGACTTATGAGAAAGTATAGTTGACCAGGAAATGGATGGATACCACGCATTCTCGATGGGAATCTTATACCAATCATAGTTTATGGCATCTAGAGTTTGAGGTTGAGGATCATGTCTTTTTACATTTCTCACCGAGGTTAGTGTATAGATGGATTGGGAGATAGGGTAAGATTTCACCATGATATATTAGGTTGTTCAAGATTCAAGGTAATGTTGGGATAGAATTCTATCAGTTGTAGCTACATCATAGATACTGATCCATGCACAATTTCTTCCTTGTATCTCAGTTGCGTCATGATCATTCAAACCATTTTCATGCTTTTCATCCTGAGGAGGTGGAGTTACATAATCTAATTCATATCATTTACAGGAACATGAAGGTTCTATGAGTTCGATTAGTTCCTCTAGTACGGGTGTTATGGAAGCACTTAAATTTATAGGATGATGCATGGGAGTGGGAGGTTGACGTACATGCTCAGTGGAGAGAGTTGTTCTCAGGTGATTCCTGACCACCTTTGAGAGGGAAATTTAGGGATAAATTTCTTTAAGGGGGGAATATTGAATTATCCTAGGATTTTCTATGAGGTAAATATCATTTTTTTCTGGTTAAACTATTTCTTGATTTCTCTTTTTGGATTAGACGTTTAATTTGAGACTCAAGGAATATTGGGTTTTTTTAGTAAGAGAAAAGTAAGAGTGGATGTAAGTTTGATGCAGGCCTATTACACACCATGTAATTTGAATATACAATGTGTACTCATTACATGATGTGTAATGGCTTGGGAAGGCCAAATCATGATGTGTAAATGGTTTTTTAGGGAGGAATACCCTGATATTTACATGAAATTTAACTCATTTACACACCGTGTATTTTACCAAGTTCATTTTTTAAAAATTGTGGTAGGGCCTCTATTTTATAGACAGAACCCTCACCTCTCCCTCTCTCATATGTAGGAACACCCACAAAATCCAAGTTCTAGGTTTTGGTCCCATTTCAATATATGATCTCCATATATTCTTACATTGGTCATGTTGGATTCACATCATTGGGTTCTCTATTGATTTTTTTGCATTTATTCATTTATCATGGTATCAGTTGCACTATTCAGGTTCAAGCTAATATGACCTATTTTAAGGTTTCTCACTATTTCTTCATTTTTATTATGATCTAGATCAAAT
Source organism: Viscum album (assembly GCA_963277665.1). Lineage (NCBI taxonomy): Eukaryota > Viridiplantae > Streptophyta > Magnoliopsida > Santalales > Viscaceae > Viscum > Viscum album. The sequence goes on from OY728136.1 coordinate 457,728,467, forward strand.
CAGAAGCTCATAATGGATGATAACTCTTCTAAGAATATATAATAGTTGTCAAATACTTTTACCGAGTGGTTTGATGATTTATAGAGCTGGTTTCCATAGTGCATCACACCAAAATTTCCTGCGTGTCCCTAAAACAAATTTAATGATTGAATTAAATGTAATGGAACCTGTTAAGGATGACCATTAATTCCTTTGAGTTTAGTTGGAGGTTTTTTCTCAACCTAGGCCACCCATGGGGTGTGGCATTTCCTTCCTTATTTATTGAACTACCCAAGGGGTGTGTGTTTGAGATTTCCCAGTTAGAGAAAGCCTATTTGTAATTTAATTTAATTTGATTGATTGATGAGGAGATGGTTTTCCTCCCTTCCCATGTTATACATGATGAGAATTGTTTAATTGTTTAAATGTGAATTGTTATATGAGTGGGTGAACTCATGGAAACTAAATGATTTTGAATTGAGAAATTTGATAAATGATGAATGATTTCATAGGACACCATGGGTGTGCTACACCATGGGTCATGATAGTGGTAGTGGATGCCTTAGATGAGGCTGCTCCTTCTATCTTCATTCTATGGGATGCCTTGGGCCTTGATACCCTTTGGATCCAACTTGTTTAGGCTCACAGTGGATATGGTCATTGACGTGATCCTTGGACCCCATTTGAAGTATAACTGTGTTTCCATTGAGATGATATTGGGACTCAATAAGGATTTCTTGCATAACTATAAATTGGATCCAGCCTGGTGGGGTCTGAGACTTCTATTTATAGAGATCATTCATTGTAAATGTGACATGAATTATTATACGGATCAACTGTGGTTAAAACGACACTTTTGGATATAAGGCATGGTTGTGGTTGATTTAATACACAAGTTATATGATGTGTTCATGGGTGATATGTTATAGTATGTATACGATATGGTCATGGTGTTTATTTCTATTATTTTAAAACTACCTTTTTATCGAATATTGAACCTTTCTTTATAGGGATCCTTGTAGGGATGCACATTATCACTTGTTTGGTTACCTTTTCTTTGGTAACTTTACTTCTAGTAATACAATCCCTATTATATTACACGCTCTACTTTAGCTTGTATTGAAGAACTAGGATTTGTTATAGACACTGTGGGTGGTGACCTATTGTCATAAATATCACACTCCGTTCAGGCCACCATTGGGTAACTAGACATACTATATTTATATAGGTAGGTATCGGGAAAATCTACCATAGTACAGTGCTTGATTATGATATTATTAGGAGAAGGGGAGTGTGGGACTGATATGAGGCTCATGATGCTAGCTGGGATATTTTTTTTCCTTTTTTGTATTTTGATACATGTAATGCACTTCTTCATGTATACCTATTTTGACTGATTTGTAAAAAAATGGCATGACCGTCATTGTATATGAGATTACTTTTGGAATTTTCTATATATTTGTGTCTGTATGTTTATCTTCTATTTGATTATTTATATTCTTCAGATATTGATTTGTATGATTTCTACCATTGTGTTACACTCTGAAATAAGGGAATAGTCTCCCTACACACACAACATATTCCATCGCTGCTAATCGGCATCCTTTAGAATTTGGGGAGATGCGCTTGAGGCCATGTGACCAACTAGAATCGGGGCACCATTCAGTGGAATCTCGGTCTATGAGGTTACACCTTCACACCCTTTTAGTGTTTTGTAGGCCTAGTTATGTTTTTTGATAAAGGAAAATGAAAGGTTTCACAGTTAGGCGATGAGTTTTCATATCAGTTGTATAATAGTAGATGGTGGTGATATGGTTGTATGTTTCACACATTATCACATGGAGTAGTCAAACTTTTTTTAGTTGTCCTTTTTTTAGACTTGTACTTTTGGTTTTTTCAAACTACATTGAGTTGTATCACTTCGGCTGTTCTCTTTTACTTATGGAATATATTTTCTTCTGGGTTTTCTTCCACTATTTCATTCTGATATGTATATATATAGGAAATTTCTTCTACAAGTTGGTTGAGATCATTCTATATAGTTTTTATTGATTCTCATGTGCCAATATCTTGATCATAGAGATTAGGGACACCCTTTTAGTATTTTTGCATTTTGGTTTGAACCCTAGATGGATGTGTTAACTAGACCAGAATGTGACACTTTTGGATTAACTCTAAAATAGTTTTATAGAATCTCTATGATTCAACCTCAACCCTTATTCAGTCATCCATAAAGTGTGGCCTCATAGGGACTTTATGGTTTTGGTGACAAATAAAAGTCACTAGGTCCATAAATGTAAACAAATATTTGTCTATAGAAAAGAATCAATGATAATTAAGATACAAATATATCTTTCATAATCTTCATCAAACACATGTATCTATGTGCATGTGTGCACCAACCACATAAAATCGTATCCTATATTATCATATGTTACCTTTTTCCAAGAAACCAAGTAAACATGGGACATAGGGTATGCAAATCCCATATAGAAAAATTATAAATTCTCAACTCTTTGAGTATAGACTGACCTGGTCAATGAATACATCACATGTCATTTATCTTTACAGATTACCACATAACATGACCCTCACCCAAATAGATAAAAACATCATATATACTATCTAGTTGTGGAAACACTCTCCACATTCTATCTCAATCAAGTTCCTAGATGTCATGATCATCATATGAGAGGGAAAATCCCAACATGGTTGATCTCCAACCAATTACATAATCAGAAACATACCTAACAACCCCCTAATTATCTATGACACAATGGATTATATAAGAAAGGTATAAAAGTATTATTTTTATCATGCTAGGTGTCTCTCCATCTTCAGGTAGTGGGGACTCCTATATCATCCATTCACCCCTATTATACCAAATACAAAGTTAATGAAACTCTGTGTGCTATACTTTGTGGTTCATCTAGAATAAAAGATAAATTTTGTGCCTCATAAGCACATTATGTATCTTATAAAAAATCCAACTCAAGTAAACCTTAACATTTTATTATAACTAAAAATACTCTAGAAAAAACATCAGTTAAGGATAAATCAAAGTCATAATTTGATAGGTCAATTATAAATATATTTCATGAAATTTATATTAATATATATATAAATATAACATGAATGAATGATAAATGGATATTTCCTTTCATATAATAAAATTTATATTCATAAAAATGTTTTAATAATACTTAACAAAAACCCTATATAATCACCTATCTAACATATCATATATGTTATATTTCTATATCAATCTTATGTATTCTATGCTTTTTAGGGTTTTATTAACTCCTTACCACTATATAGAATTCCAGCCAAATCTTTATGTGACCATATTATAGAACCATCCCACTAAAATATTTAGAGAGTAACATCTATGATAAAAGAATGTTTGAATAATGGTGAGATTTAGGTTTCGTATTCTTACTCATCAACTCCTTGAATAAATTAAAACTCCTTAACATCATAACATACAATGTTATGGTTTTAACTTAACTCTATATAAGTTTAACATTATCATACTCAAACCCCTTTCAATCAAAATTTTCCTTGAAATATTTTGGTAAATAATGTAACTATTTAGATTATTACATACTAGCACATTCTAAAATCCTTTAGGATAATGTTAAATTCACTTAGATGCGGTAACTAAATGTAAATATATATATTTTTTCTTATTACAGTTATACCATAAAATGTTTTAGGATATCAAGTGATATTAATGTTTAATTTTGAATGTAGTAATAATTTTTAAAATGGTGATATTAACTTTCTCATGTTAACTAAATGTAAATTATTCATTTTTATTTACCATAACATGTTGTAAACTCATTTAGGATATTAACTAAAACTCAACTTAATTTCATACTAATATAATCTTTTATTTTTTAACTTATAACTTCTCTATGTTCAATAAAACTCCCACTAGCCTCTTAGGCATTAAATTCATTTCATAATATCATGTTAAGATTCAAAAAACTTTGTGTTGAATAAAAAAAATTATTTTCTATTAGTTTTAATATATTATAAATAAAAAAAATTCAATATCATATATGGTATTCTATGTGTTTAAATCATTTTCCTCTAAAAATAAGACTATTTATCAAAATATTCAACTGATGGGTGGCAATAACATCTTCCCTCATATTTTAATAAATATTTAGATAAACATTGTATTCTAGATAATAATTTTTTATCCATGAATTCTTTTCAAAAATATGTCATACAATCTAATGAATCCTATAAGATATTTATACAATTAATCATATCAATGTTTCATAATAAACTTGTTACCAAATGAATTATCTTATCAAATCAGAGAAATAAAATGAAGACACACATCCTCTATTATGAACCCTATAAGATTGAAAATGTCCTTTACATTAGAATATATGATGTAACAACCCTATTATTCATCACTTTATTATAATCAACAATATTTATTAATCTTTCCCTTTATTTTTAACTCAATTATATTTACAACTCTTTTTAAGTATGCATTTTGTCTCACGTTCCTTTCAAAATTAAAGAATCCATTTTTATAACATTGATACTCGACATTGACATTCCATGGAGTTTACAAAGACCATTTAAATATCCTAAATAATTAAATTTTATAGAATCATTACACCTCCTTCCTTGTAACACCTTCAGGTTTTAATAATTTTAATTTAATAGTTGAAGAATCATTTTTGCACACTCCAAATAAATTTTATTTTTCTAGTTTTAAATATTATCCATTTTTACTATATATACAATACTAGAACCTATAAACCTAATGAAAAGTTCATTTATTCACATCTATTGAGAATATTAACTAAATTATTCTTAAACTCATTTTCATTGTTGGAATATTTACACCAATAATAGTAGGATGGATATCTTAATGAGAATAAGACTAACCTCTAGTCTCACAAAGTCCTTAGAATACTCAATCATATTATGTATCATGGAAATATTCAATCATATTGATCATACGAGACAAACATTCCTTAGGTTATTATATATCTAAAGCCTTTGAAACCAAATGTAAATAATTATATACTTCCCATAAGAATCTATATTGACCTGTTAAAAAACATTAAAACATAGTTATTTACAGAAGGTGGTGTTATAACACATAAAAATACTCCTACTTAAGAACTCTTATTAAGTTAATATTTATAGTAAATGTTTACATTAATCTTCTCATCCCAAAGGATTAATCTCAAACGCATGTTTTATAATTATGATGTCTATATATATAAAAAAATCTTTTATTATATGATTATCATGTATTGTTTCCATTTTATAAGAATTTTTATTAAATGGTATACCACTAAAATGATAACAAATTTTAAATTAATCATATATATTAGTGGTCCAAGATACATATTTAACTATGAAATGTGTTTGTTATGGAATTCCTCTCACTGAATCACTATTTTTCTAGGTCATCATCCCAATCATATGTTATATCATTCAAGGGAAGATAAATATAATTATTTGGTCCAATCCATCATATGGATAAATTCAACTCTATTCATCTGGTATCCAAATTCTTATGGTTTCCAAGCTATGTGTAACCAAAAGGAAAAAAATAAGACTTGATTACCAAATTTTTAGGATTATTCATTTCAACTATTTCTTACAAAATATATTTCATGGGCACCCTACTATAGAAGAACCTACCTGGTTGAATGATAGAGGTATTGACATGTGAAATTTTAGAAGGAATTGATCACTTAGTGTTTAAAAGGGGATTTATCTCATGTTATTTTATTTTTGTATTCATGATTATAAAAATTTAGTTTTTAATATTATTATATCTACAAAATCAATATGTCCAAACCATATTGATGTGTAACTCTTTATACAACCCCCATTTTTTGTTACTCACCCAAAAATAGAATCCAAACATATTTACACACATTCAAATACATCTCATTCATAAGGTACATGAAATCATTATGTAAATATTTAAGATTATATGATGTTAAATATATCCACAAGAGTAATCCCAGAGTGATAGAAATCTAACCCCAACCTTTAAAAAACAAGGCATAGCCTCCAGGTTTATGGGATGTTCAACCCCAAGTCCCCATCCCTAGAGAGATATTACTCATGAGATAATCTAATTAATCATAACTGTCACACCCCAACCATGAACGCCTATTATTTTATTCTTTTCTCAGTCCCACTCCTTTGGATAGAGTTGGGTTTGGGTCTGGGTTTGAAATTTTTGAACCTTTGGTGTCTTTAGTGGGTCTTGGGCCGGTGCGCGGTCACTGCACCGCTAGTAGCGATCATGCGTTCAGACCTTGTGAGCGTGCGGTTTCCCAACCATTTAGATAAATAATAAAATTAGAAGAATAAATTAAATTTGAAAAAAATAAAGTAAATTAGGTTAAATTAAATTAAAAATAATTTTATAAAATGTTTAATAATATTAATAACAATAATTTATAATATTGTTGTTATTATTATTATTATTATTATTATTATTATTGTCTTTTTTTTCTCTTCTTTTTTACTTTGCTTTCCATTTTCATTTTTTTTCTTCTCTTCCACGCGGTGCTGCTCCCTCTTGTCCCCCCTAGTTCTGCACACTCCAAACTGGGTCTCCTCCTGCAGTAGCGCCTTCCCGTCACGCCGTGCTCCTGCAGCCCACCTCCGCCACTATCGCACGCCCCTGCACAATGCCTCCATGCGCTTCCCTCGGCCTGCATGATGCTGCCAGCTACACCATACTCCCCTGTAGGTCCTGGATGACCTTTCTCCATGTCCGCCAGCCGCACCTGCAGCCCGCTCGTCCACCAGGCCTCTTCCGTTCTCCCCTGCTATCTCTCGTGCCAGGTTCTCCTCTACCGCCGGCCTCACCGACTCCTTACCCCAGTTGCGCCCTACACACACCCAGCCGACCAGCCCCCCCCTCCTGGTCTGGCGTGACCTTCCCCATCGCCCTCGCCTCGCCCCTACCGCATCCGGCGTGGCCTCCCCTGTTTGGTTGGCTTCCGACCACCGCTCTGGCCTCCGGCCACCCGCAGACCGCAACTTCGGCCTCTTCGCGCCTTCCTCCCTTGCTGGCACACACCCACTAAAACCAAAACCCACGTTGCACCAGTTGTGACCTCCCTCGCCGACTCCCTCTTCGGCGCGTGTGACCCCGCCGATTCCCTCTTCGACGCGCAACTCACATTTGAGTAGGTGAAGACCACCTTAGGTCTTGTTCTTTCTTTTTCCGACATCCGCCACCAAAGGTGAGGTGGTTTCACTTCACTTCAGTTCATCATTTTCATCCAAGGTAAGTGTTCTTTTTTTTATCACACAATCATTTATTTTAGTGTCTGAATTGTGTTCTAAAGTCCTGGTATTTTTAACTGTAGTGTGGATAATTATTTTTGGATGCAAACTCGGCTTTCCGTGCGTTTTCAAGGTTCAACCACCATCCAAGGTGATGTTCTTCATCTGTCATCTTGTTGTGCACTTTATTTTTGGGTCGCGTTTATGTCTATGAGTCCCTGGAATTTTGTTGGATGTGCGAGGGTCTTCGCCACACTAATTTTTGGTGACTGATGTTGTTGCTGGAAGCCAAGATCATTTCCAAGTGCACACACGCATTTTCCCAGGTATGGATATATATATATATATATATATATATATATATATATATCTACCTTTTGAGTATGTGTTTCCTCATGGAACGGGGAACACATGCATCCGTTTAAAGGTGTGGATATATATATATGGAAGTGTGTGCGTGCGTTCGAGTGGGATGTTGCTTGAGTTAGAAAGTTTTGGATTAACTTCCTTGAGGTAGGCGTTTCCATATTTTCTCTCTTTACAAAGCTTTCCATAAGCACTTTCATGATTTTATTTAATTTATAAATATTATTCACACCTTTATAAGCATGATAGTTTATTAATAGCAGTGTTTTTTATGCCTTGCCAACTTGGTTTGAACTAAATGTTTTTATCTTCAAATGGTATTGTTGGGTGACTTGAGTGGCGTTTTCTTATCGAAACTTTTTGTGGAACTTAGTGTTTTTGTAGAAATGATTTCACGACTCTTTGAATTGGTATTTTTCTCAAAACCTCAGTTTTATAAGTGGTTCTTATTTTCTAAATGATGTGGGACTCTCTATGCAGCTCTTTAAATTGGCTTGAAAAGAAATCCACGTGAATGTGTCCGTTTGTCTTTTTTTTTAAATACAAAAGTGATGTTTAGATTTGTTTTAGAACAGCTTGTGCAATGTTTTCATAAAGGATTTTGATTATGTAAAACTAGAAGCCTGATTTACAACTCCAAGTGTTTAATAAAGTGGTTTTGATAACGGGATGATGTGACGGCCCGACTGGCACTTTGTATGTTTAAAAAGTATGCATATGTATATAAGTATGTGGGGCATTTCTATCTAGGGTAACCCTTTATGGGTGAACATATAGGAAGCATCTATGTTTGGGGTAGGCAAGTGTGGTGAGAGGAGTCACTTGTGCAAGAGACTTTTTACTAACACATTATTATTATCACCACCATGGGTTCTTGAGCGTCTTTTAGATGATCGATTGATGGTTGCTGATCAACCCCAATTAGACGGGTTGGCACCCCCTGGATTTTGTTAGGCCAGGAAGTCTTTGCCACTGGATTAGTCTGTTAGGGTGGCTAGTTGGTTATAGACTCAGGAGATTCACCATACGTCGGTAGGTGGTTCCGAAACCAAGTACGTTCAGGGGTCTTCTAGGGATGTTTTGGATCACCTATGGTTACTGGATTACTTACATTGCTTGTTTACTTTTCGTTGCACTAGTTTATTTTCATTTTCACTTTTACTTGTTTTACTCTAGCCCATATTTGGTATTTTCTGTTATGGGATTTCATTTATAAAATGGAAAATGATTTTGGAAATGGTGTGTAGCGTGTGTTGGGTTTTTTAAATGAGAACAACATGTTGTATATTTTAAAATGGGAAAACCCTACTTTTATATCTGTATTTCAAACTTGTGTTTGTGGACTGTTTTGTAAAAGAGAATTGTTGGATTCAATGGTTTATTCTTGGCATCCCTACTGAGCATCTTGGTGCTCACGCCTATTATATATTTCTAGTTGCAGGTTCAGTTTCTCATACAGTTTCCTGGTTCAGCTGCTCAATGTTGGAGCATCGTGTTTTTACGTTGGGTGGTGATCTAGGAGGTCACAAGGAGGTATGTTCGGTTTTATTTTCTTTCCGCTTCTAGTTTTTATCTTTATCGTCAGTTTGTTTATCTATTTATCTTTTTATCTTGGGAAAAATTGTTCCCAAATGTTGAATTTTGATGCCCGACACTGGTTTCCAGCCTGTGTAGATCGGGAACGCCCTTCAGGCCATGCCGCGGGCCAGCTCGGGTGACCAGTTAGGGTCGACCCGGGTTGGTTCGTGAAAAAATGGTATCAGAGGAGCACCTTATTATTTGGGGTGTTTGGTAGAAGGATATTAGGACTGTCGGGGCTCAGTAGGTAGGTTGCGGGTTAATGCCTGATCACCACCGCTCGCGATAAGACCTGAGTTACCAGGGGTGGTCCATGATTTGAGTATTTTATCTTTGGTTGTTTTGGACTGAGGGATGACAATGGGGGTAAATCGGTTCACGTTGCGGCCTCACAGGGGGTGGTGACCCATGTGGAGTCCAAGTGCCCAGTTTAAGGTCCTCTTAGTGTTATGCATTAACTGGGGCATGACTCACCATCATGTCTCCAGGTTAGGAACAAACACTAGTTCCTCATTCCGATGGTTTATAGTTGGTTGTGTTTCATTTTGAACTCAGTTAATGTAAGTGTGTTAAAAATGAAACTGATTTTGAAAGGAAAAAAGGGGTTTCTTCCAAATTGTTTTTTTGAAATTAGTAAAGTGGGTTTTTAAAGAGAAAGTGTTTCAGTTTGGAAAAACTTGTTATGTGTTTGGATTTTGTAAGGAAAATAAGTGTTTGAACCTTGTCACTCCTTATGGAGGGTCACACGTTCATAGGTATGTGTGAAGAGTGAATGGGGGCACTTATTTTCAAATGATGTGAGCGAGATTGAATGAATTCACATGTGACGACTCATAAGGTTCCATAGGTGAGTTCTAAAATTTTAAAGAAATAAAGGTCTCAGAAAAGTGATTTTTTATTGTGGTTGTATATGTTTGGATTAGGGGCATGTTTCCCTTTTCTTGTGTTGTTTATTTGATTGAGTTTTGGATTTATGACCGGTTTCGATGGTGTTTTTCATGTTATGAGTATGTGATTCACGCTCAAATTTACCCAAGAGAAGAAGGTAGAATGGTCTTTGTAGTTTAGCTTGGGTTGTCGAATCCTCAGAGACCTAATAAGTAACCTATGGACATGTACATTCTATGGACCGTTTTTGGCTATTGAGTGGCCAACTTTGGGTTGATTTTATATGGGTTTAAGTGTACACTAAAAGTATTAAGTTAATTCAAATTATTATAAGGGTTGATCCTATGTTATTACAAGGGGTGGATTGGATGCATTCTTTTTCTTGTAAAAATATTTCAATTTATTATATTTGAGATGGGTTCATTTAAATAGATCAAAAAAAATCATCACTTACTGGTTTACTTCCTACACACCCTAATACTAATCACCTATACACTTTAAGGATCAAAGTTTTGAGCACTCCAAGGTAAAGGTTCTTATTAGCGCTTGAAATGTGTGACCTTAAATTCAATAAAGATGAAGAAGTTTTAAAGTCATCAAATAAAAATCTCATTTAAAAGAAGTGATTATCCATTAATAGAGTGAGAAATAACATCCAATACAGCCCCTTTCTACTCCCTTGGATCAACCCATAAGTGGGTTATCCCTCCATTGATCCCATGGTTTCAATGGAAGCGGAAAGCAGACTCATGAGGGAGGAATTGGAGAAGTAAAATAAATAATGAAAAAAAACAATCACTCCACTGTTGTGTAATAATATCACAAGGTTTGGTATGAAAAAGTTCACACCTTGAGGAAATAGTATCAAAGTGATAAGAAGAATAATATAAAAAGAGAATATGAAGAACTTTTATAAAGAAACTAAGGTAATTCAAGGAACTTACAATTGAAGGAATGTGATTACAACTTCAAATTGGCAGCATAACATTAAAACGAAACAAAGATAAAAAATCCTTAACTCCTCCACCACCACTGCCATAAATAGGGATTTTTGAAGCCTTGGGTCTAGCCTTCAATACTCCAAGTCTTCTTAATTAATTTTGGTAGGCCATAGGTGGGTGGAATGTTGACGGAGAGTTGATTTTTCCACCCTTGACCCGAGGTGGCATCCAGCTTTCATCCACCGAACAGACGCACTTGGAAGACCTTCTAGATGGCCGAATTATAGTGGGACATATAAATAAGAAAATGGATCCCCGGATGTCTCCTAACTTCCTGTAAAATTTGGGCCCATTTGGAGTCGTGGATTCAGATATATAATTAGATTAGTGGGCTATTTTCTGGGCCTCAGAATCTTGCCCAGAATTTTATCTCTAACTTGGGCCGCCTAAATAACCACAATGGAGGCCGAATTAGCACTGTATCATAAAAAATGATTTGTTCACCTATGTGTATTCTAGAATCTCACAAAATTTGGGCTTAATTGGGTTTGTAATGTGGGTCCCACATTCTCATCAGTGGGATGATGTCCAATATGCCTTCTTTAGAATTGCTTCCATTTATCTCCAAATATATCCATCATCCTTTATTAATCCTCCATTGATCCCTGAATGAAACATGTTCGTATTGAAGTGTAGATAAATTTCCCAAAATATAAAATTAAAATATGGATAATTACATTCCTTAAAATCAGATGAATCATTGGGTACTTTAAATGATGTTAAAAAATGTACCACATAATAGTGCATTTTAAGAAGGAATTACAATCATAATGTGAAATGATGTTCAAAGTGTAAAATGAACTAAAATTGTGTTTATGAATAATAAATTACATTAATATTATATATATTAAAAATGAATATTAGCCTCATTTAGTGGCTAATCACACCCCCCCCAACTTGAGTTTTTCTAGTCCCGAGCAAAATGTATCTCAACAATATGAAATTCGAATTCCCTTTTCCAAAAACATTTTAATACACAATGATCACCAAAAACCCTTATACAAAAAAAATCATGAAACCCATAAAAATATTTTAATACAAGATAGTTTCATAAGCAGATCTCAATCCCAAGTCCATTCCTTTGTTCAAATTCATTTCCATATTTCATCCAATATCAATTAAGTATGAGGATGTGTTGTGTATCACAATAGACATGGGGGTTCATATTTATTCAAGGGGGAAATGATGGAAGCGCTAGGTGGAATCACATATCAATATTAAGATGAGTATTAAATTTTTTTATATTGTATTTTTTTGTTTTTTTTTCAATTTTTCCATGGTAATTGAAATTGCACTCAAAAGAGTCAACCCCTGTAGCGAGACTTTGCAGATAACTTCCAGGCTCAAAGACCTTAGGGCACCAAGTAAAGCTCACATACTCGGGCATAATCTCGAGTTAACTCAGTCAAAAACAAATTCAAATTACCAAAAATAGAGATAAAATTACTAACTCTGGGCCAGACAACTATGGAGTCCTGATCTCTAAGTGCCGAAAGCCACGCATTAGGTCATTTTATTACTCTACGTGCAAATTTATTGTTTTTTTGAATACTCATATTAAAACTAAAATGATCACAAAACCTATGCTATTTATTTGGGGTACCCCATGAACTCAAACTAATACCCCACAATCCAAAGGAAGTGCGTTGTGATTTTCTTTTATTTGGATGAAAATATAAACCATGAAATATCACATTAGACAGCCACACTTTCCAAAATCAATGATCATGAAATTATACATGGATTAAAATCAAGATCAGGGCATGCTAAATTATTTGATATTCAGTTTCAAAGTGTGCAATGTGTATTACCATGTTCAATGTTTAAGGAATTTTTCCATCCATTTATAGACATTTTTTTTTCAAATCATTCATTTTTTTTGACAGAAAAGCATTTTTAAATTTTATCTCCCCCCCAACCTAAAATAACATTGTCCCCAGTGTTTGAAGAAATGAAAATTTAGAAAGAGTATAGGCAGGTAAGGGAATTTCAAAAAGGAAATTGAAATATGAGGATCATGGAATGAAGTCACCTGGTGGTTGAAGTTGAAGTTCTCGTTGCTCCAATTTAGTCCTTTGATATCCATGTCACTTTCAGAGTTCCCTAGTAGGAAAAGGAAAAAAGAAAGAAAAAAAAACAAAAAAAATATATATATATATATATATATATATAAATAAAGAAATTAAAATATAAGTATATATATAAAAATTATAGAATAAGGAAGCACAAAAAGTCGTAAGTCAGTGGTAACCGTGCGCCCCTGTCTCCCTTCGGTCCCAAGTTCGAATCCCCGCAGCTTCGCTAGTTGTGATGGGGTTTTCCCCATGACCTACGATGTGGCCTTTTTATTATTATTATATTTTTATTTATTTATTTTGTGTATTTTTATTTTAACCTACAAACACATAAAAATAAAATAAACTGATGATACATTGTCTTCTTTTTAAATTTCTGGGTAAGGTATTACTCAAGGATCACACCACGTGACACGGATGAATATGGAGCTCCCCTTTCATACCCATCCATACTCATAATAGAAGAACATGTCAATAGTCTATTTTTTATTAAATATCAAAATGATTAATTAATTATATTTAAAATATAAAATTTATTAAAACAAAAAAATGATAGGAAACTTGAAAACCATGGGTTTCTTCCCATACAATGCTTTTTTTAACGTCATTATCTCGACTTGGACCCCTAAGTGATTAATTATTTTCTTCATCTAAGGTGGGTTCACACAATTCTTCATTAAATTCATTTTTTTGAATGGTTTAATGAATGGTTTGACTCTATGACCATTAACTTTAAAGGTTTGACCATTGGTGGGATCTTGAATTTCTATAGACCCATGGGGGTACACCTTATGCACTATGTATGGACCTGGCCATCTAGACCTTAACTTTCCTGGGTGCAAATGAAGTTTTGAACTATACAAGAGCATAAATTTTCCCGGTTAAATTTTTTTTGACTTTGATATTCCTAGATTGGTAGGCTTGAACTCTAGATTTATTGATCCTTGAATTTTCATAAGCCTCCATCCTTAGTTCCTCCAGTTCATTGAGATCTAATTTCCTTTTTTTTCCGGCCAATGAGATGTCATAATCCATTTTCTTAATTGCCCAAAAGGCATTATGCTCAATTTCAAAAGGTAAATGGCATGATTTTCCATAAACCAACCTATATGGTGACATTCCTAGGATGGTTTTGTATGCTGTACGATATGCCCAAAGAGCATCAAAGAGTTTCTCGGACCAATATTTCCTAGAAGGATTGACAGTTTTCTCAAGAATTTGTTTGATTTCTCAATTGGCTAACTCAGATTGACCATTGGTCTGTGGGTGGTAAGTAGTGGATACTTTGTGAGAAATTCCATACTTTTCCATGAGTGATGAGAATAGATGATTACAAAAATGAGTTCCACGATCACTAATGATAGCTCTAGGAATTCCAAATCTAGAGAATATGTTTTCTTTTAGGAATCTAATCACCGTTTGATGATCATTGGATTTTGTGGGAATGGACTCAACCCATTTTGAGACATAATCAATAGGTAAGAGAATGTAAAGATATCCCCTAGAGTTTGGTAAGGGATCTATGAAATCAATTCCCCAATAGTAAAATATTTCAACCACTAATATAAGAGTGAGTGGCATTTGATTACTTGTTGTGATGGAACCTACTTGTTGACACCTAGCACAGCTTTGAAAAAATGTGTAGGAGTCCCTTGAGAGGGTGGGCCAGAAGAGACCACACTGAAGAATCTTAGCAGAAGTTTTCTTAAAGGAAAAGTGACCTCCACATGCCTCACTATGACAAAATTTAAGGATGGACTCTTGTTCAGATTTTGAGACACACCTCCTAATGACTTGTTCAGGGCAGAACTTATAGAGGTATGAATCGTCAAACACATAGTGCCTAACATCAGAAAGAAATTTCCATCGAGCTTGAGTCCCTAATAATTTTGGGATGACTCCTGTAACTAAGAAATTGGCTATGTCGGCATACCAAGGGCAGTCACTCACAGAGTATAGGTGTTCATTAGGGAATGAATCAGACACAAAAAGGTTATTTGAGTTGTCTTTGAATTCCATCCTAGATAGGTGATCAACTACAACATTTTCAATGCCCTTTTTATCCTTGATTGTGATGTCAAATTCTTGTAAGAGAAGAACCCACCTAATCAGTCTAGCCTTAGATCTTATTTTTGGAAGAGGCATTTTATTATAGAATGGTCAGTGAACACAGTGATGGGGGATCCGAAGAGGAAGGACCTAAACTTCTCTAAGGCAAACACGATAGCAAGTAAATCCTTTTCAGCGGTGGTGTAGTTGATTTGGGCATCATTTAAGGATTTTATTGCATAAGCAATGACATAAGGAGTTTTATCACAACGTTTTCCTAACACAACTCCAACATCAAAGTCACTGGTATCACACATAAATTCGAAAGGAAGGTTCTAATTTGGATAATTCATAATGGGAGGAGAGGTGAGAGAGGATTTTAGGGTTTAGAATGAACCCTCACAACTTTCTGTCCAAACAAATGGAGCATCCTTTACTAGCAGAGCACAAAGGGGGCGGGAGATTGAACTAAAGTCCTTGATGAATATTCTATAGAAACCAGCATGTCCTAAGAAATACCTCACTTCCTTGACAGTTTTGGGCGATGGAAGATGATGAATGATGTCAACCTTGGCTTTATCAACTTCAATACCCCTACCTGAGACTATATGGCCTAGAACGAGTCCCTCTTTAACCATGAAATGACATTTTTTCCAGTTTAGGACAAGATTATTTTCTTCACATCTTGACAAGACTCTCTCTACATTCCTCATACATCCCTCAAATATATCCCCAAACATAGATAAGTCATCCATGAAGACCTCTAGAAAATTTCCTACCATGTCTGAGAATATTCCCACCATGCACCGCTGGAAGGTTCCAGGGGCATTACATAGCCCGAAGGGCATGCGTTTGAAAGCAAAGGTTCCAAATGGACATGTGAATGTAGTCTTCCCTTGATCCTCTAGGGAGACCTCAATTTGATTATACCCCGAGTACCCATCTAAGAAATAGTAGAAGGCATGACCTGCCACTCTCTCAAGGACTTGGTCAATGAATGGTAAGGGGAAATGGTCCTTCTTGGTGAATGAGTTAAGATTCCTATAGTCAATACAAACCCTCCATCCAATACTCACCCTAGTTGGAAGAATCTCTCCATCCTTATTGGTTATCACTATGATTCCTGCCTTCTTGGGAACCACTTAGATTGGGATGACCCACTCACTCTCAGCTATGGGATATATGATACCATCTTTTAACAATTTCAGAAGTTCCTTCCTTACTACCTCCATGATATTAGGATTGAGTCGCCATTGAGGTTGACGACATGGCTTTGAATCAGATTCTAGAACAATCCTATGAGTCCCGATAAGTGGACTAATCCCAAGAATATCAGACATGGTCCAACCAATGGATTTCTTATGTTTCATAAGTACATCTAGAAGCATCCTCTCATGATTGGCTTCAAGAGAAGAATAAATAACAATAGGATGTGTTTGATTGTCCCCTAGGAAGGCATACTTGAGTGCAGTGGGAAGTTCCTTCAATTCAAGATCAGGTTGGTTTGGAATTTCAGTAGAATATTGGTACATTGGATCAATATCAATTTTTTTTCCTAGAGTTTTAGATATGATTGATTCCCCACATGTAGAAGTTTTATCTACTAGATTAGATTGATCAGATTTAGGGAAGGAAGTTTGATTGGTCTCCATGAAATTGGTTTCCTGAAAGGTTTCATTGATTGTTGGACCTAAGACTTTATCATAAGAGTAATTTGAAAATGATTCAATCCAAGGAGATATAATTCCTTCATGTGAAAAAAGGAAATCAATCTCATCCTGACTTAAAAATCCATCAAATATTCCTTGATGTTCTATGGATTCATTATCAATGCTTCCTATCATGTTTACTTCATAAATGTCCTCGTCATCCCCTATTTGTGAGCTTTCATTATATATGTTCAATTATAGACTCATGTTCCCAAAGGTGATGGTCATGTTCCCATTTAGAACTCAGATAACAGAGTTGATTGTTGCAAGGAAGGGATGACCAAGGATAATTGGGGTTTGTTCCTTATTTCCTAAGTTTGGATGGTTATCAAGGAAAATGAAGTCAACAGGGTGGATGAAGTTTTCAACCTTTACCAGAACTTCCTTTAAAATACCCTTTGGAACCCTAATGCTACGATCAGCAAGTTGAAGTGCGACAGATGTGGGTTGGAGTTATTCTAGGCCTAACTGTTAGTACACAGTATAGGGAATGAGATTGACACTAGAACCTAGGTCACACAAGGCCTTGACAACTTTTCTCTCTCCTAGTTCAACATTGATGTAAGGGAAAACCTCTTTCAAATTAGGAGGAATGGTCCCTTGAATGGTGGTACTCACATTAGCATCTAAAAGGACTTGGTTTTTATGTGAAAATTTTCTTTTAAAAGTGCACAAGTCCTTAAGGTACTTTGAGTAGGCAGGTATGGTTTGGATTGAATCAAGAAGGGGAATGTTCAAATTGACTTTTTAGAATATTTCCCTCAAAGTTTCACTCAATTCAGGCTTGGTTTTCCCCCTCATACGTTGAGGAAATGGTGCAGGTTGTGGGGTTTTTTGTTGAAGAGTTGTTTATTTGACAATGTTATCATGTTTTTCAGTTTGATCATTTGGTTCATTTGAATTTTCATCCAATTTTGAATCTTCAAGTGGGTTCTGAATTAGTTGTTTAGGTTTCTTAATTGATTTCCCACTTCTTAAAATAGTCACAACCTTTAGTTGTTCATGAGTTGTTTGAGTACAACTTGACTCTCCCCTTGAAGTTGAGGATGGTACCGCTTGAGTAGGCATAGGTGCCTTTCCAGTTTTGATGGTTTGAAGTTCTTGTTTTAGGGAAGAGACTTCCAAGTTCATCATGCCCATTTGTTTGCACATTTGTTCTAGTAGGCTTTGTGGAACAGTTTGGGTTGGTTCATGAGAAGATTGGTTTATCCCAGGGGGATATTTTGGAGGTGGGATGGTTTGTTGAAAATGGACTGGTGGCTATTGATATTGGATAGGTTGGGTTTGTAACAGGTTATGGGTTTGGTAGTTTTGATGGGGGTAAGGATTTTTTCCCTGTGGTTGGCTAGGTTGCTGGTTATCTTTCCAGCAAAATCCTGGGTGGTCATTATACCTTGGGTTGAAGTTGTTTTGGTATTGAGGCTTTTGAAAGTTCAAGGCATTTACTTCCTCTGGGGGTCCTCCTAAAATAATATCCTTGATGGATGGAATGGTTGGGAATTTTTCTGTCTTATGGTCTTTTTTTTCACAAATTGTGCAAATAGGGTCAACAGTTTGGATTTCATGGACTTTCCTAAGGTCTATCTCGTCAACCTTCCTAGAGAGTGCTGCGAGTTTAGCCCTAAGTCTTTCCTCTTCTATAAGTGTATGAATTCCAATAGTTCTTTCTATCTTTTCAGAATAAATTTAAGTTCCCCATGTTTGGTTTTGTTCAAAAAGGCTTTCTAGATACTCGTAAGCATCATTTGGGGCTTTGTTTTTAAAGGTTTTATTACACATCATGTCAATGAATTGTTTGTTACCCGAACTCATCCCTTCATAGAAAATTCTCACTTGTTATGGAATAGAAAAATCATGATTTTGAACCATGTTTAGAGTGTCCTTGAACCTCTCCCATGTTTCATTGAATGACTCTCCCTCTTTTTCAAAAAAGTTTTGGATGCTCTTTTTAAGTGTAATTGTTTTGTGGTGGGGAAAGTATTTTTTGTAGAATTCTCTTTATAGTTGGTCCCAAGAGTTGACGGATGATGGTCTCAAATTGTTTAGACAATTTTTAGCTCAATCTTTTAATGAAAAAGGAAATAGTCTCATCTTAGCTGATTCTAGTTGATGTGGGGGACACATGGTTTCTACAATGTCATTGAACTCCTTAATGTGAAGGTAAGACATCTCGGACTCCATTCCATGGGATGTGGGAAGGTGGTTTAAGACATGGGGTTTAAAGATGAAGTTGTAATCTCTTAGGGATTTGTGTCTAATGCATGAGGAGGCATTAGTCCAGGAAGGTGTGAGGTATTCATTCATGGTTTGATCAATTGCATTCCCCAAGTTGGGGGCTGCCTCATTTGGGTTTCCATTTTGCTTCCCACCCAGGTTTATGAGTTGGTTTATTTGAAGACCTTCCATTTAAATAGGCTCAGATTTTGACTCTAGAGTATTAGGAATATTAGGATCTAATGGAAATAGTTCCCTTGGTGTACTTGACTCCCCAACCCCAGGACAATCCACCCTAACTAGACGGTTTGATTGATCACAGGTGTAGGCGGACATGCGCCAAAAGAAAAAAAACAAGAAAGGGACAAGATAAGAGAATTTGGATGAGAAAAGAATAAATGGGGGAGAACTTAATGGGTGTTTAGATGAATTACTTGGGTCCCTGGAAATGGTGACAAAATTTTATTCACGCTCAAATTTACCAAAGAGAAGAAGGTAGAACAGTCTTTGTAGTTTAGCTTGGGTTGTCGAATCCTCAAAGACCTAAGAAGTAACCTATGGACACGTACATTCTATGGACTGTTTTTGGCTATTTAGTGGAAAAATTTGGGTTTATTTTATATGGGTTTAAGTGAACACTAAAATTATTGAGTGAATTCAAATTATGAGAAGGTTTGATCCTAGGTTATTATAAGGGGTGGATTGGATGCATTCTTTTTCTTGTAAAAATATTTCAATTTCTTATATTTGAGATGGGTTCATTTAAAGAGATCAAAAAAATCATCACTTACTGGTTTAATGCCTAAAAAACCTAATACTAATCACCTATACACTTGAATGATCAAATTTTTGAGCACTCCAAGGTAAAGGTTCTTATTAGCACTTGAAATCTGTGACCTTAAATTCAATAAGGATGAAGAAGTTTTAAAGTCATCAAATAAAAATATCATTTAAAAGAAGTAATTATCCATTAATGGAGTGAGAAATAACATCTAATACATACCCTTGATACTCCCTTGGATCAACCCATAAGTGTGTTATCCCTCCATTGATCCCATGGTTTCAATGGAAGCGGAAAGTAGACTCATGAGGGAGGAATTGGAGAAGTAAAAAAACAATGAAAAAAAACAATCACTCCACCGTTGTCTGATAATATCACAAGGTTTGGTATGAAAAATTTCACACCTTGAGGCAATGGTATAAAAGTGATAATAATAAGAATATAAAAAGAGAATATGAAGAACTTTTATAAAGAAACTAAGGTAATTCAAGGAACTTACAATTGAAGGAATGCGATTACAACATCAAATTGGCAGCATAACATTAAAACGAAACAAAGCTCAAAGATCCTCAAATCCTCCACCACCACTACCTTAAATAGGAATTTTTGAAGACTTGGGGTTGAGACATAAATATTCTAAGTCTCCTCAATTAATTTTGGTAGGCCATAGGTGGGTGGAATGTTGAGGGAGAGTTGATTTTTCCACCCTTGACCCGAGGTGGCATCCAACTTTCATCCACCGAACAGATGCTCTTGGAAGACCTTTTAGATGGACGAATTAGAGTGGTAAATAGAAGAAAAAATGTATCCCCAGATGTCTAATAACCTCTTATAAAATATGGTCCCATTTGGAGTTGTATATTAGGAGATATAATTATATTAGTGGGCTGTTTTTCTAGGCCGCAGAATCTGGACCAGAATTTTATCTCTAACTTGGGATGCCTAAATAACCACAATGAAAACTGAATTAGCACTGGCTCTTGAAGAATTATTTGTTCCTATATATGTATTATATCATCCCATGACATTGGGGCTTCATTAGGTTTGTAATGTGGGTCCCACATTCTCATCAGTGGGCTGGTGTCCAATCTACCTTCTCTAGAATTGCTTCCATTCATCTCCAAATATGTCCATCATCCTTTATGAATCCTCCATTGATCCCTGAATGAAACATGTTCATATTTAAGTGTGTATAAATTTACCAAAATATCAAATTAAAATATGGATAATTACATTCCTTAAAATCATATGAATCATTGGGTACTTTAAATGATGTTAAAAAATGTACCACATAATAGTGCATTTTAAGAAGGAATTACAATCATAATGTGAAATGATGTTCAAATTGTAAAATGCACTAAAATGGTGTTTATGAATAATAAATCACATTAATATTATATATATTAACAATGAATATTATCCTCATTTAGTGGCTAATGAGTATGCCGCCCAGGAAGCCTCCAAAGGTTGTTAATGAGTTTTGCCCAGTTCCCAATTCTTTTTGTATGTTGCCTGCTTATCGAGGTAATCGAAGTCTGTTAGAGGAAGTTGTGTAGTTCAGAAATATAGTGTGTCTTCAGGTTGTTGGGAACTCCTAGGGTAGTTAAGGTTCATACCATCCCAGAGTTATTTTAGGGTTAATTTATGGACTAGTAAAGGTGGGATGCCTCATCGTCATTAGAGTCTGGGGTGTAGTTGGTGGGGGTTGGATCTTGTGAAGGTTCCCCATTTGGAAAGGATCTTTGTCTGTAACGACTCCCAGTTTGTTTGATCTTTCTCTCGCATGAGACTAGTCTGGCCGGTTCAGGCATTCTAAGACACCTTGTCACATCCCTCTGAAGTCTTCCTACCATGCGACTGTTCGGGCCACCGGGGAGAGTTCTGAAAGAAGCGTCGCTTGGGAGGAAGGAGTTAGGGACCAGAGAATGTGAATGATTCACTATGAGGCAAGAGATGATTTGGCCATCAGGGACCTAGCCACAGGTCTCGGGGTGAAGCTTTCACATAGTCAGGAGTTGCCAAGGGTGGGTGGAACCTCAACCCTGATAATGTTTTCAGCTTTGGAATGGAAATATCCAAATTTTCCTTGTTCTATTATCGTCGCTGTCATAGGCTCATCATTATTGTGGTGGCGTGATGAGATCGTTCCCCCACAATCCAAGCAGTCTTATCTACTCTCATTGTGGTTTTTAAATTGTTTGGTCTCTTTGAATGGTGTGGGCCTATGAATAGACAGACTTGTTCTGATTTTGAGTTGGTCTCAGCAGTGTTCGTTAGGGAGATGTTCGTTTCGTGAAATTGATGGGAGGTGTTGAGTTAATTTCTCATCCTCAAGTTTCTGGATTGTTCCGTAGTAAGATTTTTGTCAAGTCTCAGGTGTGTTGTTCGGTCCATGTGGGGGAAAATGAATGAGTTTGGTTTGGGAGTTCTCGTGTTGCCCCACCAGGAGGTGGTTTGTTCGGGTTTCAAGGGTTTTTGTATTGGTGAATTCTTGTGGGGGGGAGAACCCTCTCATGTTCTCCCCTCAGTCTCGGGTAGTGGTTTGCCTTGAATTGGTCGGGTGTGACGTTTGTTGGGAATGGTCACCCCGAAGCTCTTAGTTCTCTATGATTTTGTCTGGGTGCGAACTCAAGTTGTGTCAACTGTTGTCTTGGTGACTTTCTGGGGGCAGAAAGTGTCTGTGGTGGGGATAATTGTCACACCCCAACCACAGACACCTATTATTTTATTCTTTTCTCAGTCCCACGCCTTTGGATAGAGTTGGGTTTGGGTCCGGGTTTGAAATGTTTGAACCTTTGGTGTCTTCAGTGGGTCTCGGGCCGGTGCGCGGTCACCGCACTACTAGTAGTGATCGCGCGTTCAGACCTGGTGAGTGCACGATTTCCCAACCGATCAGATAAATAATAAAATTAAAAGAATAAATTAAATTGGAAAAAATAATAAATAAATAAATTAAATCAAGTTAAATTAAATTAAAAAGAATTTTATAAAATGTTTAATAATATTAATAACAATAATTTGTAATATTGTTGTTATTATTATTATTATTATTTTCTTTTTTTCTCTTCTTTTTTACTTTTCTTTCCCTTTTCCTTTTTTTTCTTCTCTTCCACGCGGTGCTGCTCCCTCTTTTCCCCCTAGTTGTGCGCACGCCAAACCGGGTCTCCTCCTACAGTAGCGCCTTCCCGTAGCGTCGCGCTCCTGCAGCCCACCCCCGCCTCTATCGTGCGCCCCTGTACAACGCCTCCATGCGCTCCCCTCAGCTTACACGATGCCGCCATCCGCACCATCCTCCCCTGTAGGTCCTGGCTGTAACGACCCAAAGTATTTCAATGGAAATTCCCTTCTCAAAAATATGTCATAAAATCACATGAAAACACAACATAATAAACTACTAAGTGCTAAGTGACCTTTAAACATAATTTTGTCACTTCGGTATTGAGAATTTTGAAAATCTGACATACACGGTTGTGTTCATGATGATTTTTGGGGTCCAATAAGGAAAACTTAATTTTTGGTGAATAGTAACCTACCCCTATGAATAGTAACCTACCCTTATGAATAGTAGTACGACCTTTATGAATATTACATCATCTAAATAAGAGTAACCTTACCCATGAATAATTAAATAAAATTTAGGCATCTTAGAAAGTGAAAATTTGACCATAGTAAACGTTTTGGTATTTTTGTAAGTTATAAATAAATAATTATAATTAATTAATTAATTTAAAATAAAATGTATTTTCTTAAAATGTGTTCATAAATTAGAAAATCTATTTACTCAAGTTTTTAGATAAATATTTAAGACCCTAGGTAATTTTTGAAATCATTATAAAATCAGTTTTAATTTTAAAAACTGTATTTTTCAATTAAATTATGATTTTAATGAAATATTAAATTAATAATATTTAGAAAATTATTTTTGAAAAATGGAATTAATTTTTGGATTATACACATCAAAAAATGGTTAGGGTGAATTTTTGGGATTTTTCTGAAATACTTCAATTTTCAGGTGAATAGTAAAAATATAGTTTTTCACATAATCGGTGTATCCAAAATTGCATCATTAATGATGTAATGATGACATAAACATTCTATAACTTTAGGTTCGGCCAAATTATATTAAATTTCATAAATGGTCCCTTAAAATACAATAAAATCAATTTTCAAACCTAAAAAAGAACTTTCCAAAGCCTAAAGTCAAAAGGTGATTTCTTAAAGTGTCTTTTTCTCTTTCTTTCACTTTCCTTTTAATAAATTAATGAATTAGAATTATAAAGATGATTTAAAGCCTAAAAAGAATTATATTATATTAATATATGATTTATGATGTCAAAAAACTACTATTACAAGTCTAACTTTTGATATATTATTTTATTTAATATTTTATACTAAAAACACCTCCCACCTCATGCATAAATAACCCCTCCCCCTCCCCTTGACAAACCGCTCCTCTCAAGCTTCAATCATTGTCTAAACTCTGCCCAAGAATCTTCCCTATCTCCTCCCCCATGTCCAAGAGCTTCTGGTCTCATCAAAAGACCAAGCTTAGGTCCCTTAAGGAGGATCTCAAGAGGAGGATTCAAGAGGTAATTTCTCTTCCTCTTTCCTTTAATTCCCTTTCAATTTCAAGTCCTTTTCTTATTCTCTCCCAACCTATATTTGTCCAAATGGTATGGTAACTCCAGTATCATAAATATACTGTAATGTTATGATACTAATGAGATATTATACCATCCAACACCCTTCTCCTATTTCTTTTATTTTATAAAAGAAAATGTTGTTCGTAAGGTGTTAATCTATCACCTTCAAGAATGACATGTTTTCTTTTTCCATTTCTACCTACAGATCTGGTCATGAAACCATTTTTATGGTTGAATAATAATATTATATATGTATTATGTCCTATTTTAAATTCTGGAACTAACTTATGTACATATTACTAGATGAGTAAACAAAACAAGTTCGTTGTGGTCGAAAAACCGCCCAAATTAACCCAAACAATCATCATTAAATTCCTATCTAATGATTAATACACATGGTATACAATGTAATTCATATTAAGATCATTTTAACTTATGTAATAACATTAATAACATGTAATGTATGTTCTGGATGTTTACCTATGTTCTACAAAAACTTCAATTCATGAATACATGTGAAACTCTCAAGAAAACCATAAAAACGAACATTCCCGAAAAATGTTTTTAAACTATATAACTCATCAAAAGGACCATAAAAAACATAATGAAACCAAAAATACCCATATTAATGTATAAAAGGTTATTTAATTTCTAATTAATGAATATAATATCATTATACAGGACATTAAAGTGAAGGAAGCATTCAGATACAAGGTAAGGAGAAATTCTCGAACCCAACTTTCATCTTTCGGGTTATCCATCTTTCACTTATTTTTGATATGGTTACTCCTTAAAATTCTTTTGTTCATCATTGTATTTTCTTTTCTGGGATATAAATGTTTTTCACTGGTATTTATGAAAAAACCAAATGTTTTCCAAAAGAACTCTTCTTTCAAGAACACACCTTTTACTTCTCATTCAAGATTGACGGTTCTTGTAACATATATGTTATTCCCTCTTTATTTTGGTAACCCAATGTTTATGAATGTGTTGTTATGAGATTAAACCCATTATTTTTCATTGGTTATTTATGTTCATTTATGTTATATGTTCATTGTGTCATGCATGATAAATGATAATGTTATGATGTGATGGGTGTGCCCGGAATTATATAGTGCAATATAAATGTCTAAATGTGATGGGTGCGCCCAGAATTATACAATGCTCCAATGAATTGGGTAAAGTAATGAATCTCATGAGTAAATGTGAAATGATGTGTGAAAAAGATGTTATCTTTGTTCACAAGCATGTGTGGTAGTTAACCACTAAGACATGATGCTTCATTTTTATGCATTGCCACATTTCAAGTCCCTTATTAATGCTTCCTCTCATGATTCTTTGCCTATGTTATGAATATGCTCACCCCATGATATATTGTTCTTATCTATCATCTTACTGGGCTTATATCTCACCCCTTTTTATGTATATCCTCAGGTGGCTACATGTACTAAGGAGATGTCAAGTTCCAATAAGAATCTAGAGAAGAAGAAATGAAAAAAAAGTTTATGCTCGATGTTGTAATTGTTATGTATGGTCCTAGTTTTCCCAAGACACTAAACCATTGGATCCTCTATGTGTAATACTATTATGTTTTTTATCTTTAAAATGATGTAATAGTAATGTATGAAAAGGTTGGGTCGCTATACTAGCCGACCCCGCTCCCTATCCGCCAGCCGCGCCTGTAGACCTCTCGTCTGCCAGCCCTCTGCCAGGCCTCCGCCAAGCCTTTTCCAGGCCTCCACCATTCTCCCCTACTTCCTCCCACACTAGGTTCTCCTCTCCCACTAGCCTCACTGAATCCTTACCCCAGCCTCGACCTCCACACACCCAGCCGAACAGTTGGCCCCCCCTCCTGGTCTGGTGCGACCTTCCCCGCCGCCCTCACCTCTCCCTTGCCGTGTCCGGTGTGGCCTCCCCCATCCGGTTGGATTCCGACCACCACTCAGGCCTCCGACCACTTTTAGACCACAACTTCATCCTCTCCATGCCTTCCACCCTTGCCGGCGCGCACCCGCTGAAATCGGAACCCTCACTTCACCAACTGTGACCTCCCTCACTGACTCCCTCTCTGGCACGCGCGACCCCGCCGATGCCTTCTTCAGTACGCAACTCACATTTGAGTAGGTGAAGACCACCTTGGGTCTTGTTCTTGCATTTTCCAACATCCGATGCCAAAGGCGAGGTGGTTTCACTTCGCTTCAGTTCATCATTGTCATCTAAGGTAAGTGTTTGTTTTTTTATCACACACTCATTTATTTTAGTGTCTGATTTTTGTTCTGAAGTCCTGGTATTTTTAACTGTAGTGCGGATAATTATTTTTGGATGAAACCTCGGCTTGTCGTGCATTTTCAAGCTTGCACCACCGTCCTAGGTGATGTTATTCATCTGTAGTCTTGTTGCACACTTTATTTTTGGGTCGTGTTTATGTGTTTGAGTCCCTAGTGTTTTGTTGGATGTGTGAGGGTCTTTGCTACACTAATTTTGGGTGAAAAATGTTGTTGCAGGGAGTCAAGATCATTTCCAAGGGCGCAAACACATTTTCCTAGGTATATATATATCTACCTTATGAGTGCGTGTTTCATCATGGCACGGGGAACACATGCATCAGGTGTGGATATATATATTTGGAACTGCGTGCGTGCGTACGAGTGGGATGTTTCTTGAGTTAGAATGTTTTGTCTTGACTTCCTTGAGGTAGGTGTTTCCATATTTTCTCTCTTTCTGAAGCTTTACATAGGCACTTGCATGATTTTATTTAATTTATAAATATTATTCTCACCTTTTTAAGCATGATAGTTTATTAATAGCAGTGTTTTTTTATGCCTTTCCAACTTGGTTAGAAATAAATGTTTTTATCTTCAAATGGTATTGTTGGGTGAATTGAGTGGTGTTTTCTTATTGATTTTTTTTGTGGAAATTAGTGTTTTTGTAGAAATGATTTCGTGACTCTTTGAATAGGTATTTTTCTCAAAACCTTGGTTTTATAAGAGGTTCTTGTTTTCTAAATGATGTGAGACTCTCTGTGAGGCTCTTTAAATTGGTTTGAAAATAAATCCATCTGAATGTGTCCATTTGGATTTTTTAAATACAAAAGTGATGTTTAGAGTTGTTTTAGAACAGCTTGTGCAATGTTTTCATAAAGGCTTTTGATTATGTAAAACTAGAAGCCTGATTTACAACTCCAAGTGTTTAATAAAGTGGTTTTGATAACCAAATGATGTGATGGCCCAGTTGAAACTTTTTATGTTTAACAAGTATGCATATATATATAAGTATTCAAGGCGCTCCTATTTAGGGTAACCCTTTATGGGTGAACGTATAGGAAGCATCCGTGTTTGGGGTAGGCAAGTGCGGTGAGATGAGTCGCGCATGTGAGGTCCTTTCTGCTAAAAAAGTATTATTATCACCACCATGGGTTCCTGGCCATCTTTTAGATGATCGAGTGATGTTTTCTTATCAACCCCGATTAGATGGGTTGGTACCCCCTGGATTTTGTTAGGCCATGTGGTCATTATTACTGGATTGGTCAATTAGGGCAGCCAGTTGGTTATAGACTTAGAAGCTTCACCATACACCGACAGGAGGTTCTGAAACCGAGTACGTCCATGGGTCTTCTAGGGATGTTTAGGATCACCCATGGTTACTGGATTACTTACATTTCTTGTTTACTTTTCGTTGCACTGGTTTATTTTCAGTTGCACTTTTACTTGTTTTACTCTAGCCCAGCTTTGGTATTTTCTATTTTGGATTTCATTTATAAAATGGAAAATGATTTTAGAAATGGTGTGTAGTGTGTGTTGAGTTTTTTAAATGAGAACAACATGTTTCATATTTTAAAATGGGAAAACCCTACTTTTATATTTGTATTTCAAACTTGTATCTGTGGACTATTTTGGAAAAGAGAATTGTTAGATTCAGTGATCTATTCTTGGTATCCCTACTGAGCATCTCGGTGCTCACGCCTATTATATCTTTCCAGTTGCAGGTTCAGTTTCTCATACAGGTTCCTAGTTCAGTTGCTCAATGTTGGAGCAGTGTGGTTTTGAGTTGGGTGGTGACCTAGGAGGTCATAAGGAGGTATGTTCGGTTTTATTTTCTTTCCGCTGCCAGTTTTTATCTTTATCGTCAGTTTGTTTATCTATTTATCTTTTTCTCTTGGGCCAAATCATTCTCAATGGTTAAATTTTAATGGTCGACACTGGTTGTCAGCCTGTGGGGATTGGGAATGCCCTTCAGGCCATGCCGTGGGCCGGCTTGGGTGACCTGTCAGGGTTGACCCGGGTTAGTTCATGACAATAACTCTAATAACTAATATGTGTAAACTATATTTAACCACAAAATTAAAGATAATAACTTTAACTATAAACTGAGGTCAAGGTAGAAGAAAACTAAATCTTATATTCATGTACATAACTTTTAATACAAGGCTTGACAACTTATGAGAAATATTTTTACCTAATTTAATAAATCATATATATATTCACAACATATAAAAAATTTATAACTTTGAATAAAGAAGGAAATAAGAATTAAACAAATTAACATTTCAAATATTTGAATATGAGATAATCATTTATGAACTATTAATAAAATGTAGCTAATTATGAAAACTTTATAATTTTTATCTTATTCAGTATAGAAATTTCATAATTTTTAATATGAACACTTTATATTCATTTCTATAACATGAACATTTCATACCATTCATTTGTTTTTAATTTTACTATAATATATGATGTTCTATGAAATATAAAAATTTTATATTTTAATTTTCTATTATGTAATCATTTTAGATAATCTATATATTATATATTAATATTATTTAAACCTTTGACAATATCTATTTATCAAAACTCTTATGATAAGGTTCAATTTTTTTCCAAATAATTATTTTTTAATTTGAACTTTTCAAATTAATAATTATGAACATTTTTTAGTTTTCTTAAATATAAACACTTTATATTATGCCCTATTTTTATATATAAACTCTTTATAAATTTATCTTATAGTTTTTAATATAAACACTTTATATTTAAATTATAAGGTATTCTATATAAATATGTAAAATGTATTTTTAATATTAACATTTAATATTATGTAATATTTAACAATAAATGTTCCACAAACATTTAATAATTAATTATAAAGACTTTATAATTAATTAATATATAAACTCTTTATAAATTCACAAATATCCCAAAAATGCCTTTTATCATTATTTATAAACAATTTATAAATAATTAATTCATTTTATAATTTAAAATAATGAAAAATAATTTTTTCCTAACCAGTCATATTTGACAATATATACATAATCATAGGATACAACTACAATCAAATTCAACGACATAGAAGAAGTCGTCCACTATGATTAATAAAAATAGAAGCATGTATTATAAATTATATTTTATGATTGATACACTTTTTTCCTTTATGATATCACATATAATATTTTATGATATATTAGTATATAATTCTGATGATGTGATACAAAATTTTTATAAACTCAACATGGGATATGGTATTTTATGATATGCAATAGTCATATCTATAACCAATGAAAATACATAGAGTTAAATTATATTTAGACATAAAATATCCAATATTACATTTCATGACATAAAACCCACAAAAAATCACCCTTCATATTTTATGACATCCATGTGATATATAATATAGTTATAAAAACTTAATTACCCATATGATTTCATAAATCTAAAAATATGGGATGCTCTGATACCACTATTAGTAATCTTAAGGGTCTATTGAAACTTAATAAAAGAAAAAGATGAAATTTATATCCCAATACAAAAATCATTATTTATAGAATAATGAAGTTTATATAAATTGGAAATGGATATTATAAATCATTTATACCTTACACAAAAGAGCCAATGCATCACCTCCATATACCAACAAACACCTACAAACTTTTTCAATGATGATCACATCAATGGAAACCAAAGAATATCCCACCTCTGGAGATATCCATAGGATAATGAATCACTCATGATATGTTATAGACTCCCCTTCATTCCATGGTGTTCTAGAATATCATTTTTTTATGGAGGATGAGGGATGAGCTTCTGGTTAGGGAGGAGTCTTGGTTGAGTGTCTTGGAAGTATTCCACCATGTCCGTCATATGGAAGTGGTATTTTATAGGGATTCAAGGATGCTACTTGATGATTCATGCATTAACTCATGAATTATAAAATATGAGTTAATTCCAAACCTATTTCATGTATCATGTACAATAATTAAGCAAACCCCTCCATGAAAAAACTCATGTAATAGATTCTTTGAATGATATCCATTATGGAAGACCAAACTAAAAGTAAACTCTTAAAGTTTTTATGCCTGCTATCATAGATTTTCCTAATTAATCATAGTATAATATTTATGATAAGGTAGTCAAATACTATTATAATAACATGATTTGTGATAAGGTAATAATTCCTAGTGATTTTTTCTTAGGTGTAATTTGAATTTAACTTATATCATAGCATACAATATAATCATATAGTTATAAAGAAATTCTGGTTCATGCATGTTTCATGAGTTAAGTCACCTTCCAAATTATAGGCTACATCATAACATACATAAATCTCACACAAATGGTTTTATGGAACATATGCACTCCTCCAGCTACATGTCACATTATCGTGTTGTGCAGCCAATAACCTTGGCTCCTCCAAATGGGTTCTTCGAACATCCTTCTTGAATATTTGTCATGTTCATAGCAATATGATATCAGATTACCATGTTATCTGGTTTATTAGGCTTCAAAAAAAACATGAACAAGAATACTATAAAAATAACTCATTAAATTAATAAAATAAATTATAAGTAATTATTAATTAGAATGTGACCACTCTAATATAATATGATGATTATAAGGTGTAGTGTAAGCATTGGGTGCTAGCATAATTTTGGTTTTTGGATAAAATAAATTGAAAAATATTAATAACTAAACAAATACACCTCGTTCTACCAAATATAGGATCATGAAAATTTAATTTATAATTAATTTAAATAAACAATTACCTCATCCATGCTATTCTTTTTTTAATCAATGTTTTTCCACCAGACTTATTATGTTGTGGTTATGATGGAGAATCTTAGTGAGGATTTCTTTATCTGTATCCACATTTTCTCTATAAATATTCAAACATTTGTATTGATACCTCATATTTTGGCTCAAAAGAATCAAGTTATTTACGCCATTCACCATCAATCACAACAAATTTATTTTGTTCTCCCTTTATGTTATTAATAGAATGAGGAAGGATGATTATCTCTTTAGGTCTTAAGAGAATTATAGATGTTTTATTCATTTTTTCAACACATCAAAACTTGAAAAATTATATATCAAGGTATATATACTAAAGATCATATAATGATAATTACATATTAACCCTTAACCACATATTTATTCTATGTTATTCCCCACATCAAATATATTATTATTATTATATCTCATGACATGTATTTATTATAAAATAATTTATTAAATTAATTAATATTTAATTAAATTATAATAAATTAAATAATTTATTTCCATAAAATCTTTAATCTCAGTCCATATCCTCATATAAAATATTATATTCATTAAAATTATGAATAAATATTTATTTTTAATATTAATGTAATTTTAATAAATATTTATTTTATTATATTTATTAAACCCATAATGAAATAAATATTATGTTCATTATCTTGTGAATAATTAAACAAGATATAAAATTAAACTCACATATTTGAAACTTTAATATCTCATGACTGAATTTATATGATCAAATTTTAAATGAATAAATACTATTCTACAAATATAGAAAAAAATTCATTTATACAATTAAATTCAATATAATTTTATTAGATTCTAGAAACACTTTGTGTGTGACCCTATATGACTTTTTTTTAAATTGAAATAGGTTAAACTTGCTTGATATCCAAGATTTTCATTTAACAACATGCTAAGACACTCATTAGAGAAAGAAGGTTGTGCGGTAACTAAAAAATCCTTACCAAAAATTATATTGTGTAATATAATCCATTATTCATCTAATATCTCATCAAGTTGGATTCATACTTATGTCATCACCCCATATTCTTGATTTATCTTTCTTTAACTATTTGAAACAAAATTTTCGATAAACTACCATGGACATTTATTTCTTCAGACACTTCTATTTATATCAAAGGTCCTGAGATGTCATCTACCATTAATATAGAAGGGAAAAATAATTTCTTCACCCTTTAATAAATTTTATGTCACTTATGATGCACCATATATCTACTACCTAATAATGAGCATACTTCATCTTTTATTTTTTTCTATACATAAAATCACAAATTTCATGACACACATTAATAATGAAATCAAGTATTAAGACCAGTGAACACATTTATATATAGAAATATTCAATTACACATAAAACATATGGAATTCCAATTAGTAGTTATTTACACTTAACCTTCCTTTGTATATATCACCAATTGAAGAAATATTGGGAATAAGTCTCAATGTTTATGAGAACCTAGCTCTTGATTGTGAAACATCGCATGTGTCCCATTAGACAATTGTATCTTGAATTTTGGATATATTTATTTAAAAATATCACCATGGTATCTCTAAATTATCATTATATTGGGGGGGCTATAATAACCTATTAATGTGTAAAATACCTATTATCACATTAATTTTATTTAGAAGAAAAATATTGTTTGATTGTGTGTGTGTGTGTTTTTCTATATGTGTGTATTTTTGTTTGTGTGTCTTTGTGTATTTGTATGTGTGTGTGTCTGTGTGTTCTTATATGTATGTATGTATGTATGTATGTATGTATGTATGTATGTATGTATGTATGGATGTATGTATGGATGTATGTATGTATTTATGCATGCATGCATGTATGTATGTATGTATGTATGTATGTATGTATGTATGTATGTATGTATGTATGTGTGTAGGTATGTATGTACGTATGTATGTACGTATGTATGTATGTATGTATGTACGTATGTATGTACGTACGTATGTATGTATGTACGTATGTATGTATGTATGTATGTATGTACGTGCGTACGTAGGTATGTATGTACGTATGTATGTATGTACGTACGTACGTATGTATGTATGTATGTACGTACGTATGTATGTATGTACGTATGTATGTATGTACGTATGTACGTACGTACGTACGTACGTACGTACGTATGTATGTATGTATGCATTCATGCATGCATGCATGTATGTTTGTATGTATGTATGTATGTATGTATGTATGTATGTATGTATGTATGTATGTATGTATGTATGTATGTATGTATGTATGTATGTATGTCGGTATGAATATATGCATGATTGTATGTATGTATAAAGTCAATTGGTTCTAAGGAACAAAATCTAACAATCGTGCATGGGGTTAGTGTAGTTTCCATATTCATAGTGAATTTAGGGAAGGGATACATTGAGACTATTAAATGGATTCTTTAGTATCTCAATGGAATGATAGATACAACACTTCATTTCAAAATGTCTAATCTATTAAAAATTTGTATCTAGAACTTATCTATTGGGACTATTATGTTGGATGCATAAGGATGGACACGTTCTAGGTTCCATATTCCCACATTCCAAATAAGAACAACCTGTCACCATTGGGATGATGTTGAACACACCTATGGTCAAAATGTAATGAGTAGAGGTTGATTAATCTCACTGATAATTTTTTCCTAGTTTGGGACTCCCTCATAGATTTAAGGAAATATTGTGAATCATGTGCCTCGTACCATCCTTGTATACATTAGTTAATTACATCACTTTTCTTCTTAGTATGGTGAAAACTATTTGGTTGGATAGGATGAGTGTGTTGGGTATGTGGTACATATGTATGTTTCTTTATCATTCTTATGTTAGGTCAGGAGGTCATCTTATGCTTGTCACATATGGGAAGGATGATTCTATTTTTTGGATCATTGTAGAAAGAATGTTATATCTTCCTTTTGTTAGTCCATAAGGGAATCTTATGGTATTTTCATAAGGAAACCTATGATCATAACATAGGTCATATTATTATCATCACACACGGCATATCATGCTCATCTCATGAGGAGTTATGGGTTTCTAATGCATCAATAAGGTGGTTCATCATATGCTTATCAAATTAGGTGGTTGACCCTCTTATACTCATCACATAAAGGTGTTTGATCCTATTATACTCATTAACTATGGGTTATTTACCCTCTTATAATCATAATAGAAGGTTTTTTTGATCCTCTTGTTATCATCAGATAGGTCCATACACAATTTAAATCCCAATGGGGACACTCATGATTTAAAGTCTTATATTTACAGTTTAGTGGGTTTGGTAGTCTCGAGGAAAGTGATCAAGCTCGAATGATACTGCACCTAAGGGTGATGGGATGGTAAAAATGTTGGTATGAAACCTCAAATAGGCATAAAACATATATGTCTAGAAAAAAAAATCAAAACCCACATAGTTCGTGTTGTATAGTTTAAATTCATGTGTTAGGACCTCTACATATAATTTAGCATCATGCGGTAAGGGATAATGGTGGGAAAAACAACATGACATGAACAAAACTATAAACAGAACCAAACCAAACTAAAATAGTGGATTTTTTCTCGTGGTTTGGTTTGTGGTATATACTAAATAGACCCCTTTAGTTTTTAGTTTGATTCAGGTGTGAAACAAAACTACACCTGTTAAAATGAACAACACCTATTTAAAAAATTCCTAATTTTTTTTAGTTTAATCCCATCCCATTTCCTCATCCATCTAACCCAATCTACCAAAATAACTCCCATATCCATCCCCTCTCATATCCTTGCCATCCTTACTTTTATCCCCTTATCTATTCTAATCCCTCTCTATTTTGATCCAATTATCTCCCCCTTCTTGATCTCCTCTTTGTTCCAATCCTTCGCCATTTCGATCAGATTCCCTCCCCTATCATAATATCATCCCAATTATAATTTGATGCTATACATATTCCCATCCTTCCCCATTACCGAACCCGCCACCATATCTGACTGGTGATCGACCCCTCCCTCCTGCCTAATTACAACCAAATATTCTAGTTATCATGAAGATTCAAATAGAACTTAAGGTATTGGATCTATAAATTTCATATCGTGATTCCCTTTATTTAGTTATAGTGTAAGTCCAAGATGATTCTATGAACTAAACATAATTGGGTTTATGAACTTCATATCATATCTATATTTTTCAACTGATTTTATTACATTTTTCTATGTCCTATCTTTTTATTCCTTCTTAGTGTGTGGTGTTTTTATTTCATGTTTCTACTATTGATGGGATTCCTATTGTTGGTCTCAATTCTGGATATTTGGTGTGAGATATCACCATTCCTGGATTGATTGTTCTATGAGGTTCATGGTAGAGTTAATTGTTTTAATATTTATATTATTAAATTTAATTTTAGGGTTGTTTTATTATCACAACCAACCTGGAGTTACACTTACATATAATCTGAGGGGAAGTTTATACATTTAATCTAAGGCCAAATTTGGTTTCCTCCATTCCATGCAATAAAAAAAGAAAAATTGGATTTATTTCTATTAATTATAATAAATTTATATTAATATAATATCATTTTAATTAAATTATATTAAATTACATTATAAATTAATCAAAAACATTTTATTTTATTTTATTTTCCTTCTATTTATCTCTTTTCTATTCAATTAATTTAATTTCTATTAGCCAAATCAGGTCTGAGATCATTGTAATCTACCTTGTTTTTGTTCTTTTCCTAGAACAATCTGACACTTTTTCTTTTTTTTCATTCCATTAATTATCTTGTCATAACTAAATATTTACTACCAAAAAGTTGGAATATGACCTGATAAGTGAGAAGAAGAATCTTACTCCACTAGAGGTATATTCTTACTTTCTTATTTGTTTTTTTGCAAGAATATGATAACTTAGGCATTGTTTGATTTTTTTTAAAAAAATATTCTTTTTTCTAACAATTTTTAAAAAATTAAAAAATAAATAATCTTCTAGGATTTTATTTTTACATTTTAGTCATCATATTATATGAAAAATAGATTTTTTGTTAATATATAATCTAAAAACTCTTCCATATTTTATAAATTATAAAGAACTAATATTTAAAAATATTAAAAATTTAATTTAATCATTGAAACCTTAAATCATAGATATATTATTTAAACCCTTGAACCAATAACTATTACATTAAACTTTTATATACTCTAAATCTTTAACTCTTCAACATGAAACCTCAATCCTTTATTTAAAATCATAAATAATGAACTCTTAAACCTAAATGGATAAGATTAAATATCTTTTATCTCTTTAACCTAGAAACATTATTCTAAAAAATATATTTTAAACCATAAATATTAAATTTATTTTGGGTGAACCTTATTCATAATAATATATTTTGGGGGTTCCTTTTACTTAGGTCATGTTCTCCTTTGGATGTGGTTGAATTTATTCATATGTGATTGTACTTTAATTAATATAAATATACAATATAAATTGAACCATACCACAAATTAATGGTTTAGAACTTTTCTAAATCTAACCAAACCAATCTATTCCCACCCCCAGTATGGATTATTGTGTCATGAAATAGATAATAATAGGTGATATGTTTGTGCTTATGAATTAGGTTTCCTATATACTACTTATAATCAATAGTGATATGTGTTGGGATTATGTGAATTCTTCTTATAATGGTCCAACCTATAACATAACTGAGGTGAAGGTATGTTACAGGGATTACAAGTAGTAGGAGTCCCACTTAGAGGTATGGATCTAAGATTGGACTAGGATTAAGATAATCAATTAGGATATGGTGGGGGTGTACACCTCGTAGGAGGCCCAAATGATCCTTAAAAGCAATATAGATATGTGTAGGACTTACATGAGTGTTTCCTATCCCTTATATGATGTAAAGGGATTATATGTGAATGTATAAAATTCTAATTGTGCATATGGAATATGTATGAATTATTAGGTGGATATAGTCACCAGGATCTATAAACTCTCACAAAATGTTTCTTAATAGAGAATTTATTAAATTAGTGTCTCGTTATGGGTCTTTTACAATATAGTTTTTATGAAATACATTGGATTACATGATGTGATAATCCTGTATAGGATGGGTGTTATTCATGTGATGGGGTTATGTGAGATAGACTAAGGAATTTTACAATAAAATTAAGTGATTACATCAAGAAACATAAATATTCCCACATATATCATTCTATGTAATTTTTCTTTCAATTTAGTTTACATGAGGAAAGGAAATTTGGGTTGCATGAACTTGGATGCTTTGACTTCCAAAAAAATCCAAATTCTAGAAAAACTATTTTGGAATTGTGAGTTTAGGGGTATTTATAGGCATTAGGATCATAGAAGTTGGTTTTTATGGACATATTTATGTTGTCCCAACAAATCTTAATGCTACACAAGTTTAGATTCTCACAAAATTCCTATTTGTTTTACTGATGAGTTTTTCTTAAGTGATTTTAGGATTAGTTATCATATTAATTGAAATGTTAATTATTTTTAAATCCTTGAGTTAAATATTTTTTTATTGTATAATTTTGATGGAAATTTATAAATGAAATTATCTTATGTGGTTTCCAAATAGGAAAGGCATTTATTTTTTGTTACCAATAAAATCATCATATGGGTGTTAAAATTATTTTTCAAAGTAAAACATCTTATGTAATTATGGATTAAGATAATTATCTTACACAAGATGCACTCCAAAACATAATTATACTATAGTTGGTCAAATTATCTTATGAAAATGAACTTCATGAGTGAATAATATTATTTTCAAACTAAATTCAATGTGTGGTAAAATCCAATTATCTTACACAAAATAGTTTATCATATGAAGACATCATTTATCATACATGTGGCTATTTAATCTTATTTTTAATAATTATCCTACATGAATATTATTCCAATATCATTTATCTTACACCGATGGATATATTATACATGGAGTGAATATTTCTATTTGGGAACAAAATATCATACTAAGGGAAAAAGGTCTCTTATATGATATTTATTACTATTATCGTATTATGATAAAATTAAACTTATGTTTTTTTATTGAGGATGGTCATTTCTAAATAAGGAAAGTTTTATTTAAATAATAGGTTTATTTCTAAGAATATTTATAGTTCCAAGGAAGATTGTATCTAAACAAAAATGATACATCTATATCTTTATAACTTTTAGAAACAAAGATACCTGGAAAAATTAAAACTTGCCTTTTTGGATTATTTTACTATCCATCTCAAAATATAGATATAGGAATATATATAAATAGTTCTCAAATTTAAATTAAGAGGAATGTGTATGAAAATTCTGTAAATATATTAGTGTGCATTACTCATTCATAGAACTCTGTTTTCTAATCATTCTTATTATAGGACTGTAAAAGAAAAATCTATGCCACTATTTTTTCATTAAAAATTATATGAATAGAAAAAAAATCTCATTAAAACTTATCTTTAAATATTATTCTTTTCTTTGAGGAATCTTTATCATCTACTATCATTTTCTGTTTTAAACTATGCACTAAATTTATCAATCATTTCTTTATCATTTTATTATTTTCAAAGTTTCCACTCCTTATACTGAGTGTATGAAAAATATGGATAAGTATTGTGAAGGTGGATCCTAGATGAAATATTTTGAAACTTATAGTAAGTGGAATTTGATTTGACTTATCTAGGAATCCCCTAGAAAATGGATGGTATGGTGAAAATCACCAAGCTTATGGAGTATAGCATTGGTGGAGTGGGTTATGAGATCTTTGTGTCCCAAACCACTATAAATTTACTATGGCCATCTCTTTATGCCCTATTTTATTTTCCATAAACTTAATCAATATATGGTATATAACTATATACTTTAAGTTACAAAGATGGTGGTTTTATGTTGGAGAAAATTTTAAGAACTCAATCCCCCCTCTTGATTCATTATATAATTCCCAATGGTCCAATAATTGGTATAAGAGAGAGTGACTTTTATATTCAACACCTATATCAATTATAGTATAAATTTAAATATTCTAAAGTTTTTATAATGGATGATATACATGATGTAATTTCTATATGAATATATCTTTATTTCAATGGAGACAACTATGTTTTTTGTATGGAAACATTAATCTTTATTTTAAAAAATATTAGTTTGAAAGTATATTTGAAAGTTGTTAAACTATAAAAAATCCCAACTGGTAAACCTAAGCTATGGATTTCTTCTCAGGAAGATGATTATTATTTAAATTCCAAATATATATATATATATATATTCTATTTTATATTGGTTAATACCTGATGAAATCAATAATGTTTCACAATTTCCTATAGTTAATGAAATGTGGGAGACTATCATGGATTCATATGAAGGTATTGGAAAAGTCAAGTACCAAAGATATAATTCTAAAAAAACTCAAGTTTGAAACCATTAAAATGATGGATTGGGAAGGCATAAATAATAGTATTGGAAAATTTCGTAATATTTTCCTTGATTTATCTAATTTGGGAACCCATATTCTTGAACCAGATCAAGAACTAAAAGATCTTGATGTCTTTATATCAAATTGCAGCATGGTATCTGTTGTAATTAGAAAATATAAACCTCTAGAAAAACTTGAGAATAAAATATGTAATTATAAATATCATGATGTATGAGGTGGATATTCCAAAATAAGATGATGTTCATAGGCTGATCAAGAAGTAGAAAATATACATGATATTCTATAATTCAAAGGATAACCCCCCCCCCAAATTCTCTCTAACTCATCTGTTGAAGAAGAGTCAATATTATAATAATTAGGTGGTGAAATTGGTTAGTTTAAAAAAAATAAACTTTATAATAACATAAGAGGTTTCAGTAAACCCTTAAATAAGAATAATAAGTCGTATGGTAATACAAAATAATTAGGGAGATATAAATTCAAAAATATGGGACATATCAAACCTAATTTTCCTGAATTAAAATTCTATAAACCATCTAAAAAAAGTTCATTAATAAATATGTTTATAAGAAGAAATAAAATAAAACTATTAAATCCAATAGGAGTTCTTCAGAATATTCATGTAATGCTTCATCTACTAATTTAGAAGCTAAATAGTCTAATAAAAAATTTAATATATAATTCATAGAATATGTTGATGATATATCTCTTGTTTATTATTTTTCTTATTAATCTGAATTTAAATGCTATTCCATTGAGGATTTTTATGAATATTATTCAATAATAGAATATAAATATGAACCTATAAAGAAATTTAAAAAGACTCTTAAAAATCATGTGATGTTATGTCAAAATAAACTACTGAACTTGCCTAATAGATTTCAAAATTGAGATATAATTTAGAAAAATATGCTTCCAATAGTGGTGAACATGAAAATAATAATAAAAAATTAATGAAAAAAATTCAAAGATCTAAAAATGTTTCAGTTTTTTTAATAAGGGTGTAAATTATTTCAAACAAATCCTTATTAACAAAAAATATGGAAAATCTAAACAAGGAATAGGAAGTAAGGGAGAAAACCCCATGTTGTATAAAAACAATTTAATACCTAGTTCAAAAATCAAAAACATGTGCAATATTACCAGATTTCATTGGTGGACTTATGGATATTATGGTAATAGATAAAGTCTCAAAAAATCCTCATATATATTGAAAAAAACATTCTTGAATTTCTAAAAAATTACTATATAATAATTGTGAAGTTTCTTTCATATGTAAACTGATCTGGTTTCCCAAGTCTTTTCTTATAAATATAGCAAGACCCAAGAGGAATTGGATACCAAAAATTATTCTTGTTTGTTTTTTTATAGTTAAACTTCCACAAGGACAATAGTGGTAAATGGTACATGGATAATTCCTATTTAAGGAACATTGGTGGAGATTTCTCAATCATTCACTCTTATGAAAAAGTTGATGGATGCTATATTGCATTTATTGACAATTAAAAAGGGAAAAATAATTGGATTTTTATTAGTTGGAAATTAGGATTTTTTTCTTAATCAATAAGGTCCTATATGTTTAAGGGATAAGTTATAATTTGATAATTATTTATCAACACTATTATGATGGATCTACTATTTATTTTTTAAGAATTATTGCTCAGTTTTCATAAATATATTCCTTAAAATCAAAGCACCTTGAATTGAGAATGTCTACAATTTGGATCTCCATTAGTTATGAAAATAGAATGTGAACTTCTTGAATACTGAAATAAATAAATCTTGGATTTTTCCTATAAGGCTTGTACATTTCAATGTTCATTCTTTAATAAATTTACCCATTAATAATTTTATTTTAGATTTTCTTAAATATAAAATAGGTAAAATGAATCAATGCGATGCAAAACAAATGGGAATGAAACAAAAATATTATTTCAAATAAATTAAAGAGTTTTAAACTTATAGAACCCTATAATTATTCAATTGGATCTATTTAGGTAATCTAGAATATATATCCTCACTAGAAAAATCCTTTTTTTTTTATTTTTTAGTTACTGATATCTTAAGATTTAATAGGTATTATTTCTTAATGGTTAAAATGGAACCATGTTCTGTTTTTACAATCTTTTGAAAATTAAAATAAAATTAAAATGTTTCAAAAAAAAATCTTTAAGAAGATACCATGGGGGGGGATTTAGAATCTTGAATTAAATTAATCTTTCTAAAAACATGGCATTAAACATAATTTTTTCCCATATGACACATCAATATAATGGATTCATTGAAATGAGGAATCAGACTTTGAAATAGATTTATAGTACTAAATTTTTTGAATATAACATGCCCACTCACTTTTGGGTGGTATTTTTTAATACATCATGTTATTACATCAGTATAGTTCTAATAAGGTATATCTTGAAGAAAACAACCTATAAATTTGTAATAATAAAACACCAAATGTTGGATACTTTAATGTTTTTGGATAAAAAATTTATATCCTAAACACCAAGGATAATATTAGTAAGTTCGATCTAAAAGATGATTAAGGAATATTTATAGGTTATTCTACAACTTTTATGGAGTATATATTTTTCAATAAGAAGTAAAGGATATTTGTAGAATATAATCATGTATAATATAAAAAAATCTATCATTTTTATAAACAAAACTATTCAAATATACAGCTTAAGTGATTCTATAAAAAATCAATTACTTTAACCTCTCTTCAGTGAAAAAAAGGATTACAACTTGAAACATGATCAATAAGAATCTAGTCCTAAAAGTATTTAATCTAATGAAAATAATTGTGTAGTGCTTATTAATCCAAGAACCCTTGAGAACCATCTCTTATAATTAGTTATAGGAATCCTAAATGAAGGATTTAGGACTATAAGAAGTGTTGAAAATATAGGTGAGTTTTTTTCCTTTCCATCTTAGCTAGAACCTTAAAGTATAGATGAATCCTTATCTGATTAAAGTTGGGTAGTTTCCATGAAATATAAATTAAACCAATTTAAAAGGAATAATATTTGGTAATTAATTAATACATACTCTGGTTATCCAATTATTTGATCTAAATGGGTATTTAGAAACAAGTAGGATGCTCTAGGTGTGATCACTAGAAATAATACTAGGTTAGTTTCCAATGGTTACAACCAAGAAGAATGAATATAATACGATGATATTTTTTCACTATAGCTAAGTTATAAAAAATCATTATTTTAGAATATGTATCACAAATGAATTTCAACTTTTATCAGATGAATTTTAAATTTTTCTTCCTAAATTATTTTATTATGGAAGTATTTTACCTTAAACATACTCAAGGTTTTCAAAATATAATTTTTCTAAATTCTACTTTTAATATTTATAAATTCTTATATGGTCTTAAATAAGGACCTAAATCATGGTATTAAAAGATAAGTGTTTTAATTTTTTCAAATTTATTTTTTATAGGATTTTAAATCCTTTCTTTATTAAAGAAAATTTATTTAATAGATATTTTACTCCTTCAAAATTTATTTTAATTCAATTTTTTGTTCAATAAATTGAAGTTTGTGTGAATAATTTTTAAAATTAATGAAGAAATATATTTAAATGAGCTTTATGGATAAGATAAATTTCTTTCTTGGATTTAAAATTCACCAAAAAATTGGGAATGTCTTCAATAAAAGACATTATATACATGATTTACATTAATGTTTTATAATTGAAATAATAAAGACTTACTCAAATCCTCTGAGTTATAATATTAAGATAAACATGAATGAATCTATAAAACATGTTGAATACAATATGTATAGTGGAATAATAGGAATCTTGATTTATCTAAATGCTATAAATCTTGATATTTCGATTTCTATATACTTATGCACTCGATTTTAGAAAATCTTAAAGATAAACATTTAATTGATGCTTAAATAATTTTGAGATATTTCGAATGGATAGGGTTCATTATTTTTTCTTCTTCTAAAAAAATATGGTTTTTACTTAATTTTATATTTTTATTTTGTCTTTGGAGGATTTAGGTTATACAATAAGATTACATTGGGAACCAACCACATTTTATAAAAATCATTAGTTTCATGGTTGAGTAAAAAGAAACACTTGATTGCATTATCAACTGTTGAATCAAAATATATTGCAGATGGATTTTTTTATGAATAGATATTGTGAATGAAACACACCCTAATGGATTTAATATTCACTTTTGATCATGTACCAATAAA
Source organism: Viscum album (assembly GCA_963277665.1). Classification (NCBI taxonomy): domain Eukaryota; kingdom Viridiplantae; phylum Streptophyta; class Magnoliopsida; order Santalales; family Viscaceae; genus Viscum; species Viscum album. The sequence continues at coordinate 457,772,795 of OY728136.1, forward strand.
ATGTGATAACACTTCTTCTATAAAAATTTCAAATAATATAATAATCCATTCAGGAATGAAACATACCAATTTAAGGAATTATTTCTTAATAGGTTTTATAAAAATAGGTTATTTATTTTTAAAATTTATTTGCACTAAAGATAAGTTATTAGACATTTTTATTAAGATATTTCCCACTTATAAATTTTATTTTATCAAATGAAAATTGGGTTTATTTTATTTTAAATGATTTTAATCTAGTAAATGATGTGTAATTTGTATTATATAAATAATTTTATTTTTCAATGTTTCATAAAGTGAAACATGAAATTTATTTTATTGGACTTCATTTTATCACATCACTCTACCACTGATCCTTCATATTCATCAAAAAAGAAGACATCAGTCCTCTGTAAGAAAACCTTTCCCTTAAAACCCCACTAAGACTCCTCTCTCAAACTTAAACCTTTTCTACCATAAATATCATGATCCTTTATCTTCCTTGCCTTCTCAGTAATGGGAAAGGAAATCAAATAGACTATACTTCTTCCAAAATCTTACAAAAATCAAATGTTCTTTGAATTTTTTTGAGAGAGAAACTATTAGTTACATCTGGATGGATGGGGAAAGTATGATATTCAATAATGTTTTAATCATACAATGATGGGAGTTCATATTTTATTAAATAAGGACAGATTTATACTCTAAAAAAATAGTTAATATAATTTTAAATTCATAGAAAATTTATTTTTGTATGAAGTGAATATTATATTAGTTCAATAGTAAACTAAGAAAAGTTTTTTATATATTAATTAGAGGTGGATGAGATATTTTGTTTCCCTTATGATGGATTTTTCCCTTAATACCTTACTTATCATTGCACACAAAGTTATCCCACCTAGAATTATGAAATATCCCTTTAGTGTTCTAGATGTTGAGAAGAAAACTATCAAAGACCTATAACCTAACAGAATAATCTTAGTAAATTTCATCCAATATTTTATTTCCTCATGTGAAGTTGAGTTTGAGAAAATATTATTCCAAGATTACAATCTTATTTACCTTTTATTTGTTGAGAAAATAGAAACCATCCCTAGGTAAATTATAGGTTATATATTCTATATCCAGAATAAATCCCATTTTTTATCCATTTGGAAGGATATTAAACGTCAATTTTTTGAAAGTTGAAGTTCATCTTAGTGAAGTGGGGGCCTTAATTTTCCATTTCCTAATTAATTTAGGAGTTGGGGTTTTAATGAAAAATAGATACTTTTTTTGGAGTTTTTCCTTAAAGAAACTCTTACTTGTTGGAGATTTTGAGAAAATTATTGAGAACAATAATCATGTTGAGGTGGAGAATACAAAAGAGGTTTTAATTTTACCTTATAAAATAACATAATGAGTTATTTTTTAAAATTATAGTGTTGTACTAGATTTGAAAAAATCTAGGGATAATAAATCACTTACTGTGAGAACATGAGATCAAATAGAGATATATAACATGGTTGAAGAAGGAACTATAGAAAGAGATGCATAATAAGTTTCCCAAGTAGAATAATCTATTTCTATTATAGTTTAATATTATGCTCCTATGGTTGGTGTTATCATTCCTTTGTAACGTGAAAGAGCTATGTTAGGAGAAACTCACAGTTTTAAGGCTAGTTAAGCTTTGAATGATTCAACTAGAAGGCAATTTTAAATTGGATACAATGATAATAGGAATCAGTCATTATAATATGGTTTTAATATAAATTTTGAAATCCCTATACTTATATATGATTTTATAGTAAAAGGAAAACTGGGGTTGTTTATTATAAATGATCCTCTAAATTCAAATGAGTAGGGTAGTACATAATTACCTTTAGTTTTAAATATAAGAGTTATTAAACCTAAAACTTCTCATCATTCTAAAAAAGTTATAGAGGATACATATCTATATCATTAAGTATAAGATGGAATGTGTTATTTGAAAACAATGAGAAACAAGAATTTCTTGAAAGGATATTTATATAATTTAATGTTATGTGATATGAAATTGTTGTGATGAATTATAAGTTGTGGTAATCTCCTAGTGATATTGAAGCCTTGAAATAAAATTTTGTTTCAAAGTCTGATGAGATTCTTCTGAACATTATAATGGTATGAAAGTTTGATTACATCAAAATAATTCCTTTGGATCATTCTAAATTCATCTCCAAGATATATTTTAAAGATTAAAGAACATGTGGATAGATATAGTATGAGGATATTGATGTGGGTAACCTATTAAGATAGGTTCACTAGGTCTTAATAGTTAAGAAATTATAAAAGATAAGTTAGAAGATGTTTCATTATCAATTGATTCCCTAACTACACAAATTTCATATATGCAATTTATTCCATATCTTTATACATTATCTAAGAGATTCATATAAATCAGACTGTGGATATTAATCATGTTCCAATTTTTCCTCATAGTTATTATCAATCCCAGGAAAATTTTGTGTAAAATTTAACCACCTTAGTTCGTGAACATGTTTTCCCCCTAATAAAAACCAATTCTATGAATCCTTAGAATATATGTGTCATTTCTATAGTAATTAGAAAAATTGTTTGGTTATCTCCCACAAAATTGATATTACCTTGATGATAAATTAAATATAGTGTATAAATCCATTGTCGAATGTATTTCCTCTGAGTGTTGAGAATACTCATAATAATATTCCATTATAGGGCCCTCATAACATCTTGTTCCCTCAAAAGGTAAGTAGATTTTTGTGGCTGAAGAACATTAGGCTATTCTAGTTGCATCTATATCTAAATTCAATTTATTTGGTCTCTTCAATTTTTATAGAGACAAGTTAAAATGTTTGATTACAATTTATACTCATAAAATAGTTATTAAAAAATGTATTAGTGCATTTGGATATAAATCCTAGAAAGCATTCCCTATTTTTTAAAACTTATATTGAAATGAAATCATTATGTGAGTTGATATGGGTTCTAATACACTCATTAAATTGTAAGGTAGATGCAAACTTATTCATGCTACCTCAAACACCTATCCTATAACTTCACGAAAGTAAAATGAGATATTTGATCTTACTGATATATATCAAAAAGAGGATCCAAATATTTTTAATGAGACATATTAACCAGTTTCACCTCCTATCATATCTACTCTGGTTCTTTTCACTACCTCTAATAAGTATTCAAAATCCAAGGATTAGGAGGCGAGTGTCAACAATAGAGGTTGTATAGTGAATAAATCCAAACATGACTATGTTATCCCTCGTTGAGATTCTATTTTTGGTGTGTCATTGAGTTTCCTATATCCAGAAGATCATGTTACTATTTTTCCAAGATCTTTATTACCCTGATGGGAACCCTAGTCTTTCGAAAAACCTCCCCTAAAATCTAACCCTATAAATCCCAATATGAAGGATTGATGTTATTTTTGTGTTGTTTCTTGAAACTTGTTTTCTCTGTTTTACTCTCATGAATTAAAAATTATTTATATTATTCATGTTTACCCTATCTTATTTTAAATAGGGTAGAACATAAAATTTTACAATTTAAACTAATCATTAAAATTTTATGTTTCAATTATTTGGGGTTTTTTTATCATCAAAAGGGGGTATATTATTGGATATACTTATCTTGTTCCAACATATCACAATGTTTCACATGTTTTTATTCTCATAAAAACTCTATTTGTTTTACTTGTGAGTTTTTATTAATTTATTTTAAGATTACATCTCATATTAATTCAAATATTGTTTTTTTAAACCTTAAATTTAATATACTTTTATTTATGATTTCTCATTAAAATTTACAAAGGAATTTATCATCAATGGTTGTGAAATTTGAAAATAATTTATTTTATGTTTTCAATAAAATCACATTATGGCTGTCGAAATTCCAATTTTTTCTATGTAAATTAACTTATGAGAGTATAACTTGAGGAAATTATCTTACATGTGAAGTGACCCATAACTAAATTATGATATGACTAGTAACATTATCTTATAAAAAGTAACATCATAAGTGATTCATATTACATTCCAACTAAATTTGAAGCATTGGAAAAGCCATTTATCTTATCCGTTATGATTTATCATAGAAATACCTCATTTATCTTACATGCATCCATTTTATCTTATATTAAATAATTACACTATAGGAACAATATTTATAGATCAGTTGTTTTACATAAATGGATTTATCTTACGTGGATTCAATCTTTTTATTCAAGGAGAAAATATGATTCAAAGGAAAAAATTAACTTCCAATGAAAATTATTACTGTTATAGTATTTAGATAGAATTCAACTCATTCTTCTATTTTATCAGAAATAGTCATGTATGAATAAGGAAAGGTTGATTTAAATAATGTTATTATATACAAGAATATGTATAGTTCTAAGGAACTATGTATCAGACACAAATGTTACCTATGTTTCTTACTACTTTTTGAAACAAGGACATCTTCAAAAATCAAAACCTATATTTTTTTGATTTTTTTAAATGTCACTATCAACCATTAGATACAATATACATATAAATAGTTTTATATACAAAATTTCATGTCAAATAATAAGGGGAAACTATATGTGTGTGTGATACTCATTCGTTTCTCTTGGTTTTCTCATCATTCTTACTAAGTGACTATAAAAGAAAAAATATCTACTAATCATGTGTTCTTATAAGTTAAATCTAAAAAACAGAGCTCTTAAAACATTCTCTATAAAGAATATTATTTTATCTATGGAATCATAATAATCTATTATCAGTTATTACTTGCAAATACAAACCAAATCCATCTATATTTCTTCATCATTTTTTTAGTGCGTACTCGTTATTGAGTGTGTGAAGACTATGGATATGTTTTTTAATGGGAGATATTGATTAAAATCTCTTTGACATTGTACCAAGTGACATTTTCATTCAGTTATCTAGGAAGCCCCTAGAAATTGGACTAGTCTGATGAAACTCACTAATTTTATAGAGTATAGATTTTGTGGAGAGGATTAGGGTATCTTTCTACCCCAAAACACTATAGATTTCATGTATCCTTATATTTATTATTTATATTATTTTTTATTTAATAATTGAAAAATAATAGAGGTTAGTTTCTTTTATGATTAAAGAGGGTGGTTATATGTTGGATAAAATTTAATTAACTTAATTTTCCCTTCTATTGATGTATTATAAAATTCCTATTAGGCCAACAAGTTCCTGAGATAATTATTTTTCACACATGGACTTCTTGACTATACATTCCATGCAATGTAAATACCCAAAATGGAGTTTCCATTACAACACCCAAGTGGTGATTCCACAAGTCCTCATACACCCCCATATGTAAGAGGTTTCTGACTATCAGTAAGGGTCTGAACATCGTTAGTGGGAGACTATAACCTCAGTAATCATAGCCCTTACACAAAAAACACAATTAAAATATAATAATCAGAATATAAATTGGAATACTAAGTAATGTTATGTAATAAAAATAACACCCATTTTATACAAATAAATAAACCAGGATCCGAATGTGGCCAAAAAACCATAGTATTCATGGTAAGAAGATAAATAAATAATGAACTATGGAAACCCTCTGAATTGTTTCCCAGTACCACTACCATCCCCATGCTCCAAAGCTCAGCTATATTTCATGGCCCCCTTTCCCACCTGGATACTGAATCATGAAGTCTGCACACACATCAAGATACACATAATGGGTGTGAGTAACAAAACCTAGAAGTACACCACAAATGTGTCCTTAACATGTGTGTACAAGTATAAAAGGTGTATGAAATGTTATAATTAAATGTGCAAGAAAGCATAAAAAAAAATATGTCGAGATTTCATGTTCTAACCAATCCACCATGATCCACATTTGTGCCTACCTCAACTATATGATGAAAGGATAATAAAAAAGGATTTCAATAGTGATCAAGAGGTATTCATAAGGATAGTGAACATGTCTCTTAGAAATTTAAAGGCATCAATTTAGATCATTCTACAAAGTCATCGCATCCAAGATCCATCATGGGTTAGGCCACAAGGTCATCATGTTATCCTACCTCATGTCATGGCATCATGGGTTAGCTCCATCATGAGTTAGACCATTATACTTTCATCATTACCTCAAGTTAGGCCTCAAGTATTTCATGCCCCTACCATGTGATCCGATCAGACATCATTATCATAGCAATTCATGTGCACTTCCCCTCAAATGGATAAACATGTCATAATTTTCCACACATTTCTTGTAATAAATAAATGACTTAAAAATCATGGTATTACACATAACATGGTAGATCATATAAGGAATTAAATATCATTTCATCAATAGAATAAGTAGAAATATACAAATACATGTGATCCAATAAAAAATGGTCTAATAAGCTACACTAAAATTCACACAGAATCAATCATCATATATGGGCCTTGTGGGCTACACACACACGTGATCACTATACATCATGACCATACAAGATATTCCAACACAAGTATCACAACAAGGAAAAATAGTAAACTTGGGCCCCAAATGGTAAGGAACTTATTACCTTTATATTATTGAAAACAACCTCCAAAACCCATCAAGATATGATATGATACTCAAGTCACAATTAAGATCTACTTGGATTGATCCCACACATAAAGAGTCCCTAAAACTAATCCCAACTCAAACACATCAATATTATAGAATTTGATTCAATAATATTTTAATTTCAAGGAATTGAATCAATTCCAATGCACCTATCAGGACCTACCAATGTCACTATAATTGAGATTGATCAGAAGGTCATCAACACACTATACCTTCCAATATTCTCATAATAGTCTAAGAATACATCATCATTTGGAATCAAAATTCATAGATATATAAATTAAATGTTGAATCTATGATTCTTCTTAAGTTAATAAGTGTAGATCAATAAGAAACAAAAATAACATAGGTTTTTGAATCAAAAAATTTAATTCAACATCATCAAAACCAAGCTTAGAAGGAGATTAAAACATTGGGGAAAGCCTTTAGAGTATTCATATTCAATAATGTTAAATATAGGAGGAAAAATGGGTCAAAATGGGTACTTAAAGGCCATTAAAAGAGTTTTTTGGATAATTTAATCATGTATGCATAATTTGGTTGCAAGGTTTAACAAATAGTGTACCAGTATTGCATGTATTATAACCTATAATGGGCACTCATATGGTTTGGAAACACTATTTATAAAACCATACACCAAGAATTCCTTTTTCCTCTAGACCATGTCACATGGTTTTTTAGGTGAGGCCACATTGTTTGAAAAATGGTGCTCCAGCCTAGGTGCTTCTTCAATAATCCTTGAAGTTTCATAGAGGATCATAATGGTTTGGAAAAGACATTCTCTAACCATGAACCTCTAAAAAGGACTCTAAAACCCCCTGAAACCAACTAGAAAACTCAGGAACTCATCCAAGATAACTCATAGCTCAAAAAACATGATTAAATGATAAATTTAACTTGTAACACACTAAAAATCCAACTTTAATACAATACCCCCCTCTAAATAATTATGTTCCTAAAGAAGCATATCTATGAATCATACTAAAAAAACCCAGGATATTAAGACAAAATATTATTCTAAATCATCCAATATTACTTCTGGATCCATCCATGCTACCATAGGATCTAAAAAAGTGAATTTTTCTTTCCTCATGAAACTTTATCACTCTAGTATATAATTTGAACTAGGAGTTCCACGTACAATGCATCAGGCTCTATCTCAACATCCTCATAGTCTATGACATGAGTTGGACTGGGAATGTAACTCAAGATCTAAGACACATAAAATATATCATGTATACCTTGGTAATAATGAGGAATGTATAGATAGTAAGACATGGTCCCGATAATCTCAAAAATCTCAAAAGGTACAATTAATATTATAGATAACTTTCTCTAATTAATAAACCATCAATTCCCTAACCAAGGAGTCACTCTCAAGAAAAATTTATTACTAATATAAAATTCTAAAGGTCCTCTCCACCTATCGGCATATGATCATTGGATGCTCTATATAGTGTTCAACCAATTCCTGGTCAATTTTACTCTCTCATAGGTCTTCTAAACCATTCTCAACCCTACCATAGATTCCTCACCTTTCCCATAATAACATAGTGGTGAATGAGATTCCAAAGAATAGATGGACTCAAATGGTTAAAACTGAGTAGAACACTGAAATTTGTTATTGTATGTGAATTCAACCAGGGGTAGATGATCATCCCAAGATCCATCAAAATATATTACACATGATCACACCATATACTCTAATATATGGATCATTCTATCTGATTTACCATTGGAATGTGAATGATATTATGTACTTAGTTTCAACTAAGTACCCAAATATTTATGCAATCCCTACCAAAACCATGATGTGAAACATGAGCCTCTATCAGATACAATACTTGAGGGAACTCTATGTAAGCATAAAATTTCCTATAAATACATATTTAAAGGATCATCCACTGAGTGAGTCTTAAGTATTGGTAAGAAAATAGAAACCTTCTTAAATTGATCAACTTTCACCCAAACTACATCAAGACTCATTAGGGTCCTAGGTAACACTATCACAAATCCCATCATTACATCATCCCAAATCTACATTCGCATCAGAAATGTCTAGAGAAAAGCACCAGGACATTGATGCTTAACCTTTATCTGATGGCATGTAATGTATAGTGGAACAAATCCATTGATGCCTGACTTCATACCAGGCCATCATATTTGATGTTGAATGTCATGGTACATGATCATCAAACCAAGATTAACTACCCATTTTGAAGAATGTTAATCTCTCATTGTCTCCTCCCTCAAGGATGTTTCCACTACAACCCAACAATCTACATTGATCACATTATAATTATATATTGTCTATTTTGGAATTGTTTTACTTTTTTCTAGATATTATCACATCTCTGCATATTCTGGATATGACACTTGGATAGTCTTCACCTAGCCCATTAATGAAGATGTGATGACCATGTGTGAAAATGTCATAACTCTATTATCCTCATATGTATCCACATGACCTTCCATTAGCAAAATCATAAGACACCTCTTCTCTGGTGATTACTACTCTCCAAGCTCCTGTAACTCTTGAATTTTGTAGTTAAGAGCATCTAATATGACATTAAATATTCCTAGATAATAGTCCATCTCAAAGTTAAACATCTAAAGATACTATATCCACCGTATTTTCCTCAAATTGATATTCCATTGATATAATATATAATAGAGTCTCTTTTGGTTTTTTTAAATAACAAACCTCTCATCAAAAAGATAGTGTGTCCAACAATTCTGAGTGTGGACCATAGCTTACAACCCCAATTCTTGTGTTGGGAAGTTCTTCTCATGTTTTCATAGCTAAAATTACCCATAAGAAACTAATTGATCCCTCTTCATGTGGAAAAATCCCAACCGAACACATGATAAATTACATTATACTGCATAACTGATCTTGAGTACAAGAAGAATCATAACTGGAGTTTTAATCAACCTCATCCTCAACTCAAGAAATTACTTCTCACACTGATCAGTCCTTTCAAATTTTACTCCCTTCTTGGGAAGGCTTTTCATAGGTGTTTCTAAGTTCTATAAATCATGAATGAGACATTGGTAGTGTCTATATAGCCTAAGGAAACTCATGATGTCAAAAACATTCTGAGGGTGAGCCCAAGACATCATCGCTTCAACCTTCATTGATTCCATTGAAATTATAGAATCTATGATCTCATGACCATGAAAACATAACTCTTGTATAAAGAAGTTACACTTTTAATTCTTACTATAAATTCAATGCTCACTGTGTGTGCTCAATATGGTCTCAAGGTTTTTGGCATGTAACTTAGAATCCTATTAATATATGAGGATATCATCAAAAAAGACCGTAATAAAAGAGTAGAAATTTTGGTGGAATATCTTATTCATGAGATCCTTGAAGAATTATAGGGAATTCATAAATCCAAAATTCCTGATGAGTTACTCATATAAGATATATCTACCATTTAACGTCATCTTAGGGATATCCTCTTCTCCAGCCTGCAACCGATTGTAGCCAAAATGAAAATCAATCTAAGAGAACCACCAAAATACCCATAATTGATCAAAGATATCATTTATCCTTAGAAAAGTATACCTATTATTAACCATCACTAGATTCATTTTTATATATTCTACACAGATTCTATGACTATTATCCACCTTCTTAGTGAACAACACGGAAGTACCCTAGGAAGATGTTCTCGTTCCAATGAAGCCCTTTGTCTCCAAGTCCTCAAGAAGAATCATAATCTCTCTCAGATCAGTCGGTACCATATGATATGGAGGAATAAAAATGTGATGTACTCCTAGAATTGATTCTATATAAATCTCTATCACTCAGTCAATAGGCTGACTAGATATGTAACTAAGAAATAAATCTTTAATATAGATTGATAACAGAAGGAAATGAAGAGAACTCAATATTTGGTTCCACTGGAAGTGATAAGCCTACTACCTGAGCTGTGATGGCTCTAAAATGGATAAAATGAAGTCCCACTCTATTTTATTTGACATATAACTCAATATTTATCATAACCTTTTCTCCATTAAGTGAAATAAAGGATACCTGCTTCCCGTAACATCTGACGAGAGTATGAAAACTATCCAGCGAGTCTATTCCAAGGATAACCTCAAAGGTATTAATCATAAGTATCATGAAATACCAAAAAATTTTGTAGCCAAAAAATATAGGAAACTCTAAAATATCTACATATGATCAACTTTATTACCAATGGGTGTTTTGAGAGAAGTCATCTCAGAAGATAACTTATTCGATAAATTTAGAACATGAACAACTTGGGTATATATAAAATAATTGGAAGCATATATATCAAATAGAGAGGTATAAAAATAAGAAGTGATCATGAACATACCTCAAATAGTCTATGTTCCCTCTAAATGGTCATTCAAAACCTAGTTTATCACAAACACTCAGATTGCCTCAGCTCCATGACCCAAAACCTGAGGTTCATGAATCACCTGAGTTAATGTCATATGGGGACTCTGAACTAGATGTTGAGGACCCTGGTCAAATATTTAGGTTGTAGATCATGTCTTTATTAAACCCCTATAATAATTTGTCCTCGATTTTCAAGATTAGAACTACTAGAGATGGCCCATCTTGCCACACTTCGTACACTTTCTCTGAGGTGATGGGCATGACCTGCAATAATGATCAAATTTCCCATAGTTTTAGAACTATGAGACTTCTCATAAGGGGGATTAATAAGACATCATCTACTCAACAATTATGTAATACCCCAAGGTTTTGAAAATAAATATATAATGCAATTTTATCCATTAAACACAACTTTTCCTCTTCTATGTTTTGAATTTCGAAAAATGGTCATCTAGAGTTGTGTTCAGTAAGTCATTTGGAGTCTGATAGAACAAACTTGATTTTTGGTGAATAGTAACATACCCATATGAATAGTAATATGAATAGTAATATTCCCCTTGAATAGTAAATAATATTATTATTTTATTTTCTTAATTCAATATGATAATGGGATCTTAATTAATTTTTCAATGTCACATAAAACTAATTGCACTTCAAGATTGTTATTTTTCGAATTAACTATGACCTTATTTAAAAATTAAATTAATAATATTTAGAAAATTATTTTTGAAAAATGGATTTCACTTTTGAGTTCTACACGTCGAAAAATGGTAGGGGTGAATTTTTGGGATTTTTCTGAAATTCTAGAATTTTTGATGAATAGTGAAATACGATAAAATACCGTATATAAAAATTATCAGTTAAATGCACTAATTATGATATCATATGTGATTTAAGGCCACTTGGTTCGAACTCACATGCACTTATTACTATTAAGGATCATATGAAACAACACTATTGGTTGTCTTGATGGAAATAATAAAATAATGAATTAAATATTCAAAAATTACCCCTCTCCTCTACTTAAAAAACCCCCCACCACTACCTCTTCTCTTCACTCCTCTAAGCCTTTAAGCTCCTCAAATTTATGCCAAATTAACCTTCCCTAGTCTCTCCCCACGTCCAATAAGCTCTTATTCTTTCCAAAAGACCAAAACCCCTTCCCTTTAGGAGTTTCTCAAGGAGGTTATTTCAAGAGGTAAAGCACCCTTCTTTCTCATTTGGTTTTATTTCAATTTTTCTACTTTTGTTATCCTATCCTCACCTCCTCTATCCAAATGATCATGATAACTCCAGTAACATATATATACTGGATTTAAATCATTTTAATGGAAGAACCATCATAAATATTCTTACTTCCTCCCTTTTATTTTATAAACGAAATCTACGTCCATGAGGTTCCGATTTATAACCTTCATGGATGACGAAGTTTCATTCTTCAATTTATTCTTCATTACTGGTCATGAAACCATATTCATGGTTTAACCAGACTATAATATATGTGTTATAACCTAATTATTATTCAGTAACCAGAATAAGTACATATAATTATGTTATATGACAAAACTAGTTCATAATATTCCAAATACTGCCGAATAATTGAAGTCGTGGTCATCTAATGATTCATCCTCATTCCATGTAACCAAATGATAGAAATTCCCATTATCAATTATTTATTTTCATTAATAATATATAATTCCAATCCTGGAGATTTATAACCATTCCACATAAACTTCATTACTTAAAAACAAGTGAACCGAATATGAAAATAAAGGAAACGAACACTCCAGAACGACAAGATTCAATACAATAACTTATCAATAAAGACATAAATAAACTAACCAGAATTATGGTAAACTAAGTACATGTCTAATATTTTCTGAAATAAGTTATTAAAAAGTATAATTTCATATTACAAGAGCTTATGTACAAGAGCAGAACACGTTTGGAGTTAAGGTAAGGGTTTTCCACTCGAACTTCCATTTTCATTCGGGTTACTTTTATTGTCTAATTTCCTTGATGAAATTCTTATGTAATGTTATTTACTACTCATAAATTCTGTGTGATTATTATATATATGTACACCAACCATAATCCTCCCCTATTTTTTGTATAGTTACATGTTTTAAAAGGATCTCTCAAAACTGTTTCCAAAAATATGAGCCCGATACAAGGGAATTTCTCAAATTCATATCTATATTCAAGGGAAAGATATAATATATTTTTGGAAACCATTATCCTTATAAAAAATCATTTTATCATAAAATAATATCTTACTTTACTTCTTGTTTTATACAAATATTTTTTCAAAAGAACTATTCTTTTCAAAATAAAAGAGTATTTATCACAAGAATTTCTTAATGATTTTTAGAAAATTATTCTCATTTGATTGAACACTCTTGTTGATTTTTATGTATTGTTGAGGTTAATCATTTATGATGTCATATAACATATTTTATTGAATGGTTTATGACTAACTTTATTGTGGATGATCTATCCTAAAAGCATTCACCATATTATTCTGAATGGTTAGTGTTTGTGTTCAATAATTGGGGAAAGTTAGTCACATTTCATATGATAGTTTTAATATAAATGTATATGTTGTTTATGTTTATCCCCGATCATATGAGGAATGAATTAGACTTATTATGTGATGGGTGGGGCCCGCTATTTCCCCTCGATGCATCAGTAGGTCTCATGAGACAACTAGACGAGGAATTGGCCGAGGCCTTTCCCAATGTGATATGGATTTTGGCCGAGGCCTATCATTAGACATCTTGGCCGAGGCCTTGAAAAAATGTTTCAGAATGTCTGGAATTATGCATTCCATCATTATGAGTTCAGCTATTGATATTTTATGTGGTTATTCGACTAGTAGAATACCCATGATTATGTTTTATTATGGCATTATTTTCTCAACTCATATTCCTGCCATAATGTGTTCAAGTTTATTATTAAAGGAATGTGTGTTCAATTATTCACCATGTCTAATGTTTATATTATCTTCCAATGTATTTCTTACTCTTAATGAGTGTTTGAGCTCACCCCTTTCTTATGTTTCATTTTCTCAGGACATTAAGAAGTAATTTATGAATAACTTGCAAGCATAATCTAGGAGACATGATGAATCTAGTGGAATAAATTAGTGTTGTTTTTTCCTTTCCATATGTAAAGTTGAAATTATGTATGTTTCTTGTTTCCAATAATACTAAATTACTCAGTCCTTCGAGATTCGTATTCCTTGTATGTATTCCAATGTAATCAAATAAGGCACCGACTCCGAGCAACTGGGGTCGGGTCCTTATAGTTGGTATCAGAAGAAGTTTAGTAGAATACTTGGAAACTAGATTTAGAAAACATAGAATTAGGGAAGAGTCCATAAGTTAGTCTTTGAGGATATACATAAAATAACGTCCTGGTATTTTGGTAAGGAATATATTATGTAGATATTTTAAGCAATACATCCCTATCTGGATACGAGTAGGTAAAGGCAGCTCTGGCACAGATGTATCTAGGGGTAAAACCCGAAAACACCGCTTTGAACTAGAATCAAACGGGAACTGGTGCACGACAACAGGCCTTGCTGCACTCCTGGTTACAACACTCTTGGGGGATATGATTAGGATAACTCACATTTTTTTTACAAGCCATTATGAAGGATTGAAATGTAAAATATTCCTCAAAGAAACCATTTTTGTGAATATGGGATTATCCATGTGCAGGATCTCAATTTTTCAGAGTATTTTTAAGTTAAGATTATATATTATGATTCATAACCTAATATAGTGTATGCCATTATCTATATATGGTGCCTAGTGGACGTAATGGAAATCACACGAATGCACGTGTCCCCTGTATGGATTTTCCTCCGATGCAAGATAATGATGTTGGATCTGGTGCTGTGACTAGTGCTGAGCAACTCATAACTATACTGGGAAAAATTACTCAGGTTATGAATAATAACCTTACCTGTATGGAGCATCCAGATCCACCACGTGGAGGAGCCATGCTAGATCGATTTATGCGACAACAACCTCCATCATTCAACGGGACTACAAACCCTTTTGTAGTAGAGCAGTGGATATGTTCCCTTGAGAAGATATTTCTCACTTTGGGATGTAATGAAATAGATAAGGTTGTCATGGAAGTATATCGTCTATCGGGAGATGCAGATCAGTGGTGGTCATTAATCCAAAACACAAAGGAGGATGAAGAAATAGAAGAGATGGAATGAAGGGATTTTAAGGAAATATTCTTAGAAAAGTATTTCTCTCGTGAATAAAGAGAAGATATGGAGAGGAAATTCTTGAATATGAGGAAAAAGGAGGATGAAAATGTTTCCAAGTATGAATCCAAATTTACAAGGCTGGAAAGACATGTTGTGGACTATATACGAAATCCAAGGAGCAAAATCGATCGATTCATTGATGGCCTAAAGCCATTCCTCCGGCAGGCACTGGTCTCCCAAAATTTTTCATCATATGAGGACATAGTTTCATGTGCTATCAAGACCGAAAAATAATTCTCTAAGTCTTATGACTTTAAGGGAAAGTAAGAAAAGAAGAGGACTGCTGAAAACCCTGGGAAAGGAAATAAGGAAACAGGGAAGAAGGGAATAGTTTAATTTCCACCATGTGACAATTGTGTAAGGAAACACCTCGGTGCGTGCTTAAAAGGAAAAGGAGTATGCTACAAATGTGGTCAGAAAGTCCATATTGCTGGTGATTGCAAAGGAAAGAAGTAAGCCAATGATGTTCGATGCTTTAATTGTCAGGAGATGGGACACTATGCTAATGATTGTCCAAAACGTCAAGGAAATATGCAACAAAAAAGGCCAAGGGATCAGGGACAAGCTTATGAAATCACAACTACAGAGGTTGAAGTTTCTAATGACGTGGTGGTAGGTACTTTAATTGTTTCCTCAAGTTTAGCCAATGATTTATTTGATTCTGTATCATCGCATTGTTTCATATCTTCCCTGTTTTCTATAAAAATTAGATATTTCTAATTTTATTTAACAAGGGATTTGTCAGTCAAAACTTCTAAGGGAAGTATCATTTCTACAAAGTTTTTTGAATCATTTCCCATTAAGTCATATAAATGTTCTTTATCTGCTGATCTCATTGTTATACCCATAATTGAGTTTGATATAATCCTTGGTATGGATTGGCTTTTAGATCATGATGAAAAAATTTATTGTAATAAGAAGGAGGTTACAATATTCAATGATGATAAGGAGTACCTTATCTTTAGAGAAGAAACATCACCACCTGATTCTTATCTAGATCCACCCCCGGTAGCTCAACTAAATTCAATTATTGGGGAGGAATAGAATGAAATAACTGTGGGTGAGGAAAGGAATGTTCAAATAGAGGATGTACCTATTCTGAGAGAATATGTTGATGTGTTTCTAGAAGATTTACCTCGACATCCTCCAGAATGAGAAATTGAGTTTTCCATTGATTTAATTCCTGGTTTAAGGCTCATATCGAAGACCCCTTATAGAATGGCCATTGTGGAATTAGTGGAACTAAAGAAACAACTAGAGGAGTTGAGTAATAATGGGTTTATTTTCCCTAGTGTTTTTCCATGGGGAGCCCCTGTCCTTTTTGTTAAGAAGAAAGATAGATCTATGAGGTTATGTATCAACTACAGGGAGATCAATGTTATAACAATAAATAACATGTATCCTCTACCTCGCATTGATGATTTATTTGACCAACTGCATGGAGCTCAATACTTTTCGAAGATTGACCTTTGATCTGGATATCATCAGTTGCATGTAAGGAAGGAAGATATTCATAAGACAACATTTCAGACCAGGTATGAGCATTAAAAGTTTACAGTGATGCCTTTTGGATTGACTAATGCACCATCTGTTTTCATGGATCTAATGAATAGAGTTTTCAAGGAATATATCGATGATTTTGTAGTGGTATTTATTGATGATATCTTGGTATACTCCAAAAGCTACGAAGATCATGAAAATCACTAGCGCATTATCCTAAAGACTCTTAGAAGACATGAATTATATGGAAAGTTTAGCAAGTGTGAATTCTGGCTTCAAGAGATTTCTTTTCTTGGCCATATTGTCTCTAAGGATGGAATCCTAGTTGATCCTGTGAAGACAAAGGCAATCCAAGATTGGTCAATACCAATAAACATAACTAAGGTACGTAGTTTTATTGGCTTAGCAGGTTATTATCGGCGTTTTGTGCAGAATTTTTCTTGACTGGCTAACCCGCTAACGAAGCTCACACGTAAAGTGGTTAAATTTGTTTGGACAAAATATTGTGAAGAATGTTTTAAAGAACTGAAGATAAGATTATTCAATGCTCCTATATTGACTCTACCATCAGGGAATGATGAGTTTGTTATTTATAGTGATGCTTCAAAGAAAGGACTTGGTTGTGTCCTTATGAAAAATGATAGGGTTATTTCTTATGCATCACGGCAACTAAAAATTCATGAGAAAAACTAACCTACTCATGATCTTGAGTTAGCTATTGTAATCTTTTCTTTGAAGATATGGAGACATTATCTATATGGTGAAAAATGTGAGATTTATACTGATAAAAAGAGTTTGAAGTATATTTTCTCACATAAAGAACTCAACATGAGTCAAAGGAGATGGGTTGAACTACTCAAGGATTATGATTGCATGATACACTACCACTCGAGGAAGGAAAATAAGGTATTAGATTCTTTGAGCAGAAATGATCATGGAGTTTTGAACAAGATGAGAGTTGAAAGGGATCTTATTTTCATGGATCTAGTAAAGATGGATATGGGAATAACCATGGAAGGTGAAACATCAATGCTTTTTCAAATGGTTTCCAAACCATCTTTACTAGAAAGGATAAAAAAATTATCAGGCTGATGATGTGGAGTTTCAAAAGAAGATTAAATCTGTGAATGATAGGAGATTGAGTGACTTCGTATATGAAGATGGAATTTTGAAATTTGGGAAGAGACTTTGTGTTCCCGATATACCTGATCTAAAAAGGGAATTTTTGGATGATGCTCACAGTTCCAATTTCTCTATACACCCTGGTAGCACTAAGATGTATAGAGATTTGAAGGAACATTTTTGGTGGGACAACATGAAGAGGGAGATTTCTGATTTTCTGTCAAGATGTATGGTTTGTCAACAAGTGAAAGCTGGAAGAAAACAGCCTGGAGGAGTATTGCAACCTCTTCCCATACTTGAGTGTAAATGGGATAATTTCACGATGTACTTTGTGATGGGACTACCAAAGACTCCTATAAGGAACAATGCAATATGGGTCATTATTGATCATCATACCAAGTCAGCACATTTTCTTGCTATAAGAGAAGATCTACCACTTGAACTTCTAGCAAGACTATATATTAATGAAGTTGTGAGACTTCATGGAGTACCCCTATCGATTGTTTTTGATCATGATCCACATTTTACATCAAGATTTTGGAAAAGTCTTCAGAAGGCCCTAGATACTAATCTTCGTTTGATCACTACCTACCACCCACAAACTGATGGACAATCGGAACAGACAATTCAGACATTGGAAGACATGTTGAGGTCTTGTTCACTTGATTTTCAAGGCATATGGGATTAGTATTTACTTCTTGTAGAATTTTCCTACAACAATAGCTTCCATTCAAGTATACAGATGGCACCCTATGAAGCATTATATGGGAGGCAGTGTCGTACACCAACTTGTTGGGATTATGTTGGTGAAAGAAAGCTCATGGGCTCAGAACTTGTTGAAGAAACAATGGAAAAGGTGAAGATTATCCATAACCATATCAAAATATCTCAAAGTAGGTAAAAGATCTATGCAGATAACCGAAGGAAGGATTTGGAGTTTCAAGAAGGTGATCACGTATTCTTAAAGGTATCTCCAAGGAAGGGTATTATACGATTCGGTAAGAAGGGAAAATTAAGTCCCAAGTACATCAGACCTTTTGAGATTTTGGACCAAATTAGAGCCTTAGATTACCGTTTGGAAATGCCGCCAAGTCTCTCTAAGGTTCAGAATGTGTTCCACGTGTCAATGTTAAGAAAGTACATGCCAGACCCAACACATGTACTCACTTATGAATAAGTGGAACTTGAGACCAATCTATCTTACTGTGAAGAGCCTATCAAGATTATTGATACTAGAGAACAAGTATTGAGAAATCGGATGACTCAACTGGTAAAGGTTCTATGGAGGAACCATAAGATGGAGGAAGCAACATGGGAGCCTGAGGAGCTTATGTTAAAGACATACCCGAATCTTTTTAGGTAATATTCTGTGAATTTTGAGGATGAAATTTTTGTAAGGAGGAGAGAATGTAACACCCCAAGGTTTTGAAAATAAATATATAATGCAATTTTATCCATTAAACACAACTTTGCCTCTTCTATGTTTTGAATTTCGAAAAATGGTCATCTAGAGTTGTGTTCAGTAAGTCATTTGGAGTCTGATAGAACAAACTTGGTATTTGGTGAATAGTAACATACCCTTTATGAATAGTAATATGAATAGTAATATGCCCCTTGAATAGTAAATAATAATATTATTTTATTTTCTTAAGGAAATATGATAATGGGATCTAAATTAATTTTTCAATGTCATATAAAACTAATTGCACTTCAAGATTGTTATTTTTCGAATTAACTATGACCTAATTTAAAAATTAAATTAATAATATTTAGAAATTTATTTTTGAAAAATGGATTTCAATTTTTATTTCTACACATTGAAAAATGGTAGGGGTAAATTTTTGGGATTTTTCTGAAATTCTAGAATTTTTTATGAATAGTGAAATACGATAAAATACCGTATATAAAAATTATCAGTTAAATACACTAATTATGACATCATATGTGATGTAAGGCCAATTGGTTCGAACTCACATGCACTTATTACTATTAGGGGTCACATGAAATAACACTATTGGTTGTCTTGATGAAAATAATAAAATAATGAATTAAATATTCAAAAATTACCCCTCTCCTGCACTATAAACCCCCCCCCCACTACCTCTTCTCTTCACTCCTCTAAGCCTTTGAGCTCCTCAAATTTCTGCCCAATTACCCTTCCCTAGTCTCTCCCCACGTCCAATAAGCTCTTAGTCTTTCCAAAAGACCAAAACCCCTTCCCTTAAGGAGTTTCTCAAGGAGGTTATTTCAAGAGGTAAAGCACCCTTCTTTCTCATTTGGGTTTATTTCAATTTATCTACTTTTGTTATCCTCTCCTCACCTACTCTGTCCAAATGATCATGATAACTCTATTAACATCTATACACTTGATTTACATCATGTTAATGGAAGAACCATCATAAATATTCTTACTTCCTCCCTTTTATTTTATAAACGAAATCGACGTCCATGAGGTTCTGATTTATAACCTTCGTGGACGACGAAGTTTCGTTCTTCAATTTCTTCTTCATTACTGGTCATGAAACCATATTCATGGTTTAACCAGACTATAATATATTTTTTATAACCTAATTAATATTCATAAACCAGAATAATTACATATAATTATGTTATATGACAAAACTAGTTCATAATATTCCAAATACTGCCGAATAATCGAAGTGGTGGTCATCTAATGATTCATCCTCATTCCATGTAACAAAATGATATAAATGGCCATTATCAATTATTTATGTTCACTAATAATATATAATTCCAATCCTGTAGATTTATAACCACTCCACATAAACTTCATTACTTAAAAACAAGTGAACCGAATATGAAAATAAAGGAAATGAACACTCCAGAACGACGAGATTCAATACAATAACTAATCAATAAAGACATAAATAAACTAACTAGAATTATGGTAAACTAAATACATTTCTAATAGGTTCTGAAATAAGTTATTAACAATTATAATTTCATATTTCAGGAGCTTAATTACAAGAACGGAACACGTTTGGAGTTAAGGTAAGGGTTTTCCACTCGAACTTCCATTTTCATCCGGGTTACTTTTATTGTATAATTTCCTCGATGAAATTATTATGTATTGTTATTTACTAATCATAAATTCTGTTTGAGTATTATATATATGTACACCAAACAGAATCCTTCCCTATTTTCTAGATAATTACATGTTTTAAAAGGAGCTCTCAAAACTGTTTCCAAAAATATGAGCCCAATATAAGGGAATTTCTCAAATTCATATCTATTTTAAAGGGAAAGATATAATCTATTTTTGTAAACCATTATCCTTATAAAAACACTCATTTTATCATAAAATAATGTCTTACTTTACTTCTGGTTTTATATAAATATTTTTCCAAAATAACTCTTCTTTTCAAAATAAAAGAGTATTTATCACAAGAATTGCTTAATGATTTTTAGAAGATTATTCTCGTTTGATTGAACACTCTTGTTGATTTTTATGTATTGTTGAGGTTAATAATTTATGATGTCATATACCATATTTTATTGAATGGTTTATGACTAACTTTATTGTGGATGATCTATCCTAAAACCATTCACCATATTATTCTGAATGGTTAGTGTTTGTGTTAAATAATTGGGGAAAGTTAGTTACATTTCATATGATAGTTTCAATATGAATATATATGTTGTTTATGTTTATCCCCACTCATATGAGGAATTCATTGGAATTATTATGTGATGGGTGGGGATTGCTATAGACCCTCGACGCATCGGTAGGTCTCATGAGACAACTAGATGAGGAATTGGCCAAGGCCTTTCCCAATGTGATATGGATTTTGGTCGAGGCCTTAATCATTAGACGTCTTGGCCGAGGCCTTGACAAAATGTTTCAGAATGTCCGGAATTATGCATTCCATCATTATGAGTTCAACTATTGATATTTCATGCGGTTATTCGACTAGTAGAATACCCATGATTATGTTTTATTATGGCATTATTTACTCAGCTCGTATTCTTTCCATAATGTGTTCAAGTTTATTATTAAAGGTGTGTGTGTTAAATTATTCACCATGTCTAATGTTTATATTATCTTCTGTTGTATTTCTTACTCTTACTGAGCATTTTATCTCACCCCTTTCTTATGTTTCATTTTCTCAGGACATGAAGAAGTAATTTATGAATGACATGCAAGCATAATCTTGGAGACGTGATGACTCTAGTGGAATAAATTAATGTTGTTTTTCCTTTCCATATGTAAAGTTGAACTTATGTATGTATCTTGTTTCCAATAATACTAAACTACTCGGTCCTTATGGATTCGTATTCCTTGTATGTATGCCAACGTAATCAAATAAGGCACTGACTCTGGTCAACTGGGGTCAGGTCCTTACAAATTATACCACTACCCTAATGCATGTCCTCCATATTCCTCTTCTTGATACTAAAAGAGACACTCACCATAGGAATAGTAGGCCCACCCACTTGAGTACTGAATGAGGGAAGAATACCCACTACATGATCTCTTATATTCCCTTCTCAATAGTCATGGCCTTACAAATAACCTCTGAGTATGTCGTTAGGTCAATAATCCAAACACACCATCTAATCTCAAACATTTTATCCTTCCATTCTCATTTATGATTAAGATAGAAGAAAAATAAAGCAGTTTAGTGAAATGAGCAGAGTACATAGATACCATCACATATCTCTAGTTGATCCCAATGAATTCCTAGGAACAATCCAACATCATCATGTTAGGAAATAATTCCATAAATAATAGGATCTTGAAGGCCTCCCAAGAAAGACCATCACATTGACCTACAAGTCCCATGACCCCCACCATCTCCTATCGGTCCCATGAAGGATAAATGCCACTACCTTGACTTATTAGTCCTCTGGTGTCTCGACCAAGTAAGATATTACCTCAATGATGTATATCTTGTCCTCAATATCCTATGCTCCTCCATTTCCAAAAAATGTTGGAGGATTTTGGAGCTAGATGTCATGGGAGTAGTCAACCATTGTACTTTATACTCCTCCACCATGGTCAAGTATAATCTAAAAGACATTGGGATGGAGTGAATCCAATTCTTAAACCACTAGAGAAGGTAAGATATAATGAATAGGTACATCCTCCTGTATAACCTATGGTGGAAAGAGTGCGTCCTCTCAAGTGGGTGAATTCAAGTGTCTCTAGGGTGTAATTTTTCTAAAATTCCAAATGAATATTTATAGTTCCCTTAATAACTTTCTTATGAAAACAAATTAAATAGTTATGAGGAAAACATAAGGGATATATATAGAAAACCTATCATAGGAGGCTACCCACAACAAGAAGAATCAACCTAAATAGTATTAACCAAGGTTCTCCTTACCTATACATTATTCATAAGCATATATATATACACAAAATAACAACATTATAAAGTTCAAATAAATAGTTCTACATAGGCATATCACAACAGCAAGAATACAAATATATCATTCAATATAAAAATACGGGTCTATCTTGAATAGATAGAAATAATTAAGGTATTAAATTAAATAACTATAATGCATCCCATAATAGGTATGTATATAAAATGTGATCCTACATTCATAATAATTGTGCATGAACATAGTAAAATCCCATAAAATGGTAATAGAAATCCTATCATTGGTAACTCGAAGATCTGTTACACATGATCTATCTAGGAACATAGACACACCTATACCTTATTTCCACACAACCTATCTCTTTTATTCTATGTCCCAAAACAATCAATAATAATATAAAGGAAACACCTGTTCTAATACAATTTTATAACACCCCAACCTGGATTTTCTTGAATAGAACTCGTGTGTAGATTCCAAAAGACCTCATTCATACATCCCTATATAAAATATGCTTCTAACTAATAGTGAGGTTATAAACACCATTAGGGGGGAGAATATAATGTTACTATTCATACCCTTATGCTAAAAAACATAAATAACACATAACAATAAGAATGTAAATTAGAAGGAATAGTAAAATAACATAATAAAAAATGACACCCATTTCATACAAATAAATAAACCTAGATCGTATCTAGGAAATCCAAAACATAGTATTAAAGGTAAGTAGATAAATAAAATAAATTTTTTAGAAATCCCCCAGAGTCCATCCTAATAATGCTAACATCTCCATGCTCTAAATCTCATTCTATCTATCATATGCCCCTTTCCCTTACATGGATCTTGAATCAAAAATTATGTATGAACATTGAGATACTCCTGCAGAGTGTGAGTAATAAAACCTAGTAGGAAACCACTAATTTATCTTTTATATTTGTTCTCAAGTATAACAATTTCATTCCATTTTATAAGTAAATTTTC
Organism: Viscum album; assembly: GCA_963277665.1. NCBI lineage: Eukaryota > Viridiplantae > Streptophyta > Magnoliopsida > Santalales > Viscaceae > Viscum > Viscum album. The sequence continues at coordinate 457,796,986 of OY728136.1, forward strand.
AATCAAACATAAAGAATAATATGTCGAGCATTTGTGTGTTAACCAAGACACCACAAGCCTCAACAATACATGAATCGGCTCTGTGCTAGTAGGACAATAGAAAAGTATTTATTAACTAATCTAGAGATGGAAACAATGACAATGAAAATGTATCATGGAAATTTCATGGCATCAAGTTGGATTGGGCCACACGGTCATTACATCCTAACTTCATCATGGGTCAGGACACAAGGTTGTTATATATCGACACTAACTTAGGATAGAACATAAGGAAACTATATCCCAGCACTGTGTCATGGGTCCTGTAACATGGATATCATTCAACTATTTTAATTTCCTCTAGTTAGGTCTCAAGGCCATTATACCCCTACCATGTGCGTGTGTCCCTCATCGTCGTCATCGCATGTCATGATCACTACCCCACTAAGGGATAACCATGTCACGATGGTCCACCTATTCTAAGTACCAAAGAAATGTCTCCAAAGGAATGTTAATACACATATTAGGGTAGAGAATATAAGGTTGTATAATAATGTCATCATTAGATTCTGTCACAACATACAAATACATGTGATCAAATAAAAAATGGTCTAAAAAGATACACTATCATTCTCCTGGAATCAATCATCATATATAGGTCTCACAAGTAATAAAAAAACACACACACACACACTTACGATCATTATAAAGCATGGACAAATATTATATGACAACACAAGTATCAAAATGATGAAACAAGAGTATATAAGAGCATCAAATGGAAAGTAACTTACTACCTTTATCTTTTTTTATTAAAACCACCAAAACCCATTGAGGGATGACACACGAGTCAAACTAGAGCTCTAGATGAATCAAGTCTGTGAACCAGGAATCCCTAGATCAAATCACAACATAAACACATCAAGGTTATATAATGAGATTCAAGATGATTCTATGTTTTAAAAAAATTGGATCAACACCAACACACCTCTCAGTATCAACAAAAATCATAAGAATTTAGATTCATTTAATACAGTCCATCAACACACTAAATCTACCACCATTCTAGAAATGATCAAATAATTCAACATTAGATGACATCAGAATTCATAGAGATAGAAATGGAATGTCATATTTATGATTGAACTTAATGAAACAATAGTATATCTAGAAGAAACCTCCTGAATGAAGGTTTATGGATAAAATACCTTAACTAAAAATTATAAAAATCATTGAATCTTTCAGAAAAAATCTTGAAAGTTGATGAAGATATTGAGTAAGGCCTATGGAATCTCTAGATTTGATAAGGATATATGTATGAGGAGGAACATGTCAAAATTGGTATATAAATGTCATTAAAATAAATTTTATTATAATTAAATCATAAGCACATGGTTTCAAAAACCATGTGATAACTGTGTGAGGATTACAACCTCTCTTAGTAACCTTTATGGTAAAGTCACATATTTTTTCAAACCATGGTCCTACCATTATTTTGGCTACAGGACCACATCACAAGGTTTATCTAGTGAGGTCACATGGTTTGAAAAACTATATGCATTAGTTTTGATCAAATACAAGTCTTTCTAATACAACCCACATGATTTCATGGAGGATCAAAATTATTTTGGAAAACAATGATCCATTCGTACACCACCAAAAGGGCCTCTAAAACTACATCAAACCATCTAGAACCCCCTGGAACTTATCAATAACAAATTATAGCTCCAAAAAAAATATTAAAGGATAAAATTTATTCATAAAACACATGAAGAATATGATGTTATTACAGAAAAGGTAGGTTGTGTGAGAATCTATTCTACTTATCTAATTTCCTTCATTTTAGTCATTGTACCTTTTTGGTTCATCTTGGATGTGTTTTTATCATAAATAAATAACCACCTTAGAATTTGGTCTCATGAGGGAAAGCAGTATTGAATTATGAGGAAGATGTTAATGTTTTTAACTCTCCTCTTCCACACTATCACAACACTAGTAAACCCCTTTTTCAATAAATTGGGGTGGAGACCTTAGAGTGGACCAACAGTCCTTTGAAAAAAATTAGTTGAATCTCTCTTTTTACAGAACTCATTTCTTATATGCGAGTCATGAAAAAATGTCCTTGACTTCCATACATCACCTCTTACATGAATGATACTTATATAAGAATTTCTATGATATTTTCACAAACTAAACTCCAATATTTTTTAAAGGAACCCCTTTTCACTAAATGATCTTGTGAAATAGAGTTATTTAGTGTAGAGTTTGATGACATTAACCTGATTACTAAATGGTCATCATGGACACTCAAGATAATGATATTTTTATTTCGTAAAGGGAATAAATTTTGAAAAACTATGGGATTAGGGTAACTATCTATGTTTCATTACTTTAGATGATACCAACCTTATGAGTCAAAATCAAAGAGATTACATATTGTTATAGAGTCTATTTATGTATGAATTTTTTCTAGTGGATAATGTAACTATCCTAGAATCTAGATTTAACTCCCTCAACCATTTATGTGGAATGTATGTTTAAATTATTAAACTCCAGTATTTTATTTATGTTATAACCTAAACTAATTTATATATTTCTATGGATATATTACCCATGGTTTAGAAGGAGTATGTATCACTTATTGGATAAGAGTAATCTTTCACTAACACAAGGGACATTGAGGTTAACCATGCGCCTGAGGAACCTATTACTCATGTTGGTGTATCCAACAACATATCAATGAAGGGGTGGAGACTAAATTAATCAATCACTCATGAGGATTCCATGATTATCCCCAAGTAAAATCCATCATATTTAGAGGAAGTAAAGAAAACTTGATCCCTAATTATATATGGAAGCATATCCCAATGTAACCAGAATCTCAGGTCCCATATATACTACTCGATTAGTTCTTGGATTATGAGTCCATGTTAGAATACAAAGATGAATATGAGAAGATCCCACTTTTTTATGACTTTTATTTTTTTCAATGATTTTTATTGGTTGTCAATGGTGTTCAATGAAATATAAAGATAATTATTTTAAATAAGTTAGAAATAAATATGTTTCTAGAAGTTTTTCTGAAGTATCCTAGATATATAAACTTGGTAAAAATGTGAATGTAGCTTCGATGAATTGATAATGAAGAAATTACTCAATTATAATTACCTTAAGGAAGTTCTTTAAAATATTTTAAGTTCATTAATTATGATGATTTTTGAACCGGTCTAAATTTAAATGTATATGTTTCAATTGTGTTGAGGTTTAAACATTATTTACATAAAACAAGAAGAATTATAGTTCATGAAAATTATTATTTTTCATGAATATGAAGAAGAAGGTCACGAAATATAAATATTATTACATGAAGAGTTATTTGAAAACCATGAAAGAATTTATGAAGAAGATGTTTGGGTGTCTTGATATTAAATTCTATACATAGAATAGTTCTATGTATCTTTTGTTGGTGATCCTTTATAGAAAAATTGATCCAACCATAACCAACTAAGGAGTTCCATCTAAAAACACATATGGGATATAGGCTCAAGTACATGGAATCCATTCCATGCATGGGAATCCATGGAGGTATAGAGGTGGAGAATAGTTCTCACAAGGAGTTAATAGAGGAATTGGAGGTGTGTGGATGAATAAAACCTACAAAATTATTCTCATGGAGTGTTGGGGATTACTTGGCGGACCTAATAGGTGAGGTGGGACCTTTATAGGGGGTGTGTGAGGTGTTCCTGGTGTCAAACCCCAGTGTCGACTTGAGGAAGAAGTGTGAATGAGGATACTTGTTAAGGAGTTATTTAATGAGTGGAATATTGATGTGGTATGGGTGAAGTGTGTGGTTACTATTATTATATTAATAACTTATGTTTATAATACAATCATATGATCTAATCGATCTAAGCCCTCCGACTGAGGATGATGTTGTCTCCAACCTTCAGCATGCCTAGCATGACATCAAGGTTGATCTTTTTCATAAAAATTGCATTCCCATGGCATACACATATTTAAATGATCTTTATGTCATGATAATTACAAACATGAATTATATATATCAACATACATTCCTTATTTTATGTGTTTACAACCATTTGTTTGAATAAAATATCATTTCCAAATGAATATGACAACGAGTAGATTATTAGATGCAGTGTGGGTATATGCATGTGATCTAAGTGACACATGTGAGTGTTTTATCATGAAGTAACAAGCTATCTATTTGAATAATCTATGTTTTTTATTTTCAAATAAGTAAATAAATCCATGTCAAAAAAATAGATATCTTCAGTCATCCAAATGAATTGATTTATACAATGTATTTTGGGGGATTTTTTAATGGTTATTGACATGACATTATTTTTTAAAAATAGGCAGTGAAATACATCTATAAATACTATATAACCATGGTTTGGATATTTTGTTGAAATTCAAAATATCTCTCTAAAAGTGAGGCTCCTCAACTGTTTCACGTGAAATTGTTCACGTGAAGAAGTTCTACATTCTTCTATTTGTGTGAAGAACCACGATCCACTCAGCTACATGAAGAAAAGGTTTCCATAAGCCTCTTAGGTCATCAAGAATTAAAGTATCTATCTTTGCTGTATACTATTATGTAAATCACATCATGGGATGTGTGAAAATCCTTGGGTAACTCAAAGATGAGATGAGTTTCTTCATTGTATACATCAAGTTTCAATAATCACTCATAACTAAGATATCATGCACTTGAGTTTTCATGAAGAAATAATCCATGGATCACACAATATTTTCAATGTACAAATCATTAACATATGATCATCACTTTCAAGAAGAACAATGTTCATGAAACTATTGATTGTTTCCTAAAGGAGTAATTCTACATACACACTTGTGAGAAGAGTAAGATAACTATGGGAATACATTTTTTTTCATAAACACATGAAAATGAATTGGATTACATGTTTGATACCATGAAAAAGTAAAAATGTTTAACAATTTAATGATCACAAAATTACTCATGTGTATACAATTATACACAAGGAATAAATATCAGGTAGTGAAGAAGTAGTTTATAAATAAATTAATAGCATATAAAATAATAATAATAATACTTTATTTTAGAAAAGATACATTTGAGATTGTTAAAAGATTTTATTTTTTAAAATAATATTAAAAGTGAAATGTGATACAGTTGAAAAAAATATTTTTTCCACCAAGAAGAATATATAAGAATTGATATAATAATATTTTTGGATTTTTTGTATCAAGGAAGTATGAAATTTTAATCTATATCAATATTCATATCACTGAGATTGAAGAAGAGAAAGAATTTTCCCACCTATCAATTGATTAATATTCATGAAAAAATATTGAATAATGGATTGGATATATATCGAAGGATTTTACATATAAATTGATTGTCGAAAGAAGAATAAGGATAAGGTTTAAACGGATAGGGTCTAGATGAAGGAAGAAGTGCATTTTTCAGTTTTCTTCTAGGAAGAAGAATGAAAGTTTCTTACCTAATACTATGTATATAGCAACTGAATAAGAAGGAATAGAAGAATAATGTATAAAAAGTAAATCCAATAGAAGTCTCATCTGGTAGAATAATTTATTGGTTTAAAAAATTACATTAATAAGAAGGTGAATACTATCTTCAGAGGATGTATAAAGAACTATAAAGGGGATAGAGGTTGTACAAGGATATCACTAGTCCTAGGAATATTATTATATCCATCACCTCTCCTAAATTGTAATAAATCACACTTGAATATGGATTATTTTCATTCCAAACCATTGTAATTAGTGTAACAATATAGTGGATAATCCATGTTCTAATCATCAACATAAATAAAAAGAACTAGATACTTTTATTGAGTATTTAAAATTTAAAAAATATTATGTTCCATATTTTAGTTTCTTTCATATACTTTTATATGATAAATAAAATATAATAATGGAATCAACATCCTAATAAGTCCAAGAGGTGAAGTGATGAATTATATAAAAGGTTAAAAACTTCCAAACATTGATTCATCCCCCTCTCAGTGTTGAGTATATCTCCTCTTAATTGGTATCCAAGAAAAGGTTCACCTCCATTTGATTCTATATATTTCATATACTCTCTTTTTAAGATTTAAGTTTTCTTCCTATAATATAAATGAAGTGTATTTTTGGTGAATATTTAGTTACCCTTCATAAGAATTCTATTTCTACCAAGACCATGATGAACATAATAAAGAGAGGAAAATAAAAGCTAAAGATGTTATCCCTATTTTCTAAAGAAGTGGAAGTATTAGTTTCTTCATTCGAAGTTAAAAAAATAAGATATATTATTTTTGGTATGTGAAGAGTAGGTAGATAAATTTTCCACCAACTATATTGGAAGTCTCTCTACCTCGGATGGATCAATAGGTTCAAGTGATCAAATAGTGTGTGTTATTTTCTATAAAAAATTCCTAAAGATGATCAAAGAATAAGTGGAAGTTATAACATATAAGTTAAAATTTAAATTGATGTATTAAAGGATATTATTCATGGTTTTCCCAAATAATTAGTCTCTATTATATATAGAATATTTGAAATCATGAATAAGGAGATCACTTATCTTGAGTATAAGTAAGAAGTTATAGAGAAGTATTTACAAGACAAATTATTAAAATATATAAATATCTCCAAAATGGTTTCACCTTGTAGAGAAATAAATGTGGATCTTTAATTAAGTTCCTCAAATTTTTAAGATAAATGGCTCAATGAAGTTTAAGAGAAATATGGATTCTAGAAGACTCTGGAAGAAAATATCCATGCACTTGAAGAGAAGATGAAACATATAATTGATTTCAAGGATTTTCAAGTGGAAGTAAAGTACAAGGATACATGGAACTTGACTTTATATTAAAAACCAAAGTTATTATGCATTAATATTAGGTTGAAAGAGTGACTAATATTTGTGAAGAGAAAGTGATTATGATTAAAGATATATAAAATACAGTAAATATGAAATGACTAGAATTGGAAGTTCAATTGGAAAATCTTGAGAAGACACATATTTAGACTTCACTAAATATTGTGTAAGTTGTTGGTGTTATACAAATTTTAATATAAGATTATAAGATTAAAATACCTCCAACCTGTAATAAGAATATCTTGAATTCTCTCAATGATATATCTCAAGATATTGTGAAGAAAGAGGAACCACCCATACCATCTTGTAATAATGTTTCTAAATCTGTTTTCATGAATAGTGTAAGTTGAAAAAAAATGAAGAAGTATTGATGAATAAAGGAGATAAGAGTCCTACTACCATTACTATAGTGGATATGAAAAAGAGCGTGGAAGATGGTTCCCCAGGAAGAGCACAAAAAGTTATTAAGAAGACCCAAAAAATTCATACATAAAATATAATAAGATCATAGTTTATATGTTAATGTTAGTGATGTAATATATTTTGGAATTTCACACTATATTTTCAGTACAATCCTTTAAATTATAAAACCTAAATAAGTCTCATTTCAAAGGGGAGTAACCCAAAGACAAAGAAGCAACATCCTTGGTGTAAGAAAAATATGAAAACATCTAATGATTTTGGAATTTTTTATAATACCTCTGATGATGGAAAATAAGGTGGTCACAAAAATAGATAATTCTCATCTAGAAAAGTATATAAACATTTTAATAAAATAATACAATATAATTTTTTAATAAATAAAATAATCCTAGTGAATAAAATATAAAAATGGTGAAAGAAAATTATACCAATAAGATTTTAATCTGGAATGGTGATAAGACTATGTATTATAAATCCAATAAGGTAAAGAAAAGTGAACCATCCAAAAGAAAAAATAAAAAGGATATAACTCAAAATTAGTTATATGGAAAATCCAAAATTTCATCCAATGTTCCTAATGACATGTTAGTTATATTTCCAAAAGATTTAGAAAGAATAGATAAAGTAGGAGAATCACTTGTGAAGGATAGTGTAAAAGTAAAAGAAAAGATTCCAGATGAAGGTGAAGTTATATGGGTAAGGTGAAACATGTATGTACACACTCCTAATGATAGTTTTTCTATAATTTGATTATAAGAATAATTATCTAAGAATATGAATGTTATACTAGGTGATACAAGTTACTTAAAATATATTGAATAAAGAAGTTCCACACAAAAAGAAATTAAATAAGTTGTATGATCCATACAAACTCAATCAAAATTGATGTTTAGAAATGGAGTATAAAGAGTGAGGGAAATAGAGAAACTTGGTTGAGAAAATCATATTAACCTTACTATTCACATTAATAAGAAAGGTAGGATCAAATTTATTCTCTTAATATTTATGTATTCTATTTGTATTTATAATATAGGGAATTTAATTTGAAGTAATTTTTTATGGAGAAACCAGAGAAGTGATGAGTGGTGTTAATTCTTGATAGAAAACCTAAAGAATTCAAAATCATTTAATTATTTCTCAATTGGTATTCAAAAACAAATATGATAGAGGATCATCTTTAATGAACCTGAATAGTGTGTTTTCATATCCTAGAAAGAAAATATAAAGAAGATACCATCTTATTTTGATATTATATTTAGTTTCCTAAAGAAAAAGTATTGAAGTATATCATCCATGGTGAATTTATTGAAGTTATAAAATCACAAAAGTCATAAGATGAAGATCCATTATAGTGTATTCTCTAAAATTGAATGTATTGAAATACATTCTTTAATAGATTCACCATTATGAATATTATTAGGATTGTTTCACTTGAGGGTGAGATAAAGAAGAAATATGAAGAAGATTCTAGAAAATATTATTTCTCGCATATCTATTTATTCTAAAAATTGATTAAAAATCATGTTATTGAAAAATGAATGTGATTATTAATCTAGAATCCTTGGATACTCAAGATAATAATCCTTATAAAATGGGGTAAATTTAATCAATCAATGACCTAAGAAAAGTGTAAGTATGAAAGTGATTCAAGTATAATAATCCTTCTTATTTAATTGGATTTTTTTAATATGTTTGTTGAAGTGAGTGTTGGAATTTCAAGTTGATCATTGTTAAAAATGTTTCATATCTCATTTTAGTATCTTTATCTTAGAATAAAAGTGTATAAACCTTGAATAAAATTTTAAGATTTTTCATTCTATAAGGTGTCATGATAAGTTAATGAGGGACATCTTTGTTGTCTATATAAAAACCTCCTTGTCCTATCCTATGCATGGATCACATAAAAATAAAGTGAACTGATGGATGAAATATTTCTTAAGAATGGACTGATACACTTTTACCATTAACTCTATATTTCTTGTCAATAATGTGAAGAGAAATTGAAAAGAATGTTTGAAAAATTAAATGAGGGTGATTCATATTTTGACATATTCATTTCAAAATAACTTTGAAGGTATTTCCAAAAGATATAAAGGGGTAGATTTAAGAGTCCACATTGTGTATGAGTTATATTTTTTTCAATCATATGTATTGATTTTCAGTAGTGGTAAATTAAATCAAATGATAAATATGTTGAAGAATTTTGAATGAAATAAGTTATTGGATGTTCTGGTGAAGTATCCCAGATATCCAAGATTGATAACAAAAATAATGTAGCTTGGATAAATAGATGGAGAAGAAAGTGCTCATGTATTATTATCTTCAGGAAGTTATTATTATGTCTTTGAGTTAATTAATTTTGATTATTATTGAACTTTTCTTATGTTCAAAAATACATGTGTCAATTGTGTTGAGTATGACACAATGTCTGTAATAAGGAAGAATAAGTGAATATCATGAAAAATATTATTTTTCATGAAGAAGTGGAAAGAGGATCCCATACAATATAAATATTATTTCATGAGGAGTTATTTTAAAAAAATAAAATAATTTATAAATAATATATTTGGTTGGATTGATATTTAATTTTATAATTATAAAAATTCTAATTATCTTTTGATTGTTGGACTTTATAAAAAAATAGGGCCAACCATATCCACATAATAATGACTAGCGCAAACCACATATGAGAGCTAGAATCAACCATGTGGGAGCCAAGACATTAATGGGTATCCATGGTGGCATAGAGCGGGATCATAGAACCTAAATGGAGCACAAGGATGAATCATAGTTTTGTTGATTCATATCATCCACAGAATCATGAACATGGTGATCAAGGTGGTGCTTGGGTGGGATGCTCAAGTGCGGCCCGACCCATGTAGGGTGTGGGTGAGGTGTTATGGGTATCAAACCACAATTCCATATTGAGGAAGTAGTAGGAATTAAAGTACTTATCAAGGAGTTATTTAATGAGTATAATATCAATGTGGGCAACTTAAGTGTGAGGGTATAATGACTTCATTAAAAACATATGTTTATAACGTAGTCATTCAATCGAATCAATCTTGGTCTTCCAGTCAAAGACAACATTGTATTCAAGATTTGGTAACCTTGGATTGAAATAAAGGCTTTTTTAATTAGAAAATTGAATACCCATGATATCTATAGATTAAAACATGGTCGATCTAATCATAATTCCAAACAGGAATGATGATGATCATCATACATGCTTGATTTGATGCTTTTACCACCATTCATTCAAAGAAAATAAAACTTCTGAATGAAGATGAGAATGAGTAGATTATTTTAGGTAGTGTGGGAGAATTAATATGATCCAATAAAAGAAAGTGAGTGTTTCATCACAAGTTTACAAGATATATACATGAAGATTACATGATTTTCGATGTCAATTAAACAAATTTGTGTTCTAGAAATATAGATATCTTCGGGAATTCAATTGCATTACTTGATACAGTGTAGTTTTCATATTTTTTTAATGATTATCAACATGAAATTATTAATGGAAGAATATGAGATGAAAAATGTATATAAATACCATATAACCATGGTTAGGAGTTATTATTAAAATTCCTGAGAGTTCCCTGAAAATGGAGGCTCTGTTGTTGCTACATGAAAAACTATTCACATGAAGAAGTTCCACAAACTGTTGTTTGTATGAAGAAGAATTGAGATCCAATCAGCTACATAGTGAAAGGGTTTTTGTGATCGTATTATTTCATGAATAATTAAAGTATCCATCTTTGGTTTATAATTTTACATTAATTATATCATGGGATACACGAAACTCCTTGGGTAATGCAAAGATGAGAAGAACTACTTCATCATATACACTAAGTTTCATGAACACCCAAATAATGTGCACTTGATTTTTTGTGAATATATGTTCTAAGAAGAACACTATAATTAAAAAATAATAATTCAACCACTTAATATCATCACTTGGATTAATATAAAGGTTCTTGAAACTTTTGGTTGTTTTGTAGAGGATAATATATGCATACAAACTTGTGCAGAGATGAAGAGAACTGAGGTGATAAGTGTTATTAATAAACACATGAATATGAAGAATATTATATATATGATAACATGAAAATGTAACCATGTTTATCAATTTTAATAGAATAGAATAACTATTTTATATACAAGCATACATAAGTAATAAAAGTCAGGTCATGAAAAATAAATTGAGAAACAGTTGAAACAACACAGAAAATAATAAGAGTAATATTTTGTTTGTGCCAAGCTACATTTGAGATTGTATATGGTAATTATTTCATAAAATAATATTAATATTGTTGTGTGATTTAGTTTAAATAATATCTATTACACCAATAGGAATAGAGACTAATCGAAATAATAATAATTTTTAATATTTTGTATTGAAGAAGTTTGAGATTCCAGTCCACGTCAATATTCATATCATCGATACTAAAGAAGAGAAAGAGTTTTCCTAGCTATAAATTGATTATTATTCAGTATAGAATAGTATAGAAGGTATTGTCCATATATTGGATGAATTTTCCATATCAATTAGAGATCATAATAATAAGGAGATAGAGAAGGTTTAGAAAAATAAGTTCTAGATGAAGGAAGAAGTACAACTTTTAGTCTGCCACTAGGAAAAAGAAGGAAAATATCCTATATTTTTTTATGTTACCATCAAGTGATGAAGATTTAAGAAAAGAAAAAATTATAATTGTGACATCTAACATATGTCTCATCAGGGGGAAGAATTTTTTTGTGTTATTGATTACATTAACAAGAAAGTGAAGACTATCTTCATAGGCTCAATAAAGAACCAGTGATGAGATGTAAGTTGGACAAGGCTATCAATAGTCCAGGTAATAGGATTATTTATATCCCCCTCCTAATTTGTAGGGACACACACTTGGAAAATGATTTTTTTATTGTCAAACCAAAATATTTCGTATCACACTATAGTAGAGAATTTGTGTACTTGTCATTACTATATTCAGTAGGGACTAAATACTCTTATTGATTAGTGAATCTAGTAGAAATATAATCTTCTATATTTTGTTTTCATTCATATACTTACATAAGATAAAGAAAATATAATAAGATAATCATGATCCTAAAATTTCTAAAATTTAAAGGGATACAAATTTATAAAGGTTGAAAAATTTCATAATATGGATTCACCACCCTCCTCCCCCTCACATTGTTGAGTATATCTTGAAGTGTCCCTCTCACTTTGGTATGGGCATGGATAAAGAAAAACATGGGATTCAACACCATGGGTCAAAGAAAAATTGGGGCCTCATCACCCACACATCACTGTATAAGATAAGAAAACATATGGGAAAGATTCATCATTGGAATGTGAGAATAGGGGATGACAACATTGGTTATCATTACCTCCATGAAATAACCCATGATGTTCTAGATGTGTAGGAGTGATTGGAGTCATAATTATTTGACTCTATCAAGGCCATATCTATATCTCACACTATAATAACACTTTATACAACACATAAGAATATTTCCTAGTTGGAGAGGACATGTACCAGTTGAAGGTCCTCATTGTGGTGTTGTATGAGTTAATGGCTCACCTAAAGACTTAATTAATTACATATAATGTTTATTTTAACAAGGATATGGACCAAGTAATGGAGTATAGGGATTGAAAATATGGTCTCTATATTTGGGTATCCAAGTTGTACCTATAGAAAAATATTGAAATGGAGGAGTTTATAAGGATATGATAGGCCATTAAATCCTCTCTATAGAATTTTTTTGGGCTCAGGGATATAATTGATAAAACATTTCTAGAGGAAAAAATTATATTTTAAGGAGAGGTTTCAATTTTTTGAAGACTCTCCATACTATTGTTTAGGAAATAAAATTTATTATTTTAACTCCATGTGTTGAAATCATTACATCTCAAACATGTTAATGAAATATTCAATTAAAACCTCTAATCCCACATGTGCCATGGTCATTGTTATAAATATAAGATAATAGAATACCATCCATATTAAACGATATTGTACAACATGGGTGGATAGGTTGAGGTCAGAATATCACATAGACCACTTTCAAGAAACCCATTAAGATGATGGAATTGAATTGGTATGATTATAAAATATTGATTCCCCCAACCAATGTATAAATATGTTTGGGGGTGAAAAACCAAGAGTTTTGGAATTCCACTTAAGAAAATGAAATTTAGAGAAAGTTATGTTGAAACTATATGAGTTTGAATCAAAGGATAAAGGGGAAGATATGCTATTTTTGAACACTAAATGACTTTAAAAAGGTAGGATCCACTGTTGTAATATTTAAAATGGGAGGAAAATTTTGAGGGTGATTATTGACCATGAATGAAACATGGGTTCCACTACATTGGTACCAAGTATGTTTCCTACAAGATGTGTACCATGGATGGGAAGTGGGCCAAGACTAGGGAACCTGATCCATCACTAAAGACCAAGGGGAGTCCATTATTAAACTGAAAGGTCCTTCAAGATGTATACCCTATATGGGAGGTGGGCTATAATGACTTGAATTTTTACAACAGTGGAAATTTTTGTTTTTAAATTTGAATTATTAAGTTTTTTTCTTAGTAAACATGAACTATGACTAATGGATGGTCAAAGGATCTTCTGAGGATTGTTTGGATCCTGGAGTTCTATAAAGTGGGAAAAGAGTAGGTCATACGGTTACCACATGGTTAGTACTAACCGTGATGGGTAACCGCATGGGTTGCCTTTTTAGATATAGGGGCCACATTGTTTGTCTACAACTATGTGAACCAAGTTGCACGACCATGCATGTTTTTTTGACACCTTGACAGATAAATTTAGAATGGTTTCTTCACGGTTAGGGAAAATGTGCGCCATATCCATGTGGGGTCCCTCCTTAGATATTTAAGGGAGCACGGTTTGTGCAAGGTTAGGCAAACTGTGTACCCTTATTTTTTAGGGTGATATTAATAAATTTTCCTTAATGAAACTTAAAAACTAATTCTTTAATTCCTCCTATCATTTTCATTGGGTATGACCTCCCACTCCTCACGTTGGCTCCCCCTTTCCCCTAAGCTGGGTATTTTGATAACTCTTGGATTTGGTCACTAAATCAAGATCCATCAAATGTGTTGGATAGATTGAGGTAAGATCTTGAATCCCATTCCATATATTATTCATTGAACTTTCTATACTCTGTTCTATTTATGTGAAATATATTTTCCCTTATTTTCAGGGTGTTTGACCATTCTTCAGATTTCTTCAAATCTAAATTGAATTTGAAGTTGATATCAGATGAGGAGTCTTCCACAACCCAAAGGTAGGTAGTATAGTTTTTTGCTAAAATTTATTATTTTTTATGTTTTTGATGTTATGAAACACACCATCAATTATTGTGCATTTTGATAAAATGTTTTCCTCGATTCTAAATAATTGTTCACATGTTACTACACCCTCTTTGAGCCTAGCTATGTGATTAGATGATGTCAACCTAGCTCGTTGCCACCCATTTGGGTGTGTTGGTTTTTTCCATCTTTAATATATTTCATTAAATGGACCCAAGGAAATCTAAGCATTTGTCTTAGGTAGTAAATGGAATTTACCCCTTGTAGGTAATTTCATAATTGATAATATCACCTTCTAAGTGTTTGGTTGAACCTTAGAAATGATTTTCCATGCCTTTATTAATTGAATATATTATATATATAATGGATCGATTCATGATGGTTTTCTATGATTAAATGAACTAAATGGATTAATAAAAATGAATGATAATGGGTGGAAATGCCATGCTTACATATTCATGTTATATATATATATTGATTATATGAATTATAACACCTTTTTCATATATTGGACATGATGTTTATAATTCTAAGTGATTAAACTGTATGGTATTATTATTTTTATTATTAAGACACTGAGATTGGTTGTGTAATGATGGTTAAGGGACTTGTGAGAAGGTCGTTTCACTCTCCCTTACATCGGGTGTTCAACCCGGTGTCTCTCACCGTTATAATGTTATATGGGCGATGGGAACGACGTTCCCCATCCCTTTATTTAAGGTGATATGAATGATGTCTCACCCCACATATATCATGTGATGATAATGGCATCTAATATTCATAATGATATTCATGGAATGTACTATATTTTTGAGCATATCATCTCGTTTAGACTGGTTATGGATGCCTAAGTTAGGCCCTAGTCCATCCAACACCTAGTATACAGGTATATGACTAATTACTTACCCATGTACATAGTGAATATAGGTGGATACAATATATAACCATACTATATATATATATATATATATTCTATGTATATGGTTACTGATCAGACTCTCATTTTTGGCCTACACTGAAGCAGGTAGAGCCTTCCAAGTGTCCTTTGGGAACCTGATCTGACTGGTATTTAATTTCTCAACATTTTTTATTATTCATTATTACTTGAAGATTATTGTTTATATTTAAACTACTTGGATTACTTCTAGACACTGTTGCTGGTGGCTTACTGGGATTTTATCTCATACCCTACTCGGGCTACATTTGGTACCTGAGTAGATTACTTTCCTACATGTATGGATAAGGACAAGCACCTCGATACATATTCTCGATTCATTTAGTTTATAGAATTTTCTATATGACTGTCTCTTAATACCCTTTTTTATTATGATTCCATGTAACAACCGGGCCCCATTGGCAGCATATATTCCCCACTTTAACATGGCTGATGGGTCCTGGCCTGCCAGGTACCACCAGTTGCCCCGCAGACATGTGGTCCCCTCTCGAGGCCCACCAACATTCTCAAAAAATTAATTAGACTAATGAATTTCCCCATAGGGCAACACATGTTCTTTCCAATGTTGTTTTTCTACACTCATACACACCCTGGGAAACTTCCTAGAAGGTCACCCATCATGATCACTACTCCAGGCCAAGAATGCTTAACTGTGGAGTTCAAATCAAGTAGTCTCTCCAAAAGAAAAGTTTACCTTGTTGAAATGAGTCATATAATTTATTCATTTGACTATTTATCATTTTGGGGTGTTACATTCACCCCCCTTAGAGCACAAATTCCTCATTGTGGACCTTACATATCAATATAGGAAGTGCACCACACTTAAGGATGGGTTCTTATTATGATACCAATGTAACGATTAGTCCCCATTGACATCAATCCCCCCCCCCACATTAACATGGTCTTCGGGTGCTGGTCTTATAGGTACCACCAGTTTCCCTGTAGACACGTGGTCCCATCCTTGGACCCCCTACATGGATGAACGAGTCATCAGACTAATGACTATCCCCATAGGGCAACACATGTTCTTTCTAGTGTTCTTTTTCCTCACTCACACAAACACCAAGAAACTTACCAGAAAGTTGCCCATCATAATCACTACTCCAAGTCAAGCATGCTTAACTGTGATGTTCTAATGAGGTAGGCTCCCCAAAAGAAAGGTGTGATTTGTTGACATCAGTCACATCATTTAGTCATTTAACCCTTTATTAATATGGGGTGTTACATTTCATAAAATCATTACATATATGACTCAGTTTTTTTTGTATTTTGATATTATTATTACTTTTATCTATTATTTATGCTTCCATTTTTTTATTACTATTGTATATGCTTCTGCTACAAATGGTTAATGGTCCAGTCATTATAGTGTTTGTTTATATATTCCTCTACTGTATTTTATTTATTTATTATATCTATTGTGACACTATGATATTAGTGTATAGTCTCTCCAATGTACCACCTTTACACCATCACTTCTATTCAGCAGCCTCTGGCATACGGGGAGGCACGGTTGAGGCCATGTGACCCATTATATTAGGGCACATGTAAAGTGGATCATGGTTTGGGACATTACTATGTGTAATTAGTAGATATTTCATTTATGTTGTCTTACTATTTGTGTGTTAGAAAAGATATTAGGGAAAACAAAATTTTGTAATAAGCTTATGCTTGGTCGTATCTAACCCACGTATAGGGGAAAACCCAAATTTATTGGTAGGGGTACTTGTAGTTATTTATTTTCCTATTATGGATGATATGAATTCACTGTTTGGTGACTCACATGTATTGTGATGTTATTTTTTTTAGTATCATTGAATGATATTTTTATCACTTGGCCCAATGAAATGAAGGTGTTTCATTACATGCATCATTATAGACACAATGAGACTAATATACCACACATTTTTGCATGACACATCTATATTCAAAGTGTACTTTCCTATTTCATATTATCAGGGACATGAATATTAATTGGAAATGTGATAACATTTCTTAAAGGAATGAGAAAACATAATTGACACTTAATGTTTCTTCCTTATCCTAACAGTGTTTTCTTACACATGTTAAAGGAGAAACCATGAGTAGTCAGTTATGGAACATTCAGTCATTTACCATTGGTCTCATGGGTTTAAATGTGTTATGGTTAGGTATAAGTGGAATCCTTATTTCAATTTATAAGGAGTATAGGCCCTTATAAATTGGAAATTGTGATCTCTCTAATTAAACCATTTTAAAATATTTACTTACATAAATTAGAAAAAATCTAAATTGAATATGAAAATTAAAATTAAAGAGTCATATTATATGTGTGATATGATAATTAGACCCAGAACTTTATATTTTAGTGGTTTGATGGGGTGTTTCTTACATTATTATGGCCTTTTATGGCATTTTTCTGTCACCTAGACCAGTCTTTTGAAGTAGTATGGTAGGTGTGATATGTTCATAGGAAGGATATATACATTTCCTTGTTATCTATCTGCTATCTTTATACTATTAAATTATCTTCTAAGTCATTTTTTTACATTTTAGAATAATTCTTCCAGGACGTCCTTGAGTCGTACCCCTGGAAGGCAGTGATGACCATGCATCGAAGGTGGTGGGCCCTAAGATGCTACTGATTCCTCCTACGATACCACCTTCTTTTCCTGATATGGGAACTAACATCCAGTTCTATGAGATCTTTTTCTTCATGATTATAAATATTTGAGGTGTCCCTCGACCTTTCCTGACCATTGTATAGTTGAATTGGGATTTCAAACAATAACATAATCCCAACTTTTTGGGGCATGGCGGAGCTCACACTACTGGGTCTTGGCTTGAATCTATTCTTTCTATATTTGATCATCAGGAGATGCCACCAAAGTATAGGATTAAACTCACTGCATATATTCTATGTTATTCTACCTTGATATGGGGATGTTATTACCTAGGAAGATTGATAACACAATATGGTCTAGGTATATTAATAGAAGATATTTTATGAATTCTTCCTTCCCAAGACTCTAAGGGATGAATGGGATATAGAGTTTATGAACCTGTAGTAGGGAGTCATGTCTATCAAGGAATATTCTACTTTCTTTACTCATATTTAGTGGTTCATGTCAACTATATCCATAGATGATCTTATTATCATGAGGTGATTCGAGGATGGGCTGGTATACACCATTTGATAGTAGGTCAATGTTTTTTAGCATGCCCACTATTTATGATATAGTCAAATAGGACCTTATTACTAATAGTAATATGAGAAAAGATGATGGTGGGAACCATGGTGGTTTAATATAGAGATCTAGTTGTGTATCTTCTAGTGGGGAAAATCATCGTTTCAAGGTTTCTCATGGGAATAATAGCAGTTAGGACACTCATAATGATAGCTTTATTATCTATCACCAGTGTGGGATATCGGGACATGAGAAACCCCAATTATTATGAGATCAATGGGAATTAAGGTATTGCATCATTATGATCCATATCCATCATTTCTGTAGGACCTTCACATTAGTTCATAATAAGCGGGGATCTACACATATTCCACATTCTGGAGTTGGGCTAGTAGTATGCCATTAGGTAGGTAGCTGGAATACTACTAAGAATTCATGATGATGTAGTGGTTGAGGAAGAGTTAATTAGACTCATGATTCTAAGCACCAACAGAGTGGGCCTACTCAAGGTAGTCAGGTTTTGACTCAGGACCACTGTTTAGGCCAGTTACATGCAGTGCAGCCTATACCGGAGGAGTAGAGTGTCGTAACTTCTACAGTTCAAGGTACTATTCTAGTATCCCCCACTTTTGTGACTTCTTTATTCTACCTAGGCATGTCACATTCCTTTATATCTGATACAATTATGGAGAGTCTGGGCCTTGATATAGAACACTTATATGGCATGATGATTCTTAATAACCTGTTGTGTATCTAATCTGAGAGTGTATTTCGTTGTAAATATTGTCCCATTGGGATAGGAAGATATCATTTCTTATGGATTCTCACCATCCCTAATAGGGAATGTTTTTATTTAATCATTATAATGGAATGTTTAGTTCCATTTCGACCCCATATTAACTGTTATCATCATAGGGTGATCATTACATCACCATTGGGTGGTAGGATATGTATATAATAGAGAATATTATTTTCATTTGACATGCGAAGGACTCAAGTAGAAGATGATGGGTAGAGTGACAGATCAAATTTATAGTATTCTCTTGGATGATCTTTGGTTATAACCCAATTTTTTCCCTCCTATAGTGAATCATTTCAGGGATGATTTCCCTAAAGACTTTTCCGGGCTACCTCTAATGTGAGAGGTATAATTTTCTATTAAGATAGTTCCAAGAGCAACACCAATGAACATTCATCCTTATATGATGGGACACGTGGATATTCTAGAGCTCAAGAAACAATTGAAGGATCTGGAGGATAAAGTATTTATATACCCCAAAACTTCTCCATGGGGTTCACTAGTCCTTTTTTCCAAGAAGACATATAGTACCCTAAGGATCTTCATGGATTACCATCGATTGAACTAGGTCTTGGTAAAGAAATGCTATAAACTACCTCGAATAGATGACCTCTTTGATTATATATGAGGAGAGAGAGAGAGTTTTTAAAGATCGATTTTAGGTTATCCTATTATCATGTTCCTTCCAGTGCATCAAACATAACTCATACTTCTTTTAGGAGAAGGTATGGTCTATATGAGTATATAGGAATGTCATTTGGTTTCATGAATTCACCTATAGTTTTTATGGATCTAATTAATCAAGTTTTCCACATGTATCTTGATTCATTTTTTGTAGTATCTGTCAAAGAAATTCTAGTGTATTCATGCTTTAGAAATGACTATTAAAACCATCTTGAGATCATGCTAAATACACTGAGAAAGAATTAAATTTATGCCAAGGTCAACGAATGCCACTTTTAGATTGACAAAGTTCACATCCTAGGTCATATAATCTCAGAGATAGGAGTTTTTGTAGACCCGTAGAATGTGAGATATTTAGTTTCCTAGGATCATCCCAAGAACATCATTGAAATATAGAATTTCATTGGGTTGGTAAGATATTAAATATGATTCATTCATAAATTCCCATGCCTTGAAGAACCACTTACTAGCTTGACTAAAAAGGGTATGGCATTTGTATGGTCAGAATCATGTGAAGTACCCTTTCAAAAGTTGAATGGTAATTTGAATTGAACATTGATCCTAATTATTCTAGACACAGGATGAATCTATAATGTTTATTGTGATACATTAGGTATCTGGATGGGAGCTATTTGATATAGGATGAGTTAGTCATCGAGTACAGGTCTCATCATTTGAGGCCTCACAAGTGAAATTACCCAATGAAAGACCTATAACTAGATGTTGTAGTTCATGATATACATTTTTGTGGACAATATTTACTTAGAGATCATTTTCTTGTGTTCATTGAACACAAGATCCTCAATTAAATATTTACGCAGAATGATCTAAATCAAAGGAATCAGAGATGGGTTGATTATCTGTAGTCCTTTGATTTTTAGCTTTCCTACATGCCTAGTAAAGGAAATGCAGTAGATGAAGCTCAGGTCTGAAGACTCATACACAGGCAGTTTAGGAGTCCAGTAGTGAGTGTAAACTCATGGATTTTTTTCAAAAATAAATATTAAGGTCTAGGAGGATCATATAAAGACTATCCTATCATCCTTAGTGGTGACCTATACCCTTCTAGAATGAGAGATAATAAGGAAACTATCTAATTATGAGGGCCAAATCCTAAGAGAAATAATCTCAGATGACGATTTATCATCTAGTTGGAAAGTGAATGGAGATGATACTTTACTCTTTCATGGTTTTGTAAGGATCCAAAAAGACCTCACAGAGGAGATAAAGTAAAAATTTCATGCCTCAGCATATGCAGTACATCCTGGTGACACCAAGATGTATTGAGACTTATGACACCAAAATTGGTAACCTTCTATAAAATGGAAATTTTCTAGTTTTATCACTATGTGTTCAAAGTTTTAGCAGGTGAAGGTGGAACAACAGCAACCAAAAATACTTTTGTATCCATTTTCCATTCCCAAGTGGAAATGAGATGATGATTCTATGGATTTTATGGCTATTATACCCAGATTACCTCATGGGAATGATACAGTTTGGGTATTCATTGGCCATTTGATGAAGGTAACACAGTTTTTATGAGTTCGAGATACCTTCTCTCTAAATTATCAAATGATTATATACATATGGTAAGTCATACATTTTCATTGAGCTCCTCAACCTATTATTTTGGACAAAGATGCTCGATTCATGTCATAGTTATGGAAGGGGTTTCAGAAGGCCTTGGGTACACGGGTTATTATAAGGACAACCAATCTCTATCAGACCGATGGATATACAGAGTACAAGATTAATGTGTTATAGGACATGCTCAGTGCATTTTTCCACTACTTTGGGGGTTCCTAGGAGAAACAACTTCCCTTATTGAGCATTCTTATAAAAATAGTTTTCAGGCTATCATTCAAATGGATCCTTATAAACCCTTATATGGTAAACAATTTAGTTCACCTCTATGTTGGCTTGAGGTAAGGGAGGAATCTTTTCTTGGACCACATCTCATTCATAAGACTACTAAGTAGGCCATGTTGATCAGAAAGTACATGATGAAAGCTTAGTCCAAACAACAGTCATATTCCAACTGATACTGAAGAACTATTGAGTACATTGTCAGAGATCATTTTTTCTTATGATTCTCACCTAGGTTGGGCCATGGATGTATTTGGAGGTAGTTTAAGCTCTCACTTGGGTTTGTTGGACCCTTTGAGGTTATGAAACAGATCAGACCAATGGCTTACCAAATATCACATCTTCAGAGATATCAATCTATGAATGATTTCTTTCACATACCACATCTTCACCAATATTATTCAAACACATCACACATATTCTAGCCTCATGAGTTTTAGATTGATATGGGTGCTTCCTTCAAGGAGTATCTGGTGCGTATTTTTGATCAGAGAGTCCAAACACTCTGAGATAGGTCAGTTCCTTTGGTACGAGTGCTATGGCAGCACGACCAAGTATAGACAGTATTTTCATGAAGGCACAAATCATTTTTTTAACTTGAATTTTTTTGTTTTATATTGGTAAACATGAACTACAACCTAAGAAGGTCTCAAGAGCATATATGTCTTATTCGGAGCATGATGTTACAGAATGTGTTCAATTTGGTAGTTTGTTTGGTTACCACATGATTAGTAATAACCGTGTGGGGTAACCGTATAAGGAACCTTTTGAGTAGTAGGGGGTGTACAGTTTTTCTATAACTTTGTGAACCAAAGTGCATGAACATGAATGTTTTTCAGACATCTTTACATAGGTGTTTAGAATGTTTTCCACACTTTTAGTGAAACGGTGCACCTTAACCATGTGTTTTTCCTCCTTGGATAGTGAAGAGAGCACAATTTGTGCATGGTTTGGCCAAAATGTGTACACATAACATGTGTCTCCATTTTTTAGGGTAAAATAATGAAATTTCCCTTAATGAAACATAAAACCGAATTATTTCTTTCCTCCTATCATTTCTAGTGGGCGAACCCTCCATCTCTTCATATTGGATCTCCCTTTTTTCTATGATATGTAATTCGATAACTCCTAGATCCAATCACTAAATCAAGATCCATCAGTAGTGTTGGATATCTTGTGATAAGATCTCAAATCCACTTTCTTCCATTCATTGTTTCTCCTCATATCATTTTCCCTATTTAGGTGCAATCTATTTTCCCTTATTTTCAGGGTGTTGGACCATTATTTTAATTTATTTCAATATACTTAAAATACGAAGATGATTTAGGATGAGGAGTTTTCAATGGCCCTAAGGTAGGTGGTCTATTTTTTTCATAAAAGTTATAATGTTTTAATTGTTGCATTATTGTTCCACATTCTAACCATTGAAGCACATTACCATAAAATGAGTTCTTTGACTATAAATAACTCTTCTCTTGTTATTATACCCCCATTGAGACTTGTTATGTGATTAGAGGATGTCAAAAGTATTCATTAACCCCCACCCCTTTGGGTGCATTGTATTAATTTACATCATTAATATAATTTTTTAAATGGACCAAATCCCTTATAAGTGTTTGTCTTGGGGTTTAAATGAAACTTCCCCTTGTAGGTAATTTTCTAATTAACGGTATCACCTTTAAAGTTTTTTTAACCTTAGAAATGATTTTTCATTATGTGATTAATTTAATGGATAGTATATATATATATATAGAACGTGTCTCTTCATGATGATTTTCTATGCTTAAATGAATTAAATGAATTGATTTAAATGAATGAGAATGGGTGTAAATTCCACGCCTACTGATTCATGTTATATAATAATTGATTACATGAATTGTGACACCTTTTTTTATAATGGGATTGATGTTTATTATTCTTTGTGATGAAACCACATGATATTATTATTATGATTACACCATTGAGATTACATGTGGAATGATTATTAAGGGACTTGTTGAGAAGGATGGTTTACTCTTCCTTAAATCTGGTGTTGAGCATGGAGTCTCTCACCCTTATACTATTATCTGGGTTATTGGAAAAACATTCCAAACTCCTTTATTTAGGGTGTTGGGCATGAAATCTCACCCCACATATCTCAAGTTATGAGAATGAAGTATCACATTCATTATAAGATTCAGGGCATGTACCCTCTACTTGATCCCATCTTCTCATTTAGACTGGTTATAGATTCCTTAGTTACACCTCAGTCCATCCACAACCTAGTATCCATGTATATGAATAATTAAATCCTCACATACTTAGTGAATATAGGTGGATATAATATATAATTATACTATATATATATATTATTTATATTGATGTGGTTACTGATCAGACTCGAATTCTAGCCTACGCTGAAGAAGGTAGAACCCGCCAGCTATCCTTCTGGAACTTGATCTGGTTGGTAGATTGTTATTTATTTATTTTTACCTACAAAATGTTGTTTATATGTGCACTAATTGGATTAATTCTAAACACCATTTTTGTTGGCCTTCTAGGATTTTATCTCACACCCTACTCAGGCTGCCTTTGGTACCCGAGTAAATTACTTGCCTGGAGGTATGTATAAGGGTAAACACCCTGCTACAAATTCTTGATTTATTTTTCCCATGGAGTGGAGAATGGGGGTAGAGGAATAAGAATAATCTCAATATACTAATGGAGTATCCTACTGTATTTTTATATTTTTTATTGCTTATTGTATATTCCTTTCTCCTATTCCCATTCTTTTATCAACATGAAATGAAAAAATTATGTATATGACTCATCATTTTTGGATTTTGATATTATTATTTAGTTGTTTAGTTATTTACTCTTCCATAGTTGTTTATTATTATTACTATTGTATTTGAATCCACTATTAAGGGTTATTGGTCCAGTCATTATAGTTTTTGTTTATATATTCTTCCACTATATTATTTTTGTATATTTTATCTATTGTGGCACTATGATATAAGGGTATAGTCTCCCTATTGTACCACCTTTACACCCTCACTACTAGTTGGAAGGCTCTAGCATACGGGGAGGCATGATTTATGCCATGTGACCCACTGGATCGAGGAATGAGTTAAGGGGTCACAGGTTGTAATGTTAAATGGAATGAGATTGGGGATCCTGATCTATCATAATAAACTAATGATGATCTATTTAGAAATGAAAGGGTATGATGATTCAAATAATGGGACATCGAGTGTGTTTGAAAATGAGATGAAGATGCTTTGGAAGAGTTAAATCACTTTAGGGTTACAAAATTATGAATTGAGTATATCGAAAAGGCGTACCAAAATAGATAGAGTATATATATACCAACAAGTTTTAGTCTAAAAAAACACAACACTATGAGTGAAAAAAGAATGAGGTTCGATAATTCTTGAGGAAGGGGTCTAATGTAATCCATAAGGTTGTATAGTTTAGGTTTATATAGTATTGATTTATTGGGGATACTATTTTATGGTTATAGATATTTGACTATAGGGGTTATAGATCCTATGTTCATACAACTTAGACAAGGTAATGAAGCTGTCAATATAAAAATAAAGGAAAGACAAACCCAACATGAATCATAAGACCACTTGCTAATATAAAAAACCACTAAAATGAATACATATAGTTTATGTTCATGATGCTTGGTATATATGAAGGATATTAGTTTAATTTTGTGAAACATATACCTTGGGGGTTCTTGAGTTTAAGGTCATACTTCATGGACAAAGGAGTCACTAAATTATAAGTGCACACAACATTGACTAGGGGGTTTCTCTTAATTTAAGTTCATTAAGCTTGGAACATGGGTTAATCTTAAATTAGGGTCATACACCTCAATCAATGGGGTGATATGGTCTATATAGAAATGTGGGAAGGGTATACCTAATGTGAATTGGGAGCACAATGTTATTATAGACCATATTATGGATGGATGCAGACAATTTATGTTTGTGATACTTAGACCATTGGGAAAATTTTTAAAATTTTACATCTTTGACTATATATTTAGAGAAAAATGTTGTCTCAATTATAGGAAAGAAAAAGGACTATAATGGAGGGTCACTGAATACCAAGATGAGTCAGTGTGATAAGAGATATATGGTTTGTCCTAGGAAAGGATATATGGGAGTCACTATATATCCCATGGAATACGAATCAAGACACACATAGTTCTTGGATAGTAAGTCTCTAGTCCAATTTGGATTGTACATATGAGATGGTTTGGGGACATCATCTGAGTGTTGGGAAGCATAAGGGAGGTCAAAATAAGTCAAAGAATCACCCCAAACATAGGGATAGATTATGTTTTGTGTTTTTAACTAGGACCGGGATATAAGGCATTTATGAATCACTACATATCTCATGAAGGGGTTTCCTCTAGGGAGTGGACCAAACCATCACACAATTTCAATTCATGTGATATGAATAGTTCCATAAAGTTTAATTCCATGAAGTAAGGATGTTTACCATGTGTTTTAACATAAATATATGATAATGATAGCATTTAGTTTAAATTCGTACAACAAATATGTGTGTTATGTAGTTTATATTCTTATTTTTAGGACTGATGGGTGTTTCGTAGTTTATCTTCATGCTTCTAGGACAAGCGAACACCCTACTTCTGATTATGGTGCATCTTAGTCATGCCAATGAAATAACCAATAAAAACATATAAGATCATATCATTAATTATTTTTGTGAGAAACAAGGGGAAATATAAAATTACTCAAGTTACTCAAGATATAAAATAGGGATGGACTTGTTAGGTCCATAATATTTCATTGAATACAACATGTGATCCCATGAAAATGGGGAACATCTTGGTGGGATTCCACAACACTGATTCACTTAATCAACATGCAGATATGGTTGAGGGGGTAACCCCGTGGGGATTAAAACTTCACTTGAATAAAGGATGGTGTAAGGGAGGTAAATTGAGGTATGTGATAAATAGACTAAGGATGACTACTGAGTTTCCATTAGAAGAATAGGTTCTAGCGCCATACTATCAAACATTTGGGGGTAATAAAGTTTAGATTGGTCTTCATGAATTTATCTAAATAGAAGGATATTATATATCACTATTGAGAATGTTTTATCTTGTATATGTGACTAGGATAGGATCTGGGCTAAGACTAGGGATCCTTTTATCATTGCGGACTAAGAGGAGTCCATTCAAAAATGAAATATTGATGTTGATTCAAACTCAAGATGCCCAAGTGGGAAGGAGAAGGGAAATAATATGGTCAATACAAGTTCAATAACTCTATGGGTTATTCCACCATGAATTATTTATATCAATGGGGTATATTAATATTGGTATAGTGGACTATAGTCTAGTATTTTTTTTAGTTAACCTCAAGTGCCAAAACCACAAAGGGCATGTGAATGAAATTCAATAATGCCTTTAGGGGATGGGTCTTATCCTTGATGTTGTATAGTTTAAGGTCATCTAGATCAAACTAGGGGAAGATCCTTTTTATGGTCATAAATCTAGGACCAGGACCATACAGTTTAATGACATTTTGCTAGGATGAAGCATTGTGTAGTTCAAATTCATGAAGCTAGAACATGTGTTAGGGTTATTGAGGTAGTATATATAGTAATGGGAAAGGTAAACCTAATCTAAATTGAGAACCCAATTATAATATAGAAAATTTAGGGGGGATATGCATATAATGTATAGTCATGATTCTTGGACTATGGAGGTGTGGTTCCAAGTTTAAGGTCATGGAACTAAGAACATAGAGGGAAGATATTGATATAGTCTATATACAACAATTGGGGAAAGGTAAACCTAATATCAATTTGAATCCCAATACAAAATAAACAACAAAAAGATTTCATTCACATTGTTTAAGATCATTATGATTGGACTATGGGAGAGATATAATTTAAAGTTACACATATTTTACTATCTCCTTTGATCATAGAATCTCCTTGATGAAACGTAGGAAATGGAAACCTAATGGAGGGGGAAAGAACACCTAGAAGAGATGGTGGAAATGGGATAATTGAAGCTGTAACCCCATTTGAAGAACTAGGTCATCACCATGTATCCCATGAAAGAATAATCATGCCACAAATTGTATTTAAGGGTAGCATATATGGTGACCAACACTATAATAGAGGATTAGTAGGGGACCATCACCACCACAAAAGGTTTTCCTCTTAGAAAAGGTCAAAATAATCGCATAGTTTTATGTTATTAAATAGAGATCGTTCCATGAAGTTTAACATCATGCAAAAAAAGATGTTAACCATGTAGTTGTTTCCTGAAAAGTCTTTAATGGTCTCCCATGATACTCAGATATGGGTCATTGAGGGTGGTTACCCAATCATTTTCATGAGGTTTACCACATTTAACTTTAACGAAAAATCACAATGGTTACCACATCCATAACTGATTATAGAACTACTTTCCAAAGGTAGGTGGTCATTTAGGGCTTCATACCCAACGATGCTTAATAACTCACCTTGGTTAAGAGGATGGGTGGTTGGGCTCATAATACCATTTTGGGGGAAATTATTTCCTAATTTGGGACTCTCTTATAGATTTATGATATGTTTTTGAAATCCTTATTATGACCTAATACGAGACCGGTTACCCTTATGCTAAGGACTTGATTAAGACTATGTATTAACAGTAAAATTTGTGTATATATCATAGGTTCCCATTCATTATATTTATCATTTAAGATTCTCTATTTTATAAACATATTCATGTGATCTAGAGTTTATTTCCATATTGGGAGGAAATTGGTGTCTTGGAGATAGAATTGAACCTTTTTAAGGCATCATACGCATCTTGTGAGAATATGAATCAAAATCCACATAGGTCATTTGAAAATGTTTATAGTTGTATGATGGGGCTATACCATGAAGTTTAACATCATACGGTAATAATATAAATGTTAGTCTTAGGCCTAGAATAGGCATCCAATATATCTTGTTAATATAGAAATCATATCCCACATAGTTTAGGTTATGGGAGTATATGTTATAAAATATGCGACCACAGAGGCCTCGAGAAGGACTTATGTTTATAAGGCTTCCCTAGATTACCACATCGAGAGTATGACCCTTTTAGTTAATATGATATGTAATTGGGATCACATCCCATTTAAGGGAAACATCATGGGAATGCTCATCATGCTAATGGTAAAATCATCACCAGTCTCTAAGACCATGTGATTCATTCTCGGTGTGATAAAAAAGATATATTGGATGATTAGACACATTGCATGAGAGAAAATTTTGGTGGGGATTACACATCAATATTTTTCTTTGAGTTGTATGATTACAAATCCTATGTAGGATATGGTATGGAACTCGGACCTTAAGAAGACGCCCTACATATCCTATTTATAATAGGAATCAGATTCCATGTAGTTTAGTTAATCCGTAATCCTCTGATGGGTTTGAGGCACTTGAGTTAATTGTTGGGGAACACACTCAAAAGGATGCCTATTTATAAGTCCAATTCTCATCCTCTTATGGATAAGGAAGGATGGTATACTTATGGGGAAATTTAGTCCCATGAGTCCAACATATTTAGGATATATAGGGACTCAAAACAGGGTGTATTCCCATTGGATCTCGAGTTTTAGAAAAGTATCCAACATATCCTTCTTGGATAGGAATCAGATTCCTAGTAGTTTAGTTACCCCCTAACCCATTGATGGGTTGGTGCGGGTGATTAAACTTAGAGAAATTATTTTTTTCTCCAAGGTTTAATGATTATAATGGATTATTCTATGATGTATTCCCATGTTGTATATTCATTATCTATCTTTTGATAGATAAAGAAAGATGATGAGGCCGGAAGGTCTATTAAATATTCTTGGTATGACATGAAGGGACTGTCTAGGATCACAACACAACTATAGTCACATGAGTGCATAACCCTAACCCTTTAAGAAAACTCTCTTTATAAAAGGGGTTTTCGGTTGGAGGTTCTTGGATAAGGGTTCTCATGGTATAAGTCTAGGTGTGACTGCCTGATAAAGTTAACATGTCTGTCCGACATATATTTATTGTCTTCCTAAATTTCATGATGTTCTGTTGTCTATGTATTAATTGGCTACTAGACATGTCTTTATTGTATTCCTAACAAGTTTTAGGCGTCAATATGACATGGAAGACACATCCAAGGGTGTCTGGATGAATTTTTTTGATTGTGTATTCAACAACTTCAGGGTGTTGGTTTGACATGAAAGACACATCCAAGGGTGTCTTCACGACATGACCAAGATACTTCGCATAATCAAAGAGGAAATTTCATGAACCTTTCTCATGAACAACTAAATTGTATAAGACATATTCACATGATCAAGGTGATCTATCCTGGATGTCTTCAAATGATCAAAGAAGACATGTCCAACTCCTTTTGTATGATCAAAAAAAATTTTCGAGACGTCTTATCATGATAAATTTGACATGTCCATGACATATTCTCATGAACAAAATGGACATGTTTAGTGATTTTTATTTGATCAACTTACATGTATGAGAAGTCTTTTCACAATAAAGGTGACCTATCCAGGATATATTATCTTGATCAAAGTGACTTTTTCATGTTCTATCTTATGATCAATATAAAACATCCAAGGCTGCATGAGGGCACCACAAGACTAGCGAGTCATGACATCACGTAAACTTAAGGTAACCATGCGTCGAGGTCTCAAGATAATGTTCATGATCACCCACACATCCAAGTTTTGAAGTCTCATGTTCAAAGGAATAATTCCTCAAGGACACATGGATATTATTTTTCATAGGATGCAAATTTCATTTCTAAGGGTTCAAGTTATAAAAACACCTCCTAGGGTTATTCATGTAAAAGGAGGGCCTTTCCATGGGTTCATATGTATGTCAAGGACACATGTGTACTGAGGAGTGTCGGCATTATGGCCTCATATGAATCTAAATTTTTATGCAATTCACATGACCACAAAGGTGGTATTATGATGGGTTATGTGAATATATATAGGGGTACATGTTGGAGCCGCAACATGGACAAGTTTCATGGATGAGGACTGTCAAACAATTTTCATGCATGGTTTGCATTTCTGCATTATTTCTTTTTCTTGGTCAGGGATCCACTAGTGTGATTCATGTCAAGGAATCCACATACAAGGTTTCATCCAAACATTTCAATACTTGAGGGTTCATGTGATATCATGTTCAAGACCACATGGGGGCATCGTGTGCGTGGAGGTCATGCGTCGAGGGTTGTATAACTAGGACACTTGAAATAGGGGTGGTATCCCGCATGAAAGGGGTTAATGAGAATTATTTCATGTAACAGAGTGATTATATGTGTATATTTAGGCCCGAGTCTTTTCATGATAACTTTTCATAAGGTTTAAAGCATCATGAGATCACGTGAATGGTATCACATGATGGATCTCTGTATTACCTAGAGAATCTCTCCAAAGGTAGTTTTTGATCCTCCTTTATTCATCGATATTATTATCTTCTTAATATCCCTTTTCTTCCCATTTTGTGTTTTTTTATTTTTAAGGGAACATGGATTTATATTATTGTAGGCAACCAGGTATATCCATACTTTTCATGGTGTGCATACTGTGTGTGCTAGATTAAGGTGGTGGAGAGACTCAAATGAATGTTATATAACGTTCATGTGAAAACATGAATGATTTAGGTTATAGTGACTTAGAACTATCCAATTTTCAAGATACCCTATTTTAATAATTTTTCATTTACTTGATGGCTTTTTAGTGGGATTTTCATGATCGGCCTTGTGAGATCATGCCCCAACATACAGAGTGTTAAAGTGGTGGATTTTCACATGATCCAAATATTGGAGGCTATCATGGAAGGGAGTTACTTTATTCTTCATGATATGTTTTGTTGATTCCCAAATGATGTCAACTGATCATCATTATCTCATTACATGATCTTTAGATACCATCCTGATGGATTTCATATGGTTTGAAGATTGGATTTATTTGACAGCACAAAATGATCATGTGATGTAACTTGTGATCATCTACATGGATTTAATACCACTTATTCCTATGATATCTCGGTGATCATTTCAATTAAATTTCATGATCCATCATGCATCTTGTGATGGATTTATGTGATGACTTGATCAAATTCATGTGATCACCATGTGTGTGAAGAAAATATACATACAAGGCTTTGGTATGTTGAGGATTATTTGGATATCTCTTGCTTTATCGCTAGGGAGGGATTATAAGGAAAATCTTCA
Source organism: Viscum album (assembly GCA_963277665.1). NCBI lineage: Eukaryota > Viridiplantae > Streptophyta > Magnoliopsida > Santalales > Viscaceae > Viscum > Viscum album. The sequence goes on from OY728136.1 coordinate 457,829,369, forward strand.
TGTTTGGTAGTGGTGTAATTCATTGTCAAACCAATGGAATTTTTAGAGTAGTTGGAAAGACAAAGATCCAAAGGTTGAAGATGATACATGAGAGGGATTGGACAGATGATATCATCTTGATTGGGAATATACTATTTTTTCTGTATATTTTTTATGGAGAATAAGTATTAGTCAGGTTCTTATCCCACATTTGTCTGAAACACCTTCTAGATCTTCTTAATAAACAATTACACAAAATCCATTCATTGAGATAGTAGTGGGTGCGACACACACAACACTTACACCACGCCCTCATCAGCTATTCCCTACCATTTTTCGGACCACCTATGCGCACCTACAAGTTCTCTTATATTCTCTCCATGATATTACTTCTCACACACATCCACACTGCTCATATGTCTAGAAGGGTGGCTCCTAGGGTATGGTTTAGTCTTGACTCCCATATGTGCCCCTTGGTTGAGATGGTTGTTTAGTTGGTTTATTTTACCCATTTATTGGATGAAGGGAAGATTCATAAATCCTAAGAATAAACTCATAAATACATTGAATAATATTCTATTTAAAAAGAATATAACAAGAGACAAAATTATATGCCATTATAAAGAAAATATGAAGTCCATATTCTTTAAGGATTATACCTTCATGTCCTTCATGCGAGGTTTGTCATTATTTTTGCATAGTCTCTGTAAGATCCTGGTTTTTGGAAAGGTGTGTTTTTGTTATGTTTTGGTTGAATCCCTTGTTTGAGGCTTCAAGGGATGTCTTATGAAAGTACGAGAGGTCTTGGGGGTGTTCTGGGGGATCGGGGCACTAAAGAAAGGAAAATTGGGCAAGAGAATCCAAAACGCATGGCCTGCGTACGGCCAGGGCAAACCGTGTGGCCTGCCCAGGTAAACCGTGCGAACCCTTCTCCTCCGGGCAGTAGCATGCGAATGGTTTGTCAAACCGTGCTTCTAAACCGTGCGTCCTCTTAAAGTTGGGAAAAATTACAAGTTTTCCACTCCGGGCTTTTAAACCCCAACTCGGGATTTTCCTCCATTCATCCCCTCTCAACCATAGTGATGAACTTGGCCGACCCAAGCTTCCCAAGGGTGGTTCTCCTTCGATTCTTGTCCATTTAGAGCGTCGTTGGTTTCGGATCGAAGCTCCGGGTAAGACTAATCCCATCCTTGATTCTATTTTTGGTTTAGGGTTTGTATCTTATCTCCCTCTTATTCCGAAGCTCTAAAACCCTATCTTTTGGGTGAGTTCTAGGTTGAATCTCCAAAGGCTAGTCGGATTGAGGTCTAAGGACTCGATTGAGGGTGCGTTCAACCACGGTTTCGAGGTAGGTGTTCTATAAGTTATATACCATAGTTATTTGGGTATTTGTGCATGTTTAGTTATGTTCTTGCTTTCCCTTGGTTATGTTTTGAATAACCTTGGCATGTTTGGTAATAATGATGTTTAAAATGGCTAATAGGAACCCTCACAATCCCCGTGGGATGTGTTGAGATGGACTTGACCTAATTTAGGGCCATCCATGGTATGTGTCGGCTTTTCCCGGACTTAGGGATTGATGTTAAACAAGTGACCTTGTTGTAATTAATTGTAGAGCCTTGATGAATATGTTGGAATGTTTGGTTGAAATTGGAATAGAAGTTAGGTGGTGCACCTAGACTTGGTAATAACCTGAGGGTTATATGGAATGGGTTGAATGGTTGATTCATGGGAATGATGAACGGGTAAAATGGGTTAATGTGTAAACTGAATAAAGACCATAATGTGATGGATTATGGGTTTAGTGTTTAATGCTTAGTGAGATAAGCATAACACATGGAAATTGGGTGAATGGTTAAATGATGTGAAATGGTAATGTGTTAATGGGTTAAGACATGATGTGAATTCCCGTGTGGTTTGTTGTGAATGGTTTGTCTAAGGGGAAATGGTATGGATGGTTGATGGTTTATTATATATATAAGCATGTGCACATGGCTTGGTAGAGTGGGGTATGACTTGAGTATCTACGCCCACGGGTCGATTGAAGATTGATGCTCTAAACTCCACCCTAAATGCATAGGTTAGGAATGAGGACTGACGATCTATTCTCCTAACGGTTGCATCCACCTGGACTGAGTCTTTGAGGTGAGAATATGGTTTCTATGAGGGGGGTTAGTCCTAGTGAGATAGTATAACGATGTTTTCACCCTCTTTCATGTGATTGTTGGCCTTAGACCCATGTAACATAGTGTATGTGATTAACCCATGGAAATGTGATGAATTGGTAAGTGATGATAATTTGTGTGTAATGAATGGTAATGGAAGTGGTAATGGCTTTGGCCCTGAACTTGTTAATGAAACCTTAAATAATTTTTTGTTAATTATCATTAATATTCCTTTTTTCATGAACTACTTATTTATACTGGATATTTTTTAGACACCGTTGGTGGTGGCCTACTGAGTTGTACTCACACCCTGCTCGGGCTTCCCTTGGGTACCCTAGAAGACTTCATGTTTGCAGGTCAGGAGAAGGGAAAGGGCCTTTCTAGATATTGAGTGGACATGAGTAGCACTTGGTGGAGGATCCGGACTTGGAGTCAGGACCGTTTTGGGGATTGTGGTCATTGTCCATATTTTGGGTTTTTGTTCACTCTTGCACTTGTAGTATGACATGACATATTTATTGTTGGAAATGGTTGATATACATGTTCCTTGTTTATTGGTTATTGTTTCCACTATTTGGTTTATTTTTTTTATGGCTTACTCTAATAAAAAGGGGGTATAGTCTCCCCACTTGACCCCATAAACCCCCGCTGCTAGTCGGAAACCTTTGGCGTACGGGGTGGCGCGCTTAAGGTCATGTAACCACCCGGCTCAGAGCACCAGTTTAGTGGCTTCCGGGTCGGGGACGTTACAAAGTGGTATCAGAGGAGGTCTTTCTTCTCCTTCTCTAAGGTCTTGTTATTTGGGATTGGTATCCAAGGGTTAAGATGTGTCGGGCCTTGGTAATGAGCTCGTGCTTGGGAGTAGCTAACCCATGTATGAGGGAAAACCCAAGTTACCTTGGGTGGGAAATGTTGTTCTTGGTTGTGTGTTGTTACAGTTGATGATATTTCACCGTTGGGTGATGCACATGTGGTTTGATGTGACTATTTTATGATATTTGGATCGTGGCCTTAACGGCACGAGGATTTGCATTCATGCATCATTGTAGGCACCTAGGGAGATAGGTGGCATGCATCATGTTAGGAACAAACACGGGATGGGTGTGTGAGGTAGGAAGGTAGGGTGCATCATGCATTTCATGAAACCAAGAAATAATGAGAAGAATGAAATAAAAAAAGTGGGTAAAGGATGTTTAATGAAACATAAGGGTTTGAAACGAAGTGTAAAATGTTTTTGAAAAATGTTGTGTGAGTTTGGTGGTAGTGCATGGTTGTTTACCCTGTGTGGACCATGGCCCATGGTAGGGATGGTCTAGGCGGTGAATTTGAGGTACTAATGTTGTTAAATTGGCATATGAAAATGGGTTTTTGTAGCTAGTAAAGAGATTTTTTTGAGGAAGTCGTGAAAGTTTTATGGTATGTGTGCTAAATCTTGTGTTTGGCAATGTAGAGAGATGCCACCATGACGTTGATTGCCAGTTGGGAAATGGGAGGATGATGCTGAGAACACTCCTCTGGTATAAGAGCATGAAAATGTGGTGATCAATGAAGGTAGAGAATACCAGTTTCAGGAGAACTTAGCTCGCCTTATGCAGATGATGGATCGGGACCCAGGGTAGGTTGCACTAAGTATGTTTGAGCTGAACAGGGAGTTCCAGCTGCAGCACCCTCTGACCTTCACCGGAGAGGGTGGGCTAGAGGAAACAGAGTTCTGGTTAGATTCTGTCAAGATGATACTGGATCATCTGGAGACCCCCATTGAAAAGAGAGTAAATCTGGCCGTTTACATGTTGCGGGGCCAGACAAGGAGTTAGTGGGACATTCAGGCTCAGACCGAGCAGGCTGAGGGGATGTCATGGAATGTTTTCTAGGAGAAGTTTTTGGAGCATTTTTACCCAGAGACTTTGAGGCAGGAGCGGGCTACAGAGTTTATGAGCCTGACTTAGGGATCGCTATCGGTGATGGATTATGCTAGTTGCTTCACTGATTTGCGACGCTTCATCCCAGTGTTAGTCAGGGATGAGGCAGTGATAGCAAGGCGTTTCTAGGATGGGTTGAGATATGAGATCAGGTCTCAAGTGAATATCTTCCGCTTGAAGAAGTTTGCAGAGGTGATGGATCAGGAAATCATCTCTGAAGGGAACCTAAAGGGAGCTTCGGGTGGTGGGCTTGTCGTGCCAGCTGGGCGAACAAGTGGTTCATCTTCCAAAGGTCGGAAGCACCGTTTGGAAAGTTTCCAGCAAGGTGTTCAGAAGAGGGGGGTCAGCCTCTCAGAGTGGGAACCAGGTGTTTTGTTATCAGTGCGGTAGGCCGGGGCATATGCATGGTCAATGTCCTCGAACTCCAGTTGAGTGTCGTTCGTGCAGCAAGATGGGGCACGTACAGAGGTTCTACAGGAACCCTCGGCAGGCGGGTGAGCATGATGGTGAAAAGCAGGTGCTGGGTACGGGAAGGGGATCAGTTACCCTGTATCAGGCAGGCAGTTGGAGCTCCATGGGCCGTACTGGTAGGGGCGGTGGATGTGGAACTCCAGGGTAATATCGCTCACGCTAGCAAGGCAGTGTAGCGCAGGGTGTTCAGGCTGGAGCCCAGGGTAGAGGGGCAAGTCAGCTTCAGGCAGTTCAGTTTGCGCCTGATGATGGCAAGGCCAGACCGTCGACTGTTTGAGGTACGATCCTTGTAGCTTCTACATTTGTTAGTGCATTGTTTGAAACAGGTTCCACACACTCTTTTATCTCTGCTCAACTTATGGTAGTGCTGGGTTTACCTGTGGAGAGGGTGTGTGGAGTTATGTCAATTGACACTCCGTTGGGGGTGCGGGTTGAGGATATCAAGCAGTGCAAGGTATGTGCCTTGGAAGTTGGTGGGTATCTTTTTCTGTGGGACTTGTTCATTCTAGAGATGTTAGGGTTTGACCTAATCTTGGTAATGGATTTTTTGGTGTTGTATTGGGCTCACATAGACTGTTATCATTGTAGAGTATCGTTCAGGTCGCTTGAGGGTGACACTTATGTCCACTGTGGTGAATGGGATATTTGAGCAGGTCATGCAGGACTATTTGGTCAGCGGTTGAGTGGACTCACGGCTCGAGTGGAATGTCTCATGCTTGATGACAATGAAAGAGGGGATCAGTCTGTTTTCCCTCATGTGGTGGATCGATTTCAGGACATGTTTCTTGAGGATTTCTCAGGGTTACCCCCCCCCCCCCCGATAGGGATGTTGAGTTCACGATCGAGTTACTGCCGGGAGCGAAGCCAGTTTCTATTCCACCATACCAAATGGCACTGGTAGAACTCCAGGAACTGAAGGTTCAGCTTGAAGAGTTGGAGTGTAAGGGGTTTTTCCATCCTAGTACATATCCTTGGGGATCTCATGTGCTTTTTTCAAAGAAGGTCGATGGGTCGTTGAGGCTGTGTGTTGACTATTGGAAGTTGAATCAGATGATAATGAAAAATTAGTACCCTCTTCCTATAATTGATGACCTGTTTGATCAGTTGAGGGGTGAATCTATGTTTTCTAATATTTATCTGAGGTCGGGTTATCACCAGTTAAGGGTGAGGTCTTCTGACGTACCGCGGACAGCTTTCCGGAGTCGGTACGGGTTGTTTGAGTTTGTGGTAATGTCTTTAGGCTTGACCAATGCACTGGCAGTGTTTATGGCTTTGATGAACCGAATCTTTCATCCCTATCTAGATCATTTCATGGTTGTATTTTTTGATGATATCTTAGTGTACTCGAAAACTCATGACAATCATGCCCAACATCTTGATATCATCTTGGGTACGCTAAGAGAGCATCGACTATACGCCAAGCTATCAAAGTGTCAATTCTGGATAGGTGAGGTTCATTTCCTGGGTCACATCATCTCGGAGGTAGGTGTGTCAGTGGATCCATATAAAGTGTAGGCAGTTGTATCCTAGGAGCAGCCCAATAATGCTTCTGATGTTCATAGTTTTATGGGTTTGGTCGGGTATTACCGAAGGTTCATTCAGGATTTCTCTCTCTTGGCAGCACCACTCTCGGGCTTGACCAAGAAAGGAATCAGGTTCGAGTGGTCTGAGGCTTGTGATAATGCCTTCCAAGAGTTAAATAAGTGATTGACGACCGCACCTATCTTGATCTTACCTGAGCCATGTAAGAAGTACATCGTGTTTTGTGATGCATCCGGAGTCGGACTTGGGGATGTGTTGATGCAGGATGAGCGGGTTGTGGCTTATGGGTCAAGACAGTTGAGACCCCATGAGCGGAACTATCCCACTCATGATATTGAGTTGGCTGTAGTAGTGTACGCATTGAAGTGCTGGAGGCACTATCTGTTGGGAGAATGGTTTACCGTGTTTACCGACCATAAGAGTTTAAAGTATATCTTCTCACAGCGGGATCTAAATCTTCGGCAGCGAAGATGGGTTGAATATCTCCAGTATTTTGACTTTGATTTGGTGTACATGATGGGAAAGGGAAACATTGTTGCTAATGCTCTGAGCATAAAGGTTCAGAATCAGGTGGTTCAGAAGTCCAGCACCGAGTGGAAGGTGATGGCTTTGTTTGTAGAAATGCACTTGGAGGTGCAGGAGGAGAGTGGTCAGGTCACTCTTGCTTCCTTAACGATGGAGTCGACGCTTTTGAGTCGAGTTAAGGAAGGTCATCTTGATGATTCTGAGTGTTTGATCATGAAGGAAAATCTTAAAGGTTGGGATCTACCTTCTGGCGGGGCCGTCGGCGTGGACGGTGTTGTTCGTGTTTGTGATCATGTGGTTGTGACAAAGTGTGTGTGGGAAGAGTTGATGCGTGAGTTCCATGCATCAAAGTGGGCAGTGCATCCTGGTTTGACCAAGATTTATCGTGATCTTCGAAGGCAGTTTTGGTGTCCTGGAATGAAGAAGGAAGTTGCGGGCTTTGTGGCACGGTGCCTTACCTGTCAGCAGGTGAAGGTCGAGCATCAACGCCCAGGTGGTTTGTTGCATCCATTGCCCATTCTGGAATGGAAGTGGGATGATGTAACAATGGATTTTTTCATGGTTCTTCCGAGGACGCCATGGAAGAATAATGAAATCTGGGTAGTTGTGGATGGGTTAACGAAAGTGGCTCATTTCTTACCGATTTAGGAGACCTATACAGTCGACCAGTTGGGTGAGCTGTATGTTCGGGAAATAGTGCGGTTGCATGGTGTTCCACAAACCATAGTTTCGGATCGAGATCCACATCTCACGTCGCGTTTTTGGCAAGGGTTGCAGAAGACGCTTGGTACACTGATGTTTTTGAGTACAGCTTTCCACCCGCAGACGGACGAGCAGTCGGAGCGTACGATCCAATTGTTGGAAGACATGTTAAGAGCTTGTGTCTTAGAATTTGGTGGTTCTTGGGAGAGGTACCTATCATTAGTTGAGTTTGCCTACAACAACAGTTTTCATGCTACAATTCAGATGGAACCGTTTGAGGCACTCAATGGGAGGCCATGTAGATCTCCATTGTGTTGGCTAGAGGCCGGTGAATCTGAGTTGTTGGGGCCAAGTCTCATGCAGGAGACTTCAGAGAGAGTTAAGTTGATCAGGAAGTGGATGGATACAACTCAAAGTAGACAGAAGTCGTATGCAGATCAGAGGCGTAGACCTCTTGAGTTTGTGGTGGGTGATAAAGTGTTCCTTTGGGTGTCTCCAAGGTTGGGTCACCGTCGGATTCGGAAGTAGGGTAAGTTGGCACCCAGGTATGTGGGACCTTTTGAGATTGTGGAGAGGATCGGACCAGTGGCTTACCGATTGGCTCTTCTACAGTGGTATGGTGGGATACATGATGTGTTTCATGTGTCACAGCTTCGATGGTATCACCCTGACCCATCTCACATGGTTGATGTTGAGGATGTGGAGCTTGAGGCTGATGTATCCTTTGAGGAGCATCCGGTTCATGTGGTGGATTGTAGTGAAAAGGTCTTGCGAGGCAAGGTTGTGCCATTAGTGCAAGTACTATGGTATCATGGGAAAGTTCAGGAAGAAACTTTGGAGCGGGAATCGGATATGCAGGCTCATTGACCCGAACTCTTCTCTTCGGTGGAGCAATGAGGCTTGGGAACTCGGCTCGAGGATGAGCCGTTATAAGGTGGGGAGGTTGTAAGATCCCGGTTTTTGGAAAGGTATGTTTTCATTATGTTTTGGTTGAATCCCTTGTTTCGGGATTCAAGGGATGTCTTCTGAAAGTACGAGAGGTCTTGGGGGTGTTCTGGGGGCTCGGGGCACGAAAGAAAGGAAAATTGGGTAAGAGAAGCCAGGGTGCACGGCATGCGCACGACCAGGGCAAACCGTGCGGCCTGCCCAGGTAAATCGTGCGAACCATTCTCCTCTGGGCAGTAGCATGCGCACGGTTTGCGCACAGTTTGGAAAACCGTGTGGCTAAACCGTGCGGCCTCTTAAATTTGTAGAAAATTACAAGTTTTCCACTCCGGGATTTTAAACCCCAACTCGGGATTTTCCTCCATTCATCCCCTCTCAACCCGAGCGACGAACTTGGCCGACCCAAGCTTCCCAAGGGTGGTTCTCCTTCGATTCTTGGCCGTTTAGAGCGCCGTTGGTTGCGGATCGAAGCTCCGGGTAAGGCTAATCCCATCCTTGCGTCTCTTTTTAGTTTAGGGTTTTTATCTTCTCTCCCTCTTGTTCTGAAGCTCTAAAATCGTATCTTTTGGGTGAGTTCTAGGTTGAAGCTCCAAAGGCTAGTTGGATTGAGGTCTAAGGACTCAATTGAGGGTGCGTTCAACCGCGGTTTCCAGGTAGGTGGTCTACAAGTTATATCCCATAGTTATTTGGGTATTTGTGCATGTTTAGTTATGTTCTTGCTTTCCCTTGGTTATGTTTTGAATAACCTTGGCATTTTTGGTAATAATGATGTTTAAAATGGCTAATAGGAACCCTCATGATCCCCGTGGGATGTGTTGGGATGGACTTGACCAAATTTAGGGCCATCCATGGGATGTTCCGGCTTTTCCCGGACTTAGGGATTGATATTAAACAAGTGACCTTTTGTAATGAATTGTAGAGCCTTGATGAATATGTTGGCATGTTTGGTTGAACTTGGAATAGAATTTAGGTGGTGCACCTAGACATGGTAATAACCTGAGGGTTATATGGAATGGGTTGAATGGTTGATTCATGGGAATGATGAACTGGTTAAATGGGTTAATGTGTAAACTGAATAAAGACCATAATGTGATGGATTATGGGTTTAGTGTTGAATTCTTAGTGAGATAAGTATAACACATGGGAATTGTGTGAATGGTTAAACGATGTGAAATGGTAATGTGTTAATGGGTTAAGGCATGATGTGAATTTCCGTGTGGTTTGTTGTGAATGGTTTGTCTAAGGGGAAATGGTATGGATGGTTGATGGTTTCTTATATATATAAGCATGTGCACATGGCTTGGTAGAGTGGGGTATGACTTTAGGATCTACGCCCATGGGTCGAGCGAAGACTGATGCTCTAAACTCCACCCTAAATGCATGGGTTAGGAATGAGGACTGATGAACTATTCTCCTAATGGTTGCATCCACCCGGACCGAGGCTTCGAGGTGAGAATATGGTTACTATGAGGGGGTTAGTCTTAGTGAGATAGGATAATGATGTGTTCACCCTCTTCAATGTGATTGTTGGCCTTAGACCCATGATTAACCCATGGAAATGTGATGAATTGGTAAGTGATGCTAATTGGTGTGTAATGAATGGTAATGGAAGTGGCAATGGCTTTGGCCCTAAACTTGTTAATGGAACCTTAAATAATTACTTGGTAATTATCATTCATATTACTTTTTGCATTCACTACTTTTTTATACAGAATATTTTGTAGACACCGTTGGTGGTGGCCTACTGAGTTGTACCCACACCCTGCTTGGGTCGCCGTTGGGTACCCGAGCAGACTCCATGTTTGCAGGTCAGGATAAGGGAAAGGGTCCTTGCTAGATAGTGAGTGGACATGGGTAGCACTTGGTGGAGGATCCTGACTTGGAGTCGGGACCATTTTGGGGATTGTGGTCATTGTCCTTATTTTGGGTTTTTGTTTACTCTTGCACTTGTAGTATGACATGACATATTTATTGTTGGAAATGGTCGATATACATGTTCCTTGTTTATTGGTTATTTTTTCTGCTATTTGGTTTATTTCTGTTGTGGCTTAATCTGATAAAAGGGGGTATATTCTCCCCACTTGACCCTATAAACCCCCGCTGTTAGTCGGCAGCCTTTGGCGTACGGGGAGGCGCGCTTAAGGTCATGTAACCACCCGGCTTGGAGCACTGGTTTAGTGGCTTCCGAGTCGGGGATGTTGCAGTCTCCATATTCCTAAAATCATTGATGGAAAAGTGTATGGTGAATATTTATGGGTTCCAATAAACCCCCTCCCATATAATTAGATTCATTCGGAATGAAAAGATTCTAATTATAAGGTGAACGTATATCACTTTGTAGAATATTTGAATAATCACTTTGATGTTTATCCCCATGAGAGGATTTTTCATGAATGTGTTGATAAAGGGATTTAAAATGTTATCAATATAAGAATATTGATCATTAGTGCTTGGATGAATCCAAGTTAGGGAGTATACCTTGATTTTGGAACAGATACCCTAAAACCATAATGTGTATAAATTCCTAAATGGAACAGGGATTTGGAGGAAAGGAAATTGTGTATGGATCCCTGATAAGAGGCTTGGATATTTCTATATATCCTAGGGAAATGGGATTCAATCCATATATGGTTTTGAGATAAGGTCCCATGAAGATCTAGATCATGCATATAGAACATAGGTTCTTGGACGAGGAACTCAATGATGAATGTCTTTACATAGATCTAGATAATATGTTGGAGAAGAAATGTCACTGTTTTGTGAAAAAACCCTTGGTAAAGACCCATATTTTGGTGGAGATGTTGCAGAAATCATCCGTAATAGCCATCCTTTTGTATAATAACAAATAAACCCAAACACCTGGATTTGAGTGCTTAAATCACAATATTTTTTTCTTGAGAAATTCTCATGAATGGCCACCAACATGAGATTACTCATTGATGTACCTTCTCTAGTTCTCTTAAGATCACCCAATTTGATAGAATAATTTTGGTAACAAATACATACCAGAGGAAGAATTCTCTATTTATTTCTATATTATTGGACATAGATACTATATATTTATTTTTTATAGGGACAATAATGATCCCTAAAAACTTTGAATCTTTTCATTTTATATTGATCTATCTTTTTCCTAATATTTATATAGGAGAAAGCTTAGAGAATTTGGTCTTAGATTTTTTTTTCAATCCTCCCCCTTATGGGTTTTCAACCTTACATGATTTTATGAATTTTTTTATTTATATGATCCCAATATTTCTTGGATAACACAAAGTGTAATTCTAGTATATAGAGACTTTACTTTTACCTAGGGTTCCATTTTTGATTTTTCAACGTGGAAAGCAGCATGTCTCTTTTAATTGTTCATTTCAAGGTCTTGAAAACTAGAACATTGTTGTGTTGTAGTTTATGACCTTCTAGATCAAACCTTCTACTAATGCAGTTTAAGGTCCCCTAGCTCAGACCATATATTTTTTTTATTTTAGGGTCCTCTAGATCATAAATTCTATTTTTGTAGAATAGGTTCCTCTATATCAGACCTTATATTGGTAGTGGAAGATGAGTATTTATGAAGGGTTCAAGAGCCATCTATCCTTGATGGGATTCTGAAGAATGAGTTACCATGAAGGGTTATGATACCTTGAATTATTAAATGTTATTATAAAGAATGAATTTTTGTGAAGGGTTTGAGGAACCTTAGTTCTTATAAAATTTATGAGGGATGATTATTCATGAATGTTCATGATCCACTACATCCTGAATGATATTCTATATAATGTATGGTGAAATACCAAGGATTTTGAGTCCACTTAGATAGTTGGAATATGGGTTGTGTAATTCACATGTCTAGGAGTTTGAACCGATGAATATTGAATAGGGAAGACATAATAGGGATGACCCAAGACACCATAAGGTGTCAAGTTCTTCCAAAGTTTCACCAGGGATCATAAGGATCAGAGTTCCTTAGATCATATTTCCTTACTTACAAGGAGGATATGCCTCTAGTTTTTAGGTTATAAGCCCATGTGAATGACTTCATAGGTCTTACAAGCATGACCAAGTAAAGGGGATCCCTACTCTTTTACAAGTTCCATTGATGATTTTTGAAGACTCAAATGTCTATATGATGAAGTTATATGGAGAAAACCCTATCCAAGGAAGGGTTCTGTAACCCTAGGGAAGTTTATATTTTAGTAGGGACACTTTATCCCTATGCTATATGGTTTAGATTCATATGGCGTGGGTCATCAAAAGAGTCAAGAATGAAGTGTTGCAATCTCAGTTTGATAAAGGGAACAACACACGGTGACATAACATTGAGGATATAAAATCTTCTTGAATAATATTATTATGTGGATTATAAATCATGGTCTTGGAATATCTATGTTAACTAGAGGTGGGAACTGATGATTACAGGTCTACCATCGTAATGGTGGGAGCCTATAATATTTCATACCATCAGGGAAATAACTAATGGATTTATGTGGGGGATTCCTATGATCCAAGGGTTCATTTGGATGAACTAGACACTATTACTAGTTTTCCATGGGGAAGAAATAAGATCAAGGAATTTTGTGGTGCATGGGGTTCCAAGAGAAGGATATAAAATCAAGGAACTAGTTATGTTGGCTTAGAATTCAATGAAATGATGGTGGTTTATGGAAAATGTAATATTCAAGAAGGGTTAAAGAACCCAAAAAAGTTATTTCATTTTATAGTTAAAATGTTATCATGGTGAGTATGTGTAACAAATAATTACTCTAACTTCTTCCTAGACTAGTGGTACTAGCAAGCATTTCATGGATTTTACTAGGGCCAAAAAGTGGGCCACATGATCATTATTACTAGTTTATTTATGCTCTAACTTTTTCCTAAACTCTAATGATGGATAGTTTAGTGAGAATAGATGTGAATTTTTGTATGTAATCCCTTTTTGGGTGTTTAACTTAACATGTTTTATGTATCTTTTACTAGTAGTTTTAGGGTCATGTGTTTTGGAATATGAAAGGCTAAATTTTATGGTCGTATAGCTCTGACCAAGGAGTTTTCCTTGTAGTTTAACATCATGAGGTATAGATATATTACTAATAGTTTATCAACATGAGGTAATGAAGTTTTAATTTCATTTTAACATCATTCATAAGGATGTTTTCCTTATAGTATAACATCTTGTGGAAATGACATTTTCCTTGCAGTTTCACATCATATAGTAAGGATGTGGGAATCTATGTGAAACTTTGTAAGATACCTATGGGGATACTTTACACTAGTTGGGGAAATTTAGATATAGGTAACATATTTTATCAATTTATAGTCTTATTGAGTGGTGATCATATGTGGAAGACCTTTTTTCACATACTTATCCTATGCGAAAGAAAGTCATACATAGATATGACTCATGCATAGACAGAGTGAATCTTCTTGACTAGACCCTATTTTAAGTAGGGTTATATTATAATTTTATAGATTTTATTCCATGTATATATCTATTAATATTGTAAGTATAGTAATAATACCATAATAATCTCCTTTAAAGAGATATATTTGTGTAGACCCGACTTGTATATAGAGGATATGGATGACTATCATCAATCGATTGGGTATTTATAGAACATGAATACTTTGAAATGGAAGGTTACAAGGATAAAGTTCCATAATACTATTTTGAAAATGGGAACAGTTCATAAATGTGTAACATCAAGGTAATATTAATCCACTTGAAGAGTTAGGTTATGAAAGATGTAAATCTTAACCCAAGAATGTATGAGTTAACTGGAGGCCAGAACTGGTGGGTATAGGTCAACCATTTGTAATGGAGGGAGATGTAGTGTTCCACATAGTTAGGAAATAACTCATGGATTCAAGGGGGTACTTCCTAGGATCCAAGGTTCCATTTGGACGAACCAAACCCTATTACCTATTTTCTATGGGGAAGATCCATGATAAAGGAAGTCAAAAGTCCATAGGGGTTTCAATAGAAGGGTATCAACTTTAGTAATATGTTGTGTTGATTTAGATATCATATATATGAATTTGGTTCCTATAAAACATAATATTAAATAAGGGTTCGAGCACCCTAAAGGCTACACCGGCATGTATTGAAAACATTTCAAGGTTGAGGAATAAAACATGTAATTCTTGGATACACAACCATCACAGGGGATGATCTGTTCAATGTGAAGACCATTTTTCATGAATTTTAATGTCATGTGACAAGGAAATGGTTCTTTATCTAAGGAAAGTCATGGTTTTGTCATCCAAACTAGCTTTACAGTTTCCATAAGCTCACATGTTCCATGCTCGGCTTGGGAAACAGGGGATAACTAGGATGTTGACTGAGCTGTTTGAGAGAGGGAATCTGATAGATTAATGTATATTTTTAGTCAATATGTATTTATGGGTTCATTTTTATCATTGATATTGTGACTATACCTAAGATTGTATACTAGTGAATCACTATGTATTGTGTAATGGTAGTAATCATGACACATTTGGTTCTTACGTAAAATCATAATACGAAGGTCTTACCCATATGCAGGAGGGTGGACATTTTTATGAAGCGAATGGACCTAGGATTAGATATTTGGGTGTCATTATGTATCATGTGATGATTGGAATCAATCCACATGTATTTATTGAATTGGAAACTCTCCATACAATTCTAACCCATATGGGGTGGGGGACTTGTTCTCACTTATTGTTGCAGCTGGACCCAGGATTGGAGATTCAAACATCACTATGTATCATGTGATGATAGGAATCAAGAAACTTGTAGTTATTGAAAGGGAAACTCTCCACATGTGTCTAACCCATATGTAGTGGGGTTCATTGTTCTTGTTGATTATTATGACTATACCTATGATTGGATATCTATTTGTCACTATGTATCCTTTGATGATAGGAATCAACCCACACATAGTTCTTGAATAGGAAAATGTCCACATAGGTCTGACCCATGTGCAGGGGGGAATTGTTCCCATTGGTTTTGGCAGCAGGACTCAGGATTAGAGGTCTGGGAATCACTGTGTATCTTGTGATGACATGAATCATTCCACACATAGTTACTAAATGGGAAACTCTTCATTCATTTATAAGCCATAAATAAAGGGGGAATTATTCCCATTGATTATTATGGATGGACCTAGGATTGGAGATCTGGGCATCACTTTGTATCTTGTGATAATAGGGCTCAAGACACACATAGTTCATGAATGGGAAACTCTCCACATAATTCTGACCCAAACATATAGGGGGAATTATTCCCATTTATTATTATGGATGGACCTTGTATTGGAGATCCGGGAATCACTATGTATCATATGATGATATGAATTAAGGCACATGTAGTTCTCAAATGAGAAACTCTCCACATAGGCCCAAAACATATGAATATGGGGGAATTCTTCCCATTGATTATTGTGGATGGACCCGAGATTGGATATTTGGGTGTCACTATATATCCTGTGATGACAAGAATCAAGCAAAACATATTTCTTGAATGGGAAACTCTCCACAAATTTTTGACCCATACGTAGATGGGGTAATTGTTTTCATTGATTGTTGTGGTTGAACCCATGATTGGAGATTCGAGCATCACTATGTATCTTATGGTGATAAGAATAAATCCACACATAGTTATTGGATGGTAAAATCTCCACTTAGGTGTTTCCCAAACACAGAGGTGGTTATTGTTCACATTTTTTTTATGGTTGGACCCAAGATCGGAGATCCGGGCATCACTACATATTCGGTGATGATAGCAATCAAGCCACATGTAGTTATTGAATAGAGGTGTGGTGAGGGAATAACACCAAGTAAAGTGGTCCACTCTGGAAAAGTTGCATATTAGTTCACAGTTTTATGTCACATAAGAGACATCAACCAAATAGTTTAACATCATGAGAAAATGAATAATTGTGTGACTTTTAAGATCTTGTATTTAAGACCATGTAAAACCTATCATGAATAGATATGTATCGATCATGCATGTAATCCTTTACCAAAATTCATAAACCCACATAGGATATGATTGAGAAGAGAAACAAGGAATGGAAAAGGTTTATCTCACCACAAAGAGGAGATTAAAGGAAAGGACATGGGAATTTTTTATCATGTGGTGGTTGTTCTAATATATAGGATCTCAGGAATAATTCTAGGAAAACCATATAGTTTATTTTCCTAAGGTGAGACATCAGTAATTAAGTTTAACTTCATGTGATAAGAAAGAAGGTTACCTAATTTAAAAAAGAAGGATTAAATCCCTATTAACACTACTTAGGTGTTCAGGAAATCATCTCATGAGAGGCATCCCATGTTTGTGGAATGAGGCTTCTTGAGCTGGTGGCCCAAGGAATCATATGCTTTGTACATAAGGTAAGAATACATTTTAACATCTTGTGATGAAGTTGTTATTACACAGTCTGATTTCCTATAACCAAGATGGATATATTGTGACTGGACCTAGGGTTTTGGATCTAGGTGTCATAATGTATCCTTTGATGTCAGGAATAAGGACATGTGTAGTTCTTGAATGGGAATATTCCCTATGTGGATCTAACTCACACACAGGTACATGATAACTTAATTTTGATTTTTCACAGATCTAGATCATGTGAAAGGGGTCATCTGTGGAGTAACATTTTTTTGTAGTTTAACATAATGTAGTAAGGATTAATGTAATCTTTTTTTAGGTCATATGACTAGGACCACTCATTTAGTTTAGTATCATGTGACCATAACATATTCCTTATAGTTTATCATTATACGATTAGGATGTAAGATGTTGTGTAGTTTAAATTCATCCTACCAGGACCTCTTCTGTGTAGTTTTAATGTAATACAATAAGGGAGTATAATATACTTTAATGTCATGAGACAAGGAGGAATTGGGTAGATTAATATCATGAAACTGAGATGTATTCCTTGTAGTTTAATGTAGTGGGTTTATGATGCATCGTTTAGTTTAACGTAATGTGACCAGGAATTTGAGATATTTTGTAGTATAAATTATTGCTGTCAGGACTTGATACCATGAGAGGGGTGAATTGTCCTAGATGTTTCCTTGAAACCTCAATGGTCATCATGGAAGAAAATGAGGTGCATAGCCACATCAGGATTATGACCAGGAATTTCTGTGTAACTGTAAGAGAACATGTGTTGATGTTTCATTATAAATGCAATATACATATCCTACTCTTTTAGGGGCATAGAGGCACTGATAAACATAGGTCGTGAGTCTTAATTTGTTCCCATATTCACCTTCCCAATCTCATCGATGGTAGTGGAGACACCTTCCTCAAATGAAGGAGGGAATTCCTGAGACCATACTTTTTTTCATTCATCTCAAAATCCATGGAGTTATTTTTAGGCATGGTAGGTAATCTATGGGAATCTCTATCACTATCAAGGTGAAAGAAGCCATGGAAGATACATTGTCATCCCGAACAATCAGATTCATTATAGAGAGATTATGGAGCTAATTTTTTTCTCTTATGATATCATTGGGGATATGAGGATCCTAGATATATTTAATTAAGTCTACCACCACAATTAGTTTTATGGGTAGCACATAGTCTCTATTGATCATTCTCTAGGTATTCGAAGGGGAGGTCCATAAGCCATCAGGTGTCATAATATGCATATTTACATCCACCATTGGTTTTTTACTTCCCTATTATAGAAACCCATTTCAACATATATGGATACACAAGACTCAAAGGTGTATCCATCACCATATATCACACCAACCTTCCCATTGATGGGGTATTTCAGGTACTGATGAAATTTTTACATTACCGCTACATGGATATGAATACAAGGCCTTACAAGTATGAAATTATATGCTGTATTTTTTGGATAACCATGAACTCAAATTTAGGTGTGAGATCCCAAATATGTTCATTAGTATTGATCTTCCTAAGAGGTATTTTCTCACTCTTATTGTACCCTTGAATGGCTAGCCTTGTAGGCAGTAAATAACCCTTGCTATATACAAAACAATGAAGAGTATGAATCTGGATGAGGTTGATCCTAGAACCATTTTTAATCATATCCATTTTTATATTGACATTATCATGTCCTCCAAAAATTTATATGGTTCTAATATGTCCATGGATAACCTCTTCCTAATCATGCTTTGTAAACGATATAGAGACATGGAATTTTGATGGCACAGTCTCCACTCGATAAACCTTAGCTATAACAACTTCTGTCTCAAAATCCTGTGGGGTATGGAAGGCCTTGATGAGTTCCTCTATATATTCTCTTGAAATATGGATATTATCTAGGATTGTATAAATTTCACCTGATACTTACAATATATTATATAGATTAATATGTTGAACAATTTATCATCCTCTGACTGGGATGTGTTATGTTAATTTTCACTTCATGTAGTAAGGTTTTTTTCATATATTTTAACATCATGTGACTAGTTAATCTTCATTCATTTTAAATTCATGTGAAAAAATACTTGGTTATGAATTTTAATGTCATTTGATAAGGACATGGTTGTGCTACAACCTGTTAGGATGGTGGATTTCTTTTTTTATGAAGCTTGAATGACTCTTATGCATATTTCATGAGTATTAGTATCCTATAACTCTATAAATCATTCATTTATATGTTGATATATTAAATAATTAAATATAAAGAAACTTTCCATTATGTTCCTGAGATGTCGGTGGTAGGGTTTGTAATTGTCATGGCCTATCAACAATGCCTCACCTGGCTTTCTCATTGTCAGGAGTTTTAACCAATAATTTTCTATGTTATAATTAAAGTACCTAGGGACATTTCAATTGGAAGGAATATGAATTTTTCTTTTTTTATCAAGAGATGAGTGACAACACTAATTCTCCCACATGCTACATATACCTCTGTTGGTGTGGGCACATCGTTGAGTTTGGAGTCAAGGGTGTAGATCCCTATTAATCATTGGTTTTGCGGTAGGTGTTGATGAATTGTGGCCCTTGAATGATTTATATGATCCTTATAGATTAATAGGTTCCAACTATCCTATATGATTTGTGGAAATGGTTGAGTTCAGACGGTTTTTTGTGTACCCCCAATGAGGGGGTGGAAAATATGGAAATTCCCCCAACCCTATAGTTGGGGTCCTAAAAATATGAAAATTCCCCCACACTTATGGAATGGTGTGAGGTGGAATAATTTCTATATTTCACATGATGAGGGGATGAAAAATATTAAAATTCCCCTATCCCTTTTTTCTTTGGAACATCATTGCAATGTGGGATTCTATATGAATGTTCTAGTACATCATCCTAGGGGAGAGATCCCCTGAGTATTTCCATAATTATTTCCTAGATATCCATATTATCTAATTGGATTTGAGTAGTTTGGTCCTCTGTATAAATTTTATTTTCAACCTTAAGGGGTTGACTG
The DNA here is from genome assembly GCA_963277665.1 of Viscum album. Classification (NCBI taxonomy): domain Eukaryota; kingdom Viridiplantae; phylum Streptophyta; class Magnoliopsida; order Santalales; family Viscaceae; genus Viscum; species Viscum album. The sequence goes on from OY728136.1 coordinate 457,849,019, forward strand.
GAAGGATCCATGACAATACCCTTTACCTTGTCAATGGAAAAGTGAGTGGATGATGATGGGATTCTCTACGTGGACCTTGGAGACTAAATTTTCTACTGTCAATGGCCATATTCTCCATTTTGATTACCCTATGAAATATTAAAATGGTCAATAATTCCATTTTCAAGTGAAATTAACATATCATTGATACCTTATTTTCCCATTCCTAAGGAAGAAGTTGGTCCAACCTGTTGTGAATTAAATAACCATAAAACGGTATGATTATACCACCCAAGAGTGTGCTAATTTAGATCCACTGAGAAGTATTCAAATTTAATTGATATCATATTGATCGAGACATAAGTGGAATGATTTTCCTCCATAATGGAGTATCTCATTTGATGGGTGAATTACCAATATGCTATTTGGTGGGATGGTGCTCGTCGCACCGTTTGGTGGGTTGGATCCTATAATACCATTTGGTGGTTCGACACCCATTTTACTATTTGGTCAGTTATTTACCATTGTATTTTTTGGTGGATCTGTACCTGTAGTATCATTTTTGGGTTCGGTGCCCATATTACCATTTAATGGGTCAGTTCCTGTAATACTATTTGAGGATCAATGCCCATATTGAAGATGATCTCATGGAAAATTTTGAAAAACAAATCCCCCAAACCTATGGGATGGGGTGCTCCCTAGGATCCCATAGTCATCAAGGCTAAATGTGATAAACTTTAGGGCTCCAAACTAATGATGATATGAGATTTATTTTGGTCCACTATTAGGATGCACAAGTGATCCTCAAACATATTGGTGGTAATAGGGATATAAAAATACACTAATTTTTCATTATTTAGATACCCCTAGAAGACTCTCCTATTGGATTCCCCAATTTGGATGACTATGGTAGGAACAACTTCCTCAATATCTCCTTGTGGTATCACAATCACTTGTTAATGGATATAATGGATGATATCCCTTCTAGAAATCTCATGAGTGTTTGAGTTGACATGGTGATTTTCCTCATCCACCTCCCTAAGGTAGGGAAGGTGTATGTTTCTACACTATAGGGATAAGATACCAAAGTGGTTGAGTGTGGTAACAAGGTCCACTTCCTCTTATGTGGCCTATAGTGTAAAATAGGTCCATTGGGAATTCATCCTCTCGAGGACTTCATGAAGTGATTCCAAAATCAGGATGGAGTTGTTGATGTGGTTTTTTCATACCATTATGTTCACTAACTCACACTTGAGGTGTTGTGTTGGTGACAACATACATCATGGAATTAGGACCAAAGCTTCCACGATGGTCAATTCACAAGATTGGGGTGTTATCTGGTTGTTCACAATTGTTTGAGGTGTTCTACAGGCATTAACAGCTTGTCCAATGATCTCTGAATCCATTGGTACATTTAATGATTCCATTTAGTTCTAAGGAATATGAAGAAGTCCTGAAGATGATGAAAGACACATTTTTAGTGAAGCATCATATATAATATTAAATGTTTGATTAATTGATTTCATATTAAAAGGATAAAGGTTTTGTCCCTTATTTTATGAAGGGTTTTGCACAGTTTTTAAAAAAATGTGCCAGGTTCACCATTTTTTAATCCATAAATGTGGAAAAAGTGGCCCCACTAAGACTGGTCAGTCTTTCCTTTTATAACCCGTTAAATATATGACATAGTTAAAATATTTTATGTCATCTTCACAATTTTGTTTCCCAAAAATTACTAAATAGACTCACCTCACACTTGGTTGTGGGTGATTTAGCGTGGTTTCACAATTGTTTTCACCAGTTTTACCATATTTATCTATAATAGAATCTAAAAATAGTTCCCAAGTCTATAACTAGGTACATGCCTACTTTCCAAAGGCAGGTGGCCATTTGGTGTTTCATACCCAATGATTCTTAGGAACTCGTGTTGTTTGAGAGTATGGGAGGTCAACCTCATCATACCCTTTTTGGGGGAATTATTACCTACTCAATGAATCTTTTATAAATTTAACATATGTTTATGAAATTCTTCCTAGGCCCTGATACAAGACTGGTTACCCCTGTTCAAATGAAATTATTAATACATTGTGTTATCAGGAACAACTATGTTCGTATCATAGGTTCCCTTTCATTCTATTTTTCATTTATGATTCTTTAGTTTACATCCATGTTCGGGTACTCGAGAGTTTATTGTTGTCCTGAGAGGTGGTTGGTGTCTTGGAGATGGGATTTAACCTCTGCAAGGCGTCATACATGTCCCATGATAATAGGAATCAGAACCCACATAGTTCATTTGAAATAGTTTATGGTCGTATGATAGAACTATACCATGCGGTTTAACATCATACAGTAAGGATGTAAATTTTGGGCTTGTAATGTGAGAAGGAATCTCACTTATCCATATAGCTCGGGTTAGGGGTGTATGTGTTGTAAAAGATGTGAGAATAGAGGCCTTGAGTGGGACATATGTATATAATGATTCCCAGGATTTCCTCATCGGGAGTATGACCCTTGAGTGAAGATGAGATGTAATCGGGATCACATCCCATTGAAGGGCTCACACTTGGGTTATCCTCATCATTATAATGGTCAATCATTGTCATTATCTAAGCCCACATGAGTCATCCATGGTGTGTGAAACAAGACATAGAGGAATATTGGGAACATTGCATGAGATATAATTTGTGTGGATCTTACACATTAAAATTTACCTATGAGAGGTATGATTACTACTATCACGGAGGATATGGTATATATATCATGACATTGGAAGGTTTCCTTTATATCTTCTTTATGACATGAATCAAATTCCTCATAGTTCAGTTCTTTCATAACCCTCTGATGGGTTCATGGTACTTGATGGCATCATTGGTGAATAAACTCAACAGGATTCCCATTTGTAATCCCAATTATCATCCGTTGATGGAAAAGTAAGGATGGTAGAATTATGGGAGAATTCATTCCGATGAGTTAATAATATTTGGGATTTATAGGAACTCACATTAGGATGGATTCTCATTGGATATGTGGTTGTAGAAAGGCATCCTATGTATCCTACATGGATAGTAATATGAGCCCCCGTAGTTCAATTACCCTCTAACCTGATGATGGTTTGGAGTGGGTGATTACACTCGGATAAATAATTGTTTTTTACTAAGTTTAGGAATACTAGGAGTTTGTACCATTATGGATTCCCATGTTGTATATTATTTCTTTATCTTCTGACAGATAAAGAGAGATTATGACCATAAAAATTCTATTGGATATTCTTGTTATAACATGTAGGTCCCATATATGACCACGTCACAAATAAGGTTGCATGAGTGTGTAACCCAAACCCATTAAGGTCACTCTCTTTATAAAATGGATATTCATCTGAAGGTTCTTGTCCAAGGGTTCTCATGATAAATGTCTAGATGTGTCCACTAGATGAAGTCGACATGTCTGTCGAACATGTCTTGATTGTCTACATAACATGTCTTGATTGTCTATTATCCATGTCTTGATTGTCTTCCCAACATGTTCAGGGTATCAGTCTAACATGGAAGAAACATACAAGGGTGTCTTCCTAAATTATTTTGATTTCCTTCCTAAAATATTTAGGGTGATGGTTTGACATGGAAGACACATCCAAGGGAATATTTCTAAAAAGTCCATGTTGATTAACGTGATCAAATCAGACATGTACAACACCTTTTTCATGATCAACTAACTTATTCAAAATGTCTTCACATGATCAAGGTGACCTATCTGGGATGTCTTTCCATGACCAAAGAGAAAATGTACAATGCATTTCATATGATCAACTGACTTGTTTGAGATGTCTTTGCATTATCAAGGTGACATGTATGTGATGTTTTTTCATGATCAAATTGGACATGACCAATTACTTTTGTATGATAAACTGACTTGTCTGAGACGTCTTCACATGATCCAGGTCACCTATATAGGATGTCTTCACATGATCAAATCGAATTTTCCATGTTCTATTTCATGATCAAAATGGCATGTTGCACGCATGTGTGTCATTGGGAATGAGTGACAAACTAAAATTTATAACCTACTTACTACTTAGAACAGTGGAAAGATATGGTCGAACTATAGGTAGGCCTAATGTTGTGCTTGGTGATCTAAAAAAAATAAAACAAACAAAAACACACACAAAAACAAACAAAATCAGTTGGTGGTGGTGAAGCAAAGTGAGGAAAACTCAGGATGTGAAGGAGGGATAAGGAATTAGGGAGTGCACAGAAGCAGACAAGAAAGTAAGAAAACCCATGGGGAAAATAACCAATAGATGAGTAGGGGAAAAGTCCACTGGACAATTTCGATATTTCTTTGCCTCGTTCATGCATAAAAGTTTAAAAAAATGGATCTGACTTAAAGTAACTTGTTATATTTATCTTCTGTTCAATTTACAATGAAATAGCTGTTACAGTCCTTCAAATTTAAAATTCATTCCATTCAATGGTGATAAAAGTCAGATGTCACTAGGCTCAACTTGTTTGTTGAGTTCAGTGTGTCTCTCTCATTTGAACATTATTCATTTTTCAATGAATCCCTCATATTAAAATAGTTTTCATTTACATTCAAAAAAGATCTATTTTCACTCAACCTTGTTGTTTTGAAAATAAAACCGTCCTAAAAATAGTGAGAGAGACGATCCAAAAAAAGATGCAGTGCATAAATCAGAATAAACAAATCTAACCAGCCAACTTATTTCCCCCCGAAGAAGTTTATCCGGACATAATGGTTGGATTAAGTGTAAAAATAGAATTAAAATTAATTAAGTTCATGTTGAAATAAGTTGCAGAAAAATAGAGCACAAGGAAAATAAAGATGTTCGGATCCCTATTTTATCTCCTGAAAGCTCTAATTCCTGCTACTCGATGGTGGATGCAATGCTGGAGTGCACTCAATGTCCCTCCCTAGGAATCAAGGTATGAAATGATGATCTGTTGCTCTGATGACTTTAATCTTCTCCCAATGGAAAATGGTTAAGACTCTAGGGATATTCGGATGGCTATGGATGGTATGATTAGAAAGAATGAAGTCCCCCTTAAGAAGTGTCATCCAGTCCCTCTGAATGATCCATAGTGAATCAATGATCTAGTCTGTGATGAATGCTCATGACCCAGTAATCGAAGTCTTTGGAATCTTGTCGAAAGTGTTCCCTGACCTTCACGTGGAGCTTTCACAGTTCCACTTCGTCTGCGCTGGTCACTGGAGTAGTTGCTCCTAGCTGAATGAATGGGTCGCGCTCCAAGACACAACCCTCCCTCTGCAAAAAACGCACTTGAGTCATATAAAAAATATAATGAAACAATTATGTAATTACATATATATCACTACTTAAAAATACTTATTAATATATATATATATATACTACATAAAAATACTTATAAGAATATATATTTTTTAATACCTAATACTATTATTAATATAATAAATATTGTATTTAATTAATAACATATATTATTGTGATATATAAGAAATTAATATTATATATATAAGCTTATATACTTTTATTAATATACCTATTATTATTATTATATGGTATATGATATATTACACATAATATATATATATATATATATATTATGTTATAATAAAATAAAATAAAAACTAAAAAAGAGAGAATGGAAGAAATGAAGAGGGGGGAATGGTTTGGTGATGGGTTGTGCGAGTAGAGCGGAGCAATGACTTTGGGAAGGGGATGCAGCGGCAGTGCGGTATCACATCAGTAAGGTGGTGGCTTCAGGTTCTGATCACACGGCTAGGCTGGTTCATGGAGTTTGGGAGCAGTGAGGGTCGATCGGTAGCAGTAGGGGTGGCCTCGTCTTAGAGAGTTTGGCTAGGATTTGTGGGGGAGATTGAGAAATTTGGGGATGTGAGGTCCAAAGGGCAGTACGACCATGGATCAGCTAGGGTTCAAGAGCGACTTGGCTGAAATTGAGGGTGAGGGGTAGAGGCAAGGTCAGGGTGCGGGTTCAAGTAGGGACAGAGGCGAGGTCAGCTTAGTAAGAATGGATCACGATGCCACTTAGGGAGACATGACACAGGTGGCGGTGGTCACCGGTGGGTTTCTGGTGATGCGAAGTAGGGACTCAGTGCTGGTTGCAGCAGATGGGGTTCAATGTATGGGGATCGGCCTTGGGTAGGATTAGATCTGGTTAGATTTGGATTCCTTCTGTTTAATCGCTCCTAAGTTGTGAATTTTTATACTGATGTTGAGATTTGAGTTTGGGTTTCTTGTATTGCAGCTGGTGGATTTCATATCATTGGAATTCTTTGTTGTAGCTAGTTTGGAGAGGCTATAGTGTGGAAGGGATGGAGTGCGGTGATACCATGAGTACTGCTTACGGTTTCTAGAAGATGGAGGGGAGACAGAGGTTTACTGTGATATCGTGAAAAAAGGTGGCTGGGGGTGTGAACAGTGAGACAGGTTGGAGAAACGGTGCCAAGGGCAGAAACAGTGAGACAAGTTGGAGAAGAAGTGGTGGCACCGTGAGTACTGCTCACGGTTGCTGTGAGACAGCAAGGAGGCACCGTGAGGGTGGTTTTTTTGGCACTGTGAGTGATGTTCACGGTGGCACAGAGAGTCTTGTAAATGGTGGCACAAGCACCGTAATGGATTATTTAATAATAAAAATAATTATGAATTATTTAAAAGAAAGAATTTTACTCAGAATAAATAAAATAAATTAAAATAAATTAAAATAATTACTATTATCAATTATTCAACCAACTTATTAATTAAAGAATTAATTAAATAATTAATTAAATTAAATAATTAAAAGTATTAATTTAATAAAATTAAATTTCTAAAACTAGTTAAACTATTAAAAGAATTAAAAACTAACATGTGTTATTTATTTACAATTTAAGAATAAATAATTAATTAATTAAATTAATGGATTAAAAATTATTGAAAACTAATAGCATAAATAATTAATTAAATGAATTTTAAAAAAAAACAACTAAATTTTATTATTGAAAAACAATAAAAAATAAACTACAAAAACACACTTTTAATACATAAACACATTTTTTTTATAATACAATTTACAAAATACAACAATTGAAAAATATTACACAAAATAAAATAGTTTGATATTAAAAAGTCAACAAAAATATAAAAAAGTATGTGGCAAAGAGTATTAAAAATGAGAGACATCAAACTCCCCCACACTTCAAAATTTGTTTGTCCTCAAACAAATACATGCCTTTGACTTAAAAAAACAGATGATTTGTGAGTTTTAGTTCAAAAGTGAATGATTAAACTTTAATACCCAGAGGAGCAAGGCCATACAATGGGTCAAGCTTTTCAAAGGGTGTTCAAAATGAAGCCCTGCTTAGCTTCAAAAACTCATTGGAAGTCAAAATCCTCAAAACTTCATACACTGTTAAGTGTGTATTGCCTCCTATGTATACTCCTTAATTGTCCTACTTTAACTTTGAATTCAAGTACTGATTCAAGGAGTGTTGACAGGTTAGATAGAGTGTAATTCAAAACATAACCAAGGGAACCTTCCATTATCACCTTCTCCCAGGGTCTAAAAATTAAATTCCATTAATTTCATCACTTTATTAATTCCACTCAAATGAAAATTAACCAATTCAATTTCTCCCTACTTCATCTAGGTTCAAAATTCCCCTCACCTTAATGAGTTCATTTTTTTGACAAGGTCACTTTATTTCTATTTTTTCCAGCCATATTCCATGTGAATAGCACTGTGCATAGCACTTATTAATATTGAAATTGGATTAATTTATTCACAGAAACGTACTCAATGCACCTTGTCTCAGATACTCACCGTGGGATCCCATTTTCCCATTTTACTCTAGTTACAAATGACTTAACTAATAATCATTTGAGTTGACTTCCTAAAGTGATTGAATATTATTTAATAAAAATGTGAGTCCCCTAGGTTCCAGTGAGAACTTCTAGTTACTCTAAGTAATGATCCTCATTCCACAAAACCTATCCTGTCACACTCCCATCCTCAGTTCCTAAACAGACAGATCTATAGAGATAGTGAACAATTGCACTCAACAATCATTCATGATTAACAGTTTCTGACTAAGTGTCACTATCAATATCCAATAACTAGTTATCCACTAACATGAAAAAATTTAAATACCATTGAACCTCCAATGACCATCATGTAATGAAATAATTTGAATTTTTTTTGAAATATTTTGGAAGATATTTGAAAAAAATTGACCATTTTTTTAAACCAAACACAAACTTTAGGTTCAAGAAAGGAGGAACTTGACATGACACTAGAATGACCCCTCTCCCCCACACTTAAAACCCAACATTTCCCCCAATGTTGAATTCTAAGGTGGGTGATAGTTAAGTTCAAAATATATTTTCATTTCAGCTGAAAAGGGATATGGAGGGGTAGAAATGAGATTCAAAAAATTTCTTTGCCACACCAAAAGAGAAAGAAAAGAAAACAACAAACAAAAAAAATCAGAAAAAATGACCCCACCAACCATCACCAGCAACAAGTTTTGTTCTATTCCTTAAATGTTCATGATTTTAATTTTTAAAGGGAAGAAAAAATATTTTATCAATGTATTCAAATAGTATCATGATTAACAATGATGTGTAGTAGCATCTTAATGAAGTTGAAAGCAGTGGGTGCAAGCATGTTTCACAAATCGGCTCAAAATAAATTTTCAACTCTCTAGATACTAGTAGTTAAACACCCATGAAAGAGAACATATTAATTTATACAAGTCAGGGGGAATTACCCCATACTTAATTCATAGTGAAGATTAAGCAGGTAATTAAAAGTAAAAAAGGGCAAAACAACACTTCCCTGAATTATTGGATCTTTAACACGGACTTCCATAGACAGATCCTCTTCAATAACATTGGTTGTTTACTCTTCATTAAACTGAAAGTTCAAATAAGTAAAATAAAATTGCAGAGTTTTAAGTTCAAGATAAGTAACCCAAGGGAGTGAGTAGAAAGAAATGTTATCCATATGATGCAGTGGATTGCTCCCTTGGGTTTTCTTTGCCAAGTTTCTGGCAGCAACCACTCTCTCTCTAAAACAAAAACAGATCATGAGGCACCATCAAATAGTTAAGAGGCTAAACTGGAGATCAAGTAGTAGGGGTTAACTTTATTGAAGAACAAAAATAAAAGGAAAACAACTAAGAAATCATGGGTTAGTTCCCATGTAACACTGAGTTTATAGTCCTCAGTTAAACTTGAATAAGTTCATTCTTCCAATAGAGATATGGTAGCCAATCCCTTTGGACACCCTTCAAATAAGTCCTTTATTATTTAACCATTGACTAAGAAATCTTTATTCTCTTCTCCAACTAGCTCAACAGCTCCATTAACCAGAACTCAAACGATGGTAACGGGTCCTGACCACTTAAACTTCAACTTTCTTGGAAACAGCTTCAATCTAGAATTGAAAAGCAGAACCCTCCCACCAAACTTGAAATTCATATTTTGAATGATTGTGTCATGAAAAGCCTTTGTTCTCTATTTGTAAATTTCAACATTCTCATAGGACTCTCTTCTAATCTCCTTCAACTCACTTAGCTCTAAGAGTATCCTCGCACCAGCAGACTTGAAATCAAAGTTAAGAGCCTTCACTGCCCAATATGATCTTTTCTATAACTCAACAGGTAGATGACATGTTTTACCAAAGATTATCCTATATGGTGACATCCCTATAGGAGTCTTATAAGCAGTTCTATAAGCCCAAAGGGCCTCATCCAACTTCCTTGACCAATCCTTCCTAGAGCTAGAAACAATTTTCTCTAAAATCTATTTGAGCTCTATGTTTGAAACTTCTGCTTGCCCATTGGATTGTGGGTGGTAAGTGGTGCATGTCCTATGGGAGCACCCATACTTCTCCATAAAACCTTTGAACTTATACCTCTTTAAGTGAGTCTCATTATCAGTGATGAATGCTTGAGGCACACCGAACCTGAAAAAGATGGTTTTCTTGATGAATTTCACAACACTGGTAGCTGAATTGTTGGGAAGAGCTACCACCTCAACCCACTTGGACACGCAGTCCACAACAACCAAAATGTACTCATTCCCATAAGACTATGAGAATGGTCTTATAAAGTCCAAGCCCCACACATCAAATATTTCAACCTCCAGAATTCCTTTTTGGGGCAGTTCCTTCCTTCTTCCAACATTTCATAACATTTGACATTTCTCACAACCAATAACCAGACTCCTAGCATATTTAAACAATGTTGGCTAGTAGAAACCAGCCTGTAGGACCTTTTGAGTAGTCATTTCTCCTCCATGGTGGCCACCCCAAGGTGATGAATGGAAGCTCTCAAGTATGGGAAAAATCTCATCCTCAACCACAAATCTTCTCAAAATCCCATCATCATATCTCTTAAAGAGAATAGGGTCATCCCAAATATAATATTTCTGCTCAGATATAAACCTCTTCCTCTGGTTGTGTGAGAGATCCTTGGGCATGACTCCGGCTAACAGAAATTTGGCATAGTTTGCGAACCAAGCAGACTGCTGCACAGATGCAGCAAACAATTGTTCATCAGGGAAATAAGTGTTGATCTCTATTGGTTCCTTACTTGGGGTATTAGGCAATCAAGAAAAGTGATCTACAACTACATTTTCAGCCCCTGTCTTGTCCTTAATTACTAAATCAAACTCTTGTAGCTTGTCCACCTCATGAGTATGGGTTTTGAGTCCCTTTTAGCCAGTAAGTACTTTACAGCAGAATGATCTATGAAAATTATGATCCTTGATCCTATCAAGTATTTCTTGAACTTTTTCAAAGAAACCATCACAGAAACCAACTCCTTTTCAATAGTAGAATAATTATTTAGGGTATCATCTAGAAGCTTTCTTGCATAGTAAATAACATGAAGTTTCCTATCCTTCCTCTGCCCTAAAACAACTCCTACTACAAAGTCACTATCATCACACATCACCTCAAAGGGAAGCTTCCAGTCAGGAGCAGTGATTACAGGTGAAGTATTCAACTTCTCCTTGAGAAGATTAAAGGCCTCTAGACATTTATCATTGAAGACAAAGGGTGTTTCCCTAACCAGCATAGAGAACATGGGTCTAGTAATCTTATAAAAGTCCTTAATAAACCTCCTGTAGAACCCAGCATGAACTAAGAAAATTCTGATTCCTATGACATTTTCAGGTAGGGGAAACTTTTGTATGACCTCAACTTTAGCATTATCGACCTCCAACCCCTTATTAGAAACTTTGTGTCCCAAAACTATGCCTTCAGTGTCCATGAATTGGCACTTTTCCAGTTTAAGACTAAGTTGGTCTCTTGGCACCGTTCTAACACTAGTTCTAAATTTTTCAGACAGTTCACAAAGTTATTTCCCACAACAAAAAAATCATCCATGAACACTTCAATTATCCTTTCAATCATGTCTAAAAAAATTTCCATCATGCACCTATGAAAAGTGGTAGGAGCACCACACAAGCCAAAGGGCATCCGTTGGTAGGAAAATTTACCAAATGGATATGTGAAGGTGGTTTTCTCTTGGTCCTCAGGTGAAATGGAAATATGGTTGTAACTAGAATAACCATCAATAAAAAAAATAATTAATTGCATACCAATCTCTCTAAAATTTGATCCAAAAACGACATAGGAAAATGATCATTTCTTGTGGAATCATTCATCTTTTTGTAGTCTATACAGACTCTCCATTTATTCACTACTCTTGTCTGTATTTTCTTATTCTTTTCATTAGTGACCACTGTCACTCCACTCTTTTTGGGTACCACCTAGACAACACTTACCCAGGGGCTATTAGAAATGGGAAAATTTATTCCAGCATCAAGCAACCTAATCACTTATTCTCTCACAACTTCCTTCATGTTTGGGTTGAGTATTCTTTGGTATTATACTCTAGGCTTACACTCAGGTTCCATGGTAATTTTATGCATACTGAAGCCTTGACTTATCCCCTTGATATCAGCAATCAACCAGCCTATGATGGGCCTGTAATTCTTCAAAACACTAAGCATATTTTTCTCTTGACTTGACTCGAGGTTGGATGAAATGATCACATGAAGGGTGGAACTATCTCTTAAAAAGGAATATTTGAGATGGGAAGGGAGGGGCTTGAGTTAAAGGGTGGGTGGTGAATTTCTTAAGGGAAAACACTTGGTCTTGGGTAGCCCAAGGTCTTCATGCTACCTCTTGAAGAAGGCAGTAGAGAAGGCTTCTTCTTCATCACTAGATCTTCCAAAAAAATCTCCTCAAACTTATAATCCTCTCTCGGGGTAAGAATATGCTCCAAAAAAACACATATAGGTTATCCAAAAATTCTCCCTCATACTCATCAACAAATTCTCTCTCTTTACTTGAGATGATCCCCATGAAAGTAGCAACATGGATTTTAGGTTCACTATTGATTTCAGTTATCATTATCATAAACTCTTCTTCCTCCTTATCAACACTATTGTCAACAAATAACATATCATATTTGGGGAAAATTGGGTGGGTGGGTACTTGGATTTTATTAAACACATTGAATTCTTCTTTCTTTTCACCCATATTGAAAATCGGTTTCCCCTTTGACACATCTATCACAGCTCCCCATGTGGCCAAGAAGGGATTATCGGGAATGATAGGAACCTCCTGGTCACACTCAATATCAAGGATAATAAAGTCAGTAGGTAAAAATAGTTTGCCTACTCCCACTAACAGATCATCAACTCTACCCACTGGATGAGTAATAGACCTATCAGCAATATGTAACACAACAGTGGTGGGTTAGGGAACTCTTAATCTTAGGTGATGAAAAAGTGATAGGGGAATCAGATTAATACTAGAACCCAAATCACACAAAAAATTGAACTTACCACCTCCTTCCCCAAAGGTGAAAGGGATGAAAGAGCTTCTTATTCCTAAATATTAAGAGGTATCATATTCTGCAAGACTACACTACACTCCTCTATTAAGCTATATGTGGATAATTCTTCCAATGTATTTTTTTTAACATATTTTATTGAGTGATTTCAGATATGAAGGGCTTTTAATCAAGGCTTCCGATAATGGGATATCAATGTTAAACTTTTTAACCACTTTCAAAAAATTCAACTGTTCAGAATCATGAATTGGTTTCTTAATTCTTTGTGGGAAGGGGATTTCAAGGTCAAAATTCCTCAAAATTAGAAGAATCTCTACAGCTTCCTCTTCAAAAAATTTCTTCCCATTATTTTATTTGTTTTTCAAGCCATTTTAATTGGGTTTTTGAGTAGGAATAGCAGAAATTGGAGGGATTCCAGTGGTGTTGTCCAGTTTTCCATATTCAGGTTCTTTCAGATTTGAGTTTCCAGCTTCATCCAATTTCTCATTTTCAGTATTTTAGGGTTCTTTCCTAGGCTCTTGGTGAGTTTGGAGACCACTCCCAGTGGTCACATCCATGGAATTCTCCCTATTATTGGATTCAGTGGTGTTAGGCAGCCTACCATTTTCTCTATTACTAGCATCCCTAGCCAACTGCCCCATTTAAATTTCCAATTTCTCTATTCTCACATCCATTTGAACTATATCATAACTATTTTTGGTATTTTTTTCATCAAACCTCCATATCAAGTGATGGAACATGTCTCTCACCTCATCTTCTGAGTTGGATGACTCAGCCTTTGGTTGGGGTTGGGGTTGGAATTGTTGCCTAGGAGGATACTGGATTCCAGGAGGGGAAGTAGGTTAGAGGACTCCCTACTCCCTCCATGACAGGTTCTGATGGTTCCTATACCCCTGATTGTAGGAGTTGAAAAAAGGATCTACCCTAGGCTGAATCCGAGGTCCATATCTAGTAAAGCTGGCACTCTCATGAGGCTTGACAGGTATATCGAAGTTTGGACAATAGGTTTGATAATGTCCATACTTGCCATAGTGGTGGAAATTCTCCTTAAGGGTATAATGTAGATTCTAATTAAAGAACCCATCATCTTGGGCTTCATCTTGAGGATAAGGGGTGGTTTCCTTTCTCACAATGGTTCTCCTCCTAGAGAATTTGTGCTGGGAGTTTTGAGCTAAGGTATTAAAGATTTTTTTTAACTCTTCAGCAGTCCTATCACTAAAGTCTCCTCCATAAGACTGATCCACCAAGGTTTTGTGGTAAGGGGTGAGACTATTGTAGAAGGTTTCCATTAGAAATTAGGGTGTACATTGATGGTTTGGACACTGCCTAAGAAATCCTCTAAACCTTTCCCAGGCCTCAAGAAACAGTTCTTCTTCATCTGGAATGAATCCAGTTATTTTGTGCCTAATTTCATTTGTCAACCTCCTAGGATAGAATTTTATTATGAAAGAATTATAAACTTGATACCAAGTAATAAATATTTCTTATTCTAACTGTTGAAATGAAGTCCTAGCATTTCCCTTGAGGTAGAAGGAGAACACTCTCAGTTTAAGATCTTCCTAAGTGATACCCCTAAGTGGTAGCTATTGGACACTACAATAGAAGGCTTTAATGAAGTCAAAAGAGTCTTCACTAGGCATTCCATTGAAGGTAGAAAGATGAATAATCATGGGTTAATTGATTTTGTAATTCCTGGACCTAGGAGAGATTCTAATGCATGAAGGGTTACTAGACACCTAAAGCAGTAAGAACTCTCTCAAATTGTGCCTCTCAACTATCTCATTTTTAGGTTGGTTCATTATTTTAGGTTGGTTCAAATTCTCAGGAAGTGGATTGTTCAAGTTTTCATTTCTGTTATCTTCTATTTTGATCTTGCATTTTTTCTTTTTCAATTCCTTGAGGTTCCTATCAATTTCAGGATTACCAAGTATTAAGTATTTATACTTGGACCTAGTTTGCAGCAGGTTCACAATTTTTTTTTGAATTTCAATTTTCTTTTTGCATTTTTTTTAGTTTTTTTCTTCTTATTTTTTTTTTGTTTTTTTCCCTTATGTGAATTTTTTTGTTTTTTGTTTTTATATCACACATAGCTTCCCCGGAAACAACGCCAAAATTTGCACACACGCGCGTCGTTGGGAACAAGTGACAAACTAAAATTTTTAACCTACTTACTACTTAGAATAGTGGCAAGACATGGTCAAACCATAGGGAGGCCTAATGTTGTGCTTGGTGATATAAAAATAATTAAAAAAACACACAAAAAAACAAATAAAATTAGTTGGTGGTGGTGAAGCGAAGTGAGGAAAACTCAGGATGTGAAGAAGGGATAAGAAATTGGGGAGTGCACAGAATAAGACAAGACATCAAGAAAATTTTTGGTGAAAACAACCAATTGATTAGTATGGGGAAGTCCACTGGCAAATTTCAATATTTATTAGCCTCGTTAATGCACTAAAGTTTAAGAAATATGGATCTGACCTAAAGTAACTGGCCAGATTTATGGTCTGGTCAATTTGAAATGAAATAGCCCTTACATTCCTTCAACTGTAAAAGTTATTCCATTCAATGGTGATAAAAGTCAGATGTCACTGGGCTCAACTTGTCAGTTGAGTTCATAGTGTCTCTCTCATTTGAACATGATTAATTTTTCAATGAATCCCTCATATTGAAACAATTTTCATTTAGATTCAAACAAAATCGGTTTTCACTCAACCTTGTTGTTTTGAAAATAAAACTGTCCCGCAAACTGTGAGAGAGATGATCTAGAAAAAGATTCAGTGCATAAATCATAATAAACAAATCTAACCAGCCAGCTTATTCTCCCCCAAAAGAGTTTATCCAGACATAATGGTTGGCTGCAGTGTAAAAATAGTTTTAAAATCAATGAAGTTCATGTTCAAATAAGTTGCAGAAAAACAGAACACAAGGAAAATAAAGATGTTTTTCTCCCTGCTTGATCTCCCAAAAGCTCTAATTCATGCTACACGATGGTGGATGCAATGCTGGAGTGCGCTCGATGTCCCACCCTGAGAATCAAGGTATGAAACACTGATCTGCTACTCTGATGCCTCCAATCTGCTCCCGATGTAAAATGGTGAAGACCCTAGGGATAGTCATATGGCTATGGATGGGATGATTAGGAATAATGAAGTCCCCCTCAAGAAGTGTCGTCTAGTACCTCTGAATTCTCCTCGGTGAATCAATGATCTAGTCTATGATGAATGCTCATGACCCAGTAATCAAAGTCTCTGAAATCATGTCTGAAGTGTTCCCCGACCTCCACGTGGAGCTTTCACAATTTTACTTTTTCTATGCTAGTCACCGGAGCAGTTTCTCCTAACAGAATGAATGGGTTACGGGCCAAGCCACAACCCTACCTCTGCAAAAAACGCACGTGAGTCAGATAAAAAATATAATGAAAAAATTATGTAATTACATATATATCACTACTTAAAAATACTTATTAATATATATATATATATAGATATATTTACTACATAAAAATACTTATAAGAATATATATTTTTTAATACCTAATACTATTATTAATATAATAACTATTGTATTTAATTAATAACATATATTATTATGATATATAAGAAATTAATATTATATATATAATCTTATATACTTTTATTAATATACCTATTATTATTATTATATTGTATATGATATATAACACATAATATATATATTATATTATGTTTTATAATAAAATAAAATAAAAACAAAAAAAAGAGAGAAGGAAGAAAAGAAGAGGGGGGAAGGGTTCGGTGCTGGGCTATGAGAGTAGAGCGGAGTGGCAGCTTTGGGAAGGGGATGCAGCGGCGGTGCGGGATTGCATCGACATGGCAGTGGCTTCGGGTTCTGCTCGCATGGCTAGGCTGGTTCATGGAGTTTGGAAGCAGTGAGGGTCGATCAGTAGCAGCAAGGGGGCTCGGTTTGGATAGTTCGGCCAGGATTTGTGGGGGCAGATGAAAATTTTGGTTTGATGAGGTCCGAAGGGAGGTGCATTCATGGATCGACTAGGGTTCAGGAGTGACTTGGTTGGAATTGAGGGTGAGTGGTAGAGGTGAGGCCAGGGTGTGGGTTCAAGTAGGGAATGAGGCAAGGTCGGCTTAGTAGGGATGGTTCGCGATGACACTTAGGGAGGCATGACATAGGTGGTGGTGGTCACCGATAGGTTTCTGGTGATGCGAAGTAGGGCCTCAGCACTGGTTGCATCATATGGGGTTCAATGTAGGGGAATCGGCCTCATGTAGGTTCAGATCTGGTTAGATTTGGATTCCTTCTGTTAAATCGCTCCTGAGTTGTGAATTTTTATACTGCAGTTGAGATTTGAGTTTGAGTTTCTTGTCTTATTACTGGTGGTTTGCATATCATTGGAATTATTTTATGTAGCTGGTTTGGAGAGGCGGCGGTGTGGAAGGGATGGAGTGCGGTGAGACCGTGAGTACTGCTAACGGTTGCTAGAAGATGGAGGGGTGACAGAGGTTTATTGTGATACCATGAAGAAAGGTGGTTGGGGGTGTGAATGGTGAGACAGGTTGGAGAAATGGTTCCAAGGGTAGAAATGGTGAGATAGGTTGGAGAAGGAGCAGTGGCACCATGAGTATTGTTCACAGTTGCTATGAGATAGCAAGGAGACACCGTGAGGGTGGTTTTTGTGGCACCGTGAGTGATGCTCATGGTGGCACAGAGAGGCTTGGAAACGGTGGCACAAACAACGTAATGGAATGGAAACCGAGGACCGTGTGACTGCAACACCTGCAAACATACAACAACACCAAAAATTAAAATAATTTACTAAAAACTAAATAAAAAATAAATAAATAAAACAAAGTTAAGTTAAATAATAAAAATAATCATGAATTATTTAAAAGAAAGAATTTTATTCTGAATAAATAAAATAATTTAAAATAAATTAAAATAATTAATGTTATCAATTAATCAACCAACTAATTAATTAAATAAATAAATAAATAAATAAATAAATAAAAGAATTAAAAGTATTAATTGAATAAAATTAAATTTCTAAAACTAGTTAAACTATTAAAAGAATTAAAAACTAACATGTGTTATTTGTTTACAATTTAACAATAAAGAATTAATTAATTTAATTAATGGATTAATTTTTTTTGAAAACTAAAAACATAAATAATAAATTAAATGAACTTAAAAAACAACTAAATTTTATTATTAAAAAACAATAAAAAAATAAACAAAAACACACTTTGAATACATAAACACATTTTTTTATAATTTAATTTACAAAATAGAACAATTGATAAATATTACACAAAATAAAATAATTTTCTATTAAAAATTCAACAAAAATATAAAAAAGGATGTGGAAAAGCACATTAAAAATGATCCACATCACATGTCCAAGGCTTCATGAGGGAACCATGAGACTAAGTGAGTTGTGCGACCATGTAACCATAAGGAAACCACATGGTGGGGTCTCTCATGTATGTTTATGTTCACATTCACGTCCTTGTTTTTAAGTCACATGTATAAAGGGATCATGCCTCAAGGCTGGATGGATAGTATTTTTTAGAGTAAGAGGATTTCATGGCCAAGGGTCTCATCATTACCACGCCTTATAGGATTTTCATGAAAAAGGAGGGCATGTCAATGAGTTCATATGTATTTCAAGGCCACATGTGTATCAAGTAGTCACCTCATGATGCTTCTCATCATGTTAAATTTATCATTTGATTCAAATGACCTCAAAGGGGGTCTTGTGATGGGTTCTTTGATTATATACTGGGGCTGCATGTTAGAGCCATAGTATAGAAAGGTGCACAGATGAGTAATGTCAACCCATTTGCATGCATGGGGTTCATGTCCATGGTATTTCTTTTTCATGGCCATTGATCATTAGGGGTTATTCATGTTAAGGAAACCATATACTGGGTTGCATGAAAAAACTATAGGACCTGAGGTTTTTCATGATATCCTATTCAAGACTGAATGATAGTGTTTTTCACATAGAGGGCATGTGTTGAGGGTTTTATATCTTGAATTGTTGAAATAGGGGTAGCAACCCATATTTTAGGAGTTCTCAAGGTTGCTTTTGAGTACTAGAGGGATTATACAAGGATGTATAGGTTCAAGTCATTGAATGATAGTGTTTTATGATGCTTAAAGCATCATGAGATCATGTGAAGTGTATCACATGATGGATCTATCCATTAAATGGTGAATCTCTCCAAATGCAGTGGATTATCCTCCTCTATTTTCTAATATTATTGTCTTCTTTATCTCCCTTTCCTTTGTACCAGGTATATCGATTTTTTACGTAGTTTTAATATTACTCAAATCATCAATGACAAAGTGTTTGGTGCACATTTATGGGTTCCAACAGTAGTTTAACAACAAATGGTGGGGATAAAGACCATAATTATTTTTATCATATGGTAAGTACATGTTTTTCATAGTTTAAGGTCATGAAACGAGGAATAATTGGCAATGAGATTTTGGTTTATATGATGATGACCTATTTTGAGTTGTTTAAATTCATCTAGAATGGGCTTGAGGTGATCCCAATGAGAAGTTATACAAAATATTTCTTGAGAAACTGTAACACCCCGACCCCAGTTACCCAGAATCGGTGCATTATTACATAACATTGACATGATACAAGGAATCATGTCCCGAAAGATCGATCGGTTTAGTAGCCTTGGAATTACTAGATACATACATAAGTTTTATATTACATCATGAAATAAAAAAACAACATTGTGTCCCCTTTGAACACTCTTATATCCCTTAGCCTATTCTTGCAAGTTAATCGTAATATACTTCTATGCATCCTGGGAAAAATAAAACATAAGAAAGGGGTGATATCATATGCTTAGTAAGGATAACAATATAGCGGAAACTGTCATAAATAAGAATAAAGATTTCAGGAAATTTATAAGACTAGAACACAAGCCTTTTAAACTTAAACTTCAGCATAATATGGAAAAGATAAATCAAATAATGTCATTTACTTATTCACATGGATATTCTACTAGTCTAATAATCACATGTGATATCAATATCCAATTTCATAATGATGGAATGCATAATTCCAGACTTCATAACCACATCGTCAAGGCCTTGTGCCAAGACTACAAATAAGATTTTGTCAAGGCCTTATGCCAAGACACTAGTTTGTCTCATGAGACCTACCGATTCATCGAGGAGCTATAACGGTCTTCACCTGTCACTTACTAAGTCCAATGGATTCCTCATATTAAAAGGTTGAAATATAATCTAAACATTCATATTAAAACTAGCATATGAAATGTCAATATTTTAACCACAAACCATGAATGGTATAAAAATAGCACATACACAGTCAAACATAACTCATTAAATACAATATGGAAGATTTTATTATAATAAATTAACCTCAATTGAGAATAATGAAGGATATTGATATAGATGAAAATAATCATCAAAACTATTTGAGATAAATATCCCCCTTTTTCTTGAAAATATTAAAAAGTCTCACTATTTATCAAGAAGCCATTTAAAATAGATTTTTGAATCAAAGTGTCCCATACCACTTTGAAAATTTTAAAAGGAATTTTAATTTTAAAACATTAATGTCCATATAAATAAATCCTTAAAACCATTTTTAAAACATGGACATTAATGAGAAAGATTTAGAAGAATAAATCTTTAAAACATTTAAAATGATATTTTAGTTAGAGTTCCTAACCAAATGAGAGATTCTTGAATAAAAATAATTGTGGTAATAAAAACTTTATAATATCATTAGAATTAAGGGATTCATGATATACTATATCAAAGTACAGTATGTACACCATAAAAAAGTGAATCGGCACATAACAACAAAGAAGTCTCAATGGAATGTAAATTGAGATGAAATCCTTTATAAAGACCGTATCCTCAGGTTAAGGATAAACCAATGACATAATTATGTGTGAAAAATATAAATACACTCAATATTATTGGATATTCAGTGTAAATCAATTAGAGTACATTCACACATATTCTTGTAAAAACAACACCAATGACTTGGATGTTTAACTCAACGAATATAAATTGAGTTAAAATTACTCTTATCAAGTTCATATCGACGACTTGAGAATTTATAAATGGAGTGATTATATGTATCAAAAGTATATGTACATAAAGGGGAGTGGAAATTACTACATAAGTAAATAAATAGTGATTTCACACATAATCTTGGAGTAAAATAATCAATGAAGTTTGCATAAAACCCAATGAGTGGAAATTGAAATTTGAAATTCCCTTACCAATTTGGTAACATGCGAAATATACACCCCATGAAAGAAGGATCATACAATGAATATGTAAATACCCATAAATTAAAGTATATTACACCAAGAATACAATCATGGGTAGTAAATACACCACACAAAAGGAAATAGTGTCCAATATATCATTAATCTCACGAGAATAAAAAGTGAGATGAAAACCCCTTAACATGTTGTAATCAATCGATACGTATGCCCAAAAGTTAATAACCACCAAATTAATCACATAATACCATTAATATAAATAGAATCATGATAATATATATCAAATGACAGTACACAATACACCACATGCAATAAATAAGTGGCAACCAATGGTAATCTCGCGGAATTAAAAGTGAGATAAGAAACCCCTTACCTTGTACTTTTCCTTAGTATAGGGTAGGTTAACATACTGTATAATGGTGAAATTATTGTTATTAAATTATACAAGAAAAAAATATATAAATATGATATCATATATAATCTTCTAATATTGCTTTGTTAATGATATTTTAGTAGTATCATTGTTTTGGTTGTTAACTGATTCATTTTATTTTATATGTTTTGTTACGTAAGTCATATTTTTTATGTATGGGATGTATTTGATTCATATCCAGAATGATAATAAGTTCATAAACATTATTTTTAATCATAAAATAAAAATTATTCTTGAATGATTATGATGGGGAATGAATCTCATCGCGTTCGTGGAGACAGTAAGTCGTACGTACGCACGAGCGACAATATCATTATATTGATGGTAAAATCGTATGTAATTGGATGGTATATAATATATACATAATCATTAACATGTTATATTTATTATTTACATCAGTTATACTCATTATTATACCCATCCAAATAATGAGGTGTTTGAATAACAAACTACACCACGACGTGGAAACGGTAAGTCGTACGTACGCACGTATGGTGACTTTGTTATTTATAGGATGGATAGAATAACAAATATGGTTGTACCATATTTATAATAACATAACAGTATGTATAAGTTACTGCATTTATTATTTTTTTATGGAAAAAAATAAAGAGGAAGTAGAAGAAGAAAATAACTTGAAAGAGGGTGGTGAAATTATTACCTCTTCTTTGGGTGTTTCATTTTGAGTTAATCAAAAGGGCTCCTTAGATTGGCTTTCTTATCAAAGTAATGACTCTAGGTTGATTTGAGGGAAGTTGGGAGGATATTTGGGTAGGGGTTGGCCGATCCAAATGGCTTTGGAGGTGTGATTTTGAGAGAAGGGAAAGTTCCCTTTTATAAGTGGGGAGAGGGGCACTTTAGGAAAAGCTTGAAATATTATTTTATAATAAAATCATTTTCAGTTTATAATGGATCCAAAATGATTTATTTAGAGGATAAGGTGGGTATGGGTCGAAAACCTCTCAACCAATAGGTTTTAGATAGGTTTAGGTCACCATATTAACCTTATCTTTTAGATTCAACTCTTAGTTAAATAGTTTGACATTTATCATGTCTCTTTGTATTTTTATATTATATGGTTAATAAACTTACTATAACAAGACAAGAGGACCCCAAGTGGTTAATTATTAATATATATAACATTATCTAAATCCTTTGGCCGAACCTTATATTTTTAGGAATATTATATCAATTAATAATATAATATTTTTTTTAAAAACTCAATTATGTCAATTTTGACACTATTTAGTATTTGATTTTTTTGAAAGCCATAAAAATTTTATCACTTCGAATAAGATTTATTTAATCAACCCTAACATGTCATATTAACCTATAAAATTATTTTAATTCATCATAAGTCTCAATTTACATTTATTTAGATATTTATAATATCAATTATTTTAATATTTTATTAATAAGGTAATTACTGCATCTTCACTGTGTCATAAATAAATTAAATTATATAATGTCTAAAAATTATAAATAAAATAAAATTATTTATTAAATGTTTTTATATTTCTAATGAATATTTATAGTTGAATTTATCTTATGTGTAACCCTATATTAAAAATGGTTTAGTTATTAAAATTTGAATTTAACACTTTTAACTCTTCTTTAAATAAAATAATAATAAATGTCCTAATCTAATCCAAGTGGACCAAAGAGGATCCTATTTTATTCCTAAGATTGTTTTTGGTCGAATTACACTTATCCAGTAGAATTAGTACATGTGTTGGAGTAATTATAATATAATTTTTACCCTTAATTACCCTATTTACTTTTAACTGTGGTAAATAAAAGTCAAAAGTTACTATTCACCAAAAAATATTTTCATCTTATTGAACCACATTTTACTTAATGATGTTAACAATGTCTATCATATTTTTGAAATTCAACTCACAAAAGTGGTAAAATTAAGTTTTATGCAAATTTTCAAATTCTTCTAGAAGGTGGGTAAAAGACGGTAAAAAGTTCAATAAAATTTTATATGTCTAAACTTATTATAAAATGACTCCAGTGAATTAAATTGAACCTATATAGGTATTATGTATCTATTTTGACTTAAAATAAATAAAATAAATAATTATTTAAATAAAAATTTGGTTTTAAACAATAACGTAGTGTTTTCCCTATTCATCAAAAATTGAATGTTTTCAGAAAAATACCAAAAATTTACCCTAAGCTAATTTTGATATTCCAAATTAAAAAATGAATTCTATTTTACCAAATTAAAAATATATAAGTTTCATTAATTAATTTAAAATTAATTCCCATTATCAAAACCAAAAAGTGGGTTTTTTAAAAATTAAAAACTATCAAAAGATTGACATGTGTTTATGTCAACTTTAAACGTGAAATTACTTATAATGACCTAAATTTTATTAAATGATAAAAATATAATCTAATTATACTTCTAAACCATTCAAATTCAAAATTTAACACAATAAATTATTTCAATTAAAAAAGTTGTTTTCAATTAAAATTTAGTATTTTTCAGTATTCATCGAAATATGAAAGTTATCAGAAAAGTACCAAAAATTTATCCAAAATAAATGTTTATGTCCCTATTATAATGAAGAATTTAATTTCATTAAATTTAATATATAAAAATGTAAAATATTGGTTTTAAAAAGGGTTTTCTGTTAAAAGGTGGTAAAATTGTATTTTTTGAAAAATACTTCTTTTATCTGAAAAAATGAATTTGTTCTTATATTATGTCTAAGAAATAGATAATATGCATTATAAAATTATATGGAGTATATAAAATTCAAAATTTAGTTAATGCTATTCATAACCACTTTTTGAACCGCTGGTTTAGTAAGTCACGGTGTGCTCGAACTCGGTGTTGCGTGTAGCGCAAACTATTGAATTACTTTAAATAAAATAACTTACTATGAAATCTTGTGGTGTTACCTTTTGGAAATTTCATCCTCGCAATTTTAAAATTGGTCTTGGTAACTTCATTGAAAGTCCCACATTGGAAAAAGAGTTAATAAAACTATCACTTTAAAAGAAAGAAAGATAAGTACAAAGGTCACCTGAGATAACCCATACTAGGATTCCATGTAGGAAAACATGGATATGGAAGATAAAATAGATGTAAAGTTCTGATGGAGATTGATAGAAAACATGATCAGGAGAAATTTAAACACAAGAAAACCACAAATTTTTGATGGGATAAATGGTCATTAGTTTCCCAGTAGGAAAAGTAAAAGGGCAATGTTTTTTGTTTTAAGTTCCATTTCATAAAGTTGAGGAATTTATTTATGAGAATGACTAAGAAAATAAAGAGATATACTTAATTTTTAAGTAGAGTTTCATCTTTTAATAAATTTATACCACTAACTCATCTTTTTTTTCAAATGATGAGTATTCAAGATGACTTTGTCACACCTGAAGCGCTAGAATAAACTTCTAGAGAATCATATAATCCATAAAGAATAAACTATATATATTTAACTTATCTTTAGAGATTAACCAAAACCAAAATGTTTAGTAAAAGATCAGATGATCCCCAAAAAGGTTAATCCTTTAGAGAAAGAAATACTAATCTTAATTTCTAAAATTAAACCAACAATACCCAAAGTTCAAGAAATACCATTCAATAAAAAATTGTCCTTAAAATCATTCAATATAATCAAAACTAATATTGAAACCCAAAACTTAGAAGAATTTGATTATGCATTATTCCATGTTAAATTGCATCTCCAAATAACATTGACAACTCTTAAAGTCACATACTTAAAAGTAATTAACCTAATCACATATTCTCTATGATAGGTTAATAATTTCCATAAATAACCCAAATCGCTATAAATACACAATAAAAACATATATAAAAATCTACCATTACTCCTCAAATTAAATCCCATAGTATTCTATTTTCCTTAGGCATATAGTGTTCCCAACAGAGTGAACATCTTCCAAAATAACATTTATCACTTTATCACCAAATCATTTTCCTATACTAAGGATATCCATTTGATAAGACATAATATCCCAATTCAACTTATTATTGATCAATAAAATCATTTAACCAAAAAGAATTAGTCACACTAACTAGGGACTTCACATAGTCTAATGGTAGGCGATAAATCCCAATCACACTCTAGTTGTGAGTTCGATTCCTGCAGCTTTGTCTGACGCGATGGGTTGTCACACGGTCTATGTGCTGTCCTTCTTCAAAAACTATATTTTATAACATTCCCAAAATGAGATAAATTCCTCAAAATAATCATAACATAATTTCACCAAAAATGTTATCTCATACCTCGCATTTTCATCCCAAAATTCAATAACTTGTAATTGCCTCAAATTCAAGGATCATATAAACCCAAATGGTTATTTATAACTATATCAACAATATAAAATATAATTCTTCCTAAAATAGAATTTTCACATAACAAAATACAGGGTTACACATACAAGAGAAAAGTCTTCCAAAGTAATCCCATCAACAAAGATCACTAATACTTTTAAACATTTCACCATCAATTTATTTCCACAAAGGATCTTCCTTGACCAAGAGGTTATCCTATAGAATATGCCATTCACTTGGGTAATTCCCAGGTCCCCTACATTTACAGAAAATGAATGTAAATGGATTCTTGGGATCATTTTTATTTTCTTCCATAATACTCTTCATTTTTCCTCGGTAATTTTTTACTTTATATCCTTATTTCCCACACATAAAGCATTTCTTTGTTCCATTGAGACACTTCCCTAGGTGTATCCTTCCACATTTCCTGCATGATGGAAATTGAGATTTCTTTTCTCCATGGTCTCCACTATTGGAGCTCTTATCATTCACCACCTTTCTCTTCTTTGTTGAGTCTAGGAGTTGGTTAATATATATGTTGTTGATCATATTTTTGAAAACCTGATTCGGCATGAACATGATATATTTTACACCTATCAACATTCCATTTTGTTGCTCATTTCCACCACTGTACCCACCTTGTACATCATGTTCAATGTTAATATGACTTCCTTGGAATCCAGCCATTGACTAACACAAGAAAGCATAGTGTGAGTCATAAAATCATTTAGAGAATATCATAACACCTTATTTTCAATCTAAAACACCATAGGATTAACCAAGGTTATGTATTCTCATCTTATATTAAAATCCTTTAAATTGGTTTGTAAAGAAAATGAGAATTATCCTAGGCATATCCCCCAGGAGTGTAGTAACCAAGAGTGCAGTAAGGCCCGTTGTCGTGTACCAGGATACCATGGGTCAAGCCCGAAACTCCTTGTCAAAGTTTTCACTCCTAGGTACATCTGTGCCAGAGCCGCCTCTACCTGCTCATATCCAGACAAGGATGTATTGCTTTGAAAAACCACATAATATCTACATTACCAATTTTTTTGGATGTTCTTCTATACTAATCCTCAATGTCTATCTTAGGGTAGTGTTTCCTAATCAGAGTTTTTTCAAAATCTAGCTTTCAAGGTTTGTACTATACTTCCTATGATACCAACTGTAATGCCCCGACCCCAGTTACCCAGAGTCGGTGCATTATTACATAACATTGTCATGATACAAGGAATCATGTCCCAAAAGACCAATCAGTTTAGTGGCCTTGTAAGTACTAGATACATACATAAGTTTTACGTTGCATCATAAAATAAAAAAAACATTGTGTTCCCTTTGAACATTCTTATATCCCTTATCTTATCCCTGCAGGTTAATTGTAATATACTTCTTTGAATCCTGGGAAAAATAAAACATAAGAAAGGGGTGAGCTCTGATTCTCAGTAAGGATTAAAATATAGCGAAAACTGTCATAAATAAGAATAAACATTCAAGGAAATGTATAAGAATAGAACACAAGCCTTTTAAAATTAAACTTCAGCATAATATGGAAAAGATAAATCAAATAATTTAATTTACTTCTTCACATGTATATTCTACTAGTCAAATAATCACATGTAATATCAGTAGCCAATTTCATAATGATGGAATGAATAATGCCAGACTTTATAACCACATAGTCAACGCCTTGTGCCAAGACTGCAAATAATATTTTTTCAAGGCCTTGTGCCAAGACACTAGTTTGTCTCATTATATATACCGATGCATCGAGGAGCTACAGTAGGCTCCACTCATCACTTACTAAGTCTAATGCATTCCTCATATGAAAAGGTTGAAACATAATCTAAACATTCGTATTAAAACTAGCATACGAAATGTCAATATTTTAACCACAAACAATGAATGGTATAAAAATAGCACATCCATAGTCAAACATAACTCATTCAATACAATATGAAATATTGTATTATAATAAATTAACCTTAATCTATAATAATGAAGGATATTTACATAGATTAAAATAATCATCAAAACTATTTGAGATAAATATCCCCCTTTTTCTTGAAAATATTAAGAAGACTCACTATTTATCAAGAAGTCGTTTAAAATAGATTTTTGAATTAAAGTGGTCCATACCACTTTGAAAATTTTAAAAGGAATTTTAATTTTAAAACATCAATTTCCATATAAATAAATCCTTAAAACCATTTTTAAAACATGGACATTAATGATAAAGATTTAGAAGAATAAATCTTTAAAACATTTAAAATTATATTTTAGTTAGAGTTCCTAACCAAATGAGAGACGCTTGAATACAAATAATTGTGTTAATAAAAACTTTATAATATCATGAGAATAAAGGGATTAATGATATACTATATCAAAGTACAGTATGTACACCATATAAAATCGAATCGGTGCATAACAACAAAGAAGTCTCAATGGAATGTAAATTGAGATAAAATCCCTTATAAAGACCATATCCACGGGTTAAGGATAAACCAATGACATAATTATATGTGAAAAATATAAATACACTCAATATTATTGGATATTCAGTGTAAATAAATCAGAGTACATTCACACATATTCTTGTAAAAACAACACCAATGACTTGGATGTTTAACTCAATGAATAGAAATTGAGTTAAAATTACTCTTATTAGGTTCATATCGATGATTTGAGAATTTATAAATGGAGTGATTATGTGTATCAAAAGTATATCCACCAAAAGGTGAGTGGAAATTACTACATAAGTAAATAAATAGGGATTTGACACCTAATCTTGGAGTAAAATAATCAATGTAGTTTTCGTAAAACCCAATGAGTGGAAATTGAAATTTGAAATTCCCTTACCGATTTGGTAACTTACGAAACATGAACCCCATGAAAGAAGTATCATAAAATGAAGATGTAAATACCCATAAATTAAATTATATTACACCAGGAATATAATCATGGTCAGTACATACACCACAAAAAAGGAAATAGTGGCCAATATAGCATTAATCTCACAGGAATAAAAAGTGAGATGAAAACCCCTTATCATGTTGTAATCAATCGAGTCGTATGAAAAAAAATTAATAACCACCAAATTAATCACAGAATTCCATGAATATAAAGAGAATCATGAAAATATATATCAAATGGCGGTACACAATACACCACATGAAATAAATAAGTGGTGAAAAAATGGTAATCTTACAGAATTAAAAGTGAGATAAGAAACCCCTTACCTTGTACTTTTCCTTAGTATAGGGTAGGTTAACCTCCATTATAATGGTGAAATAATTTTTATTAAATTATACAAGAACCAAATACATAAATATGATATCATATATGATCTTCTAATATTGCTTTGTTAATGATATTTCAGTAGTATCATTATTTTGGTTGTTAATTGATTCATTTTCCTTTATATGTTTTGTTATGTAAGTCATGTTTGTTATGTATAGGTTGTATTTTATTCATATCCAGAATAATATTAAGTTCATAAAAATTATTTTTAATCATAAAATAAAAATTATTCTTGAATGATTATGATGGGGAATGAATCTCATCATGTTCGTGGAGACGGTAAACCGTACATACGCACGAGCGACAATATCATTATATTGATGGTGAAATAGTATGTAATTGGATGATATATCATATATACAGAATAATTAACATATTATATTTATTATTTACATCAGTTATACTCATTATTATACCCATCCAAATAACGAGGTGTTTGAATAACAAACTACACCACGACGTGAAGACAGTAAGCAGTACGTATGCACTTGTGGTGACTTTGTCATTTATAGGATGGATAGAATAACGAATATGGTTGTACCATATTTATAATAACATCAAAATATGTAGAAGGTACTGGATTTATTATTTTGTTTTGGAAACAAAAAAAAAGAAAGAGGAAGTGGAAGAAGAAAAGAACTTGAAAGAGGGTGGTCAAATTATTACCTTTTCTTTGGGTGTTTCCTTTTGAGTTAATCAAAAGGGCACCTTAGGATAGCTTTCTGATCAAATTAAGGACTTGTTAGGTCCACTAGGATGATTTCCCTGAGAGGGGGGTGAATTAGGGTATGAATAATTAAAATTAAAGCTCGTTCTAATCTTGTTTCGCTATTAATAAAAACACTCTTCTCTCACTTTCATGTTGCACAATATAAACAGAAGGTAAAGCATGTACATGACACATCAATTTTTACTTGGTTCACCGCTAAGGGCTGCATCCAAGGAGCATACGCCGACAAGTTTTTGGTCATACCAAATTCCACTATTTTTCACTAGATGTGGATTACAAGGTTAGGGTACAGTCACTCTGTCCCAGGCTCCCTGCCTTTACAAGATTTAGGGTCAGCTCACTGCTTTCCCAAGGGTCACTCCCTGTTTCTCTCTCTCTGGCTCACTGCCGGTGGAGAGGATCACCTTCTTCCTCTTCCTTTGCTCACTGTGTCGGAAAGGATCCACTCACAGTTTATAGACCTGTAGGTCTCTTCATTTGCATGAAGGAATGCATCTTCTTCTGTATGTAGATGCTCTGTTAAAGTTCAAATTTCACCCGTAGATGAATCTCCCTTTGCACCGAACGTATTGGGAAACCTTCCAGCTTCCACACAGCCCGAAAATCATTTCTGGAAATAAACCTTACTTGGCGCGCAAGTCAATCTCGGTGCGCAAGTATCGGCGTGCAAGTCACAACGGGTGTGCAAGTCTTCCTCAACCACTTGCGCGACTCAAGCTTCTGCAACTCCAAACCTACGCGACTCACTTCCTTCCTTTCCTAAAGCACCTCAGGCGTGAAACTAACACTTGGCGCGCAACTTCCAACACTGGTGCGCAAGTCCCACTTGCGCGACACACCACCACTTGCGCGACCACCACACCTGCGCGATGGGAGCTCTGATTTCTCAAAGTGTTGAACTCCGGTAAATAATGAGGAGGGGTGGTCCAGTATTTATAGGCAATTTGACCACCCTGCACGATGGCACGCAAGTCAACTCTCGGCGCACAAGTCTCGGCATGCAGGTCTCTTCCCCTGCAAGTCACTTGCGCGACCCAATTCCAAACTTGCGCGAACCTCTTTCCTTTTCCATATTTTGATCTTCTGATCTTGAAAAACCATAGGCGCGCAAGTTCTCAAGCTTCCAAGGCATCGACGCGCAAGTCTCTTTCATGGCACTCAAGTCACTTGTGCGACACCACCAATACTTGCACGACACTTTTTCCCTTTGCAACATTTTGATGATCTGATCTTGAAAAACATATGGCACGCAAGTTTCCAAGCCTTCAAGTACACGACACGCAAGTCCCTTTTCCAAAAACAACTATTCTTCATTTGACGATTTTCAGGCCCAAAAATTTGGCAAACACTGGAAAATGGAACCACCTTGTATCTGTTCTTTTGTACCGCCTCCAGATCATCCATTCCTCTTGTCGATGTTCTTGAGTCAATCATGGATCGTTGACCTCAGCTCTTGAACTCGACATTCCATCATGAAATCTTCTTTGTCAACAAATTTTTATGTCATTTTTTAGGAAATATTTTTATATTTCTAATGAATATTTATAGTCGAATTTATCTTATGTGTAACCCGATATTAAAAATGGTTTAGTTATTAAACTTTGAATTTAACACTTTTAACTCTTCTTTAAATAAAATAATGATGAATGTCCTAATATAATCCATGTGGACAAAAGATGATCATATTTTATTCCTAAGGTTTTTTTGGTCTAATTACACTTATCCAACAGAATTAGGACATGTGTTGGGGTAATTATAATATAATTTTTACCCTTAATCACCCTATTTAATTTTAACCGTGGTAAATAAAAGTCAAAATTTATTATTCACCAAAAATTATTTTTATCTTATTGAAACAATTTTTACTTACTTATGTTAACCGTGTCTCTCATATTTTTGAAATTCAATTCACAGAAGCGGTAAAATTAAGTTTTATGCAAATTTTCAAATGCTCCTAGAAGGTGGGTAAAAGACGGTAAAAAGTTCAATAAAATTTTATGTATCTAAACTTATTATAAAATGACTAAAATGAATTACATTGAACATATATAGGTATTATGTATCTATTTTGACTTAAAATA
This sequence comes from Viscum album, assembly GCA_963277665.1. Classification (NCBI taxonomy): domain Eukaryota; kingdom Viridiplantae; phylum Streptophyta; class Magnoliopsida; order Santalales; family Viscaceae; genus Viscum; species Viscum album. The sequence continues at coordinate 457,881,003 of OY728136.1, forward strand.
AATAAAATAAATAATTATTTAAATAAAAAGTCGGTTTTAAACAATAACGCAGTGTTTTTCACTATTCCTAAAAAATTGAATGTTTTCAGAAAAATACAAAAATTAACCCTAAGATAATTTTGATATTCCGAATTCAAAAATGAATTCTATTTTACCAAATTAAAAACATAGAAGTTTCATTAATTAATTTAAAATTAATTCCCGTTGTCAAAACCAAAAAGCGGGTTTTAAAAAAATTAAAAACTATCAAAAGATCGACATGTGTTTATGTGAAATTTAAACGTAAAATTACTTATAATGACCTAAATTATATTAAATGATAAAAATATAATCTAATTATACTTCCAAACCATTCAAATTAATAATTTGACACTATAAATTATTTTGATTAAAAAGGTTGTTTTCAATTAAAATTTAGTATTTTTCAGTTTTCATCAAAATATGAAAGTTATCATAAAAGTACCAAAAATTTATCCAAAATAAATTTTTATGTCCTGATTATAAATAAGAATTTAATTTCATTAAATTGAATATATAAAATTTTCAAATATTGGTTTTAAAAAGGGTTTTCCATTAAAAGGTGGTAAAATTGTATTTTTTGAAAAATACTTCTTTTATCTGAAAAAATGAATTTTTTCTTATATTATGTCTAAGAAACACATAATATGGATTCTAAAATTATATGGAGTATATAAAATTAAAAATTAAGTTAATACTATTCATAACCGCTTTTTGAACGACTAGTTTGGTAAGTCATGGTGCGCTCGAACTCGGTGTTGCGTGTAGCGCAAGCTATTGAATTACTTTAAAGAAAATAACTTACTATGAAATCTTGGGGTGTTTCAGAAACCTTATATTGGTGGGAATCTTACTCCCCATCCATGGTAATCAATTAATAGGGACTATTAGAGTAAACCTTTTGAATAGTTAAGGAGCCTTCCCATTTGGGCTCCTCCTTCAGTGGTTTTCTTCCAAGTATCATTAGCACCCCCAGTCATAGTACCAAATAACCTTAGAGGAATGAGCGAAGGATAAATTTTTTCTTTAATCATCAGTCTACTCAATTAAAATGTACCTCAAGATTTTGTATTTCTTGGAGATTATTTTTATCCAGGGGTTCCAACTCAACTATCTAGAATTGGGATCACTCATCTTGTATCAATTATTCATAGACAGTTTGAAGTGATTTTAATTGAACCTTGATGGGTAGCACTGCATTCATTTATTACACTAGGGAGTAAGGGGTTACATGGGTGGAAGTAATATTCAAAGTTTAATACACCAAAAATTCATTGTAGATCTTTCTATAATATCTCTTCTTATTAAAATTCACCATCTTATATAGAATATTAGAGGTGATTTTTTAAACCCCTTGATTTATCCATTCATTGAAACAATATAGTGAGAATTATGGTTATATTAAATGTTATACTTAGTATAGACCTTATTTAACTGGGAGGATCAAAAATTGGTTCCATTGGTTTTGAGAATAGTGTGACTGATCATAAACAAATTAATTATGTGGGATTTTAAAAATTCAATCACAAACTTTGTATTGACCTCCTTTATAGAAATTAATTTATCCCATTTTGAAAATAAATGCGTGCCAATAAGAATAAACATGAATTGTCATGATTTTTTCAATAGGTAGGTAATTATGACGTCTCTTCCCAATATGGTGAAGGGGTAATAGTACTTGGTGTCATGGAGTAATTCTAAGGGATGATGCATGATGTTTCTATGAACCTAGAATGTGTGGAACTTCATGTTCAATTCTATACTATCACGAACCATGGTAGTCTAATAGTTTCACCATCTTTAGAGGTGGTGGGGGATATTCAACCCTATTCATTATGCTCTACACGTCCCATATTGAACATTCTATAAGGCCTACATAATTTATTATCCTTTTATATAGTGGAGTAATATTTCATTAATTTTTTTCCTTATAAATAGTTTTCTCTGAGTTTGGGCCATTACAGATGATGAAACTAATTTCACATCTGCATATCTATTTTTTATTGACACATATTACTAGTAGAATCCAATATTATAAGTTCCCAACCAAGGGGGTCACCCAATCAAATGGTTCTTAAGTAATAGTGAAAATCAAAGGTCCTCCTTAGGAAGAGCTGGTGCTGAGTTGATTCACCACTCATCCTCTCACATTGAGGTTAAGGGAGATCATTCTGTGGAGTTTAATGAAAATGATCATGTCATCCTAATATGTATCAGTATGGTATGTTTCCATGTTTTCCAATGCATTTTATCAATAATCTTGAGACTATGGGATATGTGAAACCTTCGATTTGATTTGAAATCTCTCCAACAACTCACATATACACAATAGAAAGGGGATGAACTCCAATTTATTGACAACATAGTAACCATTTATCAACAAAATTACTATATTGGATTCATACTTCAAATATATTTGAAGGACATAAATCTCAAGGTACAACTCAAGGTTGATAATTAGGTCTTATTATTCCACCTCATTATTGGTTCACTCCTTGAAAAAAAAGGAAAGTGTGCAGTATTAGAGCTTTTATGGGAGTAATAGGGAAAACTCTAAGGATGGCCCTGTTGAGTTTAGTTATATTCATCCTCTTCCTAGTAAATATTTGGGGGGACTATCAAAGTTAATATGCTAATATTTATCTTCTTAGTCAATTGAAATAATGGTCTCACTAGGATTCTCTACATCCATGGTAAACTCTTAAAGGGTTGGTTCTGTTACAAGGAAATCATCCAATGCTTTCCCCTTGATAGTCTTCTGAGGGATGAACCTGATGTTGAATTACTGTAGAATGACTACCCATTTCACCAATCACCTATTAAATTTGGGAAAATTGAGAATTTTATTTAATGTATCGATAGAGGATATATATTAGACCACATGATGCTATAGATAATGGAACAATTTCAATAATGTAAATACTAAGGTGAAGTAGTTCCTCTTGATGGGGGGGGTATCTGACCTTAGTTTATAACATTACATAACTAAGGCAGTATATAATCTTCACTTTCCCATTACTATTTTTATGAGTAATGAGGGAATTGAAAGAATAGTCTAGGTCTTCCACATAGAGGATAAATGCTTTTCCCTATACATGAATCATAAAAAATGGGGGATAAAGTAAGTAGTGATTGACATTGTTGAACATGATTTTTGTTTTTTGGTCCAAATAGTACGCATTTCCTTTCATCATAAATTGCAATAAGGACCTACACTTTTATTTTAGATTTGGAAAAATCATCGTATATAGGTTATACATCCCTGGAATCCATGAAGCTATCAAATTTTTTTATAGAGGTTTCATTTCAATTATGGACTTGATATTACTAATTCAATCTCAATGAATTTTTATCAAAATGAAAATGAAAGAAACTACATAGAGCTAACCCTAAAATCATAGTTTAAGGAGTTCTTATTTAGATTGTGTGTATTAAGAATATAAAATATTTTCTTATGATTATTGATATGGTTCTAGAACTGGTGGGATTTGACCACAAAATCATCTATATAACACTCCACCATCATTCCTAAAAAAGGCTTGAAGATGTTTTTCAAAACCCACCAGTAGGTTGCTCCAAAATTATTTAATCCATAGAGAATCCCCTTGTACTATTATGTGTTGGATTTGTACTTAATTTTATATGAATATTATACATATGAATTAATGATACACTGGATCTAACATATCCTTAAGTTTGATATCGACATTACGATGGTGCTAATATAGCCTAGTGTGCATGTGATGAAACCAAAGACTACGTTCCACCTAACATAATTTGTGTATGCATCTACCACCTTACTCACATGTTGTTTACTTAAGTTTCTAGTTATTTATTAATTACTTAAATATGTATTTATTGCCCATTTAAAGAGTTCAATGGATTCCTAAATGACACATAATTCTTGGATGTCATGAGATGACACCTGATGTGATGTGTATAGTCAATGTGTTATTAATTTAATGAGGGTAATCAAGGATGACCACATAAAGGGTTGTGATCACTCTTATTGATATGGTCATATATTTTATGAAAATACATATAAATATTTCTTCATTCCCATAGTTTCTTTCATCACAAACTATGAAGGTGCTAGCACTACTCATGACATGTGGGAATCTTCATGATATGATCAGGGATCCAAAGGCTTGTGAAATCCCTTGAAGGTAGGAATCCTTTGTCTATTTCTTTTGTGATCATCATCAAGATTAATCCATTGAAATGGATTCTTATTAAACCAAAATATAGGTATGATTTTTTCTTTGTTTTTCATTAATGTTTATTCTTTCAAGGATAGATTAGTCATATTAATGTCTTCTTCTTCTACCATTAATCATTAAATGATCACGTTGATCCCATGTTTGAAAAATAGGTTCCACTAGAATTTAGAAAATTTATATATATTTTGTTTTGTAATGTTTTAAAGTGGATATGTTTTATTGTGTTGGATTTTTTTGTCAATGTATTAACCATATTAGAAATTACATGTTATAAAGTATATTAAGTGAGTTATAAGGCTTTTGGATTATCCCTTGAGGTTCTGAGATGATTTAAGTTAATTATGGATATACTCTATTGATTTAAGAACCTATGTAAGGGTAATTGAGGACCTATATATGGTAATATGGAAATAGAATTGGCTATGTAAAGGTAATACATATGTTTTGTAAAGGTCACTTGATATTTCACAACACAAGTAAAGGTAACTCCATTGATTTACTCGATGAATAAAGGGAATTTGAAATCTATGTTAAATTTATCTAGAGTTTCTAGTAATGGTGAACCCAAGTTGTGAAATGGTTCTGTCACGACCCGTCCTCGGGGCCTGTGTCGTGACTACCCAAAGCCCGCCTTCCATAGGACAGGGGCTGGCGACTAGCACCAAGGCATAAATCCTAGTAAAAAGGGAAGGCATTGCCTTTGTAAAATAAACAAACACAACAGAGCAAGCAAGCAATAGAAGTAAACACTAAGTAAAAACTGAGTACAACAGTAAGTGCGGAAAAGTAAGTGGGCCAGTACACAAACCCAAACTAAAAGTAAAGTACAACTGGAAAGGGAAAACAACAACTGTAAAGTAGACCCGCAGCGTCGAGCCATCCACTGGAAGTCCCACCTGAAGGGTGAGTACAGATACCCTCCACTGCTCTTCAGGTCCAGCCGACCGCTCCGAGTACGTCCCGCCCAGTGGTCCCCCTCCAGGTATCGTCCTGCTCCGCAAGCCGCAACCACGATCAGTGTTATCCGTTGTCTGCAACCAACATAACGTAGTACGGGCATAGCCCATGCAGGGGTGAGTATAAGCTACTCAGTAGGGACCCCGAGACCCCCGAAGGTCTCCCAGAATCCACAAAGGATAATCCACAAAGGAAAGATACAATCACGAAGTAACATCTGACACTGCTTAGGTATATGCCCATACATATACCTAAGTCATCAATTCTCGTTCGGCTCCAACATCCGAGCCCAAGTACAACCCAGTCCACACAGGAAAGTAAAACGTAAATCCACACAGGATAGCACAACACAATCCACATAGGAAAGCAAAACAGGATTCATCTCACACAGGTATACTTCTTTGTATGACGATAGAGATGATCAGATATTGCTACTGATTCATCTAAGCCGTCGGACCCACAAAGGATCGGTAGGTACTAACCCCCGCAATGACCCACAAAGGATCGATCATGAAGTTTAAACCATAGCTATAGGGAAACTCTTTATATAACAAGAATAGTGGGTATGCCGCTACAACCAAGCGCCTCCCTCTAACCTTGGACTGCTGTAGTACTCCACCTATCGAGTACTGTGGGCCTGCTGCTACAACCAAGCGCTTCCCACCATGGGTCTGCCGCTACAACCAAGCACTCCCCCTCATAGCCTCTAGAGGTACTCCTTCTGTTGAGTACCATGGGTCTGCCGCTACAACCAAGTGCTCCTCTGTTGTGGGTCTGCTGCTACAACCAAGCGCTCCCCCGTGCTGCTACAACCAAGCACTCCTCTGTCGTAGGTCTGCTGCTACAACCAAGCGCTCCTCCATCGTGGTTCTGCCGCTACAACCAAGCGCTCCCCCTCATAGCCTATAGAGGTACTCCTTCTATTGAGTACCGCAGGGCTGCCTCTACAACCAAGCGCTCATTCGCCGTGGGTCTACTGCTACAACCAAGCGCTTCCCACTGGGCTATCCATAACACACCGAGTCGTTCGATCACCAGTCATCAAGTCTCAACCGGCTCTAGGGTTTCCGCACACAGCATGCTCGTTCAGGGAGGGTCCGCTCCACGAGCCAAGAGGTCGATGCATCAACTGACATGTAGTCCAGAGTTGATGTATCCCAAAATTAACGTAGTGGTCACTACCGAATCCATGGAGGATTCCCGTACTGTCTTCATTGTCGTCGCAGACGCAGCCAGCTCTAGGGTTCCCGCACACAGCAAGCTCGTTCGGGAGGGTCCGCTCCACGAGCCGAGAGGCTGATACATCAACTGACACATAGTCCAGAGTTGATGTATCCAAAACTTCCGTATCGACAACAGGAATTCAACGTCGCAGACGGCGCGTCAATCGGACGCCCGGTCTGAGAGTTATTGGCGTTTTCGTTCCAGGAGCCCGGTTGGTTTTTAAGGAAAAACCAACCCGACCGTACTCCACCTGCGTCCAAACCTCGGGCAGAGTAAGCCAAAAGGTCCATCTCAATTAGAAATTCCGGGCACACCGGGTCTCGAAATCAAGTGTCGTCAGAAACTGCGTTCTTGTAAAATCCCAAAGAAAATTAAGAAAAAAAATTCCTTGAATTTTACGGGTATTTACATTACTCCCACCTCAGGGATTTATGTCCCCGTAAAGATACATCGAAAACTAGGGAAACAAATGTGGGTACTGAGCATGCATCTGAGCCTCTCGCTCCCAATTGCTCTCCTGGAGGTTTCCGTGCTGCCATCTGATGTGCACTAGAGGAATCGATCGTCCACGTAGGACCTGCTCCTGTCGATCCTTGATCCCCACTGGGACCTCCGTAAAAGTCGCCCCATCATCAATGTCCAACTCCCCATGGTCAATGATATGCGTCGGGTCATGCACGTATCTCCTCAGCTGAGATACGTGGAAGACGTCGTGCACCCAGTGCAACTGAGGTGGTAGAGCCAGGCGATAATCTAACTCACCAATCCTGCTGAGGACCTGAAATGGTCCGATGAAGCATGGAGACAACTTACCACCTCGGCCAAATCTTCGTAATCCACGTCGAGGTGAGACACGCAAGAAGACGTGGTCGTTATCCTCTAACTCTAGTATCCTCCGCCTCCTGTCAGCATAGGACTTCTGCCGGCTCTGAGCTGTCCTCATCCGCTCTTGGATGACTTGGACCTTTCTGGTCCTACAAGAGCTGCTGAGATTTCTTCTTTTCCGAGAAGAGAAATCCGGTCTCATCCCCTGGATGAACCATGTTCTTCTCCTAATACAGTCAATCCCATCATGGATGATACAAACCCATACCAAGGATGACGTCGTAAGGCCTCGACGCTACTACCAAGAGACCCAACCGTTACTCTCGCCTCCAAGGGTTGAGTCACACTGTCGGCATCAGTGTGTGGTCACTGGGTCTCCTCCAGTAGGTATCTCAAAGTGAGGGTCAAGTCAACAGTTTTTAAACCGGAACCTCTTAGTAACAACATAAAGAGAGGGCAGGAAGGTAAACACCAAAAGAAAGGTGTCTTTTATTACTGCAGCTCAAAGTACAAAGACACAAATCATCTACAAACAAACATCAACAACGCTATAAGCAGCATAAACAAAAGTCTCCAGGTCTGGAGCTAGTCTCGCTCCTGTCCATCTTCTCCCGGAGCTCTATGATCGTAGGTCTCAGCTTCCTGAAGCTGAGCTCTCCCACGCCCACCAGCTCCCTGCGGTCGGGGTGGACCTCCTGGTGGTGGTGGTGGCAACACCTCGAAGCGTCGTCCACCTCTAGCTGCATGGCCAGCTCCCCTACCACGGTCTCCTGCTCCATGTGTTCCGGATCGATCGAACCTATGCCTCTGCCTGGGAGGTCCTTCGTTCATCTGCTGGTCATCCGTATGGCGGGTCGGACAGTCGCGGGCCATGTGACCAACCCTGCCGCATGAGTAACACTATCCGCTCATGGTAAGTCGTTGTCTACCCCGGGTGCCTCGCACAAACGATCCTATGTCACGCGGTCGACCACCTGTAGGTCTAGTCCTCTTGGACCCCTGCGTCATCTGTCTACTGCCCGCTGCAGAAGACTCTGCCGCATGCCGGCTAGTGGTGGGTCCTGCTGCTGGAGACTGCTCAGCAAGGAAACTCTCTACTAAGAGGGCTCGCTCCAACACCCCAGTCTATGTCGGAATGTTGTGAGAAACAACTGAAGCTCTGATCTCTCGCCTGAGCCCCTGCTTGAAGGTTCAGGCCCTGAAGAATGGGTCTCGTACCATGTCCGTCGAAGAGCGCGAGAGATCGGTAAACCTTGCCGCATACCGGGCTACTGTCATGCTGCCCTGCCGTAGCTGTAGCAGCTCCTGGATGCGCACCGCTCGGAGGGTGGCTGGGACGAACTCTGAGCGAAAAAGGCTCTCAAAGTCCATACAAAGGAGAGATGCCTCGTCGTGCACCTGGAGCATCAAGCTCTACCATCTGCCTGCTGCCGCATGCAGGAGGCTCGCTGCAAGGACCACCATAAGGTCAGCTGGTGTCCCAACCAAACGAAAAACTCATACAACTGCCTCCAGCCAATCCTCGGCTGCCTGAGGGTCCGTCTCCCCATGGAACCTGGGTGGTCGCTGACGCTGGAACTCGTGTAGTGCACTAAGGCGACGTGCACTGTCAGTGGTTGGGGCTGGTAACATCGGTGGCTCGGTGGGTAGAGGTACCGTCGGTGCCTATACTGTCAAAAGGCCCTGTACTGAGGCCTCGTCGCTCGGCGGGCTGTCGTCACGTACAACTCTCAAAACCCTAGCTGGCTGCCATCGTGGGGCCATCCTGAAAAGAAACAGGTGTTCCACGGTCAAACAGTATACCTAGTGAGCTGACATAAAGTAATCACAAAGAAAACTTGAAACACACATGAAATCAATGTTTTCGTGCATTAAGTTGGAAATCAGAAGTCAGTGTCCTAGTGTACGAATACGTCGGCCACCGCACCAACACTGGACTCCCTGGACTGATAACCACACCCAATACTCTTAACACTATTTCTTCACATAGAAAAAGATCAGAGTCCTGAGTTCTGTGGTAGAACCGAACTCCTATGATACCAATTTGTCACGACCCGTCCTCAGGGCCCATGCCGTGACTACCCCAAGCCCGTGTTCCATAGGCCAGGGGCTGGCGACTAGCACCAAGGCGTAAATCCCGGTAAAAAGGGAAGTCATTGCCTTTGTAAAAATAAACAAACACCACAGAGCAAGCAAGAAATAGAAGTAAACACTAAGTAAAAACTGAGTACAACAGTAAGTGCGGAAAAGTAAGTGGGCCAGTACACAAACCCAAACTGAAAGTAAAGTACAACTGGAAAGGGAAAACAACAACTGTAAAGTAGAGTCGCAGTGTCAAGCCGTCCACTGGAAGTCCCACCTGAAGGGTGAGTACATATAGCCTCCACTGCTCCTCGGGTCCAGCCGACCGCTCCGAGTACATCCCACCCAGTGGTCCCCCTCCAGGTACCGTCCTGCTCCGCAAGCCTCAACCATGATCAACGATGTCCATCTTCTGCAACCAACACAATGTAGTGCGGGTATAGCCCGTGCTAGGGTGAGTATAAGCTACTCAATAGGGACCCCGAGACCCCCGAAGGTCTCCCAGAATCTACAAAGGATAATCCACAAAGGAAAGATACAATCATGAAGTAACATCCAACACTGCTTAGGTATATTCCCATACATATACCTAAGTCATCAATTCTCGTTCGGCTCCAACATCCGATCCCAAGTACAACCCAGTCCACACAGGAAAGAAAAACGCAAATCCACACAGGATAGCACAATACAATCCACATAGGAAAGAAAAACAGGATTCATCTCACACAGGTATACTTCTTTGTATGAAGATAGAGATGATCAGATATTGCTACTGATTCATCTAAGCCGTCAGACCCACAAAGGATCGGTAGGTACTAACCCCCGCAATGACCCAAAAAGGATCGATCATGAAGTTGAAACCATAGCTATAGGGAAACTCTTTCTATAACAAGAACAGTGGGTATGCCACTACAACCAAGCGCCTTCCTCTAACCTTGGACTGCTGTAGTACTCCACCTATCGAGTACTGTGGTCTTGTTGCTACAACCAAGCGCTTCCCACCATGGGTCTGCCGCTACAACCAAGCGCTCCCCCTCATAGCCTCTAGAGGTACTCCTTCTGTTGAGTACCACAGGTCTGCCGCTACAACTAAGCGCTCCTCTTCCGTGGGTATGCTGCTACAACCAAGCGCTCCCCTGTGCTGCTACAACCAAGAGCTCCTCCATCGTAGGTCTGCCGCTACAACAAAGCGCTCCTCCGTCGTGGGTCTGCCGCTACAACCAAGCGCTCCCCCTCATAGCCTCTAGAGGTACTCCTTCTGTTGAGTACTGCGGGTCTGCCACTACAACCAAGCCCTCCTCCTCCGTGGGTCTGCTTCTACAACCAAGTGTTTTCCACTGGGCTATCCGTAACACACTGAGTCGTTCGATCAGCAGTCGTCAAGTCTCAACCGGCTCTAGGATTTCCGCACACAGCATGCTCGTTCCGGGAGGGTCCGCTCCACGAGACAAGAGGTCGATGCATCAACTGACATGTAGTCCAGAGTTGATATATCCCAAAAGTACCGTAGTGGTCACTACCGAATCCATGGAGGATTCCCGTACTGTCTTCATTGTCGTCGCAGACGCAGCCAGCTCTAGGGTTCCCGCACACAGCAAGCTCATTTGGGAGGGTCCGCTCCACGAGCCGAGAGGCTGATACATCAACTGACACATATTCCAGAGTTGATGTATCCAAAAGTTCCGTATCGACAATAGGAATTCAACGTCGCAGACGGCGCGTCAATCGGACGCTCGGTCTGAGAGTTATTGGCATTTTCGTTCTAGGGGCCCGGTTGGTTTTTAAGGAAAAACCAACCCAACCGTACTCCACCTGCGTCCAAACCTTGTGTGGAGTAATCCAAAAGGTCTGTCTCACTTAGAGGAATCCAGAAAAGTCGATGGTACGTCAATCGGACATCCGGAGCTCAAGATATAAGCGTTTCCGCTCCGAGGACCCGGTTGGTTTCGTGTACGAACCAACCCGGCCAAAACCAAAGTATTCCAAAACCTTGAGTGCGATATACCAAAACGACCGTCTCAATCCAAGGATCGCATCGCAACTGACGGTGCGTCGATCGGAGGCTCGTATCTCAAGTTATGGACATCCAACCGGAAGAGGTTCGGTATTAAGGGGTTCGGGCCCGGTTCGACCCGGCCCGATACCCCTAGGGTCGGCCCGAACCGGGTCGACCCGAAATGGGTCCGGGTCCGGCCTGCATGGGCGCAGCCCGGCCTAGGTGCGGCGTGTTGGGCGCGCTGGCCAGGCGCTCGGCCAAACGGCCGAGCCGTTTGAAGGGGGGGCGCCTACCCCCCTGGCTTTTGTAACTGCGTCCCCCATTATAGGGGGGCGCTTGAGCTGGTCGCCGGGGGTTTGTAACCCCCGGCCTTCCCTTGTCCGGCCGGCCCGCTCTGGCTGGCCGGCTTCTGCCGCCACGGACCGGCGACGGCCGGTCCCCCCTTGTTCTGACGCCGGCGGCCCAGAACCGGCCGCCGGTCTTCCTGCTCCGCCGCGGCCCGGAATCAGCCGTGGCCTTGGTTCGTCCAGCGTGGCGCGACGGCGCCGCGACCCTCCGCCGCAGCCCTGCTCCGGCCGCGGTGTTTTCGGGTTTCTCCGACGTGGCGCGACAGTGTCGCGTCCTTGTTCGATTTCACGGCGTGGTGCGACGGCGCTGCGCATTCCTTGTCGCACGATCCCGCGTGGTGCGATGGCACTGCACCATTCTCGTTTCAATCCACAATAGAAACAACAACATGGATAAGGGAGGAGGGTCATCCGTGTTTGTGCGGTCCGTCCCCCTCTCGTTAATCGATAGAAAAAGGTCATAATTCACGAAGAACGTCAAGGTAGAAATCACGAACAAAAATAAAATAACCCCTACCTCGTCGAACAAGTTGGGTGAGGATTCATCGCGGAGATAACCGTCGTGGGAAGAGGCGTCGCGGAAGGAGACGTCGCGGAAGGAGACGTCGACTTCTGAGGAATCCGGCGTTCTTTGCGTTCTTCACGTTCTTCGTGTTCTTCGATGAAGAGGATGAAGATACTCAAGTCTCCCTTAGCTTTTCTCCCAAATCTCCCAATCAACAAGCCTCCAACCCAAAATAAAATAAGTCCCTTACTTATTTTATTAACACAACTTAAGGTTTGAAATTCAAAAGTTTTAATTAAACCACATAATTAAATTACTCAAGTTGTCAAATTTAATTAAGGGTTATGGAAGGTTAGGGAAGGTGAAGGGGTAGGGTTCGTGTGGGCCCCACTACCCTCATAACCTCCAAATGGAAGTTGGGTGGTTTCCCCCAACTTCCACCCCAAGCTTTAAACCACTTAGAGTAAAATAAAAATTGTAGTTAAATTTTTATTTTAACCTCCACAAAATTTATCAACTTCTCTCGAGAAAATGCAACTCCAGAAAAGGTGTTCCTAAAAAATTACCGACGCTGCGAATCCATCGGTGCCCTCGGAATTCGATTCCGAGTACCGGTTCAAAAGTTAGAAATTCCTTCTCGTTCGTTCACTGAACGTACCCGAGCTAAACTTCGGATAGAAATTCTGGGCACACCGGGCCTCAGAATCAAGTGCCGTCAGAAACTGAATTCTTGTAAAATCCCAAAGAAAATTAAGAAAAAAATTTCCATGAATTTTACTGGTCTTTACAGGTTCTTTAGTCAGTTATTAATGGCCCTTCAGAGTATGTGAAGGAAACTGCACTCTACATAAGGGAAACACTGAATATTAGTGATCTTTGTAAGGGTATTCATGGGACTTCATAAAGTAACTCTATAATATTTGTAAAGATAATTAAAATATCATTACATCTATCTAAAGGTACTTTAATATATATTTAAGAGTCATGAAGTTCGAAAAAACCAAAATTTTGAATACTACACCATAGTAAATATTCAACAAGCATTTCAATTGAGAAGTTTTCATATGAAAAATAGTCAATATAAACTATGTTATGTTTTATCCATGGTGGAAATTTTTAATAATGTTTAGGTGTTTATCAATTAAATAATAATTCATGTAGGAAGTGTGAAATGGGTATCTATAATTCTATAGTGAATATTATATAGGAATTTTGGTTGAGGCTTCTACTAGAACTGACTATAATTCTTTAAACATCGCATGTATTTGGTTATTTTAGAGTAATCCATTTGAGCATCATAATTATTATACTAAGAACATAATAATTCATCTTTGTATGTATTTTATGAAAGGCCAATCATCATACTTTTTACTTTTTATGAATTTTTATTCCGCAACGCAATCCTTTTTAGCATCGTAAGACTTCTACTGGGATTATATGATTTTGATTCCATGTTTCTTTGAGTCTCTTATGATATTTTCATTTTTACTATAGATTCCATAATTAATTTCATGAAGAAATTCACAAATAAAACAATTCTATTTAATATCATAATCACAGGTGGAAATATCATGATCTAATGATTATGATTTAGGTAGGTTTTATAAAGGAAGAAGAAGAGTATTATACATGGAGATTTAGGACATCGAATATGAGGGTGTCATGATTTTTCTCACATGCATGCATTATTTAAAACAATATTTCATTTATATGGATTTCATGGATATAAATAGGAATAATTACAAGATTTATGGTGGAATATTATGATAATATAATTTTCATTATGTTTTAGGCAGTTTCAAATAGTTTTAAGAGAAGCTGTTAATGAAGGATTTTGATGGAGATCTATGTATTTGGGAGAATTCTAATTCACATATTTATAATTGTATTAGTATAGTCAAAAAAACTAAAATTAAATATGTTGAAAGAGAATATTGTTCATGTGGTATTCTGAGAATATATATTCATTGAGGAATAAATAAAATAAATAAAAAGGTGTGAACTATGAAATATATATATAGTGAGTTGGTCATGAAGTTCACAATAGAGAGAGGGGAATAAAAAATCATTATTGTTGTATAAAATATTCTGAAAAACTATTTTAATGATGAATATAGAGTTTTCTAATGAGGTTGTTTCATTAAATTTTGGGAATGAAAATCAAAGATAAGTTTTACTATTATACAAGAACAAAATAATAACAAGAAGAACTCATCACAACTGATAGTGTAATATTAGTATACAGGATAAAGGCATATCAATTATTACAAAATTGTTGATAATTATATGTTGTGGGGTTTAGTTGTGTGTTGGATGCATCAAAGCATAATCGGATGACATGAAAATATGAGTTTCAAGGTCATACCTTACTCATTGTACTCACATGATAATTCTGGTGGGTAATGTGATACTATAGGAATCAAGATCACATCAAATACAAGTCTTATTACATTAAGAGGTGAACATTGTAAATCTATTGTGTTCCCTAATCATGGTGTGTTTTTGGGTGTTTGTATAGAAAACATTACTACACTATAACATGTGATGAAGTTTATTTTATAAGAAACCTAAAAATAAAATTAATCACTAATTCACTCCCCCTTAATTATGTTCCATTAATCATGTATGTGGTTCAATAAGTAGAATAAAATCAAGCATACCTTCATTTGTTGTTGACTATTTGATTAATGGAGTTTAGATAAACTCCCTAGAAGAATAATTTGTCTCTAATTTCATCTAACATATATTTATAATTTTAATTTGATGAATAGAGAAGTTATTGTCACATTTTATAGGAAATTTTATCATGTATATAAGGATATAATGTTAACATACCTTCATTTAATCAATTATGATGTATTAGAATCTACAACTGATGGGATTCCCCCATGTTCTAAAGTTGTTTACATAATATTAGTAGAAAAAAGTAATATTCATAATGAATCTAGAAATTTTATTTTTTATTCTCTTTCTAAAAATGAATTTTTTAAATTAAAATGAATTAAAACAAAAAAAAGTGTTTGGGACAAACTGAAAAATACAAATGAATGAAATGTAAAATTTAAGTGTACTAAGTTTCAACTTTGGAGAAATAAATATAAAGATATATATATTCATATTGATTAGAATATTTATGGATTATTCATGAGGGTTAATAAATTTATGATCACAATCAGAGGGTATGGTGTGAATTTGGAAGACTCTACTGTTATATAGATGATCTTATGTATTTTTCATGACATGTTTCATGTGAAAGTATATAATTTAAAATAAAAACATCTAGGTGACATACTTATTCATGACTTACACAATACTATTATCTCTTATTAAATGATAAAATATTATAAAATCAAGAAAAAGGGAAAGGCTAAAAGGTAGATTGCCTTCAAAGCATTGAAACATGAGAAGTTGAAGAAAAATAAGGATTTTTATTAATGAAGAATCATGTTTTTTTAATCATGATAATGATTTGGAGAGAAAGTTTGATAAATTTATTTCTTATATCTCAATAAAAATAAGATGATGGAAAGGAAAGTACAAGGTAAATATCCCTTTGAAATGTTTCAGGTGTGGTGTTATTAGGCATTTTGTTAGAAATTGTCCAAAATCCAAAAATAAAGAAGATAGTGATGAGGAATATGTTTATTCTATAATATTATCTAATAAGGAATATAATAAATCAAAGTATTATTATAATTATGAGGGTATTATGTTATCTAAATTTAAAATGAGATTCTCCTTTTCAAAAGAAAGTGATGGTAATGAAGATGAAGAGAAAGTTGAGATGTCTGGTGATGATGATGGTGAAAATTTACTCAATACAAAAGTAAATAATGAAAATGTTGCGGGTGATAATAGAGGTTATAAAATTGAAAAACATTAATTTTATATGGATTTATTACTAAATCAATAGTTTAATTACTATCTCTCAAATATCTCTAAACTGGAGAAGAAATCAAAATGACGAAGAAGGAAAATCAGTCATCTAATGATAAAGAATTTGGTTTTACAAAATAAATATCTAAATTAATGAAGAATATTGATGAATTTAATAATATTATTGATTTTTAGAATAATATTAAAATAATAAATATAATAAATAATGAATTATAAATAGAAATATTTGGACCATATTCAATAGAAGTTGGTTAAAACTGAAGAGTAATTGAAAAATTCTAGATACAATTTTCAAAAAATAAATTTCTGGAGTTGGAAAATGTTATAATAAGAATGAAGATTATGAATTAAAAATAATATCATATTCTAAAGTTGAATACCATTATGAATATTTTTATAAGAATAGAATAATAATAATCATGTCATTAAGACCAATTTTTTATCTAATTCAAGTGATACTCAAAAATATGAAAATTCTAGAAACATTATCTTTAAGTCAAAAACAACTAAACCTGGTGATTCAAGAAATTTTGAAAATATTCATCATATTAATATTAATATGTTAGGTTATCACCATAATTTTGGTTCAAAAAAAGTTCTAATATTGGTGAGTTAAATAAATAAGGAAGATGACCTATAAATTTGGGACAACATGCTTCTTACAAAGGTAAGTATGTGTTATATGGATTTTTTGGAATTTTGGAGGATTTAATAATATATAAAATAAGTAATTATTTAATTATAAAAATCAAAATATTCCTATTATGCTTGAGATTTAATGTGTTAGGGGGATACATCACCTTCAAAGTAATAAAAACCAAAATGGATTTCAAATTCTGAATAGAAATCTCAAAACATGTTTGATATTCTTGAATAAGTCTATGGATGGTGTGAGAATACTTATCACCCTATAAATGGATTTCCTATCATTTTAAAATCCCTAAAAATATATTTTTATTACTCAAAATCCTCATTTGAGGAATTTTAGTGGGAATGATAAATATTTTTTTCTTAAGTTTCACTATAAGCATCTAATTGGTAAATTCCATAGATATTTCATAGTGGATGTTCCACTCACATGATAGGATATTTAAAACTTTTAAAAGATGTTGAAAATTTAAATATAGACTCATTGAACTTTAGAAATTATAGTATGCTAAAAGTTAAAGGATTTGGAATAACCATTATTTGGAAATAAAGTATGAAATCCAAAAAAAACTCTTTAGGAACATGGTTTGACAAACAATCATTTAAGTATTTTTAGATTTGTGATGATGTAAATGAAGTAATTTTTAAGGACGTGTTCTTTATTTACAACCTTGAATATAGAAGAGTGGTGACCAGAGGAAATCATATTAGAGGTAATTTATTTTAAGTGAGTTCGACTATAAATTTATGTTGTCTTGGCTTAAAATATGAGAATGAATAATGGAATTGAGAGGTAGGATATCTTATCCAAATTAATTTAAACATAATCACCCAAGGAGAAAACAAAATTTATGTTACATTTCTAAAAATATAAAGATATTGGATCTTATCAACATCCCAAAAGGGGAATATTTTAAAATCATCAAATAAAATGGTGGAGATTCAATATAATAAACCTTTGGAGATCATTCATTCATATGTATATGGACCCATATGGAAGTAATAAACCAATGTATATAAGAAATTTATTAATTTTATTAATGACTTCACTTGAATTACCTATGTCATTTTTATGAAGTACACGTATAAGGTTGTAAAAAATTAATTTTTTGGAATATGTGTATAAAAAGAGTGTTGATTTGATCTCAAGAAGATGAGGGATGACAATGGAACTGAATTTAAAAATGTTAAGTTTGAATATTATTTTTATAAACATGGAATCCATTATAAAATCAATAAAACATGCACACCACAACAAAATGGTGTGGATGAAAGGAAAAACATGTGTTTGGAGTATATGGATAAGACAATGTTGGTCAAGAATGGTACTTATCATCATTTTTTATGGTAAGATACCAGTACAGTGGTCAACATTCAAAAATTTTGTCTATATATACCAAATTCAAATATGTATCCTTATATTATTTATTATAAAAAATTTCAATATTGAAGTGAATTCATGTGTTTAGTATCCCATGTGTTATCATGGTAAAAAGTGAAAATATTGGGAGGTTTATAAATAGAGAATATTTCTAGGATATCCTCTAATTATAAGAGGTTACCACTATTAAAAAAATAACGTGGAAGTATTATTGATACCAATAATGTGAATATTTTTAACATTGAAATAAATAAGTTGTATATGATGAAGAAATTTTCAAAAGTGATGATGTATTAGTTTTTGTTAAACAACCTAAAGAAATTTCAGAAAGGGAAAAAATTCTAAAGATAAATAGGTTGGAGATAAATATTATTCCATTTCAAGTGAAGAGGAACAATCACATTCATATTATCCAAGAATAATAAGGCAATTTCATATCAAAAATATCATTTGAAATCATGGACAATAGGTATAGACTATGAGAACCTTGAGGACAACTGCTCATACATCATTATTTTCTCAAGTTGAACATAGAGATGTTGAATAAGCAATAAAGAATCAATATTTTTTAATCTATAAATGAAGAACTATACTATATAGTAAATAAAAACACTTGGGAGTTTGTAATCAAGGATAAATAAATGAATTCCATTAGGAAAATTTGGGTGTTCTAAAAAAAATTTAATGAAAAAGATGATGTGGTGAGAAATAAAGAAAGATTATTGTGTATATGGTATTCATATATTTAAGGAGTGGATATTTATGATACCTTCTCACTATTTTTAAAGATTTAAACCGTTATAATATTTATTTTTATTATAAAACAAAGGCACTATAATATATTCCAAATGTATGTCAAGTATTTCTTCCTCTATGGTGATTTAGAATAAGAAATATACATTGATCAACCATAGGGGTTATTTATTAGATAATATGAGAATTATTTTTGTAAGTAAAATTAAAATTTATATGGACTAAAACACATCATAGAAAATTTTTATTCTAAAATTTAAACCTATTTGAATAAGTTTAATTTTAGAAAAGGAAGATTCAATAACAACCTCTGCATCAATGATGAAAAATAAGTATCTCTCATTTTTATTTTTGATGAAGATTATATAATTTTTCTTATAAATGATGAAGAATTTATAAATAAGTTTTCTAAGAATATTAAGATTTTATTTGAAATTTTTATGCTTGTAGAGATGAGTTACTTTCTTGGATTATAAATTTCATAGAATCAAGGTCAAATTTTTTATTCACAATAGGATTATGTTAGGTAACATTTGAAATTATTCAGATTGAAGTATTTAAAGCCTATTTCCACACAAATTTTAGTAAAACTAAATATTTCCAAAGATGAATAGGGAATGTAAGTCAGCAAATGAAAATTTGGGAAGCTAATCAGAATTCTTCTATACTTGAAAACTTCAAGGTTGAATGTAATTTCTATTTTTTACTCTATATGCTAGGTTTCAAAGTTCTCTAAAAGTGTCTTATTTAAAAACATGAAATAGGATTCTTAGATATGTCATAGGTACAATATTTTTTGTTTTGAAATATGATAATAATGGTAAAATTGAACTATTTGGATACAAAAATGCATATTTGATAGGTTGTTTTGATGATGGGAGGTTAAAATCTGGTGGAGTTTTCTATCTTAGAGAGAGGTGTGTTTATTGGAATGTAGAGAAGAATAATTATATCACCATTAGTATTTTCTATGGGGAATATGTGTTTCCTCATTCCATAACCCAATTAATGTTGATGAAGACTAAATTATATGATTACAATATTGTAGTTAAGTTTATACATCTTCTTGGTTGTGATAATAAATGTTTTATAAATCTTTCAAGCAATATTGTTCAGTATTCAAGGTAAAAGACCATGTCTATAAAATATCACTTTATCAAGGACCCCTAGGGAGAGAAATAAATTTAAGTTGTAATTTATCCCAACAAAGGAATAAATTGATAATATATTCAATGAATATTGTCTATGGATGCATTTATGGATATAAGTTTGGTGTTGGAAATTCAACCTTACACATATCAAATCAAAGGTATGGTGATTTATTCCCCTATATTATCTTTTTTATTGGAGTATTATTGTAAAATGGGGGGAGAATAAAATATAAATTTTTTTATATATTTATTCATTAATATATAAAGGGGGAGAAAACTATTTTGGTAGAGTTATCAATTTTTATGTGTTCAAACTATTTAGATGGATCATGTATTTAGAGATGATTATTAAAGGTGGGTATGAAATTATTTCATCACTTGTGTGATTTTGAATTATAATAACAGTTTCTTGAAGTGTGCATAATAATTTTTGTGTTAGAGATTCCCTGGGATGATTTGATTCTGATGATGTTGATTATGAAGTATTGATAAAATAATATATAATCCCTTATTAATGATTTTTCAAGTGATATCATTGCATCTATCTAAGTCAAGAAAGTTATTTTTATGTGATTAAATAGGTATGTATGTTAATCACTATTTTATTGGATAATGTGGTTTTATTATTCAATTTTCTTGTTTCCTACACAGATTTTTCTCATGTAGGTTTGTAATTATTGAATAATGATTCATTTCTAAGTGGAGGAATGTTTAAAATGATTTATGTACCAAGTTTTTCAAAAAATGGATGAGATTGGTGATCTCATGATTAGAGAAGAAGTTTCTTCAGAATTCAGAAATTATCTAGAGAAGTTGTTTTGGAAATGTATGAAGTGGATATGTTATTTTAAATTCTTAAATAATATTCAAAATAACATTTAATAATTTCTATTATGTGATTAAAAATTCATAAGGATCATCCCAAGAGGTTATGAGAAGTTTTTAATTAAGTATGAATGTACTGTTCAAAGTTGAGGACCTCTGTAAGGGTGATTGAGGACCTGTATATGGGTAATATTTCGAAACCATTGACTATGTAATGGTAATAAATATAATGTGTAAAGTTTACCTGAAGTTTCACTATGCATGTTAATGTAATTCTAGTGATATACTCAACACATAAAGGTAAACTACACCTTGCATAATAGTCATCTAGATTTATACTAGCTATGTAAGGGTAAACCCAATTTTTGTAAAAGTTTTTTAGTCAATGGTGTAATGGTCCTTCAGAGTATAATAAGGTAACAAGACTCTATATAGGGTTATCATTGAAGTTAAATGATATATGTAAGGGTATTCTCGACATTTATTAAAGGCACTCCAACATAATTATAAAGGTAATTTAAACATAATATCCACTACTAAATATGATTCAAGATCTACATAAGGATCATGATGTTCTAGGAAACCAAAATGGTTAATAATACATTGTAGAAAACACTTATTGATCATTTTGATTTAGAATTATTCATATGCCAAGTAGTAAAGCTTGATTAGGTTGTGTTGTATCCATGGTGTGCATTTTGAATAATATAAAACTGTTAATCAACAAAAGAATAAATAATATGGGAATTGTGAAATTGGGAGCTACCAAGCCATAGTTAATATTGTGTGCATGTTTAGATTGAGGTTACTATGTGACCTAATAATAAATATTTAGATGTGATGTGGCTTTGTATTTTGTATCATAATCATTGATAGCATTATAAGTCTTCTTTCAGGAGTATAATATTTTTTTCTTTATATCATTTTTATGAATGGTTGTCCGTAATACTTCATACTTTATATGATTTTTTATTTTATAATGTATGCCTTTGAAGTATCATAAGTATTATTCAGGGAGTTTACAATTTATATTTCATGAGACTTTGATATTCTTATGATATTTTCATTATTGAAAGAGATTCCATAATTAATTTCATGAATAAATTTTTAAATTAGATGATACTAAGTATGATGATCATCAAGGATAGAAATACCATGACCTATATATCATGATCTAGGTAGGTTTTTTGAAGGAAGAAGAAGATTATTTTGTAGTGAGTTTTATATCTCATAATATGATGGTGTCAAGACATTTATCACGTGTATTTATATATATATATTTAAAATAATATTTAATTAATTCGTACATATTGGATAGAAATATGAATAATGCCAATATTTTTTAATGAATTTTAATATCATAATAGTTTCTTCAGGTTTCATGTTGTTATAGAAAGTTATGACATAAGGTGTTAGTGAGGGATTTTAATGGAGAGTTTCGTTTTAATGGAGAGTTGTGTCTTCAAGAGAATTCAAATTCAGATATTTATAACTATATTATTACAATTATAAGAGTTAAAAATAAGGAAATGGAGAGACAATATTATTCAAGGAGTATTTTGTGAATATATATTCATCAAGTAATAAGGGAAAAAATATAAATGTAAAACTATGAAAATATATAAGGTGAGTTGGTCATAATGTTCATAGAAAAGTGAGAGGCGGACAAATTTATTTATCCCATTTACATATTCTAAAGGGATATTTTTATTAAAGAGGAGTTATCTAGTGAATCTTATTAATGTAGTTTTGTTCTTGAAAATTAAAGATAAGTCTTGTTGTTTTTCAATAATTGAAGAAGAATGAGAACTTAGCACACTCGACAGCATGAAATTAGTCTATAAGAGAAATGTGTATATGTTTTTACCCATGGTTTGGATCATTTTAAAGTATTTAATTATCATGAACATGGGATACATAAAATCATAGTTGGGAGACCTGAAAAAAGAGTTTTGAGGTTATGACCTCATCATTTCACTCACCAGATGATTCTATTAGGTCGTGTGATCCTAGAGGAATCTATATCACACCAAAGAGTAGCCTTTTCACATTCAAAGGTGAACCCTATAATTTTTTCCCTTGAATTGGTGTAAGTTCACAAGATAGGATAGAAAATATCACTAAAATTTTATAGGTGGTGAAGGTTATTTCAAAATAATGTTAAAAATAATATAGTTCACTTATTCATCCACCTCCTCTTAGTATCTTCCATTGATCCTATAGGCAGTTCTACAGATACCCTCAATCCCACCATTGGTATAATTTCCATATTATTTATTGAATATAAATGTTTTTATTTTTTTATGAACAGATTTACTGCAATATATACTAGTTTTTTTACTCAACATTATGTTATATGTTAACTTAATATCATGTAATACACCGTTACATTACACTAAGTAGTTAACGTAATATAAAGTGAGTCCCTTTAGATACGTTTATGTGATAATATATCATGTTTTGGGGATCAAAATTACATTAAGAAGTTAATATAATATATCATGGAATTCATGAAAATACATTACAGAGATAACATATTATATGTCAAATGCTACAAAAAAATAGGGTATCATTTTTTACCTTTTAACCTTGCATTGAGTGTCAATGAAATATGAAGTATACACTCAACATCACATTGAGTATTAACATATTGTGAGAAGTGAACCCACTTAAATGATGTACAATATCATATCTAAGTGATTCCAACATCAGACTTCAACTCAAATGTGTGTTATTTTATTACTCATGGAGCACTGTAGGTATTCATTAAAAACTTGTGTAGTTTTACAACTATGTGTCCACTTTCCTTTTACCATCCAACACAGTGGCATTACCCAACCATCACCCTATATCGCTTGTGCTTTATTAGACTCATACATGCCTTCTATATCCCCTCTACCACTCTTGATCATCTTACCTTTGAGATTTATCATTGTCCACTATTATGGATAGCTTCTCAGGTGGGCTAGCTAGGATTGGCACTTTTTTTGTTAAAATAAATAATTATTTTAATTATTTTAAAAATAATTATACTTATATTTTTTAAATTATCTATAAATGATATGTGTTAGGAATAATATAATGAGATTTTACAAGCCCAAATTAAATTCTAATAGTTCATATTTATTTCTCATCTTAAATAAATAATCTATTTAATTATGTATTTTTTATATTATTCATGTTTATAAATTGTTTATATATTGTGAATAATATATATGATTTATTTATATAATATTTTTTTATAGGATATTAATCCTTTCATTACATGGTTGGTACCAATCTAAAAGATTTAGTTTTCATCTACCTTGACTTTGGTTTGTTTCTAGAGTTATAATCTTGAGAATGGTTGTTGAATATAGTTTATTCATATTATGTGTAAGATATGTCAGGAATTGAATTATACATTGATAAAGTTATCTATAGGGAAAG
Source organism: Viscum album (assembly GCA_963277665.1). Taxonomy (NCBI): domain Eukaryota; kingdom Viridiplantae; phylum Streptophyta; class Magnoliopsida; order Santalales; family Viscaceae; genus Viscum; species Viscum album. The sequence continues at coordinate 457,905,261 of OY728136.1, forward strand.
GTACTTGGGATTGGACTACCCACCATCTAGGAGGCTTATACCTTGTTCTAGAGAGGTGAGGGGTTGGCTATCTGTCACTTCATGCTTCATCGCGTATAGATTTTTAATATCATATAACTCAATGTCTTTATATGAAAATACCATCTACCTTATTCATGATATGATTTTAGATATTTATAAATATGTGTGGCTTATATTTTTTAGTAAGTAACACAAACTTGTGGATTGTGTAAAGATTTATACATTAATTTTGTGTGGAAAAACTAATTTTGTGGATGGATTTTTTATTCCTAAACTAAGTCATTATATGAATGTACACACAAATATATAAAACATGAGAAGATAAAAATTTGATGATTCGAAATGGTTTGGAATTTAAAATCCATATAATATATATTAAGTTAGTGAGATATTTAAAAGGATATTACTTTAAATTTTAAGTGTGATATTCCTTTTAAAGCCACACTATTTAAGAGAACAATTTTCCAACTGAGTAAGTCCTTCTAATATAGGGTGCCTCTAGATTATATCGTGTAATGAAATAAAGAAATAGGTGACACTCGATCATCCTTGGGTAGGTTATATAAATGAAGGGTTCCCATAAATTATATTTTTTATCTTGTTTTTAGCATTTATCTTGTGAAACTTACTTGGGAAACCTTAATAGTAAGGATAGTAAAGGAATAGAGTTGAATTTTTCTGTATGATGGATCTGGGAAAAATGTTTCCTAATAAAATATTAATGAATAATAATTTTTATTATTGGGATGTTTTCCTACCTAAATAACTAATTGGTGATAGGAATTCCAAAGTTGTATAATTATTTAGTGAAGTATGGATCTTGGATCACTAAATTCATATGGTGGTAAGGGTTATCATTTTTAGTAGGCGTAATGTCATTATAATTCCTTGATGAAAGTTATAATACATGATATTCACCCATAGATATGTCTCAATTATAGGTTATGTATTACTTCATGATAATAATTTTGAGATTACTTATATGCATGACCTATAAAACAAGTAGATATTGGTATCAATGATCGAGAAATTTTCTCAATGAGAAGAAATCTGAGCATCTGATTGTGAAAGTTATAGAGGCCAGTTTAACTAACTCTAACTTCTAGGTATTAGATACCTGGTGTGCATCACACATTTGTGATAAAAAAATTGACTCGGAGATATAAGGGAATTTATAAATGGTAAAGTTTATATTTTTGTTTTTAATAGAGAAAGAGTTATTGTACTAGAAGCTAGAACTTATGATCTAATTTTACTAAGTGGGTTAGTCCATGAATTGGAAAAATATTATTGTGTTCCTACCATAAATAGTAATTTTATTTCATTAAATTTTTTATAAAATATGGGATTGTAATTAAATTTTAAGGAAAAGAGTTGTATTATATATAATAATTTAAGGTTTTATAGAATCAAGAATATGGTAAATAGTGTATATATTATAAATATGGAAAATCCTATCTATAATGTCCAAAATAAGAAGATCAAGGTTGATTATAATACCATATACCTTTGTCATTGTCACCTTGGACATATAAACAAGAAACACATTCAAAGACTCTATATATATATATGGATTTTTGAACTCATTCGATTATAAATCTGTTGAGAATTGGGAATCTTGTTTATTAGGTAATATGAAAAAAATAACCTTTTAGAAAAAAAAAGTTGAGGATATTCAAGACTATTGGATCTCATACATAGTGATGTATGTGAAAAAATTATTACTCAATCATGAAATGACCTTACGTACTTAGTTACTTTAATAATAAATTTAGTTAGTATGGATTTTTTTGATGATACACCTATATGAAACTTTTAAAAAGTTAAAAATAGTTTTATAATGAAGTGTTCAATAAAATAGGAAAAATTATAAAGATTTTATGATATGATAGGGGTTGTGAATACATGATCTAATATTTTATTTATCATCTTAAGGATTATCAAATTACTACACATTTTACTCCGCCTAGAACACAAAATGGAATGTTGTGTCTGAGAGGAGGAATCATACCTTGTTAGAAATGGTTTTATCTATAAAGAGTCATTGTGGCCTTCCTATTACATTTCTTAGGTATACTATAGTGATCACTATAATTATACTTAATTTTTTTCCATCTAAAGTAGTCATAAAGAAATCATATGAGATATTTATTAGTAAATATCCCATTATATACTTTTATGAATATTTTGGGATTTGAATAATTTAAATGGTGATTGTATTCTGATAAAATTGACTCTAAATTGGAAAAATATTTATTTGTTGGTTATCCCATGGAAAATAATGGATATTATTTCTATAATACTATTGAAAAAAACTATTTTTGGAATTATTTTCTACATTACATGAGAATTAATTTTTTGATCATTGATTGAGTGGGTGGAATATTTAACTTGGAAATTCAATAACAAAAAATAGTAAATATTCCTCAGATTGAAGTTGGGATGATTCCAAAAACAATTTTTGAAGAAGAGATAACTAAAGACACACAAGAACATCAAAGGTCTGGTAGGATGCATCAAGAGATTTTTAGATATGGATTTGTTATAGTTAATGATAATGAGGTAATGTTCATAGGAGATGAACCTATAACCTATCGGGATTCTATAAGGAGTTTTTATTCTGAGAAATGGTTATAAGACATAGAATCAAAAATGGAATCCATGTACACTAACCAAGCTTGGATCAAGGTGGACATTCCTGAATGGGTGATACCTAGAAGGTGGAGTGGGTTTTTTTATAGAAAACTAACATGGATGGTAGAGTGTCCACATATAAAGAATGAATGATGAAAAAAGGTTCCAAGAAAATACATGGTATTGATTATGAAGAAATATTTTCACCTATTTCAATGATAAATTCTATTAATATATTTAATGAAATAATATCTTATTATTATGATATATATCAAATGGATTTTAAAACTAATTTCCTTAAGGGGAATTTATTTGAGGATGTATATATGATACAGCCTGAATATTTTGTTGTGAAAAATGAGACTACTATGTTATGAAAGATTCAATGGTCCATTAATAGAATGAAACAAGATTCTCAGGGTAGGAATATCAAGTTCAATAATGTAATAAATTATTTTAGTTTCATCAAGAATGCATATTATTCCATTATTTACAAATAGATTAGTGGGAGTGTTCTTTTGTTTATGAAATTTTATGTGGATGAAATAATACTTATTGGAAATGATATTATGGATCATCACAACATGAAGATTTGAATGTGTAAGTACTTCTCAATGAAGCACATGGATGAAGATACCTACATACTATATATAAATATCTATTTAGATATATCTAAGAGGGTACTTTGACTCAATTAGAAAAATTATATAGCTAATGTGATAACGTGGCTTAGTATTGAGAACTCCCTTAAGAGGTCTTTATTAATGTTACATGGTATGAATATTAAGATGATTTGATATCCTTATAAATATTTAAAAAGGATGGATATAATTACATATGCATCTTCTATCGGATCTATTACGTATTCCATGTTTTGTACTCGACCTAATGATTCTTATACACTTAGAATTAATTCAAGATACCAATCCAATTCTGGTGAGAGTCTCTAAATTACTTTGAATAATATCCTTAAGTACTCAAGAAGGACTAATTACATATTCTTAGTCATTGGAGGATATTATAAGATATATGTAAAGGATTACACAAATTTCAGTTTCCAATTATATAGAGACAATATGAATTCTTAATATGGTTTCATATTTTCCCTTAATAGTGGAGCTATTAGTAGGTTTATTTTCATTAAATCCATCACATAAGACTCAAAAATATAATTTGATTATATTATTATATCAAATGTTTTTAAGTAATCCAATTGGATTACAAATTTAATCACTAAATTATAAGTGGTTCCTAGTATTTAGAATAAAATTGAGCTTTACTATGATAGAAATGGAGTTTTCACTTAGGCTAAGGAACCATAGTCTCATTAAAGTACCAAACACATCATTTTAAAATACCATCTCATATGAGATATCATTGAGATGGGTAATATAAAGATTAATTGGGTGGATACATAAGATAATATAGAAAAATATATTGATAAAACCATTTCCATAGAAAAATACATGAGAGTTATATAGAATATCTAAGTGTTAGAAACATGATATATTGGTTATAAAAGTAGTAAATGTATCATGTAATTATAATAAAAATAAGTATTAATTTATCATTCATGATGGTTTGTTGAAATTTACTTTAAATAAATGATGAAATGATAATATCCCCTCAAAGAATGACATTGATTTTTCTTTAATAAATAATAATTATGAATAAGTATGGATTGTGATGATATGTTAATATTATCATGAATATAATCTTATAAATAATTAAAAGGATTTTATATGTGATATAAAGAATCGATTATTGAGGTCATAATTAGAGACATAGATTGTCCCTCCATGGTATATTTCATGGAATGTCATGAAGTTGTCGATATACATAGGAGTGTTTTCTTATTATCAATACCCATTACCTGAGGTTTTTGAGATAACAAGCATGAGAAACTTCATACATTTATCTCTTTCATATATATGTCAAAACCCACTTAACTAATCTAGGGTGTTTTGGTATGTTGTTGATCATGTTGTCGGTTGTAGTGTAACCATGATAGGATATCTCTACATGTATAATGAGAAAAGACATATATACCATGATTTAATTATACTGGGAAAATGCATGGATATAATTATTTGAGTCACCGATGATATACTTAACTACTTGTATGACTGACACATGATGTACCGATCTTTTAGATGAATGACATATGATGTATTCATCTACTTGGTTAGTCTTTTATGGAGAGTCAAGAATAGATGAGATAGACTATAGTAGATTAAAAAAATTCATGTATAATGGTCACTCGATTTTATGGTAAAAGGAATTATATAGGTATACTTATAATTTAAATGACGGATCTTGTAGTGGGTATGTGCTTATAGAGATATGAGTATGTTTGATGGAGATTACACCGGATTTTTTAGTACCTTGAGTATCACTGATACTTTCCTAGAGCCTTATATTTTCTTATGTCTATGAAATAGGTATTTCATATTTTTTTAATACTACCATGTCCCATAAGGTCACATGGTTAGGCCTTTGGATAAGGATTATATTTTGGAAAAATTATCTGTTCCAAAATAAAGATATTTTAATTAAACCATATCTAAAAGTAGAATTGGATGGATTCACAAAGTGTTGTGAATTTTTTCATGAAGTCCAAGGAATTTTAGTGAAAGTGATATATTTTATGATATGCACATAAAATCATATTCACATTATTTATATGACTTAATGATACATTGGTTCAAATGTACCCTTAAGCTTGAAAATGACATTACATTGTTGCTAACATAGTCTGGTGTGTATGAGATGCGACCCAAGACTATATTCCCCCAATGTAATGATTGCATGAATCTTCCTCCTTTATCCCCTACTATTTCCTTTGGTTTATAATCCATTATGAATGGATTAAATATGTATTTCATAAAACATTAATGGATTCTCCAATGGGACATAATTTATGAATACCATGAGATGAAACTTTATACATTGTATATAGACAAAACATTCCTCATTTAATGAGGAGTTTCAAGGATAAATATATATATAAAAAGGGATGATATCACTCTTATTGAAATGATCATCAATTTTATGAAAAGTTGTCTTAAAATATCATTTTCCCCATATAATCATTTATTAAAAATAGTGAAATTTCTAGCACCCCTCTCGACATCTAGGAATCCTCATGATACGGTCATGAATTCAAAATACGGCATAATCAATCATTGGTGGGAGGAATTTTTTATTGATTTTGTGATCATCATCAATCTTACACCATTGTTATAGAGGCTTCAACAACTGCAATATAGGTATGATTTGTTCTTATTTTTTCATGAAATTGATTGTGTTAACGATAGATCAAGAATAGATTGGGTTTATTCCACCACCATTGTTCATTATAGGATCCCCTAAAAATCATGTGTATGTTCCCTAGGGTTTCCAAAAAATATTGTCCTCTTTATCTATAGGGTAAATATGGATTTTTAATATGTAGAGAATTTATCACTGAAATAGAGGGACTAAAAGTTAGAGTTTATAATGATTAGAAACTCCTTAGCTAATAAGGGGAAGTATTCCTTTAGGAAATAGTGGTTGAGGTCTCATAAGTTGATACAATATATGATTTTCCCATTCTTATTACTGATTGGGATAATTTTGTCTTGTTACTGGGGGTACGGGACATCATTTATGAATATGTATTTAATCATTTTATTAACTTTTACCTTAACCACAACACTATGGTATGGGTTAAATCTCCTAGGATCCAACATAATTATACATTTAAAAATAGGAAGGCTAGGATAGCGGATGGTGACATGGGGATCAAACCCTGACATATCCTAGTATTTTCACAAATATGTCACAATGTTGCTTCAAGGATAGAATATATTACTCTTGATCATCGAAATTAATGATGAGGTTGGTCAATATTAGCCACACGTATTCCTATATAATGAGTTTAACCTACAATAGATCATCAATGTTAGTGTAAAGAAATATTTAAAAATAATAAGGGATTTATATAAATCTTCCTTAATAGAATAATAAGTTCTAGGTGTAGGAGACAAATCCTAGGGCATTGGAAATGGTGAGATACCATCACCTAAATGTGTAGGGGTAGAATATTTATAAGGAACTATTTTCCATTTCAGTTTTGTGAAAACTATATTGATGGAGGCCATGGACCCTATCCCTTGTAATATCCATTGGCATGGTCAACTTAGTATATTAAAATATCATGGTTAAGTTGACCTCAAATTTTTAGTCATTCCCTTTGATATACACAAGTGAAGTGTAAATTTATAAGCATGGGGTGAACTTTCTAACATATGTTGGGATGAATTACCTATAACTTTGGGTATACCTATCCCTTATATGAGTAGTGGTAATCTTAGAGAATGCATTTTTCTCTAGTACAATGAAGTGGTGTGTGAGGTCTGGGGTTTTTTCTTCTATATAATGGATTAGTAGAAGAATACATTAACTTCAAGTTATCCTAGGGATCCATTGATGTTGTTGTCAAGTCATTTGGACCATTTCTGCAATAATATCCTTCATCCTCTAGTTATTTTCCACTCATTTTTAAAACCAAATATTAAGTTAGTGGTTTTAACATTATCCAATGGAATAAAATCACCCTAGATCTCACATACATGACCATTGAGGGCGTATTTTGTACACTTGTGATACAAAAAAGGGACATCTTCATGATGTTATAGTCAGAGTCCTCCCGATAGGGCATTGAAAGTAGTATCATGTATGACAACCACAAATTCAGTATTAGATAAAAAACACCAAAGTATGTATTATGTTAGATCTTTTCATGGAGATTCTAATCACTATTTTCATATCTATTAATTTTCAAATTTTTATGGCTAGATTATCCTCTAAGAATCCTATCTTATGGAGTGTTTGGGTAAAAAAATAGGTTGATCCAAGAGCCATTATCCACCATACATGAGATCACATTGATGTCATTGATCTTTCCTCAGTGGTAAAGGGGGTTTATAGGGACCTATATAATTATTCCCTCATCTTACCTAGAGAATAATATTATTTCTTTCCTTTCCTCATGCTCACCTTCCTCTACACAGAAGTCTTCAGTAGTATCCACTTCAATATAAAACCCAAGAGTTCCTTTAAAGACCATTATTAGGGATTCATGAAGTGACCTTAACAAACCAAATTCATCAAGGACAAATAACCATGTAAGTATACTATGGATGTTCCTGATCACACAATACATTCATTATAGGTGTATATTTCTACTTCTAAAGGTTTATTCCATAACAAGAGGTATGTAAGGCCCAAATGGATGAGGATAGGGCGATTTGTTGACTCTTAGTAAATTATTTTGATAGTCAGATGGTAGTGGTTTGATAATAAGATCAATTAATGAAATGTGAAATGGATATGCACTTGAGGATTCTTCTATAGATTGCTACTATTATAGATCATAGAATAATGCTTGTCATCCTATATCAGCATTATAAATATATCTTTTATGGAAAAAACCATGGGTGCCATTAAATCCTAGGGGATGTTTTCCCTTAGATTGAGAACATCGGCTAGAGGTTCCCCGGGAAGAAAGATACCATTATTCATCTCTAGGATCTGTGCAATGGTCTACCCATCCTATAACATTAATGGTTAAAAATTCTTTCTCCTCGTTATATGATTCCTTGAGTGAAAATCCCTGAGGGTGAAGAATGGTTTTGGAATCATAAAGGGATCCTCATTCCCCTTATGAAATAGAAACATTTTCCTTAAACATTCAAAGGGTCATGAAGCTAATATTTTCACTAAAAAATAAGCATTAGCATGGTAGGATTATGGATGATTTGTACATGCAAGAATTATCCCATGAGATTTTGAAATTGACTTCTCGGTTAGTCAACCATATAAAGTATATAAGTATTAAATCGAAACCTACTACTAATCCCAAGAATATTGATCATCATTAAGGGTGGCATAAATGTGCGTGACATGCCTATAAGGATCTCTCAATTTCACTATAACACAATATACCATGCTCTAAATCAAGTCCTTGAAGATTAACTACTCTTGGATGGTGTGTGTAAGGAACCAGTTTTAGGGGAAATACTTGGGTTGATTCTTCATCTTGACAACATACATCTTATTCATATCCAATTAAATTGATCGTGTTCTTTTCCTTGGAACATATAAAGAAGTAATGATATTTCTCATCCCTAATATATTAAACCAATTTATTTCTATATATGAAGGGTCTACAAGGTTACCCTTGACAAGGGCCCTGGGAAAAATTTTCAACATGAGTTTGTGCCTGATAAAGATTGTTCGATGGAGCTACCTGGAGCCATATTGTCTGAGGGTCTAGAGACTATATCACAATATATATTTCATATTTTCCATAATGTTTCATGGGTGAGGAAGGTGGTGATTGTGGATATTTATTTCTCCACTGCATAGATTCCACTTAATGTAGTTCCCTCTCAACAAAATCTTATAATACATTCTGATACTTCAAGGAGACTAGAGTTAGTACGAGTTCATCATGGATATTCTCTATGTACATCTAACAAAGTCACAAATTTTGAAATTTTGTTTTCAGATTTTATATAATTTTTACTTCAATTTACTTTAATTATGAATCAATGGAATTAAATTTAAATTTTTGGATCTTTTGAGTTTATTAAAAACAAGATTGATATATGTGATTTAAATATATTATATAATTTATATATATTTGGATAAATCCTGTAGTGATTTTTTTTATTTTCCATAATTTTTAAATGTAGTTCAAATTCGTTATTTTAAATTCAGTGACCAAGAAGATGAACAAATTAGTTGGTCCCAACATTAGGAATCCTAAAGTTAATACTTCTAGAATCCAGTTGATAAAAATGTAAAAAGGACTAGGGATGTCCATAAGTAACCCGGATCATGCATAAAATTAATTTACTTATCCATTAAGGACGCTTGGAAGATAGGTTCTAAAAGTTACAAAATGATAGAAAATTTCAAGATAATGACTCTAATATTGGGAATGTAATATTAATTTTCAATAATGTAAGATCCATTTAGAATCTAAAAGTTTAAATCTAGCTAAGTCATCAAGAGTATAAGAGTAACTTTTCATTTTATAAGGGATATATTTCCAATATGTAAGATCCATTGAGACTTGTAGATTTGAATTTTAGAATTGTGTAGGATATATACGAGTCTTTTTTTAGTTTAGGATTCAATTAGAGGTAGAAAACCAGGAATCCTGCTTATTCATCTAGAGTGTAAGAGTAACTTTACATTTCAAAATGGTCAATATGCCCAACCATAAGAGTGAATAGTCCAAGCATATAGGACATCCTACAAAAACATAAGATTCATTTTTTAGCATTTCAGATTCAATTTGACTCTAAATTGGATAATTTTGAAAAGTATGGATTCATATGAATCATTTTCTAAAATATAAGTTTCATCTGAGGTGCAGAGATGATTTTTTTCAAAGTACAGGCACACATAAGAGTCATATTCCATATTTTAAGAGAAAATCCCATGGATGAGTAGAATATATAATTAAATATTTATCCATAAGGAATATGAAATATTAAATTACTGAAATTAATTTTTGGATCAAGTTAAAATCATTTCATTCTTATGGTCTCATCAAATCATGAAATTATCCTCCAACTATTCCACATGGTACTCCTAAAACAAGTCAATGTTATTGAGGAACATGGGAAGGGATTAAATCATGGATAATAGTTGGGATATTATCACCTAAAGAATCTAAACCCTTTGGCTAGTACATGTGGAAACTAGTGTATAAGTTATTAAGAGTAGGTATCTCAACATTGAATTCAAAGAAGAGTAAGATGGAATTAGTTTCATCATGAGAACATGACACCCATTTTTGAATTTAGGGAGATTCTATTCCATCATAATAGAAATATTGATCTGATTAGAGCACATGAAGATCATACTATCTATAGAGATTCCTAAACATTAATCTTAAACCTATTTAAGAGGATAAAAGACATTATAGAGAGGGTTCTACTAGTTAATATATAATTTTTCTTCTTTTTTCCTTCTTTGTATTTCTCCAATGATGGAATATTAGACTGCATGAATTCAAGACAAGGAGACATTACCCACCACAAAAATTTCCTCGATTTAGGAATTAAATAGATAAGGAAAGATATATATGGAATTATAAAATCCATTAGAGATACTATTTATGGGTATTTGGAAAGGTCTGAGAAGATGATTTCTAGTTTCCCATATAATCCCTTTAGGGATCATCATATAATGGTATTTTTCTATCAATGATTATTGGACAATTATCTATAACCTACTACATGATTCTTCATGAGAACCCCTTACAGAAAAAATATATAGTTGATTCCTAAGTTTTGAAATAGAATATCTCATAGAAATATCAATAGTTGGGAAACTGAACCATGACCTGGTGTGTATATGATGTGAAGAGTTCTAAAACTCCTATGCTTGAAACTAGAGTTGAAAAGATGACCTATATTATGATATATTTAGCACTGAACATGGTCAGTGAATCATATTCTAAGCCCTTGTGACTTTTCTGGCCATACCATTACTGAGTTCACTTTATAGATTACTACCGTCAAGTGTATCAAACTGAGATTTGTGAAGCTATGTATGTACATATGGCGGTACCAATAATCAGTAAAACGCCAAGGATTCAATTAATACTCAATATTCCAATGAATATATGGGATTCAGCAACCTCAAATACCCATATTCTAGTAGAATTTTCAACAATCATGTCACCCAACACCATTATAAAAGGAACACTTATTATACCTTAATAATATATCAACCATAATAATGGATTCAATAGACTTCAATGAAGGATATACTGATAAAGTTTTTGGAGTACCAAGATAACCAAAAATATACCTTAACAACTCACAGATCTGAACATAAAGAGTTTTAAAGTCAGTATGAATATATCCTCTCCACTATGAACACTTTGTAAAATCAATTATTAGGTAAAATTATTACCCAATAATTTACTTACCTAGATAGTAATGTGCATTATATTTCATTTAGAAGTATAGATAAGTGTAGGGTAGTGATGAAACATTACCAAAAACTAAACTTGAGACTAAAATTACAAGGGAATAACAACCATAACCTATAGAGAAACAAGCGGAGGAGACTTATGATACATGGATAGTGAATAAGAATAAAACAAGGACAATATGATGGATATACAGAAACTCATACCACCCTTACCTTCAAGGATGAATCCACCCAAAAAACTAGTGAACAGCCCCCATAACTAGAAGTTGTATACTTATTCAAGAAGGTGGAAATAAAAATCCTTCTATTGGTTTCAATCAATAAAACTCCAAAGTATGTAAAATTTCACAAGGAAATTTTTACTAGGAAATGAAGACTACCTAGATAGGAAAAGGTAAGTATGGGTAGTAATGTTTTTTTCCTTAATCACTCCGTAATTGCCTAAAAAAGTAGGATACAAGTAATTTTACTAAACCTTGGACTATAGGAAAGATCACATTCACAAATACCTTATTTTATTAGGTAAAATCAATAAATGAAATGCCTTATTAAATTTATTATTTACTATAGATGGGAGATATCCATCTAACCAAAGTTATAGTGTAGTTATCCAACCATGATGCAGCTTACCCAGTTAGGGTTTTAGAGGATATACCAGTAGTGGTAAAGGTTATAACACCCACAAACTTGGTTTCCTGTAGATACTAGTTTTTTTATTACATGGTAATCAGGATATATGATATTAAATTCCCATGATAAGGTTTTAGTAGTCCATAAGACACTAGATAAATAAATATTACATTACATCAATAAAATTACAACATTTGAGTGCAAGTGTTTATTACATACGGTTATCCATAGGGCCAATCATACATAGAATTCAACTTCATTACCCAGGGAAATGGGAAACAAAAGAAAAGGGTGAGATCAGATGCTCGGTAAGGGGTATCATATAGTGAAATATAGTAAGGAATAATAAATATAATGGGAACCAATAAATGAATGATGTTGTATAACATAATCAATGGAAGGTAAAGGTAATGAATGAGTAAATGATCACATAATGATGGAAATGTTATGAATTAATAATTTAAGACATAAAAAAATATCATCAAGGCTTTGTACCAATACATCATACATAGAGGGTAAGGACACTCTCATTAACCTATATTAATTATCTCATGATACCTACCAGGCAAATGAGGGGTTATATAATTATATGCCTCAAAAACTTATCATACATGACTTTTACATATATAATAGTTGATTATATGGATTATAAATAGATTTACCTAGTCAATAAATTAATAAGAATTACAATGGTAATTCTATTGACTCTTGTAGAGAATAATTAGGGATACACAATGTTTAAATAAGTACCCTTGACAATTGAATAATATGGATTTATAGTTAGCAGGTACATTTAAAAATTAATATTAACAATGAGTTTGGGAAAGATGAAGATTTCATTTTATACAGTGGGAGACAAAATAAATTATAGACAAATAATCATAGAAATAAAATAAAATACTTAATTATAGCCAGTGAAATTCATTTAAGTCATCCATAATCTATACCTCGAGAGTTTCAAACCATGTGTATAACAATTTAACTTGTTTTTCATTGAGTGAAGATTGAGTTAATACCCATAAATACTTTTTAAGTGTAATTACCCTAAGTGAATATGTTATAGAATCACATCCACTTGTTTTTATCCACACATTTATTTCATTGCTATTAAAACCAGACACACTTTTCTTTACCAAAATTTATGATGTTTTTACGGCTATGGGAAAGTTTGAGCATAATAACGGCTTATGAATTAGGAAATGATGTGAGTGAGATGGGTAAAGATATAAATTAAAATTATATAAAGACAGTAATTGATTAATAAATTTGAAATAAAAAAGGATATAACAAAGTAAATGTACATAGTAATTATAAAGTGAGAGAGAAAGAGCCCTTACTTTGGGCTGGTACTGGCTTATGAAAGGGTAATATGAGAAAATTTGGGTATTATTACATTGATAATTGATCACATGGGTGTTAATAACATGGTAATATAAGAATATAATCATGTGAAGTGGTAGATTATATAAATTACAATAAAATAAATTGAAATTATAAATTATTAGGGTGAAATAGGAACCCTTAACTATCTTGAGATTCTTAGCTTAGAGTCGAACCATAGAACCTACTAAACTCTTTAGGAACAAAGAGTGGGATATGGGAGAGAATAATTGAGATAAATATAAAGAGTAAACTTTGATTTTTTTTGGGATATTGATAATAGGGGTGGGTGTTTATTGGTGTAGTGAGTGGAATTTTGTTAAATAAACCATTGATTATTTTATTTTTCAATTATCCTAAATGATCCACTACCTCCTATAGTGACTGATTACCTCCCTTATTGTTCAAAAATAATGGTTAGTGCTAAAAAATTTCAAGGGTACCGAATTTTTCCATTTTAGTCATGATTACATTTAAATGAAGTCATATTTATCATATTTTACCGTATTTCACTATTTTTTATCATATGTTTCAATTTTTACAAAAAAAATTCCAAATTTAACCCCTATGTTAATTTAGAAATCATTATTTAAAATATGTAATACATTTTATTTAATTCATATTCTAAATATAAAAAAATTACCTTTTAAATAAATACTATATAAAATAGTCTATGTGTGACAATGTTACACAAAACATGTGATTCCCTAAAAAACTAAAGTAAGAACCTTTTATTCGATAGAGTGTATGACATGCCACAATAAGCATATAATATAATATAATACCCAGATACTTTATAATATATTTACTATTTAAAATAGATTCTATATATTTCAATTCATGAAACACCGAGTTGGATTGCATTACATGCAAGAGATGCATTCCTCTATATCTTGTGTTACACGAAAAAGTGACCTTTGATGGCTTGCTCTATACGCAATATCGAGACTTACCGAGAAATTTTTTTTAATTGAAACATTATTATTTAATTTAATAAGATATAAACTGGCTGTTATGAATAGTATTAACAAAATTATGAAAATATATGGTTTAGACAACTAAATCATTGGTTACAAATAAATTAGTAATTAATATAAGAACCAATTGAATATTAAAAGGATATTTTTTATAGAAAACTATTTTTATGTTCACAAACTTGTTTTACCCTAATAGATTAAATTAATTACAATCACTGAGTGAAATTAATTTAATAAATATGTTACATAATCAATTAATTATTTTTTATATTCATACAATATATTTGGTAAGAATAATATAAGATCAAACCCAATATTTTACAATAAACCCTATATTTTTATTAAGACATTTTTACCGCCTTTTAATGGAGAACCTATTTTAAATATTAATATTGAAAATTTTATGAATTTAATTTGATAAAATAAAATTTATTTTTGAATTCATAATGTCAAAATTATATTAGGATTATTTTTTGGGATTTTTCCATGAAACTTCATTTTTTAGTGAATAGTGAAAAACACTGCATTTTAGTTAAAAACTGCCTTTTCATTTAAATAATTATTAATGTAAAATTATATTATAAATTTGCTTTAAAGAAAAATTGGATCAATTATACATCTATTAATACAATTTATTTCATTATAATCAATTTACCTTTTCAAATTGCATATAAAAACATAACAATCTTTTGAACATTTTTCTACTAAAACTAGTTAATCCGTCTGTCTGTGAGATTAACATTAATCCTAATTTTTCCGCTTATGTGATTTTAATTTTGAAAATACCACATACACCATTTTAATCAAGATAATATTTTTATTATAATAAAATAAACAAAATTTTTGACAAAAAATGATTAGTGAAAGTGATTAAAATTAATCGCAACGATTAAGGTGTAATTAGGCTTAAAGTGGACTAAAACCCTATGTTTAAGAGACCAAATGACCTAGAAACTTGTCAAATAGCCATTATATGGACATATTTATTCCTTTTTCCTTAAATTAGGAGTTTTTTTATGACTTTTCATAGGTAATAACATGTGTACACTTAACTTATTTTCAAAAATACCAAGTGAGTCTTTTTCCATTTCTATAAAAGGCCACTGTCTCTACCCATTCCTCACGCCTCTAAAACCTCTTAAGATCAGAAAATATATGCTGAAATTGACTCCAAAAATACCTCCCATATATATATAATCCTCAATTTGGGTATAATACCTTCCATGTATGCCTTTTGGTTTAAACAAAAAGAAGTTACCTGATTAAAAGTTAATATCTTTTCTCAATCTATATAGTTTCATTTCCATTATCCAGCCCCTAAAATATCTTTATTCTATTATTAAATAACAAAAAAATATCATAAATATACTATTATGTTTTTATAATAATTTTTAGAACCAAAATTACACACACCTCCATCTAATGGTCAACAAACATACTGTTTCTGTGAATGGCGAATTGCTGCCTCACGAAACGATGATTGGTCAATTATCCACTACTGCCTCTTATGGTGGTCATTATGTTGGAAAATATATTTATATATGATATATATGTTATTTATAATGTTTTATACTTATGTAATTTTTATTTATGCTTTCCAAGTTGTGTAAATATGATAATATTGTTTGAGGACGTGTGGACTATAGCCCCCTCAAAGCGATGTGATTCGTTTGCACGATACATGGAATGTATGAATGAATGGACATAATTAAACATAAGTGACATAAAAAAATCAATAATATATTAATGATATAATTATATTTCTGGAAATATAATATATATATATATATATATATATATTGTCTCATTTATTACCCCTTCACACACTTTAAAAGAGAAGACATCGTTCGTGGACATGTGGACTACCGCCACCTCGAATGATGTGATTCCTTTTACATCACATAATTATATATATAAGTATATATGATTAAATAATATGATATTTATTATATAATGATCATTCAGGAAATATTTTAGTTACTTACCTTCCTTCCACAATGATCATCTACAAATGGGAATGTTACTCATGCATATGTACGACCTATCGTCTCCATGATTGTAACATATTCTCATTTTCATAACTGTCATTAATGATTGGTTTTAAATGTATAATTTATGTAAACATATGATAATTATTTCATGGTTATTATTATATATATGTTATATAATGAACCCTATGACCATAGTTGACCAACAATAGTTGTTTTGACACATAACCCGAATTTGGTCAAAAACACCCGTTGTAAACTTAATTGTTTGAGTAGTTGTAAACAACATGGTAATAAGTGAAATAAAAGTAATTAAAAATATTAAAATTGATCTTAATCAAGTATAAAATTAACATATGTTTATTATATAGTAATTCAAATAACATTCACCTGAAAGGAAACACAGGGTAAGGGATTTTTGTCTCATTTTCATTTCATGAGGCATACTTAATTATTGTGCACCTAATTTCTTATATATAGTGTATATACTACCACATTGACATATAATATCATGAATTATATTATATACATGGTATTTAATTTTTTATAAGGATTATTACCTTTGGTTTAACCAATTATTTTGTTACCACATCGGTATGGAATTCTTATCTCACTTTTCATTCTACGAGGAAAAATTTATTGTTGTGCGCTTAATTTTTTATATATATATAGTTTACATACTTCCTAATTGACATATAATATCATTTAAAATATTATATTAAAGGTATTTAGATGTTTCATTTTATGATTATCACTTTTGGGTTTTTTTATTCATATTTAATGGATTTCTTCTCAATTTCATTTCATTAAGGCATGATCTATTGTTATTCACCTAGTTTCTTTTATATAGTGTATATATTTCCATTGACATTCTATATCATTAATCTCTTTAATCTCATGATATTATTAATTTCATTAAATTTCACACCTTCATGATGTTTATAAATTAAAATTTTTCACAGTGGTATGAGACACATTGGAATGTTTAAAGATTATTTTCCTCAAGAATAATCCTAATGATCTTCCAATGGAATTTCAATTCAAGTAAATTATATAACCATTGTTTAATATTCCATTTAATTCTTTTATACTTATTCATAACCATTTTCAATTATTAGTACCATTTCTATACTCTTTGGTGCTCAATGTTTTTTAGAAAATGTTTTTAAGAAATCCCAACTTTATTTCTCTCTTTAGTCAGAGAACCTGATTTATTCTAAAAAAAAAATTTATTAAAATATTTTCAAAAATGAGTTTAAAATGATTTGGTAAAGAAACTTTTACCCTTTTTGTATTTTACCAATATCTTAGAAGGAATCTTCTTTTTTCTTTCCAAACAAGGAATTTTCTAACCATTTTCTGTACAACAGGAATATTCTTTTTACCTTATATGACATGTATCGATCTATCCACCATAATTTCTTTGAAGAAACCTTCTCAATTTCAAAAGGATTATTTTTAATGAATTTTTTTAAATGGGTTTCTCAGTAAAAAGTATTTTCAAAACTGTTTTCAAAAGAAAATGATATTTTCTTCAAGAGTATTTTTAAAAGCTATTCTTCTATTTCATCAACAACAACAACCCTTTATTTTACTCTACTTTGGGGTATGTTGTATTGATACCATCCATAATATTCCTATGGATGGTTTATAATTTATTTTTCCAAGTATAGTATTCAAATTTACTTACTTGATTTATTTTTTAGACCCCTTCAAATATTCAATCTCCTATGATCATTGAACATTGAATTTCCCCTAAAATATCCATTTCATTTATGATGGATATTATAATTTCCTAAACCGTATAACATTTTATATAGGGTTTCTAATTTGAAATTGATTTTATTATTTGGGTAAATATTGATAAATCTGTATACATTATTCAATATGGATATTTTATAAGGCACATTATTTATTTGATATATAAGGAATGCTCCAGACATGTGATACATGGGTTGGTTATAATTTAAGAAATCCATATGGGTTGGGGACTGGTGGATGAAAGCCCTTTGATTCACATGTAGTCTCATGGGATGAATTAGTTGTGAAAATTGGTACGGTTAAACTATCTTTTGATGATACTGGTTCCATGAACCTAGGAAACATGGCGTCCAATAATTAATCATTGCTTTCATTTTAGTTCCAGTTATTATTCATCCATGAGATTTTGCATCAACATATCTATGGAAGTATTTCATTTATGTTCCTTGATTATTGGCATGTGTTTCTGTTTCATACCTTGCCATATTTATTTTTCCTTATCTAGTTATTTTAAGGGTATATATTTCCTGTTATTACCTTTTCATATTGCTTAAGTAGTTCCTTTCGGTTTATTGATTACATGGAATGTGTGTTCAGTTATGTTCCTTTCCATATTTAAAATTCTCATTGATTTATTATTTCTTTTGCTATATTTTTTCCCTTAAAAAGCATTTGAGCTCACCCTTATTATGTTTCTTTCCCCAGGAATCCAAGAAGCTAACTACAAAAGATATGCAGGGATTTACTAGATGGATTGGAGTTATCCTCAAGCTGTTTATTTGTTTAGAAGATAAAATTACGTTATAATCAATGTATTCATTAGTAATAAAATACTATTTATGTATCTGGTTTACCAATACTACTAAACTGAACGTTCCTTCGAGGCTTGATTCTTTATAATCATTCCAATTTATTTAGTAGCAGACACACCGAATCTGGGTTATCTGAGGATGAGTTTCTACAGTTGGTATCAATTGAAGTTTAGTAGAAACCTTGGGAACTGTATTTAGGAAAACCTAGATTAGAAAACATAACCCTAAGGAATAATTTGAAGAGGTATAGATGTAAACCCTATAATTTTGTTAAATTATAGATTATGTGGGTCTTCCTAGCAATACATCCTTGTCTGGATACTACAAGTGGAAGTGGTTTTGACATAGATGTACCTAGGAGTAAAAACAATGTGTTTTGGGCTTGACTAAGGGTAACCTGGTATCTGACAAAGGGCCTTAATACTCACCTTGTTTGACACTCTTAGGGGATATGTATATGATAATCCACTTTTCCTTTACAAACCATTATAATGGATTTGGATACATAATAAGTAACCTAGGTTAAACCTAAAGAGTTTTAGATTGAGGATAAGGTGTCGTGATTTAGAAATCTAACTAATGATATTATAGATAAACCCTAGACCAAGGAAGGACCTATGTGGGAATAAAATGGATGAGGTATTTATGTATTGAGGTGGTTTTGAAAAACTTAGTCAAAAATTCTATTTATAGATTAAACTATTTTCAAGGATGTCCATCATATTATATTTTCATGTTATATTAATATGGTTTTAGAAAAGACAACACGTAAGTTAGGTGACAACCAATCAAATCCTATAAGGCTACGGGACTTGAACCCATGACCGAAGGATGATAAGGGTTTCACGCCAACCACTAACCTTCGTAATATCCTTGTTAATTTTCATTGTTTTTAGTTAAAAGTTTTAATGAATAAATATTAATGATGAACCAGTAGTAACACTTTTGAAGATTATAAATTAATATATTATCCATACTTATATTGAGAGGTAGTTAGAGGCAAATAGTAAGACTTGTCACTATTTTATAGGCCTTACGACCCTTTAAAAGTTTCTTTTAGTGCTTCAAGCATTACAAAAATGCATTTTTGGTAATTAATTTTTGGGGGTAAAGGGATGAATTAGAATTTGATCAAAGCGCAACCAAAAGTTATGATTGTTTATATGAGACTGAAACCTATCAAGTAAGAATATTTTGTTATTTTCTTGGTCAGTAAAAGAATTGATCATCATTAGGAAAATCACTTCAAAATAAAAATGTTTCCATAATACCTAAATTTCTATTTAACTAATGGATTTCTAAATCATCAAATATTTATGGATTTAAGGCCCTCAACTTTACAATGATCATTCACTTGTTTGTGATTAATGAACTCATTCACTATTTATAAATATTTATTCTTTTCCTCCAAGTACATATCTCTACTTGACACTAATGTTCTCTTACTTAGAAACCCAGTTACGTGGTAGTTCATATGACCTTTGAACATTCCATTCTATATTTTATAGAGGATGACTTATGAACCCTTCTCACAATGTGGGATTTAAAACATAGGAAGTATCAAAAAAAAATATCACCATGATTGTTTTTAAATTGAGAGGATGCAATTTAAATAAGGCAGGGAGAATGTGATGCCCCAAAAAACTAATGTTAGAACCTTGTATTCTATAGCTTATATGACACACGACAGCAAGCACGTAAGGTAATATAATAACTGAATACTTTATAATATATTTACTATTTAAAATAGATTATATATATTTCAATAAATGAAACACTGAGTTTGATTGTGTTACACGTAAGAGATACCTTCCTCTATAGTTTCTGTTAAATGCAAAAGTGACCTTCTTTGATGGCTTGCTCTATATGTAATATTGTGTCTTACCGAGAAACAATATGTAATTAAAACATTATTATTTAATATAATAAGATATAAACTAGCTGTTATGAATAGTATTAAGTAACTAATGAAAATATATTGTTTAGATAACTAAATAATTGGTTAAAAATAAATTATAAATGAATATAAGAACCAATTTAATATTAAAAGTATATTTTTTATAAAAAACTATTTTCATGTTCACAAAGTTGTTTTACCATAATAAATTGAATTAATTAAAATTAGTGAGTGATATGAATTTAATAAATATGTTACATATTCAATAAATTATTTTTTATATTCATCCAATAGATCTGTTAAGAATAAGATAAGAGCAAACCCAATATTTAACATAAAAAATTTATTTTTATTAAGGCCTTTTTACCACCTTTTAATGGTGAACATATTTTAAATCATAATTTTAAAAAATTTGTGAATTTAATTTTCTAAAATTAAAATTATTTTTTAATTAATAATTTAAAAATTATCTTAGGATTAATTTTTGGTATTTTTCTGAGAAACGTCATTTTTTAGTGAATAGTGAAAAATACTGTGTTTTAGTTAAAAACTACCTTTTCATTTAAATAATTATTAATGTAAAATTATATTATAAATTTTTTTTAAAGTCACCTTGGATCAATTAAACATATATTAAAAAAATTATTTCATTATAATCAATTTACCTTTTAAAATTGAATATAAAAACATAACAATCTTTTGAACATTTTTCTACTAAAACCAGTTAATCTGTCTGTCTGTGAGATTAGAATTCATCTAAATTTTTTCACTTCTATGATTTGAATTTCAAAAATCATACATAAACCATTTTAATAAAGATAATATTTGTGGTATAATAAGATTAGTTTAATTTTTTACAAAAATGATTAGTGAAATTGATTAAAATTAATTGTAGTGATTAAGGTGTAATTAGGCTTAAAATGGACTAAAACCGTATGTTTAAGGGCCCAAATAACCTATCCACTTGTGAGATACCCATAGAATAGAAATATGTCGTCCATGAACATTCAATTCATGAGTTTGGGTGATTTTTTATGACCTTTTTTAGGTAATAACGTGTGTACACCAAACTTCTTTTCAAGAATACAAAGTGAGTCTTCTTCATTTCCTATAAAAAGGCCACAAACCCTACCCATTCATCACACCTCTCCAACCTCTTCAGTTTGGACAATATATGCCCAAATTGACTCCTAAGATCCCTCCCCTTGACCTAGATGCCTAACTTTAGGCATAATACCTTCCATGGATACCTTTTGGTTTAAACAAAAAGAATTTACCTGATTAAAAGGTAATGTCTTTTCTCAATCTCTCTAGTTTCATTTCCATTATCCAACCCCTAAAATCTTCTTATTTTGTTATTACATAACAAAAACAGTATCCTAAATATACTATGATGTTTTTTTACTAATTTTTAGACCTAAAATTGCACACACCTCCATCTAATGGGCAATAAACATACTATTTCTTTGAACGGTGAATTACTGCCTCACAAAACGATGATTGTTCAATTCTCCATTATCACCTCTTATGGTGGCCATTATGATGGAAACTCTATTTATATATTATATATATGTTATTTATAATGATTTATCCTTATTTAATTTTTTTATGCTTTCCAAGTTGTGTAAATACAATATTCTCATTTGAGGATGTGTGGACTATCACCCCCTCAAAGAGATGTGATTCGTTCGCACAATACATGGAATATATAAATGAATGGACATAATTAAACATAAGTTACATACAAAAAAATCAATAATATATTAATTAAATAATTTTATTTAAGGAAATATAATATATATATATATATATATATTTATTTATTTATATCATCTCCTTTATTACCCCTTCACACACTTTAAAATAGATAACGTCGTTCGTGGATGTGTGGACTACCGCCTCCTCAACATGATGTGATTCATTTTACATTAAATTATTCTATATATAAGTACATATGATTAAATAATATTATATTTATTATATACTGGTCATTCTAGAAATATTTCAGTTGTTTACCTTCTTTCCACAACGATCATTTCAAAATAGGGGTCTTACTCATGCGTACGTATGACATACTGTCTCCATGATTGTAATATATTCTCATTTTCATAACCATATTGTATGATTGACATTAAAAGTATAATTGATGTAATAATATGATAATTATGTCATGGTTATTATTCTTGATATGTTATATAATGAACCCTATGACCATAAATGACCAACAATAGTTTTTTTGACACATAAACCGAATTTGGTCAAAACGCCCGATGTAAATTTAATTATTTGAGTAGTTGTACACAACATGGTAATAATTGAAATAAAATTAATTATAAACATGAAAAAGTTTATGAATAAATTATACAATTAACATAAGTTTATTATATATGAATTTACAGGGCGTTCACCCGAAAAGAAATGCAAGGTAAGGGATTATTGTCTCATTTTCAATTCATGGGGCATACTCAATTATTGTGCACCTAATTTCTTATATATAATGTACATAATTCCACATTGAAATATAATATCATGAATTATATTATATACATGGTATTTAAATGTTTTATTTAAGTATTATTACCTTTGGGTTAACCAATTCTTTTGTTACCACATTGGTAAGGAATTCTTGTCTCACTTTTCTTTCTGTGAGGCATAATTTATTATTGTGCACCTAATTTCTTGTATACATATATGGTGTACATACTTCCATATTTACATATAACATCATGAAACCTATTATATTCATGGTATTTATAGGTTTTATTTTATGATTATCACTTTTGTGTTTTTCGATTCATATGTAACAGATTTTGTCTCAATTTCATTTCATTGAGGAACAGTCTATTGTTATGAACCCAGTTTCTTTTATTTGGTGTATATATTCCCATTAACATTCTATATCATGAATCTCCTTAATATCATGATATTATTACTTTCATTAAAATTTAATCCTTCATGTGTTTTATAATTTAAATTTTTTTAGAGAGGTATGAGACACTTTGGAACGTTTAAAGATTATTTTACTCAAAACTAATCCTAATGATCTTTCAATGGAATTTAAATTCAAGGAAATTATATAAACATTGTTCAATAATATATTTAATTCTTTGTTTTTTATTCATGACAATTTTCAAGTATTTTTACCATTTTTCTACTTTTTGGTACTCAAAGTGTTTTAGAATTTTTTTTTAAAGAAAACCTGACTATATTTTTCTCTTTAGTTGGAGAACCTGTTTTATTCTAAAACATTGTTTTATTAAAATGTTTTCAAAAATGATTTCAAAATGATTTGGTAAAGAAAATGTTACCCTTTTTGTCTTTTACCAATCTCTTAGAAGGAATATTCTTGTATCTTTCCAAACGATGCATTTTCTAACTTTTTCGTACAAAAGGAATATTATTTTTACCTCATAAGACATGTATGGATCTATCCACCGTCATTTATTTGAAGTATCCTTCTCAATTTAAAAAGTTTTATACTTTAAAAAAAATTAAAAGGGGGTTTTTAATGAAAAATATTGTCAAAAGGGTTTTAAAAAAAAAGGATATTTTCCTCAAGAACATTTTTAAAATCTATTCTTTTACTTCATCAACAACAACAACCCTTTATTTTACTCTACTTTAGGGTATGATGTATTGATACCATCCTTAATCTTCCTTTGGATGGTTTGTAATTTATTTGGCCAAGGATAGTATTCACATTCACTTTTTTGATTTATTTTTTATTCCCCCTAAAATATCCAATCTTCTATGATCATTGAACATTGAATTTCCCCTAAATTATCCATATCATTTATCATGGATATTACTATTACCTAAATCATATACCATATTATATATAGTGTCTAAATCGACATTCATTTGGTTATTTGGGGAAATATTGTTAAATCTTTATACTTTATTAAAAACATATATTTGATAAGGCACATTATTTATTTGATATATGAGGAATACTTTGGACATGCAATACATGGGTTGGGGACCATTTAAGGAAATCCCTACGGGCTGGGGATCGGTGAATGAAAGCCCCTTGATGCATCAGTAGTCTCATGGGATGAATTAGTTTTGCAAATTGGTATGGTTAAACTATCTTTTAATGGAACTGGTTCTATGTACCTAGGAAACATAGAAACCAATAATTATGAATTTATTTTATATTAGTTTCATTTATTATTCATCCATTAGATTCTGTGTTGAAATATCTATAGACACATTTAATTTAAGTTCACTGATTAATGGAATGTGTTTTAGTTTCATACCTTGCCATATTTATTTTTACTTATCAAGTTATTTGAATGGCATGTATTTCCAGTTATTACTTTACCATATTTCTTATGTACTTCCTTTCAGTTTATTGATTACATGGAACGTGTGTTCAGTTATATACCTTTCCATGTTGACTATTCTCATTTATTCATTATTGCTTCCACTATATTTTTCCTTTAATGATCATTTGAGATCACCCTTATTATTTTTCTTTCCCCAAAAATCAAATAAGTTTACTATGAAAGATAAGTAGGGATTTACTAAATGAATTAGAGTTATCCTCAAGTTGTTTATTTGTTTAGAAGAAAAAAAATTATGTTGTAATCAATGTATTCATTTGTAATACAATACTCATTTATGTATCTTGTTTACCAAGACTACTAAAATGATCGGTCCTTCAGGGCTTGATTCATTGTAATCATGCTAATGTATTTAGTAGCAGACACAGTCTCTAGGCTATATGGGGATGGGTCGCTACAAAACAACTACATTACTATTATAATGGCCACATCATTATTCTAATGAATTTAATAACAAAATATGATATAATTTATATAAAAACAATCCTCCAAATATTAAAAGGTAATTTTAATATTAAAAATATACAATAAATTATTAAATAGTTTTAGTGACAAATAAGTTACATAACCTTATAAAGAAATGGTTTAGTGTATTAAAACTCACACACATAATGTTGTAATAATTTATATATATGATAAAAATCAATTAAATATAAAATAAACTATTGTTTAAAGTTATTGACTCATAAAAATATAATATTAGTGGAAAATATTATTTATTCACTATTTTCATAAAATCCACACAAAATAAAATATGAAATTTAAAAAATGTACATATTAACTTTTTTCATCATTTTCAGAGTTCATATGTTAAAATTATATTGAAATTATAACATTTATATTTAGATTTTATTGATATAAGTTTTTTGATATTTATATTATAAAAATAGAACTATAAATATGATTATGAAATCAATCATATGACATATTATAAAAAAATCCATGGAAAGAAAATGAGTTTAATATCATTTCCAAACTACATCACATAACATGTTTCCATGGGTTGATCAGTTGATACCCAAAATTTAATCCATGAAAAGGAGTATAAAAATAATTTAACTGTGATAATAAACATTACTCCATAATATAAATATCCTTTGAAGGTATAAGGTAAATTTAAGTGATTTAGTGAAATCAGTTTTCATAAAACTTTTAAAACATGGTTGTAAAAACAAAGTTATAGGTCACTTCATAAAAATCCATTTCAATGGGATTAAAAATTGTAAATTGAAAAACATAATTTAAAAAAAATAAAAAAATATGAAAACATGAAAATAAATAATGTTAAAGATAAAAAATATGGAGTTGAAAATAAAAATATAAAAAAGTTGAATTAAATCTCTTTATTTATTCTTCTAAAACATTCACCTTTATTTTTAAAACAAAACATTCACTAATCAATGGGAATATAATATTCTTTGAAAAAGCTTGGAAAATTGTAAAGGAAGCTTAATTATGAATAATGATGAGAATGGACTGAAAATTCATTGTTGTGGATGTTGTAAAAAAATTTATTTCACACTTTAGTAAAGAACGTAAAAAATGATCCAATATAAGGGGAATTGAGTGACAAAAAAATCCTTATGCCTTTTGTAACATTGTACTTAAAACCCCTTAAAAGAGAGAACACATAATAGAATATTAAATACCATGAAAAAATAGAGAATCGTGATATTATATGTCAAATAGGTAGTATATGTAGCATAATAAGAAAATGGGTGTATATTACAAAATATGCCTTGAATAAGGAAATCTAATTTGGGAAACCCCTCACAGACACAATATTTATTGAAATCAGAATACTTTGAGAAATACTTTATGATAAGTAAATGCAAATCCTAAAAGAGAAATAATCAGTACAATTTATTAAAATCATAGTGTGGAAGAAACTATACATTAAAGGGTGAAGTTCGGGAATAAAGGTTATTACTTAATGAATGTAAATTATATTACCAACAACTGTTATGGTTTAGGTATGTATGAGTTGAATGACATGAAAATGAAATATTAAGTTAAATCTCTCAATATTAACAAATTACTCACAATATAAGAAGTCAATATGGAGGTTTTTACACCATACAAATGTAAATAAATGTATAATAAAAAACATGTCTCAAGGAGTTGAAGTTGGGAAAAATAACCCTTTTACCATGATATTATAATTCTAAAACAGAATTTTTCAAACACACATATTTCATGTCCTTGTTTATTTTACTTATTAATAATTCTTCTTATACATACAATTATTTTTGAAGACTATGAATTAAAATATATTATTTTTATAATTTTACTCCTAGTATTCATGAAACAATATTTATTTAATTGTTTGATGAATACAACTGAATATCTATTCTATAGTTAATATATTTCATCATTTCTATTGCGTAGAATGATATTACATCCCTCAGTCATGAAATTTACTTTTATTAATTTATTTTTATTTTACAATACATATATAATGAAATTTTATTTACCACATCATATTTAATTATTTATCAATGATATTATTCTATAAGTTTTTACATTATAATGAAATGTAAAATAAAAATAATCATAACTCAAATATATTAGATATATATATATATCATATTAAAGATATTATATTCTCTCCCCCCTAATAAATCATGTCATAAATATTTTTACTTAAAAATTACTATGATTGGATATGACATGGTTAATTCATTATAAATTTCATTACTCTAGTTCCCACCATTGTTTTCTAAAAAAATACTAATCACTAAATTAATCATGATCAAGTTATAATATTAATTATATTAAATGGAGTGGAGATTTTATCCGTATTGGTTTATACTACTTATATAAACAAGTTTTCTAAACTAAGGGTTTTCTATCTTACAATTTTCTTACCTAAATCCCGCAATAAAATCATAATTCCCTAAAAAACTATACACTACTCCTACACTAATATTAATTTAATTAATTTTATTATTAAGATAATCCATGCAATTTTTTACAAGGATGGACATAATTCCATATCTTTAATCATATGTTATTTTCTAAGAAATGGAATGTCTAAATTTATTATTAAGAAATGCTACTAGTGGTAAAAAAAAATAGACTAGATAATCCATGATATTATTGACTTATATATTTAAAATATGGAAGATGTTAATTATTTTTCAAATAACAAATATTTTTCTATAATTTTATAATATTTTATTAAATATTCTAGGTTCTCTACCAATGTTTTTCTAAATCTAGTTGTTAGGATTATACAAAACCATACCAAGATATCAAATGTAGAACCCCTTATCACGAAGCTAACGGGTTATTTATTATATGGTAATTAAGATACGTTAGATTAAATTCCTAATATCAAGGTTCAGTAGTCCTCCACAGACTAGATACACAAATATGACATCACATCATGATAATTACAACAATTGAGTACAATTATCTATTCCTTAGTGTCATCCATAGGGCCAATCATACATATAATTCCACATTATTACCTGGGGAAATGGGAAACAAAAGTAATGGATGATATCAAATGCTCGGTAAGGAATAAATTGAATAAAAATTAATTTTTTTTATTAGCAAACACTTTTGAGGAAAAGTGAGAAACCACGTAAGTACAATAGGGAGGATGGGCCTCATAAGACATCATAAAAATTATTGAAACAAAATTTAATCCTATTAGATGATTCCTCCCGTAAGAGTTTCTAAGAGATAGATTTGGATCATCGATAAGGATGTCTTCAAAGAAATCTGCCAACATATCCAAAGTTTGATTATACTCCTCCTTGCTTATCTTCCCTTCATTAAAGCCCCTTTTCAGAATAAGGTCCTGTTTGTTGATCCAAGTAGCCTAATCACTATTGACCGCCACTCGAAGCGGCCTACCCATCATATTGTATTCCTCTTCTTGATTAGCATTGATGTAAAGAAACTACTCCACCATTTCTTCCTCTGAATGGACAACCAGTCCCTGGGAATCCCCACTAACTACATTCTCAACATCGGTTTTGTCCACACCGACTTCAACAGAATCAGCCACCACTTCTTCAGGCCCCCCTGCATATTAATAATAGAAGCATGAATGCTTTCTAACTCCTTTGATTTAAATTTTTTATCTGACCTGGTCTCCATTGGCATTGGAAGGTAAGGGTAATCCTTGCGCCCTTTGTTTTTCTTCCCTGTTGTCAAGATGCACCCTCCCGAGTCTCCATCAGATTTCAATCCCTTTTTCTTCCTAGCATTGTACAAGCTTTTACTATGCTTCCTTCCCATATTTTACTCTAAAAATAGCCAGGGATATCCCCCTAAAACTCCATCCCACATTTTATTTGAACTTTAATTGCATTCTCTTGATCTGGAGCGAGGCCCTCCAAACCTGCAAAACTATTACGGGTTTGGATGTCCTTCTGGCTCTGTCGTTGGCCTGTGGCCCAATGCCCCACCAGCACGATATGGGTACCCTGCAATGAGTCTTTCTTAGCCACATTACAGCTTTCATCCTCGATTGACTTCAAAACCATCACCTCGGTATCCAACACTTTGCTTGGATCATTTGAAATCTCTTCCTGAACCTGCAGCAGCCTAGAATTAACAGGCTATTGTCCTTCCAACTCCACTGGAGTACCCTGCTTGTGCTTATCACCTCAATCTCTTTCAACAGCCTCTGAAGGAATTACCTCATAGATTGGGACAGTCTCTGAGTGAGGTGACATCAGACTGGTGTTCTGGGGTTCAATATCATGAACCCCCACTGCCCTTCTTGGATCAAGTGGTTCCTACTTGGGCACCCCTAGATCCTTCTTCAAACGATTAAAAATATCCACAACCTTTGAGACAGACGAGTTTCTTTCCACCTTCTGCAGTGAAATTCCAGTAGCCACCATACTACACTCACCGTGAGTCAAATCCATCTCCATATCCTTCTTCTGCTTCATGTCCCCTTTCCTTACACCACATCTGCATCCAGCAACCGGATGTCCCAGATGCTTGCATACCGAGAGAAAATCCACCCATGATTTGAAGACCACAGCCTGTTTGCACCTATATTGTTCACCAATAATAACCCAAACCCAATCCACTGGTGGTTTGGATATATCCACCTCTACACAAGTCCTTGGGTTAATTGGATGGATTACCGATTGGGTTCTAATGTTATTTTAAAAGAAACGACCAACCATATTCCTCAGCATTTCAAGGATAGTAGGGTTCTGAAATGGCAGCGGTAATTCGGGAAAACTAACCCATAAGGCAACACACGGAGAATCCTCTTTCACTTGAAAAACATAGGTCCAATGGAAAAGAAATAACCTGCAACTGAAGCATTTGGGCGGACCACCGGACATCACACGAATCAGGTCCTCCTCCAAAGAAAACTGAACCATCAGGTGATGCTCGTCCAGAAGACCAACAATCGATCGATCATGTTGACCCCAGGATTCAAAAACGAACCAGTCGAACTCATCAACTGAAGGTCGTCATTGTTGAAATCAATACACCACCATGAAATTTAAGAGGCCTGAAGCTTCCGCGAATTCAAAAGAGATAACGGAAGTTGAGGCGCGCCATCAAGAAAATCTGGATCCTTGGGACTAAGCGAAATAGGTGGAAATTTAGGTCGATCATCCAGATTGGAGAAGGGAGTGAAAGAACGCTACAACGAATCAATAGAATCCTTCTCCCCCTTCTGACATCAGGAAGAGGGGAGGCCAAATCCATTGCCATTGCGAGTTAAGGCATCACCACCGAGCGCCGAGTTAGGTCATCGCCGCCTCACCACTCCGATGCACAAGGGATAGAGTATAGTAACAAAGAATAAGCAATATAATGGGAACATATAAAAAATTGTTGTCACATATCATAATAAATGGATGTAAAATGTATTAAATAATTAAATTATCACATAATGATAGAAATGTTAAGAATTCATAATTTATAACACCATAAACATATCATTAAGGCTTTTCACCAAGGGATTGTCTCATTTCTTATATTAGCTACCACATGAGATCTATTAGTTCACTGAAGGTTTATATAATTTTGATCCCCATTAATCACATAAAATTAAAATACATTAAATCATATACTAATGAGAATAAGTTATTCCTGGTATTATGTTTAAGGATGAACTAATTAGAATGACATGGAATTATTTCTCAACAAAACTTACCATACAAGTATTTTTGGTATAAAAAAATGTATTCTATAGATTATCAATAGATTTCCCCAGTTAATGAATTAAAAATGGTGTATATGTGAATTTAATTGACTCGTATAGAGAATAATTAGAGATTCACAATGTTTAAATATTTTCCCTTATCAAGTGAAGAATATGGATTTATTCTTATCGGGTACTTATAAAAATTAAGATTACAAATGAGTTTGGGTAGTGGAGAGTGTTGACCTCACCTGTTTTGATAATCTCAATTATGTGTTAATATGTGTTTATAATCTTATGTTGATAATAATATCAAAATAATCATTATAATATGTTAATCACTATTTATCTATGTTTATACGTCCTTTGAAATAATTCTAACTCAATCTGCATATGTGTTGCATAGAACAGATAAGTGTTAAGTCCACCGATATAAAACTACTGATAAGGTCACTGATACAGTTAAGGTCACCGATATGCATAACTGTTACCGATAGAAGCAAAACTACCGATAGAATAAGTCAACCGATATGCATAAGTCTACTGGTACGCATAAGTCCACTGGTATGCACTTAATCACTGATAAAGAACAGAGCTACCGGTATGCACAAGCTACCGATATAAGGAGCTACTGGTACAAGAACAAAGAGCTACCGATAGAGACTCACCGCTACACAGAGAGCTACCGATACAAAGAAATACAGCTACCGATAGAAGTTCATTGATACAATGAGCCATTGACTGATACAAGGAGCTACCGTTACAAGGAATAACAGCTACCGATACAGAGGAGCCACCGCTACAAACTCGTTGTTACAAGGAGGTACCGATTGAGAACCAGTCACTTTCCCCAAACTATATTTCTATTTGTTTATTTAGCAACAGTCATATTTGATGATTTTAATGCAGTTAATGTTATTTAATGATAGTTGTTGGCATGTCAGGGAACCATACCTCGTACCTGTAAAAAGGTAATCATTCCCATTATCGGAGCTGAAAGCTATAAAAGGAAGGACAAAATTCGTGCAAAAGTAGTGCGAAATAAGGGCTGAAGAGTGTTGAAAAGTGGTGCATACACATAGAAAAGAAAGGCTACATCCATACTGGAAGAACACTGGACATACACGAAGCCATTCATTCTAGAAGAGAACACAAGCTGCACCTTAGCCAAAGAGAACTACAACGAGCTCTTCATACACTCAAGCTGATCAAACTGAACTTGAAGAAAACGACCCTCTATTTTTCAGATAAAAACCAGAGAAGGACTCAGGAGCATTCTTGATCAATCAAAGGAGTCAATAGCTGCACTTCAAATCACTAGAGCATTCTAAAACTCATATATACTCTCTCAGTGATTCTTTTATTTACATTTTTAGCAGTGTGCATACTCAGTATATTTTATACACACATTGTCTCCCGTGCTAAACTGGAGTATTTCTAAATCCTCACACAAACCTTCTATAACTCTCTTATATCCCACTGTGGATAGTGTTAGAGGTCAAGTAGGACCTGGACAGCCAGTGTGATATTGTTTTGTTTTCCCACGTAGAACTGTGGTAGAGGTCTTAGTACCTGGACAGTCTTTGCACTGTTGTTTACCCCGATCCATGGTGTGGATAAAAATTTATATAAATTGTTTGAGAGGACTAAGTCTCGGCTTGAGACTGAACCTCTTGTTTTAAAACTGTTGTGCTTACTCATTTTGGTTTTATCCTATATTGAATATTCCACTGCTAATTACTTTGAAATATAAAATTGTTTTAAAGTTACTTTGATAGTTAATCTAGAAAGTGTTTGTAACTATTGTAAATCGGTAGGTTAGTTTCAAAAGCTAATTTGATCTTATGATTAAATTAACTGAGACCTAATCAATCTTTTGAGAACCTAACTGAACCTCTACAGTTTTGCAAATTCACTACAGTTTAACTTTGTTTTCAATTGGGGGATTTTAATAGAAATATTTTTAACAGAAATTTTTAATTGGAACTCAATTCACCCCCTCTTGATTATCCACTCCGACCAACATTTGGTATCATAGGATTGTTTATTATTAAAGGATTGTAAAACACTTTGTTTTTCAACTGTGATTTTAGTTGTATCTTAAAGATCTTAAATTTCTATTAGTTCTAAATTTTATCTCTTTAAATATATTTGCTAAAATCTGATTATGGATAATAGACTAGAAGGTGATGCTACCAACAGACCACCTTTCTTCAATGGTACAAATTATGCCCAGTGGAAACTTAAAATGAAAATTCATTTAGAAAGTATGGGATTTGACATCTGGACGGCTATAGAGACTCAATATAAAATTCCAAAAACTGAAAGAACTACTTGGGATGAACCTACTAAGACTGCTTACAATAATAATTGTAAAGCAATGAATGCTTTATACTGTGTTTTGGGTGATGAGTAATTTAATAGAATATCTGCTTGTAAAACTACTTATGAAATCTAGGACACTTTGGTTATTTCTTATGAAGGAACAACCAATGTTAAATAAATGAGACTAAACACCTATACTATTAAGTATGATAATTTTAAAATGAATTCTGATGAACATATTTTTTACATGTATCTTAGGTTCAATGAGATCGTCAACACTATGAGATCACTTGGAAAAGTTGTTCCTGCAAAGGAGCAGATTATGAGAATACTACGATGTCTACCAAAAAGATGGAGAGACACATCTGTTTCAATAAGAGAATCATGTGATATAAGTTCAGTGCCTGTTAAGGAATTAATTGGTAAGCTTATGTTGTATAAAGAAGAACTTAAAGTAAACAAGGAAGAAGATGATGAACCAAGGAACAAGTCAGTAGCCTTCAAGACATCTGCTTCAAAGAGAAAGGACAAGTAGAAAATTCATGTACCTACTGAAAGCTTGAGTAGTGATGAGAGTACATCTGACAGTGATGCTGAAATGGCTCAGATATCCAAGAGATTCAAGAAGTTCTACAGGAAGAAGAAATTATTCATAAAATCAAACTACAAAGGAAAATATGACAACAAAGGTCATTAGAAGAAGGATTGGAAAAAGTATGATAAGAGTGATGAAATTGTCTGCTATGAGTGCAAAAGGGAAGGACATGTAAAAGCAGACTGTCCAAAATTAAAGTTCAAAAAGAAACATGACTACAAGGACAATAAGTACAAGAAAGCTATGAAAGCAACTTGGAGTGCTTAAGAAGACAGTTCAAGTGATTATAATTCCTCTCGGGATGAAAAATCTCAAAAATCTAACATGTTTTTTATGACAAAAACATCTGAGGTGACATTGGATACTCTTGGTTTAAATTCATATTATTCTGGAGTTGATTCTAATTCTAATTCTCATTCTGATTCTGAAAATATGTCTAGTGAAGAGTTGTTTGAATATTGTAATATGATAGAATAAACATGTAATGAGGTTAAGGACAAGTATAAACCCTTAAAGAAACAACATGCTTTGACTAGCTCTGTTAAATCTGCACTTGATATAGAAAAGGAAAAGAATGCTCAATTACTTAAGGAAAATACTGATCTGAAATTATCCAATGAGCAATTAAGGAAGGACTTAGAAAAATTCACAAATGGAAAAGATACACTTACACAAATTTTAGGAAAACAATTGGCACCAAAATATACCACTGGTATAGGCTATCAGCCTGGAAAGAGACAGATTACTAAAACTAGATTTATTCCTAAATCTGGACAGAATGCTGCTAGTTCTAGTTCTGGAAATTCATATGCTTCAACTAGTTATTCATATGGTTATAGATCAAATAAATTTTATCTTTCAAAATCTATTAATTCTGTAAATTATTTGAGACCCATAAGACAAATATGGGTATCTAAATCTTTGATTGCTAACCTATCTGGACCCAAGAAAATCTGGGTACCAAAATCATTTTCTGTTTAAACCTGTTTTGTAGGAAACTTGCTTGAAAAGTTCCCATAAGAAGGTATGGTACTTGGACAGTGGATGTTCAAGGCATATGACTGGAGATTACTCGTGCTTCAAGAGTTTAATCAAAGTTGATGGAGTCTATGTCACCTTTGGTGATAACTCTAAAGGAAATATCATCGACTTAGGCCAGATTGGTAACACTGATTCAGTTTTAATTTCCAAAGTCTTATTTGTTGATGGACTTAAATATAACCTGTTAAGTATTTCTCAATTGTGTGATGATGGTTTCAATGTTAAATTTGAAAATGACTCTTGTAATGTTTTTAATTCTAAAAATGTTCTAGTATTTTCTGCTTTGAGAAATGAAAATGTTTATGCTATTGATTTGAATTCTTTAGCTAAACAGAACATTACTTGCTTAAATGTTTTTCATAAAGAGTCTTGGATATGGCACAGAAGATTAGGACATTGCAACATTTATTCACTTAGAAAACTGACTAGGAAAAACTTAGTTAGATACCTACCTAAACTTTAATTCCCAACTAACAAAGTTTGTAATCCCTGTCAAAAGGGAAAGCAATATAAAGTTTATTTTAAATCAAAGAAAGAAGTTTCAAATTCTCAACCTCTCGAGTTGGTTCACATGGATTTGTTTAGGCCCTCTAGATTTTCTAGTTTAAATGGGAAGCATTATGTCTATGTCTTAGTAGATGACTATTCTAGGTACACTTGGGAATACTTTTTAGCTCACAAAAGTGAAGCTTGTTCTTACTTTATTAAATATTCCAAGTCTGTAAAGAACCTTAGTGAAATTAAGATTAAAAATTTGAGAAGTGATCATGGTCGTGAGTTTGAAAATCATGAGTTTGAATCTTATTGCTCACACAATGGCTATAATCATAACTTTTCTACCCCTAGAACACCTCAGAAAAATGGTGTAGTAGAAAGAAGAAACAGAACCCTTCAAGAGATTGCAAGAACTGTGCTTAATGAGTATGACCTGCCTATTTACTTTTGGGATGAAGCTGTAAACACAGCCTGTTATATTATAAATAGAGTCCTGATTAGACCTGTTCTCAAGAAGACCCCTTGTGAATTGTGGAATAATAGGAAACCTAAGGTTAATTACTTCAGAGTTTTTGGTTGCAAAGTCTTTATTCTCAATACAAAAGATAACCTTGACAAGTTTGAATCCAAGAGTGATGAAGGAATTTTTCTCAGTTATTCATGAACTAGAAAAGCCTATAGATTCTTTAATAAAAGAACCAAATGTGTGGAAGAATCTGTTCACATCAAGTTTGATGAAACTGATCCAGATGAATCCAAATCTTCCATTGAAAATCTTGAAGAAGACTTGTATGTTCTGGACCTTAATGATAAAATCAATGAACCTATTGTAAAGAAATCCAGTTCTGGAAACTTTCCAGAACCTGCTTCTGTTGAACCAGATTCTACAGATGAACCTGAAATTTCTAGTCCCACCTTTACTAGATCAACAAGGATTCTAAAGAATCATCTTTTAGATGCTATTGTTGGTAATCTTGGTAGAGGGGCACAGACTAGAGCTTCTCTAAGAAATCAGGTTGAACATCAAGCGTTTATTTCATAGTTAGAACCTAAAAATGTCAATGATGCAATCAATGATGAATTTTGGGTAATGGATATGAAAGAATAATTAAATCAATTTGAAAGAAACAAAGTCTGAGAATTAGTTGACAGACCTAAGGACACTTTGACCATAGGCACCAAATGGGTTTTTAGAAACAAAGTTGATGAGTCTGGAAATATAGTTAGAAACAAAGCTAGGTTAGTTGCACAAGGGTATAGTCAAGAGAAAGGAATAGACTATGAGGAAACTTTTTCTCCTGTAGCTAGATTAAAATTCATTAGGATTCTACTTTCCTGTGCTGCTCATCTGAATTTCAAGTTATATCAAATGGATGTTAAAAGTGCTTTTCTAAATGGTTTTATAATTGAAGATTTTTTTGTTGAACAACCACCTGGATTTACTAATCCTCATTTTCCAAATCGAGTTTTTAAGCTATCTAAAGCTTTATATGGTTTGAAACAAGCTCTACGAGCTTGGTATGATAGATTAAGAAACTTTATTATTTCAAAAGGTTTTACTAAAGGGATTTCTGATCCAACTCTCTTTATCAAAAGAATTTATAAAGATGTATTGATAGTACAAATATATGTTGATGATATTAGTTTCGGATCTTCTAAAAATACTTTGTGTATTGATTTCTCAAAGAGTATGCAAAATGAATTTGAAATGAGTTTAATGGGAGAACTCAAATATTTTCTTGGATTTCAAGTTTTTCAAAATGAAAATTGTATTATTTTGAATCAAAGTAAGTATACAAAGGATATTTTAAAACGTTTTGGTTTGGATATTATTAAGGAAAGTGATACACCCATGAGTACTAACTGTAAGTTGGACATTGATGAATCTGGGAAACTAGTTGATCAAACCAATTATAGAGGTATGATTGGAAGTCTACTGTACCTTACTGTTAGTCGACCAGACATTATGTTTAGTGTGTGTATGTGTGCAAGATTTCAAGCTAATCCTAAAGAATATCATTTTATTGTTGTCAAAATAATTTTCAAATATCTTAAACATACTGCAAATTTAGGTTTGTTTTATCGAAAAGGACAATCTTTTGAATTAATGAGTTATTCAGATGATGACTTTGCTGGTTGCAAGTTGAACAGAAAAAGCACATATGGAACATGTCATTTATTGGGAAAATCCTTAGTATCTTAGTGTAGTAAGAAGCAGAATTCTATTTCTTTGTCTAATGCTAAAGCAGAGTATATAGTTGCTGGTAGTTGTTGTGCACAAATTCTGTGGATGAAACACACTCTTTTGGACTATGGATATCAATTTAGACATGTATCAATAAACCGTGATAACACGAGTGCAATTAACATCTCTAAAAATCCTATGTCTCACTCTAGGACCAAACACATTGATGTAAAGCACCAATTTTTAAGAGATAATTACCAAAAAGGTGATATTACTCTTGAATTTATAGGTATTGAACATCAATTAGCTGACATTTACACCAAACCTTTAAGTTCGGATAGGCTAAGTTACATTAGACATGAGTTAGGAATGATAGATCACTGTTAGAAACCTCACCATTAGAAACCTCACCATCAGAAACCTCACTGTTAGAAACCTCACCATTAGAAACCTCACCGGTATGGACCTCACTGATAGATAAACCTCACTATTAGGAATTCTCACCGGTATGTATTACCGATGGGTCGCGCTGTTTTCAAAGTTTTTAATCTTTAGCCGCCAGAATCTATATCATTTATACTTTACTTATTATATTTTAATTATTTATTTTACGATTCCTAAATGATAAAACTAAGTCTTAGTTACTTCTCAATCCACCGAACTCTCATCTCTCAAACCTGAATCCTTGAATCCCCGAATCTCATGGAAACCCTAAATTTTTCAATCCAGAGATGGCAAAAACCAAACTCCCTACTATTAGACATGACACTGATGAGACAAATACGAAGAAGAAGAAGACCGAGCCTGAAGCAAGTAGCAGTGTTAGAAGAACAAGATCGGGGAGGCGTCTAGTGAATCCACATTTACAAAATAGAGATATTGTAATTGAGAAAGATCTATGTGCGGAATGGGTGATGTCTAGCAATTCATTAGTTCTATAGGTGCTGGAAGATCAGAGATGGGTAGAATACTTCTCAAATAACAATGGCCCCTACTATTTGAAGCTAGTAAAATAGTTCTATGAGTTTGTTAGTTTTGAGAAATCCGATGAAGAAAATAGAATGGTTTCATGGATAAATGACAAGGAAATAGCCTTCTCATATGTTGAGTGGGATGAGTACCTGAGAGTACCACATAAAGGAGTTTTTGGATATTCATCGAAGATAGTACCACCTACAAGTGACATATTTGATTATGAGACTACCTTAGAGGAGCTCACTAGTAGTGGAAGGCAGAGAAAAGTGGTAGCTGCTGAAATGGATGGAGAAAACAGACTGTTGTATAAATTTGTGCAACATGTGCTAAGTCCAAGAAGAGGGGACTTTGAAAATTTGAGATATCAAGACATCTATCTGTTACATCTATTGAGACATGGTGTGAAGGTGAATCTGTGCAGGATGCTAATGATTCAAATGGAGGATATGACCAGACCCAAATCAAAGACCAATGCTTTATTCTTTGCCAAGTTGATTTCGGTTATGATTAAAGTAAAGGTAGTAGCTGAGTCTCAGGTGAGACAGTGGTGGTAAGAAACAACTTTTGTATCACAAGCACAATGTGTAAGTATATGAAGATAAATTAGAATCTGTGGAAAAGAGAGTGGGTTATTGATTATAAGAATTTATATGATAAGTTTAATCCTGTGGATCATCCTTCTCGGCCTAAGTATGTGAGGGATCTAGGTCTAGGACTTGATAAGGAGGAGCCACAGTATAGTGATGATTCAGAAGAGGAGGATTCATCTTCAGCAGATGGAGGAGATCCAGACTTACCTCCTAGCCCAACTCCTAAAGTTACATCACAAGAAAAGGGAAGTGATTTTTTGAACCTACCTAGTACAGAAACTATTTTGGGTGTAATCAATAAAGAGGCACCTGTAGTTGAGGAAGACCAGCAGAGACCAAATCAGGAAGAGGCTACCCCAGAGAATGAGGAACAAGAAAGAGGATCTGAAACTGAAGCATCTGCTTCTACCACCTTGAGCTTAAGTCCTCTGATTGGAAGTTCTGATGTGCCTTTAGATTATGTTCTTGATGAAGTTGATAGACCTTCTCCTATTCCTGAGGAGCCTCCTACTGTTGCAGAAATAGAGATAGTTGTGCAAGATTTTTCTAATGAGGAAGACCGAGCAGCTGAGGGTGCTATTGCTGTACAAGAGAATGCACCAGTTGAACGGGAGCATCCAACCAGAATTGGCAGTGTTTCAGTGGATGTTGAGATTAAGGACTGGGAAGAGGACCCAGGGTTTGTAGTTTGTGGATTGGATTACCCATATTCTGATAATGAGACATCCCTCAGTCGACCAGAAGTTAGTTATGATATTCTGTCTGAGATATTACCTGAGAATGTGGTAAGAAAATCTGATCTAAATCAGTTGAAGTCTGATATAAAGGTTAGATTTGTGGAAGAAATAAGAAAAATGGAAGCATCCTTAGTCTCATCAATTTAGTCTGTTATGAATAAATCAGTGGCTAGTATTGTATCTGACAGAGCACGTGTTTTTGTGCCTGTTAATATAGTCACCAGGGATGACTTAGAATCTTTGAAGGCTGAGATGAAAGAGTTTTTGAGTGCTTCTGTTGCCGAGTTAAAGAGTCACTTTGTTGAAGAGATGAGCAATATGGAAAAGTCTTTTGAAATCTCTCTTGGTTGTAATGTGTCAACCTTTGTGGCAGAGATAGTGGATGGAATCACAGCTTTCCAGAATCAGATGTCTATCTTGGGAGAAGATGTTGAATTTCTAAAGAAATCAGTTGTCTCTATGGAATCCTATATGAGTTCTAAATCTCAAGCAGATAAGTATTTGGCCTATGTAAAAAGTGTTCTAAGCCAGATGGTTTCAGTTTTTGAGGGCTTTAAGAAGTCAGTGGAGAATCATGTCAGTACTCAGGATTCTCTTGTAAAGAATCTTATCAGTGGCCTAACTAAGAGTTTCAAGGAAACTGTGGATTTTTCTATTGGTTCTCTTGCTTCCAAACCTTCAATAGATTTGGATCAGTTTAGAGCTTTGATGAAAGAGGAGCTTGGTTCAGCTTCAACCAATAGCTCTATGGACTCATCTGCCATGACCCAAGTGGTGTCTACCACTAGAGATATCATGAAGATTGTCCAAGATTATATGAGAGAAGCTTCTGCTTCTCAGAAAGAAGTGAAAGACAAGGTAGATTACTATTTCCAAAG
Source organism: Viscum album (assembly GCA_963277665.1). Lineage (NCBI taxonomy): Eukaryota > Viridiplantae > Streptophyta > Magnoliopsida > Santalales > Viscaceae > Viscum > Viscum album. The sequence continues at coordinate 457,946,661 of OY728136.1, forward strand.
GGTCTACACCAAACATCAGCTCAACAACCATTTCAATCTTATGTTAGAGAACATGAATCTCCCTCCTGTCAATCAAGCCTTTAGAGAACAAGTCAGCAAGCTCAGAGAGTTGACACCTACACTAGAAAAATTAATGGAGAACAAGGATGATTTCATTTCTACTATGGAAAGAGGAGGAGGAATTATAATGGACTTCAGAAATCTCTTATTTCCCTTCTTGCATGTTGATGATCGACCAGTGATTGTACCTCCAGCTTTACCTGCATCTGCCTCTACTACCTCTCCTTCTCAGATGACACCAGTCTAAGCCATCTGAAGCCTTACTCCTATGATCACTCAGAGATCTACACAGTACAGACCAGGCACAGTTTCAGTGGCTCAACCTCCTCTGATCATTTCTAGTGTTCCTAAGCCTCCACCTGCATCCACACAGCCTGAGTCTACCTCGGATCCCAAAGGAAAATCCCACAAGGAAATTCAGGAGGTGTATTGACTAGTGGCTAAAACATTTGATAGGAATCACTTGTATTTTTTTCATTTTTGTACTTCTTTGTATCTTTCTGCATCTTGAAATACAAATGATCTTATTCCCTTTTCCATTCTATTATTTCTCTCTTTGTTTGTTTCCTTCTTTTTGCTAATCACAAAGGGGGAGAAAAATATATGAGCATAATAAAGGGGGAGAACAGACTTGATATGAAAAAATATGGAAGGCCAAAAGGGGAGAAAAATATATGAGCATAAGAAAGGGGGAGACCTATGAGACTTATGAGAAATTTAATTTTACCTTATAGTGCCTATGATACATTTGTTTTATAGTTCTAGTACTTTGTTTTTATTTTGTTTTTACTATTATCTCTGATATAATTACATTTAATACCACGATATCCTCTGATACATTCATGATTATTTTGGATTATAATGTCATAAGTTGTGATTATCAAAAAGGGGGAGATTGTTGACCTCACCTGTTTTGATAATCCCAATTATGTGTTAATATGTGTTTATAATCCTATGTTGATAATAATATCAAAATAATCATTAGAATATGTTAATCACTATTTATCTATGTTTATATGTCCTTTGAAATAATTCTAACTCAATATGCATATGTGTTGCATAGAACAGATAAGTGTTAAGTCCACCGATATACAACTACTGATAAGGTCACTGATACGGTTAAGGTCACCGATATGCATAATTGTTACTGATAGAAGCAGAGATACCGATAGAATAAGTCTATTGGTATGCATAAGTCTACCGGTATGCATAAGTCCACTGGTATGCACTTAATCACTGATACAGAACAAAGCTATCGGTATGCACAAGCTACTGATATAATGAGCTATCGGTATAAGAACAAAGAGCTACCGATAGAGACTCACCTCTACACAGAGAGCTACCGATAGAAGTTCACTGATACAATGAGCCATTGACTGATACAAGGAGCTACCGTTACAAATAATAACAGCTACCGATACAGAGGAGCCATCGCTACAAGCTCACTGTTACAAGGAGCTACCGATTGAGAACCAGTCACTTTCCCGAAACTATATTTCTATTTGTTTATTTAGCAACGGTCATATTTGATGATTTTAATGCAATTAATGTTATTTAATGATAGTTGTTGGAATTTCAGGGAACCATACCTTGTACTTGTAAAAAGGTAATCATTCCCATTACTGGAGATGAAAGATATAAAAGGAAGGACAAAAGTCGTGCAAAAGTAGTGCGAAATAAGGGCTGAAGAGTGCTGAAAAGTGGTGCGTACACACAGAAAAGAAAGGATACATCCATACTGGAAGAATAATGGACATACACGAATCCTTTCATTCTAGAAGAGAACACAAGCTGCACCTCATCCAAGGAGAACTACAACGATCTCTTCATACACTCAAGCTGATCAAACTGAACTTGAAGAAAACGACCCTCCGTTTTTCAGATAAAAATCAGAGAAGAAATCAGGAGCATTCCTGATCAATCAAAGGAGTCTAGAGATGCACTTAAAATCACTAGATAATTCTAAAACTCATATCTAATCTCTCAGTGATTCTTTTATTTACATTTTGAGCAGTGTGAATACTTTGTATATTTTATACACACACTGTCTCCTGTGCTAAACTGGAGGATTTCTAAATCCTCACACAAACCTTCTATAACTCTCTTGTATCCCACTGTGGATAGTGGTAGAGGTCAAGTAGGACCTGGAAAGCCAGTGTGTTGTTGTTTTGTTTTCCCACGTAGAAATGTGGTAGAGGTCTTAGTACTTGGACAGTCTTTGCACTATTGTTTACCCCGATCCAGGGTATGGATCAAAATTTATATAAATTGTTTGAGAGGACTAAGTCTTGTCTTGAGACTGAACCTATAGTTTTAAAACTGATGTGCTTACTCATTTTGGTTTTATCCTATATTGAATATTCCATTTCTAATTACTTTGAAATATAAAATTGCTTTAGAGTTAATTTGATAGTTAATCTAGAAAGTGTTTGTAACTATTGTAAATCAGTAGGTTAGTTTCAAAAGTTAATTTGATCTTCTGATTAAATTAGCTGAGACCTAATAAATCTTTTGAGAACCTAACTGAACCTCTACAGTTTTGCAAATTCACTACAGTTTAACTTTGTTTTCAATTGGGGGATTTTAATAGAAATATTTTTAACAAAAATTTTTAATTGGAACTCAATTCACCCCTCTTGAGTATCCACTCCGACCAACAGAGAGTATATATTTGATATGGTGGGAGACTAAAGTAATTATGGATAAATAAACATATAAAAAACAAAATCCTTAATTGTGGTCAGTAAATATAATTTGAATCATCCATAACATATACACCGAGAGAGTAAAACCAAGTGTACAACAAGGCCCACTTGTTGTGCACCAAGTGATGATCGAGTTAATACCCAGTAATCCTTTTTCAAGTTTATTACCCTTAGGTGCATCTATTTCATAGACACGTCTTCTCTTTTGTATCTATAAAAGCATTTAATTTATAAAAAAATCACACACACACTTTTCTTTATAAAAATTCAGGATGGTTTTACGATTATGTGAAAGTTTGAGCATAGTAAAAGCTTATGAATTGGGAAATGAAGTGAGTGAGATGAGTAATCATGTGGAAGGAATAAATTAATGATAATAATTAAAATTATTTCAAGAAAATACATTAATAATAAAATGAAATTTAAAAAGGATAAAATAAGGAATATTTAAATAGGAATTATAATGTTATATAGAATTAACCCTTACTCCAGTATGGTAACGACTTATGAAAGGGTAAAATTAGAGAAATTTGGGTATTATAACATTGATAATAAATAAAAGAGGTGATAATTACATGGTTATATAAGAATATAAGTATATAAAGTGGTAGTTTAAAATATATTATAATAAAATAATTTGAAATAATAAATGATGATGGTGAAATAGGAACCCTTACCTTCTCTCAAGATTCATAGTTTAGAGATAAACCATAGAACAAACCAAACTTTTCAATAATTAAGAGAGGGATATGGGATAGACTCATTGAGATATCTATGAATTGGTAACTTAATATGTTTTGTAGGATAATGATAATATGGTGTGGTTATTTATAGGTGTAGTGAGTGGAATTTCATCAAATAAACTATTGATTATTTTATTTTATTCATTATCCTAAGTGATCCACACTACCACAAAACCGAGCAAGGCCAGTGCCAGCCTTTATTGGCACTAACGAAAAAGCACTGATAAAGGAGGGTACGTTTATCAGAACTAAAAAAAGTGCTGATAAAAGTACCCATTTATCAGTGCTTTTTTTAGCGCTGATAAGGTACCCCCTTAAACAGCGCTTTTTTTAGCGCTGTTAAAGGGTACCCCATTATCAGCGCTTTTTTAGTAGCGCTGATAAAGGGGGTCTTTATCAGCATTTTTTTAAAAGCGTTGATAAATGGTCTACTTCCAAAAAAAATCATTAAAAAAAATTATTAAAATTAAAATATATAGATATAGTTATATTGATATAAATATAATATATAATTTTTAAATATATTTTAGATAAGTATAAATATACATTTACACTTAATATACTTAATATATAATATATTTAGTGAAAATTGCTTATAAAAAAATTAAAAAAATATTTTTAATTAATAATTTTCTAATTGTTATGGAGTAATAGTAATTTAATAACAATTTGAAGACTAAAAAATTAAAAAAAATTAAAAAAAGATCCAAAATTTGTTGAAAACACAACTCGAACATCAAACAGCCATGACTTTTGATCCGAGTGTCCGTTTGAGCTCTACAACATATCAAATTGAAGCCTGCGATGAGATCTACGTGCTAATGATTAAGGCAAAGCCTTTGCCACATTTTTTGAGGCCAAAAAAATCCCAGAAATCCTCCAAAATGAGTTTTTAGTTGGGATACCCCGATTTTTTAACATTTTGTGGATTTTCAGCCTCATTTAAGGGGGTATTATTGGATTTTTTTGGTGGGTACTGAATTTATTCCAAGGTATTACATTCATATTGATAGTATTTCTTTGAAATTTTATCGTTTTTTATAATGTACTGCTATTTATAATCAAATATATAACAATATATACATATTTTTTATATATTCACACATAAAAATTTAATTATAAATATAAATAATAAAATATATTTACATATAAAATATATTAGCTTTATCTAAATAATAACTAATATCCATTTTATTTAAAATAAAAATATAGGAATATTTATATACCTATATATTAATCTAACTATATATATATATATTAATATAACTACATATATATATTCACATAACTATAAATATATATATTAATATCACTATAAATATATATATTAATATAACTATATATATATTAATATAACTATATATATATTAATATAACTATATATATATTAATATAAATATATATTACTATACAAATAAATATAACTAAATATATATATATATAGAGATATCATGAAATGGAAAACAAATCAAAATAGAGGAGTGGTAAGGGTTTAGGCGTGCAAGGGGGAGGTCTCGAGTTCAAAACTTGGTGAAGGCAGGGGCGCACGCATGGGGCTAGATTTTTTTTGGGGGGGGGGGCTAGCACTGATAAAGGGTGGATGGGGTGCATGCGGTCGCTGGAGGGGCTGTAAAGCACTGTAAAAAGGGGGGATCAAGCGCTATAAAAGCCCCCCCCCCCGATTGGCAGGATTTTTTTTAATTTTTTTAATTTTTTTTAATTTTTTTTACTTTTATCAGCGCTTCTTTTTAGCGTTGATAAAAGACCCCTTTTATCAGCGCTTTTTGGAGCGCTGATAAAGGGGACCCCCCCCCCCCCCCTTATCTTCGTCGGATTTAACAGTGCTTTTCTAGCGCTGTTAAAGGCCATTTTTAGTGCTGATAAAAGGGGTATTTGTAGTAGTGCCACTGCAACTCATAGTGCCTAACACCTCCATTAATTCTAAAAAAAATTAGTGATAAAATTTTTCCAAGGGTAACAAATTGGTTTAGTTGAGTCGTGATTACATATATATGATGTCATGTTTACCATATTTTACTGTATTTCACCATTTTTTATAATATTTTACTATTTTTATCAAAAATTTAAAAATCTAACCCATATGATAATTTCGATTTATATATCCCAAATATGTAATAAATTTTATCAAATCTATATTCTAAATATAATAAAAATTTATTTTAAATAAAAACTACTTAAACTAGTTTATATGTAGTGAGCATTACACTAAATAACTACATTACTATTCCAATTTGCAAATAATTATTTTAATGAACTAAAAAATCAAAAATGATATTAATAATATAAAAATAATCCTCCATACATTCAATGTTTATTTTAAAATAAAAAATAATAAAATACATTATAGAATAGTTTTAGTGACAAATAAGTTGCATAACTTTATAAATAAATGTTTTATTGTATCGAAACACACACACACATAGAATGTTTAAATAGTATATATATACATGTTAAAAATATTTTAGACATTAAAGATTATTATGTAAAGTTTTTCTTTCCATATAAAAATAGAATATTAGAGTATGAATATTATTTATCTTCTTCTTCTTTCATACAATGCACAAGAAATTGAACATTAAATTAAAAAATGATTATATTTAGTTGTTTCATTATTTTAAAATTTTAAATGTCAAAAGTATATTACAATTATAACATGTGTAATTATATTCCATTGAGTAATTTTTTAAAAAAAATGACCATATGAAAGTAGAACTATAAACATGATAGTGAAATCAATCATACAAAATATCATGAACAACTCATGGAAAGAAAATTGGATTCATATCATTTCCAAATGATATCGCATAACATCTTGCTAAGGGAATATTAGAGGATACCCAAAATTCAATCCCCCCAAAAGGAGTATAAAAATATTTATAGCATTATAATGAACATTACTATACAACTGTAAAATCCTTTTGAGTTATAGGGGAAATGTAAAAAATTTGGGAAAAGATCCTACATAAAACTTTTGTAGCATGGTTGTAAAAACAACCCTATAGTTAACTTCAGAAAAACCCATTTCAACTATGTTGAAAAAAAGAATTGAAAACCTCAATTTTTAAATAATTATAAATATTAAAACATTTAAAGTAACTAAATTTAAACATAATAAATATGGAGTGTAAGATAAAAATATACATAAGTGGAATTAAATCCCTTTTATTCTTTCTTCTAAAACATTACCTTTTTAAAAAAACAAAAAATTCACCAAATATTGAGAATATAAATTTCATTGAAAATAAATGGAAAATTCAAAAGTAAGCTTAATTGTAAATAATGGTCATGATAGTGCGATAATTAATTAATGTGGGAGATTTAAAAAAATATTCTTTTTACACTTTAGTAAATAAATTAAAAAATAACTCAATAACAACGGAATTGAGTCGAAAAAAACCAGTATTGATTTAATAACATTGGAATTAAAACCCATTATAAGAGATAAATTGAAATTTAATATTATATACCATGAATAAAGAGATAATTATGATATAATATGTAAAATAGGTAGTATAATATTATAAAAAAGTAGGTTTATATTATAAAATGTGTCTCGAAGAAGGAAATTCAGAAAGGGAAACCCCTTAAAGACAAAATAATTTTTGAAATAAGATTTTTTTGAGAAGGCTTTTATGAGGAGGAAATAAAAATTCTAAAAATAAATATGAAATAAAATATATTATAATAATAGGGTGGAACAAACCAAACATAGAGGGGTGCAGTTCAGGAATAAAGGTTATAACTCAATGAATGTAAATTAGGATAACAACAACCCTTACGGATTAGGTACGTATTAATTAAAGGAAAAGAAAAATAAAAAGTGTAAATTAAAGGGAATACCTCAATAATAACAAATTATTTATGATATAAGAAGTTCATAAGATGGTATTTACACAACATAAAAGTAAATTGGTTCATAATAAGAAACATTTATAAAGGAATTAAAATTTATAAAAAGAATCATTTTACCTTTATATTATAATTCTAAAACATTGTGTTTTGAACAAAATATATATTTTATTTCCTTGTCTTTTTTCCTTATGATCAATTCTTCTTATACATACAATGGTTTTTAGATACTCTTCATTAAAATATATTATTTATCTACTTTAATTCCTAGTTTTTATAATAAAATGTTCATTTCTAGATTTGATGAATATAAGAAAATATCAATTTTATACCTACTATATTTCATATTTTTTATTGAAGGGAATAATTTTTATATATCGTGTTCTTGAAATTCACTTTTATTAATTTATTCTTATTTTACTTTAAAAATATAATGAAAACACGATAACCTCATCATATTCCATTATTTTTCAGTGACGATATTCTATAAGATTATTACCTTAAAATGAAATGTAAAATAAAAATATTCATAACTCAAACATATGAGATATATATATATTCCTAGGATGTTAAAAATGGTCTATTATTCCTTGTTGACTTTTATATCCTGAATATGTAATAATAGGGAGATACTACTCATTCCTATATTATCTTATGAAATCTATTTCTAAAAACCACAAAATCTATCATAAATGTTAATAAGGGAACTCTTTCTTTGGAGTTAAGGGAAGATACTCTAAATTTTAAGATTTTGAATTCTATGATATTTCCTCAAGAAGATCATTTTGTGTTTACTCTTTCTCATCATAAAACCCTATTCTACTTAAAGGATGATATTCAGATTTTGGATAAAATAATATATATAGGATCATCTTTAAATTCACCAAAACATTTGGATAATTTTTTTAAAAATAATTTGAATATTAAACCAAGTGTGTGTACTTATAACTTTAAATAATAAATGGATAAATATATTTTTAATGTATACTTAAATATATCACTAACTTGTATCCTTTTAATATACAGGTTTCTAGTTCTAGTGAGATATAATTGGCACAATCACTATAAAAACTGCTTAGTTTGGAGTTAAACTACTTCCATCCAATTTGAAATACACCTATGATTTGGGAAGATGAAAATATTCATGTGATAATTTCAAATAACATGATCCTAAATAAGAACATAAAATTTTAACCATCCTAAAATAAAATGTGAAGGATATAAGCTGGACACTAAGATACATTCATGGGATTAGTCTCATTATTTTTATACACCATATATTGATAGTGATTGAATAAAAACATATGTGGCAACATCAGAAAAGTATAAATCTGGCCCTAATTGAAGTAGTTGAAAAATAGATTAAATTGTTTTTAAGAGATGGAATAATATATCCAATATCATACTCCTGATGGGTGATTCTCATCCAGATTGTAACAAAAAGCAATGGAATCACTATTATTTAGAATGAAAATTTTGAACTTGGACCCACTAGGATCTAAAATAATAGGAGGTTTGTATTGATTATAGAAAATTGAACCATGTGATCTAGAAATACTAAATTCTCATTATCTTTAACGATCACATGATATAATGATTATTTGGGAAGTGTCATTATTGTTTTCTTGATATATTTTCGTGTTATTTTTCAGGTACTTGTAGCACTAGAAGATAAATAAAAAAACTACATTCACTTGTATCAACAATATGTTTTCATAATAAAGGATGTATATTGGTTTATTTAATTCCCTATATACATTAAAAAAAATTCATGGTAAGTATCTTATAACACATTATTTAAATCTTAATAGTTTTATTTTTTATGAGATTACAGTTTATAGAACTATTTTTTATTTTTGTTTTGAGAATTTGGAAAATGTTTTAAAAAAGTGAAGTTAAAAGAAATGAGTTTTGAATTTTAAAAAATTTCAATTTATGGTGGAGAAATGTAATTTAATACACCGCATTATTTCAAAATAAGATAATAAAGAAGATATGATTAAGGTGGATATCATCTCTATAATAAAATAACCCACCAATGTTATACATGTTAGGTCATTTCTAGGACATGATGGGTATTATATAAGGTTTATTAGAGATTTTATAAATAATTTTTTTACCTTTGAGTAATATGTTTAATATGTGTACTCATTTTGTGTTTTATGGATCATACAGGAAATTTATTAACCAGATTATGGATAACTTGACCACAACCATGATCATCAAGCCACCATCCTAGGAAAAACCATTTGAAGTGTTGGGTGATGGATATAACCAAGTAGTAGGATAATTATTTTCCCAAAATATCAATGGACATTCACATGTGATAGAATCTAATTACAAACCCCTAGATTTAGTTCAGATTAACTGCACAATCATAGAAAAGAAGTTTTTGTCTATATTTCTTACACTCTAAAAGTTTCATTCATATCTACTAGGAAGTAATGAAAAAGTTTATTTAGATCATGTTTCTCCAAGGTACTTATTGAAGAATTTTGATTCAAAACCAAGGTTGTTAAGATATATTATTCTTTTATAATAACTCAACATTGATTTAAAGGATAATAATAGGTGTGATAACTTATTTATAGACCAAATGAGTAGACTTTACCAGACTGTTGAGGTTGATTTACCTATAGGAAAATCCCTAAATAATAAACTCCATGGTTATAAACTCTATAAAATCCCCAGTAAGGTTCCATGGTATGTGGACATGGATACTTAATTTATCATCTCATAGGTACCATACTTATTTTCTAAGAACAAGTTACATAATCCAATATCTAAATCAAGGTAAAATATTTGGGAGGATCCATACTTGTAGAAAATTTCTAATAATTAGGTGATTATGAGGTATATACCTGAGGAGGAGGTAACTTCTTTTCTTAAATTCTTCTATACACTTTCATTTGAAATTCATTTTGGACCTTAAAAAATAATAAGGAAAATATTATAGGACAAACTATTTTGGACTATAATTTTCAAATATTCCCATAATTTTTAAAAAAAATTTAAATAATAAAAATTCTTTGGATGGATTTATAAAGGCAATAAATTCCCTGAAAACGTAGTTTTTTTTTTGAAATATTTAATGTTTGGTGAATAGACTTAATGTTTTCATTTACTATTGTTTTATTTACTTATATTCTCATGGTATTATATTATGTTTCTAAATGGATTGAGGCCCAAAACACTATAAGACATTATTCTAGAGTGGTTATAGAGTTTCTAAGATCGTACTTTTTTTTATGTTTGGAATACCTCAAGAAATTATTAATGATCAAGGCACACACTTCTATAATCGAATAATGGAAACACTCATAAAAATGTATGGAGTAAAACACAAAACCTCTTCTACTTACCACCCACAAAAAATGGTTAGGGTGGGTTATCCAATATAGAATTAAAAATAATCTTTGAGAATATAGTACAAGCCAACCAAAAAGACTATAGAAATAATCTAGAGGATGCACTATAGGAATAACATAATACCTTAAATACCCAACATGGAATGTATACTTACAGAATAGTTTATGGTAAAATTGGTTACTTTCCTATTGAGATACAATATAATTTCTACTTCGTTATAAAACAAATGAACCTATAATTTAGTCAATATAGATAAAAATGAATGTTCCAAAATGGATAGTATTGAGAATTTAAGGATATAATCATCTAAAAACTTAGTTTTGTTATAGTAAAATACCATATATTTCCATGAAAAACTATATAGCGACCCAGGATTAACATACAATTATATTACATCATTTTTTATGAATATTTAGTAAATTAAAAAAGTACATGTCGGAGGACCATAATAGTTTACTATCTTTGAAAACATTAAAAAAATCTTATAACTTGGTGAAAGATCTTCAGTGTTTCCCATAAAGATATTACCCTTCAGTACATCCACTTAAAAAATTAATTAATAACCCGGGTAAAGGAAACATAATAAATGGGTTTACTTAGATGCTCAGTAAGGGTAGACAAAAGAGATATGTAAGAATAAATATGAGCATAAAGGTATAATAATGTGATCCTACCATTAGAAGATCATTCTTAGTATATCAAAGATCATAAAAATGAATCATGGCATAAAGATTTTAAGTTCATAAGACATGAATCATGAGGGTAATAAATAATCATAAATTAGTCATAAACCATAAGCCCATTTCATATAATTTTGGCATCGTTATATATGTTAAAAAACATTTCATGTGTCAATATTAACTACCAAGACCATCAACATAGTGGATCAGGACACACTTGTTTCTCATAGTAGATCAGGCCACACCTATTTACCATAGTGGATTAGGATAGACCAGTTTCCATAGTGTATCTGAACACACATATTTCCCATTGTGGATCAGTACAAACCTGTTTTCCATTGTGTATCAAGCCCATCAACATGTTTTATATCATTATCTCATGAGATATAAATATTTACCCAATGAATTGGAAGGATATATAAGTACCACTAATATAATAATAAAATCATACATATATATTCCATAATATCATAAACAATCACATCATAACATATGAAATGAAATGGGTGTCATAAACATGTAATCATATCAAAACCTATTCAAAAGAGACAAGTTTCATAATAATTTCATCAAAGCATAAACTGTGAAAATAAGTGTATAACCCATGGAAGAGAATTTTTTTTAATAAACATATGACCCATGAAAGAGAAATTGGTTTCATAAACACATAAACCATGAAATATAAATGGGTTCTGTAAAAATATAACCCATGAAAGATAAAAAGTTTTCATAAACATTATTCCATCAAAACATAAACCATTCAATAAAATAATAAGAATGGTGACCTTGGATAACATCTCTAGTAATGAATTAGTAACACCAAAGTATTTCATCTTATATGAAACATAAATTTTTATAAATATTTTAAAATCAATTACTAAGGAAAATATTCTTTCTTCTTTGAAAAATTATTTTTAAAACATATAAATTTTTTGAAAACTTTTTTCTTTGAAAATAGCATTGAAAACCTGTAAAGGGAGATTTGAAAACCATAAAACAATTTTAAAATACTTTTTCCTTGAAAATGATAAGAAAATATCATTTTAAAAGAAAATTTAAAACATTTTTAAAAACATTTATTAAAATATGGTTTATGAATAAAACAGATTTCTGACGAAAGGGAGAGATGAGGTCAAATTTCCTTAATTTTTTTATTAATTATCATTATTAAAAAAGAGTGAAAAAAGGTACTAATAAATGAATATATCATGACTAAACATAGTATATGAAAAAAATTAGTGTTATTTAATTATGGATCATAATATTTCATCAATAAAATAATAATCATAAACAATCCCAGTAAACAATGGGGTTGTTGCAATAAACTCTTACCACTTGGTAACTTTGAATCATGATCCCCATGTAAGAAAATGATATTACATTAAGCTTAAAATATCACTGAAAGAATTATATTCATGATATAAAATGTCAAATATTATTATACACACCTGGTAAAATATTGTAGATGTATAACAAAACATGTTTCTCAAAGAATATAAATTGGGACAAATTTTCTTTACCGATTTGGTAACTTTTGAAACATAAAAGCCATGAAATAGAAATCAGAAAATGGATATATAAATACCCATAAATTTATTTATAATAATCATATAATAAATTCATGGTATGTATATATACCACACAAATGAAATGATTAGTGAATAAGGCATAAGTCTCGTAGAAATAAAAGTGAGACTAGAAATCCCTTTACCTTGAGTCTTGAAATTCTTCATACATGTTCAAACCTCCTATATAATAAATATAATTTTTTTATACATATACTATCGAAAAATATTATTATATATAATAAAATATATTATTTTTTTATGACTTTATATTACATGTTTATTAACAACTCCAAGTTAGTGTTACATTTTGGGTAATATCCTCTTTATTTTTTGTATATGTTTTGGATTACTATTCATGATCCTATTACTTATATAATGATTTACTTATTTATGGAATATAAAACATGATATAAATATAATATATATTCATAATATATTTATTTATAAAAATCTATAAAATATATAAATATAAAATAGAATACACCGTTCATAGAGACGATATGCCATACATACGCATGAACGTTATTTCTGTTTTTATTTCCATATTGAAAGAAAGTAAGTAAATAAAATATATCTATATATATAACATTATTAAAATAGAATTATTATTTCATATATATCATATAATTTCACTAAACTCGTCATTAATTCATTCAATGCAAAGTGTGAATGAATCACATCGTTTTGAGGAGACGGTAGTCCACACATCCACAAACAAAGTTATCATATTTTCAAAAAATGGGAAGTATGAAGTTATATTTTATGTAATAATTAAATAAGAATAAATAAATCATAAATATCATATATAAAATAAAAAAATAGATTTTATATCATAATTACTAACTATGAGAGGTGGTAAAGGAAAAAGAAACTACATATTTTCGTGAGGCGATAATTTGCCGTACACAATAATGGTAAGTTCGTTAACCATTAGATAAAAGTGTGTGTAAGTTTTGGTAGAAATAATAGAATAAAAACATATTATTATTATATATAATAATTAGGTTATTGTATAATCATGTAATAAGAATAATTTATGTTTTGGATGATGAAAATAAAATAAAGGATCTTGAGGAAGGATGTTACCTCTTCTTTGGGTAACTCCTTTTTGTTTACACCAAAGGGATTCCTTGGTTGGATTTATACACAAATGTAGGCCTATGGGATAAAGGGAGGGATGTTTTTTGATTATTTTATATGATTTTGGGATATTAAAAGTGATTTATAGGTGTCAATAAGTTTGAGGGGTGAGTTCATTTTTAAGTGGAGGATGAGTAACATTCTTGCAAAACTTTGAAAAGAGAATTCCATCCATGTTTTTCCAATTTAAAGTGGCTTCAATAATGGTACCAATTAAATAAAAGGGATAATATGGTAAAATATTAACATAAAATGTATTTTTAACATGTCTATAGGCGATTTTGGGCCTTATGATTAAGGTTTAGTCCTTTCATAAGCAAAATTTTCTCTTAATCATTGTAATTAATTTTAATCACTTACACTAATATTTTAGGTAAAACACTAAGTTAAACTTATTATAAAGTATAAATTATGGTTATTTAAAAATATTTAATCCATTTTTCAAAATTCCAATCATATAAGTGGTAGAATTTAATTTAAAATTAATCCTACAGGAAGTATGACAATGCGATTTTTTAAAGTAAAAATGTTCAAAAGTTTGCTAAGTTTTTATATAAAATCTCAAAGTGAAATTGATTACAAAGACATATATTGTATTAATATATTTAAAATTTATATAATTAATATATATGAAAATATAATTTTGAACTGAAATTCAGTATTTTCACTATTCATCCAAAAATAAAATTTCATGGAAAAATACAAAAAAATCTCCCTAACATAATTTTGAAGTTTATATTTCAAAAATGAAGTTTATTTTGTCATATAAAATTGCTAAAATTTCAAAAATTTAGATTTAAAATAGTTTTTTCATCAAAAGGAAGTATAAATGCTTTTAAAAAAATATAGGTTTTTATGTGTGAAATTGGGTTTGTTCTTATCTTATGACTATAAAATATGTTGAATGAGTATAAAAACATTGATTTAATATATAATATATAAATTTTATTGAAAACATTAATCAAAAGTTGGTTGTTTATTTTATTGAGATAAAATTATGTTTGTAAATAGAAAAATATTTTTCTTAGAAAAGTAATTTCTTTATTTTAAAATAGTTCTTATATTCACTTATAATAATTAAAAATCAAAGGATTCATTTTATATACATGTTTAAATAATATTTTTTAATTTAGTTAATCTTATTTATAACTTCCATTCCAATAGTTTGGTGGTAGCTATATTAATATTTTAATTACAGTATTAATGGTATATTTTAGTTTGGTAAAACACAAACTTGTGTGTAACAAATGATATTGAAGGGACATGGTATTATGTGTAATACAAGAAAAATATGGTGTTACATGTACAGAAATATAATATAAGTGTTATGTATAGTGAAATACTGACTTGGTGTTTCATATAACCCAATCTACACTTAGTAGTTTCATATAATAAATGCTATATTTAGTGTTAAGTGAAATGAAGAATATAAAAAAGATTAAATTAATTCCAAAAAAAAAAGAATTCACAAAATATCAGGGTGTTACATTATATCCCCCTTAAACTTAATTTCTCTCTTGAAATTCTTCTAGGTTATCAAATATTTTATAATTTAAATTTTCTTTTCACAGAAACATACATCATAAAAATGAATACTAAAACTTAGTTACAAAAATAAAATTTGGAAACATAATAGTTACCTAGTGTAACACATTACTAAGTTTCCACATAGGAGAAAATAGGTGGAAAATGAAAAAATAGACATGAAAGATAAATATAATTATCATGTTCTGATGGAGAGTGATAGAGAACATTGTTAGGATAAAGTTAACAATCACAAATCCATAAACTAAAGAATCATGAAATAGGTCATTGATATCATAAAAAATGATGATAATAGGAAAACATTAAATTTTAATACTCATTATCCTAATGTTGAATAATTTTCATGAGAAGATATGCTTACCTGATTTCAGGACAATCTTACCCTTTATTGTGCCTTGATCAACTTCCACTTCATCTTTTATTATAAGAAATTATGGTGAATTTTTCATTCCTAAAGCACTAACATATCATGAGATCCATGATATTTATCCCATTTTTCTTCATTTTCCATCAATAATAAGTGGTTAAAACAGGTTATCCAATATACATAAATCCTCATGTGGTGAGATAATACTTTAATCTCAAAATATTTATCTGAAGTTTAACTTAAAATTTCCATAAATAGTTAACCTTATAAGTCATTTAAAAGATGAAAATCCTAAAATTTAGAAATAAGGTCATGAAATCAGATTAAAATTGATCCTCTATATATTAGAAAGTAGCTCTTGGTTGTCACATTCCAAACATGTGAATAGCCTCATCCTACACTCTCTTGAAATATGGTAATAACCTGAATTTCCACAAATCCTTTTAGAAAACTTGCATTCTTACTTATTCCAAATATTGTAGGATATATTCCTTAAATCAAAAAATGTTAAAAACTTCATCCATGATGAAATTAATAAATTTTTCAAAAAATCAATAATTAGTTACATGGTAATCAGTATTGTTCAATTTACTTTATCCATATCAATCACCTCTTTATCCAAGCTAGAATTATTTTTATCAACATCAGGGACACATTAAGGATTGCATTACCTTAATCAAAATATCATTGTTACATTAAATCCCTTTTCTATTTTATCAGAACCATTCAATGTATTTTTGAATATCCTTAATGAAAAACATTTACTTCATGATTCATATAACATAATTCTTGAATTCCTATACATATACACGTCAATCATCCAACATTATTCTTAAATCATTACTCATGATTCATCATATTATCAGTTAATACCCCTTTCCAAGAATATGAAATATTAATCTTATCTTAAGGATCCTAAACCTCAATCAAATCATTATTATTATGTTTACTTCTAATAGTAATAGTAGTACATCCAATGCCTTTCACAGGTTATTTTTGGTCTCTTTATATTCAACAGTATAACCAATAATCATGGTCCTTATGGATTTTATTAATAATATTTCCAATTAGGAAGTATATTTTTATTATTCCCATAATTTACAAATATGAAACATTTTATTTTAACCCAGCTCCTTCATGTTCTTTATATTAACAAAAACCAGATTGCATAGGGCGAGAAATAATTAGCGTAGCATAAAACCACATAATCATGAAAATTTTCTTATCTGATGTCTAAATAATGTCACCTACCTATTTAATCTATGATAAATTAGGTTTATCCTAGGTTATTAATAGTAATATAATATTTAAATCCTTTTTATGGTTTATAAAGAGATTGTGAATTCCCAAAGCATATCCCCTGGTAGTGTCAAACCAGGTGTGCAGCAAGGTCTGTTGTCAGGCACCGATTCTTGATTGAGTCTTTCTTAAAACAGTGTTTCTAGGTTGTTACCCCTATATACATCTATACAATATCCAGATACACTTTTAGTGTCCATACAAGGATTTATTTATTATAAACCACTCTCTCTATCCATTACTAAAAATCTAGTAAATTTTCCGATACTTTAACTCATCGTTAGAATTATACTTAGATACATCCCAAGAAATATTCTTAGAAATATCCCTAGGGATATTAATAAATAGTTATTATCCAAGTTTTCAATGGTTTACTAAACCTTTCCTTTCATAAAACCTACAAAGACCCAAGATTAACACACATGGATATTACTTCATTTTTATGAATATTCATCACATTACAAAAGTACATCCATGAGTATTGTAATACTTTAGTCTCCTTATAAACATGGAATAAAATATTTAAACATAGTGAAATATCCTTAATGTTTCACACAAATATATTATCCTTTATTAATTCTATTTAAAACCTTTATTCATAACCTAGGTAAAAAAACAAAATAAATTGGTGAGCTCAGATGCTCATTAAGTTTAAACAAGGGATATATGTAATCATAAATATGAGATATCATGATCATAAACATGAATCATGTCATAAAGATTAACAATTCATAATTAATGAATCATAAGGGTGATAAATAACCATAAATCAGTCATTAACAATAATATCATGTCATATAATTATGGTTTCATCCTATATGTAGAAAACCATTTCACGATTCAATGTTAACTACCAAGACAATCAATATAGCGTATCAAGACACACCTATTTCATATAGTGGATCAGGACACACCTATTTCCTATAATGGATCAGGACACATCTTTTTCCTATAATGGATCTGGACACACATTTTTCCTATTGTGGATCAGGACACACATGTTTCCCATTGTGGATCAATCTAGTTGACTTGTTTCCCATTATTATCTCAGGAGATATAAATCTTTACCAAGTTTATTGGAGAGAGATCTAGGTCCCACCCATCTCATAATGAAATCATAAATATATCTTCCATAAGATCATACAAAATAATATCATAACCCATGAAATGAAATCAGTATCATAAACATGTAATCATATCACAACCTGTAGAAAAGATACAAGTTTCATAATCATTTCATCAAAGAATAACCCATGAAAATAAAAATGTTTAATAATAATATAATATGTGAAAGAGAAAAAAGTTTCATAAACATATAACCCTCTAATGAGAAATTAGTTTCATAAACTTATGACCCATGAAATAGAAACATGTTTCATAAATATATAACCCATAAAAGAGAAACAAGTTTCATAAACATCATGTCATCAAAACATAAACCATTCTGAGAAAGAATAAGAATGGTGAACTTGGATCATATCCCCAGAAAATAATTAATAACACAAATATATTTCATCTTATATTGAACATAGTTTTTTATAAATCTTTTAAAATCATTTCTTGAGGGAAATTTCTTTTCTTCATTGAAAAACGCTTTTTAAAACAATTTTTTTTTTTGAAACCCTTTTTCTTTGAAAATAGAATTTAAAATTTATAAAGGAAGATTTGAAAAACATAAAAAAATTAAAATACTTTTTTTTTTGAAAATATTTTTAAAATATAATTTTAAAATTTTTTTTGAAAACATTGCTTTTGAATAAAATAGATTCCCGACATAAGAGATAGATGAGGTTGATTTTATTTAAAAAAAAATCTTAATTATATCTAGTAAGAAAGGTTAAAAAATGGTACTAACACATGAATATATCACTATTAAACATATGATAAGAAAATTCATGAGTTTTCTTGAAAGATGGATCATAATATTTCATCAATGAAAGCATAATCATAAACAATCTTGATAAACGATGGAATTGTTGCAATAAACACACACCACTTAGTAACTTTGAATCATGATCCACATGTAATAAAATGAAATTACATGAATCATAAAATATCATGTAAAGAAGGATATTAATGATATAAAATGTAAAATGGTTTTATATATACCTCATAAAATAGTATATGTTTATAAAAAATATGTGTCTCAAAGAAGTAAAATTGAGACAAAATTACATTACCGATTTGGTAACTTTTGAAACATAAAACCAATGAAAGAGATATCATAAAATAGAAATTTAAATACCCATAAACTTAGTGATAATATTAATATAATACATTCATGGGAATTATATACACCACACAAAGGAAACAAGTGGCGAATAAGGCATATGTCTCGCAGAAATAAAAGTGAGACCAGAAATCCCCTTACCTTAAGTCTTGAATTTCTTCATATAATTTCAAAAATATTGTATAATAAATATAATGTTATTATAAATCTACCATAGAAACATATAATTATATATAATACCAAATATTAATTTGTTATGACTTTATATTACTAATTTATTATTAACTCTATGTTAATGTTACGTTTTGGGTAATATCCATTTTTTATTTCGTATATGTTTTGGCTTGGTATTCTTGATCCTCTTACTTGGATCATGATTTAATTATTCCCATACTATCAGAAATGACATAAATATCATATATATTCAATATATATGTATTTATAAAAATATATAAAATATATAAATATGGAACGGAATACACCGTTCGTGGAGATGGTGGGTCGTACGTATGCATGAATGTTGTTTACATTTTACTATCGAATTGAAAGAAAAAAATAAAGTAAATGAAATATATGTATATATATGTAACATCATTTAATTATAATTATTATTTCATATATATCATATAAGTTCACAAAACCAATCCATAATACATTGTTTGTAAATTTTTAACGAATCCCATCGCTTTGAGGAGGCGGTAGTCCACACCTCCACAAACTAAGTTATCGTATTTACAAAAAAATAGAATGCCTGAATGTATATTTCATATAATAATTGAAAAATAATAAATAAATAATAAATATCATATATATATATAATATAAAAACTGAGTTCCATCATAATTTCCAACCATGATAGGTGGTAAATGAAAAATGAACAATATCCTTTTGTGAGGAAGTAGTTCTCCAGACACAAGAACGGTAAGTTCATTACCCGTCAGATGGAAGTGTGTATAAGTGTAGGTTAAACCCCTATAATAAAAACATATAATTATATTTAGGTTGCTTATTTTATTATATAATCGGGGAAGTATAAGAATCGAGGTGGTTTAGAATGAACATAAAATAAAGGATCCTGAGGAAGGATGTTACCTCTTCTCTGGGTAACTCCTTTTGTTTTTCACAAAAGGGCTTCCTTGATAGGATATCTACACACAGAAAGGATTAAATTAAGAATTTGAGGATTTTTGGAGCTTATTTTATCATATTTTGGGTGATAAAAAATGTTTTATATGTGTGAATAAGTGGGAGGGGTGAGTGCCTTTTTATAGTGGAGGAAGAGTGCCAATCTTGTAAATTTATTAAAAGAGAATTCCACCCACATTTTTTCCTTGTTAGGTGGCTCTAATAACTATCCAAATTATATTAAAGGGAGTATAGGTTATAATTAGAAACATATAATGGGTTTTGGACAAATTTATAGGTCATTTTGGGAAATAATTTTATGGTTTAGTCCTTTGTGAAGCTTATTTTTCTCTTAACCATTATAATTAATTTTAATCACTTTTAATAATATTTTTTGTAAAAAAATAAGTTGAACTTATTAGAAACTATAAATTATTATAATTCCAAATATGGAATCTATTTTTCCAAATTTAAATCACATAAGTGGTAGAAAATAATTTAAAATTAATCCAACAAACAAGACAACAATGCGGGGTTTTAAAGTAAAAATGTTCAAAAACTTTCTAAGTTTTTATATCCATTTTCAAATTGAAATAGATTTCAATGCCCAAAAATGGATTAATAGATTTAAAATTTAATTCATTAATATTTAAAACAAATTCAAAATTTAATTTATCCTTATAAATAAATTATAAAAAAATAAATTTTAAACTAAAATTCAGTATTTTTCACTATTTATCAAAAAATGAAACTTCACCGAAAATTACCAAAAAATCACCCTAACATAATTTTTAAATTTATATTTAAAAAATTATGTTTAATTTTTATATTAAATTTATAAAATTTCTAAAATTTATATTTAAATTAGTTTCTTTATCAAAAGGTTGTAAAACTGCTTTTATAAAAACACAAGTTTTTATGTGTAAAATTGGGGTTTTTCTTATATTATGCATATAAAATCTATTAGATAGGTATCAAAAATATTAATTAAATATACTATATACAAGTATTATTTAAAAATTAATCAAAATAGGTTTTTTTTAATTTATTGATATAAAATTGATTATGTACATAGAAAAATAGTTTTCTTAGAAAATTAATTTCTTTATTTTAAAATAATTATTGCGTTCACATGTACTAATTGATAACCAAAGGATTAATTTTATATTCATGTGTAAATAATATTTTCACAATTTATTTAATATAATTCATAAATTTCTTTCCAATGTCTAGGTATTATCTGTAATAATATTTTATTTATAATGTTAATAGTATCTTGTAGTTTAGTAAAACTCGACCTTGTATGTAACACAACCTATAAAAGGGACTTGGTATTGGGTTGAATACAAGAAAACACAGTGTTGTTTTTAACAGAAGATAATCTAAGTGTTTCATCTAGTTTAATCTTGAATCTTTGTTTCATATAATACAAGCCACACTTAGTGCTTTAGTATTACAAAAGCTATGTTTAGTGTCGAGTGAAATGAAAAATATCTAAAAGATTAAATTAATTTGAAATAAAATAATTTAAAAAATCTTGGGGTGTTGCAAAATCACTCAGAGAAAATACCTCCTAGTTAGTTGTAAAGTGATAATTTTCTCTTCTTGAGTGATACTTAGGCCAGATAAGCTTCATTATAAATAGACTAGGACATTTTTAGTGACTAGAAAATTTCATAATAGTGTAGTAGAGATCAAATGAGATGAATCATTTAATCTATTAAAGGTGAATGGGAAGAAAATAAATAAGTATAATGAATATTTTTTAAAAGAAACCTGGAATAATACCACACTCCTCCCTATTGAATATAATTAAATATATTATATTGCCTCTTTCTTTTACATTTTATAGAAACATACATATTGTGTATGCTCTTCACTGACAATTTTAGGCTAAAATTCATTGAAGTAGTGTCTAAGTGTGGGGAAAGTAAAAATTATCTTAGCTTGAAAATATTATTCTCTCATTTCTATTGTTTTATCGTGTTTTTGTAATTTTTAATAAAAAAGGAAATCTAATTTTAAATTTTCACTTAAACTTAACTAAGAATAAACAATTCATAGTGAGAACTATGGATACTTCTGTTTTAGAACTATGGATGGGATTGTTAATGAAAAATAATTATGTGGTATAAGAATTATATAATGATGAAATTTTAATTTAAAACTTGATCTTTAACTAACCAACTATGAATTTTTAACAATTCAGATAGCCTCCCAAAATGACATTTAATCAGGTTATATGAACTGAAGTAAAAAAATATAGTAACTAGTCTACAAGTACTAATAATTTAATAAATAGAATTTTTTTTATAATTTTTATATTAAATAAGTGATATATAGTCTTTATATAAGGATGACTGAGATTTGATTCCATACCTTTAATATTTAACTTAGTATTAGAGGATTCATACTGTCTTGGTATATTTTGGTTTTAGGTTTATTTTCACACATCTAATAAGTTCTTTGTACAAAATATGGTTGGGAAAAATAAAAAAAGTTCTAATTTAAAAAGGGGGTGGATGGTTTGGGGAATTCACAAATTTTATGAATAAGGGGAGAAAAATATATCAAAATGGATTATATAAATTATTATAGAAGTGTGAAAAGGATCAGTTGAACAGGGAGATTGGGAGGGAGGGATTAATGAAAAGTCAACTTATTAAAAATTTAATCCCATTGAATTATAATTAGTTTATAATCTTGGAACTAGTAATATTTATTTATAGGAAGTGGTAACCTTTTTAACTTGAGTTAATTTCTTATTCAAGCATGGGGAAGTGATTAAATAATAATTTTTTTAAAAATTAATAATTTTTAGATTTTTCACATGAATTTCCTTTAATTATAAATAAATGGATTTAAATTAAACATCTATAGATCATTGTAATTTATTGAAAACAGTGTTGATATTTTTAATTTTTTATTTATTATATAATTTATAGATAATTAGGATGGATCCTACAATAATTTTTTTATTTTATATAACTTTTAGAAGTGGTATAACTTTCGGATGTTTAAATCTGGTGACACAAAAGATGAATGAAGTAGTTATTCTAGACATTATGAGTCAAAAAGTTAAGACTTATAGAATATAGTTGATAAAAAATGAAAAGGTACATGAGACATATATAAGTAATCCTGATCATGTGTAAAATTCATGAACTTAACCAATACAAAATTCTGGAAATTTGGTTTTGGAAGTTATAGAAGGGTGAAAATTTTAAAAGTAATGAATGTAATTTTGAGAACATAAGAGCCATTTTAAAGAACATAAGAGTCATTCAGAATCTATAAGTTGAAATCATTCTAGTAATCAAGATAATAATAGAAAATTTTGATTTCATAAGGGTTATCCTTCCAAAATTAAGAGCCATTAAATATTTTAGAGTGGAATTTTAGCAAGGTATGGGATGCATAAGAGACATTTTCATTATCATAAGAGCCAATAGGAGGTAGTAGACCATGAATTTGGATAATTGATCAAGATTGTAAGAGTAAATTCTATGTTTCATAAAGGGAAGTCTATCCAACCATAATATTTATTTTTACAATCATATAGATTATCCTTTTAAAACATAAGAGTCATTTTTTGGCATATCAGAGTTAGTTAAATTTTGAACTTGATAATTTATAAAAGGAAGGATTTGTATGATTAATTTTCCAAAACATAAGAGTTATATGAGGGGCATAGTCATATTTTAGAATGTTAGAGGCACGTGTAAAGGTCATGTTTTAGATTATAATGCTTAATTATATTTTTGAGTAAATATAAGAGTAAAGACTTTGCTGCATGGAACTTAAAAATATAAAATTCCTAAAATTAATCTAGGGTTTTACTTGAAATAATTTCATTCTTATGGTTATGATAAATCTATAAATTTTCCATAAAAAGTTCCAGAAAATAAACGTCATATAGGTTAAGGTTGATGAAGGTCATGTGAAGGGATTAAATTTTGGATATGTATCAAGATATAATAATCTAAAGAATTTACACCCATTGGCTATGACATAGGGAAGATGATCCAAAAGTGATTAAGAATGAGGGAGATCTGCTCTAATTTCCTAGAAGATAAATAAGGAATCAAATTCATCATTATAATATGTCATTCATTTGACAATTCAGAGGGACACCATGTTATCCAAAAGAGGATATGAAGATGATCAAATCATGTAAAGACCATCCTTGGTGTAAAGATTCTTGGAAATTCATATTGTTGATATTAAAGGGGATGAAACTCATTATAGATAGGATTGTAATAGTTTTCCAACACTTCTTATTTTCTTTACTAATTTTTATTTCACTACTGATGGAACATAATCCATTTTTGGTCAATCTAAGGTGACTTCAAAAACCCCCATATTATTGAATTTTGATCTTGAATGTTTAACTATTTCTTTCTTGATCCTATTAGAAATGATTTTTTTTTCTATAAAAAAGTATATTACCACTTCTTACAACATTTTAATACTTTTTATATTTTTCTCACATTACACACATAATCCCCCCAGATGTACTATATTTCCCATTTGTTGGAAGGATGTGGGGTTGAATCCATATGTGATCAAATATTTTTGATTACTGGTCTTGGTGAGAGTAGGGAGTGTGTTGATCATTACACACTCTATCTTAAACCAAAAATAATGAGTAAGGTTAATTAGTGAATGTCTCTACTAATTAGTGAGAGATCAGGGGAATAAAATTTTTTGAATCATTATTTAATAGGTAGTGTGAGGGAATAATTGATGTGAGACCACTATTTTAAATATTAATTTCAAACACTCCTTTTATTGGTTTCAAATACACACACATAATATATCATGGTTATCCAATAGAAACTAAACCCACACACTCACATTTAGAAAATAGTGAGAATCCTACCTCTTTAAGGGAAACCTATGTCACAAAATACTATATTTAATTTGGGGTATTAATTTTTTGGGGCCTAAGATATCTATTTCATCAACATCTCTAGAATATTCTTCCAGGGAGTTTAATTTTGAGAGAGTGAATCTGACCCTTCCACTAAGATATTAATTCAGTGACACATTCTTTATCTCATTATTTTCACTTGGAGATTTTGGTGAAACTCATCCTTAAAAAGGTGAAGTTAAACTAGTAGAGTAACTTCCAATGAATATCCTCAAAAATAGTGTTGTAACCTAGTTACAAGTTATTTTACTAGACAAAGATAGGTCCGTATAGTGTTTGAATGAAGTAGTAAATCTTGGTTATCTCCTGGTGTGTTGGGTTATCCAACATTGGGCTACACTAAGAGGTGAAGTATGTTTGCTGATGATTTGGTTAACATGTTCCATTAAAGGAAGTGAATATTGAGTTTATAAAATATAGAGGTGGAGGGACACAGTCCACTAACTCTAGTTATGACTTCCTTTTGTCTCGTATTAAAGATTTTTGTGTTTCCATCGTTTCTAGGAAAGTAGTAAGGGAACTAATCATCTCATTTTAGGAGGATTCTTCATGTGTCATCCCCATTGTTGGTCAGTTGACTCATGAATTGGATTAGTCATGATAAAATTATGGGAAGTCATGTTGATCCACTATATAGGGATTTAAAGGTTCTATATATATTTCTCTTTTTTTGGTGAAGAACCCTACATTGGTTCTGGTTAATCAAAAATGGGTCTTCAGTTAAAAAAATTCCATGGGAGGTACGATGGGGTGGTATTATGACTTATTTCGATCAAGATGGTATCCCATAAGTAGATCAATACTATGTTATTTATAATCCTAAATATCCTGGAGAAAATAAGCTATCTAAGAATCTACAATAGTTTCCACAATAGTTTTGGGCATATCAGAAGTAATGATTACACCCATGAATTTTTCATGGTTATGACGGGTGATTTGGAGTGGTACGATAGGACGACTCCCAAGGCCCATGTCCCATCTCTGTTGTCATGTATGGAAAATACAAGGAGGTTTACCTACCACTTATTATCTTCTAGGGGAAAATATTACTCACCTATTTCATCGTCGGTATCATGATCTTGTATTTCATGGGTACCGACTATGAATACACTCATTGTGGAAGCAGTTGGCATTGGGTAATCACTAAAATCATCAGATATATTAGCTCAGGGGACCCACTATTTTATTCCCAAAGTAGAAGACTATAAATAAGCATACTGCCCCCATCCTCTGATGTTCACATGGAGTTTATTCCACTTTGTGTTTTTTTTTCAACGGTTTTTAATGAATATAAATATTGATTTAAATATTTTAAAGAATAATATTCATAGAATTTTGAAGGAGAACTCTAATATTGATGAATAAGATAAGATTCCAAGTATTTTTTTACATTATATAAAGTTCATGATGATTGAAAAACCCATATTGGGATATTTTTTTGAAGTTTATTTCCATTATTTATATAAAAGGGAGTATTTTGTACCTTGGGAAATCATGGAAGATCCATTTATGTTAAATCTAAAATTTAATTTTAATATTGAATTATCATATAGAATTTATTTTGAAAATATCTTTATCTCTATGATGCTGGTGGTGATGAAGTATTGATTAAAAGAAATAATAAGAAACAAGCAGTCTAATAGTGGATCTTGAGTTGTACAATATTTGTTTATCAAGGGAAATAATGGATTTGAACATGAAAAATAAAACCAATCCAAGTCTATCCAAGAACCAAGTATCCAAGGTATCTCAAGGAGATTATTGAAAAAACTTAAAGGCTAGCTAACCTCAATCAACATTTTTGAATAGGAATCAAAGCCCCCACAAAGGCTGGTATTGGATAAAGGAGGTAATGAACTCGTGTGGAGTAGTATGAGTGAACCTCTGACACAAGGAAGCACATAAGGGTTTTAGAAGAAAATATATTAGGTTCCTAGGGTGGTAAAAAAATGGAATTCCTAGAGAATCTATAACGTGGGATGACTCAAAACATAGATACTATTCATAAATAAAAATCCACGTGATATTGGGATGGAACTGAAATCATATTCTTCTTCTTCTTCTTCATAGTTCTATGAAATAAACATCGAGATCGTGTTATCAATAAATGTTTTTTTTCATTTGAGATATTCAAGAGCTCAAGTTTTTATCTCATGATGAATGTCAAAGTGAATGAAGATCCTTTAAAAGGAATGCATGAAGTGTAATATAATTTCTAAAATATAAAATAAATGAATAAGAAGGATATGATAACCATTGAATGATCATGATTTCATAAATTCATAGAAAGTTGATTGTTCAAATTAGTTGGAAGCATCTTAAATAAATTTACTTAAATATAATGTTAAGATTCCTAGAAGACATGGACACTATAATTCCATCTGAATTTTGGTGAACAAAAAAAAGAAAGATGGGAAGATTCATGTATGACTTTGTGACTATATGAATTTTGTGTAAATATTTATTATCATAAAACTTATACATATATCTTTCATTTTATATGACTTTATAATATGAATTTGGGAATCGTGAAACTTTGAAGGAAACATATAAATTTTAGATTTCATATGGATTATATAGTCTTTTCATTTGTTAGATATTGATCCAATTAATCCATTTGATTATTGGTAAGTAGTTATTCAATGAAAAAAATATAACGATGTGGTTTATCATGATTTATCAAGTTTATAAATAAGAATAATAAATTATAGAGTGTTTTTCACTAAAAAGGATGAATCCACAACTGTACTTGTTCATGTATTATTTATGAATATATTTAAATATGGATTAAATGAATATGAATATCATGGATAGAAAGAGTACGAATGCTAAAAAAATTTAAGGAATAAAGATATGATAATTCTAGTTGTTTGAATGCAGGTGGTTCTTATATGATCCCATACAGTTATAGGAAGGTATAAAGGACATGCAGTGGGAAATCCATATATTATATTTCATGTGTTTAAAATATTCAAATGTTGTGAATTTAGGTGTTTAAAAAAACAAGAAATTTATATATATGGATTAATTTTTTCATGTGGTATCATTAATATAGACAAGGAATAAATGGGAGAAGCAATTAATGTTACAACCTACATTCATGATATATAATTTTAGGCTTTCAAAGATATAGTTTTGTGTGATGTGATATAATATTCAACTAGAAATATTCTTGGGTATCAAAGAGACCCAACAATGCACATATGTTAAAGAATCATTTTGTTTCAAATAAAAATAGAATAGAGAGATCCAATAAAATATTTTGAGTACTGAAGAAGAAAAATAGAGAAGAAGTTAATACCTATATACTTTAGATTTTAACAGAATGAGGCCTTTAATCTAAGAAATAAAGGGAACACTTATACTTGTTATTTTTATGACGTATTTTTGTACATCACTATTTTTATAAAAAAAAGAATAAATTGTTTCTTTCATGTTGTTGTGAAAGTAAATGAAGAAGAAGAAGAAGACTGAGTATCACATCAACAACTTGTGAAGTCTATATTAAAAAAGGACTTCCATTTTTTACTAATCATAATTTGTATGGTGAAAGATTAAAATGAATGTGGGTTTCTCCAAACTATGTTGTGTAAGATCCGTAATTATACATGATTAGAAGACTATAGTGTAAACCTCTCAAGAGAATTATAGTGTGTATTGTGATCTTATAGGAATCCATATCACACCAAGGACCAGACTTCTCATATTGAGAGGTGAACCTTGAGAAAATAGATTGTACCTATTGTGTGGGTGTGTTAGGGTGTGTTTCCTATGGGTAAAAAGTTATAAATTAGAATAAGAGAACCATTAACTAGGCCCTGAATAGGTTATCTATGTTTTGATTCGATCTGATAGCTTTGATTTCACCCCTTATCCTACACCAATTGGGATAATCATTGATAATAGTGGCATCTCTCTTTATGAAAGGCCATACAAGATCTCCCTTCGGGATGAGGTTATTGTAACCATGATGGATGAGCTGATCGTTTACGATCCATATACACCTTAATAGTTTTCTCATCAATTCAAATACACTCAAAGGGAATCTCATATTTCTTCATCTGGCATGCAAGGAGAGAGACACCCCGGGATCATCCGCCAGTTTTGGATTATGTTGGCACATGAAGACATTTATATTGAGATCATTCTTCTTCATGCTGATTCTCCTACCTTTCTTACACAGGATTATGCCTAGAATTAGGTAGAATTTTACCGGATGGTGTGATAAGTCAACTGGTTCATCATGTGGACAAACCATTTTCCTCACAGACATCTCTTTATGTAGTAATGATGAAGTTTATTCAAGAATTGGGTGAGACTTCAAGGAAGCACCCTTATCCTGGAGATGACAATCCTGATAGAGGGATGGAATCTATTGAGGAAATTATCCCTCTTATATAAGAAATGGGTTATTCCTCTGTTGAGGGAAGAATATATGGGACTTCCTCTCCTGCTTCCTTAGTAGAAAAAGAAATTCAGACACAACGCAGGATGATCTGGAAGCAGATTTGCACCTTGATTACTAAGACACCTCTAGAAATGTTTTGTGACCAAGAGGAATGCCTTCATAGGATATTTGATGACTTGTGTGGTATATGGATTTGATTTCAAACCACTATATGAAATCATAAGACAAATTATCCTAACTCAAAAATATTTGGATACCAATTAGAGGGGTTCACGTGATCTTGAAGATGAGGCTCCCCTTACCAAATAGATGAAGGGGGCCTTGGAGGAATTGGAGCAGAGTCACCAGTTTATATCTGATTTTTAAGCCCATATGGATTCCTAGACCATGTAGATATGAATATATGATGAAATAATATGTCTCCTAAGTTCTGAACTCTTAGTTTCATCGTCTTTATTGGAAAATTCTCAAAAAGGAGTTGAGGAGATGAATACTTTAGTTGAGACCCTATGTACTGGGGAAAAAGTAGAAGAGACAGGGCAATTTTCACTTCAGTGTTCAATTGACACTTCTCACTAGACTCTTTCCAACTTAGCCAGCCCATCCGATCGAATCTTATTTTAGTTAAATCATTAACATGCATTCTATTTTTGATGATATTCTTAGAGAGACTTTGAAATTTGGAGATTCCTCCGATTACATGCTATCAATGAACGGGTTTTCTCAAACCTTTCAAGTTTCTCTCCATTTTTTCTTTCATTCATGATGTGCATGACATTTCTCTAATCCAATATTATATGAATCACCAACGATACCCAACCTTTTCATAATATCAAGTAAACCTGAATGTCTAGATCTGGATATTTAAATCATAATATATTCTTCTCTAGAAGTGCTCATGAATGCCCTCTAATCATGAGGTTACTCATTGATGTATCTATTCTATTTATCTTGAGATTACCTATTTCACAAAAGGATAATTGAGTAGAATATATGTCCTGGAGGGAGAGTTTTCCATCTTTTTCCAAAGCCAATAGGCTTGGTGAGTGTAGCTTGATTTTTCCAAGGCTATATGGTGGGCCATATAATATTTTTCATTCTTGCATACTAAATTATTGTTGTTCTATAGTTTAGGGTCTATTATCTCGGACCTTTTATCATTTTAGTTTAGTGTCTTTTAGCACATACCTTCTATTATTGTAGTTTAGGATCTTTAGCTCGGACCTTCTATCACTATAGTTTAGGGTCTTTTATCTCGGACCTTCTATCGCTATAGTTTAGGGTATTTTAGCTCGAACCTTGGGATGTCATGTAATTTAGAGTCTTAATACAAGGACTTGATCTATGATCATAGAATATGGTACAAACATGCCAGGAATGACCCAAAATACCCTAGGTAGTTGAGTTTTATCGTGTTGTTTCTGAGGCTCATGAGGATTAGAGCTCCTTTACTGTAAGGAGGAGATGTATATGGTTAGTAGTTCAAATCCAATATGTGTCATTATAATGGTCAAATAGAGGTATCTCCGCTATTTTTTAAGGTCCATGGAAGATTTATGGGGGTAATATTGGTTGAGGGTGAAATACTAGGGAAGATAGGACCACCTGGATAGTTGGAATGTGGGTGATGTAAATCATGACCCAAAAATTTGATTCAGTGAGTATGGGATGGTGAAAACATGTTAGGGATAATCCATAACACCCTGAGGTTCCAGGTTCTTCTACAATGTTTCCAAGGATCACAAGGATTGAAGCTTCTTTCTTGTAAGGAGGAGATGCCTCTGGTTGGTAGGTTAAATCCCTTATGTGTTGATAGCATGGTAAATCAATGATAATCTCCACCCCTTTTTGAGGGCCATGAAAGATTCATGAAGACTCAAATGTTCATATTATGAGTTTGGGTATTGATCTTCACAATTTAGGGTTTGAATCATAAGGTGTGGTCCATCAAAGGTTTGAGAATGGAGTGTCGCATTCCTGTATTGAGAAAGGGTACAAAACATGATGATGTAATATATAGGATGTCAAATCTTCTTGGATAGTCTGGTACAGGGATTGTAAATCATGGTCCAAAGTGCTCGGGTTAGGAGGATGATATGGAAAATCATACCGGGAATGGACCAGAACACACTGAGGATATGAGTTCTGTCATGGTGACGTCAAGGATCACAAGGATCAGAAATCCTTTTTTGTAGTGTCCCATTTGGTTAATGACTATAGGCGCATATGCAGGATCCATAGGCATACAATCATATTCAAACAAATGGTCCCTTGAAGCTAGGTATCCTTTTCCAAGGTCCATGGAAGGTTTATGGTTATCTGACGAGCTCAAATCATGAAGTTTGATTTGTGGAAAGTGTAATATCCAAGAAGGATTCAAGCACCATAAAATTTGTTCCATTTCCTAGTGAACACATTATCATGATGAGGAGATATGACAAACTATTACACTAAATTTTTTCTGAACTAGGGGGACCATCAAGCATATCTTGTCTTTTACTAGGGCTATAGTGTAGGCCCTATGATCTTTATGACTTATTTATTTGTGCTCTAATTTTTTCCTAAACTCTAGAGATGAATATTTTAGTGAGCTAAGACTTGAATTTTCATTAGGCTGCCCATTTCAGGTTTTCAACTTGATGAGTTTCGTGTCTCTTTCTCTATCATTTTAAGGTCTTATGGTTTGAACCACTATGGGCTAGATTTTAACTTCATACAGATTTGACTAAAGTGTAAGCAGTTTAAGTTTGTAATGCATGTAGAACTAATATGTGGATGTTACACAAGATCCCAATTAGGATACCCAGGGTCAAGAGAACTCCAACATCCTTCTAAGCGAAAGATTAAAATGTTTTAAATCAAAGCTCGAGGTTCTCTGGTCATGAGTAATGATATGGGACAATCATACTGGGGATTTCCTAGAACACCCTCAGGTGCTGAGTTATGCCACAATGATGTCAAGATCATGAGAATTATAAATCCCTCCTTATAAATCCAATATTTCTCTGGTTGGTAGGTCAAATACTTTATGCATCAATTGCATAGTCAAGAATAGAGATCCGTTTTCCTTCCCAAGGGCCATGAAAGGTTTGTAGCAACTTGGGGTTCTCAAGATATGAAGTGTTATTTATGAATTAAGGTGTTTAAAAGATAGTTGAAGCACCATGTACTCTGGATGAATAGGGTAAGGCTCTTATGTTCCTATGATAAGGGATGATAATGGATGATGGTATGAACCGTTTAATGTCATGTAGTAGGGATTTATTTTCTTACATTCAATTTAACGTCTTGTGGTAAGGACATTTTACTTGCAGTTTAACTTCATGTGGGAAGGACATGGGAACCAACATGAAAAATTGTGCAAGACATACTACATACACAAGAAGGATGCACGTAGATATGACTCGTATGTAGGAAAAATGGCCTTGTATGGCTCAACCTCTATGTAGTTAGGGTGAATTTTTTATTGGTTTTTGTAATCGGGCCTAATATTAGATATTTGGGCATCACTGCGTATTTTGTGATGATAAGAATCAGGCTACACATAGTTCTTGAACAGGAAAATCTCTATAAAATTCTAACCAGTATGCAGAGGTGGGAATTGTTTCCATTGATTGTTGTATCTGGGCCCATTATTGGAGATCTGGGTGTCACTATGTATCTTTTGATGATAAGAATCGAGCCACACATAGTTATCGAGGAACCGTGCAGTTTAACATCATGCAACACCGATGTAGGCTTCCTGGCATGAAAAGGGGTATTGAGACTAGACCCAAGGATGGAAATCTGAGCATCACTATGTATCATATGGTAATGGGAATCAATCTACGTGTAGTTCTTGAGGAAGGATATTCCTATGAAAGTCTGTCCTATATGTAGGGAGGGTCATTTTATGCTTATTTGTTATGACTAGACCCAGGGTTGGATATTTGGGTGTTATTATGTATCTTGTGATTTCAGGAATCAAGTCATACTTAGTTTTTGAATGGAGGTGTGGTATGAGACCAACACCAACAATAGTGGTCCTCACAAGTGAGGTCCAAAAGAATGTGCAGTTTTATGTTTTGCAGAGGACATCAACAATGTAGTTTAACGTCGCGTGATGAGGACTCATCGTAAGCCTTTCAAGTTCTTCCATTCAGAACCATGGTAAACCTCTCATGAGCTGTTATGCCTTGTTCATGTGGGGAATACCTTATTGAAATTCCTAATCTCATGTGAGATATGCTTGGTGTAAGAAACAAGGAATTTCAAGTGTTCCTCTCACCATAGAGAAGCGATTATGGATGGTACATGAGAATTTTGTATCATGTGGTGTATGTACTAAGATATAGGATCGAGGTGTCCCTACATATCTTGTTTAAATGAAAATCAAGTCGTACATAGTTATAGAAACCCATGCAATTTATTTTCGTGTGGAAATGACATCAACCGTGCAGTTTAACGTCTTACGGTAAGGACGTGGGTGACTCAATGTGAAAGAGGAGGAATGTTATGGTTGGACCCAAGAATGAATTTGTGGGTTTCACTACATATATTTTGATGGAAGGAATCAATCCACATGTAGTTATTGTGAACCATGTAGTTTAGTGTCATGCAGAAAGGACACCAGCCATGCATTTCAAAGTCTTGCAGTAAGGATGAGGGTCACCCAACATGAAAGGGAAGTAAAACTATAGTCGAACCCAAAAATAGAGGGTGTCTCTATATATCCATTGATGGTAGGAATCAATCCACATGTAGTTCTTAGAAGTAGAAATTACCTATGTGGAGCTGACTCTCCCATGGGGGTGGGGGCATTTCATCCCTCTTTCACAAAAATCTAGTTCATGGGCGGTGATTCATTAGTGATATGTTTCTTATCATGTAGTTTAACACCATTTGGTAAGGAAATATTCCATGTAGTTTAATGTCGTACGGTAAATACCTATTCCGTATATTTTAACATCATGTGGTTTGGACATGAGATGATGTGCAGTTTAAAGTCTTGATTCTAGTACTTAGGTCACCTAATATGAATAAAGATGAACCATTTGGGATACATGTAGTTTTAATTTCATGCAGTGAGGACGTTCTCCATATAGTTTATCATCATGTGGTTAGGATGTACCTACATAGTTTAACATCATATAATTGGGATGCCTTTGTGCAGTTTAATTTAATACAACTAGGAAAACTACATACACTTTAATTTTATGTGGTTAGGATGCGAGACACTATGCAATTTAAAGTCTTTCTTATAAGACTTGATGCTTGATGGCATCTATTCAAAGCATTTCTTGAGAAAACTCTCATTGGTGGGGGTTGTGACACATTCCCCATCCATTGTCTCCAATGACTAGGCTCCACTGTGATATACCTTATATATGATATAAGGACCTTCCCATTTGGGTAAAAAACTTTGGAGGCTTATTCTCTGGTATCATTGGGGTTTTGAGTGCCAAAACTAATTCTCCTTGGAGGAATTAATGGAGGTGGACCTTTTTATTGAAGGCACATGTGATCTAATTTTGATAGATTTCAAGGTTCTGTAATGTACGCAACCTATTCTCATCGATCCATTCTAGCTCATTCAGTTGCTTTTTTCATTGATCATCATTCAAGATTTTTTTAAAAATATCTATTAAAAGTGAGGGAAACTAGATTTATATGGGAAATACTACCTCAATCCCAGACACCAATGAGTACAGATTTTCTTATGTAGCAGTACTTGTGGTGGTATAGTAGGCCCATAAAGCATGGAAGAGTTTATCTAGCTAGGGATTCTTGTCTTTATTCGCCAAATTTTAGAGTATGTTTGAAAACGTCATGTTGAAGGCCTCTATTTCTCAATTTTCCACTACATGATATTGGGATGAGTGATTGGACTCAATGTTTTACTCCTGGTATAATTTCTTCAACTCTGTAGAATGAAAGTTGGTTCCATTGTCTGTTAATATTATGTGAGGGACCCAAAACCTGGTGATGATATAGGACTTTACGAAGTTGATAATATTCTTCATCCTGACTTATTTGAGGGGTATTTCCTCAGACCATTTGGAGACTAAGTCGGTGGCAGTAAGAATATACTTTAACTGCTTAGTTGTGGTTGAGGGATATGGCCCCAAAAAATCCATTCCCCAAACGAAAAATAGCCAGGAATATTTAGCTGTATGTAAAAATTTCATGGGATGATGGATGAATTTTTCATGGATTTTACATGCATGAAATTTCCTGGTGAACTCCACATAGTCATGTATCGTGGTTTTTCAGTAATAACTCAACCTGCTGATTTGGTGGGAGAGCCTAGTCCCAAACTGATGAGAATCACAGGAACCTATATGGACTTATTCCATGATGATGTAAATCTATCTTTATGTTATGAATATTAGTAAGATTCCATCAAAGCCTCTGTTGTAGAGGAATTTTTATTCATTTGGGTCATCCCAAAGGGTAAAGTTCATTACACAACATCGAATCTATTCCCTTTCAGCTTGGTTAATCAGGAGATTCCCATTTTAGAGATAACCTATTATAGGATCCATCTATTTTGGGGTGGGTATCAGTTCATCATGATTTGGGGTGTTGATATCATATACAATGATCAATGAGACCATTATTCTTTGCATGATACAAAATATTGCTTTCTCCTAATCAAGGTCAGCTAGGACTGTGGCTTCATTAGCCAATGCGTTGGCACGAGCATTCTTTGACCAGGGAACATGATGAAATATGGTCTTAAAAGGGAATTCTTCCATTAGTCCCCTGACGTAGCTAGTGATAGGGGACAATTATTCCTTTTTAATTTCATATTCACCGTTGATCTGCTTTATCACTAGCTCTGATCCCATTTGATATTCAAGTAGGATATCTGTAACTATAGGTCCAATTCCAAGCTAGTAATTAGGGCTTGGTATTCAGCGTCATTATTTGTGCAACCTTATAATAGTGATAAATAGTAGGGAAAATTTTCTTTGTCTAGATAAACAAATACAATCCCTAATCCAACCCGATTGAGCTTCGGATTTTCCATAATTTTTTCAATAGTACTTCAGGAGGCCCCATCAAAATACATCTCCCATATTCAGGGAGTGTCATGGGTGTATAAAATCTCCTAATATAGGAGTTCAGTGTCTATTAGTGTACTTTATGGGGTGGTATGTTCCACGAGTAAATCATCCAGGGATTTCCCTATCATTACCTTCTATGACATAAAATAGATTTCATATTGTTTTATGTTGGAATCCTCATGTATTAATCATGTTTTAATGATCAAAAATCTTATTCAACCGAGTTAACTCTTGTAAATTATATCAAATCATGTGTAATAATGTTTAAAGTATTCTCATGCTTTAAGAAGATACATTAAAGATCTTAGTTGCTCTAAATTCAGTTCACTTACTTTATACTATCCTTAATCTCCTCAAATAATACCTTCTTTGATAAATGTTTCAGTCTAATCCATTCTATTATCATCATTGATTAAGTCTGAACACAATTACTTTGAAAAAGTCCGAGACACCGTGAGTCTACCACTAGTTATGTCTTTCTGACACCGTGAAGCAGACACCGTGAAGCAGACACCGTGAAGCAGACACCGTGAAGCAGACATCGTGAAGCAGACACTGTGAAGCAGACACCGTGAAGTAGACACCCTAAAGCAGACACCGTGAAGCAGACACTGTGAAGCAGACACTGTGAAGCAGACATTGTGAAGCAGACACTGTGACCATGAGACACCGTGACCATGAGACACCGTGACCATGAGACACCCTGACACTCAGACACCGTGATCAATCTAGACACCGTGTGAAGGAGACAATGTTTCCATGACTTACTGTGACACGTTTCTTAAACTATTTTGTCATCTTTAAATTTAATTTCTAATAGTCATATTTGAAGATTTTAATGCACTGACATAATTAATGTTTCTTTGTAGACATATCATCAGACAATACGAGGTAAGAGGTGCAGAATACATGCAACCTGTCGACTCCAACACATGCATTTGAAGATAAAAGCGAAGTGTGGCCAAGAATCAAAGAGTGAGATACTGAATGAAAAAACAAGGCTGTGATCACCATAACAAAGAACACACTTAGAGTAAGGAAAGGCTGACTGTATGCAACTTGACACTACTGAAGAAAACATGAGGAATATTTGAAGCTTAGAGAACATATTCTCTATATTGAACCTCATGATGAACACAAGCTGAAACGCGACACTCTGTTTTATAGACAAGGACTCGAACTCTGCATCTGCTTCATCTCAGAAGTACAAAACTGCAAAGACAAACACTCAAAGCACTTCTAAACCCATCTCCATATTTTTTCTCTATTGTGTATCTATTTTTTACCTTTCGATCAGAGTGTACTTGTAGAACAACACACTCTGTCTGTCACAACCCATCCTCGGGGCCCGTGCTGTGACTACCCCAAGCCCGCCTTCCATAGGCCAGGGGCTGGCGACTAGCACCAAAGGCAAAAATCCCGATAAATGGGAAGGCATTGCCTTTATATAAGTAAAGAAACACAATAGAGTATGCAAGATGTAGTAAACACTAAGTAAAATGAGTACAAAAGTAAGTGATGAAAAGTAAATGGGCCAGAATACAAACCCAACTGAAAGTACAGTACAACTGAAAAGAAAGTACAACAGCAGTAAAGTAAATCTGCAACCACCGAGTCGTCCTCAAGATATCCCACCTAAAGGGTCGGTACAGATGGTCTCCTCAGCTCCTCGGGTCTGGCCGTCTGCTCCGTGTACGTCCCTCCTGATAGTCCACCTTCGGGTACCGTCCTGCTCCACAAGCCTTAACCACGATCAGCGTTGTCTGTCGTCTGCAACCAACACAACGTAGTGTGGGCATGACCCGTTCAGGGGTGAGTATATGATACTCAGTAGGGACCCCGAGACCCCCTCAGGTCTCCCAGAATCCACAAAGGATAAACCACAAAGAAAGGATACAATCACGAAGTATCAACCAACTCTACTTAGGTATATTCCCATACATATACCTAAGTCATCATTTCCAGTTCGGCTCTAACTCACGAGCCCAAGTACAACCCAGTCCACACAGGAAAACACAACCCAATCCACACAGGAAAGCATGTCAATCATATCGATGATAATGATTGAAATTCAAGACTC
Source organism: Viscum album (assembly GCA_963277665.1). Lineage (NCBI taxonomy): Eukaryota > Viridiplantae > Streptophyta > Magnoliopsida > Santalales > Viscaceae > Viscum > Viscum album. Next base: position 457,985,832 of record OY728136.1, read on the forward strand.
ATCTCACACAGGTATACTAATCACGAAGAGGGGTGGAGATGATAGATGTAGCCTCTGAATCATCTCCCCTACCGAACCCACGTAAGATCCTAGTACAATAACCATCGCCGCCGAACCCACGTAGGATCCAAGTACAGTAGTCCTCGCTGCCAAACCCATGTAGGATCCAAGTACAACCATCCTCACTGCTGAACCCACGTAGGATCCAAGTACAGTCGTCATCGTCGTCGCAGTCGCAGCCAGCTCTAGGGTTCCCGCACACAGCACGCTCGATTCCGGGAGGGTCCGCTCCATGATCCAAGAGGGTTGATTCATCAACTATCACAAATTCCAGATTTGATGTATCACAAAGTTTCGTCTCGTCAATAGGAACTCAACGCGACAGACGGCGTGTCAATCGGACGCCCGGTCTGAGAGATATTGGTTTTTCCGTCCCAAGGGCCCGGTTGGTTTTTAAGCTAAAACCAACCCGACCGTACTCCATCTGCGTCCAAACCTCAAGTGGAGTAATCCAAAATACCCGTCTCACTAAGAGGAAAATAACGTGATTGACGTCACGTCATTCGGATGTTCGGTTGTTAAGTTATAAGCGTTTCCGCTCCAAGGGCCCGGTTGGTTTCGGGTTCGAACCAACCTGAACATATCCAAAATTCACCGAAACCTTGAGTTTAATATACCAAAATGACCGTCTCGATCCAAGGATCCCAACACAACCGACAATGCATCTATCGGAGATCTATAGCCCAAGTTATGGGCGTTTGAACGAACCTGGTCCGAAATTAGGGGGTTTGGGCCTGGTCCGACCCGGCCCAATACCCCCTGGGTCGGCCCGAACCAGGTACGGCCCGATTGGGCGTGGCCCGGCCCGGATGGCGTGGCTGGCGTGGCCTGCAGCCCGTCTCAGAAGCCGTCTGCGGCTCGGTTCGCGGCCGCACAGGGTGCAAAGGGGGCGCAGCCCCCTTTGTTTCGGAAATGGAGGCCCCGTGGGGTCCGCCCTAGGGATCTGTCAGGGGGGTTACACCCCCCCCAGTTTTTCTGAAACGGCCGGCCGTAATGGCCGGCCTTGGGTGTAACTGCGGGACCCTCGTGGGTCCCGCCTTCAGGTGGCATCGTCGGCTGGCTCAGCCGGCCGCCCCTTTGAAGACCGCCGCGGTGCGACGGTGTCGTGCCCCTCCACCGCGGCCCTCCCCAGCCACGACCCCCTTGAATTTCCGACGTCGTGCAATGGTGCCCCACCCCTCCGCCACGGCCTCACCGGCGTGGTGCGATGGCGCTGCGCACCATCCCCGCGGCCCGCTTCGGTCGCGGTCCTTTTCGTTCCCGCGCGGTGCAACTACACCGCGCCGCCTTCACCACAACGATTAACGAAGATTATCAAGTTAAGGGGAGGAGGATCAGCCATGTTTATGCGGTCTGATCTCCTCCTGTTATAATGATATCAAGCGGCCAAAGCAAACGAGATGCTCAACGATAAAACAAGCACAATTTTAATTCATTAAAATTGAACTTAACCCCTACCTCGATAAACGACGACGTTTGCCGGCGACGCGGAAGATGGAGTCGCGGGGTGAGGTTTCGAAGACGGAGTTGGCATGCGTCCAAGGAGGGGACGACGTCTCACACTAGCTGCAGAGAGAAGAAGGTATGGCACGTCGTCTCTCCTTGTGGTGACAGTGTTCTTCGTCGAAGGGTGACGTTCTTCGCGGGAGGATGAAGTTCTTCCAAGAGAGAATAAAGCTCTCTTCCAAAGTCTTCACACAACAAGCTAACCCCAAAATAAAATAAGTCTCACCTTATTTTATTAATTCAATCCATGCATTCAAATATTACCAATTCAAATTCCAAAACACTTAATTAATTAAACATGACTTGTCTAATTAATTATGTGTTAAGTTGGCAAGCTTTAAAGAGGGAGAGAGGGGAGTTACTCAAGTTAAGGGGGAGTTAGGGAGTTAGGGAAAGTGAAGAGTTGGGGATCATGTGGGACCCACCTCACCTTTATCCTCTCAAGGGTAGTTAGTAAATATTGGGTCCCACCCCAACTCCCACACCTAGGATATAACCACTCAGAAAATAAATAAAATTGTAACACAATTTTATTTTACTTTTCATTTAATCCACATTTTTTTAACAACTCCTCCTGAGAAGATGCATCTTCGGTAAAGGTCCTCTTAAGCAATTACCAGCGTAGCGGTTCCATCGGTGCCCTCGGATTTCACCGGTTCAAAATATAGAAAAACCCGCTCATTCGTTCACTGAACGTACCCGAGTTAAACTTCAGAAATTTATTCCGGGCACACCAGGCCTTGGAATCAGGTTCCATTAGAAACTGCGTACTCGTAAAATCCCATAGAGTTTAAAAAAAAATTCCCTTGAAATTTACAGGTCTTTACATTACTCCCACCTTAGGGATTTACGTCCCCATAAAGATACATCATAAACTAGGGAAACAAATGAGGGTACTGTGCACTCATCTGAGCCTCCCGCTCCCATGTGCTCTCCTGGAGGTTCTCGTGCTACCACCTGATGCGCACTAGAGGAATCGACCGTCCACGTAGGAACCGCTCCTATCGATCCTCGATATCCATTGTGACCTCTGCAAAAGTTGCCCCGTCATCGATGTTCAGCTCTCCATGGTCAATGATATGCGTCGGGTCATGCACATATCTCCTCAGCTGAGATACGTGGAAGACATCATGCACCCGATGCAACTGAGGTGGAAGATCCAGGCGATAAGCTACCTCGCCTATCCTATTGAGAACCTAGAATGGTCTGATGAAGCGTGGAGATAACTTGTCGCCCTGGCCAAATATCCGTAATCCACATCGAGGTGAGACCCATAAGAAAATGTGGTCACCATCCTCGAACTCTAGTGGTCTCCGCCTCCTATCAGCATAGGACTTCTGTCGGCTCTGGGTAGTCCTCATCTGCTCCTAGATGATCCACACCTTCTTCGTCATGGCTTGGACCATCTCTGGTCCTACAAGTGCTGACTCCCCAGGGTCTGTCCAGCATAGAGGTGATCTGCAAGGACGGTCATACAATGCCTCGTATGGTTCCATCCCGATGGTGGAGTGGTAGTTTTTGTTGTACGCAAACTCCACCAAAGGTAGGTGATCCTCCCAACTGCGACCAAAGTCGAGGACACATGCACGGAGCATGTCCTTGAGAGTCTGAATGATCCTCTCCATCTGGCCATTCGTCTGAGGGTGAAAGCCGGTGCTCAGGCGTAGCTGCATCCCAAATGCCTCCTGCAACCCCTTCCAAAGTCGGGAAGTAAAGAGAGCGTCTCGGTCGGAGACGATAGATGATGGTACACCATGAAGTCGTACAATCTCCTGAATGTAGAGGCGTCACAAGCTTTCCACCGAGATCTGCTCTCTGATAGGTAGAAAGTGGGCTGACTTGGTGAGTAATTCAACGATCACCTAGATGGAATCGTGTCCTCTGGAAGTATGTGGAAGTCCCATCACGAAATCCATGGATATCCCGTCCCACTTCCACTCCGGGACCTCTAAGGGTTGTACCAAGCCTGCTGGTACCTGGTGCTCCGCCTTCACCTTCTGGCAGGTGAGGCATCGTGAAACGAACTCTTCCACAGCCTTCTTCATACCCTGCCACCAGTGTTGTCGTCTGATATACTAGTAAATATTCGCTACTCCTAGATGTACCGCCAAAGTGGAAGTGTAAAACTCTCTAAGCATCTCTTCCTATAAAGCAGCTGGTACCCTGGTACATCCTCTGAAAAGGATGACGTGCTCTCCTCCTACAGAAAATCCATCAGGTGATTGTCCTATGGAAATATGTGCACGTCGCGCCTCATAGTCAACGTCCCCACGTTGTGCCTCCCTGACCCGCTGAAGTAGTGGAGGAGTGACTGTGAGTGACTGTAAAAAGGCTTCCCCATCTATATCCACGAAGGATATCTGCAATGCGGCTAGCTGCTCTGTCGCCTCTCAAAGTAGCTGAATGCCTGACCTCTTGCTGAGAGCATCAGCTACTACGTTCCCCTTCCTAGGATTATAGACTATCTCAAAGTTATAGTCCTGGAGGAACTCGATCCATCGCCGTTGTCTCAGGTTCAGGTCCTTCTGCGAGAAGATGTACCTGAGACTCTGGTGGTCAGAGTAGACTGTAAAGTGCTCGCCCATCAGATAGTTCCGCCATATCTTCGAGGAGAAGACCACTGCTGCTAACTTCAGGTCATGGGTAGCATAGTTCTGCTCATGCTGCCTCAACTGTCATGAACCGTAGGCAATCACTACCCGCTCCTGCATCAGGACACACCTGAGTCCGGTCCCTGATGCATCGCAGTAAACTACGTACCCTATTCCCTCCTCCAGTAACCTCAAGATGGGTGCACTGGTCAATCTCTGTCTCAGCTCCTAGAAGATATACTGACATTTATCTGACCACACGAAGGGTTTCCCCTTCGTCAAAGCTGAAAGTGGTGATGCAACTTTGGAGAAGTCTGGCACAAATCTCCGATAGTACCCAGCCAGACCTAGGAAACTCCGCACCTCCATCACGCTCCTGGGTGGATCCCAATCTAGTACTACCTCGATCTTCACAGGATCCACCGTAACTCCCGCCTCAGAGATGACGTGTCCCAAGTAGTGGACCTCTTGAATCCAGAACTGACATTTCAAGAGCTTACCATAAAGCTGGTGCTCTCGGAGTGTATCCAGTACAACTCGCAAGTGGTAGGCGTGCTCCTCCTCAGTAGTCGAGTAAATCAATATGTCATCGATGAAGACTACGACAAATTGATCGAGGTAAGGCTAGAAGATCCTGTTCATGAGACTCATGAACACTGCTGGAGCATTGGTTACGTCGAAAGACATAACAAAGAACTCATAGTGGCCATACCGACACCTGAAGGTCGTCTTCTGCACATCCTCGTCTCGAACTCTGAGCTGATGATAGTCTGACCTGAGGTCTATCTTCAAGAACCATCGTGCTCCCTTGAGCTGATCGAAGAGATCATCTATCCTCGGAAGTGGATACTTGTTCTTCATGGTCACCTGGTTTAGGCAACGGTAGTCGACACACAGTCGCAAGCTCCCATCCGCCTTCTTGGCGAACAAAATTGGGGAAGCCCAGGGTGAAACACTGGGTTGGATAAATCCCTTGCCCTGCAAGTCCTCCAGTTGTACCCACAGCTCTCGAAGCTCAGCAGGAGCCATCCGATATACTGGAGTAGATATCGGGGCTGTCCCAGGGTACAGGTCAATATAGAAGTCTACCACTCTGCGACGAGGTAGTACTGGAACGTCGTCAGTAAAAACTTCCACATACTAATCCACCACAATAAGAAAACTCAGACTTCGCACATCAACTACTCCTAGGATGAGACTAGCCAACTGATGAGTGATCAGCTATCCTCTCCTCTGTGTGAGTCCATCCTGTGCTGCAAAGGCTCCCTTCTCGCCGGTGAAGGTGAACCTACTCCCATTTGTGCGGACACACCGCACTTTGAGCCTAATACAGTCAATCTGGGCATGGACTGTAGATAACCAGTCCATACCCAAGATGACGTCGTAAGGCCTCGACGCCGCTACAAGAAGATCCTAGCTGAAGCTCTCGCCTCCTAGAGTGAGCTCACACTGCCGGCACCAGTGTGTAATCATCAAGTCTGCTCCCGTAGGAGTCTCTAGCCGTAAGGATCGAGCCAATAGATCCATCGGAATCTCCAAGCTCCGAACAAGGGCAGCGACAATGAAAGAATGACTCACTCCTATGTCTATAAGAACTGCAGTAAGGGTAGAGTAGACACAGATAGTACCTCGAATCATCTCAGGTGCGCCGTGGTCGTAGGCATCCACTGCCTGAAGCTAAGCCTGCCTCTGTCCGCCAGCTCCCTGTGGTCGGGGTGGACCTCCTGGTGGTGGTGGTGGTAGAGCCTCGAAGCGTCGTCCACCACCTGCTGCTCGGCCAGCTCCTCTACCTCGTTCGCCTGCTCCCGACGGACCGCCACGGTCAAACCTATGCCTCTAACCGGGTGGTCCCTCAACCGTCTGCTGCTCATCTGCATGGTGGGTCGGGCAGTCACGAACCATGTGGCCCTACCCTTCACATGCATAGCACTACCTGCCTCTCGAATGACTGGCTATGCTGCGTGTGCCCCGCACCTCTGAACCAGTATCCTGAGGTCTTCCACCTGATGGTATGGTCCGTTTGGACCTCTGCGACATCTGTCTATTGTCGGCTGCAGAAGACTTCGCTACATGTCTCCCTACGGTAGGCCTCGCTGCTGGTGTAGGCTCAACAAGAAAGCTCTCCACAAGAAGGGCAAGCTCCAGTACTCCTGTCTGCGTTGGAATGCTGAGGGAGATCATCGAAGCTCTGATCTCATGCCTCAATCCCTGCTCGAAGGTCTGGGCCCAGAAGAATGGGTCCCGTACCATGTTTGTGGAGTAGCGCGAGAGATCAGTAAACCTCGCCGAGTACTGGGCTACTGTCATGTTGCCCTGCCGCAGTTGTAGTAACTCCTGGATGCGCACCGCACGGAGGGTGGCCGGAATGAACTCTGAGCGGAAGAGACTCTCGAAGTCCGTCCATAGAAGAGATGCCTCGTCATGGACCTGGAGCATCATGCTTCACCATCTACCTGCTTCTGCGTGTAGGAGACTCGCCGCAAGGATCACCATGAGGTCAGCTAGTGTCCCTACTAATCTGAAGACTTGGACAACAGCCTCCAACCAATCCTCAGCTGCCTGAGGGTCCGTCTCCCCATGGAACCTGGGCGGCCTCTGACACTGAAAATTGTGTAGTGCACTCAGGCGACGTGCACTCTCCGCTGCTGGGGCTGGTGGTATCGGTGGCCCAGCGGGTAGAGGTACCGCTGGTGCCTCTGCTGTAATGGGGCCCTGCACCGAGGCCTCGTCGCTCGGTGGGCTGTCATCTCTCACAAAGCTCGGAACCATAGCTGGCTACCATCGAGGGGCCATCCTGAAAAGAAACAGGTGTGCCATGGTTAATACAGTATACCTGGTGAGCTGACACAAAGTAATCACAAAGAAAACTTTTGAAACACACATGTAATCAGTGTTTTCGAGCACTGAGTCGGAAATCAGAAGTCAGGGTCCTGGTGTATGGATACGTCAGCCGCCGCACCAACACTGGACTCCCTGGACTGATAACCACACTCAATACGCTTAACACTATTGATTCACAGAAAGAAATTATCAGAGTCCTAAGTTATGTAGTAGAACCGACTCCTCTGATACTAATTTGTCACGACCCGTCCTCGGGGCCCGTGCCGTGACTACCCCAAGCCCGCCTTCCATAGGCCAAGGGCTGGCGACTAGCACCAAAGGTGTAAATTCTGATAAATGGGAAGGAATTGCCTTTATATAAGTAAAGAAACATAACAGAGTATGCAATCTGTAGTAAACACTAAGTAAACTGAGTACAAAAGTAAGTGCTGAAAAGTAAATGGGCCATAATACAAACTCAACTGAAAGTACAGTACAACTGAAAAGAAAGTATAGTAGCAGTAAAGTAAATCTGCAACCACTGAGTCGTCCTCCAGTTATCCCACCTGAAGGGTGGGTACAGATGGTCTCCTCAGCTCCTCGGGTCTGGTCGTCCGCTCTGTGTACGTCCCGCTTGATAGTCCACCTTTGAGTACCGTCCCGCTCCACAAGCCTCAACCATGATCAGCGTTGTCCATCGTTTGCAACCAACACAATGTAGTGCGGGCATGACCCGTTCAGGGGTGAGTATACGATACTCAGTAGGGACCCCGAGACCCCTGTAGGTCTCCCAGAATCCACAAAGGATAAACCACAAAGGAAGGATACAATCACGAAGTATCAACCAACTCTACTTAGGTATATTCCCATACATATACCTAAGTCATTATTTCCAGTTCGACTCCAACTCACGAGCCCAAGTACAACCCAGTCCACACAGGAAAACACAACCCAATCCACACAGGAAAGCAAGTCAATCATATCGATGATAATGGTTGAAAGTCAAGACTCATCTCACGCAAGTATACTACTCACGAAGAGGGGTGGAGATGATAGATGTATCCTCTGAATCATCTCCCCTGCCGAACCCACGTAGGATCCAAGTACAGAAGTCGTCGCTGCCGAACCCACGTAGGATCCTAGTACAGTAACCATCACTGGCGAACCCACGTAGGATCCAAGTACAGTCGTCCTCACTTTCAAACCCACGTAGGATTCAAGTACATTCATCCTCGCTGTCGAACCCACGTAGGATCCAAGTACAGTCGTCATCGTCGTCATAGTCGCAACCAGCTCTAGGGTTCCCGCACACAGCACGCTCGATTCCGGGAGGGTCCGCTCCACGATCCAAGAGGTTCTATACATAAACTTTCATGAAGTCTAGATTTTATGTATCACAAAGTTCCGTCTCGTCAATAGGAACTCAACGCGACAGACAGCACGTCAATCGGACGCCCAGTCTGAGAGATATTGGTTTTTCCGTCCTAGGGGCCCTGTTGGTTTTTAAGATAAAACCAACCTGACCGTACTCTAGATGCGTCCAAACCTCAATTGTTTTAAGCCAAAATAACTTTCTCACTAAGAGGAAAACAACGTTATTAACTTCACGTCATTCGGATGTCCGATCATTAAGTTATAAGCGTTTCCGCTCCAAGGGCCCGGTTGGTTTTGGGTTCGAACCAACCCAGACATATCCAAACTTTTCCTAAACCTCAAGTGTAATATACCAAAACGACCGTCTCGATCCAAGGATCCCAACACAACTAATGGTATGTCGATCAGAGGTTCTTAGCCCAAGTTATGGGCATTTGAACGAACTTGGTCCGAAATTAGAGGGTTTGGGCCCGGTCCGACCCGACCCAATACCCCCTGGGTCGACCCGACCCGGGTCCGGGTCTGGCCCGATTGGGTGCGGCCCGGCCTGGCTGGTGCGGCGCAGCCCGGCTGGGCACGGCCTGCGGCCCGGCTCGGAAGCTGGCCATGGCTCGGATCACGGCCGAGCGGGGTGCGAAGGGGGCGCGACCCCCTTTGTTTCGGAAACGGCGGCCCCGTGGGGTCCGCCCTAGGGATCTGTCGGGGGGGTTACACCCCCAAGTTTTTCTGAAATGTTCGGCCGTAATGGCTGGCCTTGGGTGTAACCGCGGGACCCCTGCAGGTCCCGCCTTCAGGTGGCGCCGGCGGCTGGCCGCCCCTTTGAAGATCGCCCCGGCCACGGCCCCCTTGAAGTTCTGGCACGGCGCGACGGCACCGTGTCCCTCCGCCGCGACCTCATTCGGCCTCACCGGCATGGCGCGATGGTGCCGCGCACCATCCCCGTGGCCCGCTTCAGCTGCGGTCCTTTTCGTTCCCGCACTGTGCAACGGCACCGCGCCGCCTTCGCCACAATGATTAATGAAGATTATTAAGTTAAGGGGAGGAGGATCGGCCGTGTTTGTGAGGTCTGATCTCCTCCCGTTATAACGATATCAAGCGGTCAAAATAAACAATATGCTCAACGATAAAACAAGCACAATTTTAATTCATTAAAATTGAACTTAACCCATACCTCGATAAACTATGATGTTTGCCGGCGACGCGGAAGATGGCGTCGCGGGGTCAGGTTTTGAAGACGGCGTTGGTGTGCGTCCAAGGAGGGGAAGGCATCTCACACTAGCTGCAGAGAGAAGAAGGTATGGCACGTCGTCTCTCCTTATGGTGACGGCGTTCTTCGTCGAAGGGTGGCGTTCTTCGCAGGAGGATGAAGTTCTTCCAAGAGAGAATAGGGCTCTCTTCCAAAGTCTTCACACAACAAGCTAACCCCAAAATAAAATAAGTCTCACCTTATTTTATTAATTCAAGACATGCATTCAAATATTACCAATTCAAATTCCAAAATACTTAATTAATTAAACATGACTTGTCTAATTAATTATGTGTTAAGTTGGCAAGCTTTAAAGAGGGAGAGAGGGGAGTTACTCAAGTTAAGGGGGAGTTAGGGAGTTAGGTAAAGTGAAGAGTTGGGGATCATGTGGGCCCCACATCATCTTTATCCTCTCAAGGGTAGTTAGTAACTAGTGGGTCTCACCCCAACTCCCACACCTAGGATATAACCACTCAGAAAAGAAATAAAATTGTAACACAATTTTATTTTACTTTTCATTTAATCCATATTTTTTTAACAACTCCTCCCGAGCAGACGCATCTTCAGTAAAGGTCCTCTTAAGCAATTACCGGTGTTGCGATTCCATCGGTACCCTCGAATTTCAATTCCAAGCACTGATTCAAAAGATAGAAATACCTTCTCGTTTGTTCACTGAACGTACCTGAGCTAAACTTCGGAAATTGATTCCGGGCACACCGGGCCTCAGAATCAGGTGTCGTCAGAAACTGCGTACTCGTAAAATCCCATAGAGTTTAAAAAAAATTCCTTGAAATTTACGGGTCTTTACACTGTCTCCTGCATTAAACTTAAGCAAACAATATATCCTTACTCAACCATTCTCTTACTCTTGTGTATATGTACGGATAAGTGTGTAAGAGGTCCCTGTGTGGCCTGGTTATTTTTGTCCCCATGAAAACTGTGGAAGAGGTCCCTATGTGACCTAGATAGTCTGTGTAATGTTGTTAACCCCGATCCAGGGTGTGGATCAAAGTTTATTATATAAAATGCTTAGTGGCAGGTGATCACCAAGTGGAGTGGATTAGGTCTCGGCTTGAGACTGAACCACTTGTTTCAAATCCGTTGTGTTGCTTAATTTAGTTTTCTCTGTTTTATTTCTTTACTGTATAATTTAGAAATCACTAATTTCACTTTGATAGTTAGTCTTGGAAAGAAGTTATAACTGGCTTGTCTTAGTATAATAACTTCAAAATTAATTTTAATAACACAAATTAAGATTACTAAGAATTAATCAATCCTCTAAGAAGTTACTTAAACAGTCAAACTCTTATAACAGTACAACCTTGATTAACTGGGCTATATTTAATCTTTAGGAAAACCTTTTTGAAATAATTTTTACAGAAATTTTTATAGTTACTCAATTCACCCCTCCCCTCTTGATTAATCTACTCTGACCAACATTTGGTATCAAAGGCTATTTATTAGGACTCTGTTTAATCTTATTCAACTGTGATTGTAGTTTTACTTTAAAGATCTATAATTTTTGTTCATTCTAAATTTCTAGCTCTTTTAAAGTAATTATTTATTATGGATAATATATTGGAAGGTGTTGCAACCAATAGACCACCATTATTTAATGGAACCAATTATGCTCAATGGAAAATTAAAATGAAAATGCATTTAGAGAGTATGATTTTTGAAATTTGGCCATCCATTATAGATGAATACAAAATTCCTGCTACTGATAGAATCACATGGGATGAACCTAACAAAACTGCCTACAATAACAACTGCAAATATATGAATGCTTTATACTGATCCTTAGGAGATGAAGAGTTTAATAGAATTTATGCTTGTAAGACTGCCCATGAAATTTGGGATACCCTATCTGTCTCACATGAAGGAACATCTAGTGTAAAATAAATGAGACTTAATACTTATACTATCAAATATGATAATTTTAAAATGAAACATGATGAACCTATTTCTAACATGTATCTTAGGTTCAATGAGATTTTCAACATAATGATTTCTCTTGGAAGAGAAGTCACTACCAAGGAATAGATCATGAGAATCCTTAGATGTCTACCTGACAGATAGAGGGGAACCTCTGTCTCTATTAGAGAATCATGTGACATCAGCAAACTACCTGTAAAATAACTCATTGGGAAACTGATGATGTATGAGGAAGAGATGAAAGTCAATAAAGAGGAGGATGAACCAAAGAGGAAATTTGTTTCATTAAAGACCACCACCTCTAAGCACAAAGACAAAGGGAACTGGAAGCTTCTTTAGAGAGCTACAATAGTAAACAATCATCATATAACAGTGATGAGGAGATGGATCAACTAGCTAGAAGATTCAAACGATTTTACAAAAAGAATAACTTTTTCAGAAAGCCTAACTTCAAGGGAAAATATGACCAAAAAGGAAACTAGAAGAAGTACTGGAAAAGAAGTGACAAAACTGATGAAATTGTCTGTTATGAATGTAAGTGCAAAGGACATATAAAGGCTGACTATCTAAAGCTCAAATACAAAAAGAAATATGAGGACAAAGACATAAGGTACAAAAAGGAAATGAAAGCAAACTAGAGTTCTTCTGAGGATAGTTCAAGTGACTCAGAGACATAACATGATGAACAGGCTAACAAAGCCAATATGTTGTTTATGAAAAACACATATAAGGTAACACTGGACTCTTCTGTACATAACTCATATTATTCTGAAGATTAAAGTGACTCTGAAAAAATGACTAATGAAGAAATGTTTGAATAATGTAACATGATTGAGGAAACATGCAATGAACTAAAATAAAAATATAAATCATTAAAGAAATAGTATGCTCTTACCATGATTATTAAATCTGAGCTCACAACTTAAAAGGATAAAAATGCTCAGCTGCTCAAAGAAAACAATGAATTAAAAATGTCTAATGAGCAATTAAAGAGTGACCTAGAAAAGTTTACTAATGGGAAAAATAACCTTACCCAACTTCTAGGAAAACAAATTACCCCTAAATACAACACTGGAATTGGTTATAAACCTGGTAAAAGAAACCTTAGTAGAACAAATTTTGTTTCAAAATATAGGACATACAGTTTTACTCCCAGTTCTGGACTCAAATCAACTAATTCAATCCATGATGCATATTCTACTGTTTCAATTTTTTGTGAACCAAATACAGTTTATTTTTCAAATACTTTACATAATGCTTATAAGAAACCTATGAAGAAAATATGGGTTCCTAAAGCACTTATTACTAATATTACTGGACCCAAAAAATTATGGGTACCAAAATATGTTTTTGCTTAATCTTCTTGAAGGAAAGATGCTTAAAGAGCTCCTGCAAAAGTCTATGGTACTTAGATAGTAGATATTCAAGGCACATGACAGGAGACTACTCATGCTTCAAGAACCTGATAAAAGTAGATAGAGGACATGTCACATTTAGTGACAATGCCAAGGGAAAGATTATTGGCCTTGGCTAAATCGGTAACTCTAACTCAGTTTTAATTTCTAAAGTAATATTTTTTTTATGGTTTAAAATATAATTTACTTAGTATCTCACAATTATGTGATTATGGATTTCATGTTAGATTTGAAAATGATTCTTATAATGCCTTTAATTCTAAAGATGAATTAGTATTTTCTGCATTAAGAAATGAAAATGTTTATTCTGTTAATTTAGATTCTTTAGCTTCGCAAAATTCTTCATGCTTAAGTGTATTTCATAAATAATCTTGGCTATGGCATAGGAGACCAGGACACTGTAATGTTCACTCCCTTATAAAGCTATCTAGAAAGTTCCTAGTTAAATACTTGCCCAAACTTGAGTTTCCAAATGACAAAGTGTGTAATCCATGTCAAAAGGGAAAACAACACAAAGTTTCTTTCAAACCAAAGAAAGAAGTGCCAACTTCTCAACCTCTCAAACTGGTTCACATGGATTTGTTTGGACCATCTAGAGTTTCTAGTTTAAATGGGAAACACTATGTTTATGTTCTTGTAGATGACTTTTCTAGATATACTTGGACCTTCTTTATAGCTCACAAAAGTGAATTCTTCTCTTATTTTACCAAATATACCAAGTCTGTAGAAAATCTAAGTGGACTTAGAATTAAATCATTAAGAAGTGATCATGGTCGTGAGTTTGAAAATCAATAGTTTGAATCCTTTTGCTCACAAAATGGTTATATTCACAATTTCTCTACCCCTAGAACACCTCAGCAGAATGGAGTGTAGAGATAAGAAATAGAACCCTATAAGAAATTGCTAGAACAATGCTTAGTGAATATGACCTACCTATTTATTTTTGGGCTGAAGCTATCAATACAGCGTGATACATAATCAATAGAGTGTTGATCATACCTATTCTTAAGAGGACTCCTTACGAATTATGGAACACTAGAAAACCCAAGGTTAGCTACTTCAAAGTTTTTGGTTGTAAAGTCTATATTCTTAATACCAAAGACAATATCGACAAATTTGAATCCAAAAGTGATGAAGGTATCGTTTTAGGATATTCCATGTCTAGTAAAGCCTATAGAGTGTTCAATAAAAGAACTAAATGTGTAGAAGAATATGTTCATGTCAAATTTGATTAAATGGATCCACATGAGTCTAAAAACATCTTAGAGAATCTGGAGGATGATGTATCAAATCTGAACATCAATTCAAAATCCTCAAATTCTTCTGTGAAAGAATCTGTGAAAACTTCCAAATCTGGAAATTCCGTAGAATCAAGTCACAATGAACCTGAATCTGTTGATTAACCTGAAATTTCTAGTCCCTTTTTTTCTAGAACTGTTAGAAACCTTAAGAACCATCCCTTAGATGCTGTTGTAGGAGACTTAGACAAAGGAACTCAAACTAGATCTTCTCTTAGAAATCAGGTTGAACATCAAGTCTTCTTGTCACTACTTGAACCTAAAAACATTAATGATGCTATCAATGATGAATTTTGGGTGATGGCTATGCAAGAAGAACTTAATCATTTTTAAAGGAAAAAAAGTTTGGAAACTTGTTGAAAGACCCAAGGACACTTTCACCATAGGCACTAAATGGGTGTTTAGAAATAAGGTAGATGAATCTGGTAACATAGTTAGAAACAAGGTTAGATTAGTTGCACAAGGCTATAGTCAAGAAGAAGGAATTGACTATGAGGAGACCTTTGCACCAGTAGCCAGACTTGAAGCCATCAGAATCCTTCTTGCCTATGCTACACATTTTAATTTCAAACTATATCAAATGGATGTTAAGAGTGCATTCTTAAATGGGTATATAGCTGAGGATGTTTTTGTTGAAAAACCCCCTGGATTTACAAATCCCCATTTTCCAAATCATATTTTTAAACTATCAAAAACCTTATATGGTTTAAATCAATCTCTAAGATCTTGGTATGATAGATTGGGTACTTTTCTTATTTCCAAAGGTTTTACAAAAGGAATAGCTGATCCTACCCTTTTTATAAAATGAATTTTTAATGATGTTTTAGTTGTTCAAATCTATGTAGATGACATTATTTTTGGATCTTCGAATAATTCTTTATGTGTTGATTTTTCTAAAATGATGCAAAATGAATTTGAAATGAGTTTAATGGGTGAACTAAAATTATTTCTTGGATTTCAAATATTTCAAAATAATGATGGAATTGTTTTAACCCAAAGAAAATATACTAGAGATATTATAAAAAATTTCGGATTGGATAGCACTAAAAGTAATAACACCCCTATGAGTACCACTTGTAAGTTGGATCTTGATAAAGATGGAAAATGTGTTGATCAAACCACTTATAGAGGAATGATTGGAAGTTTTATTTACTTAAATTCTAGTCATCCTTACATTATGTTTAGTGTGTGTATGTGTGCTCATTTTCAAGCAAACCCTAAGGAATCTCATTTAAATGTTGTAAAGAGAATTTTCAAATACCTCAAGCATACACCCAATCTAGGACTGTTTTATCCTAAAGGACAATCATTTGAATTAGTAAGTTATTCTGATGCTAACTTCGGTGGCTATAAGTTAGATAGAAAAAGCACCTCTAGAACATGTCACCTTTTAGGAAAGTCACTAGTATCATGGTGTAGTAAGAAACAAAATTTTGTTACATTATCTACTACAGAAGCTGAATACATAGCTGCTGGCAGTTGTTGTGCACAAATTTTGTGAATGAAACACACATTACTAGATTATGGATATCAATTCAGACATGTACCTATAAATTGTGACAACACAAGTGCTATTAACATCTCAAAAAATCTTGTTTCACATTCTAGGACAAATCACATTGATGTAAGACATCACTTTTTGAGAGATCATTATCAAAAAGGTGATATCACTTTGGAATTCATTGGTACTGAATATCAACTTGCTGATATATTCACCAAACCATTAAATTCTGAAAGAATATACTACATCATACATTAACTAGGAATGATAAATCTCAAATAGATACCTTACTTTCTACTGTCTCAGATCTTACTGTTCGATATCTTACTGTTTTATACTTTACTGTTTCATGATTACAGTTTCTCAGCTAGTGTTTCGTATTACTGTCTCACCGTAAGACTCATGTTTACTGTCTCACCATAAATTTCATGTTTACGGTCTCACAGTTAGTATTCTATGATTACTTTCTGACAGATATTGTCTCACCATAACGCACACTAAGAAGTTCATTCACAGTCTCACCGTGAAGCTCGTTTACTGTCTCACAGTTTACTGTCTCACCGTAATGACTAGACACGGTCTCACTGTAAAAATTCTTTATAACTTTTTTTTGTAAAAACCCGTATCATGGTAATTATTCTTTTCCCTTCCTTATTTTCCCGCGTTTTTATTTTTGTGACATTTGGTATTCCTAAATGATAAAATAAAGAAAGTATCACTCGATTCTTCACTCGGTGTTTCTTCTACTTACTCATTTTGAACCCTTCTTCATCCCTGCAACCCTTCTCTCACTCGAACCTTCAGTGAAGGAAAAGAATGAAACATTAGTCATCATCGACACCAGATAAGCGCAGCTCAAAGAAAAATAATATTGCACCAAATCTAATACCTGAAGGACCTTTAAATCTGAATCTGGTAAACCATGTTGTTATACCTGAGAAAGAGATTTTCCCCCAAATGGCTCCTACCTAGTAAGTCTCTGGTATTGAAAGTGTTAGAACAACAAGGCTAGTTATAATGGTTCTCAAAGGAAGATAGACCCATATACCCTAGGTTAGTGGCTCAATTTTACCAGTACGTACTGTTCTCTTTCAATTCTAGTGATAGTTATGTTGTAAGAAGTTGGGTCAATGGCCAGAGATGCTCATTCTCTTCAAGGTTATGGGTTGTATGCCTTAGGATACCTCACGAAGGCATCTGTGAGGATTATCAGAGAGGACCTCCACCTTCAACCGAATTATTTGATTTAGAAGATGCCCTGAAAACCTTAACTAGAAATGGCACCCAAAGGAGAGACATTGCTACTGAATTAGATGGAGAATCAAGGATTTTGTTCAAGTTTATACAGAATTTGGTTAGTCCTAGAAAAGGTTTTTTTCTGTTTTAAAATATCAAGATGTGTTTCTGATCCACCTTATGAAAAATGGGCATGAGATCAACCTGTGCAAGTATATCATTCATCATATATGTGAGATGATCAAAGTCACATCTAAGTCAACTTCCCTGTTTTACTCTCGGCTAATCTCAGCCATGATTCTTGCCAAAGGTATGGTTGGACCTAATGAGGAGGTGATTAAGGATTGTGAATTTTGTCTCTCAAAAGCCACTATAAAAAGAATGAAGATAAACTGGAATCCTTGGAAAAAGGAATGGGTGGAAGACAATGATTGAATTTATGAGAAATTCAATTCGTTGGATTATCCCTCAAGACCAAGAAATATTTCTGATCCTGGTTTGGAACCAGATGTTATTGTTGAGTATCTTGAAGAAAATGAAGAAGAGGCTGAAGTGCCACCTAGGGAAGTTTTTGTTGTTGAAGAAGACAATACTACTATTCCTCATGAAGTTATTGAATAAGAATTCCCTACTCTTAAAGAAGATGGTAATCTAGAAACTCAACCCAAGGCTGAAACAAAATCAGTTTCCAAAGAACCTAAAAATCATGCCATGGAAGAGGCTACAGTAGAAGAGCCTATAGTGGAAGAATTGCCTGTTTTGTAAGAGGTCAATCTTGAGGAAATCCCAGTGGAACAATCTGTTCTTGAAATCATCCCTTCAGCTGAAGAATGGATGAAGCTAGATTTTAAGATGGCTAGATAGGAAATGAGTGAGGAACTTAGAGCTGAGTCTGTGGAATTAAACCAATATCCTAAACCTCTCGGTCCTGAGAAGGAGGCACCTATTGAGGGGGAGAAAAAACCAAATCTTGAGTCTATTGAAGCTTCACATCCAACTGAGTCTAGTCCTATAGACACTCAGTATAAGTTTCCTAGTTTCTATGATGTGGATGACTCTCATCAGGTTACAACAACTAGACATGATCTTTCCTCTATATTCCAGTTGAAATCAGTCTCTAATATTGCACCTGAGAAGGAACCTGAGCCTGTACCAGTCCCTACTCCTGAACCTTTATCTGAACAACCATCTTTTGTGAGTAAGGATGATCTGAAGGAATTTGGTGTTACCCTCTTATCTAGAGTTTAGAAACTAATGAATACCCAACCTCTTCCTGTGACCAATTTAAGTGAGATAGATGCCACACTATTATTGGAGAAAATTATTTGGAAAACACAACCTAAGATGCTTCATGAGATTCAATAAGTAAGAGTTGAAAATAAGCTACTCAGTAATGAAGTAAAGACACTAAAAAGTATGGTTGAAGACATGCAGAGAGAGCTACATTTGAGATCTGAGCCTGTTGCTCCTCCTGTAGAACCTGTTGCTCCTCAAATCTCACAGGTTGTTGTGTCTCAGATTCAACCTTATCTAGATTCCTTAGATGAAAAGATCACTAAAAGGAACAAAAAAATTTAAAGGAAATGAGAGAGCTTGTTTTCAATCTTAATAAACTCACTGATGAGTATACAGGGTGTCTTCAGAAGGTGCTGAATCAACTCAAATCTCTGACCACAGTTGTCAATGCCTCTAAAGCATCTGGTCGATCCTTTAAACCCTCCTTGTACATTAATCTGCTCAGAACTATATTCAAAGAAGAGCTTCAGAATGTACTCAGTGGTTTTAATATGGATTATCTATCTGAAGTTGTCAAGAACAGTGATAGAGTTCTTGACCTAGTTCAAATCCACTCAAAAGTTGCTAATGATTCTCAGTAATAGATTTCCAAGAAAGTGGACTTTTACTTCAAAATAATATTCTCCAAGAACAATATGACAAACCATTTCAAGTATCTTGTAGAAAATCTGAGGATTCCTCCTTTGAATCAAGCTTTCAAGACCCAAGTCCAAAATCTCACAGAGTTTACTCGATTGTTGGACAAGTTTATGGAGAACAAGGATGATTTTGAGAAATTCATGAAGTGTGGTGGAGAGATCATTACAGATTTCATCAAACTCCTAAGACCCTATCTTCATGTCCAGAGTACATCCATTGTTGCTCCAGTGGCTACACCTCTAAGACCTGGGCTGCCTACCTGCACTTCTTCCCTAGCCTTAACCACTATGTCTGTCGGTCAAGCACTAAGTCATATCAGACCTGTGATTCTCGATCAACAACTGTCTAGATCTTATACTGCTCCTACTTTAGCTCCATAAGTCTTTAAAGGCCTTACTTTACCCTCTTTATCAACCACCTCACTGCCTTCTTTTACCTCGACCTCTACCCCTATGGGTTCCTCTTCTACCACTACAGCTAAAGGCAAAGATACAGCTAGCCCATGAATAAGAACAGTGCTTACTCTTTTTTGATAGGGATGTTATTGCTTTTTTATTACTATTTTGTTGTACTGAACCTTATTTTATATTAATGGAATGTGCCTTTATGACTTCTCTTATTCCATCTTTTTTATAATCCCAAAATGAAGAGAAATTTATATATGTTATCCATTTGTTAGCCATTTATATCTATAGTTGAATCCAATATACACCTTAACTTTATATGAATTGTGATCATTAAAAAGGAGGATATTGTTGGAATCCTCATGTATTAATCATGTTTTAATGATCACAAATCTTTTTCAACCTATTTAACTAGTGTAAATTATATCAAATCATGTGTATTAATGTTTAAAGTATTCTCATGATTTAAGAAGAGCCATTCAAGATCTTAGTTGCTCTACATTCAGTTCACTTACTTTATACTATCCTTAATCTCCCCACATAATACCTTCTTTGACAAATGCTTAAGTCTAATCCATTCTATTATCATCATTGCTTAAGTCTGAACACAATTACTTTGACAAAGTCTGAGACACCGTGAGTCTGTCGTTGGTTATGTCTTTCTGACACCGTGAAGCAGACACCGTGACCATGAGACACTGTGACCATGAGAGATCATGACCATGAGACACCATGACCATGAGACACTGTGACCATGAGACACCATGACACTCAGACATCGTAATCAATCTAGACACTGTGTGAAGGAGACACCGTTTCCATGACTTACTGTGACACGTTTCTTAAACTATTTTATCATCTTTCAATTTAATTTCTAATGGTAATATTTGAAGATTTTAATACTCTAACATAATTAATGTTTCTTTGTAGACATATCATCAGACAGTATGAGGTACGAGGTGCAGAATACATGCAACCTTTCGGCTCCAACACATGCATTCGAAGATAAAAGTGAAGTGTGGCCAAGAATCAAAGAGTGAGATACTGAACGAAAAACAAGGTTGTGAGAACTATAACAAAGAACACACTTAGAGCAAGGAAAGGCCGACTGTATGCAACTCGACACTACTGAAGAACAAACAAGGCATATTTGAAGATTAGATAACATATTTTCTCTGTTGAACCTCACGATAAACACAAGTTGAATCGCGACACTCTGTTTTACAGACAAGGACTCAAACTCTGCATCTGCTTCTCTCAGAAGTCCAAAGATGCAAAGAAAAACACCCAGAGCACTTCTAAACCCATCTCTATATTTCTGCTCTGTTGTGTATCTATTTCTTACCTTTCAAGAAGAGTGTGTACTTGTAGAAAAAAACACTCTATCTCATGCATTAAACTGAAGGATACAATATATCCTTACTCAACCATTCTCTTACTCTTTTGTATACCCACAGATAAGTGTGGAAGAGGTCCCTGTGTGGCCTGGTTATTTTTGTCCCCACGAAAACTATGGAAGAGGTCCTTGTGTGACCTGGACAGTATGTGTACTGTTGTTAATCCTGATTCAGGGTGTGGATCAAAGTTTTAAAACTGCTTGGTGGTAGGTGATCACCAAGTGGAGTGGATTATGTCTCAGCCTGAGACTGAACCACTTGTTTCATATCCGTTGTGCTGCTTAATTTAGTTTTCTCTATTTTATTGCTTTACTATATAATTTAGAAATAACTAAATTCACTTTGATATTTAGTCTTGGAAAGAAGTTATAACTGGCTTGTCTTAGTAGAATAACTTCAAAAGTAATTTTAATAACACAAATTAAGATTACTGAGAATTAATCAATATTCTAAGAAGTTACTTAAATAGTAAAACTCTTATAACAGTATAACCTTGATTAAATGGGCTGTATTTAATATTTGGGGAAACATTTTCGAAATAATTTTTACAGAAATTTTTATAGTTACTCAATTCACCCCTCCCCTCTTGAGTAATCTACTACGACCAAAATTGTAGAATGACCACCCATTGAACCAAACACCCAGTTATCATGGGGTATCCAAGGGTAAACTTGAGTAGATCAATATGAGAGGACAGATGGACTTTGTGGTGCTACAATTAATGCCTCATCTTTTTCACTCCAAAGATGAGTGTGAGGTAGTTCTTCTCAACATCTAAGTATCAGGTCTCAGTACCTAGCATTGTCCGGCTGAGGTAATAAAGACTATTCTCACTCCCCATATAATTATTATGTGTGAGAATAGCACGAAGTGATCATTCCATGATATCCACATATAATATGATTGGATTTCCCTTCACTGGTGGCATCAAGATCGATGGGTGCAGTAGATACGCTTGAGACTTTCGAAGGTTTCTTAACAGTCCCTATCCCATTGGTAGATGATTTCCTTATTCATTATCCTGGTGAAATGTATAGATTTTATAGACAAGTTGGATATGAAACGTTGAATGTAAGTGAGGCACCCTTGGATTCCCCTTAGTTCTTTAAGATTTCTAGGGCGTGACATTGATAAAACAACACTAGTATTTTCTGGATCGACCTCGATGTCATGGTAGCATACCAAAAAGACAAGGAACTTCCATGATGTTACTCTGAAATCATATTTCAGTAGATTCATCTTTAGACCATGTTGTCACAGCTTTTCAAAGACCGTTTGAAGATCTGTGACGTGATGACATCGCTATTGGGATTTGACCATCAGGTTGTCGACGTAATATTTGAATATTCTTCCTAAGAATAGATTAAAGATATGATGCATGATGTGTTTATAAGTGGAACCAGTGTTCTTTAAGACAAAGGTAATGAACTGATATAAAAAACCCTTGGTTGATCTAAAGTCAGTGTATTATTCATCTTTAGGGACCATATTTATCTAATTGTACCCTAAATACCCATCCATGAGGGAAAGGGATTAGAACCCAGCAATTGAATTGATCAAGAATTCTATGATCAGTAATAATAATTCATCCTTTTGGGAATGTTGATTAAGGTCTCTAAAATCTATAAATACCCTAATATTCCCATTATTTTTCTTGATGAGGATAATATTGTCAATTCGTATTGGGTATTTCACTTCTCAAACAAAGTTGTCTTTGATCAATTTTTCAACTTTCACCTTTACATTTGTAGTATGAGATAGGTGCATCACCCTGGATACCTACTTCAAGCCTCTATGGTCATCGAGTAATAAAATATGGTGCATAGACACATCTGAATTAAGTCTAGGAATTTCTGTATAGTTCCAAGAAAACACATATCAGTGTTTCTATAGAAATGTGATGTACATATCTTTCTCTTCGAGGGGCATGGTGGCACTAATCAGTGTAGTTCTTAGGTATTCTTTTGTTCCAAAATTTAACTCTCTAATCTCATAAATGGTGATAGATACACCTTCTTAGAATTTAGGAGGGGAATTCCTAAGGTCATCCTACTCTTCTTCCACCTCTAAGTTTGTGGAGGCATTTTCAGACAAGGTTGGAAATTTGGGGGTATCTCTGCCACTATTGGGGTGAGAGAGGCCATTAAAAGAGACATTATCATTCTATAATACCATATTCATTTTATAGAGATGTCAGAGATGATTTTATTTTACACTAATACTAGGTAAAAGAAGAGATTGGGCTTTTGGGACCAGGTCTATTACCTCAACTAGATTTATGGTGAGTACATAGTCACTGTTAAGAATACTCTAGGGGTTTCCAGGGACGGTCCCCAATTCATTGGGGGATGAAACCTGTATATCATCATCCACCATTAGTTTTTTTCATTTAATATTTTATAAACCTACTTTAGTATATGTGGCTTCGCAAGTTTCATAGGGGACACTGTCACCATGTAGTATGCCGACTTTTCCAACGACGGGGTATTTCAGACACTGAGGGAATATTGAAGGCACCACCACATGGTTGTGGAGATAGGATCTTCTAAGTAGGATATTTTATGTGATTTAATTCTAGATAACCATAAAATAAAATCATATGTGATATCCCCAAACTGATCTTTGAGTTTGATCTTCCCAATAGGTCTTTTCTCACACTTATCATACCCTTGACTGGTCGTCTTTTTGGGAGTTAAATCCCCTTCGCTATATCCCAAACATCATAGGGTTCTAATTGGAATGATATTAATCCTAAAAACATTTTCAATTAGGGCCCTTTAGATATCAACATTATCGAGTCTACCCCAAACATATATGGGCTTGATGTGCCCTTGGATGATCTCTTTCTGATCATATTCTGTGAACGAGATTGCGACATGGCATTCTACTGATATGGTCTCCATTCAATAGACCTTGGCTGTAGTGACTTTTATCTCAAATTCTCGTGGGATATGGAGGGATTCAATGAGTGCCTCACTAAGTTCTTTTGAAATATAAAGTGCATCTAGGATTGAGATCTTGGATGGGAAAATTTTCATCTATTTCAGAATGTTGTACTTTTGTACCAAATTTTGGTACTTAACAAGGTGGGTTTGCTCCTTGAAATGTGGATTAGAAGATGGGGTATTTGAGGTGGGAAGACCTAGTGATTATTCAAAGGTTAAGGGGTCATCTTCTTCCAGTTTTGTGGGTCATTTTAGTCTTCCCCACTACCTAGGATGATCAGGTAATCAAACCCCTGCTAAGCGGTCATGCAAGACAACTGGGTTTGGATGATCGTTGGAGGGTTTTGAGACACCTTCATATCTTTTCTAGGATTTCTAGAGTGCTTTACCATGGTTCTAAACTGTATATATGTACTCTGTGGAGATGTGATCGAAATATTGTGTCTGACCACGCTCGTGTTGTCCCCTATATACTCAGTTCCTGCACATGTGGCCTCATGTTCCCCAGTTTGGTGTGGGGAAATCATACTCTGAGGCATATTGATTATCGGAGAAGGGGTATACCAAGTACATCACATTTACAGAACAAAATATTATCTCTTCTTTTGATGAGGGTTCCATTTTTTGGGGTGATTCTCATCTTTCAAATATTATAGAAAAGAAATTTGCAAGAGTCAGAGCTTGTGTTGGAGTAGAATATGACTCTTCCTATTATGTATCTTCCAATATTTGATGGTCGAGTCCACCTCTGGGAGATATGTATGATGTCACCTTCTTGGTTGTTGGATTTATTTTGGGTATGCGTAGTTGTTCTCACAGGGTATAATGAGCTCGTTCAATTGTTTTTTGGGTCATCATGTTGCTGAACTTCTATCCATGTCACGCACCAGGTTAGGTCGCCATCCGACCCGGCGCCCGACCTAGTCCGCGACATGGTCCGAAGGGAATTCCCAATCCCCGCGGGTTGGCACAAGTGCCTGGGTATCAAAAATAAAACCTGGGAATGATTTACCCAAATTAAACATATTAAAATGACCAACAAAAACTAAAAATTCAGATTTGATAAATTCAATCAAACATGCCCTTAACAACTTTTAAATTTAATGATTTACAATGTTATACAAAACCACAAAGTACTATGATAGAGGAGTAACAAAACTCTATAACAAACCTCCACGCAACAAGAGAGGTGAAACATCCACAAGCTACCACCAAGGACTTGCATGAGAAGGCCACTAACAACTTGAACCACCATCGCTGAGCACGATGCCTCAACCTGGGATACACAAGAACAGAATCTACATACACCCAAGGGTGTATATAGGGTGTGAGCCAAAGGCCCAATAGGATACCAGCAAAATAAAAGATTCCATGCCACAACATCAAAAAGATAATTTAACATGCTCATTTAAAACCGTACTTTTTAAAACTCTTTTAAGGAAAACATTTACAAACTAAAAGTGAAAAGAAAAGAGTAATGAAAGAAAAACCATTTCACAATACTAATTTAAAATAGAAGAGGAAATTTATAAAGAACATGCACATACTCAAGTGGTCCTCCATATGCCGACAAAAGGCGCCACACCAAGAATAGTAGAGCACTATGGGTAAATCCCCTAAGGTTTATCTAGCTCGAGTGGGACCCTAAAACCTCATGTCTCGGTGAAACGTGTCTTAGAAACCACATCCCTCAGAAAAAGTGGTTTAGAAGACCACGACCCTCAAAAAATGTGGCTTAGAAGACCACTACACTCAGTAATTCATATGTTTAGTTAGTGTTTCAATCGTCAATCCAGCTAAGTGAAACAAGGATGATACCACTCCGAATCACTAGCGCACTAGTTCTAGTCCGCCCACCTAGATACACAGGGTTTTCCCTTGTGCTCAATCAAGTTCCACATTCACACACTATACCTTTTTCACATATCACAAACCCAAACAAGACATTACATGCAAAAAAAAGTAACTGCTTTCATACCCAAACCCATTTCAAAAACACACACACACCAAATCAGTTCACAAACATACCTCGCGTCTCTTGTGCAGTTTAACAACTCACAAAAAAAAATTCCAAATAGTTTCCAAAAGAACACCACAAGGCTTTACACTAAAAGCATACTCAATTTCTCTTTCTTAAAATCAAACGTGCCTTAGAACATTCGTTTTCTCTTTCCGGACATGGTTCACACCTCTTCCATAAATAAATTCACCATTATAACAACTTAAAAAAAACTTCAACAACGCCCTCAAATACTTTTAAACCAAAAGAGAACCACACAGCCAACATGTCAAACGATCTGTTTCGAATGAAAAAACCCATTAAAATAGACACACTTCATCTTTCATATCAAAGATGTTTTTAAGAGACCACCATTATTTCCAAGACACCATTTCTTTTCATTTCACACACGCCTAAGAAAACCAAGGCAATGGCCAAGCCCCTTTATAAGATTACCCATACTTTAAAACCATTTCCAAAACAAGATTTTCCATTTTTTTCAAAAAAACAAAACCAATCCAACACGCAAAAAATGATTCACTACACCTTAAAAATTCACATTTAAACACACACAACTCAATTACCCTTAAAAACTATGTTCGCACCAACCAAACAACTCCTATAACCCAACTTGAAAACATTGCACCAAAACAACATAGATTTTTACATGCAAAGACCATTTTAAAATCAATTGCATGCTCAACTATTCTAAAACCTCATTTTCACCATATAAACAATTGATTAAACACTTTTAGAATTTACCACAATAAGGTTAAAATGAAAAACATGATCATTTATAAAGAAAGTGAAATTTTCATCACGCACGCATGTCAAAAAAAATTTAAAACACATTTCTCACAACCTATAAAGCACAACCAATCATTTACACAACAACACACATATAAACAACAAGACTATACTATTTCGGAAATCCAATCTCATCAAAAGAGCATGCCAAAACATTATAAACATAGATCGCACCATGAAATTAAATTATAGAACATACCAAATTGAATAAACAACCAAATTAAATTATCTAAAGGATGTCAAGGCATGGAACCACCAACCTCAGGGTTGAAATCATCAATATCTCAGTGAAAAACCAACACCTCACATCAATTGCACCGCAAGAAAGCACGAATAAACCCTAAAACAAAGGATCAGACAAAAATTATCAAAATCGGACCTCCAACAACTCGAAACCCTAACCGCATGAAACCATACCCTATGAAAGAGGGAGAAGAGATTATCGAATGGAGATGGGACAACGGCGGGGTGGAGTCACGCGAGGGAGACGGCGAGCTCACGGCTACCAGAGGAAGGAGGCACAGCTGGTTCGGTGCGCCGTGCAAGGAGGGAGTTCGTCGGGGGCTCAGCCGAACAGGTCACGCGAGAGGGTTCGTGGGGGTGGTGCGAGGCAGTACGAGGGGAGCCAGGATGGCGGATCAAGGTCACCGGAGGGGTGTGCGGCACCAGAGGGGAGTGGTGCCGGAGGAGGTGTCGGCCATGGGGGGGTACGATGGTAGGGTTACAGGGGGAGGGGTGCGATGGGAGAAGAGAGGAGGAGGGGAGGGAATGAGAGAAATGGAGGAAAAAGAAAAATAAAATAAAATAAAGAATATGAGGGAAGGGTTTTGACGGGTTGGGGGAGGGGGAGGCCAAACCCAAAAAAGAATCAATAAATAAAAAGAATAAAGTAATAATAATAATAATAATGTTGATAACTTAATTAATAATGCTAATAAGAATTATAATAGTTATAATAATAATAATATTAATAATAATGATAATAATTCATTAATATTTAAACCAATCCTTTTTAATTCTTTATTAAAGAAAATATTAAATATAAAACAATTCATTAATTATAATAATAATCATGGTAATAACCATAATAATAATATTAATATTCTTAACACTAATAATAATAATTTCAATAATATTAATAATATTATTATTATTATTTACACTGATAATAATAATAATATTCTCAAATAATAATAATATTATTATTAAAATAATTCTTTAAATTTTTATTACACTACTCACTTTTATTTTATTTCAATTTCATTATTCACTGCATTTTGTTTGATTGCCTTGAACATCGGGTAGGTTGTGCGGTGACTCGGGCGAGGTCGCGCGGCGACTCGGGCGAGGCCGCACGGCTTCGATCGCGATGCACTGAACACAGACAAGGCCAAAACATGCGTTTTTTTAAGAGAACTCAAAAAATTTAAACATGGACTCACCCAAAACTAGACGAAAAAAAAATCAGGCTGGAAAATAATAAAACAAATTAATTTGAAAAGGTTAGTGTGTGACAATTCTCCCCACCATAGCGCTTTTCATCCCCACAAAGCACAACTAAGATTGAACCCTGAAGTAGAAACCGATACCCCGTTAAGGATCAAAGGGGATCCCCATAAACAACAACTTAAAAGAGGCAAACACACCATGCTCAGAGAAAGTGACTTAAATGATAAACTCAAGAAACTTGTAAAAAGACTTTATGATATGTGTCTCCCTCCCCAAAGAGCTAGAAAACCTCTAGTTGATTGATTAAGGAAAAGAACATAACCAAAATGCCATCATGGGGAAGACTAAAGGGGCTCCCCGCCATTATGAACCTACCAACGCCTGAGACGAGACTGGAAAACTCACACGGGGAGGCCTGGGCGGATTCCCCACCATTAAGAAGAAGGGCCAACACTGATTCGTTCCAGAGACATTTGTGTGATACCCATAGTGGGTCTCCCTACCATTAGAACTGACAGAAGATACAAAACATTGAGAATTTTCCGACGGTGACCAAACACGCCACCACAAGAGGCGGGGAGGGTCGGGCCCAACTACTGGGCATCAAAACCACAACCAAAGACAAACCAACATCTCTATATCCCTGGATGATCATTATTAAAATTTGAGACTGATTTACCCAACATACTCTCATACGGAGCACTAAAAGCAATTATATTCGGTGGGATGCAACCACCAGGACTTGAAGGTAACAAGACGAACATGCCTCCACATAGTCATAGAAACCTTATGCATCCAGACGGTTCATTCAGAATAGAACAACCACAGAAAAAAATTTAAACTGCCTTTACTTTCATCACCGATGACAGAAATAGAGTCAGGGTCTCATACACTCCTGGGGTTCCTGACCATGCGCTATCTTCACTCTGAGGCCTACGGCTGGAGCCCTAATGTTTGAAGCATATCCTACCTCGCAGTCAGACATTGAAGATTCTCGAACAAAGCTTCTCCCTTTGGTGTCACAGGCAACCACACTGCAACTGAGACAACACCAACAAACACAACACACCATGACATACAACCACTCTCTCACAGCACATCCACCAGAACAGAGGTTTAGATGATGCACATGCATCACCTCTTCACCTTCACTATGAAACATAAGAAGGAAAGATGCATGACAAACACTCCCTTTTGAATAGAAAAATTAGAACTCCCCAAGAAGACACGATCCTATAAAAACAGGGATTCCCGAAGGATCCTACGAATCCCAACTTTTCTCTTCAAAGAGAACTCACACCGCAAGACGTCACCAAACATGACCCTTGCAGCCGATGAAAGCATTACAAGCCTTTCAAAAGATCGGTCAGCACCAATAATTTTGAACCGCCTTCACCCTTCCCCGCTGGAATTCCTTTCACTGTTTCCAAGGGGACCTTCAGACACAATGGTGTCAAACCTCATACCCGATGACTCAGACAACTCAAAGAGATCGAAACTCCTTTAAACTCCCCTTGCATATGTCATACCACTGCGAGAGGATCCTCTTAGTTGTAAAAAAGTGAGTGGGTTCAATTCTAGAATTCAAGAAGATAGTCCTCTGATCAACTGGAGGGTCATCCAATGGCAAATTGCCCGTGGTCGCACTTCAATCGCTTTTTAACGTGTTATGGGGGGGCATTCACTAGTCAATAAAAAAAACATGAACCCAACCAAATTGGTCCAATGGTTAATACATACCAAAAGAGAACACTAAATGTGCAGGGGGAACCGCTGCAAGGGCTTCCTGAAGCACTTTTCCAAAAGAATTCACTAACCACATGCTTTCACACCAACATAAAAATATGAATTAAAACTCAAGACACAAATCATTCAAAAAGGATTCTCAGCTCAAAAAGCCTCACATCCAACATTCCAAAAACACAAGGATGCACCACGCAATCACCAGTTACTAAAACACCAAATTCCCATTTAAAAAAACTTTTTGAAAATAAGAAAAGCTAGTGGGTTGCACGAACGCCAATGGTGTCCCATGGGCCTCGCACGTACATGTTCCCATGCTGCACTGGAACCCACCTCATATCCATCCAGGAATTCATCCGCTTGTGCCATTGACCATTCCTCTTTCCATATACACTCATGCATGTGGTTTCCCACGAGAACACCAAGGATCAAAATCAAACATTTACATTTTTCAAAACCAAAATATTCAACCCATGATTTTCAAACCTTACTCATTGTTTTATTTTTAAAGAGCTTCATTTTCCAAGACCAAATCATTTTTACTTAAAAACCAGATTTCCATGAATCCAAAACAAAGAGATGAGGGATGATGCAAGGGAAAACTAGTGTCATTGGGTGACTGGAACATATGGTTGGTGGCCATACGCCAGTCACATCACCACCACAGAGGGTATTCTAGGACAGCGTCCCCAGCTTCACATGGATTTCTAGACCCTGTGAGCTCACTGGGACCACTGAACCTACTCCTTTTTCATTTCCCCTAAACAAGATTAACCACACAGACCAAAGTTTTAAACAAAACTCAACTTACTTTGGTAACTCGAGTCTCACCATGAGGTGTGCTGGTCAAGCACCTTAGTCATAACTAGAACGCCGAGTTCTAAAAACCATAACTCCAGTCTACCGTGACTCTATCCCAAATGAACACAACCCAAGAGAGAAAACCTCCTCTGATACCATTTTTTCATGAATCAGGTCGGGTCGAAATCCGACCCGGCGCCCGACCCGGTCCACGACATGGCCTGAAGGGCCTTCCTGATCCCCACGGGCTGGCACAAGTGTCTGGGTATCAAAAATAAAACATGGGAATGATTTACCCGAATTAAACATATTAAAATGAAAAAAAAAACAAAAAATTCATATCTGAAAAATTCAATCAAACATTCCCTTAACAACTTTCAAATTTAATGATTTATAACGTCAGACAAAACCACAAAGTACTATAACAGAGGAGTAACAAAACTCTATAACAAACCTCCATGCAACAAGAGAGGTGCAACATCCATAATCTACCACCAAGGACCTGCATGAGAAGGCCACTAACAACTTGAACCACCATCGCTAAGCACGATGCCTCAACCTGGGATACACAAGAACAGAATCTACATACACCCAAGGGTGTATGTAGGGTGTGAGTCAAAGGACCAATAGGATATCACCAAAAGAAAATATTATATTCTACAACATCAAAAAGATAATTTAACATGATCATTTAAAACCGTACTTTTTAAAACACTTTTAAGGAAAACATTTAAAAACTGAAAGTGAAAAGAAAAGAGTACTGAAAGAAAAACCATTTCACAATACTACTTTAAAATGGAAGAGAAAATTTATAAAGAACATGCACATACTCAAGTGGTCCTCAATATGCTGACGGAAGGTACCATGACATGAATAGTAGAGCACTACGGGTAAATCCCCTAAGGTTTATCTAGCTCGAGTGGGACCCTAGAACCTCGTGTCTCGGTGAAATGTGGATTAAAAACCACGACCCTCAGAAAAAGTGGCTTAGAAGACCACGAACCTCAATAATTCATATGTTTAGTTAGTGTTACAATCGTCAATCCAGCTAAGTGAAACAGGGACGATACCACTCTGGATCACTAGCACACTAGTTCTAGTCCGCCCACCTAGATACCTGAGGTTTTCCCTTGTGCTCAATCAAGTTCCACATTCACACACTATACCTTTTTCACATATCACAAACCCAAACATGACATTACACACACAGAATTCACTACTTTCATACCCAAACCCATTTCAAAAACACAAGCACACCAAATCAGTTCACAAACATACCTCGCATCTCTTGTTCAGTTTAACAGTTCACAAAAAAAATTCCAAAATAGTTTCCAAAAGAACACCATAAGGCTTTACGCTAAAAACATACTCAATTTCTCTCTATTAAAATCAAACATGCCTCAGAACATTCATTTTCTCTTTCCGAACATGGTTCGTACCTCTTCTATAAATAAATGCACCATTATAATAACTTAAAAAAACTTCAACAACACCCCCAAATGCTTTTAAACCAAAAGAGAACCACACAAACAACATGTCAAACAATCCATTTCGAATGAAAAATCCCATTAAAATAGACACACTTCATCTTTCATATCAAAGACGTTTTGAAGAGACCACCATTATTTTGAAGACACCATTTCTTTTCATTTCACACACGCCAAAGAAAACCAAGGCAATGGCCAAGCCCCTTTATAAGATTACCCATGCTTTAAAACCATTTCCAAAACAAGATTTTCCCTTTTTTCACAAAAAACCAATCCAACACGCCAAAAATGATTCTCTACACCTTAAAAATCCACATTTAAACATACATAACTCAATTACCCTTAAAAACTATGTTCACACCAACCAAACAACTCCTATAACCCAAATTGAAAACATTGCACCAAAACAGCACAGATTTTTACATGCAAATACCATTTTAAAATCAATTGCATGCTCAACTATTCTAAAACCTCATTTTCACCATATAAACAATTGATTAAACACTTTTAGAATTTACCACAACAAGGTTAAAATGAAAAACATGATCATTTATAAAGAAAGTGCAATTTTCATCATGCACGCATGTTAAACAATTTTTGAAACACATTTCACACAACCTATAAAGAACAACCAATCATTTACACAACAACACACTTATAAACAACAAGACTATACTATTTTGGAAATCCAATCTCATCAAACAAGCATGCCAAAACATTCTAAACATAGATCGCACCATGAAATTAAATTATAGAACATACTAAATTGAATAAAAAACCAAATTAAATTATCTAAAGGATGTCAAGGCATGGAACCACCAACCTCGGGGTAGAAATCATCAATATCTCAGTGCTAAACCAACACTGCACGTCAATTACACCGCAAGAAACCACGAATAAACCCTAAAACAAAGGACCGGACAAAAATTATCAAAATAGGACCTCCAACAACTCAAAACCCTAACCGCATGAAACCACACCCTATGAAAGAGGGAGAAGGGATTACCAGATGGAGAAGGGACAATGGCGGGGCGGAGTCACACGAGGGAGGCGATGAGGTCACTGCTACCGGAGGAAGGAGGCACATCCAGTTCGGTGCACCGTTCAAGGAGGGAGTCCGTCAGGGGCTTGGCCGAATAGGTCACACGAGAGGGTTCGTGGGGGCGGCACAAGGCGGTGCGAGGGGAGCCAGGACGGTGGATCAAGGTCATCGGAGGGGTGCGCGGTGCCAGAGGGGAGCGGCGCCGGAGGAGGTTTCGGCCATGGGGGGCGATGGTAGGGTTACAAGGGGAGGGGTACGATGGGAGAGGAGAGGAGGAGGGGAGTGAATGAGAGAAAGGGAGGAAAAAGAAAGAAAAAAAAAGAATAGGGGGGAATGGTTTCGATGGGTTGGTAGAGGTGGAGGCCAAACCCCAAAAAATCAATAAATAAAAAGAATAAAGTAATAATAATAATAATAATGTTAATAACTTAATTAATAATGCTAATAAGAATTATAATAGTTAGAATAATAATAATATTAATAATAATGATAATAATTCATTAATATTTAAAACATTATTTTTAAATCTTTATTAAAGCAAATCTTAAATATAAAACAGTTCATTAATTATAATAATAATCATAGTAATAACCATAATAATATTATTAATATTTTTAACACTAATAATAATAAGTTCAATAATATTAATATTAATATTAATATTATTTACACTGATAATAATAATAATAATCTCAAATAATAATAATATTATTATTAAAATAATTCTTTAAATTTTTATTACACTACTCACTTTTATTTTATTTCAATTTCATTATTCACTACATTTTGTTTGATTGCCTTGAACATCGGGTAGGTTGCACGGTGACTCGGGCGAGGTCGCGCGGTGACTCGGGCGAGGCTGCATGGCTTCGATCGTGATGCGTTGAACACAGACAAGGCCAAAACATGCGTTTTTTTATAAAGAGAACTCAAAAAAATAAACATGGGCTCACCCAAAACCCGATGAAAAAAATCAGGCTAGAAAATAATAAAATAAATTAATTTGAAAAGGTTAGTGTGTGACAGTCCATGCCTAGACAGAACTTTATACCAATCACCGTATTCTTCTGATTTGGCAACGGTTATGCAGACCACCTGCTCTGAGGAGTTATCTAACACCACCTGTATGAAATCGACCATGCCTTGAAGGACATATTTGAAGACAAATTAGTCCTGGATATTATGACCCAACCTTCTATGGAAAGGGAAGTAGTCGGGATGGTCATTGAGGTTGAACTCATTTGGCTTCCTGGGTTGTGGTCTCTTGAGCATGTTTTTGTTCATGGCTATAAGGAAATAATCGAGGAATTTTTTATTTTGTAAGGAGTAGAATTTATTCATCCATTCCAAAAATCCCAGGTGACCCTGATTTCTCTTTGATTCTAGATGAGGGCGATTTTGTGATTATTTCCAATCAAAAGGAGTCGCTAGACAATTTGGGACCTACTTAGGTGCTTGAATGGGAACTGTTACTAGTTTGAAGGTAACGGTGGCATCTTCTTCCTTGTTGAGCCTTTCCCCTGTGCTGAAGTCATGAGATGAGATTTATCTTAGGTTTGTTGAATGGAATCTTCTAAATGTTGGGTAATCTATGTGAACTTAAGAAATGTGTATGGGTACTTCATTGGGATTAGAGGTGTCTACAACTCATCCAAGATATTTTCAGCATGAATTTCCAACAATTGTTCCTACAAGAGATGGATACTAAGTGACTGGGTTAAACCCTTCCATCTGGCTATGAAATTAGACACCCTCTCATTTTAGCATCGATTTCAATTTTTTATGTGGAAAATTTTCATTTTCCTCAGCATGGAGCTGAAATGGTAAAGTAATTAACGACAAAGGTCTTCCCATCCTGCAATGGATCCTGCTTAAAGGCTACAGTACCAAACAAAGGTTGACCCTATCAGAGTCTGTACAAAACACCTCGGTTTGGTTGCCTCCCACTAATCTCGGTGGATCATCATTAGACCGCATCACGATATTAATTGAGTGAGATATTGTTCAGGATCCCCCGCACCATCAAAGGTAGAGAAGGTAGGATTTCCGAAATTGGGTAGAGCCAAGGTATCATCCACCCATTCGGGATATGGATTCTTCTTAGGCTACAAAGATGCATATCACCCCTCCATGGATTTCATGAGAGTATAAAGGGACTAGATAACATTGATCAATTCTAGAGGTAGTGTTGTTTGAGCCACCTAACTTTTATAGGGAGAGGATGAGGCTTAACAATGTGGACTTATTTTTGTCTCCCATTGATTCTCAACTCAAGGGAAGATTGAGTTATCACCCTGGTGAGGGAGAGGTTGTCACCGCAAAGGAGGGAAGTTGTGATCATTTTTGACTTCTTCATTTATATAGACTAACTGTCTGGATCTAGAGTCAGTTTGATGCTCAAATTTCATTCTTTCTAGTGGATTGGCTCTAGGAGGAAGAATATTCATCTCTACCTAAAGATGATACCCAGTAGGAATCCTACCCTTAAGTATCTCCTTGTTGAGTTTTCTAAGAGTTTCTATATCATTCTCATATTGTGACAACTTCTCCTACATAGAAGGAACTTTGACTCTTCTGGGTGGTGATTGGGATGTTGTAACACCTTTACCTTTATCTTTGGTAGTGTTCCACCAAAGAGGTGGCAAATCTATATTTAGAGGTTCTATATTTTGGAGCCTTCTTTGGTTTCAGTTGTGTGCAGTCTCAGTTGGTGTATCCAATTCACCCTCCTCTTGAAGTATTTTTTCCATGTTACATCCCTCTACGTCTGTGTCTTGATCCACCATATCTATTGTTTTGATGGTGATGACATTAATAGAGGTATATCAGGCTATGGTGGTTATCCTATTTCTTTCAACGCAATAGGATGATTATGTACTGACTACATTAAGGTCATTTCTTGAACCCTTGGCTATATTAGACCATTTTGGATTGAAAACATGGTGATGTATAATTTATTTTTTTCGTACAATCATCCTATCTTAGCCTGTGAGTAATGACCTTGAGGGAGTTTCCGGTCATGATTGTTGAATGGGACCCGAATAACATAGTCTTTTCTTATGGCGGGAGGAACAAATGGAATTTAGACCATCGATATTTACCTCCCAACCTAGAGAAGACTAATTCCATATATTGTGATGGTGATGGTGAAAATAACCCCATCCCTACGGGTTGGGGATATCAAGGGCCATAGTTAGCATTGATTGATCCTGTTGATGATGGTCCAATGATTCTAGTTGAGGATTTGATGACTCCTAAGATGGAAATTGAGATATAAATGCCCTTATCCCAATGATATGGGGTTGATCTGGAACCTCTATTGATTTTCCCAGGACCCTCTCAGGGGATGATGAACCTGATGATGATGATTGGGATATAAATACCCCCAGCCCAGTGGGTTGGGTTTTGTTTGTAACTACTATTGATATTTCCCAAACCCTCTCGATAATTAAAGATCCAAGAGGTGGAGGTG
Organism: Viscum album; assembly: GCA_963277665.1. NCBI lineage: Eukaryota > Viridiplantae > Streptophyta > Magnoliopsida > Santalales > Viscaceae > Viscum > Viscum album. Next base: position 458,022,295 of record OY728136.1, read on the forward strand.
GTGGTAGATATTCCCCCATCCCAGTGAGCTAGGTCCGCTTCTAGATGACTATTATGGAAGATTATACAGTGGTCTATTTAATGTGGCACAATTGTGCATGTATAGGAGCCGGGTGCAATGACAACCCGTGACGGAAGTCAATTTCTATAGGATGATGTTGGGTTGATTGCAACCTCATTTTATGTGTCTGAAATAAATTCTCATTGATTTGAGGGTCCCAATTCAAAGACTTGTTGGATATCATCTTCCTATGTTCATGATTTCTTAACATCATTGAATCAGAAGCATTTTATTGTAGTGACCAACTAGACCGAGCATTACTCGGTCCCCTGATTTCTCTGGAGGTTATAACATTATAAGACATTGTATCTAAGGGGTTCTTTTATTCCAAGGGTGTGGTGAAGTGTAATTCTCCATACTTTTACCATCCTCAAATAAAGATACATAATGTGTATTTGGATATCAATTTCCAAAGAGTTGTGATGTAATGAAGGAAAGCATGTTATAGATTTTCATTGTTCTTTTCCGGTTTTGGATCCCGGTCCATGGAGATAGTAATTAAGTCTAGCTGAAAATAGAGTATCTTGATGGTATAAAGGTGACCCTTATATCCTGGATAAGGGAGGTGTCTGGTCTTCATTCACTGATGAGTTTCCCACATATTTTGACATAGATAATGCATGTACTCTTTCTTTATCTCATATGGGATCTCAAAGTTAGAAGTGGAAATAGGCCAAAACATGATGAGGAGGTTGTTTTCAGGTATCTCCCTCCATGTATCAATGTCAGATTCCTCTTCATCGGACTTACACACCTCCATCTGATCAGACCATAGAAGATTATTCTTGGGGTTGTCTGCTAATCGGAGTGGATTGTTGTTGGAAGTTGATGGGGAACTATATATAGTTGACCCTGATGTTTCGATCACCTCTCTATATGAAGGCGTCTGAGATTTTAAAAACTATCTATACGAAGGTTTCTAGTCAAGGGGGTGATTTATTTTTCCGTGTGAGATATCACTATGGGGAGGTTTCTCGTGATGGATGTTAGGAGTAGAGTCCCCGTTATCCATCACCACACTACCATGAGGAAGACTATCATGGTAATGATCATCTTCTGCTTCAGTTAAAGAGTTTAAATACCCTTGGACTATTGATAATGTGTCTCGAATAAGCCTCAATGATACTAGAATTGAGAATATTAGGGATATGAGACTCGTTCTGCATTGCGGTTGGAATATGTCGACCTATCTTCTAGAATTATGCAGGGATATGAGCCTATTGTTTGATGGATGTCAGACCTTATTTATAATTATCTGGTGATGCATGAGTATGAGTCCACTATTGAGAATCTGCTAAAATATTCCAATGATCTTCCTTATTATTGATAGGAATATGAGCCTTTCCTGATGCATGTTTCTTTCTTACTTGGTGAGAATCAGTTATAATAGGAGTATGATCTTGATATTAAGCCTTTGGAATATGACACTGGTCTTTTTTGGTGGGTATATGAGCCTCCCCCAAGGCATGTGCTGCTCTCACTTGGTGAGCCCCGGTTGGAACAGGAATATGATCCCAGACTGAATATTCATTCCCTAATATAATATATCGATAGACCTCCATAATGGGAGAAGGGATATGAGCCTCCTTTTGTATTACCTCAGAAAGATATTGGTGAATTATTTCATTATCGGAAGTATGAATATGCATCTAGATTATATGATCAACTGGAATATTTCAGGCAGATTCACTGACAAGAATATGAGCTTGTCCCAAGGAATGTGTCATTCTCACATGGTGAGCCTCAACTAGAACTGGGATATGAGCATGATCCTAGGCCTTTGTATTATTTCATTGGTCTTCTTCGACAAGAGTATTAGCCTATCCCAAGACATGTACTTCTCTCACTTAGAAATCCCCAGCCATAACGAGGATACAATCCTAATCTCAAGCCTTTGGAATATGCTTCCAGACTTTTGCGATAGGGATATGAGCCTATTCTGAGGCATGTTCCACTCTCACTTGGTGAGCCCTAGTTGGAATAGGGATATGATTCCATTCCATTGCCTCATCCTTAACTGAAACATTTCGATAATCCTCCTAGATAGGAGTAAGAATGTGCACATTATCCAGAGAAACCACTTGTTCATAATGATCAGAGTGCCGAGTTGTTCTAGCTATAGGGATAGGAATATAATCCTATCTTTGTATCTATACCAGTGTCGAGATATACCAGTGGAGTTCTTCAGTTGTTGCTAAGATGTAATTCCATTTTAGAAAAGTATGCGCAGGGATACAAGCCTGTACATTTTTTATCTCCACTATATAATGGAAGATATCTTCAATTGAAGTGGGTATTTGAGCCCAATTTTTTCCTCCCTATGCCATCGGAATATGATAATGGACTTCATGAATGGGGATAGGGATATGTGCCTCCCCCATACCTACTACAGGAATATGTCCACAAACTTGTTCTGAGTGAGCAGGGATATGATCTTTCTCGCTGGTTATTGATGGAATATGTCGGTATACATCATCAGTGGGAGTGGGGATATGATCCCACTCATGATTATCCAAAGCCTTCTACACCCTATGTGTCTTTCTTATTTCCCATACATGGGTTTCATAAGTGGCATTGTGTCAGGTGGTACCTTCAACAAGTGATTGAAGGGTACCGATGGGATGGAACTGGAAATGGAGGTTAATGAGATTCCTCCTCAGCAGCCCCTGAACCAGAATGGAGACGTATTTAACTCCTTTATCCACCTTCATCAGATACTGAAGTTCATTATTATCACACTCCAAGGATAAACTTCTGAAGCAGGTGGCTATGGAAATGAGGGCCACTATCTTTACTAAAACTTTATTTGGTCGATGTGGACCCGTCGACTTTAGTACTTAAAGAAACTTGCAGGTAGCCTCAATGGTCAGGATCATACCATGTTGATCATGTTCCCAGACAATTTAATTATCCACCCTGTGCTGAATATGTTGGGTGGGTGAGGTTATTTTGATGAACACAGTGGTCGCAGTTGTAGCTAATTTTCTAGAACAGTTGTTGAATGAAGACATTATCTCAGATCATGGTATTGTTTATGAGAGTAGTATTTTCAATCATGCATAAAATAAAGAATAAGGTCATCATTTAGTGCACCATTGCAGGCATGATATGTGCTCAATCAGATATTCATGGGTATCACAATTGTACTTTGATTCCCAATCCATCCATTCTACTCATGTGGACTTGTCAAAGTGAGGATGGAATTATTTCATGATAACCTTGGCTATAGAGGATCATCCATAAGATCTATGTCATGGTCAACTGATCATCTTTCTATTTGAGAGATTTACATCGGGTTCACCATTTTTATTTGTGTAGGAAATGAAAAAAAAATTCCTAATGGATAATAACCCGATTATTTTGTTATTTTAGAGATTCATGGTGGGTTCACCATTTTTGTTTTTTTGGAAAGATGTGGATGGATTTTGTTTGGTGGTTTGATTGTGGGGGGATCAATGTTTTTCACAATCATTCACATTGGGTTCACCATTTTTGTTTCTTTAGAAAGATGTGGATGGATTTTTCGGTGGTTTGATTATGGAGGGATCATTTTTTTCATAATTATTCACATTAGGTTCACCATTTTTGTTTCTTCAGAAAGATGTGGATGGATTTTGTCTAGTGGTTTGATTGTAGGGGCCTCAGTTTTCTACACAATCATTCACGTTGGGCTCACTATTTGTTAATATTTCATAGAAACTCCCAATGGTTCCAGCATCCATAACTAGGTATGGACCTACTTTCCAAAGGCAGACGGTCAGTTGGGGTTTTGGACCAAATGATGCTTGGGGAACTCACATTGGTTGAGAGGATGGGAGGTTGGTCTCATCACGCCCTTTTATGAGGAATTTTTTTCTACTCTGGGACTCTCTTATATATTTAAAATATGTTATATAATATATTCATAATCCTGATACAGGACCAGTTACCCTAATAAAACGATCATAGGTTGAGTCTCTTTATATACAAAGATAAGGGGTCTTGTTGGTGAATCCATCTATATGTATCTGAGGTTATTCATCCATTTACCTTTGATGGGTAGCTGCTTATATGTTGAATCCATATAACCAGACACCTTAGAATTTTTTTTTTATCCATGGAGGTGTTTAATATTTCAAGTATGGGACTAAGCCATTCTGAGGTATCCTATATACCTTGTTTTATAATAGGAATCAAAACCCATATAGTTCATTAAACCCATGAAATTTAACATAGTATAAAAAGAACATATATATGGGCACTTGGGAACTAGGTGTTAAGCTCGATCCTCAAGAAGGCATCCTACGTATCATGGTTATAGTAAGAATTTAATTTTTTATAGTTCAATCACAACCTTGGGACTTTATATAATGTAGATACCCATGTGTTATCATACCACCAATCGGGGCTTACACACTGAGGTTTCCTCAAATGGTGTAGATTCATGATGCTAATGAGGTTATCATTGTGACTCCCTAATCCCATGTGAGATATGATCAATGTGATAAATAAGAGATAACAAGTAATCATCCTCATTTCATATGGATGTGGGGATTACATATTAGTACATCCCATTGGATGATTAATATAGGACTCATGCCTTTATAAAGAATCCTATGTATCCTAGTTATAGAATGAATCAGAGTCATCGTAGTTTATTGATTTATCAATCCGTTGGTGGATGAGTAAGGATCATCATCCCATGGAAGATATTGAGACTCAATGGTCAGAATGTTTGAGACATGGAGAGACTTACACCGAAGTGGATTCCCATTTGATCTTAGGACTTAGGAAGGCATCCTATGTATCATAGTTATGGTATGAATTGTAGTTCTCGTAGTGTGTTAATTTGGGGATTAGACACTGACGTTTCCCTTATATGCGGTACATATCATATTATGTCATTGATTGGGGATTACACACTAATGTTTCCCTTTATTAATGATATGGTCATTGAAATTTCCTAATCCCACATAATCTATGCTTGGTAAGGGAAATAAGGGATGGAAAATGACTGATATCACTACTTATGGATGTGGGGCTTGTGTGGGGACTTCCCTTTAGATGTTTATTATAGATCTCAATCCTTAAAAAGATGTTCTATATATCCTAGTTATAAAATGAATCAGAGTTATCATAGTTTAATTCAACTAAGGATTACATAATGAGATTTTCCCTTATAGAGGCTGGACAAGGTTATCAAGTCCTGGGATGCCCGCTTGGCCTGGTCTACTTGTCTTCCTGACATGTGTCGATTTTTTCCTGACATTCCTTGATTTTATGCTTAACATGTTGGATAATATCTACCTGACATGTATAAATACAATCACATAACCCATTTGACTTTTCCAAGGGATGTCATGTGATCTGGATGGCGTGTCTAGAGGCCATCGCATGACCAAGGATGACTTGTCTAAAGGACATCATAGGACCTGACTAGCTGATCCTGGAGGCCATCTCATGATCTTGGATGACATGCTTGGAAGGAATCGCATGATCCAGCTAACTTACCCTAGTTTCATCGTAAAATCTTACTGACATGCTTGGAGGGTGTCGTGATATTGAATTGACATGTTTGGAGGGTGTTTCATGTCTTAGATGACTTGTTTGGGTGTCATCACAAAAGTCGGATGACATGTATGGGGGACGTCATAAGAGCTAGCTAACATACCCATATGGCGTCATGAGATCTGTTTGGCTTGTTTGGAGAACGTCGTTAGATCCAATTGACATACCTTAGTGCCATCGCAAGACTTAGCTGACATATATTGGTGTTTCCATATGATTTGGGTGACACGTCTAAAGGACATAGCAAGGTCTGGATGGAGAGCCCATAGAGTTTCGTGAGACTCGGGTGGCATGCCCAGGGAGTGCCATGTGACTTGCTCTAAAATTTCTATGGGACATCACATGATTAAAATAGTATACCAAAGGATTTTCACATGATTTGGGTGACATGTCCTGGTGTTGTTGCATGACTTGGTTAGTTCATGCAAAGCGTGTGAGGATTAGTGTATGTGTTCTTCGCATAAGTCTTCCATATTTTTTAGTCTTATTCCTAACCTTTTGTTTCATATGCCTTAGATTTTTTCAATGTTAGATTGTTTAAGTCTCGCATTACTGATCAGGTATGCAGGATGTCCTTCGCATAACTCATTATAAGTCATTCGCGTGATCTATGAGTGTTCACACAAAGTGTATATACATGTCAATTTATTGCTTAGGTTTTTCCCTGGACTTTACCTGACAGAAAACCTTTCCGATCATGAGATCAGACACTCCAAGAAATTTGGGTTATGTTGCTACAAGGATCCACGGATGCATTTTTTTATGCTGTAGTGGGGGGTTTATAGGCCTCACCACCCCAATTATTCACCGCTTTGTGTGGTGCATATCACACAAATCCAAGATGGATTTGGTGGAGGTATTTGATGTCATGTGTTTCATAAGATCCTATTATAGGTCATTGTGGGGGCATCACATGATTTTTAATGATTGTGAGACCATACCATAAATTCCCCATTTATTGGATTATATCCAATTAATGGGGTATTTCCTAATCATGTGGCATGCTGAGGGAATTTAATATTGTCAGGATGATATGTCCAATGGCCTTCAAGAGATTAGGGAGCCTATTGAAATGACTTCACATGATCTTACGTGACTTGTCTGGTACCTTTCACAAGATAAGGATGGATTTCCAAGGGGTGCTTGCAAGATCAGGTAGTTATGCCGAAGGGATTTTGGGAGGTCTTGTGGAGCACATGAGCATGTCGCATGAAGTTTACGACCATAAGAGGCTCCAACCTTTTCTATTTTATTTCCTTCTTTTATTTTTCAAAGGCTTGGGGATCTTGAAAACTTGAATGAGTATTGTTGAAGATAATCACTCTCCCCATCGGTGATGCATCGTGTGACCAATAAAGGGTCTTGTAGTGATGTGAAAGCATTTCATGGACAAACCCTTCTGTTTTCCTTATGGAGATGAAGGGGGGCACAAAACCACTTGGATATGTTTGAAGCCCTTCACTTGGTGAGGGTGACATGACAACAGGCTTTCATGATATGAGGTGGACATGTCGTTGTGGGTTTGTGGTGTCTCACGAACAGTATGGGGTGTGTTGCATGATTTTCACGACCACAAAAAGGCTCTTGTCTTTTCCCTTTTTTCCTTGTTTATTTTACAAGGGTGTAGGGTCTCGCAAGTTTACTTGAGTGTTATCAAGGAAAATCATTCTCCCCAATGGTGATGCATAGTGTGACCAACAAAAGGTCTTATGCATGATCATTATCATGGAAAAACCCTTCTGCTTGTTTTTTGAGCCAAAAATGGAAAGCATGAGGTTGTCTGGACATGTTTTAAGCCCTTATCATGATGGGGGTGACATGATAGTAGGATCTTGCGTGAACATGAAGACATGTCACAGAGGCTTCCATGGTGTCTCACAAGCTGTATGGGTGTGTCATGTGATTTTTATGACTGAAAGAGGCTCCCGCCTTTTGGATATTTTTCTTTCTATTTACCAAGGATTTTTGGATGTCTTATCAGGTGCCTGCCTCCAAAAAATTCACGTGACCTAGGGATGCTCATATGGTAGCCGTCGTGTGATCATTGATTATATGAGACACTTTCACGATAGAAAAAGGACTTATTAAATGGGATCTATGTGGTCTATCATAGGTTATACGCTATGCATGGCTCCTTCACATGACCTAATGAAGGTCTCACAATCACATGTCTCTTGGAGGATTATGTGATCTGTGACTTCTAGCCACCTTTTGTTCCTTTGATTTTTGGGGAAAATAATACCTCTATTCAGTTATTTCTTCCCTTGTGAATTTTTCTATGCTCATTTGGTGGGTGTCAAAAGTAATTCTTCATCTTTCTTTTATGCCTCTTTAATCCTCACACGGATGGTTGGTTGGAAATTCATCTAATAAAGATATTATATGTCCCCTTTTCTCATGATGTAAAGGTCCATATTCTAAAAATCCATAAATATTAGATCCATTTCAATCCTTATCCTGAAAAAACTATCATGTTCCTTCCAATATAGATCATTAACCACCTTTTTCACCTTTTTAGGATAGTAGTGTATTGAGAATTCATAATCTTTAATCAAATACAACCACATCCTTTGATGCATATTTAAATCTTTCTATGTGAATATATACTTTAAGATTTTATGATTAGTATATATGTCACTTATTTCACCATAAAGATAATACCTCCATATTTTCAATTCAAAAATTACTATTGCCAACTCCAAATTATGAGTCAGGTAATTTTTCTTGTGAATTTTCAATTGGGAATAGGCATATGATATCACCATAGAATTCTACATAATAACACATCATAATCCTTTAATTGATGCATTGTTATAGATCACATACCATCCTCCGCTATAGGGTAATGTGAGTACATATTCACTGATCAACCTCCTCTTTAGTTCCATGAAATTATCCTCATATTCACCTGTCAACGGGAACTTGGATCCCTAATGCATCAACTTGGTTAGTGGATTTTATATCTGTGATAAATTTCTTATAAATCATCATTATTATCCTTCCAAACTAAGAAAACTATGGATTTTAGTCATTATGTTTGGTATGGTCATTGTTCAATAACTTTTTTCTTTGAAGGATCCATCGATATGCCCTCACTTGAGATTATATGACCCAAGAATGATATTTTCTATAAACAAATTTTACACTTGGTAAATTTTGAATATATTTTCTTCTTACTAAAGGTATTTAGTACAATAATTAAATTTTCTTCATTATCTTTATTTATCATTGAATATTTATGAATATCATATATAAATACTGCCACAAAATGATCATGGTAATCTATAGAGACTCTATTCATTAAAACCATGAATACAGTAGGATCATTGGTAAGTCCAAATGGCATTACTATAAATTCCTAATGAACATACCTTGTATGGATGGATATCTTGGGTATATCCTCCTCATTGACCCTTAGTTGATGATATCCATATCAAAGATCAATCTTGAAAAAATACTTCTCCTCATAATTGATCAAACATATCATTGATACGGGGTATAGGATACTTGTTCTTAATATTGAACTTGTTAAGATCCTGATAATTGATATAATTACGTATTAACCCATCTTTCTTCTTAATAAAAATAACAGGTGCACCCCATGGTGAAGCACTAATCCGAATGAATCTCTTACCTAGATTATCCTAGAGTTGCTTCTTCAATTCCTATAACTTGATCAGGGTCATTATATATAGATTCTTTGAAATTGGTGTATCAACAGGTATCATTACTATAAATTGGATATATACCAATGTACCTATACCAATGGTTTAGCCAAAACCATTATTATAGGTATCATAGAGAGACCTTATACCAATGGTTTGGCCAAATGGTAGGTATAGGTGATAGTTATACCAATGGTTTTAATAAAACTATTGGTATAGGTATATAAAATGACCTTATACCAATGGTTTGGACAAAAACATTGGTATAGATTCCATAAAAGAACCCTATACTGATGGTTTGGACAAAACTATTGGTTTAGATTCCATAAAAAGACCCTATACCAACAATTTTGGCAAAATTGTTGGTATAGGCCCCAAAAATTCAAATTCTCATATCAATGGTTTGGAAAACCATTAGTATAGACCTATAGAAATGATTTTGGAAACCGTTGGTATAAGTATTCAAATTTTTTATGAATTATTTTATCAAATAACATTGAATACATCAAAATATAAATTACTTTTAAAATACATATATATATATATATATATCATATTATGTTCAAAAAAGTCATTGTATCTTAGTGGTTATGATGCTGAAATATCAGTCAAAGGTGTTGTGATCAAATCCAGTCAAGATTTTTTTTACATTACCTATACCAAAAGTTTTGAAAACTATTGGTATAAGTATTTCATATGAACTATACCAATAGTTTGGGAACTGTTGTTATAGCCCACCTATAACAATGGTTTCCCAGAACCATTGGAATACCATTGGTATAGGTTTATATTGATGTAAGATAAGCCAAAAACCCTCCAAACCATTGGTATAGCCTATACCAATAGTTCCAAACCATTGGTATAGGATTTTTTTCAGTATTGTGTGAGTTCTATTGAGAACTCTGCTTCATGATTTAGGGGAATACTAAGCAAGTCCTCAAAAAATACATCGGCATATTCTCAAAAAATAGTCAATTTTTCAATACTGAGTTTCTCTCCAATCATTTGAGATAAATATCCCCCATGAATAGGTAGTAAAACTCATGTTATGGAATTAGTTTCCATTGGGAGTTCAGGTTCATCCTCGTATCGATAAACAATTATAGGTTGATTTGAAATATCAAATGTAACTTCACTTATTTGAAAATTTATATGGGTATTATACTGATAGAGTCAATCCATGCCCAAAATAACATCAAATTAAACTAGAGTAAGAACAAAAAGATTTATATTAATCATATTCCCATAAAATTCTATCATAGAGGAGCTATATACTTGATATGAAATCATTATTCCATTAGGATTTTTCACTGTTAACTCAACATCTAATCATTGAAGTGTTTTTATGATACCCTTAGAAAATTCTTCAGATATAAAAAATGGGTAGAAGATTAACCAAATAAAACATTTTTAATTCTATAGTGGATGATAAGTTTACCTTCCACCATGTCATTCTCTTGACCCACTTCAAAAGTTGTGATTTCATAAGCTTTACCTTTTTTCCTTTGACTTCAGAGGTTGATGGGACTTATTATACTCATTATCCCTTGGATTAGGGCATTGATTCACATAATTACCAAACTCCTTACATCTAAAGCACAAAATTTTGGGTGGTTTATTCGGTTTAGCTTTCTCTCAATTCATTTCATTGATTGGCCTATTCACATCACTTCAAAATTCTTTTTCTCAATGGTTAGGCCTCCCAAACTTCAAATATTTTCTCATTCCTTTATGGTAATTACCTAAGTGATCCTTCCGTGTCAATGATAAAACCAGAAGTGTACCTTTCAAGTCTTGTAAATTTTGATTCATAGGTGTTTATAGATTTATCATCTTTCTCCTTCAACTCTAGAAAGTCCCTCTCCATTTTAGTACAAAGAGTTTAGGGAAAGTTCTTATTGAGAAATAACCTCTTAAACTACTCTTATTTCATGGATTTCATTTATTTTTCTTATCTATTATTATTTATAAGAGTATACCATTGATCATTTTCACCTTCCAAGTGATAAACTGCTAAGACAACTTTATCATGGTCCGAGCACTGAAGAATGGAAAATATATTTTTCATCACATTTATCCATTGGTCGATAACTACTGGATCAAAATACCCAAAAAAGGAGGGTGTATGTTGTCACATAAAAGACCGAATGACATATTTATCCCCCCTTAGTGCATTCAAAATATCAACATGGTCTGTGTTTTCACTTATATCTTAAGAGAGTTGAGTGAGCATAGTTACAAGATATTACATCCTAGCCCCCAAGCCATTAGGTTACTCATAAGGATGGTCATTTAATTGATTGTCACATTCATTGTTCACATTATTCCTTCTAGTTACAACCATTGAATAAATCCAAAAACATAGTATAAGAATCAATCCATAATAGTCTGAGTGAACAATCATATATCCAGGAAAATCATTCTTGAAATGTCCTAAATTGTGACACTTTCTTATCAACCTACAACACTTTAGGTTTAACCTAGTTCATGCATAGTCATCATCTATTCAAGTCCTTCTTAAAGATTCATAAATTTAATGTGAATTAACCAAAGAATATCTATTATGAGTGTCCATCCAAGTGTGCAGCCTTTGGTCGACTCATTATGTGCCAGTGATGATCGAGTTAATACTCAATTGGCCCCTTTTAGAGTTGTTATACCTAAGTGTATATGTACCACCAGTGTATCCAATTACCAATATCCAGATAGGGATGTATTTTTTAGGAAAACATATAATATCTACTTTACCAAAACTTTAGGATATTATCCTATACTTGGAATTATCCCTAGGGTTTTCACCAATGTTTTCTAATTTTAAACTCCAAAACAACTAAACTCTTCTCCGATACCAACTGAGGAAACCCTATAATAACACGAATAAATATTACATAATTTTAGATAAATATTCAATACATAACATAATTATACACACCCCAAAACTATAAATGTTTGGTGTGTTTGGATACTAGATACATAAACATCATACTACATAAAGGATCTTCAATATATCCCATAAAGTTCTTCATATTAGTACCCTTCTTAAAAAATCATATTTAGAACCTTCCATCAAAACCTGAGGAATTAAAGCATAAGAAAGGGTGGGATCAGATACTCAGTAAGGGTAAACATAGGATATATCAATCAATTTTCATATGTGATCATAAGGGTATGAGAACATGATCATAAGATAATAAATTCATACCCAATCAATTAAATATCTTTAATTATGATTCATTCCATAAGGCTTTATCATAACAAAATACAAAAGTCGTAAGAGTGTGGAATCATAAATAATAAATCATGAGTTATGAGAGTATATCATAAACATAGTAATGTATCATAATCATAAGATTATAACATTGTGAACATGTATAAATGGTAATAGGTCCACTCATTAAGTAAAGGACATGTAATTAGGTCCTCACATAAACTTATGGACATGAAACCACATCCACATATAAACATATGTACATGAAACTAAGTCCACACATAATATTTTGAACAAGAAATTAGTTTCACACATAACATAGTTATCTCATGCGTTATCCAACTTTTCCCAATGCATTTGAGGGCTATGACAGACCCACCCATCACATAATCCATTAATATGTATGCCACAAGAACGTAAAAACATTTATCATTTCATTATAAATTAGCCAATGGAAAATAAAATGGGTTTCATCAATATCTCAATGGCATAATCATAAACCATTCTAAGAATGAATAAATATCGTATCATTGGATCATATCCCCAGTGAATCATAACTAACATCAATGGATGTTTCCATAGATTAAAATACTTTTAAAAGATACCTGGAACATTTCTTGAGTAAAATACACTTTTCATTTTGAAATCACTTATTTAAAATATAAAAATTTCCAAAATTTTAGGGAAAAAATTTTATTTGAAAATAACCATGAAAAAATATTAAGTAATCTTCGAATAAAAGAGTATTCATGATGGTATAAAAGTTGTTCTTGTGGTATACATCAAAACAAATATTTTATCTATACCTTTGGTAAAAAGTACCTCATTCAGAAAATGAAAAAATATTTTTAAAAAAATTTATATAAAGTTAAATATGGGTAAAAATAAATTAAAAATTTATTTTATAATATTAAAAACATTCTTGAAAAAAAAATAAGACATGTCTATAGAAGAAAAAGTTTGTCGACCAAAGAGGGAATAAGGTTGATTTTTCTTAAAAAAACTTCTCAATCATTTTAGGTAACAAAGAGAAAAAAATGGTAATATTACTTGAAAATTATATGAATAAATAGAGGAGAAAAAAATATGTGGGGTTTAAAGTATAAAAACCATATAATTTCCCTGAATATAAATTTAGCATAGACGATCCTAAAAATAAATGAGATTGTAACATAAACCCTTACCTCTAGTCTCATTCTGCTTTTTATGAATTCAAACCTCTTGTATAATAAATATAAATTTACTATAGATATATTACATAACCATATTCATACATAAATTACAATGTATCATTCCTTTATAATTTTTAATTATCCTTTTAATAATAATTTCATCCTTAAAAAAGACATTCGGGTGAAAACTGGTATGTTTTCCATGTATGTTTTGGTTTGATGATTCTGGTCCTTTGAACCTTGGTCATGGTTTCATAATATAAAAAATATTAATCATTAAATAATTATAATATTTATTCATTATATACACTCTTATATCCATTCATATAAAGCGATGGTGAAAAATGATTTACATCACTTCTTGGAGATGGTGGTTCGTACATACACACGGGTGATGTTTTCTCTTTTCAATGGATGGAATAAAATAAAGTTAATTTATAATTAGCCTTTAAAAATAATTAATATATCGTAAAAATAATATATATTCATTAAATTTATCCTTATTATCATCTATGTAAGCGGAAATGAAAAAAAAGCACATCACTTCATGGAGGCGGTAGTCCACACGTACGCACCAGCAACATTATCATTTTCCAATATATGGGAAGGTAAGAAGGTAAATAATATATTATAATTAAAAAGAATTATTTTGTCATAAATATCTTATATAAACATTAAATACATCACAATAACTAATCATTAAATATAATTATGGAAAATGAATTATATCGCTACAAGGAGGCGGTAGTCCACACATACGCATGAGCGATACTTTTATTTCCCATTTGATGAAAATGAGGTGGAAAATTGTTGTACCATAATCATAAAAACATATAATTATATTTATTATAATAGATTAATTATGTTAATATTTATTCAACAAATTTTGAGCAAGTATAAGAATATGAAACTTGAAAAATATCAGCAAGATTACATACCTCCTCTTTAAGAAACCTCCTATGAATATCTTCTTAAGGAACCTTGGGTTGGTATTTTAAGAATATAATCACATCTAGGACATGAATTATAAATTTTATAATATATTTGGGTAGTTTTTTTCAATATAAATGGATCAATTGGTGTGTATAAGAGAGGATAGGGGGTCATCATTTATAAGTGAGGGGAGTGCACACTTATAATTATTAAGAATATTAAAATATAATAAAGTATATATCATGGAAAAGTGGCTCCAAATTAGATTAATATTGAATATTTAATGATATAAAATCAAAATATATTTATCCAATATGATTTAGAAAAGTTTTTATCTCATTTTAACTCTTATCTCCTTAGTTTTACCCCTCATTAACCCCTTTTAACTTTTACCGTAGTAATGAATTTTTACCTCAGTTACTATTCATAATGAACAAAAATTAAGTTGTCCTAATTATATAATATTAATTATTATTATTAAAAATATTTAATCCATTTTACAAGATTCAATTTCTATAAGTGATATAAATTCATTTTAAAATAAGTGCTCAAAATGCAACGAAGTCATTTTTAGAAAAATGAATTTTGAAGGATAAAAATGAGTTTACCTTTATTCCTAAAAATATAAAAACTATTATATGAATGTTAAAATATTTTATTTAATATATTATATATATATTTAATTAAAATCATTCATCAATATGGATTAATTTAATTTATTAATATAAAAACATATTGTTCACATAAAAATGGTTTTTTATAAAAACATCCATTTTTATCTTCAAAGGATTTTATATTAATTTTTAACCAATTTAAAACCAATGAATTAATTTAAAAAATATTTAAATAATAATTTTTCATATTTTGGTTAGTCATATTCATACTTTCTAATCCTTTAACTAGGTGATAATTATCACATTAAATAATAATAATTCAATAGTATATTGTGGTTTATTAAAACTCAATGTTGTGTATAAATAAAGATATCAAAGAAATTACATTTATTTAAAGATAAATATATCATACAATCTTAGTGTTTTACAATATTTATCATTGGAGTAATCAATCATAGTGAAGGAAATCTTGTGTACAAGCAGACAAGCACATGTACAGGAGAAGCAGTGTGCATGCATAAGCATGAAGGGGTGTTAGTGGGTCAGTGTGGGGAAGCTCGAACCATGAGGCATGTGAGTGTGAGTGTGTCCAAAATCCTACCTCATTTTCATGGCCAATAATTGTGTATCATGTTCATATATATTAATCAGAGGTCATACATGTGAAACTCTGGTGTGGGACAAGCGCATAACATGATATTGTTCCTCCACTTTAGTGAGATACAGAAAGAATGAAGAGGCGAAACATGTATCATTTTCTTCCTTCAAACTTTGAGGGTTCTAAATGTTGTATTTCTACATGTTTGGTTTATCTATTTTAAGCACTAATAGATCAACCATACACCCATATTTTGGACCAAACACACGAGAATTATCATACCAACCGCATGAAGAGGTATCCACCTACCATATGAACAGAGGTTAACTAACCACACATTCAAGATAAACAAACCACATGATGTATCTTTATGATCAATATACCAACCACATGTACATATTCAAAACTACCGCATGAAGTAATTTGATGTCATGGTCGATTAATTGACCACATAAATAAATACAAAATTAAGGTCAATAGAGTGATCGTATGAACAAGCATCCAACCTACCGCATGATGAGATTACAACCTACCATGAGCTGCTACCAACCATATGAATAGAGAAAAACTGACCATGTGATGAGTTTCCAAACTACTATAAATAGTTCAAGGTTATTTTATCAACCATGATTGAGGTTCAAGTGATTGAAAATAATCCACACGATCCATTAAGTGACCACAAGAAGGGAATGATACATGCTACACAAGTATGGTTGTATACATGAAAAATAGAGTGTCCAAATATGGTTGATTAATTAATGAGTTTTAGGTGCACGATCCAAGTCAGCAAGCCATTTCCTCTATAGGACTATTTGACTCCATGAATCATGATTCCTCTGTAATCAAGCATGCACGCATTCTAGGAGATCAAGTTACATTTTCCCATGATAATACCAAGCCTTTAGAAGATCGTGAGTGAGTTCGAGATAAATATTCATGCATGAAACTTCATATGCATTCATGTAAATAAAATACAAGATGATAATGAGATCTTTCATAGGAAAAAAGTAAAACTCGAACCCTTTAGGTATTAATTAGCCGTATTTTTTTTATAATGGAGAAATATGGTGATGCCACATGAAATAAAGGATATACTTCATAGATCATGGTGGAATAATTTCAAGTATTTAAAAAAGTTATGGAATAATTGTGATGATGTAATTAAGTTTAGTGTTCAATTAAAAAATATCATTATGCATGTATCGCGATTCTTACAGTGTTTGAAGTGGAAGAATAATAAGATCTGGGTATTTTAGGTATTTTAAAAGAAAATATAAGACTATGTATTATTCAAAAACATCATGTGAGAATGAAAAAATATTCCATGGGGGATTTTAATGGAGATAATGTCTCGAAGTTTTAATGAGATTTTAATGAGAATTCAAAATAGATAAATATCCTCCAATTTTGAATGATAATATTACCTATCACCAGGGATCATAGAGATTCCATAATTCAAATATGGGAATAATATCTTTAATGATTAATGAGATTTAATATTCATTATTCTATAAATATAAATATGAATGCGAGTAATGAAGAAGGTGTGTTTGATCCTTGAGAATATTCTAAGATTTCTGAGAGTCTGATACACATTTGTATCGAGTAAAGAGAAAGAGCTTGAAGTCATGATCCATTCAAAGGTGAAGAATATTGTTATCCTCAATTAATCATGATATTGAGATGAACCAAATATTTCAATATCCTGAGTGAGTTTCAAGACCAATAGACCCATCCAAGAAAGATTTTGAAGATTTTGAAGTGGTGTACACATGTAGACCTATTGATTCATATGCTCGTAGAAGAGGACCATTGATAGATATAAGTCATTGGTATTTCTTCACTAGATATTCATTATTGAAGAGATTTATATCTTCCAGTGGGCCCTGGAAGTGAAAAGAACATAGTGGACTATGTTGGTTGATAGTACTGGATTGTCCTTGGTTGTAATAGATTGTTAAAGTTAGTGGAGAATCTATGTTGTGGGAGATAACTAACATGGAAAGAAGTATTACTTATATCCAAACCTTGTAAAATCTTATGTGTTGTGCTTTCCCTTTATATTTACTACATATGAGGTGAGACTAATAGATTTAATTTAATAGATCAAGAACCTTAACATGTTTAATAGGTTGAATTAAAAGGAGAATTCATAAAGAATAGATCATTGATTCACCCCCCCCCAGTGATCCATCCAATCTGGGTCACAACAATTGGAATCATAGGGTGGGTCCCTATAAAGATCCAAGGAATAAGTTACTAATATAGAAAATCTAAATTTGGTGAATAGTAGATGAATACCAAGTTTTTATGGAAAGAACTACCACAATTGGAGGAATATGATGTTTCTCTACCTTCTTTCACTTGGACTAGAAATTGGATATGTTTCCATAGATGGTATTCTAAAAATTGATAAGGATGTTTCCATGACTCACACTAACAATAAAAAAAATATGGAATGATGGAAAAGAAAAAATATATAATTTTTATATCTCTTTCAGAAAATGTATAAATAAAGATTATAGGATTTCCAACTTCCAAATAGATCTAGGATAAATTTAGGAGTAGTTATGAAGTGAATATGAAAGTTAAGGAATCCAAACTACAATTATGGAGAAGCCAATTTGAAGACATAATGATGGCTATTTATGAGAACATAGAAAGCTACTTCATAAGAGTCAATGAGATTGTGAGTAATATCTGAGGTTTTGGAGATAATCTTGATGATTCTATTTTTATCAATAAGTTCTCAAGAAATTTTCCATATTGGTTTGATCAAAAAATTTCAACCTTAGAAGAAATATAAGATCTGATGATTAATAAACTACACAATATGATCATTTTATATGAGATGGGGAAGGCTTTGTATTTAAATAAGAAAGTAAAGAATGAGGTAGAATTTGAGGCTTTAATAAATAGAAAAAATATAGAAGAAGAAAATGAATAATCAAGTGATTCAAATACGAAAAATGATGAAGAGGATTTTAATAAAAAAAATTCTCTTCTATCAAAGAGGTTAAAAAAGGTCAAATGGAAGGGAAAAAGTAATAAATTTCAGAGATGTTATAATTATGATGAGGCTGGTTATATTGAAAAAAAATCCCAAAGAAGTGAATTTTGGAACTTGATTCATATGAGAAGGATAATAAAATGAAAAAATAGAAAAATGGTTAGAGTAAGAAAATGTATTCTAGTATCAAAAGAAGAAGTTTCATAAGAAATAAAGAAAAAGATGAGTCGTATAAAAGTTGTGGTGATGAATTCACTCTCTTTTCCCATGGTGAGAAAGGATTTGATTCATTAAGTAGCGATGATGAAGAATAAATGTTTGAACTCAGGTGTGAGATAAAAGGAAAGCTATAACCCTGTCTTGAATAGGTTTTATAACTCATGAATGATAATAATAAAGTGTTAAAGGATAAAAACAAGGATACTAAAAAGAAAATGGATCTGGTCAAGAAGAAAGAAACCTATTTTAATGAGATCAATATGCACAAGTTAAATATTTATGAAAAAGAAAAGATTATATGTGATCTTAAAGAAAAATTAAGTCAAATGAAAGAAAATTTATATGAGTCACATGCTATAAAACTCGCAATACAACATTAGTTAAACAAATCCAAATAAGGATTCTAAAAATCAATAGAGTTTAATGGTTAATCTTCTCAAGCTAGTGAGATAAAGGGTTGAAACAATCAAGTAAAATATGGTTCTCCAAATATATTTTTTATATGTGATCATATAGGTCTCAAAGATAAGCCTGTACAAGGTTTGAATAAGAAAAAAGTTGAGAGACACTCTTTCCCATAAAAGGAAGAGATGAATTCAATAATACCACATCTTTTTATACAAATTAATTATTAAAATTCATCATAATGGCAACATATATTTTTTGGATAAATCTGGATTTAATTTGGAACATAATAATTTAGAGGATATTATTGGTGTTTTAGAAGGTATGGACATAATAAATGCTATTATTAGTTTAATATGTCTTTATCATGAAAGAGGAAAGAATAAAAAGGAAAGTCTTGATGAGAAATTGAGGAGGAATTTCAAGATAAATCAAGTTGTGACTATATCTACACCTAATCTAACCATGAGAAATAGATTTTATTTTTTGGACGAAGTTTGTGGAAGATGTGGATTATAAGGTCAAAAAGTTGAGGTATGCATGACCTAGATATTGAGAGAGGTTTCCTATAATTTTAAAGGGAACAAAATTTAGAAAATAAATAAAGAAAATTCATGAAAATCTAAAGATGTTAAGAAGATAAATGGGAATCCCAAGTAGACTAAGTAGGTGGTAATCTAGCTAAATTAGTTTTAAATGACCAAGAAGATAGATATTATTGAGACCAAATGAAATATATAAGATTCAAAAGATTATGATAAATTTTATGAGAAGTTATCTACAAGTAGAAACTTGAAGATTTAGAACATTGAGGTAGAAAAATCTATTCTACACAAATAATACGTTCATAAAAAAGATGATAATCAGATCGATGAGACTCAAAATAGAAAGAAAATTCCAAATAAATATTCCTATGTTGAGATTAGAAGAAAATAATAGCCCAATTTTAGATGAATCTCTCAACTTTAATATTTTATCTGAGACATAAAGAGCCCCCTCCTTATTCCCTATTCTTATTGTTTATTTGTGCTAACTTATAGGGAACTGAAGGAGAATGTTTGTGGGCTGTACACACTATACAACAAAGTAGTTGATATTTTCAAATAGTAATACTAAAAATGAGTCTCTATGATGAAGGAAAATAGTGAATCCTTTGAGGGGGGGATTATAAGAAGAAGTTGTCATCCTGATAGCTCCAATAAATCTATAATTTCTAGAAATATTTGATAATTTTAAACATTGAGGTTTGATAATCACACTTACATCCCTATGTTATAATTTTATTTGATATTATTTTTAAGTGGGGGTGTTGTTTGATTATTGAATGAGTCAAAGTGGGAGTTACACGACTCATACATGATTTTTTTTAATGTTTTTGTTGAGATGTGTTCGGGCTACAACATATCTCTTGATAAATTTTTTATTATATGGACCCTATTTGAGAAATAAGAATTTTTTTATATTAGTTTCACTTATATTTTATTTTATGGACAATGCTAATCACCTTGGTTAAATACTATTGTTTTCTACACCGGGTTAGCCCATATAGACTCAAATTTATCTAATTAAAGGTGCTTTGATAATAAATTCATGTGGTGTCATCCTTATCTTAGTAAATTGCTACAAGTTGTTATTTAGGGAGAAAAGTATGAGTGTTTTGAAGTATTAAAGTCATATGATAAGACCACTATATTATTCCTTTGTATTTGAATACCAATAAGGGGGAGAAACAAATGAGGTGCATATATTTCCTTTGTATTGAAAATTAATTTAGAGGGGGTATTGTTAAGCCCAAGTTGGAATTTAATTTTTTATAAATGTGTCAATATGATCTCGGTGATTTAGGTTGGAAGATTTTTATCCTCAAGATAATATTTAGTGATTAGTGAACTATTATTTATTCTCAAAAACATATGTTAAGGTGTTTAATAAAATCACACGGTCTATATCATTGGTGAAAATGAATTTTGAGATATTGAGAGGAATTCCTATGAGAATTATGATTGTGAAAAATTGATTTGATCATTTGAAGAATAAGGTTTAAGGATTCTTCTTATGGAATACACTAAGTGTTTTATTAAGTTATGAGAGAGTTTGCTAAAAAAAATGGACCTACTTGGGCCAATTATAGAACCAGTCTCATCCACTACTTAGGTGGGTTCACAATCAACCATAGTCATCTCAATAGTGGACAGTTGAGGAATCGAGCATAGTGGAGGCAAGCCTACACACATGCAGGAAATCACACACATGGTGTACACATAGGACAAGTAGTGTGCATGCATAAGCATGCAAGGGTGTTGGTTGGTCAATGCGGGGAGGCATTACCCATGAGGTAGGTGAGTGTGAGTGTATCTGAAAGTCAATCCTGATGTCATAACCAAGTAGTTTTTAGCGTGTCCAAATATATTAAATGGATATCATACACATGAAACTCTAATTTGGGATAAGCACATAGTGTGAAATTGTTTTTGGAGAGATGTGGAAAGAATAGTTAGGTTTAATGTATCATGTATTCTTCCTTCAGACTTTGAGGGTTCTATGTGTCGAGATTCTACATTGTCTATGTATCAACCATAAGTACTGATCGATTGACCACATGAACATCTTCCGGATTGATAATAAGAGCATCACTGGACCAAACATATGAAGAGGTTCCAGCCTACTATGCGAATAGAAGTGAACTAACTACTTGCTCAAGATGAACTGACAACATGAGGTTTATTCATGGTCAATATAATTAACACATGTACATCTTCAAACCTACTGCATTAAGGAATTTGAATTTAGAGTTGATGAAGTGACCACATGAAAAAGTGAAAAATTATGTTCGATAGAGTGACTGCATTAACAAGTTTTTGACCTACTGCACAATGATATTCCAACCTACCATGAACTACTACCAAGCATATAAATAGAGTAAAAACGAATTCATGATGAGTTTCAAACCTACCATTAATAGATCAAAGTTGGTTTATCGACTATACGTGATGTTAAAGTGACTGAAAATGATCCACACGATCAGTTAAGCAACCGCAATAAGGAAATGTTCCATGCTACAAAAGTATGGTTGTATGCATGAAAAACATAGTATTTGAATATAATTTGATTCATGCATGAGTGTGAGGTGCAAGATCCAAGTTAGAATGTCTTTTCATTCATAGAACTAGTTGACTCCATGTACTGTGATTATTTTTTAATCAAGCCATGCATGAATTCTAGGAGTTCAAGCCATGTTATCCCATGATCATATCGAGCCTTTAGGATATCATGAGTGAGTTTTAGATAACTTTCCATGCATGAAACTTAATATTCATGCATGTAAATCTAATTCAAGATTAAAATGAGTTATTCCATAAGAAAAAAGGAAAACTTGTGCCCTTAGAGTATTCATTATCCATGTTGTTTTATACTAGAGAATTATGGTGATGCCATAGGAAATAAGGACAAACAATTTGAAGCATGAAGAAATACTTTCAATCATTTAAATGAGGAGTTATGGTATAAGTGTGACAATTCAATTAATCCAAGTGTTCAATGAAAAAATATATTGATGCATGTATCATGATTCATACACTATTTAAAGTGGAAGGATAATGATATTTGAGTCCTTTGGGTATTTTAAAAGAAAATTTGAGACTGGAGAATATTCAAAAACACCATGTGATAATGAAGACTAAGTCTCCAGGGGACATAAATGAAGATAATTACTCATAGTGTGAATGATATTTTAATAATAATTTAAAACTGAGAAATATCCACTAATTTTGAATGTGAAGATTACCTACCATTGAGGATTATGGAGACTCCATAATTAAAATATGGGAATAACATCTACAATGATTAATGAGAATTAATATTAATTATTCTATGGATATAAATATGCATCCAGGTGATGAAGAAGGTGTGTTCAATCCTTGTGAATATTTTTATGTTTTAGAGAGTCTGATTCATGTATGTTTTGAGGAAAGAGAAAGAGCTCGAAGTTGATATCCATTCAGAGTGGAATAATATTGTTGTGCCTGAGTAATCCAGATATTAAGATGAACCAGATCATTCAAGACCCAGAGTGAGTTTTAAGACAAACAGACCTATCCAATCAAGTTTTTGAATATTTTAAAGTTTTTTACACGTTCAAACCTATTGATCCATATGCTAATGTAGGAGAACCATCACTAGGTGCAAGAAAGAGGTCTTTCTTTGTTGGATATGTATTTTTGAAGAGAGTTGTATCTTCTAGTGGACCCTGAAAGTGGAAAGAACATAGTGGACTCTCTGTTGGTTGTAGGATTGGATTTCCCTTGGCTATAAGATATTGTTTAAGTTATTAGAGAATCCATGTTGGGAAGATAGCCAATATAGAAAGGAGTGGACCTTTATGTCGAAGCTTTTAAATTCTTGTGTGTTATGCTTTCTATTTATATAACTACATATGAGGCGGGACTGAGATATTTCATTGAATTGATTGAGAACCTTAACGAAATCGATAAGATGAATTAAAAATAGAGTCCAAAAATGAGATCATTAATCCCCCCTCCCCCTCCATATCAGTGATCCATCCAGTTCTTGGGATCTATAACAACTTTTGACCTATATATGTGTATTTATTTCGATGGAGATGTGTATTTCCTCTAGTACTTATAAGATGGTTGGAGATGTGTATTTCTCACAATACTCCCAAGATAGGTTGATACATGTATTTCCTCCAACGTCTCAAGATGAGTGCATTTGGGGTGAATTATCAAGAGATATTTTTAAGATGGGTTGCAATATGTGACTAATGTTCCTTATTAAGGGGCTTTGTTATTTGGTAAGTGTGAGAAGGTGAGCTTTGGGTTGATTGATCAAGGTGTATCATGATTATGTTTCCCGGTGACATCAAGTGACATTAAATTTTTCTACACTTTACTTATTATTGATGCACCTAGACATTAAATGTTATAGGGTCAGCTCACTTATTGGGATGAGTATATGGGTTTTATTATACTCACCCTTGCATGCACACTTGCAAGTTGTTTTCTTTGTTTCCATCAAGATCAGTGGATGTAGATAATGGATGATCATATAGTCGGGATATGGATGATGGATATAGTTTTCTAATGGAGTGAGGATGATCATGGTGATGACCACTCTCGTGTTGTAAGTTTTTGGGATGACATCCATTTAGGATGTGATAGATGTACCCAATGATTCATTTGTATTATTTTCATCATATCCTAGATTTCTAGTTACATCTATGCATTTATTGTATAGTTAGTTTATGTTTCATGCATATTTGTGGTGGATATGGATGTATGAAAGCAGATACAAGTTGATCTAGAGGTAATGCCTCCCATGGATGTGTAGATACCTTGACATTGGTCATAAACTCATGACCTAGTGGAGGTGGGCTTGGGGAGTTCACCTACCAGTAATTCGGGGTGTGACATTATTAGTGACAATGATGGTGGGGTCCCAGACAAATTTTCAATGGTACTACAATAAAGTTGGGACAACTGATTTGTAGGGACAATAATGTCCTTTGTTTTTTTTCTTTCAATTTTGAACATTGTTTTTTAAAATTGTTTCCCTTGAATTTTTAGCGAATACCAAACATGATTTCAAATAACTCTCCACTCCCATATCCCATTATCTTTTGGCTTCCATTTATGTTTCTGTTTCCATAGAAAACTATTCTAATATTAATGTCCCCTAAAAGCATAATATTAATATAAACTTATGTTTCATATGTTTAATCATTAGTTTCACAATAAATTAATCATTTATTGATTCATAGTGAACCTGTTTTTTTTATAATTGAATATATAATCCTTGATATAGTGATACAATCAAAATCATCCTTTTGTAAATATATTAAATGAAATGAACAAACACTTTTATTACATCATGCGATTTGTGTTCTGTATATGAATTGTCTCTGCCAAGGGGTAAACCTAGGACAATAATGATGAAATAAAAATATTTTTTAGAAAGGAGTGTATTCAATTTGTTGATCTTCAATGTCAATAGCTACTTTATTAATAAAAATTAAGCATATTTCTAAGAGTTTTGATTTGGATGAAATGAGGTGATATGTAAGGACTTATTCATTTGATAGTTTTTTATACAGAGGTGAGATGAAAACCAATATCCATCAAAGTCATTTTTGTTCACATCATTCATGATCCTCCAAATTAAATGATCAATGATAAATTAGTATAAAAATGAGGTTTTTTTATAATCATACATAAAAAAATTATAAAAACTGAATGAATGAAGATATTAATGATGATTTTGAAAATTAGGAATAAAATGTAGTTTATTACATTTATTTTATAAACAATAACTTGGAAAAATCATGATATTTTATCATAAAAATTACAAACAATGAAACATTTAATTTCAATTGAGAATAAATTTCAAAATAATTAAAATAAAAACCACTGAAAAATAGTAGCATTCATAAGGAAAAATTTAGATCAATTTAATATTTTTAAAAATATTTATAAATAAATCTATATTTTGGGAGAATGACACTTATAGACCAAAAGGGATGTCTAATTCCAGTTAAGGAACAAGAAATGATAAAAGTTCAATGGGGGACCTGCTTTTATGAAACATGGTATCCAAATGACTATTATACCCTAAAAAACTTTGCTCCTTAGAGCTAACTCCATCCAGTGCCCGTAGCCCTTTCCCATGCTATTCCCACCACACGTCCTCTCTGGCGCTCGTTTAGTTAGTTCATCCTCTCCCGAGATTGTCTAGCCACTGACTTGTCTTTGGCGCTTATCTCATCGTCGCCTCCTCTCCAACTCTTATCCCAATGTTACTCCAGTCATCATTCAACATGATCTTCCTATCATGTGCTCATCCAGTCGTCTTCTCTTATGGTTATCCTTCTAGTGCGGTAGTGGGATTTCTCTTAGGAGTGCCCTCATCCCACCATAGACTCCACTCTCACCAATATCCTATCATTCTTTCCCTTCTCCCAGCACCTAGTGTATCCAGATTTTCTATAAGTTATATGTTGCATATATTGTTTTTGATTTATTTTGTTAATTGATATAAATATGAACTGAGAATCAGTTTTAATATATTATATTCATTAATTTTGTAGTTTGATTGATACAAGATGATGCCAAATTATTTTCAAAAAAGAAATGTTTTGTTATTTTCATTTTGATGGAGCACTTGTTGGTGATTCACAAGGAAAAATGCATTATGAAGGTGGAAGATTGATGGATAGAGTATTAATATAAGGAATTTCATTTGATAAAATATCAATATTGTCATCATCAATTTTGAAGTATGATGTGTCATCGTTAGATTTAAAATACACATTAAAGGTTGAAAATGGTACTTTTTTAGACCTTATAGATGATGGGGGGGTTGAGAAATGTCTACATTATTTTGAGGTTGGATGAATACTTGAAGTCAACAGTGGATGTAGATGAAAGGTAATGACATGTTAAAACTTTTTATATTAATATTTTTTTCACATGTTATGTATTTACGTTTGATATTTAATTTTTAGGATTGAATTATTTAGTGGGAATTCAGAACAAAGTTTATCATCTAATGGCGTTCTACCTTGTGCAATTAGTAGTGTTCCACATTCAATCCTAGAGTTAAATGCTTCAACTTTGGTGGATACTGGCTAGATTTTTCCTTCATCTAAAGCATTAAGGGAGATGATTTTCAAGTATAGCATTGCACACAGTCTTGACCATGAATATTTAAGGAATAGTCTTCAAAAGATTATTTCCAAATGTAAAGTTGAGAGTTGCACGTGGAAGTTAACAACATATGGTTTGGGGAACTCGACTCTATTTCATTGTTTGAAAACTTTTGAAAATGATCATATGAACTCAACTCAAGATAGAATAACAATTTGTCAAAAATCAAGGGCATCATTAATGTCATCTATCATTTATGATGAGATGAAGTCAAATGTGAAAAAATCTACCAATGAAATTAAAGCTGACTTATAGAGAGACTATGGTATATTCCTCACATAACATCAAGCATTGAGAACCAAGGAAAAAGTAGTTGGTGGAATATATAGGGTTTCAGAGCAATCATATATGTTAATCCCCTGGATATACAATAGAATAATGGAAGTTGATCCATAAATAATAGTGAAATGGTTATCTTTAGAAAATGGTAGATTTTAAAGATTATTCATTGCATATGGGTGTTGCCTAAATGGTTTCTTATTAGGTGTGTAACGACCCAGACCTGAATAGCCACCCGAACAGTGCTAAACGGGTCAGGTGCTATTACATTAGGCGCACCTCCCTGAACTCCAAAGGCTGCCGACTAGCAGCGAGGGTCTAATAGGTATAGTGGGGAGGCTATACCCTCTCAGAGGATAATAATAACGGTACTGGTCCAAGTATAATAGTAAAGATGCAGCGGAATAAATGACTCAGCAGACTCAAAACAGACCCGCAGAGCGGAAGCACAATCAATATCAATAAATAGTGGAAGCAATAAATATAAAAACAGCAGCAAAAATAAACACAACAGCATGCTGATCACATGTAATGACTACTGAGCAACAAACATGAATCCAAAACAGGTCATACATGTATTTATATATAAAAAGTTTCCAATGGCTAACCAACTGTAGCTACATAACAAGTAAGCATGCTCATATAGGAAAGGAAACAAAACAAGATAAACTCCAGCTAGGCAAGACCTCAAGGTCCATACCATCTCCATGCAACAACTAATGCAGACCAACTCCTGAAGCTGGCCTCTTTCCTGCACGTAAATCCATAAAGTCTGCACGCGTCCCGAAGGGCCCGTGCAGGGTGTGAGACGAATCTCAGTAGGATACCACCCAACGGTGCATACCTAATATAAGTGTTTAAGCATTCATGCATTTATAAGGAAAATAGTAAACAGTACGATGCACAAATAAACACCAAATCCACTGGTGCTCAGCGGCCCACCATGAAGTGTCACCTGCTTCGGCCAACACTGGAATCTATGTCGTGTAACCCAGCACCGTGTGCCCCCTGACACCGTGTGTCTCAAGTACCGATGTCCCGAAGGCATGCCCAAGAATAGCAACCCGGCACCTTGTGCATCCTGACACCTTGTGCCTCAAGTACCGACATCCCGAAGGAACGCCCAAGAAGTAACCCGGAGGAACAGTGATGCTTGTCCTCAAATAAATACCCAGAGGGACAACGATGTATACCCTCAAATAAATAGTCGGAGGGACAACAATACCTGCCCTCAAATCAAGTAACCAAAGGGATGACGATATCCACCCTCAAATAAGTAACCGGAGGGACAATGATACCTGCCCTCAAATCACGGCGAGCCTCAGCCCCCAACCCGATGGACTCAAAGCTATCCCCTGGAGGCTCATCACCTCCCACGTGGCTTCCTACGGCAAGCACCCCCAACCAAAGTACCTAAACCGCATCTATGGGGGCCTCTACCCATGTGAGTGGTCAAAACCACCTCATCACGGAGTATCTCTATGTGTATACTACTCAAAGTTCCGGGTGACCTGTAATCACCAAAATAGTACTTAAGCCACCACACATCTGACACCTCATGTCCTTGTGACCATGCTGCTCAAGTCTGATGGTCTCTCCATCCAAGTAACCCGGGCCACGCCCAACCTGACAGTCGTACTGCCTCAAGCCGACGTCCATGACGCCCAATCCAATGGTCAAAACCACCTAAAGTAACCCAGGCCAAGCCCAACCTATGATCAACATCACTCAAGAATATCTGGTCCATGCCCAACACCACCCAAAGGGTCCAACATATGCAATTCAGCAATTGCATATATAACATATTTAAATAGAAAGCATAAACAGGCAAAACATTCTAAACAGTTGAATTGACCTATGAAAGGTGTTGTCCCATACTAGCACTGAGGTCTTGAATGCCTCTAACAAATTTATATCAAGTTCAATAAATTAAACTCAATAGTTTATAACATTATAAATCAAATATAACCATTTTGGCATCCCCAGACCAAAATGCCCCGATGAGCTATGACCCCTCGCCAGGCCCCGCTCAAGCAAAACTGGTAACAGGGCATACCCAAAGGCATCCCATAGGTCCAACAATCAATTCAATACGTAAAAGCAGATAAAACGGGTCCTGCTCAAAATACCTAAAAACGCGTTGAAGGCCGCGTCACCCAAATGACCACAAAAACACAAAAAGAGGTATGCACCACCTACCTCGTACTAGTACGATGTTACTCCTCCGATGACAGCCTCTAATTAGGTCTAAAACGCGATAGATCTACAAAAGAATCAAAACTTATCAAACCCCAAAAACTCATTCTAGAATATAAATCAAGAAAAATGACTCAAGGGGAATCAAGGCCTTATCGATGGGGTTCTAATGCATCAAACGATGTTTGAAACGGGGTTCAGACGAAGATCCGAGAAGGATTTGAAGGTCCAGCCAGCTCTCCCCACGTGAGCCACAAGAGGGAGGAAGAAAAGAGAGAAGAATGGGAAATCCTGAGTGGTCTGGGACTTAAAAACCCTAACTTTAAGTGGTTGTACGGTTACCCCACACGGTTTAGCAAACCATGTGCCAACCGTACGGTTTCCACTGCCTCACCCAGGAACTTCGCACGGCCATCCCGCACAGTTTGACAAACCGTGCGCTACCCGTGCGAGCCCACTGTCTCACCCAGAGACTTCGCACGACTTGTCCACATGGTTTGTTCAGACCATGCGCCAACCATGAACACCCGCATTACCTCCCCAACTT
The DNA here is from genome assembly GCA_963277665.1 of Viscum album. Lineage (NCBI taxonomy): Eukaryota > Viridiplantae > Streptophyta > Magnoliopsida > Santalales > Viscaceae > Viscum > Viscum album. Next base: position 458,052,466 of record OY728136.1, read on the forward strand.
TTAAAAGTTTTTCCCCAGGATCAAGTCAAAAAATTCAAACAGGATCAGGATTTGACCCGTTCTAAAAACCCGGATTCTTACAAACTCTCCACCTTAACATAGCTCGTCCCTGAGCTATCAAATGAAACCTGAAGATGGCACCGAACATGTCACACTGATCAAAGTAACCCGGACTTCCCTGGTCTCAAGGTTCTAGCTAAATTTCTCAAGGTTCTCCCCACCTTAGGAATTTCCTAACTCGGTCTCAACCTGACAAAACTTAGAACAAGTAAAGGTTTACTAACCTGTTTCTGGACTCACAGTCCTCTCGTGACGCATCATCACCCCTGCATCTCATTGGCACCCCTGTGTCATTCCCAACACCCAAACGCATCCTGCACCGCATCGGTGTCCACCTCCATGAGGTCCTGCATCCCATGAATGCTCAAAATGAACCTGGTGCCTAACACCTCAAGTAACACGCATCCTCGATGCCCCGATGTCCATGACACCTCAATTAACCCGCATCCTCGATGCCCTGATGCCCATGACACCTCAAGTAACTCGAATCCTTGATGCCCCGATGCCCAAGGCACCTTAAGTAACTCACATCCTCGATGCCCCTAATGCTACGCATCTCATACATATATATATAAATATATCACGCACCTAATATGGCGCCAAACCCACTAACTAGCATCTAGTCAATCCACATAGATCATGTGCATCACGTGCACTCAAAACGGACATGCCTATACAGTTCATACCAGAAGATAACAAGGACATCACGGCCACACCCGTGGTGTACCTCTAACCGTCGTTGGATCACCAGCCTGCTCAGCCTCTGGCAGATCCACGACTTGCATCTGGCCTGAAGTACAACTGCCTGATGCCTGACCTTCCTGTGGTGCTGCTCCAGTCACCGGCCACTGACCCCTTAGCTGGATCCCACTGTCTTTGTCACGTCCTTCACGTGCAGCTGAACCTCGGCTACCCTCTCCTTGTAATGAACCTGAACCAATTCCAGATGCTACAGTCTATCCTGGCCCCTTCCTGCCAGCTGTTTGAGAAGGTTGCCTGTAGAACCTCTCTAGATGTCCGACCTGTCCACATGTCTGGCACTCCTTTGGAGGCCTATCACACTGAGTCCAAAAATGCCCTGGTTGTCCACACTGGAAACAAACCACTGTAGAACTACTACGAGGTGGTCTAGCTGAGTCCTAGGCCTGACTGCCCTGCTGGAACTCATCCCGTCCTCACTTCCTGCTGTCTGAACCGTCACCTAAAGCCACCGCCCGACCGACCTGGGGCATATCCCTCTGATTTCCCTCTGCTAGGAGCACCTGATTCACTGCCTATGAGAAAGAACCTAGACAAAAGATATTTACCTGGATCCGAATGGCATGTCGTAATCCATCCTCGAAGCGTCTCACCCTAGTCGCGTCATCGCTTACCATACCGGGTGCAAAGTGAGACAACTCGGTGAAAGTAGATGCATAGTCCATGACAGACATGTCTCCCTGCTGAAGAATCAAGAACTCCTGAGCTCTCTCTGCCCTCAATTTCTCCGGGTAAAAGTGCTTGAAGAACCTATCCTCGAAGTCCTTCCATGTCAATCCCTCGTGCCTGCGAGCCTGAACCTGCACATCCCACCAACTCTTTGTTGGTCCTCTCAGCATGTACGTCGCCAGATTGACCCTTCACCCTGGAGGTGTCTCGAGCTGCTTGAAGATCATCTACATACTCTCTATCCAGTTCTCAGCCGTTTGAAGACCACCCTCACCCTAAAAAAGTGGCGGGTGATGCGACTGGAACTCCCATGTTAGGTATGCTATAGATGGCTCTATACCCTGCACACCTCTGTCGATCCCCTATAAGACACGTACCAGGCTAGCTTGAAGCTTCTCATCGATACATGGCCCAAACGCTGCCAAACTCGGTTACTGTCCTGCATGCACTGGATCCTGAACTTGATCCTTTCCCTGAGCCTGTACCTGCGGCTCCTACTCTGCCTGCACTGAATCCTGAACCAGATCCTGCACCTGCGGCACTGTACCATATCCCGTATGACGCTCCATCTGAGTCGCCCAAAAAGGAACCCGTTGAATTCCATAAATGGTCAGACAACCCATATATATATATATATAACAATATATATTCAACACATATAAGAAAGCAGTAAAAGGCAGTGTATAACTACTGCCCTTACTCTCCCCCACTGCAACCCATGCCCCACGGCATCCCGGACTTATGGCCTCCTTACTCACCCCTATCAGGGCCAAGTATCAAAAGTACCTCAGGCCATGCCCGTCCTAACAACTAATGTTGCCTCAAACCGATGACCAAGTCGCCCAATCCTGGTGATTAAAATCACCTCAACTGATAGGACCTGCCTACTCGTACCAAAGTCAGACCCAAATACCCTATCACATGCAATTCTACAAATATATAAAGCATGGAATACACATTGCAACAATAAGAAATTCTATCAGGAATTTCACCTATTTACATTTTAAGAGAACACAAAGCATGGAAATTGATTTTTTTTCTTCACATGGTATTATCACTTCACAAAGCACACGTACAGTTATGAAATTGAAATACCCTAAAAATGTGCCTATCAAAAGCCAAGAAAACAAGCCTTGACATACCGGGACAAGGTCTAATTCTCCCTTACCGCACCAGGTCAAGGGTTACATATCACAATCAATAACATCGCACACCAAGTGAGCCACCAAGGTGGAAATAATATAAATGGTAATCTGAGCAAAAAGCAAACAACAATTCCCACCCATGGCAACTTGGTCCATCCCTCATACCCGGGGAAGAACAAGCTAGAAACCTAGTTCCAGTAATAACCTATCTTCAGTTTACCACATCCCAAATAGTAAAACCAGCATAAATAAAAGGGAAGTCTCAATCTCATTAGTAGCCAGTAAAACACTGCTACTAAATCCTTGTCAAGAACTCCTCTGATACCACTTGTAACGACCCGAACTCGAATAGCCACCCAAACAATGCTAAACGGGTCGGGTGCTACTACCTTAGGCATACCTCCCCGAACACCAAAGGCTGCCGACTAGCAGCGAGGGTCTGATAGGTATAGTGGGGAGGCTATACCCTCTTGGAGGATAATAATAACGGTACTGGTCCAAGTATAACAGTAAAGATGCAGCGGAATAAATGACTCAGCAGACTCGAACCAGACCCACAAAGCAGAAGAACAATAAATATCAATAAACAACAGAAGTAATAAATATAACAACAACAATGGAAATAAACACAACAATATGTTGATCACATGTAATGACTACTGAGCAACAAACATGCATCCAAAACAGGTCATACATGTATTTATATATAAAAAGGCACCAAAGGATAACCAACTGTAGCAACATAACAAGTAAGCATGCTCATACAGGAAAGGAAACAAAACAATATAAACTCCAGCTAGTCAAGACCTTAAGGTCCATACCATCTCTATACAACAGCTAATGCAGCCCAACTCCTGAAGCTGACCTCTTTTCTGCACGTAAATCTATAAAGTCTGTACGTGTCCCGAAGGGCCCGTACAAGGTGTGATACGAATCTCAGTAGGATACCACCCAACGGTGCATACCTAATATAAGTGTTTAAGTAGGCATGCATTTATAAGAAAAACAGTAAACAGTACGATGCACAAATAAACACCAACTCCACTGGTGCTCAGCGGCCTTCCATGGAGTGTCACCTCCTTAGGCCAACGCCGGAATCTCTGTCGTGTAACCTGACACCGTGTGCCCCCTGACACCACATGTCTCAAGTAACAACATCCCGAAGGCACGCCCAAGAATAGTAACTCGACACCTTGTTCCTCCTGACACCTCGTGCCTCAAGTACCGATGTCCTGAAGGCACGCCCAAGAAGTAACCCAGAGGAACAACGATGTCTGTCCTCAAATAAATAACCGGAGGGACAGTGATGTCTGCCCTCAAATAAATAGCTGGAGGGACAGCGATACCTACCCTCAAATCAAGTAATCGGAGGGATGATGATATCTGCCCTCAAATAAGTAACCGGAGGTACATCGATACCTTCCCTCAAATCACGACAAGCCTCAGCCCCAACCCGATGGCCTCAAAGCTATCCCCTGGAGGTTCCTCACCTCCCATGTGGCTTTCTATGGCAAGCACCCCCAACCAAATTACCTAAACCGCATCTATAGTGGCCTCTACCCACACGAGTGGTCAAAACCACCTCATCACGGAGTATCTCTGTGTGCACACTACTCAAAGTTCCAGGTGAGCGGTAATCACCAAAATAGTACCTGATCCACCACACATCTGACACCTCATGTCCCTGCGACCATGCTGCTCAAGTCTGATGGCATCACCATCCAAGTAACCCGGACCACGCTCGACCTGACAGTCGTACTGCCTCAAGCCGACGTCCATGCCGCCCAATCTTGTGGTCAAAACCACCCAAAGTAACCTGATCCAAGCCCAACATGTGATCAGCATCACTCAAGAATATCCGGGTCATGCCCAACACCACCCAAAGGGTCCAGCAGATGCAATTCAGTAATTGCATATATAACATATTAAAACAGAAAACATAAACAGGAAAAAAATTCTAAATAGTTGAATTGCCCTATGTATGGTGTTGTCCCATACCATCACTAAGGTCTTGAATGCCTCTAACAAATTTATATCAAGTTCAATAAATTAAACTCAACAGTTTATAATAGTATAAATCAAATATAACCATTTTGGCATCCCCCGACCAAAATGCCCTGATGAGTTACGACCCCTCGCCTGACCCTGCTTAAGAAAAACTGGTAACAAGGCATACCCAAAGGCATCTCATAGGTCCAACAATCAATTCAATACGTAAAATCATATAAAACGGGTCCCGCTCAAAATACCTGAAAACGCATTGAAGTCCGCGTCACCCAAATGACCACAAAAACACAAAAAGAGGTATGCACCACCTACCTCATACTAGTATGATGTTACTCCTCTGATGACAGCCTCCAATTAGGTCTAAAACGCGGTAGATCTACAAAAGAATCAAAACTGCTCAAACCCCAAAAACTCATTCTAGAACAGAAATCAAGAAAAACAACTCAAGGGGAATCAAGGCCTTATCAAGGGGGTTCTAACACATCAAAATATGTTCACAACGGGGTTCGAACGAAGATCCAAGAAGTATTTGAAGGTCTGGCCGACTCTCCCCGCGCGAGCCATAAGAGGGAGGAAGAAAAGAGAGAAGAATGGGAAATCCCGAGTGTCCTGGGACTTAAAAACCCTAACTTTAAGTGGTCGCACGGTTACCCTGCATGGTTTGGAAAACCGTGCGCTAACCGTGAAGTTGCCACTGGCTCACCCAGGAACTTCGCACGACCACCCCGCACGGTTTGACAAACTGTGCGCCGCCCGTGCGGAGCCCACTGTCTCACCCAGAGACTTCGCACAACTTGTCCGTACGGTTTGTTCAAACCATGCGCCAACCGTGTGCACCTACATTATCTCCCTAACTTTTAAAAAAAATCCCCAGAAACAAGTCAAAAATTTCAAACAGGGTCAGGATTTGACCCGTTCTAAAAACCCGGGTTCTTACAAGGTGTTAGACCTATGTTGTTTGTGGATGGGTGTCACCTTAGTGGTCCTTACAAAGGTACCTTGTTGAAAGTGTCAATATATAATGCATATGAAAACCTTTTTCCATTGATATATTCAATTGTTGGGGGTAAAACATATGATGATTGGACATGGTTTTTAAACAACATAAAAGAAATTACAGGTTCTATTCAACTAGTTATTGTATTCGATCGACATAATGCAATTATAGGAGCTATTATAACTGTTTTTTGAAGAGATAGACATGCATATTGTTATGATAATGTGAAATAAAATTTTAGCTCTAAAATTACAATATTATTTAGGGTAATGGGAAGAGAAACTAAGGAAAGGGCATTGAAATTATTGGATTCCATTGCTTATTCTTGGTTAGACTGTGATTTAAATGTTGCTATGAATAATTTGACAAGATTTTGTTCATAATTGTCAAGATGGGTTGAAAAGGATGGTGATGTTGATTGGTGGGAAATGTCTCGATTTACACACCATCAATGGGATCATATTAAAACCAATTTATCTAAATCATTCAATGCATGGATTTCGAAGGAGAGGAGACACGATATTTGTGTGTTGATTAATGAACATCATGGGAAATTGAGTAAGAAATTTTTTTACCACCAAGGAATACATAAAAAGGTAGATAAATGGAGTTGGTCCCAATGTTGAGGCAAAACTGAAGGTGAATGTGTTAAGGGATAAAACTTTGATAGTAGAGAAATAAGGACACAATGTTTTCTTAATTCATACTGGTAATGTGGTCATTATTGTACAGCTAGGCAGTCAGGAATGCACTTGTCAAGCAAGGAAAATTAGTGGGATCCCTTGTGCTCGTGCATGTGTAGAAATAATAAAAGTGCATGGTAACCTATACAGACATGTAAAAGATTGTTATCTGCTTAACACCCAACAAAAGATTTATCTTGGAGTTATGAATTTAGTTGAGACCAATGATATGCCACATTTTAATGCATTATCATATAATGATTATATGGATCAAACTTTTTTACAAGCACTGAAGACTTCTTATCCTCCTGGTAGACCATCTCATAATCATATTGAGTCTCAATTTCAAAATAAGAAGTTGTATCATTGTTCTCATTGTAAAGAAGTTGGTCACACTTGATAAAGGTGCAGAAATCCCAATCCAAGTTGATGTGAAAACTTTTAAAGGGTGGTGTTTTTTGTGTATATTACCTAATACATTTCTAAACAAGGGCATGTTAGAGTGGACAATGATGTAAATGTGAAAAAATATGTTTTTTTGTGGAGTTATGGTGTTTAAATCCCATGATTTTTTGTGGTTTTATGTTACTTACAATGATGTTGAGGTATGAATAATCACTGGTGTTTGTAATTTAATTAATGCATTCTATAAGATGTACGACATTCTAACATATAAACCATGTCAACATGCTTAGATGGTAGAAATTACAGATTTTAACATTGTCTTTCCAGGTTTTAACATGGATCCTCCAGATTTTAACAGTCCTGCTCCAGGTTTTTTATTTTGGTTTTTGTGAAAAGTCAACTAACAGTCCATGAATTTTACATAACATACTTTTTGGATTGTAACACCTATGTTACAATTGTATGTGTTGAAATATACCAATGAAATGGATGAAACTTATTTACAGCCACTGAAGATTTGTCTTCATCATTGTAAAGAAGTTGTCCACACACAAAAAAGGTGTAGAAATCCCAATCAAAGTTTGAGTATGTTGCCTAATATGTTTCTAAATAAGGAAATGTTAGAGCAGACAATGATGTAAATGTGAAAAAAATAAAATATATTTTTTGTGGAGTTTTGGTGTTTAAATCTCATGAATTATATTTTTTGTGGTTTTTTGTTACTTACAATGATGTTGAAGTATGAATAATCATTGGTGTTTATAATTTAATTGATGCATTCAGAAAAATGTATGACATTCTAACATATAAAACATGTCAACATGCTTAGATGGCAGAAATTATAGATTTAAACATCAAATTTTTAGGTTTTAACATAGAGCCTCCAGATTTTAACAATCTTGTTCTAGGTTTTTTGTTTTGATTTTTGTGAAAAGTCAACTAACAGTCCATGAAATTTACATGACATACTTTTTAGATTGTAACCCCTATGTTATAATTGAATGTGTTGACATATACCAATGAAATGGATGAAACTTATTTATATCCACCGAAGATTTGTCTTTATCATTGTAAAGAAGTTGGTTACACATGAAAAATGTGTAGAAATACCAATCAAAGTTTGCATATGTTTCCTAATATGTTTTTAAACAAGGTAATGTTAAAGCAGACAATGATGTAAATGTGAAAACAAATGAAATTTGTTTTTTGGGGGTTTTGGTGTTTAAATCCCATTAATTATATTTTTTATGGTTTTGTGTTACTTAAAATGATTTTGAGGTATGAATAATCACTAGTGTTTATAATTTAATTGATGCATTCAGGAATATGTATAACATTCTAACAAATAAACCATGTCAACATTCTTATATGGAAGAAATTGCAGATTTTAACACTAACTTTCCAGGTTTTAACACAGAGCCTCTAGATTTTAACAGCCCTGCTCTAGGTTTTTTGTTTTGGTTTTTGTGAAAAGTCAACTAATAGTCCATGAATTTTACATAACATAGTTTTTTTATTGTAACACCTATGTTACAATTGAATGTGTTGAAATATACCAATGAAATGGATTAAACTTATTTATAGCCACTGAAGATTTGTCTTCATTATTTTAAAGAAGTTGGTCACACACGAAAAAGGTGTAGAAATCCCAATAAAATTTTGTGTATGTTGCCTAATATGTTTCTAAATAAGTGAATGTTAGAGCAGATAATGATGTAATTGTGAAAACAAATAAAATATGTTTTTTGTGGAGTTTTGGTGTTTAAATCCCATGAATTCTATTTTTTGTGGTTTTGTGTTACTTATAATAATGTTGAGGTATGAATAATTGATGGTGTTTATGATTTAATTGATTCACTCAGAAATATGTACGACATTCTAACATATAAACCATGTCAACATGCTTAGATGGAAGAAATTATAGATTTCAACATCGAATTTCCAGGTTTTAACATGGAGCCTCTAGATTTTAACAGTCCTGCTCCAGGTTTTTTGTTTTGGTTTTTGTGAAAAGTCAACTAACGGTCCATGAATTTTACAACACATAATTTTTATATTGTAACCCCTATGTTATAATTGAATGTGTTGACATATACCAATGAAATGGATGAAACTTATTTACAGCCACCAAAGATTTTTCTCCATCATTGTAAAGAAGTTAACCACAAATGAAAAAGGTGTAGAAATCCCGATCAAAGTTTGTGTATGTTGCCTAATATGTTTCTAAATAAGGGAATGCTAGAGTGGACAATGATGTAAATGTGAAAACAAATGAAATATGTTTTTTTGTGGAGTTCTGGTGTTTAAATCTGATGAATTCTGTTTTTTTTTGTTTTTTGTTACTTACAATGATGTTGAAGTATGAATAATCACTGGTGTTTATAATTTAATTGATGCATTCAGGAAGATGTATGAAATTATAACATATGAAACATGTCAAGATGCTTATATGGTAGAAATTGTAGATTTTAACATGACGCCTCTAGATTTTAACGGTATTACTCTAGGTTTTTTATTTTGGTTTTTGTGAAAAGTCAACTAACAATCCATGAATTTTACATAACATATTTTTTAGATTGTAATGCCTATGTTACAATTGAATGCGTTGAAATATACTAATGAAATGGATGAAACTTATTTGCAGCCACCAAATATTTGTCTTCATCATTGTAAAGAAGTTGGTCACACGCAAAAAAGGTGTAGAAATCCCAATCAAAGTTTATGTATGGTGCCTGATATGTTTCTAAACAAGGGAATGTTAGAGCGGAAAATGATATAAATGTGAAAACAAATGAAATATGTTTTTTATGGAGTTTTGGTGTTTAAATCCCATGAATTCTATTTTTTGTTACTTATAATGATGTTGAGGTGTGAATAATCGTCATTGTTTATAATTTAATTGATGCATTCAGAAGGATGTATGAAATTCTAACATATAAACCATGTCATAATTCTTAGATGGTGGAAATTACAAATTTTAACACTAACTTTCCAGGTTTTAACATGGAGCCTCTAGATTTTAATAGTCTTGCTCCAGGTTTTTTGTTTTGGTTTTTGTGAAAAGTCAACTAACAGTCCATGAATTTTACATAACAAACTCTTCATCATTGTATAGTTTGTGTTCACCCTTTTACTTTAGATTCAGTATGTCATTGGTTCAATATATGAATGCAAAGTGAAAATAGGATTGAGTATGTCATTGATTCAACAAATACATAGTGATAATAGAACCAAACTCCCACCAAATTCAACCAAACTCCATAAACTCGCTAACAGTTTCCTTTACAACCATTTCCCCAACAAATATGTGTTTAAATGGAAAAATCCTCCAAAAAAATTTCCACCTTACATTGCAGCCATGGTTCACCAACCACTATAGTAAATCAACCCTTATCCTTTGAAGTTGAATTTATAAACATATCATGCAAAACTTTCTATATATTAGAAGAAAAAAATATAAAGAGGTATAAAATAATTACATCAATATAGTCTTTCGTCTTTTTTATTTTGTCCCATTCTTGTAGGTATCTGATCAAGTGAATTCCATAATCATTACTGAAAAAACACACCCAGTAGATAACAAAACCGAATTTGGAAAATAAAGTGGTGAGTAATTTAGACTACCAATTAGATTGCAGCTGAACATATTCATAAACAACTTCAAATTCAGATGGGAAAGAAAATCCCCATCATGAAAGATGTGGCAACATGGTAACAAGACAATCACCCTATATGAAAGTCAACATATATAATAAATTAGTACTTTCTAAATAAGTAACTATGCTTGTTAACCAAAAACCAAATGATGATGAGTACCAGCAATGCAGAAATTTTTTTTTGTTTTTTATCGGTGAAACCAATATCAAGTGAGTCTAGAATATGAAATTTATTTGTCTTTAAGTCGAAATAATATAAAAACCAATGAAAATTCATCAAAGTGGGGGAAAACAAGTTAGAACTCTACTATGTTGTGTCCAACAACATTATGCATGACATAAATCAAAACATCAGTGAATTTCCACTCTTCCTGACATGAGATAATCTTATCTTACAAAAATAGATTATAACAATATATAAAACATAATACAAAAGTTTTTTGTACATAAATATATGCCTAAAATTAGTACCATGAATAATGGATCAAATATGTGTCTAGTCACTGTTTCAGATGATTTCTGGTCATTGACAAGAGTTCTTGCAATCATGGTCACCATCTATGATTCTGACATTGTCATTTATATGTTACTGATTAGTTATCATAAAATAGTTGATTATAATGGAATCATTTACTAACCTTGTTGTTGACTCATTCCATAGGGTCCAAACAACGACACTCATGTTCATCCAGATAGTAATTATGCATGTCAACAACAACTCTACATTCAAACTGCATCCCATAAGTACATGAAATACATTTCAATATAGTTCCATTCTTCAAAATATGAATATGATTACAGCCTACCTCTCTTTGATGCCCTGATGCCTTCTGAATGTGCACAAGTCATAAACCCTCCTTTTAAGGTTGACTCTGCCTTTGACAGACTGTTGTGCGTAGGGTGACCATTTTTTTGGTCTTTTTTCATTGTGACCTCCTAGGAGTCATCCGAGCAGATGGGTCTTCTAATGTTGGTTTGAACACAACTTTATCCACTTCCTCATCGACTTCCACTACCCCCCCCCCCCTCTTCTTCATCACTTTCGTCACCTGCCTCAAAAAACTTTTCCTTCTCTTCATCTTCCCCCACCTCCTCAAATTCATTTATCTCCTACACTTCCCCTTCTAAGTCCTCTATATACTCCTCTAAATCTCCACCAACCTCTATTTCTTCATCTAGGACATTATAAAATCTATTCACTTTAGCAGTAGAGCCTCCAACTAACAAATTACTTTGAACTCAAAGGAGTTCGTGCAGGTTATCATTGAAACCTTTCATATATCCATCATACAAAACCTTGATATCCTATAATATATAATGGTGAGAAAAATGTTAGTAACAGATAACAGAAAGTTTTCCAATTAAATAATCTAAATATAAACATATGGGAATCTAAAAGGAGGTTGTCAAAGTATTTAACAAAAATCTTATAGAAATTAATACATACCTTCCAGATTTTAACACCCAGCCTATGGTTTTTGACACTAACAATTTATAAATGAAAACTGAGACTTTCAATGGACCATTTCAATGTTGGTACCACTAAAATCCCACATTGTAACACTCTAATTTCCGTTTTTAACACTAATATTACACATATAAACACATGGCCATTTCTAAAGAGGATTTCATGGCATTTAACATAAACCCACAAGAAATTAACACTGACCTACCTGAAATTAACAATCAACATCCAGATTTTAACATTGGGCATCCACATGTCATCTTTAGTAGCGGGAGATTCAAACATGAAGCTTTTTAATTTAACACTTCAGATACTAATACTAAAATACTAATGTTTAACACTCTAATTCCATGTTTTAACATTGAAAAGCCACAAAATAACATATCAGCATCAAAAAGGAAGAATTCAAAGTATTTAATAATAATCTTATAGAAATTAACACATAATTTTCATTTTTTAACACTCAATCTTCGGTTTTTTACACTAATAATTTATAAATGAAAACTAAGACTTTCAATGGACCATTTCAATGTTTGTGCCACTAAAATCCCACATTATAACACTCTAATTTTAGTTTTTTAACACTAATATTACACATCTACACACATGAGCATTTCTAAAGAGGATTTCAAGGCATTTAACATAAACCTACTAGAAATTAACACCGAACTACCATAAATTAACAATCAACATACAAATTTTAACATTGGGCATCCACATGTTATCTTTAATAGTGAGAGATTCAAACAAGAAGCTTTTTAATTTAACACTCCAGATATTAACACTAAAATACTAATTTTCAACACTCTAATTTCATTTTTTGACATTGAAAAGCCATGAAATAACATATCAGCATCAAAAAGAAAGAATTCAAAGTATTTAACATCAATCCTATAGAAATTAACATAGACCTTCCAGATTTTAACACCCAGCCTCCAGTTTTTGACACTAACCATTTATAAATGAAAATTAAGACTTTCAATGGACCATTTCAATGTTGGTACCACTAAAATCTCACATTATAACACTCTAATTTCAGGTTTTTACCACTAATATTACACATCTAAACACATGGAAATTTACAAAGAGGATTTCAAGTCATTTAACATAAACCTACCAGAAATTTACACTGACCTACCAGAAATTAACAATCAACATCCGGATTTTAACATTAGGCGTCCACATGTTATCTTTAATAGTGGGAGATTCAAATAAGAAGCCTTTTAATTTAACACTACCAATACTAACACTAAAATACTAATTTTTAACACTCTAATTACATGTTTTAACATTAAAAATCCACGAAATAACATATCAGAATCAAAAAGGAATAATTCAAAGTATTTAAAAAAGATCTTACAAAAACTAACACAGACCTTCCAGGTTTTAACACCCATCCTCCGGTTTTTGACACTAAACATTTATAAATGAAAACCAAGACTTTCAATGGACTATTTCAATGTTTCTACAACTAAAATCCCACATTGTAACACTCTAATTTCAGATTTTTACCATTAAGATTACATATTTAAACACATTGCCATTTCTAAAGAGGATTTCAAAGAATTTAACATAAACCTACAAGAAATTAACACCGATCTACCAAAAATTAACAATCAACATCCAGATTTTAACATTGGGCATCCACATGTTATCTTTAACAGTGGGAGATTCAAACAGGGAGCTTTTTAATTTAACACTCCAGATACTAACACTAAAATACTAATTTTTAACACTCTAATCCCATGTTTTAACATTGAAAATCCACGAAATAACATATCAACATCAAAAAGAAATAATTCAAAGTATTTAACAACAATCATACAAAAATTAACAGTGACCTTCCATATTTTAACACCTTGCCTTTGATTTTTCACACTAACTGTTTATAAATGAAAACTAAGACTTTCAATGGACCATTTTAATGTTAGTACCACTAAAATCTCACATTGTAACACTCTAATTTCAGGTTTTTATCATTAAGATTACACATCTAAACACATGGCCATTTCTAAATAGGATTTCAAGTCATTTAACATAAACCTACCATAAATTAACACTGACCTACCAGAAATTAACAATCAACTTCTAGGTTTTAACATTAGGCACCCACATTTTATCCTTAATAGTATGAGATCCAAACAAAAGCCTTTTAATTTAACACTTCAGATACTAACACTAAAATATTAATGCTTAACACTTTAATTCCATGTTTTAACATTGAAAAGCCAAAAAATAACATATCGACATCAAAAAGAAATAATTAAAAGTATCTAACAACAATCTTATAGAAATTAACACAGACCTTCCAGATTTTAATACTTGGCCTCCATTTTTTGACATTAACCATTTATAAATGAAAACCAAGACTTTCAATGGGCAATTTCAATGGTGGTGCCACTAAAATCCCACATTGTAGCACTTTAATTTTAGGTTTTTACCACTAATATTACACATTTAAGCACATGGACATTTCTAAAGACGATTTCAAGGCATTTAACATAAACCCACTAGAAATTAACACTGACCTACCAGAAATTAACAATCAGCATCTAGATTTTAACATTGGGTATCCAAATGTTATCTTTAATAGTGGGAGATTCAAACAGTAAGCTTTTTAATTTAATACTCTAGATACTGACACTAAAATACTAATTTTTAACACTCTAATTCCATGTTTTAACATTGAAAAGCCACAAAATAACATATCATCTTCAAAAAGTAATAATTCAAAGTATTTAACAACAATCTTACTCAAGTTAACATAGACATTCTAGATTTTAACACTCAACCTCCTGTTTTTGACACTAACCCTCCAGATTTTAACACTACCAATTTAGAAATGAAAACGAAGCCTTTCAATGGAACATTTTAAAGTTGGTAACACTAAAACCCCACATTGTAACACTATAATTCCAGGTTTTTAACAGTAATATTACACATTTTTAAACCACACATCCACAAGTTAAAAAAATATATTTTAACACTACAATTTCAGATTATAACATGATACTTTTAACAGGAAGCTTTCACAAATATAAAGATGAGATTTTTACCGGATGGGTGAACAAGGACTGATCAGGCAGCCTGCTCCCTGATCAAGTAGAAGCTGCATACAAGATGCCACTTTTGCTCACTTTTTCCAACTTCAATTGCCTCTGAATATTATCTTCATCCCAAAATCACAAAACATTTTTGTTACATAAATTACGAACTTCTCCAACCGGGAAGTGGATGAAGAAAAATAGCTACAATGTAGTGTCAACATATTCATACCAGTAAAATATATTTACTGACTAATAAAAAAAATCAAACATGGTTAAGCATTTTTAAAACATACCAATAAGACAACCAGGAAACTACCAACATGCTTATTTTGTTGGCCTTTTTGTATCAACTTCTTGTAGATATTTACCTCTTGAACAAGCTCTGTCAAAACAAACTGGGACCAATCCCATTCTCTAACATTTTGTTGACAACCACATAAAATCCTAATATTTCTTTCATTTAAAAAATAACTAGAACTAGGATTCAACATTGTCCCCAATCCATCCAACATCAAATTTTTATTCAAAGGAAAGTCAAGGAAACAGGCACCTAGAAATAAGAAACAAATACAAGAAACACACCTAAACAATAAGAACAACAAGAGTGCACGGGACCTAGAGAGGCCTGAAGTAATGTAGACCCAGAGCATCACCTCTGATTAAGTTAACCCCCTCAGGCTTTGAGAAATTGATCGATGGGAGGCAAGTGACGTTGGAGCCCGACTGCGCCATAGAAGCAAGGTGATCCGCAACTTTGTTCCCCTCACGCCAAGTATGCATCACACTAACATTATTAAGAAGGGTTGCAGAATTTCCTAATCATGTAGGATATTGACCAAGGAATATGTCCTTTACCATGCATATAATCATAAAGGATCAAAGAATTAGTCTCGGATTGAGAAATAACAATATTCCTCTGATGGCAAAGCGATAACCCTGTGAGTATTGCTCTTGCCTCTGCCTGAAGTGAAGTTCCATACCCAAAAAATGCAGTAAAGGCTAGAACCACACTCCCACACCAGTCCCGAACCACGCCCCCTCCTCTCATCTATCCTAACACATAGGAACCGTCTGAATTGAGCTTGTAATCGGAGGACGGAGGGCGCCAGCAGATCCATTTCCCCTAAATTCTGGTACCGAAAGGAGTCACAGGAGGAGCACTAACTTGCAGCAGCCTTAGAGAGGGAGCCTCACACCAGTTGGGGATGAGCGTGACTAGATCCACTAGCAGATTACACATACGCACAATAATGGACCTCATTGTAGGCATCGTCCCTTCGAACCGAGCTTGATTCCTGGCCTGCCACAAACACAAACACCTCATGATGAGGACAATTGACCTCGCCATCCTTTCCATGCCTGAGGTAGTTGTCCCGTATAACCATCTATCCAGGAATGGCACATCACGATGCATACCAGAGGAGAAATCCATAAAACCCTCGAAGGACCATATCACATAGGCCCATTCACTTGCAAAAAAAAAGTGAGCGGTGCTCTCTGCCTGCTGTCAACCACAACAATGGCATTTAGATGCCATATTGATACCCAACTTCTTGATCTGCTCATTTGTGGCCACTGCATGATTCCTGATCCTCCAGTTTAAAAAGTTATATTTTGAGGGGATTGTCTTACACCATACTGTGTCATCCCAGTTATCAGGAGGATCTTGCGGAGCCAAGAGCCTTCGATAATCCTTCGTAGAGAATTTCCCCGAGGAGGAAGCTAAGAACACGCATCTGTCCAGGTCCGAATTGATGACGATAGACTCCCAAAACACCTATTGATCAGTGTCCAGAACCGCTTTAATAAATGTGGGGTGGCAGTTGGCTTCCTTGAATGAGATCAAAGGTGTTGGGCAACCAGGAAAACCAAGAATCGAACCTGACTAGTTGTGGAACCAGAAAAGAATATCACCTTTCCCAACGATCCATCAAGAATTCTGTTTGAGAATGTTGATGAGCAAAAGAATTTTGGACCAGAAAGGCGACACATGACCATCATCCACCACTTCATCACCCACCCAGCTGCAAGACATAGCCTTCCCCCAAAGGGTTTTCCCTTCGAACACTTCCCATGCCAGCTTGGCATGTATACAGTGAAGCATAAAATTAAGACTCGTCAAAAACTCATTTTCCCCCAGGCCTTCAAAAATCATTTCCTTCAATGCAGTTAAATTTTTTTCCATGTAACGCCTATTTTTTTTATATTCATTAGTGTCCCTTTCAAGACAGACAATTCTTCCTCCAAAAGAAATGTCTAACATGTACTTAACATCTGTCGCAATAATCATCATTTCTTTTCCTCTAAGTATTATTGTACATGTTGGAGGATCAAAGACATCTACAAGTTTCTCACATAATTCTCTCAGCAAGCATTGAAATTTAAATTCCAATAATGTTCCAAATCCCAATTCTATGACCAGATGTTTTTTTAGAAAAGTGGTGGCATGAATTGGTCACCCAATTCATACCCCAAAAAAATTTATTCAATAAAGGAAAAAATTACAAGGGAAACATAAGGTGTAAAGAGGTTACACCAACTGGGAGATTAAGGGGATACAAGGAAATGTTTTCAAGAGAAACAAAACAAAAGTTTGAACTTCATGGGACGTGATCAACATCCAAACCAGCCAAAACCAGAAAGGGCGGATAACACCTGTTAGGAGACCGCAAGCATAAACCACCAGGGGAAACACCCGAGCTATGAAGAAGTTCTATGACCAATTGTTTTTGCTTCTCATGCCTAACAATGAAATCAACAACATCTTTAAATAAATTTGGAAAACATCTACAATTTAAAATAGTTTGATGTCTAACTTTTTGACCCACTGAAACATCATTTTCATCATTTTCCATGAGATTATATTTATTCTTTTAATGCTTTGAAAGTTTTGACCAAACATTTATTATGTCAAAATTTGCATCTCAAACATTTTTATATACACCTTTATTTTTCTTAAAAAAAAATTGTCTGCACATTACAAAAGAAAACAAAATTCTATCACGACCTTAATATAACATGTTTTTCTAGAATAAATAAAAACATACAAAAAATAAAATCATACCTAAATTTTGTTAATCATGACGATCCCTTCCTCTCCGGCCATTACAATCCCTTGAACTTCTACCAAGCAATATATCTATAAAACAATCATCAAAGATGTAAGGAATGAAGACAATGATATGGCAGGAGGAAAACACTGGGAATATGACATCAATATGTCACAAAAAAGTCAATGGTGGGGTGAGAGAGATACCAGGAGGAGGCGATGACCGACTAAGGTTTTCCCGAAAGCAGGGCGACGACTTGGGAGTGGAGAGTAATGGCACAACACTGGAGGGGGATGATGCGGGAGTGAAAGGCCACGGCGCGCGGGAGTGGAGGACGACGACACACGGGAGTGGAGGACGACGACGCACATGAGTGGAGGACGACAGCGCAGGAGTTGTGGGCAACGACGAGACGACCACGCAAGAGGAGGCAACGACGAGCTACGGTTTTCGGGAGAGGATGACGACAACGCGGGAGAGGAGGGCGACGCCACGATAATGAAGGGCGAGGGCGGTGGCGCAGGAATGGACAACAACGACAAGACACACGCTGAAGAAGCCGACGATGAACTAGAGTTTTCGGGAGAGAAGAGCGGTGATGAGGGAGAGGACGACTGAGCGCGACTCAGGGCGACGAGGAGCAGTGCGCGGGA
The DNA here is from genome assembly GCA_963277665.1 of Viscum album. Taxonomy (NCBI): domain Eukaryota; kingdom Viridiplantae; phylum Streptophyta; class Magnoliopsida; order Santalales; family Viscaceae; genus Viscum; species Viscum album. Next base: position 458,071,062 of record OY728136.1, read on the forward strand.
GTAGGCGGGGATTTCGGGAGAAGGGAGAAAAGTTAGGACATTATGGTCATTTGGATACCCTGTGTCATAAACGGAGGTTCGTTGGTATTTTATGTCATTAAGGGGAATTTGATCTCCCTTTTGGTCCGTAAGTGTCACCCTCCCCTATACTTTTTATTTTTTTAAAATATTTATTTAATATTTAATAAATCCAGTGGCAATAAATAAGTTTTACGGGTTTTGCCCCGGTTATTTAACGGAGAAAGACTGCGGGATCTTCCTCGGGTTGCCTCTTGCTCGGCGGTCGATCACTGCAGGGATTCTCTGGTTCTGGAATGGAAGAAATGGAGGAGGGGAGAGGACCACTGAGCCTCGATTGGGCCGTCCTCAATTCTTCCATAAACGAAGATGAAGAATCTACTGTCCTGGTTGTCGCCACAACCGTCGACGATGAGCAGCCGCAGAATCGGGCGCATTCTCCGGTGAACAGCGATCCGGAGTCATCGAAACCATCCTATCGGAGAGATCAAATCGAGTGCATGTCTGACCGCCAGCTGGACGAAACAATCTCCAGGAAACGTTCAAGCCTAGATGCCTTGAGCACAAAATTGCCCGACAACGGCGACAAATTAAGGAGGATCATCAGGTGCGCGGAGGATGAGAAGGAGCGTCGAAGGCTTCGGCGATTAAAACCGGTATTGCCGCCTCCTCTCATTAAAAACGTGACATCAATGAATAGATTATTGAATAACGTGCTCTTGAAGGTTCTGTACGATTTCTAGTCCAACTGTTTTCCCCCCTTTTTGCCGCGTGCAATGTTTGAGATGGGGGTTAATATTTATTTAGGGCTTAGCCCAACCGCGATGGTACCTGTTTGTTCTTTCATTCTGTATCGCAATTCGCCGAGGCACATTTTGAAGTCTCTCAATTTCTTTAAAGATATTTTTGCAGTGTAAGCACCATCACTGATTATACGATTTGGAATGAAATTTATGATTTTAAAAAGTCTATGAACTACCACATGTATTGAATCCATGCCCATCTATGTTCTATGTAACACTAAAATAAAGTCTATGAAGATATATATCCTAGCTACAATAAGCACCGGTAATGGTGCACACGTCCCATGCGGGATCACTTTGGATTTGCCCTTCCCTGCATGCAATGTATCCATCACCAATTTCATGTGTACCAAGTTTCATCCTAGATAAAAAACAATCTTGATAAACTGGCGTATTCTTCCCACCAATGCGCCCCATTAGTCCAGTAATGGTATACACGTCACAAGGAATTTATGCATAGAAAATTGAAACACCCGAAGTTTATTCTCCCTAAACAAGTGCCCATAAAGTTCATAAAATTTACCCAAAGCTTATTTTTCACAAGCAAGGAACACACTAGTACCTAAAAGTAGTATCACCCACATACAATTTCTTGGCATGTCAAGTCGCTTTGCATTTCAAGATGCATGAATAACATATCCACGTGATAAAACATCCAACTGCATTCTCATTACCTTGTTTATATTCAACAAATTTGATACACTTAACATGAGGGGTTTTGAAGGCAAATATGGCTAAACGCACCTAAAAATAACAAAACCTTAACAAGATCGACTGAGTGATGTTTAGAAGAAGTATACTGTAAATGAAGAACACACCTTATCCTGTTGAGTCGGACCTCCATTCTCAACGTGTTATATAAAGATCCCCCCTCTTGCCTTCGCAGGTAATGGAATCATGGTTCATGGCCATATAATTTTCTATGTTCCCCACCACATGTTAATACTATTGGAGTTGGTGCCCTAGAACCGATTTTCTTAGTACTTGATTACATGTTGTTTTATTGATAAAGTTTTCTTATCACATTATGATTATTCCTCTGCACGTGAAAATGTCTTAAGAATGTATGTCGCACTGAAAGTTCATAGCAGTTTCCTGCTATGATGAGAACCTAGAGGTGCCACAATAGTATTCTTGAATATTGTTTTATGGCCGGATGATATTGTTTGACGGGACACAGACGATACAGGCTGTCAGGGGTAGGAGGCTTATAAGACATTGGAACACCTTCTCATGATGTCCGTCCTTGATAATCTCTAAGATAGGAGGTTATGAGAACAATCCCGTCAATAGGAAATCCACATTTCCATGTGTCATTAGATGTTCCTATTTGCAGATGTGTGTATCGATCCTTAGACTTTAAGATTATTATTAATGGACATCATGACCCGCGTACTTTGACGGATTGACGAAAACCATGACGACATATGATCGCGATGAGGTATGATACGTTGGGTGCGTCATAAGTGATATTGCGTTAATTGATAATGCGAGAAATGACTCATCCCTTCTATCCCTTGACGTAAGTTGATATCTCGAGTCTTTTGATGAGAATGGAACTGCTTAGATAAATCCTTGGCCACGGTGTTCAGTGGGCGAGTTCATTTCTGAAAAGTCAAAAAAGAGAAATCGAGCATATAGGTTGATGGCACCGACATGCAAACTGCTTGATTTGAGATACCGCGATAAAAAGATTATATTACTCGGTAAACATTCGTAGGAGATTGAATATCGTTGCAACATTAACTTCTCTATGGGAGCCTTGGCGCGTTGCTAGACGCTAACCTTGGACTTTAGGTAGTTTTGCCTAATGCCACTGAGAAAAAAGCTAGAGAGTTACACATTAAGTGTATTGACAATCTCAGTTAAATTCAAATATTGAATTTAACAAGTTAGAATAAATAATATTTATTTGATTTGGTTGATCGCCATAATTTAATCATAAGTTATTCGAAATAATAAGCGAGTTAAATAATAATAAATATCTATTTGTAAGGTTTGGCGAATATAATATTTATTATATTTTTTGACGAGTAATGCAGTGATATTTATTTATTAAATAAATAGTCATTGTTTAAGAATGTCGACGAGGGAAAACTGATCGAGTTTAATGGTCCGATTGGAAATGATATAAAAGATATTTATTTATTTTCTTAAAATGTTGCGCATGTAAGTGATTAATAATAATAATATTCTTATTATTGGACATGGGGTCAACTAAGAATAATTAAGTTGGCAATGAGCTTGTGTGCGATTTGCCAACCCTAAATGTGTCATAATAAATATCTAATTATAACATTTTCCTTAATCACTTTTGGTGTGCACAACGGATAGAGAGATACTATCAAGCCCCAGTTAGAGATCTAAAGATCTAGAACACACTCTCGTTCTCCTCTCTCAATCCACATCGTGAATTCTTCCTCCTTTGAGAAGAATTCAGCCGCGATCAACCACGAACAACGCAAGTGATCGAGATCGGCCGTGCTAACACTTGATGATTCTGCGACGATGTTAAGAGATTGAGGCGCATGTTTGCATCATCGCTAAAGAGATTTTACACTTGGATTCTGCAACGCAACGACCGTTCGACGAGATCTAGTCAGCCAGATTATCAACAAAGAGAGAATTACGAGTTGAAGTAATTCTATATCTGCTCATAAATTAATTATAAATTACATGTGAAGATCCTCCGCTTCTGGTTTCGACGTTTTAATCTAGTCAAGTAATCTAGGTTTTTCGTTGGACATGGCGTTTTAATCATGTGCGACAATGAATACACGTAAATTAAGACTAAAAGCTGAGTTGGTCATACCATCCAAGGTGCCTCTGTTGCGCCCAAAAACTACACCCAAAAACTACAAATACCTCATAATGTGAAGGAAAATGGGAATGGAGAGCTATGACTATAAGGGGTCTAACACCATTGAGTTCAACGAGGTTGAGATTCCCGTTTATATAGCGTTCATTAAATGAATGGGACTCTTAAGGGTTGAGCATTTGCGTTATAACGTATGTCATTTATTAAACCCACGCCTCTCAATCGTTTTAACACTTCAATGATTAATGCAACTTGCTAGAATAGAGGACCCCGTGACCCAATACCCAAGATGCCACTTAAGGGAGGAGGCCTTTGTGTTTGTTTATAATGAGTAATAATGATGACACAATATCTAATATTTGATGTGAGACTCACATCCTCTAACACTCCCCTTCAATTTGATGTGAGACTCACATCCTCTAACACTCCCCTTCAGCTAGGTGTACCTTGCTTGGATACATAATAAAGGAAAACAACAAAAAGACTCCCAATACCCCTCCTCAAGCTATATGACCAGCTTGGCAATACTAACTCAAAATTCTAAAAATATAAAGTTACGACAACAAGGAGGCCCGAAGGAGATGCAGACAATGACAAAAAGGTCCAATAGAGGTCTGAGATGCTTGACAAAAATCTGAGTAGCAGCAGTGGGGCTTGATGGAGATTCTGGCTGCCTAACGAAGATACAACCCGACGATGATCCAGACAGCAACAAAGAGGTGGTGGGGTTTGACAGCAAGGGCTGCTTTGATGACATAGGGGGGCTTTCCTGATGACTGATGCGTGTTGGGAGGGTGACCTGCAGAAGCTATGCTAGAAAGGTTTGCCTGGGTCGCCTAATGTTAGCACACGTCTTGCGCAGGAGATATTGGAGGAAGCAGAACTTGGTTGACAACGACGACACGTGTGCACAATAAGGGGTCGGTGCTGGGAGGTCTCGATGGGTGGCGCGTGACGAGAGAAGTGGGGACATCTTAGGGAAGGGGGTGCTGCTGCAGTTGCTGGAGAAGGGGGCGCATAACAACTCGGTGAAAGGTTACTACAGGAGATTAGGGCTGGTTGGTCAAGGGGTTGCCGCTCCCATTTGGGGGGAAACTATGAGGGTTTCTAGGAGGGGAGAGAGAGTGGTGAGGGTTAGGATTTATGAACCTGCTTTGATACCATGTTAGAATGTAGGACCGTGTGACTCAATACCCAAAATGCCTCCTAAGGGAGGCCTTGATGTTTATTTATAACCAATAATAATGATAACATGATACCTAATATTCAATGTAGGACTCACATCTTCTAACACAACTGACTTCGACTTCTTTTAAACACATCATCAAATGATGTGTTAGCCGTAATATGCTAACTTATGTGGAAATGAGTAAGATAGTTTGAGGTATTGTAGAACAAAAGCAAGCAAGTCGTATTAAAAGATTGCGGTTGTATGGATTTTTTTGTTATATCATACTATACAATCCCCCACTTGCACTAAAAGATTTGAGAATTCTCTGTTGTAGAAAGACGATTAGTTTCTGTGCCCTAAGATTTCAGAATTCTATGTTGAAGAGAGGACTATTAGTGTCTGTGCCCTAAAGTCCCTCAAGTGTTTTTGGCTTAGGGACGTTATGTATCATGTTATGAATATTAATGACAATATTTTATCATTCATTTATCTTTGTTGCGTAGAACATAAGAGATGATATGATAACAATCCCTTGAAATGTATGTATTAAGGTTATTTCTGATTGATGATAATCATATTGGGTGGTGCTGATATGTTAAGATCAATATAAAGTTGGTGAACTTGTATTTGGATTGATCTGGTTAAAAGACACCACATGGATTCTTATATATGTGTCATTCATATTACTTATGTGTGAACATTGACTATGGTTCTTTCGACTTGAGGTTGTCAAAGAGGTTTCCTACTTGCAGGTTTCATATTTTGATACCTATCTAAAGTCATTTGAGAATTTGGTTTAATAGAAGACAATTGAGTCTGACACTAATAGGGACCCCAACTCCAACAACCCCCTTTCTAGGAGGGCTACTTTGTATTAAAGAGATGAAGTGCAACAGAATTACAGAAGAAACTTAACAGAGGATGAAACAGCAGAAAAAAAACAGGGAAGAAGAAGAAGACTACTCGGAAGGCTCCGTAGCTCTCCCGCCCAAGCTTTCCAGCCGTGCCTAACAAATTTTCTCCCCCCTTCTTTCTCACCGGCCTTCCTCCTTTTAACAGCCATGGGCCCCTCCCCAGTTTATTCCCCAGCATATTCCCCTGAGATCCTTTGAGTAACAACCGTGGGCCCCTCCCCAGTTTATTCCCCAGCATATTCCCCTGAGATCCTTTGAGTAACAGTCGTGGGCCCCTCCCCAGTTTATTCCCTAGTATATTCCCCACTTGGTTAGCAAATAGCTGTGCAGTGGGCCCTGGTTTCCTTCCTTCCAGAATACTCCTTTTAACCGTTCCAGTTGTGGCTTGTGGCCTGGCATGGGCTAACCTGATTCCCAGCTTGAAATCTTCCCCTATTATATTATTTTCCAGGCTGTCCAGTTGTGCTATCCAAGGCAGCCTAGTCCAGCTGTCTCCATCCTTATCACTCGGCCCTCCTTGAAATCCAGTTTTGAGAACTAAACTGAAGTTTGGATAAAGAGATTCTTGTTCATTGCATTTTGTCTTTTTGTTAGAACATGACAACACTACTGATTTAAAACAGTGCTGATGTGGTCCCTTAAAATACACCCTTTCTACACAGGAATGCCACGCAATTTCCCATATGATCCTCCCTTCTTCTCGGGCCTGATGTGAGGGTTCCTCCTCACATAAGTTCTTCTCTTCTTCTCCAAGTAGGGCCCATGTTTGTTGGTGTGAACTGGGCCGAGAGGGCCCCTGCCACAAACCCCCTTTTTGCTTGTGAAGTTTGTCTAGTCCTCCATCATGGACCTCATCTCGCAACTCTGCTCGAAGCTTGTTCCACCGCTCTCCTGCACTCCCGCTGGTTTTGAAAACTGATGCTGCTAGCTCATCATCCCTGCCCGAAGATCACGAGCATCCTCAGCTGTACTGTGGGTGTCCAAACCGACAGGGCGAGAGCTTCCTCAGCAGCAACTCCTTTATTCTGGAGTTGGAACACCTCTGCTGGGTACAGAGGGACTTTAAAAGGAGTCAACACCCCTTGTCTGCTGAAAATTTCACTAGTCTCTGCTGTGAGATGAACCAGGGGGCCACCAACAGCTTCTTCCACGCCACAGGATAGAGTGACTGTTTCCCGTCTTGTCATACCCGATGTTATAAGTGCCGTTTCTTTGCATCTTAACATCTGCCTGTCAAACTGCGAACTGGTAATGAAAGTCTCCACCATGTACGTGGTATCGTCGTATTTGCGACGTGTGTTGAACTCTGATCCAACGGGCAATCCATATAGTCGTAGTATCCTAGTTGCTTCTATACCCAGACTATAGTCTTTCTCCTCATTTGCAACATCCTCGAGCCGATCATTCCAAGGCCGATGTGGTCGGTACCAATGTTGGATGAGTCTTCCAAAACAGAGTTGCGAGACCAGTGCCTGCACAACAGATTCACAAGAGGAAGAAGAACTTGGAGTTTGCCAACTTACCTCTCCATGGTCGGCCTGCACCTTTCGCCTGAGACGAAACTGACATACTGAAAATTCCGCCATCATCATTGTCTGTTCATGTCTTTGGAAATACAGCTCCACACAAAGGTTCCAGCCCCTACGGTCTTGTAGAATCTGATTGAGATGCCCATTATCTTCACCTACATTCCACGCGATCTCCCAGATATTCCGCTCTGTTTTTTTACTCTGGATAGAACCGAGCAGAGCCGTTGAGTGAAGACTGAGCTGTTGTGGTCGTCTACAATGTGCCCTTGCCGCACATGTGTGCCATGCGATCTTCCAAATGCTCCTCCCTGCCTCATGAACCAAATCTCCTTCAGCCCATCGCTGTATTTCTATCATCCTACGTGCATGCTCTATCTCCTCCATCAGAACTAAAATAAACTCCACTGCTTCTGGAGTTGGAGACACTGAGGATAAAACAAGAAACACTGAGGATAAAACAAGAAACGTAGTAGGACGTTTGGAGTTTCCATCCCACCGAATCCCTCCATGAACGCTGTTTTAAATTCCTGATCAGAGGGAAACTTAGATTCCTTCGAAGTTTGCTGGATACAAAAATACAGTTCCGAGCCTGTGAGCCGACCCTTAGGACCCTTCTCGTTGAATTTTGACAATTCCACTCGAGTGGTCAGACTCTGATCCCTCACGACGTTGGTTGTATTCACTGACCAATCCGCGTTCCGAGCCAACGTTTCACCTGATCGCGCTCCTGATTCTTCAGAAACCAGTGCTGGTAGATCGTCATCCAGCGGAGCACGTTGCTCCTTTTCTTCAATTTTAGTTGTAAACGAATCCACTTCCTTCCTGACCACTGTTGATTGTGACTGTAGGGGACAAAGAGCAGGAAACTCACCTTCAAAAATCGCAGCACACCCCTGCGTCATCGTTTCACCAACCTCCGTTGTCAACACTTCAACTGTCGTTGTGCTGTACGAAGTCTGCTCCTCGTCCTTTGGTTGCTGCAAGTCGTCGTCTCCGCTTGAACACGCACTAGTTTCCACCATTTCTTGCGTCGGTTGTTCGCCTTCCACGTACTGCCCCGTCATTTTTGTGTTGCCAGCCGCGTCTGAGTGCACCTCAACCATCCATGCCGCCTGCGTAAGTTGATCCCCCTTCGGCTGCGACATTTTTTTCAAACGACTCTCCAGAAGAGTTAGTGTTTTCTGGAATTCAGCTTGCACCCGCTCCAGCCGGATCCATGCCAGCGTAGCATCAATATCCTTGAGTTGCTGGTCCACCTTGTCAAGCCACATCTCCCACGTCATTGCACTCGTACTGTAGGGGGTTCCGACAGTGATTGGAGCTTCGTTCATCCAGTGAGTATACGAGAAATTTTCAGGCAGCGCTCCTCTGCATTGAGCGCAATACAACAACACTCCCCTCCTGTGCGGCAGACGAAATAAATCCGGCAGATCGGACCAAATAATAGGGACCCCAACTTCAACAACCCCCTTTCTAGGAGGGCTACTTTGTATTAAAGAGATGAAGTGCAACAGAATTACAGAAGAAACTTAACAGAGGAAGAAACAACAGAAAAAAAACAGGGAAGAAGAAGAAGAAGACTACTCGGAAGGCTCCGTAGCTCTCTCGCCCAAGCTTTCCAGCCGTGCCTAATAGATTTTCTCCCCCCTTCTTTCTCACCAGCCTTCCTCCTTTTAACAGCCATGAGCCCCTCCCCAGTTTATTCCCCAGCATATTCCCCTGAGATCCTTTGAGTAACAACCGTGGGCCCCGCCCCAGTTTATTCCCCAGCATATTCCCCTGAGATCCTTTGAGTAACAGTCGTGGGCCCCTCCCCAGTTTATTCCCTAGTATATTCCCCACTTGGTTAGCAAACAGCTGTGCAGTGGGCCCTGGTTCCCTTCCTTCCAGAATACTCTTTTTAACCGTTCCAGCTGTGGCTTGTGGCCTGGCATGGGCTAACCTGATTCCCAACTTGAAATCTTCCCCTATTATATTATTTTCCAGGCTGTCCAGTTGTGCTGTCCAAGGCAGCCTAGTCCAGCTGTCTCCATCCTTATCAGACACCAATCAACAGGGGGGGATTTGATTAACCAAGATAGGATGTGCCCGCCCATATGAAGGGTTTATGACACGATGACCCTCAATTGAGTGTTGACTAAGTGCATGATCATGCCAAGATAATTACATGTGATGTAATTATATAAGATTTAGTCAACTCTGGAATTGAGAAAAAGGGATAAAGCTATATGCGATTGAAGTTATTCATGTCTTGTGCTTAATCTCGATGTCAAGGACAAAAGAACTTCGCTAACAAACATGTAATGGATTGGATCACACCATGTTACTTTGTAATTTGGGTAGACGTGTTGCTAGATACTGCTCTTAGTTTATGATTATGAATGAGATTCATGATTGTAAAAATTAGGTATCGGAATCCATGCCTGAGTCCGACCATTTTATTTATAACAAAACAAATACACGAGATGACAATGCAAAATTCAAAATTCAAAATGACTAGGAATAGGATAAGACAATTCAAACGTAAATATTTCCAACACCCCCCTCGACATATATATTTATCATGCCCAACTTTGTACATAAAACCTAAAAACGTGTTCTAGGAACCCCTTTGTAAAATGTCTGCAAGTTGATCTGCAGTGCGAACATGATCGAGGGTGATCATTTTCTTTTCATAATTCTCTCAGACAAAATGATAGTCAATTTCAACGTGTTTAGTCTCTTCATGAAATACTGGATTGATAGCAATTTTTACTGCGGCTTGATTGTCACAACAGATGTGTGCAGACTTCCTTATAAGACAACAAATCTCCTGTAGCATCTGCTGTGCCCAAATAATTTATGCAGTCACATGAGCCATAACATGATACTTTGACTCCACACTAGATTGGGAGACAACCGTGTGCTTTTTGTTTCGTCGGGAGATAAGATTACCTCCGATAAAAATAGCAAATCCAGACATGGATCTCCTAGATGAGAGACATCATGTATAATCTGTATTGCAAAAAGCCTCAATATCCATGTGCCCATGATCAGAATATAGTAATCCTAGCCCGTGTTTCTTCTTCACATATCTGACAATGCGAAGGACAACCTCCCACTGCAGCTTTGTCGTGGGGTTCCTTAAATTGCCTCACCTTGCTCACCGCACACGCAATGTTAGGGCGAGTCATTGTCAGACAGTTCAGCTTGCCAACAACCCGTCAATACTTGTCTGTTGAGGAGAAATTCTCATTGTCAGTATGAAAAAACTTATTGTCACGAACCAAGCCGGAGTAAAAAGCCACCTACAGACGCTTTACGCCCAATCATTCCGGATAACGCTTGCATCCTCTGTATTACCGCGGCTGTTGGCACAGAGTTAGTCGATGCTTATTCCCCAGATACCGTCATTGCTTCTTCTCCGGGAAAAGAAGTTCACGACCCGTGGGCCTTCTACCTCCTCCACGCAGCATTGCTTCATTAGGCTTCGGCCCAATCTAAGCTGACACCCGTCCCGGTCTGTGGCATGGCCCGAAGGGCGTTCTCGATCCCCACAAGCTGACAACAAGTGCCTGAGTATCAACTATGCAACTTGAGAACGATTTCATCCATGTAAATAATCATAACCAGCCAACCATAATAATTTAACCAAAACTGAACAATCACAACCAAACAAGACATAACAATTTTCAGATTCAAGTTTACAATATTTAAACAAAACCCAAAGAGGCTACAACAAAAAGGGAACAAGTCACTATCCCAAAAACCACAACACAACAAGAGGAGCATTGTCCTCAAACCACCACCACAACACCTACAAGGGGAACCACTAGCACCCCGAACCACCATCTCCAAACATCTTGTCTTTACCTGTGCCAAACATAACCAAGTCTACTTACACCCAAAGGTGTAAGTAGGGTGTGAGCCGAAGCCCAGTAGGATGCCACACAACAAAAGAGATTCCATGCAATAAACATCATAAGACAATTCACATGCAAGTTTTATAAAAGAAAAACTAGAAACATTTTTATAGAAATCATTTTAAAGGAATTCTTTTTAAGGAAAGATGTTCTTAAAGGAAAACACTTTTAAAGGAAAACCTTTTTCCTCAAACAAGCTCGCTTTAAAAATAAAAATGAAGTATACTCGAGGTCCATATGCCGATGGATGACACCACATTACAAGAGAGCACTAGGTCACGGGTGATCCCTATAGGCTCTAACTAAGAGTGGGACAGTAGAACCTCCTACCTCAGTGAAAGTTGGTATAATAACCATGACTATTAGCTTTCTCGTGCACGAACCACTAGGAGGGGACACCCCATGGGCCTAGTGGTCTCTAATCATCATCATAATTTAGTTAGTGTTGTAATCGTCAATCCAGCTAAGTGAAACCGGGACTCGCTACTTCCGTATCACTAGCGTACTAGATCTAGTCAACCCACCTAGATACCCGACATTCCCTTGTGCTCAATTTTCACTCCACATGTCACATAGGTTGCCACACACCTCTATGCACACACAAGCAAGACGAATACATATATGAAACCACCATTTCTCATAAGCCAAAACATCTTTCAATTTCATACGCACACCAAATCTGTTGAAAAATAGGATTCACATCACTTTTACATTTTATTAAACCACTAGCATAATTTGTAAAACAGATTCAAAGTTCACAACAAGGGTACACAGTTGAAACACAACCAATTTCCTTTAGAAAAACCACTTTCAAGCCATACGCATACCAAAACCCTTTAAAACGCCTTTCGCACCACACACAAAAATCATAGAACATATTTAAACACTCAAGCAAGCATATCAAAATCATCAAATAATGTTTAAGCACGAAACCACTTACCTCAAATGAAGAAACTTCTAGAAAAAGGTGCAAAACCACAACCGCACCTCAACTGAACCCTATAAAGGCATGATCGAACCTTAAACATCAAGATCGAACCCTATTAGACAAGATTCAACCCTAAAAATGTCACCCTACCAGCTGGAAACATGAAACCCTAAAGAAAGTAGAAGAAAACCTTAGAAAGGAGTAATAAACCATGAGAGAAGGGGACTTGAAGAATTGTGGAAAAACCACACCAAAACCACCAAGAAATTGAAGATCCAAGGGAGCAAGAGGGCTGAGGGGAGGCGCCTAGGGTGAAGAATCTTGAAAGGGGAGGATTTTGGGGGTTTAGGGTTAAAAATCGGGGAGAAATAAAACATAAAAATCCAATTTTTAATGACCTGAACAAGTTGCACGGTTTTCCCGCACGGTTTGCCAAACCGTGCGCCCCTTGCTGTCCAAGAGGCACCTACCGCCCGATTATCCTACACGGCTTGACTTACCGTGCGCAAACCATGCGGTAGCTACTGCCCAAAACGAGCCACCTACCGCACGGTTACCTGGTTAGGGGTGCACGGTTTCCCCTAATTGTGCGCCAACCGTGCACTACATGCTGTTTACCCAAATTTTCTTATTTTTTTTCCAAAAACTCAAAGGTAACCCAAAGGGAAAACGATAGACCGAAAATAAAGAGAAAAATACCTTGAAATAAAATCACGGATGTGACAATTCTCTTTACGATGAAAACTTTCCGTCCCCGGAAAGTCATTCCAAAGCTTGATCAGAGGATAAAAATGGGTATTCCACCGCTACCCATGACTTCCTCTCTCAAGTCTCATGCTCATCATTGTCATGCTGTCAAAGAACACGAACCAACGAAATAAACTTCCCTCGAAACACTTTCTCTTGGGAATCTACAATTCGTACTGGCCGCTCGAACACAGACAAATCGGGGTCCAACTCCAATTCATCCTATTTTAGCACATGAGACGGATTTGGGTTGTACTCCTTCAACTGGGAGACATGAAACACGTCATGAATTGACGTCAACTGTGAAGGCAAGACTAATCTGTATGCCACCTTACCAACCCGCTCGGTGATCTCAAAATGTCCGACATACCTTGGCGTTAGCTTTCCTTGTTTTCCCAAACGACGATGACCGAAACGAGGTGTCACTTTCAAGAACACCTGGGTCACCCGCAGAAAACTCCAGAGCTCGGCACCTCTGATCAACATAAGAATTGTGGCGACTCTGAGCTGTCAACAAACGCTGTCTGCTCAGCTTGACTTTCTCTGACGTCTCTTGCACTAATCTTCCCAACAACGAGGTCTCTCCCACCACAACCCAACATAAAGGCGCCAGACACGACCGACCATAAAGTGCCTTAAAGGGAGCCATTCGAATCGAGGAGATAACTATTGTTATACGCAAACTCAACCAATCCCAAATGACTATCCCGCGAACCACCGAAATCCAAGACACATGCTTGGAGCATGTCTTCCAAAATCTGATTTGCTCGCTCTGTCTGACCATCTGTTTGAGGATGGTGTGCCGTGCTCAATTTAACCTGTGACCCCAATACCCTTTGAAGGCCTTCCCAGAAACGAGAGGTAAAATGGAGGTCTCAGTCAGAAACAATTGCTGACGGCACACCATGGAGCCCCAATACCTCCTGAACATACAATCGGTCGAACTCATCCATCTTTGCTGAATCTCTGATCAGAATCAAATGGGCAGATTTGGTCAAACGGTCAATCACCACCTTAAAAGGCATTCCTTCCTCGAGGTGTACGAGGTAAGCCAATAATAAAGTCTATGGCGATCTCGTCCCACTTCCAGGTAGGAATGGGTAGCAGCTGAAGCAAACCAGAGGGCCTTTGATGCCCTGCTTTTACCTGTTGACACGTATAACACATCGATACGAAGTCAGCTATATCCCGCCTCATACCTGACTATCAGAACTGCCGACACACATCATAATACATCTTGGTGGCTCCCAGATGAACAACCCATTGAGACTGATAATTATCCTGCATCACCACCTTCCTCAGAGATAACGACACCACGAAGCGGCCCTTGAAACATAAAACTCCCTCGGGAGACAACAACCAATCGCTGGGTGTCTCCCCACCATGAAAAGATTGCATAGACTGCTGACATAGTTAATCACCAGGATACTCCCGCTGAATCCGCTCCAGAAGGGAAGGAGCCAACCGAACACCAGACAAGAACGCACCTCCACTGTGCTTCTTGGTCTCCAGGTACATCTGAGCAAAAAGTCCCATCAAGGTCTACCCATCACTGAATTCTTTCAACGCCTGCACTGACACTTTTATGCTCAAAGCGTTTGCCACAACATTACCTTTGCTCGGGGTATAGACGATATCAAAATCAAACCCCTGAAGATACTCAACCCAACAACGCTGCCTTAGATCCAAATCCTTTTGGAAGATTTGCAGGCCAAACTTTTATGATCTGAATAGACTATAAACTTCTCCTCAAACGGATAATGGCGCCACGTTTTCAAGGCATGCATTATTGTTGCCAACTCCAGGTCATGGGTCGGATAGTTCTTTTCATGTGTTCGAAGTTGGCGGGAACCATATGCCACCACATGATCATTCTGCGTAAGCACACACCCAAGACCCATGTCTTAGGCATCACAATAAACCACATACCCCTTTCCAGATTCCTGCAAGATCAAAACAGGGGCGGTGGTCAATCGCCGCTTAAGCTCCTCAAAGGGCGCTTGACATTCTGGGCTCCACTTAAACTTTACCCCTTCTCGGGTAAGCACAGTCATGGACGAAGCAAGCTGGGAGAAGTCTAGAATGATTTCTCTTGATGGTTACATTGTTCAACTTCCGGTGATCAATACACAACCAGAGAGACCCATAAGCCTTTTTCGCCAACAGAACTGGGGCGACCCGAGTTGAGACGTTCAGGCGAATGAATCCTTTGGATTTCAAATCGTTCAACTGCACCCTTATGTAAACCCCTTTACATAAGAGTACTACCTTTACGCAACTCCCTTGCGTAAGGGTTAAACCTTTACGCAACGGCTCGCGTAAGGGTATTGTGTAAAGGTAAATCATATTTACATTTACGTAGGGTATTACCTTTACACAACGGCTTGCTTAAGGGTATAACCATTAGGCAGCCTAACTGCTTAAGGGTAAATCAAAATTTACCCTTAAGCAACTCACTTAAGGGTCTATAACGCATTTCTAGGGTCTATAACGCATTTCTAGGGTCTATAACGCATTTCTAGTTTTACTAAAACAGTGTATTCTATTTTTCTTTGAAAACTAGTGAATCAAACACATTATAAACTTGAAGAAACTCCCTTTGATACCACAGATGGGTTTTGTATGAACATCATATGATCATAAACAACGTAAGACAACCCAAACGCACGAGATCCATCTTCAAGAATGTTGGACCCCATTTAAGTTTAAATGGGTATTTCTGAGTCCCACATCGGATTTACCCTCCTTGTAATTAGATTTACTCATCTATAAAAGAATATCCTCACCTCACATTGAGGTAAGGGGAATTCACCATCTCCATGGTATCAGGGGGATCTTAATCCCGACCCTCCCTCCCAGCGGATTCCCGGTTCTGTCCGGCCCCGCCTCTCTTCCCCCCCTCTGGCTCTGCCCTAATCTCCCGGTGGCCCTCCCTCCTGGCGGCCCTCCATCCCCGGCGGCCCTCCCTCTCTCCCGGCGGCCCTCCATCCTCGGCGGCCCTCCCTTCCTCCCGGCGGTCCTCCCTCCCGCCGGCTCTCCCTACCGGCGCGGCTCCCCTCGCTCCGCGGTGCCCTCACCAGCGCCTCGCCCAGGCGCTCTCCCCCTCGCCCAG
Source organism: Viscum album (assembly GCA_963277665.1). Classification (NCBI taxonomy): domain Eukaryota; kingdom Viridiplantae; phylum Streptophyta; class Magnoliopsida; order Santalales; family Viscaceae; genus Viscum; species Viscum album. The sequence goes on from OY728136.1 coordinate 458,087,004, forward strand.
CGGCGCCTCGCCCCGGCGCCTCGCCCTCGGCCTCGCCCAGCGGCGCCTCGCCCTCGGCCTCGCCCCGACGGATCGCCCTCGGCCTCGCCCCGGCGCCCTCGCCCTCGACCCAGCGGCGCCCCTCCCAGCGCCCTCTCCTGGCGTGCCTCCCGACCCCGGCTTCCGGCGCCCTCCCACGGAGCACCCTCGCCCAGCACCGCCCTCGACCGAGCGGGGCTCTCGCCCGGCGCCCGCGCCCTAGCCCCAGCGACGCCTGCACCCACGCGGCGCCCCTGCCCCAGCCGCACCCTCCTGAGCGCGACCCCCTGTCGCTGCTCCCTCCAGCGACTTCTCCGGGCTGCCTCTCTTCCACCGCGCGCCTCCCGGCCTCCAAGTCCAGCGCCCACCCTCCATGGATGCTTCCTCCGTTCTGCCGTCCCTGATCACGGCCTCCTCCCGGCTTGTCGATGACCGGCTGGATGCTACAAACTTCTCCGTCTGGCGGAAGACGGTCTTGATGTCCCTACGCGGCATGGGGCTTCATTCTCATCTTGAGAAGCCCCCACCCGCAATCACTGGCGCCAAATTCGATTCTTGGCAGCTGGCAGACAACAAAATCTTCGCATTACTGGTCAACTCCATGGACCGGTACGTGAAAGATGTCACCAGGACTGCCAACACGGTCAAAGAGCTATGAGATTCCTTGATTGTCATGTTCTCCGAGACCAATAACTTGGCTCGGGTCTCAGACGTTCTACAGCGTCTCTCCCACCTCCGCCAGCAGGATCGAACCTTTCCCAACTACTTCATGGAATGGAAAGGTCTCCGCGACGAACTGCAGGAACTTTGGCCTATTCCTCAGACTCCGGCAGAAGCGCAGACTCAACGGGACCAGCTCTGCCTATTCAATCTCCTCAACGGCCTCGCACCAGATTACGCCACGACGACCACTGAGATGCTAGCCAGCCCGTCTACGCTGGATATCCCGTAGGTCTATCATCGCCTGCAGAAGGCTCATCGGGCCCTTGCACCACCCGTCCCCATCCCTGATCACACTGCGCTCCTAGGCCGTGGCGGTGGCCGCCCTACCGGCCCTCGAGGACGCGACCGTGGAGAAGGCCGACCTCGCCCCCTCTGCCAGCACTGCGGCAAGCTCGACCATCTGATAGACCGCTGCTGGGTCCTTCATGGTCGTCCCGATTCGCACCCCCGACAGGGCCAGACTGCGATCCGCGATGCGTCATCACCTGCTGCTGCTCTTCCCCCGTCGTTGGATCTTTCCCTGGCTGAGCTCCAGCTGATTCACGATTACCGGACCACCTCCATGCTGAGCTCTTCATCAACTTTATCCCGATATTAGTCCCTGTTTATCTTTTCCTTGTGAGTCGTGTCGTTTTGCGAAACACCATCGCACATCATATTCTCCTCGAGTTGACACACGGGCCGCCAAACCCTTTGATTTGGTTCATTCAGATATATGGGGCCCCTGTGCCACCTCGAGTCAATCTGGGTATAAATATTACATTTCTTTCATTGATGATTATTCCCGTATGACATGGCTTTACCTTCTTTGAGATCGGACAGAGGTTTTCTCCACCTTTCAGACCTTTTTCCATGAAATACAGACACGGTTTTCTATCCCTGTGAAATGTCTCCGATCTGACAATGGGCGGGAATACTTATCCACTCACTTTCAGCAGTTTCTGAGGGCCCACGACATCATCCACCAGACCTCCTGTCCTGATACCCCTCAGCAAAATGGGGTGGCCGAGCAGAAACACCGGCATATTCTGAAAACCGCTCGTGCCCTCCTCTTCCACCGCCAGGTTCCTCTTCTCTTCTGGGGGGATGCCATCCTCACTGCTATTTACCATCTCAATCGTCTTCTCTCCATCCTTCAGGGGGAGACTCCTTTTCATACCCTTTTCCCCTCTCTTCCTCCTCACTCCCTTCCACTCCGCGTCTTCGGATGTCTCTGCTATGTCCGGGACACTCGCCCCAATCTCTATAAACTGTCTCCAAAATCCCTTCGATGTATTTTTCTCGGATATTCCCGCACTCAGCGTGGGTACCGATGCTTCTCTCCAGACCTACGCCGGTATATCATCTCTGCCGACGTATTGTTTGTCGAGAGCTCTCCTTTCACTCTACCCTCTCCTCATCCAGACACTACCATCGATGACTGTCTTCCACTCATGATTCACCCGCCGCTGGTGTCTCCTCCGACAGGTCATCTCTTTGGACAGACCTACTCTCGTCGTCCATCCACTGTACCCCCCATCCAGGCCGAGGACAACATTGTTCCCGCTTCGTCCGATGCTCTTGTCACAGCTCCCGAGGACTTGCCGATTGCACTCCGGAAAGGTACTCGCTCATGTCAGACTACTCTCTTTGTATCTTCTTACAGTGGTCTGTCAGCTCTGGAGACCGTGTCGCTTCCTCGAACAGTTGGTGAAGCCAAATCTCACCCCAGGTGGCTCGCCGCAATGCGGGATGAATTACAAGCTCTGGATGACAACCATACCTGGGATCTTGTTCCACTTCCGGCGGGCAAACATGCGGTCGGCTGTAAATGAATTTTTACGATCCGTCTCAATCCCGATGGCTCTCTTTGCCGCCTCAAAGCCCGGCTTGTGGCAAAGGGATTTGCTCAGACCTATGGCATCGACTACTTTGAGACCTTCTCCCCAGTCGCAAAGATGACCTCTGTTCGCCTATTCATATCTTTGGCTGCTCATCATCACTGGCCGCTTCATCAACTGGATGTCAAGAATGCTTTTCTCCATGGCTTTCTTGACGAAGAAGTCTTCGTGCAGCAGCCCCCTGACTTTTCTGCCTCTGGTGCCGACTCCCATGTCTGCCGTCTCTGTCGATCCCTCTACGGCCTCAAGCAGTCTCCTCGCGCATGGTTTGGCCGCTTCAGCACTGTCGTCACAGCCTTTGGCCTCTCGCAGTATGAAGGATCACACGGTCTTCTTCCGTACGACGACGCACGACTATATCCTGCTTGTGGTTTATGTTGATGATATCATCATCACAGGGAGCGACTCCAGAGGCATCGCCAGCCTCAAGACGCATCTTCATCAGCACTTTCACACCAAAGATCTTGGTCCCCTCACCTACTTCCTTGGCATCGAGGTCTCCCGGACTCCGGACACTATCTCTCTCTGCCAGCGCAAGTATGCTCTTGATATCTTGCAGGATGCCGGGTTGAGCACCGCCACTGCAGTGGACACTCCACTTGAGCCTGGGGAACGCTCTCTTCATTCCGACTTGGAGCCATTTCCTCATCCCGAGAGCTATCGACGCCTGGTAGGTAAACTTAACTACCTCACCATGACGCGTCCCGACATTGCCCGTGCCGTTGGCAAAGTCAGCCAGTTCATGGAGCATCCAACCAGATCTCAGTGGGATGCTGTCCTCCGCATTGCCAAATACATCAAGAGAGACCCTGCACGTGACCTTCAGTACTCACATCATGCTCACATGGATGTTGAGGCCTTCTGTGATGCGGACTATGCAGGTTGCCTCGCTACCCGCAAGTCTACTTCGGGATTCGCCGTGTTCTTCGCCGGTAATCTCATCTCGTGGCGCAACAAGAAGCAGACTGTCGTCTCCCGATCGAGTGCCGAGGCCGAGGGTGACAACCAGGCGACCACGAAGATTGCCTCGAATCCCGTCTTCCATGAACGGACAAAGCATATCGAGGTGGACTATCACTTTCTCCGCCACCATCTGGACCAGAACCATATCAGTTTCGGCCATATTCCGACGGCGATCTCTTCACCAAAGGACTCCCAGGAGCTCGCCTTCAGTCTCTCACTACCAGGCTGGGTATTCACAGCCTCCATGGCCCAGCTTGAGGGGGAGTATGAGATGGTCTTATGTCTTGTCATCTTTTTCTTTGTGGGACTCTATCCAATCTGGGCATGTCCAGCTTGAGGGGGAGTGTTGGACCCCATTTAAGTTTAAATGGGTATTTCTGAGTCCCACATCGGATTTACCCTCGTAATTAGATTTACTCATCTATAAAAGAATATCCTCACCTCACATTGAGGTAAGGGGAATTCACCATCTACAAAGAACAATGTGTAAATAAATCTGTAAAACAGATTACCTGGTATTCGGAGGTTGCAGCAACTTCCATCTTCCTCTGGCGGAGAATGTTTGAGGAAGACAACGAGGAGCACTGAATGTAAGCACCCTGCCTCCGAGATAATACACTGGCAACTCGGATCCCCGATCGTATCGTGAGGATATACCCGAATGATGAAGGGTGCTAGTGCCTTCGTTTGTGAAATGATAAACATCAATACGAGAGGAAGAGAGCTGGCAATATTGCACACCGAAAGAGGAGAGGATCCTATCCTCTTTTATTGCCGAAGCCCGAGGCTCCCACTTCAAAACGCATCATATGCGTTACTCCCCGTTGAACATTTATTTATTGAATTCATTTCAATAAATAAATGCAATGTAATCAATCTATTCATAACGGAATGAAACTGATGAATAAACCATCGGGTCTCTTGCATCATATGCATGTATATTTTAGTGCACGTCCAATAGTTTAAATGTGGAGATTAATGCATTTTAAACAAGAGTTTCACATATGATGAAAAATGAAGTTTAAATTATAAAATGCATTAACCTCGACTTTTATGAACAATAAAGCACATGAAAACTCATCAGAATTCAATGAAAATTGTCCGCTTTCAGTAGCTGATGTGATGTTTAGAAAAGGCGTCTAAAGTGCCACACAACATCTTTAAAAATGCTCCGAAGAACCCTCGTGTTATCATATCTGGCAAACACAAAGTGGTTTGGCACATAGTGCCTGGATAGTTGCAGCAATAGAGGTTTTGCGGCAAAGGAGCCCAATAGATGCTTGGGCAACAACAAAGGGGCCCATCAGGCCTTTACACCAACAGAGGCCAGACAGAGGCCTGAGTTGTCCGACAGCGACCAAGGCATCAAAGGAGAGGCCCATCAGAGGCCTAACAATGACAAAAATGCGCAATCGGGGCAACAGACCTGTCAAAACTGGATGCTGGGGCGACAAATCGAAGAAGCCCTGATGTGATGTCTGAAGGGTTTTGCCGGACCTCACTATGACCAAATGCACGAAAGAAAGAAACAAAACTCATCCACAAGATCTACCAGGAGAGGAAACGATAAAATGAAAAGAAAAACATAAAACAAAACGTACCTCACTGTTCATGCTGAATCCTTCATAACAGCGAGTTTGATTGTGACCCCTCAAAAACAGTTTATGGAGCCTTCAAGGGTATCTATTGACCGAAATGAAATTACCTAATGCTTTGGTAGGACCCCTTTTCCTTCAAAGGCGTGTTGGTATCTCATTCGCAAAGGAAAATGAAGCGAAGAGCGTGAGAGAGTTTCGACTTCGAGAGTGATCTCCACCGTACAAAAATGAGGTCCATGAACTCCATTATATAGAACTCTTTTGAATGAAGGTGCGTATTGATGTCTATCCATTTCATACGTTCCGAAACAGATCGTTGGAAATGAACAAGGGACTTAGAGTGAGATTACCGTGAGGGGGGAGGTGAATCAGGGTTTGCAATGTCTAACAATTAGAACTCTTACGACTTAAATGTCTCATTTGCCCAATAAGATCTTGACCTCTCAACCTTGAGGGTCACTTTGTTATGCTCTTTAACCGAATATTCTTGTTAGAGTATAAGAGTGAAGACCCAAAACCCAAGGTGCCTATCTAAAGGAGGCCTTGAGGTTATTTTATAAGGAATAATAAAGACCACATCAGACCACAAGTCCGATGTGGGACGCAGACTCTAACACTTCCCTTCAAGCTAGGTGTACCTAGCTTGAACACATAAAGAAAAATAAAGCAATCAACAGACGCTGCCCCTCAAGTTGGACATACTCAGCTTGATAACAAAACGAGACAAAACAAAGCAAAGATAAATCGCCATGGCTGTTGCTCCCCCTCACGAAGATGAATGATGCTGCTGAAAAAGATTGGTTGCAAAACCGGACAAGCGGACCGGTCGACGTAGCGCCGGGAAAGCCGCATAGGCGGGCTGGTCGTCCGAGGCGCCGGGAATGCCGCACTGGCGGTGCCGGACGTCGGAGCGTCGGGAATGCCGCACTGGCGGTGCCGGACGTCGGAGTGTCGGGAAAGCCGCACTGGCAGGCCGGTCGTTGGAGCGCTGGGAAAGCCGCACAGGCGGGCTGCTGCCGGAGAGGGGGCCAGAAAGGCCGGACATGGATGAAATCGGCGAGGAGGGTTGCCTTGCAGAGGAGCAACGAACGAGGGAGATCTAGAGAGGAGATCCAATCGCAGCCGACTGGATCTGGCCGAACGGGAGGGAGCAGCGGATGATGTGGTGAGCAGAGGGGAGCCGATCGCCGGAGGAGAGGTCGACGACGAAGGTGGGGTGTCCGCAGGAGGAGGCCAGCGACGGGATCCGGCTGGATGGGCCAGATCTGGGAGAGGGGAGGCCGCCTGGTCTGTCGCACGCAGAGGAGGCCGCAACTCGTGTAAGTAGGCGGAGGGAGAGGCTGATGGTCGACGAGTGCCGTTGCGTGCAAGGAGAGTGCCGCCGGGAGGGAGACGCTGGGAAAGGAGTCGTAGGAGGAGGCGTAGGGTCGCGGAGCCGGGAAGCAGCGCAGGGAGGCGGAGACGCCGTCGACGTCGCGCGCAGGTTGGAGGAGGACCGTCGGGAAATCCATCGCGCACAGGAGGGGCTGGCGTTGGGTGCTGGAAGACGCGTGCAGGGCCTCACCGGGAACAGTCGCATAGGAGGGGGCAACGACAGAGAATTAGGGCCATGTGCCCGCCGCCCCCCCTACGGAGGGGGAAAAAACGAACCTTAGAACGGGGGAGGCAAACGACAGGGAGGGTTAGGGTTTAGAAAACCTCCTCTAAGTTAAGACTCAAAACCCAAGGTGTCTCTCTAAAGGAGGCCTTGAAGTTATTTTATAAGGAATAATAAAGACCAAATCAGACCACAAGTCCTATGTGGGACGCAGACTCCAACAATTCTCAAGGTTGCTTGATTTGTTTTGGCTGTGCATGCATAAAGTAAATATGGACATGGGTATTTACGTGGTTCACCCTCATTGGGCTGATCCAAGAAGCATGCAACGATGATGTGCCGTGCACCAAAATCACCACGAGCTCACTGTTCTTCAAAGGTTCGGGCTAGGTCACTTCTATGCCCGGACTCACTGCCTTATAAGGTTTAGAGATAGCTCACTGTTTCCCAAGGGCCACTCCCTCGAATGTTTCTTCGATGACTCACTGCTGATGAAGAAGGACCACCTTCACAGTTTATGGACATATAGGTCCCTTCTCCAGCATTTCTGAATGCATCTTCAAACAAGGTAGATGCTCTGATGTAGTTCTGCTGGGTTGCTTCTTCACCTCTGTGAGAACACCTTGATGCCGCTCCCTTCTTTCCAGAATATCTCTGGAACAACTTCTTCTTTGATGTCGATACAATAATCTCCTTCAACTTTGGCAGAATCTTCAATGGTTGCCAACTCTTTAAGCTTCTAGCCTCGTCTGGAACTACACCTTCTTCCTCTGAAATTCGGATCTTCAATATGCTCTATGTTCAGATCTGTTTCTCTAGAACTGCTACGGGCTGTTTTATAGAGAATTCCTCTTTCTCCATTCAATCCAATGGTTGAGATTGAAACTCCTCTTGCCTAGGATCATGCCAATTGTCCCATGTAATTAATGAGGTCATCATGGGTCCTTTAATCCGAGTTAGATACCCTGAAGTCCAATTAAAAACTCCCTCTAGTCGAAATTGTCACAGAATAAAACAACCTGGCTGCGGCGCGGTCTTTACCTCTACAGCGTAGAGCCTTCCATTCTGCATATCCTACAACATGGTAAGATCTACCACGGTGCAGACTTAACTTCTCAGACTTTTCTGCGGCGTGGTCTAGTGTACCGCGATGTGGTCCTCTGTTGTTGACCAAATCCACAAAACTCGGCCATTAACTCCTCCATAACTCACACATGATCTCTGACACGATCTCTTCTATTGGCTTCTCACACCGTACTAACTGCCGCGTGGACACATTACTGTGGGGTAGCCACTTTTGCTGCAGCGTGGCTTCCTGTAAGATTGGAGATTCCAAATTCTTTACTCCTGTTGAATTTAGACCCTCTACAGCGCAAGGCGTAGTTGCGGTGTGGACTTCTTCTCCAAGGGGATTGCGACATAGCCTTCTCTGCTGCGGTGTGGACACCTCAAATATTCCAGTTGCACCGGAACTCGTATCGTACTTCTATGCCGTGGTGAGCCTGACTGCGGCGTAGCCCGAGAATTCCGCATCCTACATCAGAAGTGTCTTCAGAAATCCTACGATATATAAGCCTCTTCACTTCCTTGACGCGCCAATTGCGAGTAACGGGGTCCGCTCCAGGCTTGCTCAACGCTACCTACCTTGCGGTGCAGACCATTGCCTCCGCCCTGCGGCGCGGACCACTACTTACATGCGCGCCCGCCTGCCTGTGTGTGTGCTTGTCTGCTACCTGGTGCCGCCGTGGCTGGCTGCCCTTGCTGGTTCCTCTGCGTGGTCGAGCTTGCTCCCACATGTGCTGGGTTGACCTTGCTTGGCTAGGCAGACAAGGTTGGCCTTCTTTTTGCATCCTCCATTTTCCATTGTAGCGCAACCATAACATTGCGGCGTAGTCATGGTGACTACGGTGGGGAAAAACTTTGGAGTTACCCTCCATCATCTCCTCTACGGCGTAGCTGGATGCACTACAACATAGGCTTCTCAACCGCAAAACATTCTACGACATGGAGTAGAATCTGCGACGTAGCTGCAAGAACTCCCTTCACAACACGCCCACTACGACCACCATTACGGCGTGGTCTTGTGCAACACACTCCATCAACACACTCACTCCATGATGCCTCCAAACATCTTGCAGTTGACCAAACATCACTTTGTTGACACTTCAATAAGAATAGCCATAAAACTTGATGTCAACAACATACCTTGACCATCATTTTGAGAGCTATCAATCTCCCAAGGATCACTTCACCACTTCGGTCATCTTCAACATGTGTTGTCAACAATGTTATTGTCAACAAATCTAACTTGCTTCATTGAGATGCCAACACACATCTTGGTCATCAACCTTGACCATCCTTATTGTCAACAAATCCGACATCAATCCTTAGGGATTGCTAGCACAGACAACTCTTTGGCTCCCATTGTAACAATTTTAATGGCTTCTTGTTTATGTGATGTGATTTTTAAACTCCTTTAACAATCAATAAACCATCTACACATAATAACATGATGTGTCATAAATCAAATAAGACATGAAAATCAATGTAGGAATGTTGGCAGAATGACATTCCATATCATTCTGACACGTGCCTGTCGTGGGGTGTAACAAAAACAAATATTTCATAAGTTAAAATGCTGTATAGTGGTTAACCTAGGTTGTCTTCAGAGAGGAGAGCACAACAATCACGTTTGTCATTTAAATTTGTTTTTGAAATTGTTTGTTTTTGAAAAGAAAGCAATTAAAATAATGTTTGAACACTAATGGATGAAGAGAGTGATGGGGTCAGGGTAGGATAACCTTTTTCAATGTCATCATAGCCGTAAAGATCATTCTCCCTCTCTTCCTGTTGAATGATAATCGAGTTATCAATCACCATTGATTGAAGAAAGTAGTGAAATCCACTCCTATGTGTTTAGAAGTTCATAAACAATTTCCAAACAACTAAGGCAAGTCCCGATCGGGAATTGTTGATCCTTAGAAATCTAGAAATGATTCACTAGTTCCACACTCGTGCCAACCATCGCTAGACATTCACCACCTAACACAATTTGCTCGATCGAGATAAATTGCACTAGGCGGAGGGAGCTTAAAGTTTTTCAACCAAAGCTATAAACAATGAATGAAACCCAAACCTAAAATACAATCGCATTAAGAGAATTGGACATCACTGAAAATAGAAATCATTTAATAGAAAAATAGAGTTTTACATTTAAGCATAAGACTTTGACATTACAAAAGTGAAACTCCCCCTTCCCCGATCACTCAAAGGCTTTACCCCTCCATTGGAAGGGTAAGAGAGTTGTAAGGGAAAGAATAGAGCATAATGAAACTAAGCAAAAAAGAAAAGAGAAAATACACAGCAATTCAAGACTCCAATCCTTCAGCACAACCCCTCTTGCACATTCTTCAACACTTTTGAATGGAAGCGAACACTCATATTTATAAGTTTGAGGGGTGAAAAATTTTCCCTTCAGATTAAATCCTCCGAAAGTTTGAGTCGATTTCGTATAATAAATGGCCGAATCTTGGGAAGGTTTATTCATAGAACTTGTTCCCCTATATCTTGTGCATGCTCCCAAAAAAATCCCAACGGATTTGGACAAGTGTCCAAAAAGTTATGCTCGAGTTAATGATGAATACTTTTTTCTGCCCGAGGAGACTGCTCAACTCCCTCCACTTTGGCGCATGCAATGGATGCCTTTATGACTGAATTTCTTTTTGAAATTTACTGTGAAGATGAGGCTTTGACTTCTCTTTCCAATCTAGCTGGAATCACGTCATTTGGAGTTATGTAGGCCGAGATATGCTTCAATAACTGATGTGGGGTTCACTCTGTCGGCCAACAAACTTTTTCCACTTGATTTATTTTTCCAGGCCATTGTGTGTCGAATTGGATCTAGGTCCAGAAGACAAATTTGAAGCCCACAAACAAATGAAGCCTACGAAAAAATAATCACTCAATTTGGATCAAAATTGTAAAAGATATGCCCGAAATACAAAAGATCCATAAAACTGCTAAATTTTTAGAATTAACCAATTTTCACAATTAAGCCCAAAATTCACCAAAAATATTAAAATGATTCAAATCAGCTCAAATTGATTAACTGACAGAGGTTAAATCATTGAAACACATATGAAAAATAATGAAAATATTATCTCTATCAATTCCCCTACACTTAGAACTTGGACTCTTGAACAAGTCGGCAACAAAATCGAATCAATGCAAATTCAAAACACATGCTCATGAGATCCACTAATTCCATACCAAGAAACAAAAGATATCATGGCTCATAAACAACCAATATTCCAAGTTCTCCATTTAGATTATTCGATATTTTTCTTCATTTCTCCTCCCATGTGCTCAAGACACCTATTTCACATGAATTTTCTTTCATCTCACAAATGTTAATTTTTAGTAAGGCTTTTCTCATCCAAACCAATGCAAGTGTCACCATAGGCTTGATAAATTTCTACATCTCCACCTGATGCGAGTCAATGACATGTGTTTATCATGAGGACTTTGCAAGGTTGTTTTGTGGCTTCCGGTTGGTGGGATTTTGATGTAAAAAATTCTGAGGCCGAATGAGGGCTTGACTCTTTTTGAAGCAAAATTGTAAGATTCTAATTTTCACTCAAGTATGGTCTTCTCCTCACTCCCCTTAGTAGCAATCAACTCCATCATCATATAAACTTAAGGAAAGTTCACATCATTCATCATTTCAGCAGTAAAATGTCAATTTTTTCAAATATTATTTTTTTTGAAAGCTCCAGAAAATACACAACTTTCTTTCTCTATTTGAAGCTCCTGAAAGACACAACTTTTTTTGTCATTAAAGCTCCAGAAAAGGCACAACTTTCAACAAAATGTTTTTTTTTCAGCATCAAACACATCTCTTCACCATTTGATTTCCCACCCAAAGTTGCACCAAATAAGGTAGCACGACACAAGACAGCTCCCCCCACACTTAAGTTCAACTAAATCATGCAATTTCACTTTAAGATCAGGTTGGATAAGAAAAATTGGCTTGTAATGTGCCCAACCTAACAGGTTGTTCATGACTTCTAAGGGCTACAAGGATTAAATGTACAAGGCAGACCAGAATGAAAATGATTCTCTTGAAAAAGGGGCTTTAAAAACCAAAGAAATGCCTCAATCATTTAAAACACAAGTACCTCAAACCCTCATGTTTTGAAAGGAATAAATCAAATTCCGGTTAAAGTAATCATGGTTTGGTTCTTTCAAGAAGTGAGGTAAATGTAAAAAATATGAAAACAATGGTTCAAAAGCTTCACGAAAATGTGATTTTAAATATAAAGACAATGAGACGTGGCATGAGATTCAAAAATCAGAGTAATTTTCATGAAATTCCCACAAATTTGAACTTGGAATAGTTATTTTCAGCATTCATTTAAGCTCAGTTTCACGAAATAAATTGGTTCACTCATTGACATGGCTTTGAAAAATTGCAATGATAATCATTTCAACTCAAAAGTTTCAAAAAACACACAAAAATTGAAAAAGAAACTCACAAAAATTTGAAAAACACGCCTTTTTTTTGAAAATCAAATGACAAATGAAAATACTGAACTACAAAGGTTCCCTCCCCCACATTTAAATGATGCAACGTTCTCAATGCATTCAATTGGAAGAAGACACTCAGATTTTACCTCTTCCTCCCAAATGAAATCAGAATCTCCAACATTTTGGGCATCCACATGTTCAATGATATTTTCAATGGAAGAAGTCTCTCCTAAGGGTAAGAATTCATGGAATATACCTGATTCTTCAATGGGTTCAGTACCAACTTCATGGGAGAGTGCAAAGAGTGATTATCCGATGAGTGCCTCATAGATTCAAAAATATTGAAGTGGACAATGTTATCTCCAAACTCCATGGTGAGTGTCTCTTTGTGGACATTGATGATGATTTTGACCGTCTTCAAGAAAGGTCTCCCAAAAATTATTGGTGAGTGTCTTCTTCCATATCCAGTATATAGAAGCCATCTAAGAATAAGAGATCTTTGACTTTCACCAGGACATCCTCTAGAACTTCTGTTGGGAAGATTGTGGATCTATTTGCAAGCTGGACCACCAATCTGGGCTTCAAGTTCTCCCATCTGCAAAGAAGTGTATACTGAGTGAGACGATACATTAATTGAAGCACCTAAAACACGCGAAGTATTAGAGAAATTTAAAGAACCAATGGTGCATGGAATGAAGAACGTCCCTGGATCTTGACATTTGGTTGGCAATTGTGGTGTGACAAGGGCCGAGACACTTCTTCCCAAGTTGATCCTTTCATCCCCTTAAAGTCTCATCTTCTTGGTGCAAAGATCCTTAAAAAATTTAGCATACTTTGGAATTTGTTTGAGTGCTTCAAGAAAGAGGATATTAATTTTCACTTTCTGGAAGGTGTCCAAAATTTCTTTTTGAAGTGCTTCTTCCTGATTCAATAATCCTTGATGGAAATGGTGGGGATAAGTCTTTCTTCTCCCTTGTTGCCTTTGCAATGGTGTTTCTTGTCTCTTCCTCCTCGTCTTATCCTTCTCCTCCTCCTCTTTCTTCTCTTCTTCACGGTGCATTTTCACAGAATTTTCAGAATTTACAATTTCATTCTCCCTCAACTCAATTTGTCTTGTTTTCGGTTCACGGGTTATTGGTGGTGAGAGTTCTTTTCCACTTCTTGTTGTCATGCTGACATTCTCTTTTGGGTTTGAGATTGTCTGGGAAGAAAGTTTCGCTTGAGTTTTTGGTCATGATTTCAACAAGTCTTCCCACTGTGTTTGCTAGCTTATCAACCTTATCCGCTAGACCCTCATACTTGGATTGTAGCTGTTCCATAGAAGGTTGTGTACTGGTGGATGGTCGCTCATAGTCTTGAGAAAGTGGGTGGTTGGTGGTGTGAAGACTGGTTATAAGATTACTTTTGTTGAAATGGTGGTGGGTTTTGAAACTGGTTTTGGTACGAAGGTATAGCTTGATGCTACTGATTTCCAAACCCATATTGAACTTGGTTAGGCTCTCTCAATCCTTGATTTTGTTGGAACTGCCTCGGCTGAAAGGTTGTTGCACAAGTTTCCATTCCTTGTATTTCAGCACATTGGTCAGTGAAATGATCAGGTGATGAACATAAACCACATACCTTAGCCGATGCTTGTTGATCACTCAGTTGCTTCAGGGCCATCTGTCTCATTATACTAGTTAGCTCATCAATCTTAGTTTCTCATAAAAGTGATGGATAAGAAGATCATACCTCTTGTGCCAGTACCTCTTGTACCAAACCGTTGCGAGTTCTGGGAAATCTTCTCAATCAGGCCCTTGGCTTCTTCTGGTGACTTGTCAATCAATGAGCCTCAAAATGATGCATTAAGAAGGTTTCTGTCATTGTCTAGTAAGCCTTGATAGAAAAAACAAGAAATTGATACTCTTCAATGGCTTGATGCGGGCAACTGATAAATAGCTTTTTAAATCTTTCCCAATACTCGTAAAGGGTTTCTCTAGATGACTGTCTGATGAAATAGATATCCTTTCTGATGGTTGTGCTTCTGGAAGTGGGGAAAAATCATTGCATGAAGCATCTTACCAAGTCATTCCAATCATTCACATCTCTGGGTTGTAGACCACACAACCATTCTTTAACAGTTTCTTCCAATGAAAACGAGAACGCCTTCCACTTTATCTGTTCCTCATCTACTCCACGGGGTTTGAAAGTAGAGCAAACATGTGTGAACTCTTTAATATGTTTGTTTGGATCTTCACCTGCCAAGCCATGAAACATTGGAAGCAATGAAATCATGTTAGATTTCATCTCAAAATCATTTTGTAACATTTGGATGACAAGTTGATTGTTTTGATTAAGGATTGTTGTGCAAAAAGGTCTCTAAGGGTTGAGTTTTGATTTCCAGCCATGACGACAGACTCAGAGTAAACACTTGAAGTTTCACTTGAGTCTGCAAGAGAAATGTCCTCAAATTCAGATCGCAAATTAAAGTTTCTAAGTCTATTCAATAAGGTTCTTTCAATATCTGGATCTAGGGGGCAAGGGTCAGTGTTTGATGTTCTAGTCATACAATTTTGAAGAGAAAAGAAGAAAAGAGAAAGGAGGGGGAGAAAAAAAATGTTGGCGCTACCTCCCCGACAACGGCGCCAAGTTTTGACATGTGTCTGTCGTGGGGTGTGACAAAAAAAAATATTTTCTAAGTTAAAATGAAGTATAGTGGTTAACCTAGGTTGTCTGCAGAGAAGAGCGCACAATAATCACGTTTGTCACTTTAATTTGAGAAAGAAGTAGATGTTGTTTTTGAAACTGTTTGTTTTTTAAAAGAAAAAAGCAATTAAAATAATGTTTGAACACTAATAGATGAAGAGAGTGACGGGGTTAGGGTAGGATCACCTTTTTCAATGTCATCATAGCCGTAAAGATCATTCCCCCTCTATTTCTATTGAAAGATAAATGAAAGACTCCTTGATCGAGTTATCAATCACTCTTGGTTGAAGAAAGCAATGAAACCCACTTCCATGTGCATGGAAGTTCATAAACAATTTCCAAACAACTAAGGCAAGTCCTGATCAGGAATTGTTGATCCTTAGAAATCTAGAAACGATTCACTAGTTCCGCACACGTGCCAACGATCGTTAGACACTCACCAGCTAACACAATTTGCTCGATCGAGACAAATTGCACTAGGCGGAGGGAGTTTAAAGTTCTTCAACCAAAGCTATAAACAATGAAGGAAACCAAAACCCAAAATTCAATCGCATTAAGAGAATTGGACATCACTAAAAATAGAAATCATTCAATAGAAAGAGAGTTCTACATTTAAGCACAAGACTCCAACATTATAAAAGTGAAACCCCCCTTCCTCGATCACTCAAAGGCTTTACCCCCCTCCATGTCCATGTGAAGGGTAAGAGAGTTGAAAGGGGAAGAAGATAGTATAATGAAACTAAGCAAAAAAGAAGAGAAAATACACATCAATTCAAGACTCCAATCCTCCAGCACAACCCTTCTTGCACCTTCTTCAACACTTTTGAATGGAAGTGAACACTCATATTTATTGGTTTGAGGGGTGGAAAATTTTCTCTCCAGATTAAATCCTCCAAAAGTTTGAGTCCATTTCGTATAATAAATGGCCGAATTTCGGGAAGGTTTATTCATAAAACTTGTTCCCCTATATTCAGAATTAACCAATTTTCACAATTAAGCTCAAAATTCCTCAATTTTTTTAAAATGATTTAAATCAGCTCAAATTGATTAATTAACAGAGATTAAATCATTGAAACACATATGAAAAATAATGTGAATATTATCTATCACATTCATCACTAACACCGTGTTCTAGTATCAAGTACCACAACATAACATAAACGTTGGCGTGGTGACTCACCACATCATGGTTTATGCTTGAGTGCATAAATCCAACACTGTCTTGAGTGCGCAACATAAGGGACACAGATGCAGGGGCACACTGCTGTGGAGCCCGGATTGATGCTGGTCCGCCCTGGGCAGAAAGAGTGCCTGGGCACTGAATGCTTGACATGGCCTGGCAGCACCTCGTCCAGTAAGAGGAAGGCGAGCTTGGGCAGCAAAGAACTCGCCTGGCCTGGAAGTCAGCTACATGTGGGTGTGCCTGACCTGGCTGCGCAAAAATCAGACCGCAGGGGCGCGGGATGGAAGGTGTGTGCAGGGAGTGAGACGCGGGGGGAGAGGGTGCTTAATTTGCCTGGGTTGGATGAGCCAGGAGAGAGGCGCAAAACTGTGCGCAGCAGAGGGAGGGATGCTTGTTGGCTGGAGTGGTTGGATCACTGATCTGCAGTGCATGCAGAGAGTAGAGAGCAGATCTAGACATGAAGAGGCGCTCACGAGGATGCTGGACGCCGACTTGGTGCTGTGAGCAGGTATCAAGTGTGGCCAACGCTGTGCCAGCAGAAGGAAAGCAGGAAGCATGCCTGGAGGGTTGCAATCGGAGAATTGAAGCTGGTTGCCCAGGAGAGAGAGGGAGAGAATGATAACGAGGCTGAAACACTATTTATTGAGATAGATAACGAGATACAAGACCTAAGATAGACAGGAAATACAAAAATTCAAACGGAGGAAAATGGGGATGAGATAAACCTAGTCAAACACATTCTGACATTTGTTAATTAGTATCTAGAAAAATAGGTGGAGTGTCCCTCCCCCCTCCCCCAAAGGTAACCCTTCCTGGGTCCACAATGAGAGAAGGGAGATGATGACGCCTGAAGCCCGCCTCTAATAGGCCATGAGTGTCAGTCGCTCTGTCGACATGGGTGGAGTAGCGTATGAAAACACATAACATATAGGAACATATATAGCTCACACCACACTATGAGCATCTACCCAGTCTTAGGCTCAATTGCAATTATCGTGTCTTGGACACTCGACTGCCACCACTAAGGACTAGATATCCAATAAGTATTCAAACATTTCAAGAATATTTCAATTAATTAATTGTTCCTTTAAACATTTCTTATTACATTAATTACCAGCCAAGTTCATGACCTCCAAGCATAATCCAACTGATCCCATGGTTCCTCAAGAGTTATCATTTGACATTCCATTCGAGCACCAACCCCATGAGTTTAAACATTTATTATTCGTTATCATTCCATAATTTCAGGTACTCTATGACTCATCCTAAGTAACCATAAAGGAGATGCATAAACCATTCACAACCAATTACTTCAAGCAGTGGGGAAAGGAAAACAGAAACAAGCAACCCGACCATTCGACTTTTAAAGCTGATCCATTAACAAACATCCCAGCTTTCAGTACAACAATGGACAAACCCATCTTCGACCCGTTTAATCAGTTTTGGTGCCATCCTCGACACCACCATGCATATCACTATGCACCCGGCCATCCCAGGCACCAATTGCTGCCACAAACCCGGGCATCCGCGCCCTTATCTCGTCAACCATTAGACCTCTGGGCTTACATCACGTTGCATCGCAAGGCTCACATTCAGAACAACCGCACAAGGCAACAAACAACAATAGAGTCAACAAGACATCTAGGCCCTAAAAAAACAAAGCTTCCAACATTCACAAACAAATGGGTTCGCTTGGCCCCAAACATTTATCTTTATCAAACAACCGGTTCATTACTGTTTGGAATTAACCGATTCATTTTTCACAGGTTGCAACTACAGACAACCTATAACATTAGCTATTAAAAGCTATGAATTATTTAAACATGCTTTCAAGCATAACTTCCAGTTTCATCAAACTGAAGAACGATATTGTAGAATTAGGAAAATAGGAGACCCGAACCCCCAAGGTGTCTCTCTAAAGGAGCCCTTGGGGTGTATTTATAATGAATATTAAAAAACCACACCGGACCTCAAGTCCGATGTGGGATGCAGACTCCAACACTCCCCCTCAAGCTAGGTGTACCTAGCTTGGACACATAATGAAAGGAAAGCAACAAAACAGAGACCAACACTCCCCCTCAAGTTGGACAGACCCAGCTTGATTACAAAACAGACGAAATAAAAAAAAAGAAAGCTGCAAAAGGCTGCTGCTCCCCCTCACGATCAAAGCTCCTCCGCAGGATGATGGATGGATGATGTTGCGGGCGCAGCAGAAGAAACCACTCAGATCGGCTGGTTGACGGAGCGCCAGGAATGCCGCACTAGTGGGGCCGGTCGATGAAACGCCGGGAAATCCAAACTAGCACCGGGAAAACCGCACTTGCGGGGCCGGCGACGGGAGGCGGGGATTCCGCAGAATTGTTGCGGGACTGGCGGCGCCAACGGGCCCAAATCCTAGGTGGTCGAGGTGCTGCGCTAGCGAATGGACGTGCCGGCGGACAGAGATGCGGCTGCCGGGAGTCGTCGGGAGATGCCGGCGAGGCGGGGATGCCGCAGGAGGTGCTGGAGAGCCGAAACTGAAGTTGGGCAGCCGCAGGGAGAAATTGGAGCCGGCTGGCTGTCGGAAGAGAAGAGCAGGAGGAGGCCGGCGAGGGAGCAGGAGGCCGGGAGACGGCGCTGGAAGCCAGAGGAGGCCTGCTGTCGGAGGCGCCGGCAGGGTGGAGGCCGGTCGCTGGAGGCCGGCTGTCGGAGGCCGGCTGCTGGAGGTGCTGGCAGGAATGGAGGCCGGTGAAGGAGGTTGCCTTGGAGGAGCGCTGCGGCGCGAAGGGAGGGCCGCCGTGAAGGGAGTGTGACCGAGATGGAGGGAGGGGGCGACGCGGGAGAGCGAGCCGCGCGGGGGGAGATCCGCCGGTAGGGAGGGGGTGACGCGGGGGGGTGTTGCCGGCGGTGGAAGCCGTCGAACGGGAGGCCGCGCGTCACAGGAGGCCGACGCAAGGGATGCGGGGCTGGAAGCCGAGTCGTGCCGCGGGAGGGAGGCGGGATCCGCGACAGGAAGTCGGAGGGAGGCGGGGCCGGTCGTCGCAAGGAGGCGAAGCCGGGAAGCCGCAGGAGGGGACGTCGTCAACGGAGCAGCGGAGCAGCGGAGCAGTGCCGGACGACGGGAAGCCGGGAGCCGCGTCAGGCAGGAGGTCGACGCGGGGAGCCACGGGAGGGCGACGCGGAAGGCGGGAGCCGGGAAGCCGCATCGTAAGCAGAGGGCCGCCGGTGGGGAGAGCTGCCGGGAGGGAGAGCCGTCTGGAGGGAGCGCCGCCGGGTGGGAGAGCCGCCGGGAGGGAGAGCCGGTAGGAGCAATGGAGGGAGGGGGGGGGGGGCGGCGGCTATTTGGATTGGAGCCGCCGCCCCCCGGACGGGGAAACCCTAAAGGGGGAAAAAAAATTCAGGAGGGAGGGTCGGGAGTAAATTCCTCTGATACCATGTAGAATTAGGAAAATAGGAGACCCGAACCCCCAAGGTGTCTCTCTAAAGGAGCCCTTGGGGTGTATTTATAATGAATATTAAAAAACCACACCGGAGCTCAAGTCCGATGTGGGGTGCAGACTCCAACAGATATCATTTAATTATGCGTCAATCATCAATTTGATTTCCATTAAATTATAAGGACATTTCCATTTAAACACACCTCTTTAATTCTTTTGCCAACAAGCATTACTAGCTTTACGTTCTTTATTCAGTTTCCAAGATCAAAACATGCTAAAACACATCATAGACATAGATAGCACACTATCTAGCAAAACAAGAGGAAGACCGTTATCATGGCGGAAATACATGCTATAGCTATAACCATAAATCAATTCTTTCCTTAATCCCGTTAAATCTTAATTAAGGTTAACCCTACCATCATCCAAAGAGATAAAGCATGATAACTTTACAATTGCATATAAAACAAGAGAAGCAACGAATCCCCTATCTGGAAAGGTGGAAGTTTCCAATCATGCTCCACCAAAAATAGAGTGGAAAAGAAGATGATGTTGCCACTTGGATGTCCTGAAGATAAGAGCTTT
This sequence comes from Viscum album, assembly GCA_963277665.1. Taxonomy (NCBI): domain Eukaryota; kingdom Viridiplantae; phylum Streptophyta; class Magnoliopsida; order Santalales; family Viscaceae; genus Viscum; species Viscum album. The sequence continues at coordinate 458,107,178 of OY728136.1, forward strand.
AACAACCTTTCAACTTTTGCAGAGGAAAAATGAAAGAGAAACAAACCCCTACCTCAAACGCGACTCATTGTTGTAGAAAACAGACTGCGAACCAAACTGTTAACACGCCCGGAAAACACGAACAGGGTTGTCCTCGGTGGACGCAAACGACTCTTCATGGTTCACGAACAGGGTGCTGGTTCGTCCGAACTCTAAGATCTTCATTTTAGAGTTATGGATACGAGATCATCGATATTTCCAGCAGGTCAAGCATTAATTAAACATTAATGTGGCTCTCATTTAATTCACGCGGAAGAGCCATATTAAAAGCTTTGGTCTTTTAAGGAACGAAGGATGTAAATATCCTCTTTAAACGGCCTTTAATTCTCTTATTTAAGGTTTGAAGAAACCATTTTTATGTTAAAAAGTCATATTTACGATATTTTGGACAAAACTGAAAATTTTGAAAAAACCGGAACTTGCTACCGTTAGACCAACTTGCTACCACCAGACCAACTTGCTACTGCCGGAGAAACTTGCTACCGCTAGCCAATCTGCTACCGTTAGACCAAGACAAACCTTGAGAATTTCAGGGAGATTTTGTTTATTGTACATCTTATAGGGAGATTGGTTAGTTTTGTTATTTCTCTTGAAATAACCTTAAAAGATATATTTCCTGTTTCCCTTGTGTCATGATATTTGAATTGTATGCCTTTTTTGTCCGCTCTGATTTCTACCTTATCGTGATATCCATTTTGGCGCTTGGCATTTTTAACAGGATGCCAATGGATGTCAAATGCCAATGCAATCCACAAGGTCAGGTCAGCTCTCAATCCTGCCTTTTTTTTCCTTCTCTATACTGGATTATTAAAATAATTCCATTTATGAGTAAACATATGTGGTGGCCCTAATGTTTCTAAAAAATCCGGATTTATATTTTGTGAATTTAAGGCTACATTTGATTTTTTTTTTTGTTTTAAATTTTCACTCTTGTTTTCTGAAGACTATTTTCATTTAGGATTAGTATTTAGATATAAGGCTCTAGGGTTTATAGTTTATGATTTTTTTTTTAAATATTGGAAAACAGACTGAAGTAGTTGAATCACCCCCCCTCAAAATTTGGCCCATTTTCATTTTTATTTTCCTAAATTTTATTCTCAATTTCCATAACGAAACATGTTATTCTTTGTTTTTTTTGGGAAAAGAAAATCATTTTCGTGAACTAAACATAGGTAAGTTTTGTTTAGCTAATGACCGGTCCCACCTTTCATTTTTATGTCTGAAATTTCTAAATAAAAATGCTTTCTTTTCTGTAGATTAGATTATTGTTGGGTGGTTTTAATTCCTTCCAACCAAAAAATTGTATGCTTTACAGGTGCAGTCGGTGATTTTATGGAAGACGCATCACCATCTAATGCCAATATGAAATCCCTCTTTGCCTCGCATTTCTGCAGAAAGACTGTAAAAAATGTATGTTTATCCTGAGCATCATTTTGTTGGTTGCTTTTTTCATTTTTAAGGCCATGCTTTAATTTTTTATCTTGCATGTCTTTATGCCCTTCTTTTTTCCTTTCTTTTTGTTTTTAAATAAAAGGTTTTTGTTTTTAATTCTTTTCAACTTTAACCAAATAATTTATTAATTTTCTTTCTGCATTCAGGATACTGCTTGTACGGATGTGAATGCATTTGATGATGATTTTTCATATTTGGGCCATTGTGCAAACCAGAAAACTAGACAAAGTGGAGAGTTTTCACCGAGGAAGAGTCACCGTAAGCAACAACTGTCTTCAAGAAAATATACTTCTAAATGCCCTAGAAGGCTTTCCCTTGGTAGCTCTGTTCCTACTTCTATAAATGTTGATCAAAACTGTAGATCTTCTTCCTTTTCTCCTCACAGTCGCAGTACGAAGAGCTTAAAGAGCTGTCTTTCCAGGAGGTATGCACCCTCTACTTGCCTTACTATGATAGAATGTTTGGCTATTTATATTCTTCATGGTGTGCCATATAATGTTTGTTAGGCACGTACTAGTTCTTCATTTATCCATTGCATTCATGCAGAATTTGATTCCTTTTCGTGATAATGTGTCATGTACATCATTGGTGTTTATGCATTGGTTTTATTGCATTGTGCAAATGTTCTGCCCATATGTTTTGTGTCTGGGCATATGTTTTGTGCCTGGGCATATGTTTTGTGTTGGATGCTAGAATGTTCTGTTATAAGCATCTGCTCTGTATTGCCGCCGAAATGTTCTGTGCCATGGACAAATGTTCTTTGTCATGTCCAAATATTTAGTGCCATGCCAAAATTTTCTGCGCTTTGCTGAGCTGTTAATCTGATGCTGCGCTTGACCACGCATCACTCTCAGCTGTTCAGTGTGTAAATGTTCTGTGCTGACATGTTCCATGGTGCCCAAATGTTTTGCACCATTCACAAATGTTCTGTGCAGCACCTTTCTTCAGCGGTTGAGTGGATCTATGGTGGTGTGACACTTGGCATAACTGACCGAGCTGATCACGGCTGTTCATCCTCTGACATCTGGTTTAGAACCCATCGAGAAGGTTCTAATATGCATGAGAGATTTTCATTTGAGTGTCCTGGAGGAATAGAGATCCAGAGAGGGAAGAGAGAAAGATAGAGGTGGAGAAGAGGGAAATCCGAGGAAGCCAAGAAGGAGAACGGAAAAAGAAGGAAGACACCAGTTGGTTTGCTTGTCTCAGCTTGCAGATGAGACGAAGAGTGCCAGATCCATTAAGGGTTCTAAGACTTGGTGGAATCTCTCCATATCCGCTTTGCATCCTCTTGGTAATGGCTGTATGTTGGGTGTGGGTTCGACATAGGAGCTGAATGTCAATTTCAGTGGCTGAGTTGTTATTGCGGCTGATTTGCCAAGGAGCTCTATATCAGCTTGTCTTTGTCAGCTTTTCTTTTCTTGTTTTCCTTATAGAATGTTGTGGGTGCTCATCCACTGGGGAGGATGACTCGTGTCCGAACCTCGTTTACAAATATCTTGTGTTCTGATTCGTTTTTCTTTTCACACGAATCTTTTCCTGGTTTTGCTTCTCGTATTTGATTCTGAAATTTTATCAAATTTGTTTCATCTTGAATTTATTCTTTTGACTGAATCCATTCCAGGTTGGTTTCAAACCATTTGTTTCTGCTCCTGCTGTGTATACTCTGATTGGTTCCCAACACCACAATTGGTATAAGAGCTATATAGATTCAAAATGTCTACTGTTAAATATGATATCAAAATTGGATGAGCAAAATGATTCTAACCTCTGAAGAATCAAAATGAAAGTCATTATTCTCTAAGGACTCGATGATGCTCTCTGTGCATCCAAGAAGAGGGTCGAGGCCCTTAAAGGTGCACCCACATTTGTGGATGCGCCTCCAGAGATCCTCAACAAGGCCTACAATGCTGTCATCATGACTCCTGGGGACAAAGTCCTGAGAGAAGTTGCAAGTGAATCATCTTCTGCTGCAATTTGACTTAAATTTGAATAATTGTATATGGCTAAATACCTTTTAGTAAGACTCTACAAGAAAACTAAATTGTATATGAATTTAATAAAATTTCCCTCGATCTTGAAAACATGAATTTTAAACTAAAAGATACTCCATCCCTTGATTTATCATATTTTTGCCTAAAAGAAATAATGATGCGTGGTAATGAAAGTTCAACTCTTGAGGTAGTGCAGCCAGCTTTACATTTTAGAGAGCTTCAATTGAAGCAAGAACATAGAATAGATGGGGAATGATTGATGACAAGAGCTAGACCATAACATAGTAATAGGAAGGAAGATTATCATCATAATAGAAGGGCATTTCAAAATCTAAAGGCAGACCCTTGAAATGTTTCCGATGTCATAAAGGACATTTCGAAACAAATATCCTAAATAGAAAGAACTTTCAATCCCAAAAACATCAAATTAATAATGATATATCTTCGTCTTCAACATATGACAGTGCTGAAGTTTTAAATGTAGTTGATTTGAGCATAGGTAATGAATGAGTTGTAGGCTCATGTTGTTCTTTTCACATGTGTTCTGTCAAGGAATGATTTATGAATATTAAAAAAGTTGGTTAGGGCAATGTCATATTGAGAAACAATATGACATGTAGAATCACGGGGATCGGAGATAAGACTGCAAACTCATGATGATTCAATAAAAAATCTAAAAGTGGTAAGGTGGTACCCTAGCTAAAGAGGAATTTAATCTCTTTAGGTATGCTTGATAAAACAAGATTCTCTCTAGGTCAGAGGCAGTTCAAATAAAAATTGTTACTCTCTCACTGTTATGAAATGATATATTAGGAACGATTTGTATGTTTTAATGTGCAATACATACCTTAGGAAATGACTTTTAGTAAATAGTCTCTGAAAACCAAACCATGTTATGACATAGAAGGGAGCATGTGAGTGCAAGAGGGTTGATTGAGTTGGAAAGCAAGGGTTGTTGAAAGATGTAATCAAGAATGAATTACTTCTCTGTGAATACTACATTTATGGTAAATCAAAAATGGTTATCTTTAAGCGACTAGGTCAATTTTCTAAACATGTTTTGGACTCCGTCCATTCAAATTTATGGAGTCTAGTTTGGGTGTTGATAAATACCTCGCCAAGCTGGGGACAGCCCCGAAGACATCATAGCCCGGAAGGCCCTCTCTAGAAGGGGCATAAGAGTCATAACAGAGGGAGAAAGTACAGCTGGGCACAACTGTACATTCTAGAGGAATAATTATGTTAGAGGACACGTTGGGGGTGAAGGCAAAGAGGTTATAAGGAGGTGGGAGGGTTTGGAGAGTGGGGACATCCAGAGAATAATTCAGTTAAGGGGTCAGCCTGTTGGCTTGAGCGAGTGGACCTGGGGGCCCTCGAGTCTTCTTCTTCCATCCGCTGTATTGTAATTCTGCTGGTATTACAAAGAAGTCTGTTCTGGAAGGGTTGGGTCGTATCAATTGGTCCGACCTGCCGCTACGCCTCTTTGCTCAATGGAGGTGCACTGCCTGATTCCTCTCCCCCTGCTGCCGGATTCTCATCATTGCTCAATAGAGGCGCACAACTGGATCATCTCGTGCTGAGCTCACTTGAACAAGGCGCGTAGGAGCCGACACACAGTGGAGACGTGAACTGTTGGTACGTCCACTTTCTTCCTGGACTCCTCGAACGGAGGAGACACGCTCTATCATCCCTGGACGGAGACGCGCCCATCTGACCTGTTTTTTGAGGCAGCACGCACTGTCCGATTCTGCACCTCCGGTGCGCACACAAGGAGGCCGTTAGAATCTTCATCAACAAAGTGGATGTAGCTAGCACTGCCCGATCCTTCATTCGCGTGGTATGCAGAGTGCCGATTGATCGTCGCTCGCAGGAGGGGAGCACGCCTGGACCTACCAATCGTGCAAGAGGAGGCAATCTTTTCTTTTGTTTCGCACAGGTAAAGTAGTGCTGCTTAAAAAAAAATGAAACGAAATGTAATGGAAAACAAACACAAAAAAAGGAAGGCGAGTTCCCCCAGATTTCGCACCAGAGGAGGCGCGCAGCTGGACTCGGTCAACAGCCCCTGCACACTTTTGAATTGCTTTGGAAGGGAGGAGATCACGGCGAAATACTTTTCGGAAGGATGTGCGCTCTGGTGAGGGAAATAAGCTACGACACTTGTTTCGATAGAATGGAGCAGCGCTTGGACCGCATTGACGCGACAATGACACAATTGAAAGCTTCTATAGGTAAGATCGCCTCGAAGATGGAGGCCTTCAAGCAGCGGCAGTGGTACTTGGAACAGGACGCGTAGGAGCAGCCGGAATTTTGTAAGTTCTTCGCTGGAGCTATGCTACACCCTGAAACACAACCGTACCGTTGATCATGGAGGAATCAGGTGTGCTATTGATCGATAACGGCAACACGGAAAAATCAGATAAGGTCGCAGCAAGTAGTACTTCCACTTTTGCCGCCAAGTGCGCCGCAAGAGGCTGCCTCTGCTGCATTTGGAGCTGGCAATGCCGAGGGTGAAATAAGGCCGCTGGGCCGCGATGACGTCGGGATGCTTGGGCCAACGCTTGGGTGACCCGTGGATTTGATGGTAAAACAAAAAACCGGCGACATGTTGAAGAAAGGGCCCTGTTGGTAAAGCATCGGCAAACTTTGGCACGTTCAAAGATGGGTGGGAAATTGAAGGCACCGAGTTTGTATATCAGAGCGCCAGTGGATTTCACTGATATCGTGCAGGGCAAGCCATCATCTAGATTTGAAGAAGGGGATGCAAGATTGCTTTGGGAGGAACAACAAGATAAGTTTTGCATAGTATTTTGTGGCGAGAGTCATGGGGGAAGGCCACACAACTATTTCTGGCGGTATAAGGGCACTCGGAGGTGGACCTCGCAACACAGTGGGCAACAACACACGGTTCGGTACACAGCGTGGGAAAGACCATATGAGAGATTGCCTGAAGAGTAGGTGAAGGCAAGGTGCGTTGCCAACAGGAGTTGCAGGCCCATGGAGGAGGCATGACCATTTGGCATATTGGTTGGAGATTTTAGGGACCACAATCAGTTTCTTTTTCTTAGTCTTGAGGACAAGACTGATTTTCAAGGCAAGGCGAGTGATAAAGACCTCGCCAAACTGGGGCCAGCCCTGGACAACATAGCCTGGAAGGCCACCTCTAAAAGGGGGCATAAGAATCATAATAGGGGGAGAAAGTACAGCTGGACACAACTGTACATTCTAGAGGAATAATTTTTTGTTTGAGGTCACGTGGGGGGTGAAGGCAAAGAGGTTATAAGAAGGGGGGAGCGCCCGGAGAGCGGGAACATCTAGAGAATAATTCAGTTAAGGGGTCGGCCTGTTGGCTTGGGTGAGTAGACCTGGGGGCCCTCGAGTCTTCTTCTTCCACCCGCTATATGTTTCTGTTTGTAATTCTGCTGGTATGACAAAGAAGTCTGTTCTGGAAAGGTCAGGTCATATCAGGTCTCTTCTCATGGTGGAAGAAATTATTTCTTGTCTATCTTACATGATTATTTTAGGAAAGTGTAGGTTCATGTACTTGGTAAATCTGAGACATTTAATTGTTTTAAAAACTGAAAAACATTACTAGAAAACCAAATTGGTAAATGGTTAAAGGCTTGTAGAATTGATAACGGTCTGGAGTTTTTGTCAAATGGATTTGTGAAATATTGCAATAGGAAATGGGTCCTTAGACATAGGACTCTTAGAGAAACCCCACAATAGAATGGACTGACAGAAAAGGGTAAGATGTATTTTTGGGCAGAGGTTGTTGAAGTTGATGTCCACCTTACTAATAGGTGTCCATCAACTGCCATTGATTTTGAAGAAAAGTGGGCTGGAAAATCTCCAAGCTATAACTATTTTAGTTTTTTTGGGTGTACTGCCTATGCACACATTAAAAATGATAAGCTTGATCCTAGGGTTGTTAAGTGTATTTTTATAGGTTATCCAGATGGTTTCAAAGGGTGCAAGTTGTGTGCAAATCAACCTGAGTTCTTCAAGTGTATAATTTGCGGAGCTGTGACATTTCATGAATATGATATCTTTAGAGAGCAAAATTTTGACCAAATGCATCCTGAAGATAAAAATGGAGGGGTTGTCCAGATTGAGGTGGAGTCTCCTGCTTCACTAGAACCTAAACCTTCTCAACCCCAACATGAGGAGTCTTCATCCGAGATTTTTCAAATCTCAATTGGAGCTTTCGATTATTAGTTGGCCAGTGATAGAGTTGAGGGGTCATTTGGCATCTTGTTAGATTCGACCAAACTGAATTAACAACCTATGCTTTTGCAATGACTGAGAAAATCCATGACAGTGAACCTAAAACATATAGAGAAAGGGCAGTGACTCTAAAAAATGGATCTAAGCCATGACTAAAGAAATGAAGCCTTTAACTAAGAATCATATTTGAGATTTAGTTAAAAAGTTCTCTAATGTTATGTTTTAGGTTCTAAGTGGATTTACAAAATAAAGGATGAGTCTTTTATGAAGGAGGAATTAAATATAAAGTCAGATTGGTTGCGAAGAGGTTCACTTTAAGTGAAAGAGTTGATTACATTGAAATTTTTTCTCCTGTGGTTAAACACAGCTCCATTCGATTGTTGCTGACCTTTATTGCTTCTATCGTCTTTCATTTGAAGCAAATGGATGTAAAAACAACTTTATGGCATGGAGATTTAGAAGAACAGATTTATATGAAACCTCCTGAAGCGTATTTGAAATATTGCGATCCTGGTAAAGTCTGTTTAATTCAAAATTCTATTTATGGTCTTAAACAAGCATCAAGAGTGGCATAGAAATTTTGACTCTTATGCTTTATAGTGATTTCATTCACAGTTTATTTGATGAATGTGTTTTCAAACAACATGATAAGTGCATGGTTTAATTGTAACTATATGTTGATGATATGTTCATTGCTTATGAAAGCGTGAACCCTATAAATCATGTAAAGGATCTTTTCGAATCTGAAATTGAAATGAAAGTTTTATAGGCTCTGCTAAAAATGTACTTGGTTTTGAAAATTGTGAGCAATAGGAAAAATAGCAGTCTGTTTCATTCACAGGAACAATATTTACTTTGAACATTGTGGATGGGTGAATTCCCCCTTACCTCAATGTGAGGTGAGGATACTCTTTTATAGATTAGGAAACCAAAATACAAGCAGGGTAAGTCCGATGTGGGACTCACCCATTTAAACTTAAATGGGTTCCAACACTCCCCCTCAAGCTGGACATGCCCAGATTGGATAGAGTCCCACAAAAAAAGAATGACAAGACACAAGACCATCTCAAACTCCCCCTCAAGCTGGGCCATGGAGGCTGTGAATACCCAGCCTGGAAGTGAGAGACTCAAGACGAGCTCCTGGGAGACCTTTGGTGAAGAGATCGGCGAGCTGATCTGCAGTCGGGATATGGCCGAAACCGATATGGTGCTGCTCCAGATGGTGGCGTAGAAAGTGACAGTCCACCTCGATATGCTTTGTCCGTTCATGGAAGACGGGATTCGAGACAATCTTCGTGGCGGCCTGATTGTCACACCAGATATGAGCAGGAGTCAATGCGGGGAAACCGAGCTCCTGGAGAAGATGACGAAGCCAGAGGATCTCAGTAGTGACAGTGGCCATGGCTCGATACTCGGCCTCGGCACTCGATCGGGAGACCACAGTCTGCTTCTTGCTGCGCCAAGAGATGAGATTACCGACGAAGAATACGGTGAAACCCGAAGTAGACTTGCGGGTAGCGAGGCAACTGGCATAGTCCGCATCACAAAAAGCCTCAACATCCATGTGAGCATGATGTGAGTACCGAAGGCCACGTGCAGGGTCTTTCTTGATGTACTTGGCGATGTGGAGGACAGCATCCCACTGAGAGCAGGTGGGATGCTCCATGAACTGGCTGACTTTGCCAACGGCACAAGCAATGTCGGGACGCGTCATGGTGAGGTAGTTGAGTTTACCGACCAAGCGTCGATAGCTCTCGGGATGAGGAAAGAGTTCCGAGTCGGAATGAAGGGAGCGTTCCCCAGGCTCAAGGGGAGTGTCAACTGTGGTGGCGGTGCTCAACCCGGCATCCTGCAAGATATTAAGAGCATACTTGCGCTGACAGAGAGAGATAGTGTCCGCAGTTCGGGAGACCTCGATGCCAAGAAAGTAGGTGATAGGACCAAGATCTTTGGTGTGAAAGTGCTGGTGAAGATGCGTCTTGAGGCTGGCGATGCCTCTGGAGTCGCTCCCTGTGATGATGATGTCATCAACATAAACGACAAGCAAGATACAGCCATGTGCCGTTGTACGGAAGAAGACGGTGTGATCTTTCGTACTCCGAGAGAGGCCAAAGGCGGTGACGACAGTGCTGAAGCGGCCAAACCAGGCGCGAGGAGACTGTTTGAGGCCGTAGAGGGAGCGACGGAGACGACAGACATGGGAGTCGGCACCAGAGGCAGAGAAACCAGGGGGCTGCTGTAGGTAGACTTCTTCGTCAAGATAGCCATGGAGAAAAGCATTCTTAACGTCGAGTTGATGAAGCGGCTAGTGATGATGAGCAGCCAGAGAGATGAAGAGGCGGACAGAGGCCATCTTGGCGACTGGAGAGAAGGTCTCAAAGTAGTCGACGCCATATGTCTGAGCAAATCCCTTCGCCACAAGCCGGGCTTTGAGGCAGCAAAGAGAGCCGTCGGGATTGAGACGGATCGTATAAATCAATTTGCAGCCGACCGTCTATTTGCCCGTCGGGAGGGGGACTAGATCCCATGTATGGTTGTCATCCAGAGCTTGCAGTTCATCCCGCATTGCGGCGAGCCATCCGGGGTGAGATTTTGCTTCACCAACGGTGCGAGGAATCGATACTGTCTCCAGAGCTGACAGACCCCTGTATGAAAATACAAAGAGAGGGGTGGTCTGACAGGAGCGTGTACCTTTCCGGAGTGCAACTGGCAAGTCGTCTGGTGATGGGGCAGGAGCATCGGACGAAGCAGGAACGATGGTGTCCTCGGCCTGAACGGGGGGGACAACTGACGGGCGACGAGAGTAGACCCTCTCAAAGCGATGATCAGCAGGGGGAGGCACCAGAGTAGACCCTCTAATGTAATGATTTTGCACACTTTGGTGTGAGTAGTGTAATCAAATTTATGTCAAATCTTGTTAAGTCACATTGACAAACTTTGAAGTGGCTACTGAAGTATATGATTGGTACTTCTTCTGCTGGTTTGATTTATGGTCATCATCCTGATTTTGATAGGGAAGTTTATGAATTTGTAGATTTTGATTATGTAACAAATATAGACATTAGAAAGCCAGCAATAGTTTGCCCAGGAAATTTATATCAGCTCGACTCTTTTTTTTTATTTTCTTGTTTTCCTTAAATAAAGCCATCGCCGCACACCTAATGTGGAGTAGGACTCAAAGTCCAAATCCCATTAACAAATCACTTGTGTTCTGATTTGTTTTTCTTTTTACGTTAATTCTTTCTTGATTTTGTGTTTGTTGATTCTGAAATTGCATTGAGTTTGTTTCATCTTGGATTTATTCTTGTCATGAACCAATCTCCCTGGGCTATGAGCCATGGGCCATAAACCTAACCATTTGACCCCATGGGCCTCTCGCAATACATTGGTTGCCTTCCCGGCCTGCCCATAGTTATTCACAACGCATGGTGCAGAGCAGTGACAACTCCGGTGCAAATGCGCATTGCGCGGCGCACGATGCGTGTTAATATTGACTTTCGGGGCACAGAGGATATATAAGCACGTGACAACAACAAATAATAAATTTAGAAAAATATATATTGCAGAATAGTGAATTCCCCTTACCTCAAGATGAGGCAGAGACATTCTTTTATAGATGGATAAAATAGAATACACATCGTGGTATTCCGATGCGAGACTCAAAAATACCTTCTATAATCAACAAGGTTCAACACTCCCCCTCAAGCTGGACATGCCCAGCTTGGACTAAGAGTCCCACAAAAAGAAAGACGACATCAAACAAGACTAGACACACTCCCCCTCAAGCTGGGTCGTTGATGCTGTGGATACCTAGCTTGGTACTGAGATAGTCCAGACGAGCTCCTAGGAGGCCTTTGGTGAAGATGTCAGCAAGCTGATCGACTGTCGGTATGTGGCTGAAACTGATATGGTGCTGCTCGAGGTGATGGCGAAGAAAGTGGCGGTCCACTTCGATATGCTTCATGCGTTCATGGAAGACGAGATTAGAAGCAATTTTCATGGCTGCCTGATTATCACATCAGATATGAGCAGACGTTTCCGGCGGGAAGCCAAGCTCATGGAGGAGATGTCGAAGCCAAATGATCTCAGTAGTGACCGTGATCATTGTACGGTATTCAGACTCCGCACTAGATCTAGAAACGACAGTCTGTTTCTTGTTGCACCAGGAGACGAGGTTATCTGTCAAGAAAACGATAAACTTAGAAGTAGATTTTCGGGTAGCAAGACAACCAACATAGTCAGTATCACAGAAGACCTCAACATTCAGATGATCGTGGTGTGAGTACCAGAGACTACGGGCAGGGTCTTTCTTGATGTATTTTGCAATGTGGAGTACAACATCCCACTGAGATTTGGTCGGATGCTCCATGAATTGGCTAACTTTGCTCACAGCGCAAACGATGCCCGGACGTGTCATGGTGAGATAATTGAGTTTTCCCACAAGAAGACTGATTAGCCACTGAATGAGGCTAATATTCATTGTTAATATATATAATATTCATGTGCTTTATTATTCATAAACACCATTTTAGCGCATTTTACACTTTGAACATTATTTCATATTATAATTTTAATTCCTTCTTAAAATGCACTATTACATGGTACATTTTTGAACATCATTTAAAGTACCCAATGATCTTGATTTTATTTTCATATTTAATTTTTAGGTTTCTCATTACATTGGTAACAATTCATACTTTTGGAGTACTTGAAGATTCATATTGGAAGGCCACCAAAGTTGGCCTTGAAGAAACAACATTTTGGGTGAAGTAAACTGGACAACAGCCCAATAAAACTACTGTATCAGACAATATCCAAGCCCAATAATTCTGAAAATTGAACTGAAGATAGAGGACATCATGGGGAACATTTCATTCAACAGTGGCCAAAGCTAATTCTGATGTTTGAATGGAGTTCCAGGCGGCCCAAGTTGGAGATAAAATTCTGGGCCAGATTCTGCGGCCCATTCATGTTTGTCTTGCCCACTCAAATTCGGCCATCTAGAAAAACATTTAGGCGCCTCTGTTCGGTGGATGAAAGCTGACTGTCACTTCGGGTCAAGGATAAAGAAGTTCACTCTCCCTTACTTTCCACCACCCTAGGCCTACCATACTCAAGTGAGATCCTTTGTACTGTTGGAAGCTCGACCCAAGCCTCTTGGAATGCCTATTTAAGGCAGTGGTGGTGGAAGAGTTTATCATCTAGGATGCTTTCTTTCATTGTAATGTTATGCTGCGATTTTGTTGTGTCAAGTTTGTCTTTCACATGTAAGTTCAATTCACTTTAGTTTCTTAAATAAAAGTTCTTCTCCTCTTATTTTGTTGTTCTTCATATCACTTTGATACCGTTGGTTCAAGGTGTAAATTTATTCACACCAAACCTTGTGAAATTATCACACAACGGTGGAGTGATCGTTATTTCATTGTGTTTTTTTACTTCTCTATTTCCCCCCTCGTGAGTCTACTTCTTGCTTCCATTGAAACGATAGAATCAATGGAGGGCTAACCCACTTATGGGTTGATCCAAGGGAGTAGCAAGGGGCTGGATTGAATGTTATTTACCAGCCCATTAATTTCTAATCACCTCTTTTAATTGAGATTTTTATTTGATGATTTTGAAACTTCTTCGTCCTTATTGAATTTTAAGGCCACATACTTTAAGTGCTAATAAGAACCTTTACCTTGGAGTGCTCCTAAATTTGATTCTCCAAGTGTATAGGTGATTAGTATTATGGTGTGTTGGTATTAAACCAGTAAGTGATGAAGTTGTTTGATCTTCTTGAATAAACCTATCTCGAATATAAAAAGTTGAAACTGTTAAATAAAAGAATCTCATCCAATCTACCCTCAAGTGATAACCTAGGATCAACTCATTCTTTTAATTTGAATTCACTTAAGTCTCTTAGAGTTTATTTAAAACCATCTAAAATCAACCCAAGTTGACCACTTCATATCAAAAAACAATTCATAGGACATACGTGTCTGTAGGTTACTTCTTAGGTCTTTGAGGACTCGACAACCCAAGCTAAACTACAAGCGACCGCTTAAACCTAAAATTTTGGGTAAATTTGGGCGAGACCAAATTTTGGCGCCGTCGTTGGGAACTCAAGTAAGTCATCTCAACACCCATTCTATTCTCTCATTTCTTCTATTCTCATCCAAATTCTCTTATCTTTTCCCTTTCTTGTTTTTTTTTCTTTTGGTGCATGTCTGCCTGCACCCTTGACCAATCAAACCGTCTAGTTAGGGTGGATAGTCCTGGGGTTGGGGAGTCAAGTACACCAAGGGAACTCTTTCTATTAGATCCTAATCTTCCTAATACCCCAGAGTCAAAAATTGAGCCCATTTCAATGGAAGGTCTTCAAAGAAGCCAACTCATAAACTCGGGTGGGAACCAAAATGGAAATCCAAATGAGGCACCCCCAAACTTGGGGAATGCAGTCGATCAAACCATGAATGACTCACACCTGCCTGGACCAATGCCCCCTCATGCATTAGACACAATTCCTTAGGAGATCTAACTACATCTTTAAACCCCATGTCCTAAACCACCTTCCCACATTCCATGAAATGGAGTTCGAGATGCCCTACCTTCACGTCAAGGAGTTCAATGACATTGTAGAAACCATGTGTCCCCCACATCAACTAGAATCAGTTAATATGAGGCTATTTCTTTTTTATTAGTATCGAGCTAAAAATTGGCGAAACAATTTGAGACCATCATCCATCAACTCTTGGAACCAATTACAAGGAGAATTCTACAAAAAATACTTTTCCCCCCACAAAACAATTGCACTTAAAAAGAGCATTCGAAACTTTTTTGAAAAAGAGGGGGTCATTCTATGAAATATGGGAGAGGTTCAAAGACACCCTAAACATGGTTCCACACCATGGTTTTTCTATTCCTGAACAAGTGAGAATTTTCTATGAAGGGTTGGGATCGAGAAACAAACAATTCATTGACATGATGTGTAATGAGACCTTTAAAAACAAAGCTCCAAATGATGCTTGCGAGTATCTAGAAAGCCTTGCTGAACAAAACCAAACATGGGGAACATCGCCTTATTCTGAAAAGCCACAAAGAACTACTGGAATGCATACACTTAGAGAAGAGGAAAGCCTTAGGGCTAAACTTGCTGCACTTACTAGGAAGGTCGAGGAGATCGATCTTAGGAAGGTCCATGAAATTCAAACTGTTGACCTTGTTTGCACAATTTGTGACAAACATGACCACAAGATTGACAACTGCCCAACCATCCCTTCCATTAAAGATGTTCTTCTAGGAGGACCACCGTCGATGGTTAATGCTCTTAACTTTCAAAAGCCCCAATACCAAAACACTTTCAATCCAAGGTATAATGATCACCCAGACTTCCGCTGGAAAGATAACCAACAACCTAGCCAGTCACAAGGACCAAACCCCTACCCTCCACAAAATTTTCAAAACAATAACCAGTTCCAACCACAACCAGCCCAATACCAACATCCTCCAGTCCAATACCAACAACCTATCCAACAACCCATGCAACAACCAATCCAACAACCAAAGTATCCTCCTTGGATAAACCAACCAACACAAGCCCCTACTCAATCTGTCCCTCTTCCAATCCTTGAGCAGTTGTGTAAACAAATGGAGAAAATGAACTCAGAAGTCTCATCCCTTAAACATGAACTACAAACCATTAAAACCGGAAAGGCACCCATGCCTACTCAGGCGGTACCATCCTCAACTTTAAGGGGAGAATCCAGTTACACGCAAAACTCTCATGAACAACTCAAAGCAGTGACTGTTTTAAGAAGTGGGAAATCCATTGAGAAACCTAAACAAACCATTCCAGAACCATTAAAAGCTTCAACAACGCATGAAAATTATGAAGAACCACCCACAGATTTTGAAAACTCCGATGAGAATGTGAAGGAACTACAACCACACCAAACAATCAAACAACCTGCTTCTCCCTTCTCTCAACGCATGAGAGAAAAATCTAAACCAGAACTGAATGAAACCTTGAGGGAAATCTTCTCTCAGGTTAAGTTAAACATCCCCCTTCTAGATGCAATCCAAACCATTTCTGCCTACTCAAAGTACCTTAAGGACTTGTGCACTTTTAAAAGGAAATTTTCACTTAAAAACCAAGTCCTTTTGGCTGCTAATGTGAGTACCACCATTCAAGGGACCATTCCTCCAAAGTTGAAAGATCCAGGATGTCCATACATCAATGTTGAGTTAGGAGAGAACAAAGTTGTCAAAGCCCTTTGTGATCTGGGAGTTAGTGTGAATCTCATTCCTTATGCCATGTATTGTCAATTAGGGCTCGAAGAACTCCAACCCACATCTGTCACTCTTCAACTTGCCGATCGTAGTGTTCGAGTTCCAAAGGGGATCTTAAAGGATGTTTTGGTGAAAGTTGAAAATTTCATTTACCCAGCTGACTTCATTGTCCTTCACAGTCACCCAAGCTTAGGTCCGAGGGAGCAAATCCCAATCATCCTTTGCCGTCCTTTCTTTGCAACAATCAACTCTGTTATCCGAGTCTTAAATGGGAACATGACAATAATCTTCGGGAACGTGAGTCTAGACTTGAACATCTACAATGCAAACTCTCAAATTGGGGATGATGAAGAGATCCATGAGGTTAATTGGATTGGTAGTGTTGATAGTGAACTCGAGGAACATCAAGGAATTACTCAAGGATGTTTAAGTCAAGAAGAGATTGATTTTCTTTGTTCACATGAGGGAAATTTGTCTCCTTGGCTTGAATCTCTTTCAGATAGCTTTATTGATAATTTTCTAGAATCACCAATCAATAATACCATGGGCGAAATCAATAACATTGAGTCCATACCCATTCATGACACTGATCTGGCCAATTTAGTGGATGGAAATTCTATTCACAAGGAACCAATTCTGTCAAGAAATCTAAACAAAGAAACTGAGTTCAATACAAAGTCCCATCCTTTCTTGGAAAGTGATAACCAATCTGATCTCGAATTTAAGGTCCTACCTTCATCAGTCAAGTATGCGTTCTTAGGGGACAATCGAGCCTTTCCTGTTGTCATTTCTTCCTCTCTTGAAGCCAATCAAGAGATGATGCTTCCGGATGTCCTAAGAAAGCATAAGAAAGCAATTGGATGGATCCTTTCTGATATTCCTGGGATTAGCCCACTCATTGGAACTCATAGGATTGTTCTTGAATCTGAATCCAAACCATGTCGTCAACCTTAGAGAAGAGTCAATCAAAATCTTATAGATGTGGTAAGGAAAGAACTTGTTAAAAGCGGGTATCATCTACCCCATTGCTGAGAGTGAGTGGGTAAGCCCAATTTAAGATGTCCCAAAGAAAGCTGGAATCACTGTGATCACCAATGAGGATGGTGACCTTCTCCCCACAAGGGTCAGTAGTGGATGGAGTCTGTATTGACTATAGGAAGCTAACTCTTGTACCAAGAAAGACCATTTCCCCTTGCCCTTTATTGATCAAGTCCTCGAGCGAGTGGCGGGTCATCAATTCTATTGCTTTCTAGATGGATTCTTAGGGTATAATCAAATCGAGGTATCCTTAGAGGATCAAGGAAAAACAACCTTCACTTGTCCATTCAACACTTTTGCCTCAAGTGCATGCCCTTTGGGTTATGTAATGTTCCTGGTACCTTCCAGCGGTGCATGATGAGAATCTTCTCGGAAATGGTAGGGGATTGTTTAGAGGTCTTCATGGATGACTTCTCCATCTTTGGGTATAGTTTTGAAGGATGCCTTCTAAATGTTGAAAGGGTTTTGTCAAGATGCGAGGTTAAGAATCTCATTCTAAATTGGGAAAAATGCCATTTCATTGTAAAGGACTTGTTCTAGGCCATCTAGTATCTGGTAGAGGGATTGAAGTTAATAAAGCTAAGGTCGACATCATTCGTCACCCTCCCTCTCCTAAAACTGTTAAGGAAGTTAGGTCCTTAGGACATGCAGGATTCTATAGAAGGTTCATTAGGAATTTTAGCTATATTTCTTGACCACTTTGTGCTCTATTGGTGAAAGATGCTCCATTTTTATGGACAGAAAGCTGTGAGGAATCATTTTCTACACTCAAGTCAGCTCTTATCTCTCCACCTATCCTGCAATCTCCAAATTGGAAACTTCCTTTTGAGCTCATGTGTGATGCAAGTGACTTCGCTGTAGGAGCAGTCTTAGGACAACAGTGTGAGAAAACTCCATGTGTCATTGCTTATGCAAGAAAATCTCTAAATGATGCACAAATCAACTACACCACCACTGAGAAAAAGTTGATTGCTGTTGTATTTGCCTTGGAGAAATTCAGGTCTTATCTCTTAGGACCACCCATCATTGTCTTCACCGACCATTCAACCCTGAAATACCTTTTCCAAAAGCAAGATGCCAAGGCTAGATTGATTAGGTGGGTCCTTCTTCTTCAAGAGTTCGATTTAACCATTAAGGATAAAAAGAGTGTTGAAAATGTTGTAGCTGAACACCTCTCTAGGATGGAATTCAAAGACAACTCACATCACCTTTATGTGTCTGATTCATTTCCCGATGAGCACCTCTATTCAGTGAGTGATTGCCCATGGTATGTTGACATGGCAAACCACTTGGTTACGGGTGACATTCCAAAATTTCTCGGGACCCAAGCTAAGAGGAAATTCCTTTCTGATGTCAAACACTATGTGTTTGATGATCCTTACCTCTTCAAGTTATGTCCTGATCAAATCATTAGGAGATGTGTTCCTGAGTCTGAGCAAGAGTCCATTCTAAGATTCTGTCATGCAGAGGCATGTGTAGGCCACTTTTTCACAAAGAAAACCACTGCAAATGTCCTCCAAAGTGGTTTCTACTGGCCTAACCTCACTAAGGATTCCTACCAATTCTGCCAAAGTTGTCCTCAATGTCAACAATTAGGATCCCTTACCAAAAGGAATCAAATGCCCCTCAGTCCCATTCTTATCGTTGAAATCTTTGATTGTTGAGGAATTGATTTCATGGGACCCTTCCCAAACTCTAGGGGATACTTACATCCTCTTAGCTGTTGATTATGTCTCGAAATGGGTTGAGGCCATTCCCACCAAGTCCAATGACCATCATGTTGTGATCCAATTTCTAAAAGAGCACATATTTTCTCGATTTGAAATTCCTAGGGCTATAATCAGTGATCAAAGAACCCATTTCTGCAACCGCCCATTCTCTTCACTCATGTCTAAGTATGAGATTTCTCATAAAGTTTCCACTGCATAACATCCTCAAACCAATGGTTAAGCTGTGTTAGCGAATAGGGAGATTAAGCTAATTCTTGAAAAAAATGTCAATCCCTCTAGGAAAGATTGGTCCGAGAAACTCATGGATGCCCTTTGGGCATATCGTACAGTATTCAAAACCATCCTAGGAATGTCACCATATAGGTTGGTTTATGGCAAAGCATGCCATTTACTTGTTGAAATTGAGCATAAGGCATTTTGGGCAATCAAAAAAATGAATTTTGACATTTCTTTGGCCGAAGCAAAGAGGAAATTAGATCTTAATGAACTTAAGGAACTTAGGATGGAGGCTTATGAAAATTCAAGGATAAATAAAACTAGAGTTAAAGCCTACCAATCCAGGAATATCAAAGTCAAACATTTTGAACCAGGAAAATTCGTGCTCTTGTATAGTTCAAAACTTCAATTACACCCGGGAAAGTTATGGTTTAGATGGTCAGGTCCTTTCGTAGTTCATCATGTGTACCCCCATGAGGCTATAGAAATTCAAGATCCCATCAATGGTCAAACCTTTAAAGTTAATGGTCATAGAGTCAAACCATTCATTGAACCATTCCAAAAACAGGAAGTAGATGAAGACTTGTGTGAACCAACCTTAGATGAGGAAAACACTTGAACAATTAGAGGTCTATGTCGAGCTAGCGACGTTAAACAAAAGCGCTGCACGGGAGGCAACCCGTGGTTTTCATGTTTCTAATATTTTTGAATAATCTTTATTTTTCAAATAGGATTAATGAATCATTTTGATATTTAAAAAAAAAAAAAAAAAATGAGACTGTTGACCTGTTCTTCTATTACGAGTATGGGCGGGTATGAAAGGGGAGCGCCATATTCATCCGTGTCACGTGGTGTGATCCTTGAGTAATATCTTACCCAAAAATTTAAAAAGAAGACATTGTATCATTAATTTATTTTATTTTTATGTGTTTGTAGGTTAAAAAAAATAATAAAAAAAATTAAAAGGACACGTCGTAGGTCGTGGGGCAAACCCCGTCACAACCGGCGAAGCCGCGGGGACTCAAACCCGGGACCGAAGGGAGACAGGGGTGCGCGCTTACCACTGACCTACGACTTATAGTGCTTCCTTATTCTATAATTTTTGTATATATACTTATATTTTACTTTTTTTTGTTATATGAATAAATATATATATCCATATATATTGTTTTGTTTTGTTTGTTTGTTTGTTTTTTCCTTTTTCCATTAGGGAACTCTGCAAGTGACATGGATATCAAAAGACTACATTTGAGCAGCAAGAACTTCAACTTCAACCACCAGCTGACTTCATTCCATGATCCTCATATTGAAAATTCCTTTTAGAATTCATGTCATCGACCTCTACCCCCTTCTCAATTTTATTTTCTTTAAACACTGGGGACAATGTTAAGTTGGGGGTGTGAAAAGAATGAAAAAAAATTATTAATTTTGTATATATAAAAAATGTGTGGAAGGAAAAATTTCTTTAACCTTGAACATGATAATACATATTACACACTTTGAAACTGAATATCAAATAATTTAGCCTTCCCCCATCTGTTCGGTGGATGAAAGCTGGCTGCCACTTCGGGTCAAGGATAAAGAAGTCCACTCTCCCTTACTTTCCACTACCTTAGGTCCACCATACTCAAGTGGGATCCTTTGTACTGTTGGAAGCTCGACCCAAGCCTCTTGAAATGCCTATTTAAGGCAGTGGTGGTGGAGGAGTTTATCATCTAGGATGCTTTCTTTCATTGTAATGTTTTGCTGCGATTTTGTTGTCTCAAGTTTGTCTTTCACATGTAAGCTGTTCAATTCACCTTAATTTCTTAATAAAAGTTCTTCTCTTATTCTGTTGTTCTTCATATCACTTTTGATACCATTGGTTCAAGGTGTGAATTTATTCACACCAAACCTTGTGAAATTATCACACAACGGTGAAGTGATCGTTATTTCATTGATTTCCTCTCTCAGGAGTCTACTTCTCGCTTCCATTGAAACCATAGAATCAATGGAGGACTAACCCACTTATGGGTTGATCCAAGAGAGTAGCAAGGGGCTGGATTGGATGTTATTTACCAGCCCATTAATTTATGATGACCTCTTTTAATTGAGATTTTTATTTGATGATTTTGAAACTTCTTCGTTCTTGTTGAATTTTAAGGCCACATACTTCAAGTGCTAATAAGAACCTTTACCTTAGAGTGCTCCTAAATTTGATCCTCCAAGTGTATAGGTGATTAGAATTATGGTGTGTTGGTATTAAACCAGTAAGTGATGAAGTTGTTTGATCTTTTTGAATAAACCTATCTCGAATATAAGAAGTTGAAATCATTAAAAAAAAGAATCTGATCCAATCCACCCCCAACTGATAACCTAGGATCAACTCATTCTTTTAATTTGAATTCACTTAAGTCTCTAGAGTTCATTTAAAACCATCTAAAATCAACCCAAGTTGACCACTTCATATCCAAAAACAATCTATAGGATGTACGTGTCTGTAGGTTATTTCTTAGGTCTCTGAGGATTCAACAACCCAAGTTAAACTACAAGCGACCGCTTATACCTAAAATCTTGGGTAAATTTGGGCGAGACCAACAACGATAGTTCTCTGGGTGAGAAAAGAGTTCTGTGTTGTCCTAGAGAGACCGTTCCCCATACTCAAGAAATGTGTCGATGGGAGTAGCCTGAATTGATCTGGCATCCTGCAAGATATCCAAGGCATATTTCTTTTGGCAAAGAAAGATGGTGGCCGCAGAACGGGAGATCTCAATGCCAAGGAAGTATGTCAGTGGACTAAGATCTTTGGTGTGAAAGTGGTGGTGAAGCTGTCCTTTTAGTTGAGCGATTTCAGTGAAGTCGCTACCAGTGATGATGATATCATCAACATACACCACCAACAGGATACAGATGGAAGACGTTGTACGATAGAAGACGGTGGGGTCCTTTATACTCTGAGAGAGCTCTGGAGGCACGAAATCCTGGAGGGTGTTGTAGATACACCTCTTCAAAAAAGTCATGGAGAAAGACATTCTTGACATCAAGTTGATGAAGGAGCCAATGATGATGAGCGGTCAGAAAGATGGACAATCGGACATATGCCATCTTTGCAATCGGAGAGAAGGTATCAAAATAGTCGATACCATATGTACGAGCAAAGTCCTTCGCCACAAGTCCGGCCTTGAGGTGATGAAGGGTGCCATCTGCATTGAGGCGGACCGTATAGATCCATTTACCGCGGATCGCCTGTTTGCCTATCGGAAGGGGGACCAGATCCCAAGTGTGATTGTCGTACAATGCCTGCGATTCATCCCGCATTGCCTGAAGCCATCCAGGATGAGATTTGGCGTCGCCAACCGTGCGGGGAATAAATATCGCCTCCAGAGTGGAAAGATCCCTGTATGATGATGTGTACATAGGAGCATCCCGGCAAGAACGATACATTTTCGTAGTGCAATGGACAAGTAGTTTGGAGCCGAAGCAGGAGCATCGGACGAATCTGGGACGATGGTGTCCTCAGCCTGGACGGGGGATACAGTCGACGGGCGGCGGGAGTAGACAGTGCCAAACCGGTGACCAACAGAGTGGGGCACCGGAGGTGGGTGGATGATGTGGGGAAGACAATCATCGATGGTGGTGTCTGGATAGGGAGATGGAGAAGTGGAAGGAGAACCCTCAACAAACGATACATCAGTAGAGATGACATACCGCCGTATGTCGGGAGAGAAACACCGGTATCCGCGCAGAGTGCAGAAATATCCGAGAAATATGCAACAGAGGGATTTGGAAGAAAGTTTTGAAAGGTTGAGACGAGTGTCCCGAACCACAGACGCCCAAACACATAGAGTGGAATGAGTGAGGAGGGAGAGAGGAGAACAAAGTCCGAAAAGACGTCTCCCCCTGAAGGATAGAAGATGGGAGTTGGTTTAGGAGGTGGTAGCAACCAGGATGACATCAGACCAGAAAAGGAGAGGCAACTTCATGTGGAATAGGAGGGCACGAATAGTCTTCAGAATATGACGATGTTTTCGCTCGGCCACTCCATTTTGCTGAGGTGTGTCGGGGTAGGATGTCTGATGAATGACGCCTTTATCCTTGAGAAACTGCTGAAAGGAAGTGGATAAATATTCCCGTCCATTGTCGGAGCGGAGACATTTAAGGGAGGTGAAGAATTGAGTATGAATTTCATTATAAAAGGTCTGAAAAGTAGACTTCAGACCGATCACGAATAAGGTAAAACCATGTCATGCGCGAGTAGTCATCAATAAAGGATATATAATAACTCTACCCGGACTGGCTAGGAACCCTGCAAAGACCCCATACATTGGAATGAACAGGGTCGAAAGGTTTCGCGACACGCGGTTTCAATCGAGGAACATACGTCACCCGATGATGTTTAGCAAACTTACATGATTCACAATAGAAGGAAATGTGGAGATTGAATTGGGGGCAAAGCTTATGTAGGACGGAGGCCGATGGATGACCAAGGCGAGAATGAAGGTCAAGGGCATGGCTGAGGTGGAAGAGCAAACAAGAGATGGCGGGGTATCGAACATGTACACTTCCATTCCGAAGATGACCTTGACCAAGTTCCCGATTCATCGTCTGCTCCTGTAAAACAACACCAGAAGATGTAAAAGTAGCCACACAGTTTAAATCTTTGGTGAGTTTGCTAATGGAGATAAGATTAAATGGACTGTCAGGAACATGAGCTACTGAAGCCAGGTGAATAGACGGGGTCAATGAGCATGTGCCAAAGCTCACAATGAGGATTTTCGATTCATTAGCAACAGTAATTTCAGAGGCACCTGTATGCGGATGATAGGTAGTGAACATACCGGAATCTCCTGTGAGATGTTCAGATGCACCAGAGTCAAGCATCCAAGCTGTCGCCCGAGGAGAGATACCCGCGGTAGGTTCACCAGTCTGGACAATGGTGGTTGGAGAAGAGGAAGGAGGCAATACGGCCTGATCAGATTATATAAATGCAATCTCTTCCGGCGAGAGCGTCTGTCTGTACCGGGTACTCGAGACTAGTGACAGAGCATGGGACAACCGCTCAGGCGGGTGCACAGACGGAGGGATGAAGCGTGGGGCTGCTGTTCGGGAAGGCCGACAACTGAGGTGGGGGGGGGCTTTCCTGTGAGATGTTCAGACGCATCAGAGTCAAGCATCCAAGCTGTCGCTCGAGGAGAGATACCTGCAGAAGGTTTACCAGTCTGGACAATGGTGGCTGGAGAAGAGGAAGGAGGCAATACAACCTGATCAGATTGTATAAATGCAATCTCTTCCGGCGAGAGCGCCTGTCTGTACCGGGTACTCGAGACCAGTGACGGAGCATGGGACAACCACTCAGGCGGGCGCACAGATGGAGGGATGAAGCGTGGGGCTGCTGTTCGGGAAGGCCGACAACTGAGGTGGGGGGGCTTTTAGGAGCGCCGACGACTGGAGGTGGTGCCGGAGTCCTATGGGCGGAAGTGCCAACCATGACTGAGTCGGTGGGCGCTGCGCGGGAAGCAAGCCCCCGGAAAAGGGCCGTTGGTGCTGTAAGAGCCGTGGCGGTGACGGTAGCCCGCATAGGAGGCCGACCGAGACGCGCCGAGGAGGGCGGTGACTTGGAGATCGCCGGGAAGCCGCAAGTAGGGTAGACTGGGAAGGGCCGTGAGGAGGCGGGGCTGGGAGGCGCCGAGATAGGGCGGTGATCGGGAGATTGCTTGGAAGCCGCAAGTAGGGCGGGTCGGGAACGGCCGCAAGGAGGCGGGGCCGGGACCCGCCGAAGAGAGGCAGTGCCGGAAGAAGTCGTGACGCCGCAGGAGGGTGGGCGACCCTGTCAGAGGCGGTGGCCGGAAGCACCGAGGAGGGCGGGATGTCTGGGAGATCGAGGAGGCGGGCCTGGAGACCCGCTGATGAGAGGCGGGGCCGATCGACGTGGGAGACCGAGGGAGGGCGGTGCCAAATGTCACCGGGAAGCCCCGTGGAGGGCGGGCCCAATCGTCTTTGTTGGAGGTGGGTCGGGTCATGCGTGCGACCGGAGCAGGCGCCTGGGCTGCTCACAGGTGGAGCGCGCGCAGGGAGGGATTTGTCAGGGACCGTCGAGCAACGGATGGTGGAGGCCGACGGGAGAGGCTGGACGAGATGCGCCGACAGAGCCGTCTGGGTGGGGTGTGTGCTGGATGGGAGGAGCTGACGCACAGGGAAGGGAGGCGGAGATCCGTCGGAGGTCTGTCGGGTGTCTCGCACAAAGAGGCGGAGAGCCGCGTTGGGATCGGGAGGTGCCGAGAGAGGCGGCGACAACCGGTGAAGAGGAGGGCGACGACCTTGAAGGCTGGCGAGGCCGGATCTACAGCGGGACCGCGACGGGGCAGCGAGCCGGCATCTGGGCCTCAGAGGGTCGGCGAGCGGGTGGTCCGGCTACAAGGGCAGCGCGAACGACGTCGGGGTTCGGCAAGACGGCTGCAGAGGAGCGGCTAAGGGCAACGACTGTCCGTTCACGCGGCGCCCAGGGGAGGCTGAACGGTGGACCTGCTAGGGGAATTGTTGGAAAACCTAAACGGGGGGGAAAAATAGTAGGGAGGACTCGAATTAGAGAACACCCTCTGATACCATGCAGAATGGCGAATTTCCTTTACCTCAAGGTGAGGCAGAGACATCCTTTTATAGATGGATAAAATAGAATACACGGTGTGGTATTCCAACTGGTGATTCGGAAATACCCTCTATAATAAATAGGGTTCAACATATATGAATATAAAAAGATTATGTCAATAATTCACACTTCATACATCAAAAAGAAAATAATGCCAACAATTGTCACTCATAAATTACTAATGCCAACAAAGATTAAAACACAAGATATCTAAGGATTGAAGATTCTCTCATTATCGTTCTAATAATCATAAGGAGTGACATCATATGATTCTTCACAAAACAATTCTTGGACATCTTATTCACTTGCTTCTTTAGAATTGATGTATGTGTCCCCTTTCTCATTCTCTTCCTGTCGCTCCTCTTTCTTGTTTCTTTACTTTTTATTCTTGAATAATATCTAGAGATTTCTTTTTCAAAAACCTATTGTGAGAATTTGATGCTCTAGTAGTACGAGCTGATACTTCTGCTCCGTAAGCCGAAGCCACATCACCCCAAATCAAATCATCATCGGTTGCATCACGCTTCTCATTCGCAGCACCAAGCAACCACTTATTGCAATCATCAATTTCCTTTAACTTGGTAGGGTCAGTGGAGTTTCGTTCATTGAACCTACGCATCAAGGCTCTATTATATTTGATAAAAACTAAGCCATTCAATTTTTCTTGAGCAAGTCTTTCATCTCTTTGCATGAATATTTTGAAAAACACTCAAATTTCTTTCATAACTAAAAGCATTGCATGTAAGACTGAACACTTTTATGGCAACATGCTATGCGCCATTAGTTTCCCACCAATTAGTAGGAGCCCTCAATTTTTTACTTATAATGTCCAAATCAGTGATAAGGGTGTCCAATGCCTCTATATTTTGTTAAAGAATACCAATCTTATCAACCATGACTATACCATGGATCAATCTTTGAGTGCATTTAATCAAGTCCATATTTACCTCCTCACCAGCATCAATGTCAAGATGACCATAAAAGAACATTGGATTCAAAAAGTATTCTGTAACATACAAAGACCCTTGATTCATTTGCTCGGTCCATGACTTCATCTATGTATCCTATTAGAGACTTCCTTTCCTCATCAGCCTAACGAAGCTCTTCAACAAGTGGGCCACTTGATTTGAGAGAATAATCGACATTGTTCCAAAATGAGACACTTTGCACAATCAAAGCTACATCTTTTCGTTTTCGCTCCTTTGCCCATTTGCTTTGATTCCATTCAACCAAAATGTGCACTTTCCTTAAATCAGCTTGCTAATTATTCATGCTAGAAATTGTGATAATGTCAGTGGAAAATTTTGTGTTTCTATGTCTAACTCCCTCTCTTTGGTGAATTGCCATATCAAGTTCAACACATCGACCTGGTTATAAATGAAACCACCAAGCTTTCTTCAAAACTTTAGCATGTATAGGAACCTTTCAAATATTTTTTAAGATCAGGTCAAGGCAATAAGCAACACACGATGTTCAATACAAATTGAAATAAGTTGCCTCTAATAATCTTCCTATTAAAAATAAATATAAGTATATTAATAAGTAACAAAGAACATTGAAGGAAAATAAACGGTTAAGAAAATATCAACATAAAAAGTGAGAACAATGATATTTACCCCAGCAGGCGGCTGGGGTGGCAGGGGGGTGGGGTGCCGGTCGCGGATCGAGTCCCCAAACCGTTTTCTTTGTAGCGTGCATATATATAATGGAACCACCTTTAATGATATTTACCAGCAAAAATATCATTTGCAACACTATTAGTGATGACTTGTATCACATTAGATGGCCAAATCTTCTTGACAAATTTATCTAACAAATCAAACATTTTTGTCCTGCTCTTTACATAAGATGAAACATCAACTGATTCGATAAATACCGAGCCTTTTGGGCTATTAAACAATAAATTAATCAATGCTCTCCCACTTCGGTCCCCACCCAACCATATGCGATGATTGAACACCATTTTCTTTCCCACTGCTCCGTACATTTCTTCAATAATAAATTTGTATGTTCCCATTTATTTTTAAGCAAAGGAGCTCTTGCTTCATGGAAGCTTGAAGGTTTCATACGAGGTCCGCATTGTCCAATTGTCTCAATAAATGACGCAAAATTATTATAATTTACAACATTCAACATCATACATTCACGTTGAAAACAACTGATAAGCTCGATCTCTTTTCTCCTTGTATGCATCCATAACGGTTGTTTGTTGAACATTAAACATTTTTTTTGTTATATAACTTCTCAACTTGGATTGAAAAATGCATCTATAACTTTTCACTGTGATCGACCGTAGTTATCATGAAAGTAATGGAGAGTGTTGGGTAAACTGAGTCTCTCAAGGTAGCCATGTGTGTTGGTAAGTGATCGTTCTCAACAACGGTAATGTGCTTGAGTTTCATTCTAAGGTGACCTCGTAGTGATAGAAGAGCTTCAGGTGACCGAGGAGGGTGTTGGTTTGACCATGACAATGCTAAGAATCGGCCATGGGAAAGCTTTCGTCAACCGTGTGTATTTTATTTTTATGATAACAATACAATGTTGGTGATTAGTTCATTATTGCTTCCTTTTTGAGAACCAAATTCTTGTTGCACATGAATCTTACTTGAAATAGCTTTTGTTTCTACCAACGGATATTGCGACTTTTAGACCATGCACTTCATTTTCTTCCATAAAATCCTCTTCAATTACATATTGGCCAATTATATTTCTTTTTTCCTTGAAAGTCGAATCTTTAACAAGCTTCCTTATCTCCCTCTCACATGTTAGGACCAAGCTGAAAATGAAGGTGGTTGTTTTCAAGTGTTGTCTTTTGTTGTCAAGGAAAGCTTTTTTTTTTGAAGAAAGAAAATCACCTCACTTTGTATTTGGTGAAAATCGTATTGATGGTTGTTTTCAAAAGTACCGGACTCACCTCGGGTCCGATATGTGAAAAGATCGTAATGAGGAATTTATCGTTAATTGAAATGAGAGAATCGACCGCATGGAGAATGTATCTTGCTGGAAGTAAATGGTCATCAGATTCACTCTGAATTCGGTGTGGAAGAAGTGGTTGTTTTCATGGAGAATCGGAGTCTTTATGACTACGATAAAATAAATTCGACAATTCTTTGCCTATTTGTAATTCTCATAATTCATAAGTTGTGAAACTTATGATGAAAGTTTGATGAAAGAAAGGGGGGAGTAAAAGAGATGCTGCCGATTAAAAAGGAATTGTACCCAAATTTATCGTATCCGGGTGGAAGAGAAGAAAGAGATGCTGCCGATCGAAAAAGAATAGTACTCAGAATGATCGTATCCTGGATGATCGTTATCAGGATGATCGTATCTAGGAAATCGTACTCAGAAAGATCGTTCTCAGGCACTGTAGCAACCGACCCTCAACGTATTAAGAGGCAAGAGAATGAAGTTGATGGGAAAAGAGGAAGAAGTTTTTAGTGGTATCATGTTCAGAAAAGAAAGAAGCTGCTGATCGGACTCGGATGCCATCGTATTCAGAGAAGGAATTGCTTGACGAATGAAAAGAAAAGAAAAACATGAGATCAACAATTTAATCAACCATTTCAAAAGGGTTGAATTACTTTGTAGGTTTCGATTGGGTCAAGAATCATTTTATCAGTGTTGAATTGTTTTATATTTCCTACTGGGTCAAGAGAAGAAGTGGAGAAGTAAGAGTGGTTTGAAAGCGGAGATTGTTGAATGAATTGGAGTGGTATCCATTTCTTCAGACACTTTCTTACAATTGGTACAAAGCTTTGTTTTGAAGAAATCGGATTCAGAAAATTGGACCCATGAATTGAAATAGGAATGACAATTGAAATGAAAGTCTAAAGAAGATGTGAAGATTGTAGAAGAACCGAGAAGCTTCGAGAAGAGTTGATGAAGTCAAAATACACCCGAGATTTTAGGGAAAATTGAGATAAGGGTGAATTTGATTAACTGGGAAAATTTTTGGGATTCCCGTCAAAGCCACTCGAGGGTCACCTATAAAAGGTGAAAAGTACATTGTACTTTTCTGACGACCGATGTATTGTTAATGAGGGAGAAGCTCCGAGTTTAAGAGGGAGAAAGAAGTTTCCGTAATCACTTGTGTTGAAAAAGTTTTGACGGATTGAAGTGAAAAGAGAAGAGACAAGATCACAACGTTGTATTCAGCTTATCATCATATTCAGTGATAATCGTACTCAGCTGATTACCGTACTGGACTTGTCAATCGTATTTGGCTGATCATCGTATCGGACTGGATAAACGGATTCGGGATTTCCGAACTGAGGGAGAATCGTATCGAGGAGAATCGTACTGAGGAGAATCGGACTTGAAGGAATAAAACAGGGGAAAACAGACTGAGTTTTCATAATAAATTCAAGGAAGTTCTTACCTTCTTCTAGGTAGGAAATTGAAGAAGTGTTTTCAATTGAATACTTTTATGGAATTGAAAAGAAGCACAGGTAATATGAGTTGTTACATAAATTTTGTATTACCCTATTTGTGTTAAGAGGGTGCACATGCACTATTGAAATTGTTTACATTGTGCTACACGAGTGTAAGGGTATATCCTACTCGTTGTAATACATAGATTGTTTTCTAGTGGATTGTGTGGTATTGGATTATTTTCAAACCATATCAAGGACGTAACTATTCTTATTGAATAGCGAACCTTGTAAATGTTTTTATTCCTGTGGATGTGTAGTTGAATTGTTTTCAGCAGAGAATTGAATCTTTAACAGGAGACGAAAGTTGTTTCAAGGAAACATAAAAGGAAAATAGTATTACTGATTCACCCTCTCTCCCTCTTAGTGATACAATCATCCTGACTGGGCACTTTCATCACATGTGTTGACAACTTTGACATGCAGTTGTGTTTCTATATCCATCGGCCTAATGTTGTTTGCCTCTTGTAATACCCCCTCTATCCATCAACCTATTGTTGTTTGCCTCTTGTAATACCCCCCACTACCTCCCACTGTTATTTCTCCACAAAACTTGCATGTTAATAACATTTTTTTTCTTTAGGATCTTCCAACATGCAATATTCCCAAGCCAAAACTTTACTTGTCTTATTAGGCATTTTGGACAAATCACAATTCTTAAAATATACAAATATTTAAAGATTCAAAATAATAACAATAAGGTATAGCAACACTCATCCAACCCCCCCCCCCCCCCCCCAAAAAAAAATAAAGCACGGGGAAGGAATAGAAGGGGGGTCGCACAACGTAAGGAATGCCTATGCCTGGAGCTTCTCTGTTGCCGGATCGTGCGCTGACGGGAAAGAGCTTACGGTGGTCGGGTCGCTGCGCTCAGGTGTGACACATAATCATTGAGTAGGGTTTTTTTTCCTAACAAAAATGGCTATTTGATCGGGTATAGGCTTGGCTGGCTAACAACGATTAAAAAAAGAAAAAACAAAAAAAGAAGTGTTGAGAGAAGATTAGAGGGGGAGATGGAGTTAGAGTTGAAATTTTAGCTGGATGGGTGCATTGTGGCGTGATTTATATGTGTTGCGCTGTGAAGAGTTGGCTGGGGAAATGACTTTTTCTCTAGGCTGGTGTGTCACGCCGAGAAGCGTTGGGTTGTGCCGTGGTTCTTGTATAGCAGTGCGGGGTGTGAGCCGTGAGAGTTCGGTGTCACGCTGTTTCGAGGTGGGAGCCTGGTTGCGGGGCAAATGGGTTTGGTTGTGGTTTGGTGGTTTCCAAGCCATTCTTATGTGAGGTGAGTCTCTGGGTTATTCTGAATTGAGGCCTTTTGTTTAACCTCGCTCGAGTTTGGTTGCGCCATGATTGTCCGGGTCACATCGTGGTGGTCTTGAGGCGTTTTACCATACGTAGGTTGGATGTTGTTTGGGGTCCCTAGGTTTAATCTTACGTGAGCTCTTGGTTAATCTTCACGTGAGTGGGAATTGCAGCGTGCTTATACCCACTGTGACATGATGTCCTAGGTGGCTGATTTCTTGGTTTTGTCTATCTAGGGTTCATTGTGCCTCGGTGCCTTTCATTGCCCCGTGGTTTGTTTTGCAGTTCGTCAGGTTTGATGTGAGTAGGCCGAAGATTGCGTCGTGTTTTTCAAAGAATCGAGTATTGCGGCGTGACCACCTTGGTTGTGCCATGACCTTCATTAAATGCATTGAGATATGGTGGTTTTAACCGTGAGATTCAGGGAGAGATAAGGGGAAATCACAGCGTGAGTGCTTTCGATTTAGCCCTGTTGCGGCGTGATCATGACCTGTCACGCTATGATTCCTTAAATTTTCAGTTCTGTTGTAAATTTAAAAGCCCGTTCAAATACTTCTAAAATCCCTTGACTTCCTTCAAACTGTAGGCGACCGAAGATCAACCACTTAGCCACCATCTGATTGGTTTTGGCCTTTGGCTTTAAGAGATCAACCACTTTGTGATCCAAGGTGAATTTCTCATCTTCTTGGTTCCCTCCCTATCCTTTTCTTGGAGTGGCTGCGGCAGAAGTGCTGATTTGGTTTTGGTGGTGTTGTGTTGTAGTTTTGATGGGGACTGGTTGAGTAGGCCTTGTGGTTGATCCTCGTGTGTTGGGTGGTGTTTTATTGGAGTTTCCTTGTCGTCTCGTACAACGATTGTTGAAACTTCGGTTGAGGTAGGCAATTAAAGATTTCTCCTTCATTATTTATCTGTAAATTGTGGACATGTCATGCTTTTGTTTTCTTTGGATAGATGGTTTGGATGAACCTAATTAAGATAATGAACTCGAAGGAAATTGGAGGGAAGGGTGATTCACTTGTGCTTTATGATTTTTCCTTGATAATGCTTATGGTCTTGTTTAGATGTTGGTGCTAGAGACTTTTGTTTGCTACTATGATACGTGTTGCTTGCTGGGATATGTTGGGATCACCTTCCATAAAGGGTTAATCACATAAAATTGGTGATAAATTGGGTGTTAAAAATTGAAATTATGGTGATGATATGCGAACATGTAATTCTGATTTAATATGAAAAGAAGATTAAAAAGATGCCCTTCGAAGTGAATTGTGGCTATGATTGCTTTGTTTGATGCTGTATGTGGAGTCTCGCTGTGATTAGAGGTGTTTTGGCAGGTTGTTGTGGCTGGTTGGGAGGATGTGGTGTGGTTTGGCCGCGCTGGTGATGGATGAGCTGTTGTGTGGTTATGGTAGTGTTGGCATGGCTGGCTGTGTGGGAAGGAAGTGGTTTTGTGACAACAGTGGTGGTTGTTGGCATGTGTTGTGAGGCTGTTTATGTGGCGGTGTGAGATGTGAGAGATTTGTTCACCAATAAATTTTTATTATCTAATAATGCAGCATAGTGCGCACCCTAGGGTCGATCTCTCGAGGCAACAACTCACACACACTATTCTCCTATTGTCACTACTAGAATATACTAATATAATAAACTACTAATATAATGGGGAGTTATCAAATGCATATGATCAAAATATATGAAAATGAAAAACACAAAGAAAACAAGACACAAAGATGTTAGTGAAGAAAAAAGAAGTCATTGCTCTTGGGAGTTCACGGCGATGCTATCATTGTTTTTTAAAATATTAATTCTCAATATTCTACTCAATGTTGAGATCAACCCTATCACTCAACACCCTCCCATTGAATTGTTATTATCCCACACCGACCCTTCGCATGCAGGAAAATGCTCCCTCACATCATCGCCATAATGTTATTGCACCCGTATATAGCGTTATGATGACGAATGAGAGGAATAAAAAATTAACAGGAACAATAGCAGTGAAAGTGGTGGGGTGAGCCTTACACCAAAACCGGTTTCACCACTACTGAAATTCTAAGAATAGAATAATGAGAAACATTGAAGCACGATGAACTCAAAACATAACCACTCCTCCCTTGAATAACGAGGGTTCGTTCTCCATTTTCAGGGAGATTAGAAGGAGCACGGTGGGGGAAAACAAAAGTGAAAACAAAAGAGATGAGAAGAAGAAAACTTGACTAATGTATATTGAAAATATAATATACTATTACAACAGCATAACCCTTACAAAGATACACAAAATGACTAACCAAAGTTGCCAACTCTTTGAAATGGGGGGGAAGCGCAAATTTATAGAAAAAGTGTGGCCAGATTTTC
The DNA here is from genome assembly GCA_963277665.1 of Viscum album. NCBI lineage: Eukaryota > Viridiplantae > Streptophyta > Magnoliopsida > Santalales > Viscaceae > Viscum > Viscum album. Next base: position 458,140,848 of record OY728136.1, read on the forward strand.
TTCCAAAACTGTCCTGCTAAAGCTGGCTTCATTTCGGCCCACTTAATGACTGAATCTTGGAAGGGTGTCTGTATTGAAGTTGTTTAGATATGTCTTCTCTCTCCATTCACAAAATTTGAGCTCCATTGGCCACATAATGAAGTAGTTATGATAGTTTTACTCCGAAATTATTTTCCAAGGAGGCAAAATTTCGAATGGCCACTGTTAATGAAGATGTTCCCTGACATCTTATCTTTCTCCATGTGAAATTTAAGCTCATTTGGGTGGGTACATTGTGTGATATGAACCCATCTTCAAAATTCTCCAGATCTGGGCTTAGATTTTGAGGTCTGGATTGTAAGCTTGTTTTGGGCCTTAAAATGTTTGATTGAGCTGGGAGTCCGGTTGAATTAAATGAAGCCCAACATGTATTTGATCCTACAAAAAAGGAATTTCAGAATTTCAATCAGTGTAGATTAAGTTATGCCCAAAATACCAATTTGATATAAAAGTATTTAAATTCCAAAATTAGGTCATTTTCACAGTTAAGCTCAAAATATTAATAAAACCTAAAATTGAGACAATTACCCTTAAAATATGAAATTGTTGGGGATTAAAACATTAAATTACAGAATAATATATGTGTAGTTATGAGTTTCATCAATCCCCTACAGTTAAACATTGTACTTTTGGACAATCATCAAATGTTCGAATCAAAATCCTCACCAAAATCAAAAGTGAGAAAATTTTCAAGATCTTTTCTCAAATGAAATTTCATTATGTATCATCTATGAAAAACAATTCCCTTTCATTTTCATTTCACATTTAAATTCATTCAACCTAAAAAATCCATCTATCGCCTAATCACACCTGTTAGGAATAGGGGTGAGGGTTGCCCGTGTGTGGGCATGTGATGGGGGCAGCCTTGTCTTTTAATATTGTCAGGTATGGGCTGGTTTGGGCTGCCGTGTACGGGGCTGGGGGCAGCCTTATCTATTGCATTTTAATGGTTTACTGTTGTCAGCTGTTGTTGATAGGTGGAGGAATAAATAGTGGCAGCCAGCTGCTACGAGGGATAGGAATTAATTTGCTTTGTTCAGCTTGGCAGCTGTAAGGGGTCCGACCTTTGGGAGGTCAGGCTAGGGCTTCCAGAGAGCGGTCTTCTCCAGGAGCTTCCTCTTCCTCTGTCTTCTTTTTCTACTTTTCTGTAATTCCATTCAAAGGTTCGGTGAATCCATATAGTGCAGTCTTCTCTCTTTCATCCCTCTCTCGCTCATATTGTCTTAACAACTTGGCGACTCCGTTGGGGAACCGCATGCGGGAGAGAAGACCCAAGGAAGACTTGATCAATGCTGGCTTTTGCTGTTGAGTGGTGACACCACAACTGGGAACCATGAACTTTTGAAGGATACGATAACTGCTGGACGTTTGTTGCAGTAGGAACGAACGTTGCTGGAGACACATTCGTGAGTGCTGATTGGAGCCTGATGAACGAGGTTAACCTCTTTCCTGGTCAGGACATTGACTGACGCGTTTGCTGTAAACCAGTTGTTGACAGTTCGCTGCACGAGTCACGTTGGCAGCGGCTTGGGAGGAAAGTTCTCTCTCCTCTACTTATTTGTTTCCGTGCAAACTACCACATCTGTGTTTTGCATTTTCCTTTTTGAAAGGGAGGTCATTGATAATAGAGAGACAACAAGTTTGAGAAGACAAGATGCTGGAGAATGAAAAATTTGCGGAAGCTTTTGCTAGGAGACAGATTGTAATTGAGTGGCAACAACGAGAGCTACATATTTTGCTGGATCAGATGGAGGCTTTCGATGGATTACCAGGTCGGCAGGCGAATACTGGACAAATGATAGAGAAACTCAAGGGGAACGATTTTCATGTGGAATGTGGTTTGGTTTCTGAAAAATTGAGTAAGACAACCCTTGCCTTTCCGAATGGCAGTGGAAAAACTGAGATCAGCAGCAGTACGGGAGGAATTTTTAAACCTGACGAACCTGTTTTAACTGAAGGATTAAAAGGTTTGACGAAGAAAATTGAGCTTCTTTATTTTTCAGGAGGATCCATTGGGCTGGATCACTAAGGTGGAAGCATATTTCTGGTATTTTTGAACGAAGGATGACATGAAAGTACATTATTCTCAGATTAGTATGGAGAGCACGGTTTTGTTCTGGTTTCTCCATAGCTGACTGGAAATCCTTGTGTAAATTTGGAATGGTTGAAGCTGGCGCTTCTGGAGAAGTTTGGGAACGACAAGCAGCAGGTAGTTCCAACTGAATTGGCGTGGCGGGGAACAACAAACAACACTTCATCTTCTGCCCTTTGCGACAATGTAACTTTTATCAATTTTCCTAAATTGAAAGTGAAGATCGCAGCGTGGCGGAAGACAAATTGACAAAAGCAAACGAGAACTCTGTTTTTGTTGTTGTTGAACCTTTGGAACCGGAAGAGATCGGTGCTGGAACTACTGAGGGAAATGTTGCAGATACTGGAAGGGTTGCTGTTAGTGCGCTAGGAATTGCCACTTATGTTGCTCAAATTGGCTACGAGGAAAGAGCAGGGGGCGATGCCCGCAGTGTAAGAAGTGGAAGCTTGACAAATAAGTCTGGCAGTGCAGCTGAGCAAACACGGGGGCTGGGTGTGGTGGTGATGCAACAGACTTTTTTGACTGACGCATGGGCCAATACAATGGGCCTTGTGCGTGCTGGAAAGGCTGCCTATGGTTGTGGAGATGGTTGGAAAAGGCTACATCAAGAAGACTGCAGTAACTGGGGAATCTAGGATGAACGGATTACCTGCAGGATCAATCTTCAACACGCGCAACCGATGTATTCATTCTCTGTACATTGCAGCAGCTTCCTCCAGTACTAGTTTGAAGTCGAGGACAACGTTGCAAGCTGCCGTGGCTGGTTGTGTGTGTTTTCAGCGCCAACATATTTTTGTATTTTCTGCTGCAGCTGAGACAGCAGAGCTGAGTGAATCTATTGGTTATACCTTGGTTTCCTTTTGGAATTGTGTTGTAGTACTGAAGAAGGGCTGGACATGCGGGAATTAAGTGTGGCGTTGGTTGGCATACATGCAGAGTGTTCAAAAGAGGAAGGAGACTCTAAATTCTAGAGGTTTTAACAGGGATGTAACAAATGTTTCAAAACCGGGTGTCCCTACGACAACAGAGAATTTTCAGGCACTTGGTACAGGATTTGTCACACTAGGTGGTGATTTTTCTAAATGAATTGGTTCTGGTGGCGTTACATTTATGGACGAAAGTTTTCAGTTGAGCACCTCACACTGGATCATTGTGAACTTTGACCTCTTCCCTATGGCGAATGGTTGTCCGGAAACAAGTGGTTCTCAGGATTTAGAAATTCTCGATATGCAGTGTTCTCTGCCGGCTATTGTTTCCAAAGGGCGGGGAACTTCTTGGGTTTTGGTCTATGATTCTGGCTTCACATCTCTATAAGCAGCGTCTTTACTTGAGGTTATTGCAGCAAACGGGGAGGAAATGCCTGGAGACTTTTCTGTTCCTGGATTCCACCCTGATCCAGCTAGAAGAATATCGGCTGAACCAAAATTTGTTGTACCGAATGCTGCTAGGATTCGAGGCAGCTGGGAAGTGGAACGTGTTTTGGCAAAGTTTGGATCAGCTAGACTTGCTGGAAACAGCTTCCTTGGTGTTGCAGCACAATAAGAAATGGAACATGCCCTTGGCCTAAGTGGAGTTGGGCTTGGTTGTTTTGTTGCTGCCGGAACTGGACATCGAGTTATAGCCTGCTAACAAAAAAAGCTGGCTGCATTTTCATCGACTTGGTGCTGCTGTTATTAAGCTTAGCAACGAAGGCACAACAATTTTTGTGCGGCGGGGATCGTGTTCGCACCTTGAGGACAGGTGGTTTTTCTGCATGGGGGAAATGTTAGGAATAGGGGTGAGGGCTGCCCGTGTGAGGGCATGTGCTTGGGGGGCGGCCTTGTCTTTTAATATTGTCAGTTATGGGCTGGTTTGGGATGCTGTGTACGGGTATGTGCCGGGTGGCAACCTTGTCTATTGCATTTTAATAGTTTGTTGTTGCCAGCTGTTGATAGGTGGGGGGATAAATAGGGGGAGCCAGCTGCTATGTGGGATAGGAATTAATTAGCTTTGTTCAGCTTGGCAGCTGTAAGGGGTCTGACCTTGGGAGGTCAGGCCAGGGTTTCCCGAGAGTGCTCTTCTTCAGGAGCTTCCTCTGTCTTATTTTTCTACTTTCCTGCGAAGGTTTTGTGAATTCATACAGTGCAGTTGTTTTCACTCTTTCACCCCTCTTGCTCAAATTGTGCTAACAACATGTTAAGGTCCTCTTGCCAACAAGCAATGAAAGAGGAATTGTATATCAGAAAGCAGAAATTCGTACCGGAATTACAGTGTATGAGAGTGGGAGGGAAGGGAGAAGACCGACTCAGAGAATCCTCCGGGGGGGGGCTTGGCTCACCCGCCCAAGGCCGAAGTACTAACATCCTAACTGAAAGATGCCCTGTCTCTTCCCACTGCCCTTTTATTCCCTTTTCTATTTCAGCCCACGTGACCCACAATTAATTCCCCCTGTCGCTGCCTTCCTCCTAGAATAGTCCTGCCACGTGCCTTCGTTACCCCAGCTCTAACACTTGCCGCCCCTTGAAGGCCAATCTTGTCCTCAAGACTGAAAGAAAGAAACTGGTTACGGAGGGTGAACTCATCTTTCCACGTGGCCTCTTCTGCTGAGCGGCTCGCCCACTAAATAAGGAATTGTGGCCGGGCGACGCCGTCCCTCAAATGAAGACGGCGGGAGAGGACGACCTAGGGTTCTGGAGAATCTCTAATGTCACCTTCTAGTCCGGGTGGCAGAGTAGTGAGGATCTCCCGAGCACCCACAACCAGTTTTAATTGCGACACATGAAATACAAGATGAATTTTAGCCGAGGGGGGCGGATCTTAACAGTATGCAATAGGTCCAACCCGGGTGAGGATGGTGAAGGGACCATAAAAACGGGCTTTCAATTTTTGATGAATCCTTTGGGTGACGGTCTACTGCCGATGAAGCTAGAGTTTTAAGTACACACGATCAACGACCTGGAAGGAAACCTGTCGCAGGTGTCGATTCGCATGTCGTTTCATACAGTCTTGGGATCGAGCTAGGTAATGACGAAGTTGGCGTAATGCTTCCTCACGGTCTCCCAAGGCAGTAGCCACAACTGCTACGTGGACATCGGAAGACAAAAAACTCAGAATGGAAGGAGGTATCGCCTCAAACGGTTTAGAGTTAATGAAGGCGTGCCAAGTTGTGTTGTAGCTCCATTCTGCCCAAGGGATCCAAAAGAACCACGACCAGGGCTTTTCTTCTTGCAAAGCAACGCAAGTAGGTCTCAAGATAGCGGTTAACCATCTCAGTTTGACCATCCGTCTGCGGGTAATAAGCGGAGCTGAATTTGAGAGTGGTGTCATGGAGGTGGAACAACTCTGTCTCGAAGTTGCTAAGAAAAATGGGGTCGCGATCACTCATGATGGAATCGGGCACGCCATGCAGTTGAGCCACCTCCCAGAGGAATAGTTCAGTGACTGTTCGTGCAGTATATGAATAGTTAAGTAACAAAAAATGTGCATACTTTGAGAGGTGATCAACCACTACCAAAATCACTTCGCACCCCTTAGATTTCGGAAGTCCCGCAATAAAATCCATAGAGATGTCAATCCACACTGTTGTGGGGATATCTAATGGTTGCAGCAGTCCCGCAGGCGACAGGGTGGAATATTAAATCGTTGGCAGGTTTCACACCGTTGGACAAATTCCCTTACAGTCCTTTTCATATGAACCCAATAATGATTTGCTGCTAATTTTATGTATGTTTTGTAAAAATCCGAATGGCCCCCTTGAGAAGTTGAATGAAACTCAGTCAACAGCCTCAGTACCCACGGAGATGAAGCTGGGATCGCTAGTCGGCCGTGATAGTGCAACATTCCTTTAGTAACAATGAACCCTGGATAAGAGGATTGGCCGACCTGTAGTGTGCAAAGCATCCTCCCTAGGTAAGGATCCGCTGAGACGCCTTTGACCAAAGTACGACCCTCTTCCCAAACGGGTCGGACTGCAGCAGATGGAGGTGGGGCATGGCCTCCTCTCGCCGTGACAGAGCTTTCGCAACAGAGTTTTCTTTTCTGGGCTTATATTTAATTTCAAACCAGTAACCCAACAATTTGGCGATCCGACATTGTTGGTCGATGGTGGTGATTTGCCGCTGCAACAGAAACTTATGACTCCTGTGATTGGAAAATACCGTGAAAGGACGAGCCAACAAATAAAGTCTTCAACTAGAGCTATGACCTCCTTTTGTACACTGGTTTGGTGAGGTTCAGGTCGGACAAAGCCATGTTGAAGAAAGCAATGGGTTGACGGCCCTGAATAAGAACAACCCCAATGCCGTGCCCGGATCCATCGCATATGAGCTCAAATTCTTTAGAAAAATCGGGTAAAGCCAAGATCGTGGCTTTCGTCATCAACTGCTCCAAACACCGTAAGGCGTCTTGAGTTTCAACAGTCCAATGAAAGCCATCTTTGCTGCTTAAAGCTGTGAGGGGTTGAGCCACCTTGCCATACCCGCGAATGAACTTTCTATAACACCTTGTGAGGCCGAGGAAGCCACGAACGCCTTTCACTGTAGTTGGAGGTGGCTAGTCCAGCATAACTTTTACTTTACCAGGATCCACTGCAACCTCAGAGAGAGAAATGTGGTGTCCCAAGTACTCACCTTTTGCTCGCCAAAGTGGCATTTTTTCCTGTTGGCAAAAAATTGGTGTTCATGTAAGCGGTGAAGCCCAACTTCCACATGATGCAAATGAGTAGGCCAATCAAAGCTGTATACGAGAATATCATAAAAAAAATTAGAACTGGTGGAGCAAAAAACAAAATAAATCATTCGTAGTAGCTTGAAATGTGGACGGAACATTTATGAGGCCAAAAGGCATCACTAAGTATTCATAATGGCCACTATGTGTTCAAAATTTTGTTTTCTCTACATTTGACTGGCACATCCGGATTTGATGATAACCAACCCTGAGGTCTAACTTTGAAAAATAGGTTGCTCCGTGTAATTCATCAAGCAGTTCTTCGATCACTAGAATTGGAAATTTTTTTGGTATTGTTGATTTATTCAGAGATCGATAATCAACACACATCCTCTAAGAGCCGTCTTTCTTTTTCACTAACAACACTGGGCTGGAATACGCGTTGAAGGTTGGTCTAATGACGCCCTAGTCCAACATCTCCTGCACATGACACTCAATTTCAGTTTTTTGGAGATAAGGGTATTTGTAAGGTCTGATTGAGACCGGTCCCCGACTTGGAACCAGATTGATTGCATGAGCCCATTGTTGGTTTCCCGGAAGTCCCTTAGGTTCGGAAAAAACCATAGGAAAATGATGAAATAGCCCTAGCAAATCCTGATTTTGGGTCTTAGTTAGAGGTGTCACCTCATTGCTCTTTCCACCAATTATGTATCAGAGTTTGGTTTGAGAATAATCCCTACGTCTATGGAGAGACATAATTTCACTATAATTCGGGAGCACAAATACAGAGAGAATATCGGAGTTTCACAACACATAAACCCTAGCTCGAAATGAGTTAACAAGGAGGACAAAACACTGTGCCCCCAACCGCACAACAAGTCCAATGTGCTACAATGAAAAGTGGTCGGAAGTCTGCACTGCTACAGTGCTGCGATCAATCAAGTCCAAGCCGCTACAATGGTCGGTGGAAAAAAGTCCGTAGAGCTACAGTACCGTAGTATGGACTACAAACATTCGGTCCAACATCATCCAAGCAGATCGGGCTACACCAATCCAACAATCTCCCACTTTGAGCCCAATCCGCTAAACCAACCCGCTTCGATGCAATTGACTTAGACAACTTACTTAATCTGAGCTTCTCCTCTTCCTTCACTCGTTGGTGCGTGCTTTGTATACACAACTTCAATTTCAAGCTCACGGTTCATGATATGCCAACTATTTTCCTTTTTGTGCTCACATAGTGTTGTCCCATATTTTGCCTCTCATCCTCCATTCATCAGTAAGACCAACAGAGGCACAACGGTGCCTCAACTTCTGTATTACCATCGAATTTGTCAATATGTACGTCGGATTGTTAGTTCCATGAATCTTCTGCAATGTCAACAACTCATCTTTCAACAAACCTTTGATAAAATGGTACTTCAAATAGATCGGGCTACACCAATCCAACATTCCATCCTCTGTTGCGGTCCTTCCAATCGAGCTTGAAGACAAGTCTCCATTGCCCAGACCTCTCAATCTCCTTCCACCCGAGGAATGATCTGGCAGGTCGGACCAAAATGTTAAGGTCCTCTCACCAACAAGTAGTAAAAGAGGAATTGTTTATAATAAAGCAGAAATTCGTACCTGGAATTGCAGTGTATGAGAGCGGGAGGGAAGGGAGAAGACAACTCTGAGAATCCTCAAGAGGCCCCTTGGCTCACCTGCCCAAGCCTAAGGGTGAAGTACTAACCTCCTAATCGAAAGATGCCCTCTCTCTCCCACTGCCCTTTTATTCCCTTTTCTGTTTCAACCCACGTGACCCCCAACTAATTCCTCCCGGCGTTGCCTTCCTCCTACAATAGATCTGCCATGTGCCTTCGTTCCTCCAACTTTAACACAACGCCTACCTCACATTGAAATTCATGCCACTCTTCACTTGTGAGAAATTAAATCTTGAGTTATGCTCGTACGTGGAAAATGCAGATGTCACCATACATGGAAAATGCGTATGTCACCATAGACTTGTAACAGTTCACATATCCACACTGCGAGACAATTATTTTCGATCATGAGGACTTTTTCAAGGTGAATCCTGTGGCTTTGTGTTGGTGGGTAAAAACATTTAAAAATTCAAGGTTGAAAAGTGGAGGTTAAACTCTTAAATATCAATGCATGAATATTCAAGTGAAAACCAAGAAATACAGCTCGCTCAATTCCCCTTACAAATGAAACACACACCCCATTTTGACACGGGCCATGAGTCAAAAAAGTGAATACAATGAATGATTTCATCATAATTCTCCCCGTTTTTTTTTGTTTTGTTTTTGTTTTTTTTCATGGAGGAAGAGCTTTAAATCAAATATAATGAATGAAAGACAATTTGTGCCCTCAATTTTTAGGACAAAAGTCATATATATAAGCACAATGAATAATTCAAGCTCATCTTTATTTTTTTGGGGGAACTGGATGATTGAAATGAAGCACAATGAATGAAATTGGCTTATGCCCATTCGTCAAATGCCCAGAATAATGACACATCTCACACATCCCATACGCCCAACAATGAGATGCATCCCAACGAACATACACGAAAATCCCTTCCCCCCACCCAAACTTAAAATATTAATGCAAAAATATTAAGAGTGAAGGGCATGTAAGGAAAAATCAGCATGTAATATGGCTTAAACCTATAAGGCAATTCATGGCTTTTAAGGGCTAAACTGTTGGTTTGTTGTTGCCCGATCCGATTGGGCCGAATGCTTGTGGCCCGCAACTGTAGCGGAGCTGACCGACCGACACCGACAGGCACTGTAGCGGTGCGGACTTCGGGGTCAACTTTACTGTAGCGCTTTTGACAAAGCTAGCCGCCGTTCACTGTAGCGACGCAGACTCACTCTTCGAACAGTGATCATCTTCTCCATTATTTTATAGCCCATTTTCGGGTTAGGGTTTCCACTGAAAATCCTCTGTAATTTTGTGCTCCCGAATAGTGAAAGTTCTGCCTCTCCCGTGGACGTAGGGATTATTCCCGAACCACGTAAATCGCTGTGTTCTTGTCGCTTTTCTTTCTTTCGTTTTCTCGTTTCTGTCGTTGTGTCTCCCGACGATTCCGCAACATAAACAAGGGTAAATATAAAGGTGAGTCTAAATATATGGCTTGCCACAAAAACGCCTCAATCACATCAAAAACAATTCATGAACTCCAAAGCTTTAAAATAGAATAATCTGAAGTTTTGGTTTGCATTCAAAATTCGAGTCTCTCAAGAAAATGTGGGTATTAGGTTGAATATGTCTGAAGGGTTCAGGAAATCTCACCGGACAGGAAAAAAATAATAGTCCTTGTTTCATGGACATGAATTTCAAAAATTGGCTTGATATAAAAATGATTGAAAATCAAAATCCAAGAAAAAAAGTTTCCACATCAACTATCATTTAAAATCAATTTCTTTCAAAATCATGAAAAATCACTCAAAATCAATTCAAGTGTGAAAATTGAAAATGAATATTCATTGAAGCTTAAAGTTTAAAAAAAAAGGAAAAAAAAGAAGAAAAAGAAAAAAACATAAAACTCTTAAATAGGTTGACACCCCCACACTTAAATTTAACTACCCATCAATTAAGCTCAACAAAAGAAAAAGATGAGGGCTGAATAACCAAAGAGAAGGAAAGGTACAACCTGAATTTTATTTCCAGTGGCAGCCTTGAGTTAAGGTCCCAACCACTAGCACTTAGACCTAGAATGCTAGAACAAAACAAAAAATAAGAAAAATATTGGAAGAGAAAGAGAGGGAAAAGAAGAGGTATAGAACTTGGGTTAACCCTCCAAGTGGCTGTTAGTTTTTTGACCGTCTTCAGTTGGTACTGAAGGTTCCAGGCGCAACGGAAGCGCTAGATGGGCATGCTCAATTCGGCTTTTTGTCATAATTGATGATTAATCTGAGATGTTCGTCGATGTTAAACGCCGTTATTAACAGAATTGAATCAAAGATTAATTGACGGATGTACATTGGAACCAAAGCACAAGATCATCACATATTATTTATAATTAATTTAAACAATTAAATAATTTCCTTACGTTGAATTCTTTCTTCGTCGGTGAATCTGATAACGTTTCTATGTCATACCGTCGTTGCATTGTAGGAACCAAAAGTAGTTTCTCTCCAACGGTGATCTACATGTGCTCCTTGCATATCTGAACGTCGTTGTAGGAATCTCCGGGTGCTAGCGTGGTTAATCCTAACGTTTTCGTCGTTCGTTTTTGATTGCCCCAAAAATCTCTTCAAGGAATGATTCTCTTCGATCTCTCTAAACCTCGAAGGTATGGAGGAGGATCGCTCTCCGTTGTTGAGAGCGTTCTTGGAAAAGGACCTCTCTAGGGCTTTGAGATAATTCTCTCTAGATGTCGTTGTGCACAACAAATGAAATGACGACCCCTTAAGAAATACTGTAATTGAGTTTATATACTGCTAGGGTTAGAAAATAATAACTGCACATTCGCCCTTATTATTTTCTTAATTCCTGCGGAACTCCATGTCTATAATAATAATAATAATAATAATAATAATAATAATAATAATAATAATATTTCTTGACATTGCTAAACTCACGAATTAATTAAATATTATTTATTCAAATAACATTCAAAATATATTATTTCTCATCGGACCCTTAAACTCAGTCCGCTTGCTTTGTTTCATGCAGCGTGTGTGCTGACGTTGTAAGCTGTAACCCGCCTTTTAAATATCATTGCATTATTCACCAATAAATAACTGAATATTATATTTACTAAACAAATAAATGTTTATTAAATATTCTGCTCAAAAGAATACTTTCGAATAACAAGTGACGGAATATATGCGATCAAACATACATTAATAATTATTAAGTCACGTGCGAGAATAATATTTATTCAACTTGTTAAATAATAAATAATACTATTATTTAAATAAGGTTCTGGATGCACTCAGTGGGCCTCTTTCTCAGTGCAATTAGAGGAAATAGTCCAAAGTCCAAGGTTAATGCCGCAACGACATAAAATCCCGTACCGCTTACTGTGTAGTATAATCTTTTTATCGCAATATCTCTAATCATGCATGTTTCATGCTAGTATCATCAACCTATGTGCTCGATTTATCTTTCTTTGATTTTTCGGAAATTGAACTTGCTTACAAACCTAGATGGCCATGAATTTATTTTGGCTGTATCATTTCCAACAAAGGGTATGAGATATCAACCTCCGTTAATGATCAGAAAGGATAAATTTTTTCTTGCATTATTCATTAATAAAATATCACTCATGACGCACCCAACGTCCTACTACGCCGCGAACGTATGTTGTCATGATTTTTTTCAATATATCAAAGTACGCGATTTAGAATATTCATTAATTATAATCTTAAAGTCTAAGGATCAATAAGCACGTCTGCAGATAGAAACATCCAATTACACATATAAATGTGGATTTCATGCCGGCGGATCTTGTTATCATAATCTCCTACGCCGGAAATTACCAAATGCATACACCATGAGAAGGTGCCTCAAAGTCCTATGAGTCTCCACCTCTGATAATCTGTTTCATCTGTGCCTTAAATGATTTCATCTTACTATAGAACATATATTTAAGAATACCGTGGTGACACATCTGAGTTCTTATCATAGTGGAGAATTGTTATGACCTTTTAGCGAAACAACTACTCTTATGACATTATTACATACTATGTTACGCAGAAGAACAATCATGATGCGATATGTAGTTTATTAATATTCAAAACTATGAATACAACTAATCATAAAGTACATAGAAGTTGGTTATAGGGCACCAACTCCAACAGACGGTTCCACTGGTCACCAAAGTTTGACGGTGGATGTGGCTTGCGTGATTTGAACCACCACATTTTTTTACTTCCAAAGTATACTCTACCCAGGTTGTAGAGGACTTCATGGATAGAGTAAAACAATTCCACCCTCTTAGCAATGTACTACAACTTGTAAGCTAGGGGAAAGAGAAAGAATGCGTCCTCTTCGTTTACTGCCATTACTTGTGTGGCCTCTTCAACTTCAAAATCTAGGGCTTGTTTATGTGATGTTGTTTCAGAAAATTCAGCACATGGGAAGTGAGAAAACAATTCAATTTGAAGATGATTAAAACATTAAGAATCCATAAAGAAATTTTCCCCTTTAAGTTGGTCAGCTTGGAATGTAATTTTTTCTGGTAGGGCCACTGGTAACTCAGTCTTAGTAGGTGTATCATCTTCTTCATCACCATCCTCCAAGGCCATCCATGTATTAGCCGAATCTGAAAAATTAAAGCAGTTGGAGGTAATACTCAATTCATTTTCAATAAAATCAGATTAAAATGAATTCAAGATTGAGTAAGCTCAGCTTTTAATTCTTCTTCTTCGTTTAGTTTCACTTGAAGTTTTTTTTTTGTGGATGGAGGCAGGTTGTCAATCTCCTCTCATTTTTCTTCAAATTCCAGCACTTGGGTGGTGTCTTATTCCAAAGTTAGAGAGAGGTACAAAGATATTGATTTTTCATTGACAAAGATGGGAGAATCATATACCTTTTTTGCTTCTATAAAATCAACCCAATATTCATCCAATTCATTTTGTTCTCCCACACGCGCATTAGTTGAAAAGACTTCTTCTTCAGCCTCATCTGGCAATGGCATGGACAAATTTGAGATAAGTTCCTTCATAATTTGTTCCTCACACGCCTTTTCAATTGAAAATGTTGGAAGGACAAGCTTTGATTCTTCTTTTTCTTGAGCTTCTTTCTATGCTTCCATTTTCTTCAGGAGGAATTAATTTCCATTTGATTTTTCAACTCTTCTATCATTTTTGCATTTTGTTAAAATTGAATATTCCATGCTTCTTTCCCACTGGACTCATCAAAATTGGTTAAAAGATAATCATATGAGAAATCACTTTGAAATTCCATACATCCATCCATTCATCCAATGGCCCGAAGGCCTTCAATTTTTTTTATTATTGATAAGTCCCCCTTTTAAGGGAAGGAGGAGGAAACCTAAAGACTTCATGGACATAGGAAAATCATACCCGAAAGACAAAAGAGTGAAAACCAAATTGAAATCCAGAGTAGCCCCTCCCAACATAAAAACAAAATGAAGCACTCCAACGATGCAAGGCAAACAACCGAATCCATAAAGCACTGAAAATGTAAACCACCAGCTCTGAATCCTCCTATGGGTCTATTCCAAGTGATCAAGTCCAGCTTCACAGCTCTCCACCTCCAGGATCGAACCAATTAAAAACAACTTCACCGAACACATCAAAAGCCTTAAGAGAACCAAATCACCTGCAGAGTCAGGAAAACAAGCAAAAGGGTAGAGCCAAGTCGAACTCTCCCACAACGATCACAACGAGGACCGAAACCAGAAGAACCCTGTCGTTATCACAAGGCACCCTTCAAACACATCCACAGCAATCTGAAAAAGAGGAAAAACCAAGGAGAATGGAGCCAAATCTTCTCCACCCAGGACTGGAAGATCCAACACCATATCCATAGAACATCACCGAAGCGGGGAACCGAGAAAGTCCGAGACGGCAACACCGCTCTGGGTAGGAGCCGATCAGAACGAAGCCGCAGAAGAACCCACTCCATATTCCAAATCAGACAAACCACAGAAAGCGGAAAGGACCAGTGGGAAGAACAAGGACACCTCCGAGGACGACACCATGAAAATAACATCAACAACGCATTGAAATCAAAGATGACAAACCGAAACCAAACCTCCCTCCTCCAAGACGCTTCAGAACAGACACCAAGCCCTACCAAAATGCGCCCAAAGCCAGACAGTAGCTAGATCTCGATTCCAGAAGCCGACACTAAGCTGTAAATCCAAAACCAAGCCACCGAAAGCCGTCGAATCGCGTCGTCGCCAAACCAAAGCCAAATAGCCACAGGAAGCAGATGCCAAGACCAAACCACCGGAGCCTGTCGGATATGCCGTCACCGTGCCGAGATCTGACCACCAGTGTCATTGCCAGGACGCACCATCGCCAATCCAAGAGAGCCGGAGCCAGCCAGAGCCGCACCAGAACCACGTCGAAGATACCGCCGATTCGCCGCCTCTGAGATGAGATCCTAAAGATGCCTTCACCGAGCCAAACCACCTCCGATGTGAGATCCAGAGAGGCCAACACCGAGCCTTAGTCGCCACCCCGGAGGAGGGGGGAGCCGACTCCTGTGAAGAAACCCTAGGTGCACCGAAAAGGCCATACAAAAATAAGGATGTGCAATGAAGTTCTATACTTTTGGTTTTTGAAATATATGAATTTTTAGGTGTTTTTTAAAAAAAATAGCGTGAGCAAAAACTTGGCTTCCCCGGTAACGACGCGAAATTGATAAAAAAGATTTGTCGTAGATCCCTCACCAATACATTTTTATTTCCTGAGAATGCAGCATAGTGTGCACCTCCTATTGAATAGTTATTATCCCACACCGACCCTCCGCATGTAGGAAAATACTCCCTCACATCATCACCATAATGCTACTCCACCACGTATGCAACATTATAACGACGAAGGAGAGGAATCAACATTTAACGGGAAGAAGAATACAATAATAGTGAAAGTGGAGTGAACCTTACACCAAAACCGGTTTCACCACTATTGAAATTCTAAGAATAGAATAATGTGAAACACTGATGCACAACGAACTCAAAACATCGCCACTCCCCCTCGAACAAGAATGGGGGTTCTTCATTTCCATGGAGATTGAAAGGAGCACGGTGGGAGAAAACAAAAGTGAAAACAAAAGAGATGAGAAGAAGAAAACTTGACTAATGTATATTGAAAATATAATATACTATTACAACAGCATGCCCCCTACAAAGATACACAAAATGGATAACCAAAGTTGCCAACCCTTTGAAATGGAGAGTAATTGCAAATTTATAAAAAAATAATGTGGCCAAATTTCCTTCCAAAACTGTCCTCTGACAGTTGGCTTCATTTCGGCCCACTTAATGGCTGAATCTTGGAACAATGTCTGCATTTAAGTTGTTCAGATATGTCTCCTCTCTCCATCCACAAAATTTGAGCTCCATTGTCTATGTAATGAAGGAGTTATGATAGTTTTACTCCGAAATTATTTTCTGGCCTGGGGACTGTTCATATTTCAATGCACTGAATTCCCATGCATTTATGGCATCGACGGAGACAAAATTTCGCATGGCCACAATTGATGAAGCTGTTCCTCGGCTTATCTTTCTCCATGTGAAATGTAAGCTCATTTGGGTGGGGTGCATCGTGAAATATGGACCCATCTTCAAAATTTACCAGATCCGGGCATAGATTTCAAGGCCTGAATTGAGAGCTGGTTTTGAGCGTCAAAATGTCGGATTGAGTTTTAGGTCCAGTTGAATGAAATGAAGCTCAACATGTATTTGATCCTTCAAAAAAGGAATTTCACAATTTCAATTAGTGTAGAAGAAGTTATGGCCGGAATACCAATTTGATATAAAAATATTTAAATTCCAAAATTAGACCATTTTCACAATTAAGCTCAAAATTTTAATAAAACCTAAAATTGAGACAATTTCCCTTAAAATAAGAAATTGGTGGGATTAAAACATTGAATTATAGAATAATACATGTGAAATTATGAGTTTCATGAGTGAGCTTGGTTGTTGGGGTTGTGTTGTAGTTGGAATAAATGAAATTTGTAATGGGTAACGGGCTGGAATTGGCAATGATGGGCTACAGAATGGTTAATGGTTAATGGTAATTGCTGAGATGGTTGTTGTTAATAAACAGTGGGTTGATAACGGTAACTAATGATGGTTGGGATTGATAAGTGATGTAACGAATTAACGAATAGTGGTAAGTGGGCCGATAATTTGAAATGGAAGAGTACAATGAGGCAATAATGGTTGAAGTGAATGTGATTAATGACTAATGAATGGCTTGACATTAAATATGGACAAATGAATGAGATAATGAATGTAATGAGGGCGATAAACGGTAATTGTGGAAGTTGTAATGATGATATGAGTAAATGAGAAATTAATGATGATTGTGATGTCTTGTGTGGAAGTGTGAGGTTGGTTTGTGGTGTTGTGATGACAACGGTTGTTAGTGCGAAGTAGTAGTGCTATGAAGGTTAATATGGGTGATGACAGTGTTGGTTTGCTGTGAAACCCTTGGGGTTGGGCTTTTTGTGTGACTATTATACATGATATTTTCTTGTTATATTTTACGCAACACCCAAGTTAGATAACCTTACCGACGCATATATGGTTTTGGGTTTCAAATGTTTTTCCTAACATCCAGATTATAAAGCGTGAAGTTCCAAAGGATCAAATAACAATTGAGGGGGGATCAGTTGTTCACTTTTTTTAAGTTTCAATACTTTTAAAATTGAACCCCTACAACATGTTAAAGTTCATATCCTTATCATCTTTTGGTAAATACTCATGCATGCAAAAGTAGAAAAACAAGTAAAACACACGAGATTTACAAGGTTCGAGCTCAGTATGAGAACCTACATCCTTGCCATAACCACTCCCGTGGGTCTAAAAATTCACTATAATGAAGAAGTGAATACAACTCATGGCAATTCCCGTTAGACACCTTCTATCTCCCGATATGAATGATTATACTGACTCCCGTCAGTTTACAAACTTTGCTTATAAAACAATTGACTCACAACAAACGAACAAAAACTTTGTTCAAATTGCTCCACAAAAGTTCTTGGGTCTGATGACCGTGAGTCCAATGGCCTTTAGTTCGATGAACCCAGTCCGATTGACACGGTCCGATTGATTCAATACGATGCTCTCTTTCTTAATATGCACTTCTCAAACTCTGCTCAAATGCTCAGTACGATCTTCCTCAGTCCGATCTTCTCAGCTCGGTAAACAAAACTTTCATGTGTTCGACCTTCTTCTGAGATCTCAGTCCGGAAAGAAAACTTGACAAGAATTATGCAGCCCTCCGCCTTTTCCGCACTCGTGAAAAAGTTGCAAAGTACGAATGTACCCCGCTTCTATTTATAGGCACCTCATAATATCAAAGGCAGGAAACTGAAATTTTTTTCCCGCTTACTCAAATTTTAAATCTCCGAAAAACACTCACATTTAAACTTCGACTGCTTCAAACTTTACCAAGATTTCTCCGAAATCAGTCTTCTCGAACATACTAACTTTTCTTCAGTTCGATGTTACTTCCTCAACTTCAGTTTGATCAACTTCCTCAGCTCATTACGATCTGTTTTTCTTCCTCTGCTCATTATGATTTGACTTTTTCCTCTGCTCATTACGATCTGACTACCTTACTCTGCTCGTTATGATCTGACTTTCTCACAGAAATTGCATTCGATGTATCGGTGTCTGCCCCTGGTCCGATGGATCTTCCTCAGATTAGTCTGACTGACTTTCTTCATTATGAAAAATTTCTCATTACGATGGAAAACTCATTACGATGTTCTGCATCCGATGATAACTCCACTCAGCAACTTTGAAATTCTTCAAACTCCATAAGCTTTACACATTCAAACTTTTGACAACTTCTAGATTCGATCTTCTGTGTTCGGGTTTTCGAAACCAATACAAACTATTCAGTGACCTTCATCAGCCTCCATTCTTCAAAATACTTTATCATGATTTATGAGAACTCCATGACCATCAAAGCATCTTCGGACTTGAGGTTGGAAAGTTTAAGAACTTTCTTACTCCTGACATCACTTTCTTCATACAACCTATTCAACTCAGACTTTCTAACTCAACAACTTTATCTGATTACAGTAAAGACAACCTTCCAGCAATCAACAATTTCTGTCACCGATTCTTTTGGATCCGATGATCTGTATATTTGATTCATCGGTTTGATTGAAAATCAGCATCTTCGACTTCTCACGTTTCTTTACACTGATGAATTTTTGAACTTCTTGCTGATGGATCTGAGTCCGATGGTGCGTCCGATCAACAACTTTACAAAACTTTCAACTTTCATCTTCCTTACACCTGCCTCCGGTACTGCTCAGTCCAAAAACCTGGTGTGCACAATCTTTTAGAGGCTGGATAAGCTAGGAATAAATGTTTTTGCAAGATACTGAGCTGAATTTTGTCATGGGAGTACGAAACAATTTGAGGCTTCTGCTCACTGAAAACTATTATGTCACCATTTTCATTCCTGCACTTTGTTTATTTCTTGGTTGCGCATCTTGAAATCTGGATGTGGGACTGGGGAAGGGAATGAAAATTTTAAAGCCAAATCCCATTTTTTAGAGGCTGGATGAGCTAGGAATAAATGTTTTTGCAAGATACTGAGCTGAATTTTGTCATGGGAGTACGAAACAATTTGAGGCTTCTGCTGACTGAAAACCATTATGTCACCATTTTCATTCCTGCACTTTATTTCTTGGTTGCGCATCTTGAAATCTGGATGTGGGACTGGGGAAGGGAATGAAAATTTTAAAGCCAAATTCTATTTTTTCCCTTTGGTCTACATGCTTGTATATTTTTACTGGGAAACTATTAAATTGTGTACTTTTAATTGTTATGGTGATTGAATGCATTGAATTAAATTGTGAGGTGATTGAATGCATTGAATTAAATTGTGTACTTTTAATTGTTATGGTGATTGAATGGGATAGGATAGGGGCATTTACCTCGTTACCTATAATCTGTACATTTATTATTGACTTGAGAAACCTAAATGAGTCCATTTATGTTTGATTTCATTATTTTCTGCCAGGAGAAATGCTTTCCATGACGTCTCTTCTAGCAGTTCATTGTATCATACGGTATGATCTAAAAAATCTCATTTTATTTTCATTTAACCATTTTCTTCTCCAAAATCCATTTGTTTTTTTAAATGTTTTATTTAACATGTTATTTATTTGCTCTCAATTTTCATGCTATTTGGAGATGTTTGGTTTTAGAGGTTCCAAGATTTTACTTGATAAACCACAGATTTTTGTAGCCACAGTAGTCGTTTTATCTTTCTTTTGGATGCATTTGTATCAAACTAAAGTTTCATGGAATGACCCAAGCCATATGCATGTTGCATACATATATTAGATGTTGATTTGTTAAGCATGAGAAATTTTACTTATTAGATTCGCTTATCACAGCTTCACATATACACCATCAAACATAATAGTTCAATAAAATCTATTATCATAATTCAACATTTATTTTCAGTACTATCAACCTGAATTTTCTATGTAAAATCTCATTTACATAATTCAACATCCAATATCATAATTCAACATTCAAGATCATAATTCAACATAATGGTTCAATAACATCCAACTTATACTCTACACTTTATTAAAGAATATACAACTAATGTTTATTTCAAGAATGTTTTCTTAAAGAACGAAATTCATATTCAATAATTAATTATAAGAATCCATGTTTTATAAGTGTGGAAATGACCCAACAAGCTTCTCATTTAACCAATTTGACTAATTCATTACGTTTTTTTTTTCAAAGGGTGTTTATTTATAATAAATAATAAGGATGACAATATACCTAATATCCGATGTGAGACTCACATCCTCTTAACACTCACCCTCAAGCTAGGTGTACCTAGCTTGGATGCATTATTAAAGAAGACAAAGCAATGAAAACACTGCTGACACTCGCCCTGGTAACATTAAAATTTGGAAATCTACATTTGGAAATCTCAAAGCAATAACATTAAAATTTGGTATATATCTCTCAAAACGGATTATACCTTCAACCTATATAGGGATAAGGATCCTGTAAAACAAGCGAGATGCTTGTATCTTTGGTGTGATGCCATACAGGTTCATGGATGATACTTCCCCCCTGGTAATCTAGATTATGAAATATCTTAGATAATGCCATGCACAAAAGGATATAGCTCACACGTTGGGAGTGAACCTTGTAAAAATATATGTGCTTATTGTGTTTGATTTATATTTTGCATAAGGGTGAGGCTGAGTGAAAATATAAAAAGAACAAAATTCATCCTAACAAGTGACCGAGGTTGAGGTTGAGTTATTTGGTAACTCCTTAAAATGGTGAAAAAGAATTTAAAGGAAAATAAAGTTAGAGAACACTGATTCAACCACCCTGTTAGTGTTCATCATCCTTGGTTTGGGCACTACAAAAGGTTCCCTCGAACTCCTTGACAACGATCACATTTTTGGTGACGTGTTTGATAGACTTGTCCATTGAATTGAGGGTAAGAGTTGTTATCTTGAATCTCTCAAGCAACAAATGTGAGATCCTTTGGATCCAGTGGAGAACCAACAAGTTGATAGTGCAGTCCATCTCCTTTAAGGAGATGACCATAGTCTTATGCCACGTTGTAAAATTGGTGGAATCAAGATGCCAATTGACGAGGTGCATGAATGTTGTGATCATCATCGATTGTAGCGTGAGTGCTGTCTCAGTCATGGAAGATGGTGGTGGTCGTAACTGGAGGCAAGTAACAACAAATGGAAGATTTTAACTGAAAATGGGGTGATTTGCATGGCAAAAAATTGTCGAGGGAATTGTATGGCAACGATTAACAATTATAGCAAGGCACTAGGCAAGCCAACACCGAAAGGGGGGCCTCATTTGGTCAAGAGTGCCTGGGCATGGCAGAGGGATTGGTTTGGCGCGTATGGGCTTGGGCAGAGGTGCTTGGATGCCCAACGTGTTGAGAGCCTGGGTATGATCTGGTTGTTGGAGTTGGTGTTCTAGAACCAATTGTTTGTATTTTGGATTACATGTATATTCATAAATTTGAATATTAATAAAACATTTATTACATATTATTCATTGTTTTTCACGACTTCGATGTAATAATGTCGTAGAGTATTTTTCGTATTGATAAAGTCATAGCAGTTCCCCGCTATGATAAGAACCCTAAACTGTCATTACGATATTCTTAAATATAGTTTTGTTGTCAGATAACATTTTATGCTGGAGCACATAGTATGCAGACTACCGGGTGCGACTACTCGTAAGCAGATGAAGCTTCTTCTCATGAAGTTCGCGGTAATTTCCAAGATGGGAGATTATAAGAGCAGACCCCCCGGTAGGAATTTCCCATGTTTATATGTCATTGAATATTTTGATCTGCGAGCATGTGTAATGGTCCCTCATTAATGCATGTCATGACTCACACAGTTAGATTTACTGATCAAAATCGCAACGCCATATGTTCGTGGAAAGTAAGGTACATTGGGTGCGTCATAAATTACATATTGTTGGAGTCTGTATCCCACATCGGACTTATGGTCCGATGTGGTCTTTATCATTCATGATAAAAGAACGCCTCACCCTCACTTTGAGGTAAGGAGGTGAGGGGGATTTCCCAATCTACATGGTATCAGAGGGAACCTAATCCCGAACCCTTTCTCTAGATAATTTTTTTTTCCAACCCTAGATTTTTCTAGGTTTTCCCCGTGGGGGGCGGCGGCCTCCATGGCCAGGGAAGAAGGTCCTCTGCCGTCGCCCCCCCTGTCGGCTATCCCTCCTGCTTCGGCTTTCCCGGCGGATCTCCCCGCCTCACCTCCGGCAGTTCTCTCCCAGCCGGCCTCTGTTCGGCGGCCCGCCCCTCTGTTGGATCTCCTTCCCTCCCGACGCCGCCTCCTTCCCTACGACTTTTCCCGGCAGCCCGCCTCCTGCGGTTTTTCTCGGCAGCCCGCCTCCTGCGGCTTTTCCCGGCAGCCCGCCTCTCGTGGCTTCCGACTGCGCGGATCCCCTTCTGCGCGACGACCGTTTGAATCCCTCCCTCCCGGCGGATCTCCCCGACCCAGGCGCGGTCCTCCCGGCGACGGGCTTCCTTCCTCGGCGTCTCCTCCCCGCTGCGTGCGCCGGCCCCGACATCCCGCGCGGCTCCCGTTGGCTCGGCCCCGTCATCCCGCGCTCGGCCCCGTCATCCCGCGCGGCTCCCACATCTCCCGCTGCGGATTCCTCCCACCGGTCTTTCTCCCTGCGCGCGATCCCTGCGGTGCTCTCCTCCGGTCGTCCCGACGTTTCCTTCTGTCGCGGGTCCCTGCCCTTCCGGCGATTCTCTCCTCCAGCGCCGCTCCTCCCCGACGGCCTCCCTCCCGACGCATCCCGTCGTGGCGCATCCCGTCGCGTCGCCCGACGCTCGGTCCTGCGGAGCTTCTCCCCTACGACGCACCTCCCGGCCTCGCGTCCCGTCGCGACTCTCGATCACCCGCGTTCCTCCCGGCGGGCCTCCTCCCCGCTGCGCGCACGCTGTTTCCGTCGCGCCTCTCCGCCATAAGCGGCCTTCCCTCGTCAGCTTCACCCTATGCGCGCGATGAAATCCAGGCGGCCCCTCCCTGCGCGATTCTCTACCAGATCCTCCTCCAGCGGCTGCCCTACTTCCAGATCCAGCCAGATCCGGTCCGCACGCACCATCGCTTCGACTCCGCCTCCTTGCCCGACGCATCAACAACTGCTCCCTCCATGTCGGCCTCTTCCTGCTTCCTGCGGAATCCCCGCCTTCCTACCCGGTGCCTCCTGCGGAATCTCCGCCTCCCTGCCCGGCGCCTCCTGTGGAATCACCGCATCCCATCGTCGGTACCTCCTGCGGATTCCCCGACGCTTTGATGACCGACCTTCCCATGCGGATTTCTCGGCGCTTTGACGATCGACCCAACATTGCGGATTACCCGACGCTCTGACTGACCGGCCCGTATTGCGGATTTCCCGACGCTCTGACGACCGACCCGCCAGTGTGGATTTCCTGGCGCTCTGTTGTCCGACCCCACACTTTTTCGGCGTTTACCCACCCTCTTTCAGCGGCATCATATCAACATCGTCAGGTGAAGCAGCAATGTTGAAGCTTTATCTTTTATTATGTTTTTTCTTGTTTTTGTCATCAAGCTGAGCCCCTCCAGCTTGAGGGGGAGTGTTAGCGTCTGTTTTGTTGCTTTCTTTTCATTATGTGTCCAAATTAGGTACACCTAGCTTGAGGGGGAGTGTTGGAGTCTGTATCCCACATCGGATTTATAGTTCGATGTGGTCTTTATCATTCATTATAAAAGAACGCTTCAGCCTCACTTTGAGGTAAGGAGGTGAGGGGGATTTCCCAATCTACACATATTATTAATGTATAAGTCGAGGAAGGATTTGTCCCTTTCTTCTTTATGCAAGTTGATATCTCGGCTATTTGATTGAAATGAAACCGTCACATTAAATTTCATGACCATGATGTAACGATGTGTTTGTTTCAGATAGTCAAAAAAGACGTATTAAACATATAGGTTGATACCACATATGTGCAATCGGCTTGATTTGATATTGCGACAAAGAGATTTCATTACACAGTGAGCGTTCGTATGTGGTTGTCGATGTTGCGACGTTAAGTTTTTTCTTTTGAGCGTCTAATGCCAACGAGAAAGAATTCTAGAAGGTCACATATTAAAATTTTCTGTTGATCTCAATTAAATTATATTTGAATTTGATTATTGGAATAAATATTATTCTTAAGGTCGATGAATAATTTTATTCAAATTTAATATTTAGTTGTTAGACTGTGAATAAAATATTTATTTACTGTCAAGGAGGATGATCGGATCAAGACCATGTCCGTTGATAAATAATAATTTACAAGCCGGTAAAATAATATTTATCGTTGCGCCAGTTAACGCATGTCGTAAAATAATAATAATAATAATATTATTATTATATGGCATGAGGTTTGTTAATGTTTATTATATTATTTAAGGGCCGTTGCGCAATTAAATAATATTTTTACCTAAATCCTAATTCTATAAATAGATGGTTATGTCTATTGTGTAGTGTTAATCGAGAACTGAAAATCGTTGTGCACAATGAATTTCTCACTTGATTCTTCTCTCATTTTTTTAATAACGAGAAGTATTCCTTCAAGCACGAAGGATCTTGCAGCGATTAAGATGAACAACGCAAGACGATAGATCCACTGCGCTAGCACCTGACAATCAATCATTGTCATTCAAAGATCAAATGAGCACGTGTGGATCACCGCTAGAGAGATTCTACACTTGGATCCTATAAGCGCAACAACGGTAATCCGAAAAGTGTTTTTCGGATGATCAACAACATCTTCATCGAAGAAAGTTCCTAAGACGAGGTAACTGTTCTTTAGCTCCAAATATAAATTAATTATAAATTTGACATGAAAGATTCTCTCTTTGGGTTCTGGGCTATTCTATGTCAATATTCGATAAAAAAAATTTCGTTGGTCATGATGTTTGCACAATTTGCGAATGATCCATCGAATCCGACAAAACCTTTATGGTTATTTGTCCATCATCCGTTGCGCCTGAAACCTTCACTGGTTTGGTGTTGCTTAGGCCTGTGTCCAAGCGCTTGGGTGTTGGTTTGCTAGTTTGTTCGGCTTGGGCATTGCCTGAGCTCCTGGTGTGTAGGGGTGCCTAGTGCGGTAGGTGCTAGGGTGTCTAGGAGTTTCTTGGGGGGGGGGGCTCGAGGTTTTCCCGAAATCTAATAGCTTGTGGTGATTGAGATACCATAAAACTAGGCCTCTTGAATGAGGTTAGGGCCTTTATTTATAGAGAAAAATATAGATATACAAAATTTGCGTTAGATTAGAGATACAAAACTGAAACTCATAGGATAAGGGGATATGATAAACATAGACAAACGAAAACCATTGTAACTGTTGGATTGGTGTAGCCCGATCCGGTTGGGCCGAATTCTTGTGGCCCGCAACTTCGCGGGTCGAGCTCCGCGATGAGCTCGTTGAGGGTTGCAGGGGGCAACGCGCCTTTGCTCCGGGGGCCGAATGCCTCCTGCCCAAATTTGGGGCAACTGTAATAATGCTGACCACTGTAGCAGTGCTGACCGGCCAATACTGACAGACACTGTAGCGACACGGACTTCCAACTGCCATTCATTGTAGCTCTTTGGACTTCGAGCCGGCAACCACTGTAGCATTTTTGACTTGGGTGACCGCCTTTCACTGTAGCGATGCAGACTTTCTGACGGTTGGTGGAATAGTGATTCGTCCTCTACGTTAGCCCATTTTCGGGCTGGGGTTTATGTGTGTGTGTGTGTGAGAAACTCCTGTAAATTGTGCTTCCGAATTATAATGATTTTCTGCCTTTCCGTGGATGTAGGGATTATTCCCGAACCACCTAAATCCTTATGTTCCTTGTTCTTTTTTTTCCTTTTTACTCTTCTGTGATCCGTTCTTTGCTTCGCTGCTTCCGACGTTTCCGCAACAGTAACGATTATCAATTTTTATATATTATTATTATTGTATTGTTAACTTATAAATTAATTAAAGAACTTATAAATTAATTAAAGATTGGGATAAAAATTATAAAGAATAAATCAACGTATGAATGAATTTATAGGTCATCCCGAGATTGGAATTGGTGCCGAAAGGGAAGACAAAGGAGGAAATGAACCAGTAGCACCAACGGACTTGCTTATGGACTTTAAGGAAACCATGGAAGATGAATTTATAATTCAAGCTCCGGAAGAAGAGAGGGATTGGATTTTTGCAAGAAACATCCAAGTCATGATCAACGGAAAACAATCCGATTGGATCAACACCCAAGACCGAATTCTACTCCCTGGCTTCAATGAAGGTAAGATCAACTTGGAGGTGTATCCGAAGACCCGGGACAAGGTGGCTCCTCCCTTCGAGGATCTCATCTTTGAGGAGCCTGAATGGGATAATTTTCACCTTGATTGGTGCCTCTTAAGAGTCCATGGGTCCAACATTTAATGGCTTATTTAGAATGGTTCGGAGTTTTTATGATGTAGACATTTTTTTGATGTTTTTTGCTTTAACAGGTTCCCATTAAACCCTTAAAATGTTGGATTGGTGTAGCCCGATCTGGTTGGGCCGAATGCTTGTGACCCGCAACTGTCGCGGGCCACTGTAACGGAGCTGATCGACCGACACCGATAGGCACTGTAGCAGTGCGGACTTCGGGGTCAACTGAACTGTAGCACTTTTGACTTCCAGCTGGCAGCCACTGTAGCGCTTTTGACAAAGCTGGCCGCCGTTCACTGTAGCGACGTGGACTCATTTTTTCGAACAATGATCGTCTTCTCCATTGTTTTATAGCCCATTTTCAGGCTAGGGTTACTACTGAGAAAAATCCTCTGTAATTTGTGCTCCCGATATAGTGAAATTTTGCCTCTCTCGTGGACGTAGGGATTATTCCCGAACCACGTAAATCGCTGTGTTATTGTTGTTTTCTTTCTTTCGTTTTCTTATTTTTGTCATTGTGACTCCCGACGATTTTGCAACATAAAAGTGGCTTCCATTCCCCCTTTTTTCAAAAAGAAAAAAAAAGAGAATTTGAAAGGGTGTGTACACACATCCCATTGATAACGAAGGGGGGAAATACAACCAAATTTATAATTACTTGGATTTCAACCGGACCTTATGCATGATGGAAGGGGCCGTAGATGTTTTTAATGAAGTGGGCTCCCTTGATATTTTTAATGCTGAACAAGATGGAGTGTTGCATGAAGTTATGATTTTATGAAATGCCACTTTGGAACATAGTTGGTCAGAAGACTGAGCTGCAAACATCCATGACATTTTGTGTTGAAGGTCGAGTTATTTGACATCCATGCCCAATTGGCAGAACTGTGATGAATTTTATCTATTGTTGAAAGCCAAGAGTTTTAGAATCATAGATCTTTGTGCTTTTGATGATCATTTTCTCTGTATTTTATTAAGAATTGGATTTTCTGTCGGGGTCCTGCGTTTCCAAACTTTTGTTACTTACAGCTTACTGATTTCAATCAGGTGCAGACTGTAAATCTAGTGGACGAGGAAGAATCTCAGCCTCTAGAGACAACAAGCCAGGCAGAAAGGCTGCCTGAGTGGTGAGTAACCGTCAACACTGCTGTGATTTGTCATGGAATGCTTTCTTGGGTTTCCTATTAATTGCGTGCTCAACTATTTCCAGTATGAAAGATGCCAGGGTCTATTATCCATCAAGGTATGTTAATCCTTTGGAATGATCAGAATAAAAATGATGTTCCCTTCTAGACGATACAAATGGAAGGGCAGTAAATCTGGGATCTAAACTGGGCACCACATCATTTTTTGCGTCATGCAAAATTACAGGGATGATGCTGAAGCTGTTGAAATTTGTTATACTGATTTAAAATGCCTTGATCCAGAAGCTTATTTGTCATCGAGCATAATGAACTTCTATGTAAGGTATTACTCTGCTAGAAATGGTTTAGATTAATTCACTCAACTTATTTCAAGTTTAATGCTGGATTATGTTTTTTTCTTGTTGTTTTAATTGCGCTGGGAAATAGATTTCATAATTTCTAGTGACACGTAAAACTGATAGAGATGTTCACAATCTGTATTAGGTGTTGGCCCATATTTAGTAGTTTGGTGCATGTTTATTTCTTTGCCACTTTCATAAGTTGGTGGCATTTAATAACATGTTTGGTGTTCTCCCACCCTTTCCTTTTTTTCGCCTTCTCTAGTTTCACAATCTGTATTAGGTGTTGTCCCATATTTAGTAGTTTGGTGCATGTTTATTTCTTTGCCACTTTCATAAGTTGGTGGCATTTAATAACATGTTTGGTGTTCTCCCACCCTTCCCTTTTTTTCGCCTTCTCTAGTTTCACATTTTTCTCATTTCCTTTCTCATATATTAATTTACATCCGGCCACAGCTAGCACTGATTTCTTGTTCTAAAAACAGTATGGAATCGTTAAAATTGTAATTCTTTTTCTCAATTGAAAAAAATAATGAATGTCCAAACGGAATGAAGGAAAAAATGATCCATTCATCTGATTCCAAGTAATTAACTTGAGATTTAGTTGACTGAAGTAGAATCATTTGCCAATCATCGTGAACCCTTGAAGCATTGTTCTTTTAAACAAATTTGATTTTGAAACATTTGACGTCATTGTAGAAGGATAAAAAGAGGTATGACCTGAATCCCCAAGGTATACTCTAAAGGAGACCTTGAGGTTCTTTTATAATGAATAATTAAGACCACATCGGACCATAAGTCCGATGTGTGATACAGATTTCAAGACTCCCCCTCAAGCTAGGTGTACCTAACTTGGATACATAAAGAAAAGAGACCAAAACAACGACAATACAAAGCAAACAAGACATGCTGCAAACACTCCCCCTCAAGCTGGACATACACAGCTTACAAAACAAGACGAAATAAAAAGAAACAATCGATGATCGTAGCTCCCCTTCAAGATCGCAACTTCTCCTCAAGACCGTAGCTCCCACTCAGGATGATGGATGAAAGAAGATGTCGCGGGCGCAGCAGAGAAACCACACAGACCGGGCCGGTTGATGGAGCGCCAAGAAATCCGCACTAGCTG
The DNA here is from genome assembly GCA_963277665.1 of Viscum album. Taxonomy (NCBI): domain Eukaryota; kingdom Viridiplantae; phylum Streptophyta; class Magnoliopsida; order Santalales; family Viscaceae; genus Viscum; species Viscum album. Next base: position 458,169,890 of record OY728136.1, read on the forward strand.
GGCCGGTCGATGATGCGCTGGGAAAGCCACACCAGCACCGGGAAAGCCGCACTTGCGGGGCCGACGATGGGAGACGGTGATTCCGCATAGTCGTTGCGGGATCTGGCGACGCCAAATGGCTCGTATCCCAAGCGGTCGAAGTGCTGCGCCGCGGTGGAGGAAGTGCGAGGGCGTGCCGTCGGACAGGAAGGCGGCTGCCGGGAGTCGTCGGAATATGCCGGCGACGGGAGGCGAGGATTCCGCAGGAGGTGCCGACGACGGGAGGCGGGGCTGCCTGGCAGAGGAGCAACCACGATGGACGAGAGCTCTCTGGAGGAGGCACACATGAGCAGGGAGGTGGGCGGTCGACTGGAGGTTGACCGATGGAGGTTGGTCAGCCGGAAGGAGGCATGCTGGATGGGAGGAGCCGATGCACAAGGAAGGGAGGCGGAGGGCCGTCAGGGGTCGAGCTGGGTGCGGGGGTCGGGAATTGTTGTAGGGGATGCGTGGTCGGCAGGATCGGGGAAGCCGGGTGGGATGGAGGTTCATCGGGAAGCCGCCCGGAGGGCGGGCCGGCTGAACGGGAGGCGCGACCTAGGGCGGGGTCGTCGCGCGATCTGGAGCTGTCGTCGATCTGGAGGACCTTTGATCGCGGGAGGGAGGTGGTGCCGGAAGTCCGCACAGGTGGCGAGCCAGGAGATACGCAAGGAGGCGGAGCCGGGAGAGCGTCGCGTCGGGGGTTCCGCCTGGAGAGGGGGCCGATCGGGGGCCAGACGACGTCGGGACGATCAGGGCGCCGACGGGAAGGGCGGGAGTTGGGAGTCGCCGGACAGAATCGGGAGGCCGGACAAAAACGATCCCGGAGGGGGCGGCGGCAGAAAATAAACCCAGCCCTACATGGGGGACCGCCGCCTCCCAAGGGGGAATTCTGGAAAAAACTAGGGTCGGAAAAAAAATGGGTGGGAGGGTTCGGGTTTATAGACCACCATCTGATACCATGTAGAAGGATAAAAAGTGGTATGACCTGAATTCCCAAGGTACACTCTAAAGGAGGCTTTAAGGTTCTTTTATAATGAATAATTAAGACCACATCGGACCATAAGTCCGATGTGGGATACAGACTCCAACAGTCATAAACATCGTTGAAGATGGCAAACTGGTTTTTTTGATGTTTCTCAGAAAAGTCTAGGTCACCTGTGATGTTGTCTTTTTAATAAGTAGGATATTCATAATAGAACACGTGATATACCATGTGTTTGGAAGGTTTATTCTAGAGGGGTAAAAGAGGCTCAATGGAGGAAACTGATTGTGTTCAAATTAGGATGTTCATCACTAAATTACTCCCTCTAGCTTGGTTTGTTTTCTCCCATCCATCTTAAGTCCTATATCTCTATTTATTTTTAAGTAAAGATTTTTGGTCTCATTCAAAATGCACGACTTAAACTTTCTAGTATCCTAATTTCAACACAATCAGTTTCCTTTCGGGGAATCCTCTATTTGGTAGGAAAAATGGGCTGTTGTTTTTTGGGTGGCAGGGACAGAAAATTAATTGCATCGTTTGGTTATCATGCACTATAATTGAGAGAGAGAGAGAAAGAAACAATAGATTCTATTATAACTAGCATCTATAGAATTGCAGATGAAAATGGAGGAAGAAAAAATAGTAGAAGAAATAAAAGAGGAAGAAGATCTCCTGGAAGGTGGTGCTCCCCGAAGCTGTGGCCTAACCCACCAATCAACAACAACTAAAGACTCGAAAATGATCTGTGCCCCCCCCCCCCGGCTGTAGAGCCTTCCTCTATTTAATACCCTTCCCGACAACTAACAACCCCCTAACAACTAATAGAACAATTACTTATCTACCCCCGACGGCTAACAACCCAACCCGACCCAACTCCTTGACACAATAGTAAAGCAAAGCCCCCAACCCCTACCTTTATGCAACAATTGTTGGAGTTGATGTTCTAGAACCAATTGTTTGTACTTTGGATTACATGTATATTTGAAGATTTGAATTTTTAAAAAAATTTCTTATTACAGTTTGTTTATTGTTCTGCACAACATTAATGTAATAATGCCCTAGGGTATCTATCACATTGATAAAGTCATAGTAGTTCCCCTCTATGATGAGAACATTGAAGTGCTATGCCAATATTGTTAAATATAGTTCTACGGTTGGATAATATACTATAATGAGACATAGAATGTTGGCTGTCCAGTGCGGGTATTCGTAAGCGGATGTGACTTTTTCTCATGAAGTTCGCACGTAGTAATCTCCAAGACAGGAGATTATGAGTACAGACCCGCCAGTAGGAATTCCATATGTTTATGTGTCATCGTTTATTTTTATCCGTGAGCGTGTGTAATGGTTTTTAGACTTTAAGATTATTATTAATGCATGTTACGACTCGTGCACTTAGATGTATTTTGTAAACATGACGATTCGTGACGAAGTTGGATATGTTGAGTGCGTCACGAATGATGTGTTATTAATTAATAAATTAGAGGAAATATTTGTTACTTCTATCTTTATGGAAGCTGATATCTCGACCCTTTGAAATGGAACCATCGCATTAAATTTCATGGTCATGGGGTGATGACGTGTTTATTTCAGATAGTCCAAGAAAGATGTATCAAAATATATAGGTTGACGACACAGATGTGCAGTGCGCTTGATGAGATATTGTGACAAAGAGATTATATTACAAAGTGAATGTTCGTATGTGGTTGTCAACGTTGCGACATTAAATTCTTTCTCTTGGATGCTTTGACCCGTTGCTAGAGAGTAATCTTGGATTTTAGGCAAGTCCGCCTAATGCCAACGAGAAAGAATCATAGAGGGTCACACACTAAGTGTTTCATTGATTTCGATTAGATTCTATTTTAATTTATTTAATGTAATAAATATTATTTAGACCAATGAATAATTTTATTCATGTTTTATCGATTGCAAATATTTTATTAAATATTTAATAAATATCTATTCGTCATATTATGAATAAAATATTTATTTATGAATTAAATATTTAATTAAATATTTATTCGTGTATTCAATACATTTTGAGAAGTACGAGCGGACCAAGATCCTGTCCGGTGATAAATTCTAATTTATAATCCGGTAAAATAATATTTATCGTTACATCTGTTAGAGCAAGCCGTAAAAATAATAATAATATTATTATTATGTGGCACGAGGTTATATAAAGTTTATTATTTTATTTTAGGGTCGTTGTGCAATTAAATAATGTTTTAACCTAAAGCTTAATTCCATAAATAGACTGTTTTGTCTATTGTGTAAGGTTAATCGAGAATCAATGATTGATAATCGTTGCGCACAACAGACTTCTCTCTTGACTCTTCATTCTCATCTTCTCAAGAACGAGAAGAACTCCAAGCCTGAAGGATCTTGAAGCGACCAAGACGAACAACGCAAGTTAATCGATTCGCCGCGCCAGCACCTGACAATAAATTGGTGTCACGTTCGGAGATCAAAGAAACGCGTGTGGATCACCACTAGAGAGATTCTACACTTGGAACCTACAAGCGCAATGAAGGTAATCCGGAAAAACGTTTTCGGACGTTCAATAATATTTTTATCGAAAAAAGTTTTTAAGACGAGATAGCCTTTCTTTCAATCGTATTTAAATTAATTATAAATTTAACGTTCAAAGGATCCTCTTTGGAATCTGGGATTTCCTATGTCAATATCTGATTGGAAAAATTTCGTTGGTCAAGGCGTTCACGTCATGCACAATATGCGAATGATCCATTGGATCCGATAAAAACATCTTTGTTTATCGTCCGTCAAGGTGCTTCCTCTGCGCCTGAAACCTTCAAATGGTATTAGAGCAGTCACATTTTAAATTTATAATTATTTATTTGATTGCTGATCTTTATGAATAATAGTGGTTAGATTTTTTATTTTCAGATTATTTGTTCTTTAATCCGAAGTTTAATTAACATGTTTTCAACATTTTTATAATTTCGTTCAAGATTCATACTTTCTTAAAGGACTAAGAACATATGGAGGACCGGAGATGTCATCGGGGAGTGCCAAGGATTCTGGTCGGATAGCATGGGTTACACAATGTGTTGTCGGAGTACACACCGTGTACCTAAGTGCACTGCACTTTGACGTGTTGCGGGATACACGACACGCCGAGCAGTAATTGTATGCAGTGCATTTATTGCACACCGCGTGTAGATCGAGCCAACCTGACACACGACTTCTCGGATTACACGCCGTGTAGCCGGCGTACACATCCTGTAGTCTACACGGTTTAGCGGTGAAATTCGCGCTAACCGTGTTTTCAAATACACGGTCAAAATTGTATGAGGGTGATAGACTGGAACATTGATGAAATACACGACATGTAGTCGGCGTACACGACGTGTTCCATATTTCTCGCGTCTGTGATACACATGGAGTCATTTGGCGAGTTACATGGACACACGACTAGCGAAACACACGGCGTGTAATTGGAGGACACGTCGTGTGGTCTCGTGTCTGAAGAACATGTCGAGCCCTTCAATGCGTTACGCAGACACACAACATGTGTTATACACGACGTGTAGCTACTAAGTACATGCCGTGTAGTCCAACCGAGGTACACGCCTTAGCCCTAGACATTTTTCTCGGGTACACGACAAACGAGATACACGACGTGTAGCCCGTGTAGTCTCCCAATAAAGGACAATTAAATTATATTAAAATGATTAATGTGTTACTATGTACTAAAGGTTTTAAAGAATTATTAAACGCTCAATTAAATTAATGTAATTATTTGTAATTATTGGTCGTGCCGTTTATTTTAAATGAATGCATTTATGATGGGTATCTCTAAGTGAATTTGGATGCTCTTTAAGATAAAAAAGAATTAATTGATTAATTAATTAATCAATGTAAGCGTTTTTATCTTAATAATAAAGAACGAATAGAAATGAATGTTAACCTGTGTAAATTTGCGTATTCATTGCATGTGTATGACCGTTTATGAGATCGACCAAGTCCTGTGTATGCGTTGGTTTTATTTAATTTAATTTAGTACATAATTTTGCAATTATTTAATATTAAATTAAATATGATGGCCTACGAGTCATCCCTCCTATATCATTTAAGACCCGTGTGTTCAAGGTGATTTATGTAATTCTTCTTAACCAATCATTTGGTTTCCCTCGTCTTCGTGTGAGTTATAAATACATGTAATTAAAGTAGTATCCCAAAATGTGCAGAGGTGGTTCAAGACGAAACCGAGATGATGTCAACCAAAGTGATACGCAGGTGGATTGGTGGAATGCTGCAACTCGTGCCAAGTCCGACACAATGAGTTTTCCCCTGAGTCATACGATGATTTATTATCTTCTCAATAAATCAACTGTTAGATAAGCTCATGGTCAGGTCATTTATTTATTTATTTATGTCTTATGCATTATTTATTTTATGAATGGAACACCGTGATCACATAAATAAACAAACTAATATGCAAAGTTAAAATTTAAATAAATGAATTATGCGTAAATGTTTTATTAGAACTTGGTTAATAAAACAAATAAATATTTACGCATAATAAAACAAATATCTCAAGTTAATATTTTGTCATTACACCTTCAAACATTTAAATTAAGACGAAACCATAGTTAAAGTGTTGGTTCATACCAAAATCGGGGCACTTTTAATTATTGGGGAGTTTTAACTAAGATGATGGGTCGACTTAACTGAACTTGTATTGAATTTAACGGCCAAAGTCCATTCAATACAAATATGGAGTCAAGTGTTGGGGGAAATCTCAGTTTGGATTTCTGGATTGGGGAGTCCACTCAACGGATCAAGGAATTGCAAACCCGCAGTTGTTAAGACTGTCTACCTAAATACCTTCTTATGGTTTTTATGGCCAATGTTTGGATCATTAAGAGAAATATGGATCCTTGCTACTAGATGTCTTAAGTGATGGGACATTCCGATTTTAATGGTGAAAGCCGTTGTGATTTGATAAAATAGCGAGACTTAATAAAAATTAAATTCACTATATCTCACTTAATTTGTAATCAAGCAAAGTACTAATAATCTGCTCTTTTAAATTGTAGAATAAATGGCAAGTTCGTCATTCATATTATCCTGTGATCAATCTTGGGGAAATACCATCTCCTTATTAGCAGTAACTTCCAGAAATGGTTCAGATGCCTTCGGGTTGTGTTGCGTTATGAACGAAAATCTTCCTTATGGTGAACAAAAAGGAAAGGTCAGACGAAGAGCTTTCGTTAAAAGCTTATTCGCAACGCTCTTCCAATAAGAGAAAGATCAAGGGATAGATAAGAGAACAAGATGGTATTTGTTTCGAATGTGGCAAAAAGGACCACTGGAAGAAAAATTGCATCTAGACAAAGAAGCGGAAGGAAGCTTTAGGTGCAGTTTTATCGAGTGCAATTTATCTGTTTCTAAAAATTGGGTATTAGATATAACATGCGGAGCTCACGTTGTCGACGAGAATGATCTTGGTTTTAAAAGGTTATTATATGTCATCTGTTACCAAAAATATTATTTCTGTATCCAGACTTGATATAAAAGGATTTATTTTTGAAATTTGGGAATAAATATTGCTTCTTTTATAAGGATACCATTTGTTATGGTAAGTCACATTTAAATAACGGTCTTTGTGTTGGATTACACAGACCACGCAACGACAATCAATGTCGAAAATACTTCACGACTCATACCACACCCAACTATGGCATTACCAGTTTGACCATGTAAACGAAAAACGTTTTGACTAAATTACATTGAGATGGATATTTAGATTATTTTGAACCAAAACCACTTGGTATATGTCACACATACAAGGCAAAATGGCCAAAGCTCAATTTAGCAGAAATGTGAAAGGGGAAAAGAGCTTCTTGAATTAGTTCACAATGATGTGTGTGGACCATTTCCAATTGAAGCAAGGGGCGTATAATTATACTTAATAATTTTTACTGATGATTTTAGTAGATATGAATGTGTCTACTTAATGAGGTACAAGTCAAATTCTTTTGATAGATTCAAGCAATGTAAGAATGAAATTGAGAACTAGCTTGGTAAGAAGAATAAGAAACTTCGTTCAGACCGTGGTGAAGAATATCTTAATCCTGACATCATTGATTATTTACGGGAGTTTGAGATTCTATCTCAACACTCTCTTCCTTATACTCCTCAGTGGAATGATGTAATCGAAAGGAGGAACCACACTCTGTTGGACATGGTAAGATCGATGATGAGTCATGCGAGTCATTTACTATCCTTTTGGGGTACATGTTACAAACAACAACATACATACTAAATCAAGTGTCAACTAACGCGACAGACGGTATTACATACCAATTGTGGAATGGAAAGAAACCCTTGTTGTTGTACATACGAGTGTGGGGTCGCGAAATGTTTGTTCAAGCCATTTCTGACAACAAATTTGCATCCTGAGACAAAAGTACTGCGTAGGAGTACAAGAGTGGTTAGAAAACATGAAAGATATGGTTTTCTAGTCACCGATATTGGTGACTCATTATTAGTTGATAATAATGATCCTATAACCAAAAGGAAGCAGTAAGTGACATAGATGTTGCCAAGTGGCAAGAAGTTATGAATTCTGAAATGGATTTCATGTATTAAAACTAATGGATTTTGATAGATCCTATAGTAGATGTAAAACCCGTTGGTTGTAAATGAGTATTCAAGAAGAAACTATACATGGATGGACAAGTCAATACCTATAAGGCATGACTGGTTGCAAAATGGTTCAAACAACGTCAATACATTGACTACGACAAAATCTTTTAACCTACTGAAATCCATCAGAATTCTACTTATCATTATGCTTACCATGATTATGAGATTTGACAAATGAATGTCAAAACAACATTCTTTAACGGGAACCTTCAGGAAGATGTCTATATGACACAACCCAAAGGGTTTGCGACTCTAAATGATGACAATAAAGTATTCAAATTGCAAAGATCAATATATCGATTAAAGCAAACATTCAGGTCATGAAACATTCGATTTGATGAAATCATAACGGAAATTGCAAGCCAGTAATTAATATTTATCGTTGCGCCAATTAGTGCAAGTCTTAAAAATAATTGTAGTGATAATATTATTATTATATGGCATTGAGTTATATAAAGTTTATTATATTATTTAAGAGTCGTACAATTAAATAATATTTTAACCTAAACACTAACTCTATAAATAGACTGTTATGTCTATTGTGTAGGGTTAATTGAGAATTCGTTGCGCACCACGAACTTCTTTCTTGACCGTTCCTTCTCTCATCTTCTCAAGAACGAGAAGAACTTCAAACCCGAAGGATTTTGAAGCAATTAAGATGAATAATGCAACATGATCGATTCGCCGTGCTGGCTCCCGATAATCAATCGGTGTTCTTTGGCGATCAAAGAAGCATGCATGCATTGTTGGAGTTGGTGGTCTAGAACCAACTACTTTGTACTTTATTCATTAATAAATGCCTTATCACATCTTGATTGTTCTTCTGCGTGACAATGCATGTGATAATGTCCTAAGGACAGCTGTTGCATTAATGGGTCATAGCGGATCCCTGCTATGATGAGAACCCGAAAGTGCCATAACACTATTCTTGAATATATGTTCTATGGTCAGATGATGTTATTTGAGGGACCCAAATAATACAGGCAATTAGGGGTGATGACTCATAAAACTTTGAGGCACCTTCTCATGGTTTGCGTCCTTGGTAATATCCAGGAGGATATTATGAGAACGAGACCCGCCAATAGAAAATCCACATTTCATAGTGTCATTGGATGTTCCTATCTGCGGACGTGTGTATTGGTCCTTAGACTATAAGATTATTATTAATGGGTATTAAAACTCGCGCATTTAGATGTATTGACGAAAACTGTGACGACACACTATTCGCAGCGAAGTAGGATACGTTGGGTGCGTCACGAGTAATACCGCATTAATAGATAATGCGAGAAAGAATTTGTCCCTTCTGTTCTATAACGGAAGTAGATATCTCAGGCCCTTTGATGAAATTGATATAGCCTAAATAAATCAATGACCATGGTAAGGTATGAGCGAGTTCAATTCCGAAAAGTCAAAGAAAGAATAACCGAGCACGTGGGTTGGTGACACTAGCATGCAACCCGCTTGATTCGAGATATCGTGACAAAGGGATTATATTACACGGTAAGCATTCGTATGAGGTGACACGTCATTGCGGCGTTAACTTCTTTCTCTATGGGTGCCTTGGCGTGTTTATAGACGCTAACCTTGGACTTTAGGCAGGCTCCGCCTAATGCCACTGAGAAAGAGGCCTAGAGGGTCACACACTAAGTGTCCATGTATCTCAGTTAAATATTAATTTAACAAGTTAAATAAAGATTATTCCCAACTGTGGTTTAATAATTATTTAAGGATGCATGATCGCATTTATTTCGACACTAGTTATTCGAGAAATATATTGTGGGTGAAATAATATATTTATTAGCGAGTAATGCAGTTACATTTATTTAAGAAATAAATAGCCATTACTCAAGGTCTAATAAATGTGGAGGATGAGATAAAGAAAAGTGGAAAATAAAAGTACACGTCGTGTATATTAAATATACACGCCGTATAGTTAGTTTTAAGGAAAAACAAGTACACGTCGTGTATAAATTATTACACGGCGTGTAGTTGTTTTAGTTGGGATTTTGAGGAAATAATATCATTACTGTGATATTAATTATAATCAGCGTGGGCGCATGTCAAGAAATTAATAATTCGACATGTGGGTTTTCAATAAGAGTTAATGAAATAAATAAAACGCGTAACGCGTTTATTTATTGTCATAACTCTATAACCTCAAAACACGATTATAAATATCCTCACAACCCCAACACTTTCATCAATCATTGTGCACAACAATTTTAGAGAATTCTTTCAAGACCGAAAGAACTCCTTCCTCCAAGAACGCTCTCAAGATCGAGAGACCAAAGCGATCGAAGGCGGACATCGCAAGCGAAGGTTCTTCTGCGCTAGCACCCGGAGATCCCCTTCGGCGACGTCCGGAGGTACGTGGCACACGTGTGGATCATCGCTAGAGGAATCCTACACTTGGATTCTACGACGCAATGACGAATCACATGATCGTGACCGGAGACATCAACGAAGAAAGAATTCCACCAAGGTAATTCTTGTGAATTAATTAAATTAATTATAACCAACATATGATGATCCCATCTCTATGGTTCCGGGATTCGCTCTTTAGTTTTTTGTTTTTCGTTCTATTCTGAAGATTCGGCGTTTTAAATCGTGACGGATCTTGGATTGAACGTTGCTTAATGTTAAAATTAAAGTTGGGCAAAACCACCAACGCGCTTCCGCTGCGCCCGGAACCTACAAGTGGTATCAAAGGGGTCATATCGTTGATTATAATTTTTTAGTTTTTCGTTAATGTTTTACGCATTTAATAATTTAGTTGTTTCAATTCAAGTTTAATCGTTCTGGAAATATGAATCTCGAGATCTGTTCCTCCTCCCTCGTTTCTCGTTCACCTCACAGAAACGAATTTTTATTTTAATTTTGATTAAAATAAAATAGAGGAACTCATACGGAGGAGCCAAACGTTTCTGGTCGAACAACACCAGAATACACGGCGTGTATTCAGAAGTACCCGCCGTGTAGTCTAGGTTCATGCATCGGACTAGTCTGCCAAATCAGACCGTGTATTGATCCTATCTAAGTCATTTATGACATCGTGTGTTGACCAGGAACAGGTGGCACACGGTTTCCGGATTACACGCCGTGTGGTCCAATAGAACACGGCGTGTAGTCCCTTCGGGTTAGGGTTGGACTGTGTACCCCATACTCGGCCTGCCCGGCTGGAAACCGTGTAACGCGGAAACTACACGGCGTGTGTCCCATTGTACACGCCGTGTACTCCGAAAATTTTCGAAGTACATTAACACGCCATGTCCCCGGGCGTGTACTTCAGATGGACGGTGAAGAAAAGTACACGCCGTGTAGTCGGAACTACACGCCGTGTACTCACCTAAATTACGTAGATTTATTAAAATTTATTATTATATTATACAAACCCTTGACGTGTACCATAGTGCAGGCGTAAAGCTGAGGCACAACACGTGATAGGTGTTTTATATATATGTGTTTAATTTAACATCTGCGTAATAAATGAGAATTCACCGGGTTGCCTCCAAGGTAAAAGTTACGTAAAAGGATAATTTTAAATGAATTTATTTGTTTAAAATTATTGTGGATGAGAATCTCAAGGAAGTTCAGAAAAAGGTTTAAGATAAAAGTATTGATTAATTAAAGTTAATTAATTGATTCGAGCGTGATTTATCTTAAACAAGAACGATTAAAGAATTGAATGCTAGTTTTATTTATGCGTAAATATCGTTGCATGTATGGATGATCATGAGCTAGACCGAGACCTTTGTATGTGAATGGTTTCTTTTAATTTATTAATTTAAATTAAATTTGTTGGCCTGCGAGCCATCTCCTCATTAATATGTAGGGCCTGCGCGCCCAATGATTCTTATATGTAAAACCCCATTTTTACCCCTCACCTGCGTGTGAGATAAATGCATATGTAATGGATGGAGCTCCCAAGTTAGTGGAGGCGGCTCAAGTCAGGAGCCAAGGTGAAACCAATCCAAAGAGGTACAAAGGTGGACAGGTGGAAAGCTGTAAACACGAACCCGAAAGGTTCAAGGTGTTTCTCCCCTAGGTCTTGGGTTAGTTTATCAACCGCTAGATAAACTAACCAATAGAAAAAGCTCATGATCATACCATTTATTTTATTTCTGTCAGTTGCATGGTTTATTTATTGTGGGTGTGTTATCACGATCACACAATTAATGAATTAAACGAGCATGCAAGATGGAACTAAAATAAAACCGGCTTATACGTAAATATTATCTTAGACATGGTTAATCACTTAAGTATATCCCACTTAATACTAACAAGCATGTAATAAAAGTTAATAAATTGGAAATTTGGATAAAATCCCTCAAAAGGAAATATTAAGTCGGTATAGCCTTCCATAATCTTGGTTAGAATCGAACCATAGTTCAAAGTGTTTGACCAACCCTAGTTGGGGTGCTTTCAATTATCGGGGAATTCTAATTCAAGGTTTTGGGTTCACTTGACTTGGTTCGCATCAAGGGTTGACTGCCACAGCAGGACTTGGTGTGACCAAGAGGCAAAGGTTGAGGAAATTCAAAATAAAAGGATTTCAGGATTGGGGAGTCCACTCAGCGGATCTAGGAGCTGCGAGTTAATGCAGTTGGCATTTGGAATGCCTACCTAAAACCCTTCAAGTTGTTTGACCAACCCTAGTTGTGGTAATGCGAAGGACAATATGGATCTTTGCCACTAGAATATTCAGGCAACAGAATATTCCGAAGTCAATGGTGAGGGCTATTGGATTTCGATAAAATAGTGGGAGCCTAATAAGTATTAATTTATTTATTTATCTCAGTTTTGTAATAAAGTACTAAACCTTTGCTCATCTTAATTTGTAGAAATGACAAGAAAATGGCTTCAAACATATCATTGCGAACCATACTCGAGAAGGAAAACCTTCTCACCGGCACAAATTTCCAAGAGTGGCAGAGGCGTTTATGCGTCATCCTTCGCCACGAAAGGAAATTGTATGTGCTGGAAGAGCCTATTCCAGTTGCGCCTGGGAAAGAGGCCAGTGATGAGGAATTATCTCTCTATATGAAACACATGGATGATGCCACAGATGTCCAGTGTTTCATGCTATCGGTCATGTCCAATGAGCTCTTGAAGTAACATGAAAACATGAATGCGTATAGCATGATGTCTCATCTTAAGGATCTCTACCAAGAGAAGGCGAGACAGGAGAGGTATGAGATCTCCAATGCTTTGTTTACAACTAAGCTTGGAGAGTCTGCGCCAGCTGAGCCTCATGTAGTCAAGCTTTTTGGCTACATTGAACGTCTGGACATCTTAGGGATTAAATTCCCGGATGAGTTGCGTACAGATCTCATCCTATCATCACTGCCCAAGACCTTCTCTAGCTTTATTGTCAACTACAACATGAGCAACAATGAGAAGAGTCTATCGGAACTTCTGACCTTGATTCGCCAGGTAGATAAGGACATGGGGCGTGACAAACCCGCAGTCCTTATGGTGAATAGGAAAAGGACAAGGCAAAGGGGCCAAAGACTTATAATCGGCCTGAAGCCCCTGAGCACCGTCCCTCCAAAAAGGGGAAGATCCAGAGGAAGGGTAAGGAACGGAAGGCGATGTGTTTTGCATGTGGCAAGCAAGGCCATTGGAAGAGGAACTGCACCCAGAAGCGTGGGGACACTAAAGGTGGGTTCGTTATCGAGTATAATCTTTCTATTTCTACACATTTGGTATTTAGATACAGCTTGTGGGGCTCACATCTGTATTCAAATGCAGGAACCAAGTAGATTTAGAAAGATTGCCAGAGGAGAGGTGGATCTTCGAGCTGCCAATGGCGCAAGGCTGGCTGCGTTGGCTATTGGTGATTACCATCTCTCATTGCCAACTGACATGATTTTGGTTTTACAAAACTGTTATTATGTGCCTAGTGTTACCAAGAACATAATTTCTGTATCTTGTTTGGATATGGATGGATTTGTTTTCAAATTTGGAAATAAGGGTTCTCTCTTTTATAAGAACAATGTATGTTATGGTATGACACATTTAAATAATGGTTTGTATGTATTAAATTACGAAAACCAAGTGTTGGCAATCGATAACAAAACAAACTCACATGACTCATACATCACCCAGTTGTGCCATCACCGTCTCGGTCATGTGAACGAGAAGCGCTTGACAAAGCTCTGCCAAGATGGCTATTTAGACTATACTGAGCTAAAACCACTTGATAGATGTCATGCTTGTTTACAAGGAAAAATGACCAAGCCGCCTTTTGGTGGACAGGGTGAAAGGGCCACAGAGCTTCTAGGATTGGTACACACGGATGTGTGTGGACCATTTCCAGTAGAAGCTAGAGGTGGATATTCTTACTTCATTACTTTTACTGATGATTTGAGTAGATATGGCTATGTCTACTTAATGAGGTATAAGTCAGAGACCTTAGAGAAATTTAAGGAATTCAAGAATGAAGTAGAGAATCAGTTTGGTAAGAAGATAAAGAAACTTCGATCGGATCGAGGTGGAGAATATCTGTACCAAGAGTTCATCGATCTTCTACGGGAGTCTGGGATTCTATCTCAGCTCACTCCTCCTTATACACCACAGTGGAACGGTGTTAATGAAAGGAGGAACCGCATCTTGTTGGACATGGTGAGGTCGATGATGAGTCATGCGGATCTTCCGTTATCCTTTTGGGGATATGCATTACAAATTGCACTATACGCATTAAACCGAGTACCAACTAAGGCGACAAATGGAATTTCATCCGAGTTATGATATGGAAGGAAACCCGCTTTGTCGCACACACGTGTATGGGGATGCGAGACGTTTGTTAAGGCCTTCTCAGGCAACAAACTAGTACCTCGGGGCATGAGGTGTATCTTTATAGGATATCCCAAGGAAACGAAAGGATATTACCTATATAACCCTTCAGACAAGAAAGTGACTGTCGCCAGATAAACCGTCTTTCTTGAGAGGGAGCACATCCTCAAGAAGGATAGTGGGAGCAAGATTGACTTCGATGAAGTTGATGCTCAAGATACACAGGAGTTGGTACAGGAACAAGTTCCACAGGTCCCTGTGGAAGAGGTTCCAGAAACACAAGTACTGCGTAGGAGCTCAAGAGAGGTAGCGGGTTAAAGGTTGTTAGCAGTTGCCTCTAGTCCAAGTGGGAGTCTGTTGGAGTTGGTGGCTTAGAACCAACTACTTTGTACTTTATTCATTAATAAATGCCTTATCACATCTTGATTGTTCTTCTGCGTGACAATGCATGTGATAATGTCCTAAGCACAGCTGTTGCATTAATGGGTCATAGCGGATCCCTACTATGATGAGAACCCGGAAGTGCCATAACACTGTTTTTGAATATATGTTTTATGGCCAGATGATGTTATTTGAGGGACGCAAATAATACAGGCCATTAGGGGTGAGGACTCATAAAACTTTGAGGCACCTTCTCATGGTGTGCGCCCTTGGTAATATCCAGGAGGATATTATGAGAACGAGACCCCCCAGTAGGAAATCCACATTTCATAGTGTCATTGGATGTTCCTATCTGCGCACGTGTGTATTGGTCCTTAGACTTTAAGATTATTATTAATGGGTATTACAACTCGCGCATTTAAATGTATTGACGAAAACTGTGACGACACACTGTTTGCAGCGAGGTAGGATACGTTGGGTGCGTCACGAGTAATACCGCATTAATAGATAATGCGAGAAAGGTTTTGTCCCTTCTGTTCCATAACGGAAGTAAATATCTTAGGCCCTTTGATGGAATTGATATAGCCTAAATAAATCCATGGCCATGGTAAGGTATGAGCGAGTTCAATTCTGGAAAGTCAAAGAAAGAATAATCGAGCACGTGGGTTGATGACACTAGCATGCAACCCGCTTGATTCGAGATATCGTGACAAAGGGATTATATTACACGTTAAGCATTCGTATGAGGTGACACGTCATTGCGGCGTTAACTTCTTTCTCTATGGGTGCCTTGGCGTGTTGTTAGACACTAACCTTGGACTTTAGGCAGGCTCCGCCTAATGCCACTGAGAAAGAGGCCTAGAGGGTTACACACTAAGTGTCCATGTATCTCAGTTAAATATTAATTTAACAAGTTAAATAAAGATTATTCCCAACTGTGGTTTAATAATTATTTAAGGATGCATGATCGCATTTATTTCGACACTAGTTATTCGAGAAATATATTGTGGGTGAAATAATATATTTATTAGCGAGTAATGTAGTTACATTTATTTAAGAAATAAATAGTCATTACTCAAGGTCTAATAAATGTGGAGGAGGAGATAAAGAAAAGTGGAAAATAAAAGTACACGCCGTGTATATTAAATATACACGCCGTATAGTTTTAAGGAAAAACAAGTACACGCCGTGTATTAATTATTACACGGCGTGTAGTTTTTCTAGTCGAGATTTTGTGGAAATAATATTATTACTGTGATATTAATTATAATCAGCGTGAGCGCATGTCAAAGAATTAATAATTTGACATGTGGGTTTTCAATAAGAGTTAATGATATAAATAAAACGCGTAACGCGTTTATTTATTGTCATAACTCTATAACCTCAAAACACGATTATAAATATCCTCACAACCCCAACACTTTTCACCAATCATTGTGCACAACAATTCTAGAGAATTCTTTCAAGACCGAAAGAACTTCTTCCTCCAAGAACGCTCTCAAGACCGAGAAACCAAGGCGATCGAAGGCGGACATCGCAAGCGAAGTTTCTTCCGCCCTAGCACCCGGAGATCCCTTCAGCGACGTCCGGAGATACGTGGCACACGTGTGGATCACCGCTAGAAGAATCCTACACTTGGATTCTACGACGTAACGACGGATCACAAGATCGTGACCGGAGATATCAACGAAGAAAGAATTCCACCAAGGTAATTCTTGTGAATTAATTAAATTAATTATAACTAACATATGATGATCCTATCTCTATGGTTCCGGGATTCGCTCTTAAGTTTTTCGTTTTTCGTTCTATTCTGAAGATTCGGCGTTTTAAATCGTGACGGATCTCGGATTGAATGTTGCTTAACGTTAAAATTAAAGTTGGGCAAAACCACCAACGCGCTTCCGCTGCGTCCGGAACCTACATGCATCACCGCTACAACAACTCCACACTTGGATCTTACAAGCGCAACGAAGGTAATCCGAAAAAACCTTTTCGAACGTTCAACAATATCTTCATCGAAGAATGTTCCTATGACGAGTTAACCTTTCTTTCGATCATTTTTAAATTAAAAATAAATTTAACGTGTAAAAGACCCTCTTTGGGTTCCGAGCTTTCTTATTTCAATATCCGATTGGAAAGATTTCGTTGGTCATGGCTCTCACATCATTCACAATATGCAAATGATTCATCGGATTTGACAAAAACATTTTGGTTTATCACCCACCAAGGTGATTCTGCTGCGCCTGAAACCTTCAACAGCTCCTCCAACCCTTGTGCCCTTACGCAGCAGCCCCCAGGACCCTTACGCAGCAGCCCCTAGGACCCTTACGCAGCAGCAGCAACAGCATCGTCCAACACCCTTATGCTGCTGCATCCAGCCCAACCCCACATTCTTATCAGTTTTCATGCACTATAATTGTATCATTGAAGAGTCCTCTTATCTATTTGTTTTACTTGCATGACCAAATTGATCCATGCAATGGTTTGTTGTGATTTTCAGCAATGTCAGTTGCATCTTTTAGCCAATTGCGGGAACATTGTGTTTGTTTTGCTAAATTTGTTACTTGATGAATGAGATCAGTTAACGTTGTGTTAGTTTTGCCAACTTTGTTACTTGATGAATGATATCAGATTATTATGTTTAATTGTAAAGGTGTGAGTTTGTATGTTAAACCATAATGTATTACCCATCTTACCCTGGACAGATGTAGTGAATTAAACTAGTGTCCACTTTTTTGCTTAATGAATAATGTAGAATGATAAAATGAGGTAGACCCGAACCCCCAAGGTTCTCTCTAAAGGAGGCTTTGCGCTTCTTTTATAACAAATAATAAAGACCACACCAGATCACAAGTCCGATGTGGGATGCGGACTCCAACACTCTTCCTCAAATTAGGTGTACCTAGCTTGAACATATAAAGAAAAACCAACGCAATCAACGGACTGCAAACATTTCCCTTCAAGCTGGACATATCCAACTTGATTACAAATAAGACAAAATAAAAGGAAACAAGTGACGATCGTAGCTCCCCCTCAAGATCGCAGCCCCCCCTCAGGATGATGAATGAATGAAGTTGTCGCGGGCGCAGCAGAAGAACCACACAGACCGGGCCGGTTGACGGAGCGCCAGGAATGCCGCACTACTGGGGTCGGTCGATAATACGCCGGAAAAGCCACACTAGCACCCGAAAAACCGCACTTGCAGGGTCGGCGATGGGAGGCGGTGATTCCGCAGAACCGTTGCGGGATCTGACAGCGCCAAAGGGCACGGTTCGAGGCGGTCGAAGTGTTGCGCTACGGTGGAGGAAGCGCGAGGGTGTGCCGGCAGACAGGGAGGCGGTGTTGGATTGGTGTAGCCCCGGTCCGGTTGGGCCAAATGCTTGTGGCCCGCAACTGTCGCGGGTCGAGCTGACTGACCGACACCGACAGGCAAAGGGGGCCCATTTTTTTCGGCACTGTAGCATCTCTGACCACTGTAGCGAAGCTGACTGACCGACACCGACAGACATTGTAGCAGTGCGGATTTCGGGGTCAACTAGACTGTAGCACTTTTGACTTCCAGCCGGCAACCATTGTAGCGCTTTTGACAAAACTGGCCGTCGTTCACTGTAGCGATGCAGACTCATTTTTCGAACAGTGATCGTATTCTCCATTGTTTTATAGCCCATTTTCGGGCTAGGGTTACTACTGAAAAAAAAACCTCTGTAATTTGTGCTCCCGAATAGTGAAATTCTGCCTCTCCCGTGGACGTAGGGATTATTTCCGAACCACGTAAATCGCTGTGTTCTTGTTGCCTTCTTTCTTTCGTTTTTTCGTTTCTGTCGTTGTGTCTCCCAACGATTCCGCAACAACTGGTATCAAAGGGAGGTTCGGAATTCTCCAACGATGGCTCTGGATGAAGGCAAAGTGAAGATCGATCGCTTCGATGGAACTGATTTCAGTTTCTGGATGATGCAGATCGAGGATTATCTTTATCCGAAAAAGATGCACTTGCCACTTCTGGGTGTGAAGCCAGCGGACATGGAGAAGTCGGAGTGGGAGCTACTGGATCGATAGGTTCTGGGTGTTGTGCACCTGACGTTGACAAAAAATGTGGCGTTCGACATCAGAGAGGAGAAGACGACGGTGGACCTGATGAAAGCCCTCACAAATATGTACGTGAAGCCTTCTGCGACAAACAAGGTGCATTTGATACGACGATTGTTCAACATGAAAATGGTTGAAGGGAGAACTGTTGCAGATCATATCAATGAATTCAATACCATCATAAGTCAGTTGACATCGGTGGACATTGATCTTGGTGATGAGGTATGTGCGTTGGTTTTACTATCTTCGTTACCAGAGAGTTGGGAAGCAACTGTAAGAGCTGTGAGCAGCACTTCGGGGAATACAAAGATGACTCTGAAAGATATACGGGACCTAATCCTTAGTGAGGATGTGTGAAAAAGAGAATCAAGCAGATTCTCTGGTTCTGCTTTGAACGTTGAAGGAAGATGAAGGTACCCACAGCGAGACAATCGTAGAGGGCGATCAAAGTCAAGAGAAAAGAGCAGAGACAAGACAAAGGGGGATGGTCCTATTTGCTGGACTTGCGGGAAGAAAGGACATGTCAAGAAGGACTGCAGAGATAATCGGAAGGGATCTGAAACCAGTGGAGCAAACGCGGTAGCTGAAGGAACTGATGACGTGCTGCTGTTGAGCGTGGACAACCCAATGGAGTCTTGGATTTTAGACTCTGGGGCGTCTTTCCATTCTACATCAGAGAAGGGATTTCTGGAAAATTACGTTTCTGGAAATTTCAGCAAGGTACATCTTGCTGATGATGAGCCCTTGCAGATTGTGGGGAAACGAGATGCACGGATCAAGACCAACAGTGGGAGTCTGCTGGTTCTGGAAAACGTGAGGTATATCTCAGGCTTGAGAAGAAACCTTATTTCTGTTGGACAACTTGATGATGCGGGGTTGAGTATGGTCATAGCTCGGGGAGCAAAGAATGGAACCCTATACAACATGACAGACACTTGAATAGACATGGTTGTATCACTCAAAGGTGTAGGAGATTCACAACTGTGGCACAACAGGCTAGGCCACATGAGTGAGAAGGGGATGAAGGTGCTGACAACAAAAGGGTTGCTACCGGAGCTGAAGTCAGTGGAAGTTGGCCTATGTGAAGATTGTATCTTCGGAAAGCAGAAGAAGGTGTCTTTTGCAAAAGGAGGCAGAACACCAAAGGCTGGGAAGCTGGACCTGGTGCACACGGATGTTTGGGGACCTGCACCGGTACATTCCCTTGGAGGGTCACAATACTATGTGACATTCATCGATGACTCAACAAGGAAGATATGGGTTTACTTTCTGAAAAGTAAATCTGATGTGTTTAAAATGTTTCAGAAGTGGAAGGTCATGGTGGAGAATGAGTCAGGAGCTAAGCTGAAATGCTTGAGGTCTGACAACGGTGGAGAGTATGGCAGTCATGAATTCATAGAATTCTGTTCTGAAAATGGAATTCGGTGGGAGAAGACTATCCCAGGAACACCACAACAGAATGGCGTGACAGAGAGGATGAATAGGACGTTGAATGAACGTGCCAGAAGTATGAGGTTACACTCAGGGTTGCCCAAGACCTTCTGGGCTGATGCAGTGAACATGGCAGCGTATCTGATCAACATAAGTCCATCTGTGCCAATGGGAGAATGATTACTCGAGGAGCTCTGGTCTGGGAAGGAGGTACGACTCTCACATTTACGAGTCTTTGGCAGTTTGGCATATGTTCATATTGATGATAATGCAATGGATAAGCTTGATGCTAAGTCCAAGCCATGTTTCTTTATTGGCTATGGTGCTGATGAGTATGGTTACCGCTTTTGGGATGATCTCAAGAAGATGGTCATCAGGAGCCAGAATGTGGTATTCAATGAAGGTGTCATGTACAAAGATCGTCATGTAGCTGAAGATGAAAATGGCAACATTGAATCAGAGTGCAAAGAGCGAGTGGAGCTTGAAGGTGTGTCTGAGCATGAGAGATCTGAACCGGTGGAACCTACTACTCCAGTGAAGTTGAGGAGATCAACAAGGGTGAGAAGGCCTGTGCAGAGGTATTCACCATCCCTGCGTTATCTATTATTGACTGACGGTGGAGAACCAGAATGCTTTGAAGAGGCAATGCAGCTGAAGGAGTCGGGCGAGTGGGAGCTGACAATGAAGAAGGAGATTTCCTCATTGCATGACAACAACACTTGGGAGTTGACACCCCTGCCAACAGAAAAGAAAACATTGCAGAACAAGTGGGTTTACCGGGTGAAGGAAGAACATGATGGCAAGAGGAGGTTCAAGGCAAGGCTTGTGGTGAAAGGCTTCCAACAGAAGGAGGGAGTGGATTTCACTGAAATATTCTCACCAGTAGTGAAGCTTACCACCATCCGGGTGGTTCTCAGCTGTAAAGACCCGTAAATTTCAAGGAATTTTTTTTCTTAATTTTCTTTGGAATTTTACAAGAACGCAGTTTCTGACGGCACCTGATTCCGAGACCCGGTGTGCCCGGAATCATTTTCCGAAGTTTGGCTCGGGTACGTTCAGTGAACGAACGAGCGGGTTTTTCTAACTTTTGAACCGGTGCTCGGAATCGAATTCTGAGGGCACCGATGGAATCGCAGCGCCGGTATTTGCTTAGAAACGCCTCTTCCGGAGTTGCGTTTGCTCGGGTGTGGTTTTTAATTTTTGGGCTTAAAGTTAAGAAATAAAATAATTGGTACGACAAACTTTATTTTATTTCACTTAAAGCCACTTGAAAGCCACTTAAAGCTGCTTAAACTGAGTTGTTGCGGATATGGTGCTATCCAAAAATATCCTACCCCCTTGGTAGGATATTTGTGGGGTGGGGCCCGCATGAGCCCACCGTTTCTTTTCCGCTAAGTAACGCCCACGCGAAAACCCGTCATTATGAAAGTCAACTGACGCGTTTTCTTAAATTCTTAACGCACCAATTAATTGGGCGGTTTTATTCGTGAATTAATTCTATGAATTAATTTAATCGTTTCTTAACCTGTTTACAATCCGTTGGCGTAATAACAAAATAAGACCAACGCTATTCTTCTTAAGTGTTGTTCGTTGAGAGGATTTGACAGAAACCTCAAGTTCTTCATCCTCCTTCGCGAAGAACGCGAAGAACGCGAAGAACGCGAAGAACGCCGAGCCCTCGGAGATCGACGACGCGACGCCAAGTACCGCGACGCCGGCGATTCTTCTTCCGCGATTCCGCGACAATCCAACCCCGCGACAACCTTCGATCGACAACGACAAGGTAGGGGGTTGCGCTCCTTTTAAATTCTTTGTGGTTTTTATAACAACAAGATGGATTTAATTATTATTAATTAAATCTATATGTTTTTGAACCTCGGAGTTCGTCGACGCGACACCGTATTCCGCGACGACGCGACGCCCTTCCGCGACGACGCGACGCCCTTCCGCGACGCGACGATCGCCTCCTTCCGCGGCGATCAATTCCGCGAAGAACGCGCGTGCGACGACTTGACGAGGTAGGGGTTTGTGAAATAATTTATATTCCCGTGATTGTTTCTTTTAAAACAAAGAACCCGGAACAAGTTCAATTTTAATTCTATTAAAATTGTGCCTTGCTTGTTATTCATGTGTTGAATATTTCTTCCCGATTGTTATCGCCTAATGCGGAGGGTGCGGGCCAAACAAACACGACCCGACAACCTTCCGCAGTTCTTCGTTGATGTGCGGATTGGCGGATGACGACAAAACATGCCGCAGAGGTGATTCGTTGTTTCCGCAGTGAAGTACGGGACCCGGGAGGAGCTACGGCGCAGACGGAAATGAAATCGGACCACCGGAGCAACTCCGGTGGCCCGCGGAACCCACCGGCGGCGCCCCGGCGCGCCGCCAGACAGGGCCGCCGCGGCTTCAGCCGCGGCGGCCAGCGGACCCGCGGCCGTGCGGGTCCGGCACACACGGGACGCGCCTTTGCCGCGTCCGCTGAATCCAGCGCGGCCCCACGCGGGGCCGCGGCGATTCATCCCGCGGGGGCCAGCGCCCCGCGGTTCCTTTGCTCGGCCGAGCCGAGCCGGGCCGACCCGCCGGGCCGGGTCGCGCCCAGGCTGGGCCGCGCCAAACCGGGTCGGGTCGACTCCGGTTCGGGCCGACCCAGGGGGGTTGGGGCGGGTCGGTCTGGGCCCAGACCCCCCGTCTCCGGACTTTTTCTGTCTTTTGCTCATAACTTGAGCTACGGGCCTCCGAACGACGCGCCGTCTGTGGTGATGCGATCCTTGGATCGAGACGGTCGTTTCGGTTTATCGCACTCAAGGTTTCAGATTACTTTGGCTTCGGTCGGGTTGGTTCGTACACGAAACCAACCGGGCTCTCGGAGCGGAAACGCTCATATCTTGAGCTTCGGACGTCCGATCGACGTGTCATCGACTTCGTTGATTTCCTTTAAGTGAGACGGATCTTTTGGCATACTCCGCCCGAGGTTTGAACGCAGGTGGAGTACGGTCGGGTTGGTTTTGCCTTAAAAACCAACCGGGCCCCTGGGACGAAAAGACCAATAACTCTCAGACCGGACGTCCGATTGACGCGCCGTCTGCGACGTTGAGTTCCTGTTGACGATACGGAACTTTTGGATACATCAACTCTGGACTATGTGTCAGTTGATGTATCAGCCTCTCGGCTCGTGGAGCGGACCCTCCCGAACGAGCTTGCTGTGTGCGGGAACCCTAGAGCTGGCTGCGACTGCTACTGTGACGACGACGACTGTACAGAGAATCCTTAGTGGATTCGACGACGACGACTACAGCACTCAGCGATCCTTTGTGGGTCAGTGCTACCGATCCTGTGTGGGTCCGATCCTGTGTGGGTCAGCGCTCAGCGGTCCTGTGTGGGCCAGCGCCTACAGGTCCTGTGTGGGCCCGATCCTGTGTGGGTCTTTGCGAGGGTTAGTTACCTATCGATCCTTTGTGGGTCAAATCCTTTGTGGGTCAATTTGGGGGTTAGTTATCTATCGATCCTTTGTGGGTCAGATTCTTTGTGGGTCATTGCGGGGGTTCGTACCTATCGATCCTTTATGGGTCCGACGACTTAGATGGATCAGTGATCATCTCTATCGTCATTTGAAGAAGTATACCTGTGTGAGCTGAATCTCTGTTTTACTTTTCCTTGTGGATTGTGTTGTGCTATCCTGTGTGGATTTACGTTTTACTTTCCTTTGTGGATTGTGTTGAGTTATCCTGTGTGGATTTCACGTTTTGTTTTCCTGTGTGGACTGGGTTGTACTTGAGCTCGGATGTTGGAGCCGAGCGAGAATTGATGACTTAGGTATATGAGCATATACCTAAGCAGTGTCGGATATTACTTCGTGATTGTATCTTTCCTTTGTGGTTTATCCTTTGTGGATTTTCGGAGACCTTCTGGGGTCCCTACTGAGTAGCTTATACTCACCCCTGCACGGACTATGCCCGCACTACGTTGTGTTGGTTGCAGACGACGGACAGCGCTGATCGTGGTGGAGGCTTGCGGAGCAGGACGGTACCTGGAGGTGGACCACTGGGCGGGACGTACTCAGAGCGGTCGGTTAGACCCGAGGAGCAGTGGAGGCTTTCTGTACCCACCCTTCAGGTGGGACTTCCAGTGGACGGCTCGACGTTGCGGCTTTACTTTTCAGTTGCTGTTTTTCCCCTTTCAGTTGTACTTTACAGTTGGGTTTGTATTTCCGGCCCCCTTTACTTTTCCGCACTTACTGTTGTACCAGCTTTTACTTAGTGTTTACTTTTCCGCTTGCTTACTCTGTAGTGCTTGTTTACTTTACAAAGACAATGTCTTCCCTTTTTACCGGGATTTACACCTTGGTGCTAGTCGCCAGCGTCTGGCCTATGGAAGGCGGGCTTGGGGTAGTCACGGCACGGGCCCCGAGGACGGGTCGTGACATCAGCATTGTGGCGTCAGAGGACTTGCACCTTGAGCAGCCTGATGTCAAGACTGATTTCCTTCATGGAGATTTGGAGGAAGATATCTACATGCAGCAACCAGAAGGATATGTAGTGTCTGGGAAGGAAGACCTGGTGTGCGAACTCCAGAAGAGCTTATATGGATTGAAGCAGACACCGAGGCAGTGGAACAAAAAGTTTGATTCATTTATGTCTAAAAATGAATATAAACGGTGTGGCATGGATCAATGTTGCTACATCAAGTCTTTCGGTGATGAATACATTATACTGTTTTTGTATGTGGATGACATGCTCATTGCAGGATCATGTATGCAGAGGATTGATGAGCTGAAAGGGCAGTTGGTTGAGGAGTTTGAAATGAAGGATCTTGGAGAAGCTGACAAGATTTTGGGGATGAAGATCAAGAGAGACCGCAGAGCTAGAATGTTGATGTTGTCACAGGATGATTACATTGGGAAGGTTCTGAGAAGATTCAGTATGATGGAAGTAAAGACAGTCTCTATTCCCCTGGCGAGCCATTTCAAACTATCAAAGGAGCAATCACCGAAGATGGCAGAAGAGGTTGAGTACATGGCAAGAGTTTTATACGCATCAGCTGTCGGAAGTCTGATGTATGTCATGGTCTGTACTCGACCTGACATTGCTCATGCAGTGGGAGTTGTGAGCAGGTATATGGCTAACTCTGGAAAACAACATTGGGAAGCTGTGAAGTGGATACTGAGGTATTTGAAGGGCAGCAAAGAGGTATCTCTGTGGTTTGGGAAAGGAAATTCATTGCAGGGGTATGTGGATGCTGACCTAGGAGGCGATGTCGACAGCAGGAGGAGTACCACGGGTTATGTTTTTACCTGTGGAGGAATTGCGGTAAGTTGGATATCACAATTGCAGAATGTGGTGCCTTTATCCACCACAGAGACAAAATACATTGCTGTAACATAAGCTGGAAAAAAGATGGTTTGGCTGAAGAACTTCTTGGATGAATTGGGAAGAAAGCGAGAAGAGAATGTATTGCACTGTGATAGTCAGAGTGCTATACATCTTGCAAAGAACCCAGTGTTTCATGCCCGGACGAAGTACATTCAGTTGAAGTACCATTTCATCAGAGGTTTGATACAGGATGGGTTGCTGACTTTGCAGAAGATCTGTGGAACCAACAATCCGGCAGACATGTTGACAAAGCCTATGGTGATACAGAAGTTGAGGCACTGCTGTGCCTCTGTTGGTCTCCACTGATGAACGGAGGATGAGAGACAGAATGATGGAGGACCTGATGGGAGAACAAGAGGAAAACAATTTGTATTTCATGAATTTGTGAATGGAAAGCACGCCACTGGTGAGTGAAGAAGAGAAAGAACTCAGATTAAGTAAGTTGTCATCATCAGTTGCATCAAAGCATAGCAGTGCAGCGGATCGGGTTTCAAGTGGGAGATTATTGGATTGGTGTAGCCTCGATCCGGTTGGACCGAATGCTTGTGGCCCGCAACTGTCGCGGGTCGAGCTGACTGACCGACACCGACAGACACTGTAGCAGTGCGGACTTCGGGGTCAACTGGACTGTAGCATTTTTGACTTACAGCCGGCAGCCACTGTAACACTTTTGACAAAGCTGGTCGTCGTTCACTGTAGCAATGCGGACTCACTTTTCGAACAATGATCGTCTTCTCCATTGTTTTATAGCCCATTTTCGGGCTAGGGTTACTACTGAAAAAAAAAACCTCTGGAATTTGTGCTCCCGAATAGTGAAATTCTGCCTCTCCCGTGGACGTAGAGATTATTCCCGAACCACGTAAATCGTTGTGTTCTTGTTTCCTTCTTTCTTTTGTTTTCTCGTTTCTGTCGTTGTGTCTCCCGACAATTCCGCAACAGGCGGCTGCCGGGAGTCGTCGGGAGATGCTGGCGATGGGAGGCGGGGATTCTGCAGGTGGTGCCGGAGATCCGAATTTGGAAGCAGGGCAGCCGCTGGGAGAGACGGGAGCCAGGAGCTGTCTGGAGGAGGCGCACGCGTAGCAGGATGCACCGACGACTAGATCTGGCCGGATTTGGCCAATCTGGGAGGCGGGGAGGCCGACATGGAGGGAGCACCGGATGGGGAAGGCTCGTGCAGGAGGGCTAGCGCACTGAGGGGTGACGCACGAGAAGAGGGAAAACGCACAGGAGGGGAGCCTGTCGGGAGTCTCGCACAGAAAGGCGGAGGGCCGGCGGTAGCTTGTAAGCAGCGTCGAACGGGAGGGCGGGGTTGTCGCGCGGGTGCGGGTAGGAGACGTCGGGGAAGGAGGCGCCGTGAGGTAGGGATCCGTCGGACTGAGGCCGGTTGGGAGGGATCCGCCGGACAGAGGCCGGCTGGGAACCGGGGAGAGACGCCTGCCGGTCGGGATCCAGCGGGGAGAGACGCGCTGGCGTGGAGGGCCGCCTAGGGAAACGAGCCCGGAGTGGGGGGGTTCTGCCGTGAGGGATCAGCCGGGAGGGAAGAATGTCGGACGAAGCAGCAACGGAGATGGAGGGAGGCGGGGCCGGCGGGATGGATCCGCTCAGGCGGGATCAAGGACCGCCACAGGGGGCGGACGGGAAATACCTACTGCTCACTGGCCATGGAGGCCGCCGCCCCCCATGGGGGAGAAATAAAGGGAAAACCCTAGATGGGAAGAAAAAATAAAAATGGGAGGGGGGCTCGGGATTAGGTTCCCTCTGATACCATGTAGAATGATAAAATAGGAGAAACCCGAATCCCCAAGGTTTTTTTCTCTCTAAATGAGCCCTTGGGGTTATTTTATAATGAATAATAAACTCCATATCAGACCTCATGTCCAATGCGGGATGTGGACTCCAACAAATAAAGTCAGAGTGTTTCCTTTTAAAGATGCCAGTTGATATCATTATCTATTTCCCATCTTACCCTCGTCAGATGTTGGGGATTAAATAGGAAAAACTGGTGAAACTAAGTGCTTGTTTTAGTACAGGTTTTTTGTCCTTAAAAATTATTTTATAAATCAATTTTTCAAATGTGTTTTGGGGAATAATATGAAAGGTATATATTTGGTAACATTAATTTCTAAACTATTTTATAGATGAGGAAATAAAAAAACCTGATTGATGATATTTGTTTATGGTTGATGTGAGTGATATGGTGTGAAGAGATTGACATGGGAGGAGCGACATATACGAGTGATAGGAGAGGGATAACGGATAAGTGAGAGATATGGGTGAGAGAAGACAGATGAGGGATAAGTGGGAGATATGTGTGAGAGAAGAGAGATATGAAAGAGGAAAGTGATATGGTTGGATGAGTATTTATTATTTACCATAAAGTCACCACTTTTTCACATGTTTTTGATACCTGAAACAAAAAAAGAGAACAAAAACAGTCCAGACTGGTTTCCATTTTTTAGTTCTCAGAAAGAAATTAAACGCAATATTTGGGAATAGAAAAATAAAAACTTCTATCACCTGACAAATTTTTTAGTTTTTCTGTATTTTTTTTTTCAAAAACTGAAAAGCAGCCGTTGAAAATATAAATCAGACCCTAAAATTCTGTCTGAACTTAAGTTTTTCTGAATCAAATTTTCCATTTATGGATAATGTGATCATAACTTAGTTGTGGTTATTTTTCATGATTGTAGTCATGTATTTGTTATTGAATTTTTTTCTTGATATTTTTTAATTCATATGATCAGATATTTACAGCAGCTGGCATCTCCAACTGATAGAGCACGACACGGTTATCATTTTTTCAATACATATTTCTACAATAAGCTTAAAGAGGCTGAATCAAGGGTACGGTTCGTTCAGATTTCCTCTGTTTCTTTTTTTCTATTTAAGCTTGTGAATATGGTGATTTCACCATGTGATAAATTCACTGAAACATTCTATTATGCTGGGATTGCTCAATTTGTTTTCATTTGGGTTTATCTGCACAGAATTTTTATTGATCTGACCTGTGGTTGCTTGAGAACCCATGCCACTGATGAAACTTCAGTTTATGAACACATCTAGTTTACTTTTCTAATTTGGTTACTTGAGTTGTGGATTATAAACTCTGTCTTGATTATGAACATTATCATTATTGTCTGTCGTTGCTTATGGGTCTAAGATTTCAAATTGCCTTTTGTAAGGTGCCTTTGATGATTTGCAGAAAAACATGGAGTTCAGCAAGTTCAGAAGATGGTGGAAAGGTGTAAATATATTTCAGAAGGCCTATATTCTTATTCCAATACATGAATAGTGAGTTGATCCGGCTCAATTTGATGGATGCTAATTTTGTTTTTCTATACTTGAATTTTTGGAATGAAAAAAATTTCTTTCATGATCCAGTAGTATCAGCTTTGCCTCTTACGTTAATTTAGTTTTTTTGTAACTGGTCAAATGTTCTTTATCAGAATGGCCCCGCCGCACAGTTTGAGCTTCATTTTTAGCATAAACAGGCCTAGATGTGTCCTATTTTTTTGCTCTTTCTGAAAAATCCTTTTGGATCTTCTGTTTCTATGGAATGCTCTTGTGTCAGATAAAAGTGCCTTGAACCATGTGAGAGAGTTCCCTTTATATTAATATTAGATTCCCAGGGCATCTTAAATTAATTTAGTAGGTTTGGTTGCATTGTTGGCCATTTGTTTTGGTTATGTATGATATCTTGAGCCTACCATTTTCGTCGGTGTTCTCTGATGGTTGACTTCTTTTTGTTGCCTGCTTTATTTCAGTCAGCATTGGAGCTTGGTGATTATCTGCATCCCAGACATAGAAGAAGAATCAGGGCCAATTTTACTTCATTTGGATTCACTGGGACTGCACTGTAGCAAATCTATTTTTAGCAACATAAAAAGGTGCGACAGAAGTAGATCAAGAAAGATAAAGCATCAATAATTTTTGGACATCATTTTTTTGGCCTGTGTCTTCATATCATTCGCTTGTGTCCTTGCTTTTGGATTTAATAATTATGCAATAAAGAAAAATATCCACTTGACTTTGGCAGTTTATTCAGTTCAAATTCAAAATTAGGGGAATTGATGATTGTTTATGTGTTGTCTTATAAACTTTGCCATCTTCTAATTTTGACCGTGGGAGGATAAAATGGAGTAAGTGGAAAATGAAAAAGTAATATCTCATATGACAAATGAAAGGGAAAGAGGAGGCAAATATCGACCAAAATGATTGAATGTCACTTTATATAATATATGGTGTTATGCCCCAAATTTTGGTTGATGCTATGACATAGGACCAATTGCACTACTTGCTGATTCCTGAAACAGAAATGAATGTTGGATTGGTATAGCCCGATCCGGTCCAATTTTTCGACCACTGTAGAATATCCGACCATTGTAGCAGAGTTGATCGACTGACACCGCTAGGGTGCTGTAGCAGTGCGGATTTTGGAGTCAACTTTACTGTAGTTTTTTGGATTTCCAGCCAACAGCACTGTAGCACTTTTGACTTGGGTGACCGTCTTTTCACTGCAGCGACGCGGATTTCCTGTGCGGTTGGTGGAACAATGATTGTCTTTCTCTCCATTTGTAGCCCATTTCGGGCTAGGGTTACTTACTCAAAAACTTTGTAATTGTGCTCTCGAATTATAGTGAATTTTCTGGCTCTCTTTGGACGTAGGGATTATTCCTGAATCATGTAAATCCTTGTGTCCTTGTTCTTTTATTTTCCTTTTACTCTTCTGTGATCCGTTCTTTGCTTCGTTGCTCTCGGTGTTTCCGCAACAATGAATGCCGTAAATGAAACTAACCAAACCATTTTACATGATCCAGCTAGAACGAAACATATAAAATTTTAGGAGCATGTGGTTGGTCAGTTAAATTTAATTCTTTTTTCCTGGTAGAAATGACGCTTGAAACTTTAGGTGGTCGAAGAACCTGCCGCTAAGCAGATGGATTAACCAGTCAAGTTGATTTTTTTTCGCTACAAATGTTACATTATTCATCAATATCATGAATATAATTCAGCAGAAAGTAATAAACCTTCATAATACTAAAATTTAATGATAATAATTGTTTATAATATAAATAGTAAATAAAAATATAACCAATGTGCAAGAATTTGATTAGGTTTCATAGACGCCTCATCTCAATGTATTTCAACAACTTTATTTGGTACAAGTCCAACTTATGAAATTAGGAAATAACGCAAATAAAATATTATTCTATTATGTTATTAAAATTAATGAATTTTGTTAACTATATGAAAACCCTGGACCCATTGTTGATAAACTGTCTAATCATTTCTTATATTTCATATCAGCATTCTATATAATCGATTTTCATCATTCAAATGATGATAGTTTGAACACTTTAGGTGAAGCCAGATGATGCATCAAAGTTAACCTGGTTTGATATCAGGATTCAAAAGTGAGCAAGTTTGTGTCGTGGTGTTGCATTAGGGCAACATTAAGGGTGTTGGACCCCATTTCAGTTTAATGGGTATTTCTGAGTCCCACATCGGACTTACCCTCTTTGTAATTAGTTTTACTAATCTATAAAAGAATGTCTCCACCTCACATTGAGGTAAGAGGAATTCACCAACAACATGGTGAGGCGAAGGGCTTTGCTCAGACATATGGCATCGATTACTTTGAGACCTTCTCTTCGGTAGCCAAGATGGCCTCTGTCCGCCTGTTCATATCTTTGGCTGCTTATCATCACTGGGTGCTTCATCAACTGGATGTCAAGAATGCCTTTCTCCATGGCTTTCTTGACGAAGAGGTCTACCTGCAGCAGCCCCCTGGCTTTGCTGCTTCTGGTGCCGACTCCCATGTCTGCCGCCTTCGTCGCTCCCTCTATGGCCTCAAACAGTCTCCTCGGGCTTGGTTCGGCCGCTTCAGCACAGTCGTCACAGCCTTTGGCCTCTCTCGCAGTATGAAAGATCACACCATCTTCTTTCGTATGACGACGCATGACTGTATCTTGCTCGTGGTCTATGTTGATGATATCCTCATCACAGGGAGCGACTCCACAGGAATCGCCAACCTCAAGGCGCACCTCCACCACCACTTTCACACCAAAGATCTGAGTCCCCTCACCTACTTCCTTGGCATCGAGGTCTCCCGTTCTGAGGACACTATCTCTCTCTGCCAACGCAAATATGCTCTTGATATCTTGCAAGATGCAGGTTTGAGCACAGCGACTGCAGTGGTCACTCCTCTTGAGCCTGGGGAACGATCTCTCCCTATCGACTCGGAACCATTTCTTCATCCCGAGATCTATCAACGTCTGGTGGGTAAACTTAACTACCTCACCATGATGCGACCTGACATTGCCTGCGTCGTTGGCAAAGTCAGCCAGTTCATGGAGCATCCAACCAGATCTCAGTGGGATGTTGTCCTCCGTATTACCAAATACATCAAGAAAGATCCTGCACGTGGCCTTCGGTACTCACATCATGCTCATCTTGATGTTGAGGCCTTCTGTGATGCGGATTATGCCGGTTGTCTCGCTACCCGCAAGTCTACTTCGGGATTCGCCGTGTTCTTCGCCGGTAACCTAATCTCCTGGCGCAGCAAGAAGCAGACTGTCGTCTCCAGATCGAGTGCCGAGGCCGAATACCGCGCCATGGCCACGGTCACCACTGAGATTCTCTGGTTCCGTCACCTCCTCCAAGAGCTCGGCTTCCCAACACAGACTTCTGTTCATATCTGGTATGACAATCAGGCAACCACAAAGATTGCCTCGAATCCCGTCTTCCATGAACGGACGAAGCATATCGAGGTGGACTGTCACTTTCTTCGCCAACATCTGGAGCAGAACCATATCAGTTTTGGCCATATTCCGACGGCGGATCAGCTTGCTGACCTCTTCACCAAAGGCCTCCCGGGAGCTCGCCTTGACTCTCTCACTACCAGGCTGGGTATTCACAGCCTCCATGGCCCAGCTTGAGGGGGAGTATGAGATGATCTTTGTGTCTAGTCTTCTTTTTTCTTTGTGGGACTCGATCCAATCTGGGCATGTTCAGCTTGAGGGGGAGTGTTGGACCCCATTTCAGTTTAATGGGTATTTCTGAGTCCCACATCGGACTTACCCTCTTTGTAATTAGTTTTTACTCATTTATAAAAGAATGTCTCCATCTCACATTGAGGTAAGGAGAATTCACCAACAACAAAGGAGTTGTGTTGAATTAAGGCAAAAACAAAATAAGCATGATGGAAATTAAACAAGTGGTTCAGGTCTTAGGAAAACCCTAATCCTCTCACTTGATAGAAACCACTTCCAAACAAATCACCAAGCACTAGTGATTAAACACCCAAAACCTGTGTGTGATCCACGGGCTAGACTGGGTGTACAAACAATGCAAGACTACCTAGGTACTTAAATGACATTAAACGCTGTTAGTGAATGTCGGAATCCATAAATGCACACTTTGAAATATTAGACTTGATAGATTCATTTTGTCTTCACGGTCACTTTGATGTACTGCACGGTCGATTGTGTTGAACTAGAAGGTTGCTTGGCCTTTTTTTTTTATTGTTCACGGTTGATCCATGGGCACAGTCACTTTGGCTTTGTGGAAATTTTGTAAAGTCTTGAGAACACACTCAGTCATTTCAAATGTAAGGCATAATTGTTTGTGCTCTTCAAAAAAATTGGCAAAGTCATTCACAACCGCTTGCAGTGAACCACATGGTCGCTTTTGCTTGTGCATGACTGTTTGTGTTGATAGCAACAATAACGACGACAAAAGCCTTAAATCCAATTAAAAGAGGCTGACTACATGGATCAAACATCTCTAATTAGCTCTATTGAAAACCGTATTTTCATTGAAACTATTTCGAACAAGATCATCTTGAATGATTTGTTTAAGGGTCCTTTTAGGTCTGCCTGTACTTCTAATAAGTGAATTTGTGATTAAGTTTACCCTATTAGCTGGTCATGAAAAGAACCAACCCCTCCAAGAAGCAACTTCTTTGTATAATGAGTAACGGAACAAAATTCCAAGCAGGGGAAGGAGATGAAGAAAGGGGTAGGCGATGATTTAAGGGGAAGGAGAAGGAAGAACTTGAAAGGCGACAGGCCGCACTCCCGCCCAAGCCATAGGTAGCCGATGTCCCAAGCACACAGGCCGACTCTAACAATATTCTCCGCTGCCTCACTCCTTCCCATCCCTCTACAATCGTTTCCCTAACTGAATATGCCCCCAAGCATATTCTTTTTATTCCTCATCATAACCCCCTTAACCGCCCGCCCACTATCCCGGGTACCTAACATTCATGTCACCTTGAAGATCAGTCTTGTCCTCGAGACTTACGATAAGTAACTGATTACAGTGCCCTCTTTTTTACCAAAAATTCCAGGCAATGTGCCAGATGGTTCTCCCTGTTTTGTGGTTGTGGAGAAACTGATGGTGATGCACCCTTTCGTCACATATTGTCCGGGAATCTCCAAAATGCGACGCGACTTTCCGTCGCCTACTCGCTAGGCAATGGCCCAGATGCACCTCCTTCAATCTTGGGCCCGTGTTGGAGAGATGTAGGCGGAGAGTTCTTTCTGTCGAAAGCGCACTGAGAGTATTGCATATACCTTTGAATGTTCCCGCTGCTCGTTCTTATAGATTTCTCTTTGAGGTGAGTCCGATTCTTGAATATCAACAGGTGTCCACGTGACTTCTTGTTGTCCCTTCTTCCCCCAGTGACACATTCCCTGTGAATGTACCGGACTCTGCTACTCAACTGCGTTGGTACCTGACATCTTCTTGACTGCGGTGTCCCCCAAGTGTGTTCCCGACTCCATGGTGTCCCATGGTGGTCTTGTTTCCTCCCTCATTCACAGCTGTCGTGTGTCATTCTGCAGTGACATCTCCCTACGTTGCACTATACCGTTTGTATATTGTTGGAAGCCTTCCTGGTGCTTTATTTTCTGCATGGCAGAAGCCTCCCTTGACACCCAACCAGAGAGAGTCGTCTCGTCGCGTCCCTGTGCCTCAATTGCATTAGGCGCCGACGCCGTGGAATGTGCCACAAACAACGCGGACGATCGAGCAGGCGGTTGCTCATGCTCCTCTTCTGTTTCAAATTCCGAAGTTGACGAATCTGGCTCCGAAGTTGCTGGTGTCTGTTCTAGGTTTCCTGTTCTTTTAATTCTGATTGGCGGATTTGGTTATGATTTCTAGTGGCTGCCTGTCACTAGTGGTATCCGCCAGCTCTACAAATGGATTATGAAACTCTGTCTCATGGAATTGTTTCATTAATTTGTCTTTAAACACCGACCATGTTAATTTCCAATGGAATTCCCCCATGACATTGAACCAATATTTGGCTACTCCCTTCATATTTACCTGAGCCAGAGGGACCTTCGAGTTCTCTTGTAATCTGTTGGCAGCGGAAGTAGATCTCCGCCTAATTGATCCATCCCTTCGGGTCCAACCCTTTGAACGTTGGCAAAGCGAAGTCCTTTCAGAATGTCGTTTGTTCCTTCTAGAATTCAACTTTCCTCCTGTTGTCCCCGCTCCCACTTCTACAGGTCTTGCTGTAGCACATCATTGATCCGTCGTAGTTGCTGAAGTGTCTTCTCTGTCATTGTTCGTCTTCTGCAAAAGTATCTCCACAGAGAACTCCTCCCTTGATTGGTAATATTCAACAACGTGCTTTCCTCCCCGGAAAATTATCCTGTAGTGTGCAGGGGCTGTCGATAGAAACTGACGACCTTGGGTGGCAATTCAGCAGTGCATTCCTGACGTTGAAGACAAGCCGTTCTGAGTCCAGCCACGTGCCTCCTCTGGTTTGAAAACTGGGGGCACAACTCGCCTCCCCTCGTATTTTTTTTGTGTATTTTTTTGACATCGCTACTTTACCTGAGCGAAAAAAACGGCGAGGCCGCCTCATCCTGTCCGATTGGAAGGATCCAACATCACTCGCAGTATCCGCGGTGAGCTCCCTCCCGCGACACGTCTAGCAGTATTTGCCTCAGGTTAAAAATCGACAACGGGGCGGCAGTTCTGTATGAGAGTCGGCAAATGGGGAAGGATTGTTGTCGTCGGATCATACCTTCGCCGATGAAGATTCCAACAGCTTCCTAGAGTGCGCACCGGAGATGCGGAACCAGACGGCGCGCGTCGCCTCAAAAAATGGGTCGGCTGGACGCGTCTCGGTCTAGCGATGATCCTGCGCGCGTCTCCTCCGTTCGAGAGGAGTCCGACAAGAAAGTAGACGCACTAGCAATGCACGCCTCCTCTGTGTGCTTGCTCCTACGTGCCTCGTTCAAGTGAGCTCCTCCCGCGTGAGAAGATCCAACAGTGCGACTTTGCTGTGCAACAATGACGCAGCGGCAGGTCAGACCAATTAATAAGAACCAACCCCTCCAAGAACCAATGTCTTTGTATAATATAGAGTAATGGAACAGAATTAGAAGCAGGGGAAGGAGATGGAGGAGAAAGGAAGAACTCAAGAAGCAATAGGCCGCACTCTTGCCCAAGCCACAGGTGACCGATGTCCCAAGCTTACAAGCCGACTCTAACAATATTCTCTGTTGCCCCACTTCTTCCCATCCCTCTATTTATAATCATTTCCCTAACTGAACGTGGGCCCCTCAACATATTCTTTTTTATTCCCCATCATAACCCCCCTAACCACCTCAGGTGGCCCACTTTTCCGGTTACTTAACAGTGCATTCCTAGGTCTTTAAACATGTTCAAATTATCTTAATTTAGTCTCACTCATTTTGTCATCAATCAGACCCATCCCAATTTTCTCTCGAACACATTCATTTTTAATCTTATCCATCTTAATATGCCTACTTGCACATCACTCGTGCGTACACTTTACCAATTTTTTTTGCCGAGTCTTAACTACATTCAGTAGAATTTACTTTGTGTCCGGTAGAATTTAGGATATGTATGGCTGACTTAAAATTTGCGTTCGGTAGAAATTCAAGTTGCATCCAATTGAAATATTGATACGTCCCGTAGAATTAAAAATTCTACTATACATATTCAATTCTTCGGTGAATTTTAGGCAACTGAAAATATTTTCAATCTTATTCATTTCTTCATATCAAGTAAACACATTAAACTCATAATAAACATGTTTTGTGATTATCAGAATTCGTTTCTTGAATGAGGATGGAACACTTTATTTATAGAAACTATTATGCAATGCATGGCCTGAGATAGATAGGATAGACCTGGTTAATTCCCATATCCTAAATATCTAAATACTCACACCCCCTCAAGCAGGAACATGCTCCTGCATACTACACTAATTCAAAATACTGAATGGACAACAACAAAGGCCTGACTGAAGGAGGTCCAAACAGCCACAAACAAGACCGACGGAGATTCGGGCAGTGGCAAAGGCTCGTCTGAGGTCTGGGCAGCAACAAAGAGGCCCGACTGAGGTCTGGGCAGCAACAAAGTGGTCAGACGTAGGTCTGGGCAGCAGCAGAGGCGGCCCGATGGAGGCTCAGGCAGCAAGAGGTGGTCGGGCCCTGTTGTATATCTGATCCTAAGGACCTTCGGGCTTGGGCGAGCAAGAGTGGGGTGTGCCTGAAGATTGGTGTGCTCCTGTTGGAGCAACACTAGGAGGGTGGCCTGGAGAAGCTGCGCCAATAGAGGTGCACCTGGATCGCATGGGTTGCGCCTGGAGGAGGAAGGGGTCGAACCTGGCTCGGAGGCGCGACCTGGGAGCGAGAGCTGAGGCGCAGAAGCAGGTCTGGTGTGGTGCTCCTTGCGCGTGGAGAAATCTGTGATTGGAGCCGAGCAAGGCATACGTGAGTACCAAAAGCACGTTGCAACGTTCGACTTCTTAAAGTAGTAGTTGGGTTTACTTTCAGTCGAAATATCACAGTTGAATCTTTTTGATAATGGAGGGTCTGTTTGAGAGGCATCTTGTGTGGTGGTGGTTAAGCTTTGGGGACTTCTTTGTTCATTTTAAGTTTTGATTGGATTCTCAAGGATGAGAATCATTTGAGAGGTTGCTACTCAATACACTGATTGCTAGTGGAATTCCATGATTTACTTGTGCTCGAATCAGTCCAAAAGCAATCTTGGCTTCCTCCAGCCCTCCATCTCCTAGTCAGAACTGGATCTTTTGTGCTTCTTTAAATTCTGTCATTGGAAATTTCGTAGAGTCCTCCACGAATCATCCTCTCCCTGATCAATCCACCTAAGAGCAACCTAAGCATCCTGCTGCACCTCTCCTACCTGAACCACGCAAGGTCATCATCCACCATGTCTACACTTGTAAATCAAAATTCCTAAGTCCTTCGATATGAAAATAATTTATGGTATTTTAATTAAAATCATTTAATTTTCCAAAAATCCTAAATTCAAATAAATGTGCAACAAATAATGATTCATGTACCACACCCAAGTCTCTTGCACTGCACTTCATCAGGCGAAGGTGTGCATAGAGGAGATGTGCGCTGCCCATTCCCGACCAGCGGAGATGTGCACTCATTGCCCGACCTTCATTCGTAAGCCGCGCACGCCTGAAAGTCCTACACGACCGGCGTGTTGGATTGGTGTAGCCTGATCCGGTTGGGCTGAATGCTTGTGGCCCGCAACTGTCGCGGGTCGAGCTCTACGGTGAGCTCGTTGAGGGTCAACTATACTGTAGTCTTTTGGACTTCCAGCCGGCAGACACTATAACACTTTTAACTTGGGTGGTCGTCTTTCACTGTAGCGACCCAGACTTCTTGTGCGGTTGGTGGAACAGTGATCGTCTTCTCCTCCATTTGTAGCCCATTTTCGTGCTAGGGTTTGTTACTGAAAAAACTCTGTATTTGTGCTCTTGAATTATAGTGGATATTATGTCTCTCCGTGGATGTAGGGATTTTCCCCGAACCACGTAAATCTTTGCGTCATTGTTCTTTTTTCCCTTTTACTCTTCTGTTTTTCGTCGTTTTTGTCGCTGCAACTCCCGGCGTTTCCGCAACACGGCGAAGCTTCCATTCACTGCTGGCGTGGACCATTCGGTTCCGCATCTCTGATGCGCAATCTAGGAAGTCGTTCCACTCTTCATCAGAGTCGACTGTTCTGGTTCAACTCTGACGTAACTTGGGTGCAAGAAATTTGTCGGTTTCTCTAGACGATCGGATGCGTCATCAACCGCCGCGACTTCACTCGACGGAGACGATTGCTGTATGAAACACTCCCGCCCTCGAAAACGAATGCATCGTCGAGTCGCAGGTGCCGACTGCTGCCGACGGACCGCACTGACGAAGCTTAGCTTGTTCTCGTCTTCGTTTCAACGCGGCCAGCAACAGCGACCACGACCCCGCGCACTGAAGACGTTTCGCTTAAGAGTCATCCGTTTTTCCATTCAGCGAAGGCGTGCTACCTGTTTTGCGAAGGCGCACGCGACCTGATTAAACAAAACAAAAAGTACGAAAAAAGTGCAAAAAAAAAAAAAGAAAAAAAAGAAAAGAAAAAAAGAAACAGAAAGACAAAGTCCACTAGCGGCCAGAGATGATGCGGCATGACCGGCTCTCGTGGGAGAAAAAATGAGATCACCACTGGCGCAAGGAGGCTGAATTCCGGAAGGTACTTCTCCGGTGGTTGGCTCACTAGGAGGAGCCGCACCAGCCGATGGATGTGCAGGTCCTGCAGGCGACAGGGATAGCAGAGACGACTCTAGAGGAATTTGGTGAACCTCTAGTGCATGAGCAGGAGGTGCACGTGGTGACTGACATCATGTTGGTACAACAACATTGTGAAACAGTTTTGTCGGGGATGACGACAAATGATCGCCTGCAGAAGGTGCACCCATTTTCTCTGACGACCACACAACAAGAGGCACCCTCAACGGGGGCGACTCTGTCTCCTTTGTTGATGGCTCTCCCCGAGGCGCAACCCGAAGCCTCTAGTGCGATAATGGGGTGCGACGCAAGGGATGTCTTAAAATTGGCTAGCAATGCACCACAGGTGCGACTTGGCGAGCGAGACTCGTGCTTGAAATATGTTGAAGCAGTGTTGCCGCCTCTGACAACTAAACGGGAAGATTTCACGTCACACCAACAAGAGGTGGGAGGGCGTGGGCTGATAGAGCAAGCTGACTTCACAAAACACACGACTGATGTAGCGGAAGTTGCCCGGCCAACGCTAGCTACAACAACAACGGGCACACATTGTGACAAAGGTGGCTATTGGGAGCCGAACATGGGGCATGTGATTTGGACATCGAACACCATTGGACTAGCCGCCTTCCAGGTATTCAGCAGTTCAATGCCGCCGCCGGTGGTGTTACCGCTTTCTCCGACGATTGGCGTGGGCGCTAGTAAATCGACGGCGCAAGGGGGTGATGAAGTAGCTATGCTCGACCAACAACACACACGACCGTCCCATAGTGCTGGAAGGACTATCTGGGAGATTTACTGGAGACTTAGTGAAATCAGGGTGCGTTGCCAACAGGCGTTGTAGGCCCATGGAGTAGGGAGGACCATTTGGCATATTGCTTGGAGATTTTTGGGGCACCACAATCAATTTCTTCTCAATTTTAAGGACAAGACTGATTTTCAAGGTAGGATGAGTGATAAAGAACTTGCTAGATTGGGGCGGCACATCAAAATACATTCTAGAAAGGGTATAAGGGTCACAACTGAGGAAGGTCATTGGGGTGGGGGGGTCTTGGCCACGTTGGGGAGGGAGAGTTCGGTTATAAAATGAAGTGAGATGGTGAGCGAAGGAGAGAATCATTGTGTTAGTTCTCGGCTGTGAGGCTTGGGAAACAACCATTGTGGCTTGGGCGAGTGAAGCGGGGGCTTCCTCGAGTCTGCTTTATCGCCTTCCTTCTCCTACTCTTCTCTTCTGTAATTCTGATTTTACTGTAATACATACAATCAATCTGTTCTTGGAAGACTTAAAGTGCGAGGGGACCTTTCAGACATGTAGCTTGTTTTTCTTGGGTATGGCGAATCACATGCAGGACCTCTGGGCATCCCTGACCAGGCTGAATAAATGTCTGGACAAGCGCTCTGGCCAATTCATGATACCAAAATTTTCTGGAAAGGATCCCAAAACATGGATACACAAAATCGATGCTTATTTCTTGATCCGTCAAACTTTGGAAGATATGAAAATACCAATGGCGCGACTCTGCATGTCAGGTATGTATGAACTTTGGTTTTTACTAGCCAAGGGAACTGCGACTGTGTTCACCTAGGTGCTTTTCAAAGAACTGCTACTGGAGGATTTTGGAAGTTTCTCCAAGGAAGCCCCTACAACTACATATGAGTTCCTGTCAACGTTAACGCATCTGACCGCGTCGCAATAAAGAGAGCCTACTGAACATGGGAGGCAAAGCTAGAGCAAGGGGCTGATCGAAAATCATGACAACACTACCTCCGGCCTGTATATGGTAGAGCTACCACACAAGGTGCAACACAAAACTTCTAGATCCGTAATGTTGGAGAAAGAGATGTAGCAAAATGAGCCAACACAAACATGGGACTCTTGTTGTGTCACCACCAGCTGCACAGGTCACGCTTGCGATGACGGGGCGGGGTCCTCAGGTTTATAGAGGAGGCCCTTATTGTTTTTACAAGCAAAACGCAGGGTGGTGTTAGCCGCACTTTCAGCCCAGTTCACTGCAGTACACATGGGGCCTTCTCAATGGAAGGAATGAAAGCATCACAGAAGGAGGCATTCTCAACTTCGTCTATCCAAAACTGATCCATGAAGGAGGATGGGGCATTTGGGAGATCGCGCGACGTTCATATGTGGCAAGAGGACCACAACAACTCAGTATTATAACAGTGAAGTTGTTTGGTTCTGCCCAAAGCACAAAAGCTGGGAGTATCTAGAAGATCGCTTGGCATGTCTGCACAGCCAATCCACCTTTCTTCATCAAGACTGTTTCCAAGGGACGACGAGTGATAGGAACTTAAGCAAGGGTAATTTTGGTTATTGCTGGGGGAATATTAGTTGTTAGAGGGGGACAGAATATTGTTAGTATATTGCTATGCTGGAACCACGTGGATGTGAGGGGATCCATTATAAATATGAAGCAGGGGGGTGAGAGGTAGACAAAGAAGAAATTGAGTTGGGATCGGCCTTCTGGCTTGGAATCGGCCTGCGGGGTTGGGCGGGATCTCTGTCGATAGTCTTCTCATCTTCTTCCTCCTCTTTTGTAATTCTCTGGTTCTTTTCAAAAATATTTACAATTGGTCTCATCCGCTGGCTTTAACAGGTTGTTGTACCCTCGTCCCTTAGCACGGTGGGCATCATTAATATCTTTGTAGAGGAGGAATTCTCCTTAACTCAAGGTGAAGTGGATGCCTTCTTTTATAGATTGAGAAAAAGGAATACATGATTGAGTATTCCGATGTGGGACTCGGAAATACCCAGAATAATAAAAACAGGGTTTAACACCCCCCTCAAGTTGGACATGCCCAACTTGGACCACGAGTCCCACAAAAGAAAGATGACATCAGACAAGGTCATACACACTCCCCCTCAAGCTGGGTCGCAGATGCTGTGGATGCCCAGCTTGGAACTGAGTGAGGCCAGACGAACCCCTAGGAGGTCTTTGGTGAAGATGTCGACAAGCTGATCCGCCGTCGGGATGTGGCTAAATCTGACATTGTTTTGCTCGAGGTGGTGGCGAAGAAACTGGCAGTTCACCTCGATATGCTTCGTGCGTTCATGGAAGACGAGATTTGATTC
Organism: Viscum album; assembly: GCA_963277665.1. Lineage (NCBI taxonomy): Eukaryota > Viridiplantae > Streptophyta > Magnoliopsida > Santalales > Viscaceae > Viscum > Viscum album. The sequence goes on from OY728136.1 coordinate 458,212,283, forward strand.
AAGCTTGGTGGTTGCTTGATTGTCACACCAGATATGAGCAGATGTCTACTGAGGAAAGTCAAACTCCTGCAGAAGATGGCGAAGGCATAGGATCTCTGTAGTGACGGTGGTCATGGCACGGTACTCAGACTCCGCACTGGATCTGGAGACGACAGTCTGTTTTTTGCTACGCCAAGAGATGAAGTTGTCTGCCAAGAAAACGACAAATCTAGAAGTAAACTTTCGGGTAGCAAGACAACCAGCATAGTCAGCATCACATAAAGCCTCAATATTCAGATGAGCGTGGTGAGAGTAGCGAAGACCACGGGCAGGGTCCCTCTTGATGTATTTGGCGATGCGGAGGACAACATCCCATTGAGAGGTGGTCAGATGCTCTATAAATTGACTCATTTTGCCAATAGCGCAGACAATGTTTGGACGAGTCATCGTGAGATAATTGAGTTTGGTCCACCAATCGACGGTACCTCTCTGGGTGTGAATACGGTTCCGAGGAGTCATAGAGATACCGTTCCCCAGGCTCAAGAGGAGTGTCAATGGCGGTGGCTTATGTCAGTCCAGCATCCTGCAGAATGTCCAATGCATATCTCTGTTGGCAGAGGAACATGGTGTCCGGAGAACGGGAGACCTCGATGCCAAGGAAGTATGTGAGAGGGCTGAGATCTTTGGTGTGGAAGTGATGATGAAGATGCCCCTTGAGGTGGGCGATTTCAGTGGAGTTGCTCCCGGTGATGATGATATCATCCACATATACTACCAACAGGATGCAGCTAATGGATGTCGTCCTGTAGGACATGGTGTGATACTTCATACTGCGAGAGCCCAAAGTCGGTGACGACGACGCTGAATCAGCCAAACCAAGCACGAGGAGAGTGCTTGAGACCATATAAAGAGCGGCGAAGTCGACAGACTTGGGAGTCGGCGCCGAAGGCAAAAAAACCGGGGGGTTGCTGCAGATTAACCTCTTACTCAAGAAATCCATGGATGAAGGCATTCTTGACATCCAGTTGATGAAGAGGCCAATGATGATGAGCGGCCAGAGAGATGGATAATCGAACGAGACCATCTTGGCAACTGGAGAGAAGGTATCAAAATAGTCAATATCATATGTTTGAGCAAAGCCCTTTGCCACAAGGTGTGCTTTGAGACGGAGAGTACCATCGGCATTAAGTCGGACTGTATAAATCCATTTGCTGTCGACCGCCTGTTTGTCTGCCGGAAGGGGGACTAGATCCCAAGTATGATTGTCTTCCAGAGCCTGCAATTCATCCCGCATCGCTTGTAGCCACTCCAAGTGAGATTTGGCCTCGCCAACTGTGCGGGGAATGGATATCGCCTCCAGAGCTGACAGACCTCTGTATGAAGATGTAAATAGAGTAGTCTGGCAAGAACGAGTACCTTTCCGAAGTGCAATGAGCAAGTCGTCTGGTGCCGAGACAGGAGCATCAGACGAAGCGAGGACAATGGTGTCATCGGCCTGGACGAGGGGTACAATCGATGGGCGACATGAGTAGACCGTACCAGAACGGTGATCAGGGGAGACACCAGTGGTGGGTGGATGATAAGAGGAAAACAATCATCAATGTCAATGTCGGGATGGGGAGAGGAAAGTTAAAAATGAGAGCTTTCAACAAACGAGACGTCACCAGAGATGATATACCGTTGTAAGTCTAGAGAGAAGTATCGATATTCGTGCTGAGTGCGGGAATAGCCGAGGAATATGCAGCGAAGGGATTTAGGAGAGAGATTGGAGAGACCGAGACGAGTGTTACGGACATAAGAGAGACATCCGAACACACGGAGTGGAAGTGAGTGAGGAGGGAGAGAAGTGAAAAGAGTCTGAAAAGGAGTCTCTCCCTGAAGGATAGAAGAAGGGAGGTGGTTGAGGAGGTAGGTAGCAGGCAGGATAACATCGCTCCAAAAATTGAGAGGCACCTTCATGTGGAATAGGAGAGCACAGACAGTCTTCAGAATATGGCGATGTTTCCGCTCAACCACTCTATTCTGGTGAGGTGTATCAGGACAGATTGTCTGGTGAATAATGTCTTTATCCTTGAGAAACTGCTAGAAGGGAGTGGATAAATATTCCCGTCCATTGCCGCAACAGAGACATTTCAGGGAGGTAGAGAATTGAGTATGAATCTCATTATAGAAGGTCTGAAAGGTAGAAAACACTTCAGACCGATCACGAAGAAGGTAGAGTTAGGTCATACGGGAGTAGTCATCGATAAAGGATATATAATAATGGTACCTGGACTGGCTAGGAACCCTGTAAGGACCCCATACATCGGAATGAACAAGGTCGAAAGGATTCGCGACACGCGGGTCCAATCGAGGAACATATGTCACTCGATAATGTTTAGCAAACTTGCAGGGTTCACAATGGAAGGAAAAGTGAGGACTAAATTGGGGGCACAACTTTTGTAGGACGGAAGACGGCGGATGACCAAGGCAAGAATGAAGGTCAAGGGCACGGGCTGAGGTGGATGAACAAGCAAGAGGTGGTGGGATATCGAGTATGTACACCCCAACCCTAAGATGACCTCGACCAAGTTCCTGATTCGTCAACTGCTCCTGAAAAACAACACCAGATGATGTAAAAATAACATCACAATTTAAGTCTTTAGTGAGTTTGCTGATGGAAAGAAGATTAAACGAGTTGTGGGGAACATGAGCCACTAAAGGCAGGGTAATAGACGGGGTCAAAAGGCATGTGCCAAATCCCGCAATAGGGATTGTTGATACATTGACAACAGTGATTGTAGATGCACTAGGAGACAGATGGTAGGTAGTGAACATACTAGAATCCCCTGTGAGATGTTCGGACGCACCAGAGTCGAGCATCCAAGCTGGCGGCCGATGAGATAGACATGCGTTAGAGCCATCAGTCTGAGCAATGGTGGCTGGATAAGAGGACGGTTGCTCAGGCAGGGGCCGGGAAACCGCGGGAGGCGGGCCGAGAGACCGCCGAGGATGGCGGTGGCTGGGAGACCGCATTAGAGGCGGGTCGGGAATCACCAATGAGGGCGGGGGGAGCCGAGCGACTGCGTTGAAGGCTGGCCGGGGAGTGCTGAGGACGACGGGGAGTCCAGGAGACCGCATTGGAGGCATTGGCTGGGAATCTGCTGGGAAGTCGACCGGATTGCGAGAGGTCACAGCGAACGGGAGACGCAGGGAGAGATGTGTCATTCGTCAAGTAGGAGAACCTGCGAGGGCTTAGAGATCGTGGCTAGAGGCCACAGAGAGGCAGGGTCGGTTGAAGCCGGGAGACCGCAGGGAGATGCGGCCGGTAGGCAGCTGGAGGGCGCCGCGTCTGGAAGAGGCGGATGGCCGGGCGCCGGTGTTGGAGGTCCGCTGGAGAGAGTGCCACGTTGGGAGCCAGTGTTGGGAGGAGATCTGCGTTGGGAGGGAAGCGTGCTAGGCCGTCGTGCGAGGAGGTCGGCGTGGAGAGAGGCCGGCCGTGGGGAGGGATGCTGCCGGGATGGCAAACAGGTGGTCGGGCTGGGCGCCGCGAGTCCGGAACACTGCTGGGAGAGGGCCGCGACGGGAGAGGAGGACCGCAGCGGGAGGTCCGATCGGGGAGGGGCGTCGTGGGCGAGGCGGGGATCAGGAAGTGGGGGGGGGGGGTGTGCAGCGGGGGGCGATGGGAGGTCTCGCCGGAAGGCGCACGCGCAAGGAAGGGGCCGCTAGAGGATGTCGTCACCTGGCTGGGAAACGAGGCAGGAGGGGCGGCTTGGTTCGTCTCGCACATAGAGGAGGAGTGCGTCGGGAGGGAGGGATTTGGGAGGGAGCCGCACAGGAGGTAGTTGCGCAGGAGGGCCATCGCGCATCGGGAGGGTGCCACTATGTGTGGTCGTTCGCGACGGGAGGAGAAGGCGTCGCGGGAGGCGGGGGCTTCCGTCGCCGAGATTCCACAAAGAGGGCGAGGGATGATCGTGCCGTGACAATCGAGGGTCGCGGTCGTGACACGCAGAGGGAGGGTCAGGAGACGTCGCAGGAGGTCGTCGTGCGCGGGAGCTGCGCCGGGAGAGGTGCCGGGAGGGGAGCCGTGTAGGGCAGGAGGGGTGCCGGGAGCGGGGGGTGTAAGAACCCGGTTTTTATTCTTGAGGTACGGGTTCTTCTTTTTCTTTTTCCTTAAGTGTTTTTGAGAAAATAAGGAAAATGGGGGAAAATCCCAAACTTTGTGGGTACACGCCGTGTACTTTTCCACACGCCGTGCACTGTGGCCGCGTGGGATGAGTACACAGGGCGTGTAGCCATGTCGGTGATGAAGGGTGTAAAAACCGACTACATGCTGTGTACTAGGTATTCTACACGCCGTATAGTCAGTCGGCAGAGGAATAGTAAGGCGGTGTCCAGCTGAGCGACAGTACATGTCGTGTACTCAGGCATACACGCCGTGTACTCATGTCGACAGATGAACAGTGTCACGCTGGCGAGAAGCCGCCAGCGGAACAGTTTAAAAATGAAAAGTACACGCTGTGTACTTGAGAGTACACGCCCTGTAGTCTGTTTTTTTCGCTTAAAATGGGCAGGAGCCTCCTCTGTTCACAGAGGAAGCTTAGAACCGGAGGAGAGCTTGGGAGAGACGGCCGGAGCTTGGAGGACCTCCCGACCGCACACCGGGAACCCGTTTTCTGCAACGTCGATCTCCATGGAACTGCACGGGTGAGTTCTTCCTTCTCCTTGTGCCAATTCTTCCTCTAAATGAAGTTATTTGAGTTTGAGCAAGGTTATGTTCACCTCAGATCTACATCGTTCTCGGGCGTTTCGAGGAGCGTCGTTCACGTATATCGATCAGGGGCGATCGAGGTAGGTGGTCTAGTGTTTGTTTCCAACTGTTGTGGTGAATTTGTGTACCGTTGTGATACGCGCCCATGAATGGGGTGTTGTATGGCTGAGGTCTTGAAAAATTAAATACCTAGAATTGCATAGGTAATTTAATGTAAGTGTAAAACTATTGTTTGAGATCACTGCTTGGATCCAGGACCACCCAGGGGTGCGTTCCTCTGTTTAGCCGTTTGGCCCGGATACCCGAGGGTATGCCATGTTTATATTGAGCATTACTTTTGCCTTGAAAGGAATTGTATATAAAATTGCTTGTTACGCTTTGGGCTTGGCCCGGTTACTTGTGCCTGAGGGCAGTGTTTTACTTTAGCCTGAGTGCGTTGTTTTCTTAGCCCGAGGGCAGTAGTTGTTTAGCCTGAGGGCAACGCATCTTAAGCCTGAGGGCAGTAGCTTCCGTGCCTGAGGGCAATATTCGGTATGCCTGAGTGCGAGATTCCATACACCTGAGGGCACCATTCGTTATTCCTGAGGGTAAGCCTGAGGGCGTGGTTATATTAGACTAAGGGCATGATTCTGATTAGCCCGAGGGCTTAGTTCTGAGGAACATTGAGTGTTATTAAATTGAACTGCTAAATGAATATTAAATGACAATGAAACTGGTAATGATGGTTACTTTTGAGTGCTTACTAGTTTACTGCATTTATTGCACACTGTTGTTGCACATTTTTTACTGACAGTTGGGCACGAGCCTTTGGTGGGTGCCTACTGGGATTTATTTCTCACGCCCTGTTTGGGTCATGTCTTCGGCCCGAACAGACTATTTTGATGCAGGTGTGGATAAGGGCAAGGGTCTCTATACAGGTACTTGAGTGTTGCTGAGGTATAGGGGAGCATGGGACCGAGCTCAGGCTCGTGATGCTGCCGGCTGTTCTGTTTTGTTCTGTTGTACCTGTACTTTCCATTGTATCGTATTGTACTGCTGTGTAACATGTTCTGGCTGTTTTCTTAGGACTAGAGATATGTTTCATCATTATCTATATAGCAGTTAGTTATCTTTTACTACAGTTGTTCATATCAGTTGTGTATGGTTTATTGCTTCCGCTGTTGTTGTATGTTATCTATCTTCTCTGCTGCGCTACACTTTGACAAATGAGGGCATAGTTTCCCCACTATCAGATTTGGGCCTTCACTGCTAGTCGGCAGCCTCTGGCGTTTGGAGAAACGCGTTTGAGGTCATGTGACCAACCGGGTTCGGGGCACCCGTTGAGTAGCACCCGGATCCGGGACATTACAGGGGGCGTAGGGCAGGAACCGGGAGGGGGGGCTGCGTAGGGCAGGAATCGGGAGGAAAAAAAATTAACGGGATTTACCCTCTGATACCATGTAGAGTAGGAATTCTCTGCATTTTATAGATTGAGAAAAAAGAATTCATGATTGAGTATTCCAATGTGGGGCTCAGAAATACCAAAAATAATAAAAACTAGGTTTAACAATCTTCAACCATGGTCACTTCAAGAGAAGCATCTGGTGTGCAGTATGGACTTCTAGCATTCAGCCCGACATCATCCAAACGGATTGGGCTACACCAATCAAACAACATCAGCAGTAGTAGCATCTAGGATTGGGCTGAAACTCCTTACGGTGTGGAGGTTCTTGAACACGGACTCCAGCTTTTGCAGCTGCCACTTTCAACTGCATGTAGCACCCTTCTACAGCTGGCAGTACTGCTTGTACATAGGCAGTTTCATCCTCGATTGCAGTCGCTATCACTGCTGTTTGAACATTGGTTACTTGAGAGAGAATTTCTACAACATGTTCCTCAAAAACAGAGCTGTTCTTTACTCCAACATGAGCATAATCACAACCCCCAGGTGCTGGTTGGGTTAGATCACATTGTTGGATTATAGTCTCAATCTTTGGCTTCTTCCTCAACTCAACCGCTCCATCGAGTATTTTCCAGCTATATGTTTTATTCAGCCTTGCCGCTCTTCCCATGTTAGAATCCGAATCCCGTATCACCCCTTTACACCGAACCAGATTTTAAGACATTCTGCTCTTCAGCTGTTCTTTCTTGTCCAGTCCAAAATATTCTTAGGTCTTCTGAGGCAACTCCCATTCTCTTAGCTTCGTACTCCGAACGCTTCACCTGTTTCGAAAAAAACTCAGGTATGCTGTTCCCCTGTAATACATCCTGTAACCGCTTCTTCTTGCATTCCACAATTTGCTGCGGATGTACCTGGCGTATTGAGTCTGCAGCGTCACGAGGCTGTAACATCTCTTCCTGTGGCTGCATTGGCAGCTCAACAGGTACCCGTGCTTGCACCGACACCAACTATAATAACTCCCACTGTGGCTAAAAGCTTCCATCTGCATAGCAGAATTCAAGCCAAAGACCCAACGTGTCTTGCCCCTACCTTCAGCCCTTTATTTAATACCCTACCCTCCGCCAATCATCCTAACTACTAGCTATGGAAAGTACAATTCTACCCTTAGCCATTATTAAAGACTTCCAACCTGCTCCCCTACACCTGTAGCCCCCTTTACTCTAATCTGCTCCCCTACAGCTGTAGCCCCCTCTACTCTGCGGCTCCCATTCAGCACCCCAGCCCCTGCCCGCATTCCTATCAATTACACCGGCCTAAAAAAACACCTTGTCCTCAAGGTGGAAAAATCGGATGATGAACTGTCGGGGCTATTAGAGGGATGGCCTGGAAGCAGAAAATTGCACAATCTGATGGCGATGGCTCTGGCGGTGGCCTTAGCAACCATGCAACTCCAGTCGCTAGAAGGTTTCTTCCAAACTTGGCACCAGCCTTCACCTCTCCCATAGCCAAAAGTTTAAGAATATGTGGAATCTCCTTCGGATTCTGTGGTCCATGATTCTCTATATCTTCCCATTGGTCCCATGCCATTGTATTCTCCACTCGCAGCTGTTTATAACGTCCTACTACGGCCTTCTGAGCCGCGTGACCTTCCCTGCATTTTTCCGCCATAATGAGAGACGTAAAAACAGATCTGGATGCTGCAAGTTTCGCTGCAACTTCAGTTGTCGTTGCCCTCTTGCTCTCCTTGCACACAAAAGAATCTGCAGATCGGCTCGGTTGGCCCATACTGCTCCTTGTTTAGCCCACTCTGCCTCAGTAATCCTTCCTGCCCTGACCTCCACTTGATTCACCTGCTCCGGATTTTCTTGACGTTCTGTCAAAACAGTGGAGTCTGTCAAGTGTTCCAATATTTCTTGATGTTTTGACAAGTCTGCGGACCCAATCGTATGCTCTCGCTGCTTCCCTTGCAATGCTTGCTGCCCGCCCATCCGCTTTGGACAGGAACCGGTTGACTTCTTACTATTTTTTTCCTGTTCAGTACAACACACTGTTTGTACTTGTTGCGGTTGTATCGGTCCGTCCACCTCACTAATGGAACTTGTAATTCCCGATGTAGTTTGATCAGTAACAGAAGAGGAGGTCGATGCAGTTTGATCAGCAGCAGAAGAGGAGGTTGAATTAACTGCACCTATTTCGCTCACTGTAGTCTGTACCTGCTTCGACTCCAGTTCGGCATGCAATACAACCAGTGACTGATAATCCTGCTGCCGACACACTGCAAGTTCCTGTTGGAGCTTCGCAAGTCCCTGCGCCAACCGTTCGAGATTAACATGCAATTTGGCTAGCAAAGCTTCACGCGTCTCCATGCAAGTCGTCTCCTACCGCAGCGTTTGATCTCGCAACCAACTCTGGACGTACCATGTTTTACTTCGTCTGGTGCGATTGGAATGACTTGTTCGGTCTTGACTAGCGTCATTTGCTCCAGCAGCGTTCGCCTGCCTGTGGTGTCTGCTCTGCGGGATTTAACTGAAGGAACGACAACAGTTGAAGAGGGAAGAAGGAATTGTGTTGCTGCGTCTGCGGCTTCTCCTCTGCTGTCGATTTTTTTTTTTTTTTTTTTGTTCCACCTTCCTACTGCAAGTCGACTTCCACTGCAGTGAGGCGTTTTCTTCTGTTGCGTTGCCCGTTACAGATCTTCAATCAATAACCGCTTCAAGAAACTCTCTCTCTAGATTTCTCTCTCAAGAATGCCTCTCAATGAAAGCACCAATTGTTAGAGATCCGAATGAGAGAGAAAGAAATAACAGCACACTTCTATATTTCCAGCGATTACAGCGTACAAGCGTAGTAAGAACACCAGAAGAATAAGGTAAGAAGAAGAAGAAGAATATCAGAAGAATATCTCCCGAAGACGCCGCTTCCGAGAGCCGAGGCCTAACCCTCCCATCTGCATAGCAGAATTCCAGCCAAAGACCCAACGTGTCTTGCCCCTACCTTCAGCCCTTTATTTAATACCCTACCCACCGCCAATCATCCTAACTACTAGCTATTGAAAGTACAATTCTACCCTTAGCCATTATTAAAGACTTCCAACCTGCTCCCCTACACCTGTAGCCCCCTTTACTCTAATCTGCTCCCCTACAGCTGTAGCCCCCTCTACTCTGCGGCTCCCATTCAGCACCCCAGCCCCTGCCCACATTCCTATCAGTCGTGGCCACCTTTTCCACCACTTCCGTACTACTAAATCTCCTGAGCAGCTCTCCTTTGAATTGCATCCGAGATAGGCCAGCCTTGTTAGGTTCCAACAAGAAATTCCAAATTCTAGCCCATCCTTCTTCCATACACAATTCCGACATCGGTACCCTCATCTTTTCCGGAGTTTGACAGATCATAAAATAGTCCTCAGCACTTCCAGACTCCTGATCAGTTTGGCTATTGGCGTCCAAAGCTCCTGCATCTGTTCTGCCATACACGTGGCTACAGATTGCTGCAAGATTCCTCCAATTACTGTGATTCGGAACAAACAGGTTCGTGTGCGATCTTGCCGTTCAAGAAATGTTGAACCAGCAGGTTCGTGTCTTCCAGTAATACCTCGATCGTCCTTACTCCTTGTTGACTGCTATTTCAAGTTCCTGCCGCATTAGCCGTGTCCTGCCAATGTAGATCCGCCACGAGTTGTTTTTCCAGTGGTGCGTGGCTCAACTGCAGTGTCAGAATCCACCTGTACAGCTTGATCCAAGAACTGCAACGTCTGGTGCGTCCGCCTTGAGGTCCTGCATCTGCTGCCTTTTTCTTGAGTTTCTGTCTTCAGATCCTCTCTCTCTAGTAGTGATTCTCTCTCAATGAAAGCACCAATTGATAGTCAATTGACAGCTCTTATGTGCTGTACAAACCAGAGAATAACAGAAGAAGAAAGAAGAAAAATAATGAAGAGGAAGAAGAGTTCCCAGGGTGGCGCTGCACCTTGGGACTGAGGCCTAACCCTCTGCTTAGCTTCCCTAGAAAGCTAATCTCAAATACAATTCCTAATTCCCCACCTAACCACTCTAACCTACAAACCAGCTAACAACTATATATTATATGAATTACAACAGTGCCCTTAACCATTCCGCACTTGTACAATCCCACTCAGACAGCTCCACCCCTACGTTCTTACCATTTCCACATCGATATTTATGGCGCATGGCGCACAATGGCGACAAGGGCATCCGACGCAAAAGCGCATAGCGCGTGACAATATTAACTTGCGGCTTACAAAGGGCATATAAGCACATTGAAATAAAAACATATAATAAGCTAGATGACAAAGTTATCAGTAATAATAAAAATATAAAAATATTAAAAATATTTATAAATTTTAGTGAAAATTTATTTTAAAAAATAATCTATTTTTAATAATTAACCATCAGACGTTCAAATAACAAATCATTACAATTCAATCACGGGAATGATAACGAGGTGGCATCAAAATTGATGGTTGTGCTCAGTCGTGACACCTGATTGATGTGTCAACCATCAGTCATTCAAATAACAAATCATTACAATTCAATCACGGGAATGATAAAGAGGTGGTAGCAAGGTTGATGGCTATGCTCAGTCATGACACCTGATCGATGTGTCACATAGAGTTGGGGGAGGAGAGAGGGGCATTGCTTGACTTGTAAGAGTGTTTTAATAAAATATTTTAATAAGGTTGGATTAATCAGTTAAAAAAGGTGCAAAAAAAGACAAAAGAACAAAACAAAAATTAAGATGCTGCAATGGCGTGCGCAACATCACGCTGCGCCATGGCGCAACATAGCGCACGCCACGGCGCGCCATCCCAACTGGGCAATTGCGCGGGAATTGGATGACACAATGGTCCCTTGCGCTAGCCATGCATTTCCATTCTCTTGAGGAGCCACCTTGTCCTCAAGGTGAGAAGCTGATGAATCTCCATGGTTGAAGCAGTTTCAGGCACACAGCAAACCTGACACAATCTCATGGTAACAGCGGTCTCGTCTGAGGGAATGTAGTCATGTCTGGTGTTTGTGCGTGGAGGGGTGTTGCATTGGCACACATCTTGGTCTGGTGCATTTCTTGCACAGAAGCTGGTGCCCAGGGGCCTCACTAGGAGAAGGCGCGCATGTTGAGGTCACACTTGGAGAGGGTGCACCCGAGCAGCACCCGTTGATTGGGGCTGCACGCGGAGGGTGGGGCCATGGTTGTGCTGTAGCAAGGAGAGTGGTGACAGTAGTTGGGCGGCTGGAGGGGTTACCCGCTAGGGTTGGGGCTGGTGTAGGAGAGAGAAGATAGAGATTAAATTTTTTCAGGCTCTGATAGTGTAGAAACAATAGGTCAGGAAACTGTGACTATATGTGAGTCCAGGTCTCTTTATATGTAGAATGAATAAAGATATACAAGATTTTGGATTGGCAGGGGATACAAATTTCAAACTGACGAGATAATGAGAGAATATTGATCCAGACAAGCAGGACATACCTAGACACGTCTATGGTCCAGATACCTAATTATTCTCATGTTTCAGTATATTACTGTTGGAGTCTGCATCCCACATCGGACTTGAGGTCCGGTGTGGTCTTTAATATTCATTATAAATTAACCCCAAGGGCTCCTTTAGAGAACACACCTTGGGGGTTCGGGTTTCTCCTTTTTCCCATTCTACATGGTATCAGAGGGATTTACTCCCGACCCTCCCTCCCTAATTATTATTTTTTTATTCTCCCTTCCTTTAGGGTTTTCCCCGACCGGGGGGCGGTTGCTCCAATCCAAATAGCTGCCGCCCACCCTCCCTCCGTTGCTCTTGCCGGTCATCCCTCCCGAGCGGCAGCCTCCTGCTCCGGCTCTGTCCGGCGGCTTCCCCCTCAGTGCGCCTTCCCTTCCGGCGCCCGCTCTTCCCGATGCAGGCCCTCCCCGCCTCGGCTCCCCCAGCCTGCGGCCCTCCTTCCCGGCGCCCTCCCCGTCGCCCCCATCGGCCCCGGTGCGCCTCTGCGTCGCGCCTCGTCCCGGCGACCCTCCCAGCGCGTGCTCGTCCTGCGCGCGATCCTCCCGGCGGCTCCGTCCAGATCCGTCCCGGCTGCTCCGTCCAGATCGTCCCGGCGGCTCCGCATTTAAATTGAAAGCTTGAAAACTATAGTTTAACAGCTTTGATTTCAGGAGAAAAATGAGGAGTTACGGATTTGGGTCTCGGGATTATTCAATTGGCCATTATTGTTTCAAAATATTTGATGTGAATTTAGTGTGGCTGCATGACAGATGAACAAATTAATAATTATAAAATTTAGATGACAGCCCATTTATTGCCTGATAGATTCGATACAATATTTCAAACCGTGATATTGATTTGGTGGATTTAAAATTTACCTGGCTCTGATTCTGATGCTTATCAGTGGAGTTACAGTAGAGCAATTTTCCAGCTCCAGTGACAGTAGATTTAAATGATTCCGCGGATCAAAATGCCAGTCATTGGTTTCTGATCATGATATGCTTCCGCCTCATATCAAATATGCAAATTTTGGAACACATTTCCATGTTTTATGATGCAATGATTTAACAGGATCCCTGGTGAATATATTTCTGAGACTTATCAATTCTGTTTTGCAGCTTTTTGAGTAATGAATGGAGGTATCTTAAAGCTGCTCCTCCAGATGTTCCTATTGCTGACAGTATATGGAAATGCCTCCCTCGTAAAATTCGTGCGAGATCACCCTCTGTAAGCCTTCTTTACTGCCTCAATTGGCAATTTCTCTCCCGGATACCTATATATTTACACTAGATTTGCGTTGCTTAATAATAATTTGGCACCTGCATGTTAATTATAATTTTGTCACAGCTCGTGACGTCAAACTCTGTCTTGATGCAAATTCAGTTGTCCCAGTTGATATGGAGAGCAAATTTTTAAACTCAATACCTAATAATATGAATAAACTAATCTCTAAAACCAGCAAGCAGGGAAAGTATGAGAATATGATATTGAACATTTGGTGATACGAATAAATTGATGTACATGTTTTATTGAGAGATTATGATCCATAACTATATTCAGGTAAAATCTAGATATGTATGTTTCCGTTCACCAGGTGCCTCAACAGAGAAATGACTTCGACTGTGGTCTCTTTGTGCTGTTCTTCATGGAGCGCTTCATGGACAATGCTCCCGAAAGATGGAAAATTATTAATTTTGCAATGGTATTTTTTTATTTAAAAAAGTTTTTTTTTTTCGAATTACATGTGATGGTTACCCTGGTTTGAACATTTTAAATTCCAGTTTAGCAAGGAGTGGTTCAAGCCTGAAGATGCGTCCAGGTTGAGAAGAAAAATAGATGACCTCCTGATTCAGGAGTTCGAGCGGGCAGATGAGCAGAGGAGTCCTCCAGCAGAATCCTTGCCATCATCTCCAGTGGGTTAGTGCGACTCTCGGTATGTACAGTTTGCATATGATATGATATGATATTTACCAGGGTGATGCAGTCTATGAATGAAAGGGCGTTGTTGTGTCTACCCTTGTTGCGTATCAGGGTTTGGTGAATACCAACGTCACCCCTTATAACATTTTCTCACTTTATTTACTTTTTTTAAACGCATGAACTTTTTTTTTTAATTTTTAAAAAACTTATGTTAAATGCAATAAAAATACAAAACTTCTTAGTGAAATGCTAACAGCCCCGAACGGTTCTTTGTGCTTTAATAACTCAAAAAATCAATTTCTTTCCATGCATTACCAGCCTCTTTATTGAGTTAGGATTTTTTTAAGCTTGAATCAAACATGATTTTCATACCATGTTTCGGTTGAAAGTGAGTTATCAGAAAACAATGTCTGTTGAATGGGGTTGAGACCTATTATTTATCCAGAGGTAAATATAGATAGGATTTAATATTGATGGAAGATAAAAAATTCGAACTTAGACAGGGTGATAAAATAAACCTAGTCAAACAAAACAAATCTAGATACAACCGTAACTGAAACTTTTCTCTCCAATTGGAGTATGGATGTTTATCATGCTAACGTTGTTACATAAAAGTTTCATTTATGCCTTTAGAACCGTTTTGATAAACATCTGTTTGTTGCCCAACATTTCTTTTGAAGCTAATAGTAAGGCCCCTCTCAATTGTCTCAAACAAACCAACAATTAATTTCAATATTCTTTGTCTGCCCATAGAAAGCGAGACTTGCAGCAATCTTGATAACTACCTAATTGTCTTATAATATGTGTAGATTCCTGGAGATGTGATTATTGTTAATGAAGATAAAATGTTTGATGGTGAATCTATGAAGATATATATAACATAATCATTATTACATAATACTTCCACATCAATGTGCTCATGATCCCAGTACAGTAATTCCAATCGGAGTACAAGTTCGTTTCTCTTCTGACATACCTAATGATGTGGAACATTACATCCTATTGTAGTCTAGTAGGGTGATTTATCAACTCACTCGCTTTGATTACAACATAACAATATTTGATCTCATGGTGATGCTTTTCAACAAAAATTGATGATAAATGTCTTGAACTACGAAGGAAGACGTTTATCACTTGGCCTGAGTAGGGTGTCAACAATGCTTACCAAATCCATCGTGTGTTTTTTGAGATAAGGAATTCTCTTTCAATCATTGAAAAACCTTAATCCCAAGAACGCGCTTTAGAAGTTCAAATCCTAAATGTAAAATATTTCAAGGAAAAAGGCTTAATTTGACAAATCCATACTGAATCATTGTATATGATCATGATAGCATTCACATGAACAAGAAGCAAAATGCTCTCAAAAAGTGTATCAATGATAGACTGAGAGCTCCTTGAAATTTTTAGAAAACCCGGAATTGATTATAATCATACAAAAGTTGTCAAACCATGCTCGCAATGATAGTTTGAGATCATATAAGCATCTTTGAAAATAACTAACCTTGAAAGATGGACGACTACAACAAAAATGATGATAACAAACATGAGTAAGGAGTGATGTACATGCAAGGGATAAGCCCAAGTCTATCACATGTACACCTTGATGTAGGTTGCCTGTACAAAGCACTTCATCGATAGCTCCTCAAAAATCACATTCATTTATGCGAATATGGTAGAGCAATATAAATCTTGAGGATGAACAACAAATTGAATGAGTTGCACAAAACATGTGCCATAAAAGAAAACATGATCTCAAATGTTACAAAACAAGTGCCAAACTTTGTAATTGGTTTGAAGGATTCATCGACCGCAATAATAACACCACCATTTTAGATTGAGCAATGAGATTAGAAAAAACTTGTACTGCTGGCAACATGATTAAAAGCATGAGAGTTGAGCACCCACGTGGGAAGATGTTGTAATAAGCAGTCAATTATATGATCAAGATGATCACAATGACAATGTGGATGAGAATGACCATAACCCTTGCCTCCTCCACAACTGATGCCTTAACTAGTACCACAAGATGCATAGACATTGTGTTAGAGAAGTCGACATATGTAAAGGTTACTGAATGGCTGACTTGGATAAGGCGAGCTATACACTAATGATAGATGTCATGGAGTGGGACCAATGGACATCTTGGTCATGACATTGGAAATCTCCTAATTTAATCTTCGAAGAAAAAAAAGTTGTTCACATTGATTTCTTATCTCGTTAGCAATATAAGAAACTAACCATAAGTTATGGGTATCGTCCGCCATTGTCTTATATCCATTATAATATGGAGGAATCATGTACGAGCCCTACCAAACTTTCTAGAAGCGGTCAAAGTTTCAATATAAATAATTTGTTTTGGGCAACATGAGAAACAAGAATCCTCAAAGCTTCTTAATAGTCGTCTCATTCTTAGTAACATGTTTGATAGACTTCTTTATGAAACTGATGTGAAGAGAAGAGGTCTTATTATCCTGAATCTTCCGAGCAACAAATGCAAGATCTCTAGGAAAAGTGTAGATCTCACCAATGAACGTGGATAAGCATCCTCCCTTAGAATTTATAACATCAAAAAGGGTGGAAATATTTACTTTAGTGATCCTCCGTACTCCACCCTGCAAGATTCCTTAATCCTCAGCTGTCATGCACATCAATTTGTAGATTTTTTTTATGTAGCTCTCCCCACATCATTGCAATCACCGTGATGCAGTCTTTGTATCTTTATCTTCATATCTTTTTGCAACGATGACTTTCCCTTGTTGATTTCGTATCTTTTTGCCATTTTATATTCAAATAGTAATACTGTGATGTTTCATCCCAAAATGACACGATTTCCTATATCTTTATCACCCATCAACAAATATTTTTCCTATTCAAAACAACTTTACCTATGTAAAAAATGTTCCAAAATTTCTTCTTATCCCATCAAAATAGTGTGTTGTTAGAAAATCAATGTGGTTTATATATCAGCTACTCTCCCTCAACCCTGGCTCATTCTCTTGTAAAATGTTCAATTGAACCGCAAAATAGTCCTAAAATGAAAGACATTTTCACATAATTGTGATCATTTCAGTAAAAATGATGTGGTATTATATCCTTCTTCACTTCCCTGAAATATACTTTTCCCCTCAATTCCAACTTAAACATTTGATTAATATGGAAATTTTAATTCTATTTTTGAAACATGGTCTCCATTAAATTTCCATTTTCTTTTACCTACTAAGCACAAGGCATGGATTTTTTCCTATTCATTTTTTTCATATGAGAAATGTGATTGAAACATTGTCCAACACCCTTAGAAATCAAACCAAACTAGTAATTTTATCCTCACTATCAATCACCGTCCATGATTTTTTTATAATTAAGACATAAAGGAGAAGGATTCGATAGCCATAGGTTAATATAATATTCTCCTTAAATTTTCACACTTTTTACAAACACACTTACACACACATGACCCATTGTTATTTAAAACTTCAAAATCCATCGACCACATACTCAGAATACTTTGAGTGGTTTTCGTATAATTTTTTATTAAGTTAGAATTTTGAAAATTTTAACTTATATAATGTTAGTACCTTTGGTGACATGACTAAGTGGGAGGGGGTGAATTAACACTTTTATAAATCTAAAAGGTAGTATTATGAAAATAAAAATAAAAATGAATGATGGAAATTGGGGGAAAATACTGAAAGCACAAATAGTTTATAGTAGTTTATATTTAGTTCATCTTATGTGTAATGTCTTCAGCCCTCTAACCCCTTAAGTTGGTGAGTTCCACTATGGGAATTTGACCATTGAAAAGTTACAACCTTTACTAGTATTCTTCATTTTCAACTCATGGATGACATAACGCTTTACACTACCTTTTTTAAGCCACGGTTGATATAAACATGAACAACCTTTTGAAGTAGAGACACACACAATACAACTATTTTGGGGCACAAAGGTACAACTAAGTTTAATATGCCTTTTAAAGTGGAGGCATAACCAAGTGTACTACCTTTTATTTTGGTATCACGCCCATGGAATTCATTTAATGAAAACATAAAAGTGAAGTAGAATTATAATCAGACACAATTTAGTACATTAGAATACTAAAAATTATAAAACCAGTAATTGGAATATTAACACATCAATCTTTAGCAATATTATTCAATAAGTCAGCATCCATCATAACACTATAATTCTAAATAGTACTTTAGCATGTGGCAAATTTTTCATCTTCTCTTGGATGGAATGCTCAAAACCTTATTTATAGATAAAGTCACAATGATCTTATTCTCCTTTAATGTTTTAATTATCTCCATTAAATCAAATACTCATTGTGGAAGTTTCATGAATTAAATATTCAAATCTTTAATATAGTAAAGTAATATGGAGCTTTCATATTTAAATCTAACATGGTGGTATCTCTAGTCACATGCAATGATATCCATTGAAATCCATGTCATAGGTGGTGACTTCTCCATATCATAAGAATTTGTAACACATTTTAACTTCATCATTCATGATTATTTCCTTATATAATAGATCATAACATATTCATTGACTATAATATCAGAATGTATTTTTCCATGATTCAAGTAATAGATTACGACATGCTCATATCTACAATGTTGTTCTGAAGTTCGTATTGTATAAAATAGAAAATAAGAATTTATTATTGCCCAATATAGGAAATCATCGGTTGCGATATACACGTCATCTTATGATATCTCTCTATCATCTTATATGAGACAATAAATCAAATATAAATACATAAATCAAACACCAAGATATCCATGAGTCATAATTGTTACACCCTAGGTTGTTAAGATAGATTGGGTATTTAGATTTGGATTGTTTGAGCTATGATTGGAAGGTTTGTGGTTAAGGGAAAGTCTTTTCTAGATTAAGAATGTTAGTTTGGAAGGTTAGAGAGTGTTCAGTGAATTTTAAAGGTGAAAATAGGTAGAAATAGTGGGTTTTAAGCAGCGAGCTAACAATGCAATATGTAAAATTTGAGCAATGGGGTATGCATGGTTAAAGGTATAGTTTACTTACCATTCAAACTAAACATGCTTCCATTTAATTTTTTTCTATAAATTTTATATTTTAATCAAACACCTATTCTCCTCCCCCATTTTGGCTCTAACTCTAGGAGATGCATTTTGGAGCAATTTTTAAGGATTATAGAGTTCATCCTCCCTCTTTAAACCTCTCACTTCCAACGTTGGGTGTTGGATTTTTAGATCAAAGGCAAATCACTCCCTCCACCCTTCATTCCCCTTCCTTTTTTCATTCTCTCACTTTAGTGGTTTAATTATAGAGATTTGGCTGGGGGGGTTTTATCATGGCATAATGAAATTCATACGGATGCTATGGTTTTTTTTGTGTGATGGTTTTATGAGTCTGTGGGTGTAGCGACTTTGGTATTTTAATGTAAGTTTTGAATTAAATTTTTATATTTTTTGGATTTAATTTTGAGTATTTTAGATGGAATTTTGAGTTATATTTTGGAGGAATTAAACTATCGAGTGTACTTAGAGTTCACTACAGTAGTCTGTTGGGGCCCTAGTGTCCACCACTAGGAGTTTGGTGGCTTGAAAAAAGGTGGTATAGTCCTCGAGTGGCCATCAGGAGGTTAATGGTGAACCACTGAGACCTAGTGGGTCACTAGCACTACTGGAAAGTAGACTTTTCCCAACACTTGTATACCAACGGTTCTCCAGAACCTTTGGTAGAAGTGTTTTTTACCAACGATTTTAACAAACCGTTGGTAAACATTGGTTTTGTGAAGGCTTCCCCAACGGTTTGAAGAAACCGTTGGGAAAGCCAAATTTTTTTCATTTTTCCCAACGGTTTTTACAAACCGTTGGGAAAGGTCTCCTCAAATACATTCGCTTCCAGAGGCCCCCGCAGCACGGGCACAACACAGAAGTTCCCCAATTTCCAAAAGCCGCGGTACCCAGTGAACCCTAACCCGATTTCTTTCATCCGATCGGCTGCAACTCCACCATCCGGGTTAGATTTTTTAAACCTCTTCCCAAATACAAGCCCTATTCCTCCGATTTCCACATTTATTTCAATATCTCGAAAGATCACGTCATTTTTTCCTATTTTAGGGATTTTCGAAAATTTTAAGATTCACAATATTTGATAGTGAATCAATGACTAATATTTGGAAATTGATGTTTTTAACAAATTTCTTTGAGTTGTGTATAAGTAAATGTTGAGTTTGAGTAATGTACTAAATAAAACCATAACGTGGCGTTCATTGTTTTGACCTTCATTTAAGGTATGATTAAATTCTTCTATAGGATTCATTGAATGAGATCGTATATAACAAGTGAACATTTTACCCATTCATTGTGTAGTCCTATATTTAGGTAGGTAAGGCTACTGAAATTATCATCATGATATAGCCATATGGTTGATAAATTTTTTTATTATGGTCCTATATCGGTAGATTTATCAACCTAATAACATAAAATTATTTCTAATTCTATATGAATATTTTCAACATATAGGTATCATTATGATACCATTCATACCATGTGGGAGTTCTTTTTTCTAAAATGACACCAATGATTTATGGGTCCTCATGTTATAAATTGAAACTACATAAGGGTTATAGCTTCAGGGAATTCATTGATTTTGTGAGTTATACATTCCTAGGGAATGGTTGAAAACATAGAAGGTTACATGAACATTATTATTAATCATTGATCGATGAATCAAGAAGTCATTAGCTAGATTAATAGTCATAAGAGTTAATCAAACTCTAGAGAAAATTACTTGTATGGGATATTATATACTTGGATTCATAGGGATGATGATCCAATAGAATGTACTAATTGGTGTGAAAATATGATAGTGAAATATAGAGCTAGAACACATTTGTTCATGTGGCACCTATCATGTTGTTAAACTATTGAAATGAATTATATTTGTTTGGTATAATTTTTTTATATGTGAGATGTAAAATGAAATTCATTGCTTATTTATAATTTATAACGGCCTAAATGTATAAATAATACATAGTTTTTCTGGTATAGGGGGGATTACATTACAAAAGGACCATGTCATTTAACACCAATAATTAATTTATTTTTTAGATAATATTACTATTTCCAATGAAGTGTGTGACTGTGACTAGAGAGATCATCACACATACATCTAGTTTAAATCTATTTTAACATAATTTCAAGTTGTTTCATTCTCCTCTATATTCATTTTGGTGCCTGGTAAATGTTTTTTTTGGCTACATCTGCAACTCATCTTCAATAGTGGATTGAGTGTGCGTCTTGGGATGAGTTATCCTCCCTAGTAAATGAAGAACAAGTCACTTATAATATAGGGAATGTTCTATAGAATGTTTACTAGTGAATCCTTTCATATTGAGGGATCATAACCAAAAAAATCAATAGAATATGGTTAAAACATTTTATTATAGCTCGTGATGATATCAGTTAGGAATCCTATTCATTTAGACAATGATGATGATAAAACCTTCTTATAGGTTGTCATTGATCCCCAAAAATATTCTAAGGATTTGAGTGTGTGATAGACCCATAGGTAATAATACTTCTGAGGCATTTCATGACTATAAATTAAGTATAATGTTTTAATATCAAGATACTTAAAAAAATTAAAAAGAATTCAATAATTAGGATTGAATTCCCTGATTTATCTAAATTTATCATAGGGTTCTGTGGTAGTAGGAAATTATGTTTGGTTAATGCTGACATGCCAGTAGGAGAATCTATGCTATTTCAAAAGAACTCATCTATTAAAGGTTTGACAATTCCCCTTGGACAGCCCGTGCCCCCCTGGACAGCCCCCCACCCTTGTTGATAGCCCGCCCACCCCACCCTCGGACACCCACCCAACACCCCCCGGACACCCACACAACACCCCCCGGACACCCCCATCCCTCTGGACGCCCCCACCCCCTGGAAAGCCCCCCCACCCCCTTGACACCCCCGACCCCACTATACAACACCGCCACCCCCATGGACAACCCTCCCACCCCCCGTGGACAGCCCACCCACCCCCCTAGATAGCCCTCCCACCCCCCTGGACACCCCAGACCCCCTGGACAGCCCCGCCACCCCCATGGGCAGCCCGCCCACCCCCTGGACACCTCATACCCCCCGGACAGCCCCACCCACCCCCTGGACACCCCACTCACCTCCTTGGACAGCCCGCCCACCCCCCTGGACTCCCCCTACCCCCTTGGACAGCCTGACCACCCCCACGGATAGCTCGCCCACCTGGACACCCCAACCCCCTAGACAGCCCCCCACCCCCTGGACACCTCTGACCCCCCGGACGGCCCCACCACCCCCCTAGACACCCCGCACCCCCCTTGGATAGTCCCGCCACTCCCCTGATCCTCATCCTACTCATCCTGATCTCCCTGAAGAAGTTAAAGTATAAAACTCATGTACTCCCAACAAGACCCTTAAGGATTATGTATTCCTTGATCCACTTACAATATCTTACTAGGAAATCCTTGAATATAGGCCTTATAAATTATGTATCTTATTTTCTTATATACACTGTATTTTGTTGTATTTCTTAATATGATTCTCATATAGAGTAATGTTTCAGTTATGCTTTTATATAAAGTAAACAATTGTCATTTACCTAAATATTTTTTTGATTGAACTTCAATATTATTGAATTGCTTTGAAATGACTTATTGCAATTTTTTTACAGAATGGATAGAAGTTGGATGTACGAAACTGATCGGATTTCAACTGATTTTCAAAATAATTTGAACAGCTTTCTAGATTTTGCATTTGACAAGGCTTCAGATAGTGGTCGCATACACTGCCCATGTTTTAATTGTGTTGGAATACCTTGGTTGATTCGTGAAGCAGTTAGCTATCATATAACCAAATACGGTTTCCAAACAAACTATTATGTGTGGCATCACAATGGAGAGAAAATGGAATCTCAAAATGTTGATGATCCAAATGATAGGACTGAATTGGAGAGTTTGATATACAATCGGTTTCCATTTATTCGGCATCATGAGAAGGAAAGGATGTCCAGCCAACAAGATTTTGATACAAGCACACATGATGCGTCCAATGAAAATGATGATGTTGATAGGGTGAAAAAATTGAATGATGTTGCGACCACTCCAGTATATCGGCAATGTGGTAAAATGAAAAAGTTGGAATTTTTAATCCGATTGTTTCATGGGAAAACTATGTATGGGATTTCAAATACTGCAATTGATTACATTCTTACCTTCTTTAAGGACTTACTTCCAAATGATGCAGATATTCCCTCAAACCACTATATGGCATGGAAGTTAGTTGATGATCTTGGATTCTCAAAAAAAAAATCATGCTTGCCCGAATGATTGCAGCTTATTTTGGGAGGAAACTGCTGAAAGAAATGATTGTATCAAATGTGGAACCTCCCGATGGAAGCCAAAAGATGATGGAACACCATCTCGTGTGCCACAAAAAGTAATGTGACACTTTCCATTGATCCCCAGATTACAGAACCTTTTCATGTCTGATGAAATATCCGTAAAAATGCGATGACATGACACCGAGAGAAAAAATAATAATGAAGAGTTGGTTCACCCTACAGATGGATTTTCATTGCAGAGATTTGATGCTCGATATCCTGAATTTGCAGCCAACGTGCGTAATGTGAGATTGGGTCTTTCATGTGACGGTTTTAATCCATTTGGGCAGATTCTTACTTCGCACAACACATGGCCGATTTTCATACACATTTATAACCTTCCCCCTTGGTTGTGTATGAAAAAGCCTTACACTTTCTTGAGTATACTGATATCTGGCCCTTCTGATCCCGGCAATGATATATATGTATACATGCAACCTTTAATAAAAGAGTTGAAACTTCTTTGGGATGTGGTTGTTCCCACATATGATGCATGTTCGAAAGATATATTTCAGATGCGTGCTGCGCTTATGTGGACAATCAATGATTTTCCTGCTTATGCAATGATGTCTGGATGGAGCACAAAAGGAAAATTGTCATGTCCTGTTTGTATGAATAATACTCGATCGAGAAGACTGAAATATCGTCGTAGTTTTAGTTTTATGAGACATCGACAATTCTTGCCAATGAACCAACCATATAGAAACAATCGTCGAAGATTTGACAATACCATGGAGAATGACGATCCACCTCAGCGTATGTCTGGAACTGATGTTCTTAATGAATTGAAAGATTTCAGTTATTCATTTGGGAAGGGTGTAATGAAATCTAGAAAGAGGAAAAATATTTCCAATGATACCTGTTACAATTGGAAGAAGAAGAGTATATTCTTTGAGTTGTCGTATTGGTCAACCAACTTGTTACGTCATTGCTTAGACATAATGCACATTGAAAAGAATATATGTGAAATGTTGCTTTCGATTCTTCTAAATGTTAAGGGGAAGACAAAAGATGATTTATGATCTCGACGTGACTTGGTAGATTGGGGGATCAGACCAGAATTGCATCCTGTCTGTATTAGTGAAAATAAATGGCAAGTTTCATATTCTTCTTATGTGATGACACCTGCTGAAAAAAATCAATTTCTGGATGTGTTAGAGACTATTAAAGTTCCTGATGGCTATTCAAGAAATATATCAAAATGGGTCAACAGAAAAGAGTTAAAGTTGAAATCTTTGAAGACTCATGATTATCACGTCCTTTTGCATGAGTTGATTCCAATAGCAATCCTTCATCTCTTGTCCAATAATGTTAGAGTCTCAGTTATTCAGTTGTGCTATTTGTTTAGAGATCTTTGTGCTAAGAGGTTATCCAAATCCTTCTTGCAAAAACTATTGGCAGAGACACCATTAATTTTGTGTGAGTTAGAGAAAATATTCCCTCCATCATTTTTTACATGCATGTTGCATCTGACTATCCATCTTCCGACTGAAATACTTCTTGGAGGACCCATTGCTTTCTGTTGGATGTATCCAACTGAAAGAAACATGTGCACATTGAAATCATATGTTCGGAACAGGAATTATCCCGAAGGTTCTATTGTGAACGGTTACTTGGCTCAAGAATGTATGGATTTCTGCTCAATGTATTTGTCTGATCTTACTACGAGAATAAACAGACCAATGAGAAATGAAGAAGAACAGTATGGGCAAATTGAACCCAATTTTCAATCACTTCCTCAGACAAGAGGAATTTCGGGATCATATACATTGATGACATTAAGCCTTGAAGAGCGAGAGATGACACATCGCACATCGCACAATGTTGTTCAATTTTCGACCAAATATGGAAGCCTAATGATGTTATAATGGTTTGGAGGTGAGTGATGCTATATGAGATTTTATGGGTTATTGTGAGGAGTTTCTTTCCCTTTAATTGACTGGTTCATAAAACATAAGTTGGTTTTGTATTCTGTTGTGGGTGTGTGTAACCTGAAATTCAAGGTAGGTGGTTCCATTTCTAGCCTATGATAATGAAACTACTTGTTTTGATTTGCAAATTGATTTATAAATTGATTAATGAAATTGGCATGATTTTTGTATGTGTTGAAAAAGTGTTTTGAAATAAAAATCGGTTTTCCTTGGATTTTGATAAATGTATTATAAATGGTTTTGAATGGTTTTCAAGGCATTGAAATGGGTTTGTGAAAAGGAGAACATGGGTTACCTTGGGTACTTAGGTGAAAGGTTTATCTTAAGGAAATCATCCATTTCATTGTGGTTATCAAGGAGGTTTGACTTCGGTCTTACCCTTATTTTCTAGGCCTATTATTCTTGGGGACTGATATTGACATTTTGGGGAGATTACTCTTGGGGTTTTCCTCTGCTTCATAGGGACGTTGTTATCAGATCTGTTTTTTGCACTTGATTCTTATTGTATGATTAGTCTACTACCTAGACCTTTAGTATTCCTTGGTACTGTGATACCCATTTTTCTACTTTGTATTACTCAGCTTTCTTAGTTAGCCTTGTATTTCATGTTTATGCATATGGAAAATGATATGGAAAATGTGCTTCGAAGTAGAAGGCTTTTTGAGTGAAATTGATATGATATTATCTCTAATGAAATTACAATTCCATGGTTATTTTATTCACACCATGACCAAAGTGTCTCTCTTTTGTTTCAAAAGGACATCATTTTAAGTGAATACAACAACTAACATACGGAAAACCGACCAAAGACATTCGGATTTCATTGAAACTTTAGGTTAACGATCCATGGGTCATATGTGACGTGTACGAGTCAACCCCGCCTCAATCCGAGGGTCGGTGTGGCCGGTACCACTCAAAGTGTCTTTTTTTTGTTTAAAATAGATGCGCTTTTAAGTAAAAAAACGACATACGGAAAACTGACCAAAGACATTCGAATTCTGTTGAAACTTTAGAAAAAATATACATTGGTCATATATGATGTGTACGAGTCAACCTTGCCTCAATCCAAGGCACGGTGTGGCCGGTATCACTCGAAGTGTCTCACTTTTATTTGAAATGGACAAGATTTTAAGTGAAAACAACAACTGACATATGGAAAACCGACCAAACGCATTCAGATTCTGTTGAGACTTTAGGACAATGATCCATGAGTCATATGTGACGTGTATGAGTCAACCCCGCCTCAATCTGAGGGCCGGTGTAGCCAGTCCACTCAAAATGTCTTTCTTTTGTTTAAAATGGATGTGCTTTTAAGTAAAAAAACGACATACGGAAAACCAACCAAACGCATTCGTATTGTGTTGATACTTTAGGAAAACGATCTAGGGGTCATTTGTGACGTGTATGAGTCAACCCCGCCTCAATCCGAGGTGCGGTGTGGCCGACACCACTCAAAGTATCTCTCTTTTGTTTAAAATGGACAACTGTTTAAGTAAAAACAACAACTGACATACGGAAAACGGACCAAACGCATTCGGATTCTATTGATACTTTAGGAAAAGTATCCATGGGTCATTTGTGACATGTACGAGTCAACCCCACCTCAATCTGAGGCACGGTGTGGCCGGTACCACTCAAACTGTCTTTCTTTTGTTTAAAATGGATACATTTTTAAGTAAAAACAACCGGTATACGGAAAACCAACCAAACGCATTCGGATTGTGTTGATACTTTAGGAAAATGATCCATGGGTCATTTTTGACGTGTACGAGTCAACCCCGTCTCAATCCGAGGCGCAGTGCGGCCGACACCACTCAAAGTGTCTCTCTTTTGTTTCAAAAGGACATCATTTTAAGTGAATACAACAATTGACATACGGAAAACCGACCAAACGCATTCGGATTCTGTTGAAACTTTAGGTTAACGATTCATGGGTCATATGTGATGTGTACGAGTCAACCCCACCTCAATTTGAGAGCCAGTGTGGCCGGCACCTAGGGGTGTAATTTCGGGTCGGGCCTGCCATGCAAAGTGTCGGGCCGCTGACCACTATTCAGGCCGGTCCGGGCTGGCCCGAACAACCCCATGAGGCTGCCCGAGCCCGGCCTCGGGCCGGCCCGAGCTTTTTCGGGTCGGGCCGGGGTGGGATTTTATTATTTTCAAAATAATTGTCTCTTAATTTTTTTATTTAAACATTTTTATAACATTTATTTAAAACGTTTATTTACATTTATTTTTAAATGCATGTTTTTTGTAAAAACGTTTATTTTATTTTTTATTAACATTTTACAGTGGGTGGATATGTTTTTTTGTCTATATATATATATATATATATATATATTATTTGCAAATTGTAAAAAAAATAATGAGGGGTGTGCAACTGCTGTGAGTGAGTTTAAAGCCTTATTATTTGAACGTTTTTCTAACATTTATTTAAAACATTTTTTACATTTATTTTTTTTAACTTATTTATAATTTTTAAGCATTTGTTAGTATTTTTTATTTAAACATTTTTATTTAAACCGTTTTTTTAACATCTGTTTTAAACGTTTTTTTACATTTATTTTTAAATGATTAATTTAAAACATTTTTGAATTTTTTTAAACGCATGCTTTTTACAAGTATTTTTTTAAAACATTTAACTTTTTTTTCACATTTTAATGTAAAAAGTATTTTTTATGTGTTTGTTTAAAAAAAATTAATTTAAATGTTTGTTTTAAAAACTTTTTAAACATTTTTATTTAAACCATTTTTTAACACTTATTTAAAACGTTTTTTTACATTTATTTTTAGACGTTTAATTTAAAAAGTTTTTTTGAATGCATATTTTTTACATGTATTTTTTTTAAACATTTTACACGTTTTTTGTAAAAACATTTTACAGTGGGTGAATATGTTGTTTTTTTCTAATTAGATTTATACATGTTTGTGAATTTATATATATTATGTACAAATTAAAAAAAAATTAATGAGTTATTGGGGGGTGCGTAGCAGTGAGTGGTGAGTTTAAAGTGTTGTTATTTAAATGTTTTTTATCATTTATTTAAAACGTTTTTTTACATTTATTTTTTTAACTTATTTGTTAAAATTATTTTTTAGCGTTTGTTTAATTTAAAACATTTTTTTAAACGTTTTTTAATTTTTTTGCAGGGCAGGCCCGACCCCGCCCTGTTTGGACTGAAATTCCACCCTTAGCGGGTGCGCAACAGTGGGTGAGTTAATTTTTTTCTAAATAGATTTATACATGTATATATAGTATATATAATATATGAAAGTTTTATCATATTTTAAAAAATAATAATGAGGTTGGGGGTGTGTGAATATCATTTAGTCACTACGGGAAAAATGGGTATTTGCGACGGGTTATTTGCGACGGGGATAAATCCCGTCGCAAATAGTCCCGTTAGAAACTTATTTGCGACGGGGAAATTTTCCCGTCGCAAATAACTACTTATTTGCGACGGGGAAAGCTAACCCGTCGCAAAAGGTCTGGCGCGCAATGCGCGCCAAATCGCGGGAAAGTTATTTGCGACGAGGGGTTACCACTCGTCGCAAATAACCGGCGGCGGTAAAAAATATTTGCGACGGGGAAAGCTCACCCGTCGCAAAAGGTTATTTGCGGGAAGGTTATTTGCGACGGGGGGTTACCACCAGTCGCAAATAACCGGCGGCGGTAAAAAAAATTTGCGACGGGAATATACCCCTGTCGCAAATAGTATGTCGGCAGGTTATTATTTGCGACGGGTCCCGTCGCAAATAACTATTTAACCGTTGACCGTGATAAATGCGAGCTAAAGTATTTGCGACGGGTACCGTCACAAATAATACTATTTACGACGGGTATCCCGTCGCGAATAGTCCCGTCGCAAATAAGTTAACCTATAAATACCCCCATCCGTTTTTTTTCATTCATTCTCAAACTCTGTCTTCTACTTCTCTCAAAACTCTATTTTTAGAGTTCAGAGTTTCTTAAGTTTAATTTTTATTTCCGGAGTTGATATTGAAGTCTTCAACAACGATCAGAGATCAACCTCAGATCAATTTTAAAGGTATTTATGTTCATTTTAATTTAATATTTATTTTAAATTTTTTATTAGTTTTAATTATTCTTAATTAGTTGTAATTTAATTATGTTTAGATTGTTTTGTTACTTAATAAATTTAAATTATTAGTATTCATTATTCATAGTTAATGGTAATTAGGAATAATTATTAATAATTAGTCATAATTAAGAATAAATACTAATAATTAGTAATAAATACTAATAATTAGGAATAAATAGTAATAATTAGTAATAATTAGTAATAATTTAGAATAATTAAGAATAATTAGGAAATAATTAGGAACAATTATGAAAAATAAGAAAAAATACGAATAATTACTAATAATTACTAATAATTACTAATAATTATTAATAAACCTCCCCCATGCGCGCATTAACCTTTACAACTAAGCCATATCATTTTTTTATACATTTAATGATCTATCTATATATATATAGTTATATTTATTCATATATTAATATAGATTTATATTAATATAAATATATTTGGTTATATGAATAAATATATATATATATTTATTCATATATTAATATATATATTTATTCGTATATTAATATATATTTATATCTATTTATATATATATATATAGTTATAAATTTTTATTCGTATATTTATTTGTATATTAATATATATTTATAAACTTAGTTTTAAATAAATTTATAAATATGTTTTTATGTGTATTTATAAATAAATAAATAAATAAATACATACATACATATATACAACACACACACACACACATGTATATATATATATATAAATATATATATATTTGTATAGTTGTGAATGAATACATAGAAATGAGGGGGTAAAAATCCATCGAGAATGTTAAAACGGCTATAACTTCTAATTCGTAAGTCCGTTTCAACTCCACAACCAGTCAAATCGAAGAACATGAAATGATCTTCGATATGATATGTGGTACAGGCCAAACGGACATCCGGATCGGAAGTTATAGCCATTTGAATGTTAAAACGACCATAACTTCTAATCCAGGAGTCCGTTTCATCTTTACAATTAGTCAAATCGAAGAATATGAAACGATATTTGATATGATATATGGTATTGGTTTATCGGATATTGAGATCAGAAGTTATAGCTGTTTGAATGGTAAAAAACCGGGGTACCCCGACTAAAAACTCAGTTTTAGAGGCCTTCTGGGCCTTTTTTGGCCTCGAAAAAACCTTGGACAAGTTATACCACTTCATAGGGCTGTAGAGCTCGTCGCAGGCTTCGATTTGATATGCTGTAGAGCTCAAACGGAGTCCCGGATCAAAAGTTATGGACGTTTGAAGTTTGAGTTTCATTTTCAACTTATTTTTGATCTTTCATTAATTTTTTTATTTTTTTTTATATTCAAAAAGTTATTAAATGACTATTAATTGATAAAAATTACATAATTACTAACTAAAAATATTTTTTAATTTATTTTATAATCCTCTTTTATTAAATATCTTATAAATTAATATTATATTTCCATAGATCCTTTCAAAAACATATTTATAAAATAAATATTATATTTATATCAATATAAATTGATTAATATATTTAAATATTAATATATAATTTTTTAATTTTTTTAATTTTTTTTAATTTTATTATTATTATTTGCGACGGGTATATATACCCGTCGCAAATAAGTATTTGCAACGGGACCCGTCGCAATTTGTTTTTTTAAAACCAGAAATCTATTTGCGACGGGCCCGTCGCAAAAAAATTTAGTTGCGACGCCGTTTTCCGCAACGGGTTATTTGAGACGGGGCCCCGTCGCAAATGACCCATCGCAAATACCTGTATTTCTAGTAGTGAGTGAGTAGTTATTTTTTCTTAATATATAATAAGTTATATATATATATATAATATGAGAAAAATTGTAAAAAAATAATTAGGGGGTGTGCGCGAACATCATTGGGTGAGTTAATGGCTTTGTTTATATATATATATTGGGGGTGTGCGCGAACATCATTGGATGAGTTAATTTTTTTTTCTAAATAGATTTATATATGTATAGTATATATAATTTATGCATGTTGCAACGTACTTAAAAAAATTAATGAAGTTGAGGGACTTGCACGAACATCATTAGACGAGTGTGTTATTTTTTTATTAATATACAACAAGTTATTATATATATATAATATTAAATCATTGATATATATATATATATATTGCTTTGTTTATATATATATATATTATTAAATCATATACATATACATATATATATATATATATATATATATTATTAATGGATTTTTAAAAACCACACTTAATTGATGTATATTATTAATGGCTTTGTTTATATATATACACTATTATATTAAATCATCGATATATATATATATATATTAATAGCTTTGTTTATATACATATATATTATATTATATCATATACATATACACACACACATATATATATTATCAATGGATTTTTAAAAACCATACTTATTTTTTTATTAATATACAACAAGTTATTATATATATATAATATTAAATCATTGATACATATAGATATATATTAATAGCTTTGTTTATATATATATATTATATTAAATCATATACATATACATATACATATACATATACATATATATATATATATATATATATATATTATTAATGGATTTTTAAAAACCACACTTAATTGATATATACTATTAATGGCTTTGTTTATATATATACACTATTATATTAAATCATTGATATATATATATATATTATCATATACATATACATATACATACATATATATATATATATATATTATTAATGGATTTTTAAAAACCATACTTATTTTTTTATTAATATACAATAAGTTATTATATATATATAATATTAAATCATTGATATATATATATATATATTTATTAATAGCTTTGTTTATATATATATATATATATTATATTAAATCATATACATATAGATATACACACACACACACACACACACACATATATTATTAATGGATTTTTAAAAACCACACTTAATTGATATATATTATTAATGACTTTGTTTATATATATAAACTATTATATATATAATTATATATCGTTGTATATATATATTTATACACACATTATAATTATATATAATAATAATTATATGTATATATATAATATCATTTTTTGTTAATATATAATGATATATGTACATATAGATAGAAATATATACACACACACACACATATATATAGATACATATATAGATAAATATAAATGTATAAAGATACATGTATATATAGATATATAGGTAGATATATATAGATGTATGTATATATGTATGTATATATACAGATATATAAAGAGATATATGTATATAGAGATAGATATATATATATATTAATATATATATATATGTGTATAGATATATATATATAGATAGAGATATATAGATATAGAGATATATATACATAGATATATGTATATATAGATAGATATATACATATATATATATATATATATAAATAGATATATATATATACATATATCTATATATAAATATAAATATATATATATATATATAGATATATGTATATATAGATATATGTATATATAGATATATGTATATATAGATATATGTATATAGAGATAGATATATTCATATATATATATATATATATAGATCTATATATATATATAAATATATCTATATATATATAGACCTGTGATTAATTTACAGGCGCAACCTTGAGAGCTTGAGGTAGGGGGATCAAATCCCCCTACCTGCAGTTCCCCTGTTATATTTTTTACAGCAGGCGGGCCAGCGGACCGGGCTTTTTCTGGCCGGCCCGGCCTAGCCCGCGGGCTTGCCTGGAAAGGCCCAGACCTGACCCGCTGAACCTGCGGCCCGAGCCCGGCCTGGCCCGATGCAGGCTTTGCCGGGCCGGGCCGCCGGGCCAAAATTACACCCTTACCGGCACCACTCAAAGTATTTCTCTTTTGTTTGAAATGGACAAGATTTTAAGTGAAAACAACAACTGACATACTTAAAACTGACCAAACACATTTTTATTGTTTTGATATTTTAGGACAACGATCCATGGTTCATTTGTGACGTGTACGAGTCAACCCCGCCTCAATCCGAGGGCCGGTGTGGCCGGCACCACTCAAAGTGTATTTCTTTTGTTTAAAATGGATACGCTTTTAAGTAAAAACAACAACTGGCATACTTAAAACTGACCAAAGGCATTCGAATTCTATTGAAACTTTAGGACAACGATCCATGGGTCATTTATGACGTGTACCAGTCAACCCCGCCTCAATCCGAGGCGCGGTGTGGCTGGTATCACTCGAAGTGTCTCACTTTTATTTGAAATGGACTGGATTTTAAGTGAAAACAACAACTGACATACAGAAAACCGACCAAACGCATTCGGATTCTGTTGAGAATTGAGGACAACGATCCATGAGTCATATGTGACGTGTACGAGTCAACTCCGCCTCAATCCGAGGGCCGGTGTGGCCAGTACCACTCAAAGTGTCTTTCTTTTGTTTAAAACGGATGCGCTTTTAAGTAAAAAAAATGACATACAGAAAACCAACCAAACGCATTCGGATTGTGTTGATACTTTAGGAAAACGATCCATGGGTCATTTGTGAGGTGTACGGGTCAACCCCGCCTCAATCCGAGGCGCGGTGTGACTGACACCACTCAAAGTGTCTCTCTTTTGTTTAAAATGGACAACAGTTTAAGTAAAAACAACAACTAACATATGGAAAACAGACCAAACGCATTCAGATTTTGTTGATACTTTAGGAAAAGTATCCATGGGTCATTTTTGATGTGTACGAGTCAACCCCGCCTAAATCTGAGGCACGGTGTGACCGGCACCACTCAAACTGTCTTTCTTTTGTTTAAAATGGATACGCTTTTAAGTAAAAACAACCGGCATACGGAAACCCAACCAAACGCATTCGGATTGTGTTGATACTTTAGAAAAATGATCCATGGGTCATTTGTGATGTGTACGAGTCAACCCCGGCTCAATCCAAGGCGCAGTGTGTCCGGCACCACTCAACGTGTCTCTCTTTTGTTTCAAAAGGACATCATTTTAAGTGAATACAACAACTGACATACGGAAAACTTACCAAACACATTCGGATTTTGTTGAAACTTTAGGTTAATGATTCATGGGTCATATGTGATGTGTACGAGTCAACCCCACCTCAATCCGAGAGCCGGTGTGGCCGACACCACTCAAAGTGTTTTTTTTTTGAAATGGACAAGATTTTAAGTGAAAACAACAACTGACATACTTAAAACTGACCAAACGCATTTGGATTGTTTTGATATTTTAGGACAACAATCCATGGGTCATTTTTGATGTGTACGAGTCAACCCCGCCTCAATCTAAGTGACGGTGTGACTGACACCACTCAAAGTGTCTTTCTTTTGTTTAAAATGGATACGCTTTTAAGTAAAAACAACAACTGGCATACTTAAAACTGACCAAACGCATTTGGATTGTTTTGATATTTTAGGAAAATGATCCATGGGTCATTTGTGACGTGTACGAGTAAACCTCGCCTCAATCCGAGGCGCGATGTGGCTGGCACCACTCAAAGAGTATTTCTTTTGTTTAAAATGGATACGCTTTTAAGTAAAAATAACAACTGGCATACTTAAAACTGACCAAAAGCATTTGTATTGTTTTGATATTTTAGGACAACGATCCATGAGTCATTTGTGACGTGTAAGAGTCAACCTCAACTCAATCTGAGGCACGGTGTGGCCGACACCACTCAAAGTGTCTTTCTTTTGTTTAAAATGGATACGCTTTTAAGTAAAAACAACAACTGACATACTTAAAACTGACCAAAGGTATTAGAATTCTGTTGAAAATTTATAAAAATGATCCATGGGTCATTTGTCACGTGTAAGAGTCAACCTCACCTCAATCTGAGGCGCGGTGTGGCTCGTATCACTCGAAGTGTCTCATTTTTATTTGAAATGGACAAGATTTTAAGTGAAAACAACAACTGACATACAGAAAACCAACAAAACACATTAGTATTCTATTGATACTTTAGGAGAACTATCCATGGGTCATATGTGACGTGTATGAGTCAACCCTGCCTCAATCCGAGGGCCGGTGTGGCCGGTAGCACTCAAAGTGTCTTTCTTTTTTTTAAAACGGATGCACTTTTAAGTAAAAAAATGACGTACGAAAAACCAACCAAACGTATTCAGATTATGTTGATACTTTAGGAAAATTATCCATGGGTCATTTGTGACGTGTATGAGTCAACCCCGCCTCAATCTGAGGCGTGGTGTGGCCGACACCACTCAAAGTGTCTCTCTTTTGTTTAAAATGGACAATAGTTTAAGTAAAAACAACAATTGACATACAAAAAACGGACCAAATGCATTCGGATTCTATTGATACTTTAGGAAAGGATATATGGGTCATTTGTGACATGTATGAGTCAACCCCGCCTCAATCTGAGGCATGGTGTGGCCCGTACCACTCAAAGTGTCTTTCTTTTGTTTAAAATGGATACGCTTTTAACTAAAAAACCGGCATACGGGAAACCAACCAAACGCATTCAGATTGTGTTGATACTTTAGGAAAACGATCCATGGGCCATCTTTGACGTGTACGAGTCAACCCCACCTCAATCCGAGCCGCGGTGTGGGTGACACCACTCAAAGTCTCTCTTTTGTTTCAAAATGACATCATTTTAAGTGAATACAACTGAAATTTACACTCATCAACGATAGTCGTAAAATCTTTTTCATGAGTTGGGTAGTTTCACTCATGGGGTCATAAGTGACGAGACTCCTAAGAAAATACATTTTCACCATATATTATAAAAAATACAAGTTCAATGAAAAATTCATCACAAATCATTACATACCCAAATCTAGGATCAGAAAAAAATGGGATTTGAGCCAATTTCAAACTCTTATTCAACTCTAATGGGTATTTCTCAGACTATTCTGCCTATTAGAATTTGATGGGGAGGTGGGGGGGGGGGGATGTGCTAGTTGGGGGGTTGTGCAGGGGTGAGGTGAATTACTACTAGATTATTGTTGTCATATGAAGATTGAAATAGGGAATTGTAGTACATGACATAGTTGGAAGAGTTTGATGGTTTTATGTGTTTTTTTGTGTTATTTTAGGTGTTTTTTATACTGTTTTAAGTCTATGTGGTTTTTGTGATATTTTTTATGCAGGTGTATAGTGGAGGGGCTATTGGAGGGCTGTTGTGTAGCTACTGGAGGGCTGCTGTGCAGCAGTTCTGAAAAAACACAATACCAACGGTTTAAAACCGTTGGTATAAGAGTTCTGGAATTCTGGAAAAACACAACGGTTTTCAACCGTTGGTATAAGAGTTCTGTAAAAACACAATACCAACGGTTTTCAACCGTTGGTATAATAATTCTCAAAAAACACAATACCAACGGTTTAGAACCATTGGTATACATTGAGAGAAATTTAAAAAAACAATATATACCAACGGTTTCTGAAAACCGTTGGTATATATGTTATTCAAACATATACCAATGGTTATCTTGCAACTGTTGGTATATCAATAAATACAGTGGGATATATACCAATGGTTTAGATCAAACCGTTGGTATAGGGCTTTCCTCACAGCTTACTACCCTACGGTTTGAAAAACCATTGGTATAGGCTATACCAACGGTTTTCCAGCCTATACCAATGGTTCAAAACCGTTGGTATAACCTTATTTTATAGTAGTGTAGAAGTTCGGTAGTGGTCTATCAAGACTTTGACTAGTTTAATCAACCTCATTTTAATGAGGTGAATTTATTTTTCATTTTCTTGTCATGATATTTGGGATTAAATCCATTTTACCTCCTTCTGATGAACAATAAATTCAACTATGAGTTATCCAATCTCTATCTTCCTCTATCTTTTTCAAGTGATATCCTTATCAATCCTTAACAAAATTATGATCCATCATTTTTGTTGTGACTATGATAATAATAGAATCATTTTCCTTATGGTTTTATTCAAAGGTTATAGGGTTTTGGTTATGCTTTATTCTAACTCGATTCTAACCTTTTACTTTGGTGGAATTTCTAATTTCTAGTGATTGAGTTCGGATTGAATGCATGTTATTAGTTCATATTTATAATCGATTAAAGTTAAGTGATTTCAATCTTCGTCTTAAGTTTAATTGAATTCTTTCATGAGGATCATGTGCATGCTATAAATTATTTTAGCATTGAGTAAGCTAATTTATTTTAGAATTAAATTAAATTCAATATGAAATTGATTTGATAAATTGATGTAACACCTTGACTCCAATATCCCAGAGTTAGTGGTTATTTTACTAAATTGGCACCAAATACAAGTGATCAAGTCCTGAAGGATCGAATATTTTAGTAGTCTTGAGAGACTATATAGATACATGATTCTTCCATTACATTTGAAAACATGAAATATAATATAATAATTATTATGAGAAATTTATTATTTATTCTTATAAATACCTGATTTCATTCTTATATTCCTTCTTGGTATCCTGGGGAAAGTAAAACATAATAAAGTTTTAGCTTAGATGCTCGGTAAGGGAAAACGTACAACATAAGCTATCATAAAGTAAATAAAACATGAATAATATGGTCGAGATAAAAAATAATAAAATATTTCATATAAATAATACCATAAAAGGGGAATAAATCCATGAATAACATAACAACATAAATAATCACATGGATAATAATAACTACTTTCATAATGATAAAATTCATAATTTCAGACATCATAATCTTACCATCAAGGACTTGTGCCATGTCAACACACCTAAAAAGATAATACATATACCAAATACCTAATCTAGTTTGTATCATGAGACCTAATGATGAATTGAGGGGATATAACGGTCCCCACACATCACTTAATAACTTCAATTCATTCATCATATGAATGGGGTGAAACATAATCAATGAAAACATTCATATTTAAAAACTAGCATATGAAATGTTAATATTTCCCCCAATAAATAAACATAATAATAATCCATACATAGTAATGTGATGAATGGTATCAAAATATTACATCCCTATAAAAGTATAATATTCTCCAAATAATGTTGACATAGATGAAAATACTTTAAAAAGATCACTGAAATATTTCTTGAGAAAAATACCCTTTTCATTTTCAAATCACTTATTCAAATTCTAAAAATTTCGCAAATAATAAGAAAACATTTTATTTGAAAATAATATTTAAAACTTATAAATGAAGCTTCAAATTATTGATCAATTATAATGACATGAATTCTATTTATGTTGTTTACGTAAAAATAAGGACCCCTTTCACATTTTCAGTAAAAAGTCAAAAAATATCTCGTTGGAAAAACAAAAAGAAGATTCATTTGAAAAAAATTTATAGAGTCAAAAATGCGTAAAAAAGAATTTAAAAAATCACATTATAATAGTAAAAACATTCTTAAAAACCTTTTAATGAAAATATGGACACGAAATAATAATATCCCTGACCAAATAGAAAACAAAGTCAGATTTCTTTAAAAACATTCTTTCAGTCTCTTGAGTACTTAAAGAGGAAAATGAAAGGGAAACTTCTAATTTTCAGAAATAACCATAGGATAATAAAATAAATTGGGTTTAAGATATAAATACCATATAATTTTCCCAATATATACTTAAACATAAACAATCCAGAATAACGATGAGATTGTGAAATAAACTGTTACCTCAGGTCCGACTTACATTGTATGTACTTTTAGCCTCTTGTATAATAAATTTAAATTTATTATAATTTTATAAAATAACCATATACATAATTATAATATCATATATGTTCCACTTATAACATTTCAATACCCATTTATTAATAGTTCTTTATTGAAATTGTTTTTTTTGAGTGTTAACTGTTATGTTTTTTATGCATGTTTCTGTTCGATAGTTTTAGTCCCTTCATCTTGATCATGGTTCCATAATATTAAGGATGTTAATAATGATATAAATATCATATATATTCATTATATACATATTTGGAATCATCCTTTAAAGTTGGAGATAAAAAATGAATTAAATCGTTCATAGAGATGGTAGACCATACATACGTATGGACGCTGTTTTCACTTTTTGATGTGTGGAGTCAAACAAAGGTAAATAATAATTAACCTTTCTATAATAATTATCATATCATATATATTCATTAAATATATCCTTATTACCATCCATGTAAAGAGAAAAATCAAATCAAATCACATTGATTCGTATAGGTGGTAGTCCACACGTACGCACGAGCGACGTTATCGTTTTCCAACAGATTGGTAGGTAAGAAGGTAGATATGAAGTTATAATTATAGAATCATAATTATTTCATAAATATAATATATATTCATTAGTTTTATCTTTATAACCATCCAAGTAAATTGGTGAATAAAAAATAATTACACTGCTATATAGAAACAATAAGCCGTATGTATGCACAAGTGATGTTTTTTGCTTTTCTTAGGATGGAAAAGTGATGGAAAATGGTTGTATTAAATATTAATAACATCTAATTATATTGAATATATTTTAGTTATTATTTTAGTATGGGTATGATAAATTTAAAGGAAGTAGGATAAGAAATAAATTTGAAAGAGTTGTAAAAACAATTACCTTCTCTTAGAGAAACCTCATTTGGATCTCTTATTAAGGATCATAGAGCTGTTAAAAGATGTGAATAAGTTAGGTAAGGAGTTTCCTTTTTATAGTTGATGTGAGTGTCATACTTTCAATTTTTTTCAAAGTTTTAAAATATTATTAAGTCACTTTCTTAGACAAATGGATCCAAAATGACTCATATTCAAAGCCGATAAGGATAAGGTCAAAATATAGCCAGTCAATGAGGTTTAATGAAGTGTTTAGGTTATTCTATCCCTTATATTTTTATATTAACCCTCCAGTAAACTCCTTTTGACCTTAACTACGGTAACAACATTTTCAATATTGAAGGGTTATAATTTCACTTATAAGGTAACAATT
Organism: Viscum album; assembly: GCA_963277665.1. Lineage (NCBI taxonomy): Eukaryota > Viridiplantae > Streptophyta > Magnoliopsida > Santalales > Viscaceae > Viscum > Viscum album. The sequence continues at coordinate 458,252,174 of OY728136.1, forward strand.
GGATCATAAATGGATGAGGAATAAAATTTTCGACCATTTCTAATCCAACTTGTCTTCTTGAAATATTTTTATGATTTTTAAATAAATTTTTAAAATATTATTTTTCATAAAATATCATTAATGTCATATTTAAAACCATTCATTTAATTTAAATATAAATACATCAAGATAAAAGTGGAATTCAAATATAAACCCTTTACACGACCCTACTATGTCATAGTCATAATAAAATTCTTGGGTCTCTATAATTCACCCAAACAATATTACTTTTAGAGTTTTTAAAATCATTTATGTGATTTTTCCACTGTTTGTATAAGCGTTGTGTCGACATTTTGTAAACATTTAAGGAAATTATTTAATCACTAAAAATTAAAAATAAAATACTATGATAAAAATAATTATTTCATATTTCAAATAAATATTTATAACCTAAATTATCCTATTTTTATCATTATGTAAAAATTTTAGGGATATTAAAGTCAAGAGAGGGACATTTAGGAATTTTATTTACTTAAAATAATATAAATGTCATTATCAAAGTAAAATGGAACCAAAATGCTATATATTAAAATTTGGGATGTCTATGGTCAAATTTATCCTATAAAATGAAATTAATGAAATTTTTGGGTTGACTTTTAGCTTTATTTATGGTTTTAACCCTATTTTACCCATTTCACTCTTATTGATGTGACAAATATTGACCACAATTACTATTCATAATGAACAAAAATAAAAAGAGTACTATTTAAAAAATTTGAAGCTCATGATTCCAAATACGATATCCATTTTTAATATTCAATTTATAGAAGTTGAAGAAATTAATTTTAATATAAATGCGTAAAATTCAATGAAAAATAGTTTTTAGAAAAATGTGTTTTAAGCATAAAAAAATTAACTTATATCAAAATCATAATTTTTTTTGGAATTAATTATATTATTCTAAATAAAATTGATAGTATGTTATTTTATTACCAAATAAAAAATATAATGAGACTTTTAAATCTAATTAAATGGAAATGAAAATATTTGAAAAAATGGTATTTTGTATTATTCATTGAAAAATTAAACATTTCATAAAATACCAAAATTTCACCCTAAGTTAATTTTGATATGCTGATTTCAAAAATGAAATTGATTTAAGCAATTTTAATTTTTCAAATTTTATAATTTATGTTTTAAACACATTTTTGAATAAAACTATGTGCATTGTACTATTGTTTATCTATAAAGAAAATCTTACTATAATTGAAGCTCGGGTGTTGCATTATTCCCTTATTAAAAAAAATCACCTAATTTTTTTTCCAAAATTCCACCTTAAGAATAGATTTGGGTAGTTCTTCATCACAATATCTTCAAGTTCATACGTCACCTCTTCTATATTATGATTTCTCCAAAGTGCCTTTACCAGCCGAGTCATCCGATTTCTCAGCACTTGTTCTCTATTGTCTAGAATCTGGATAGGCTATTCAAAGTAAGATAAATCATGTTCCAATTCTATTTTCTTAGAGGTGAACACATGTGTTGGGTCTGACATGTACTTCCTCAGTAAAGAGATATGGAACACATCATATACTTAAGAGAGTCTAGGTGACATTGCTAAAAGGTAAGACACAATTCCAATCCTTTCTAGAATTTCAAATGGTCTGATATACCTAGGGATCAGTTTTCCTTTCTTACCAAATCTGATAACACCATTCAATGGATATACTTTCAATAAAAAATTATATCCCACTATAAATTCCAAATCTTTCCTTTGGTTATCAGCATAAATATTTTGTTCGCTTTGAGATGCTTTAATATGGGTTTGAATAGTCTTTACCTTTACCATGATTGCCTCCACATGTTCTGGGGCTAAAATATTCCTTTCACCAAATTCATCCCAACAAGTTAGATCATGAAATATCATACCATATAATTCGTCATATGGATCCATTTGAATACTTGAATGAAATTTATTATTGTAGGAAAACTCTACCAAAGGAAAATATTGAACCCATATACCTTGAAAGTTAAGTGAGAACGACCTTAACATGTCTTCTAATGTTTGAATAGTCTTCTATGACTTCCCATTAGTCTGAGGATGACAGTCGGTGCTCAAATGAATCTCAATATCAAGAGACTTCTGAATAATTTTTCAAAAAATTTGATGTAAATCATGGATCACGATCAGATAAAATTGAAATAGGTACACCATAAAGTCTTATAACTTCATTAATATATAGTCACTAAATATGATCAAGTGGTAAATATTCTCTTATAGTGAGGAAATGTGCAGATTTGGTGATATGATCAACAATAACCCATATGGTATCATTTCTTCTAGGAGTATTTGGTAATATAGTGAAAAAATTCTATAGTAATGTCATCCAATTTTCATATAGGAATATGTAGAGGTTGTATGAATCCTTTAGGATATTGTCTCTTATACTTAACTTGTTGACAAATAAAGTATCTTGATACATATTCAACAATTTCCCACTTCATATTATCCCACCAAAAAATGTTCCTTCAAATCCCTATACATCTTGGTGCTACAAGGGTGTATATAGAAATTAAATCTATGAGAATCATATAATAATTCAATTTTTAGATCATATATAGATAGAAAACACAACCTATTTCCAAATTCAAGAGCACCATCTTCATAAATGAATTCTACCAACATCCCATCATTCATGATTTTTTTGAAAATTCTCATCATCATTTGAGATCTTTTTTCCAATAAAGATGGTTTGGCAATAATTTGAAAAAGGAGAGATGTTTCCCCTTTCCTAATAATTCCCATATCCAACTTTACTAGGTCTCTAAATAGATAATCCTTATCAATCCTCATCTTAGTCATAATTCCATAATCTTTCCCACTCAATGCATTATCTATCTTATTAGTCTTTCCAGGGTGGTAGTGTAATGAGTAATCATAATCCTTGAGTAGCTCATATATCTCACATATTTGGTCATAGAGATAACATCTTCATATCTTCAAATAAAAGATTATGGATACCAACTCAAGATCATGGGTTGGATAGTTTTGTTCATGTATCTTTAACTGACTTGATGCATAGGAAATAACTCTATCATTCTACATATGGACATATCCAAGTTCTTTATTTAATGCGTCACTATATATGACACATTCATCTCCTACTAATGGTAGTGTCAACATTGGTGCATTGATCAAACTTCTATTTAATTCTTAAAAACTTTATTTAAATTCCTATTTCTATAGGAACTTAACCCCTTTACATATCAACTTGGTTAATGGGTTTGATAATTGAGTAATCTTTTGAATAAAATGTCGATAGTAACTTTCTAATCCAAGAAACTATGTACCTCAGTTATGTTTTTCGATGTAGGATATTATTTTACTTCCTTTTTCTTTGATGGATTAATTGACATTCCATCCTTAGAGACAATATAGCCAAAAAAAAGAACTTCTTAAATCTATAATTCACACTTTCTAAATTTTCCATATAACTAATTTTTTCTATGATTCTCAAGAATTATTTGTAAATGAATCTTGTGATCTTCATAATATTTGTATTATACCAAGATATCATCAATAAATACCTTAAAAAAATTTCAAGATATTCCTTGAACATTCTATTCATCAGATCTATAAAAACATAGGGTAAAACAGTCAATCCAAAGGGAATTACTATAAACTCCTAATGTTTATACTTCATATGAAATAATGTCTTTAGAATATATTCCTTTATTAATCATAATTGATGATACCCATAATGAAGATCAATATTTGAAAATTATTGTTCCCCTTGAAGTTGATCAAATAGGTCATCAATACGAGGCATGTGATATTCTTTATTCATTGTGATGGAATTGAGTTCCCTATAATTAACACACAACCTCATAGTACCTTCTTTCTTTTTTCACAAATATAATAGGATCTCCCCAAGGAGAAACTCTTGGGAATATGAATCCCTTGAAACAAAACTCTTATAGTTGTTTATTTAACTCAAATACCTCCACAATATCCTTCTTTTAGGGAGTTTTGGTCATATGTTTTACATCAGGGATTAGTTCAATTGAAAACTCAAATTTATGCTTAGGTAGATGTCCAGATATTTCTTCAGGAAACACATCAATATATTCTTGCACAATAAGAACATATTCTATCCTAGGGTTACATTTCACTTCCATAGGGTGTGAATTATCTTATTCTCTCATAACTTCATTAAAGAGAGATATTGGAGGTGGATCTAGATATGATTTAGATGATGTATTATCCTCTATGAAGATGAGGGATTCCATGACTTCATAAAAAATTATAATATCTTTCTCTTGGTACTAAATTTATACATTATAATATGAATTTAAATCCATACCAAGGATTATTTAACAGTCAACCATAGGTATAATGATCAAGTTTTCAAATAGGGTAAGTTTATACATCATAATGGGAACTGACTGATATATCCCTGTTGTAGTAGTATTTCCACTAGGAGTCTTGATTTACAATTCCCTTCTTAAGGTTCTAGGGAAATATCTAATTTTATTATAAAAAATGGAAGATATAAAAGAGTATGAAGATCCAGAATCAAATAAAGGATTGGATACATTTGAGGCTATGATCAACATACCTTATACTATATCTTTAGGAATTTAAACCTCAGCTGTAGAGATCTCATAATCTTGGCGTTGATCCCTTTTACTTTTTAGAGGCAAATTCCCTTGAATATTGGGAAATTCATTCGCATAGTGCCCCATATCCTTATAGTTAAAGCATTAAATATTAGTAGCTTCTTTATTTCCCTTGAAATCATGATCCTAATGGAATTTACCTCCACACTTGAAGAAAACTCTCATTCCCATAAATCTTTCTCCATGATGTTTCTTTCCACATTTATTACAAGTTGGAAATTCCACCTTTCCCTTATTCTATTTTTTAGTATTTCCTTTTCCTGAGTGGTTAGCTTCCATCTTCTTATCTTAATTTCCTTCTAAGTCATAGGAATTAGAGAATTATTTATCTATATTGATAGCATATGATACTATGTCCCCTCATTTGATTAGAAGGTTTTTGAGACTTGTTACATTGAAAGTATTTGATTTTTCTTATCAAAGAAATGGTCAATATTACTCTTTTTATTACGTACGTAGTCTAAAACATGCCTTGATAACCTTGTAAAGCTGTCTTCATACTTAGAAACATTTTCATCTTCCTTTTTTTAGACTCAGGAATTGTATCTCCATATCCCCTCATTTTTCATGAGGAAAATATTTTTCCAAGAAAAGCACCTTAAAGTATCCACTCAATGTTTTCTATTTCCTTCTCATCCTTAGTGTTTTGAATCCATGACCACCATTGATCTGCATCCCTTGTGATTTGACAAACTACCATGACAACCTTTTCCCTTTTGTTACTTCTCAAAGAAAGAAATATCTTCTCTAAGGAACTTATACATTTCTCAATGAAAAATGGATTAGTAGTCCCATTTAATGATGGAGGTTGCTGACACATAAAGTAGTCCAACATTTCTGCACCATGTTATGGATCATCATATTGATCCATACAAGCAACGTTTTTGGTCATAACCTAAGTCAACTTCCCTAATATAGTTATAATTTATTCATATCCATCTCCAGCTCTAATTACAGCTCCAATTTCATTGTATTGACCGAGAGGGAAATCCCTATATAGATTACATACATTGATACAAAATTTATCCATTTATAAATAATGGAATTCACTAGATTAGATCATAACATTATGAATCATAATGCATAATTCCAAAACTGGTGAAACACTTGACATGACTTAAAAATTTATCTATCTATAATATTATAATAATAATCTTAGTATCATTGGGAATAATCTAAAATCATAAAAAAAATTTAAAATATTTTATAATGGTTTGTAAAAAAAAGTGAATTAACCCAAGCACATCCCCCAAGAGAGTCAAACTAGGTGTGCAATAAGGAAACACTCACCATGCACTAGAATGATGGCCATGATATACTCGACCAACTATTTTTGGGGTTATTACCCTTAGATGCATAAATGCTAAAACCACATCCACCTATAGTATCCAGAAAGGGACTTATTACTAGGAAAATCACATAATATTTACCTCACTAAAAACTTTATGATATCATCCTATAATTAGACATATCCTCAGAGTTTTTGATAGGGTTAGGATCTCTAATATTTTTTTTACTAAATCTAGTTCCCAAGGTTTATACTAAAATTCCTCTAATACTAACTATAACACCCTGACTCCAATAACTCAAATATAGTAGTTATTTTACTACATTGGAATGAAATACAAGGGACCACATCTCGAAGGATTGAATAATCTAGTAGTCTTGGGATACTAGATACATACATGATTCTCACATTAAATTTAAAAACATAAAATATAATATAGTTATTATTATGAGAAATTTGTTATTTATTCTTGTAATCCATGATTTCATTCATAGATCCCTTTTTGGTATCCTAGATAAAGGAAAACTTAATAAATAATCACATGGATAATAATAACCACTTTAATAATGATAGAATCCATAATGTTGGAAATCACAATCTTAGAATCAAGGCCTTGTGCCAAGACATCATACATAAACAGGTAAGGCATTTTCCAAATACCCAAACTAGTTTTTCTCAAGAGACCTACTTATGCACTAAGGGGCTATAACGACCCCCTCCTATCACTTAATATGTCAAATTAATTCATCATATGAAAGGGGTGAAACATAATCAATGTAAACATTCGTATTGAAAAACTAGCATATGAGATGTTAATATTTTTCCCCAATAAATAAACATAATCATAATATATCCAGAGTAATATGGTGAATGATATCAAAATATTACATCCCCAGTAAAGCATAATATTCATTAAATAATGTTGACGTAGATGAAAATACTTAAAAAATATAACTGGAAGATTTATTGAGGAAAATACCCTTTTCATTTTGAAACCACTTATTCAAAATCTAAAAAATTTAAAAGTATTGAGGAAATTATTTTATTTTAAAATAATATTTAAAAATTTTAATGTAAGATTTAAATCACTGAGTGTTAATGATGGTGAGAAATTCCATTCATTCCTCATTTGTAAAAACAAAGATTTATTTCACATTTTTGGTAAAAAGTCAAAAAGTACCTCATTCAAAAAACGATAAGAAGATTCCTTTGAAACATTTTTATAGAATGTAAAACATGGTTAAAAATGAATTTAAAAAATAATAGTATAATATTAAAAATATTATTGAAAACATTTTAAGGAAAAAATGGACATTTAAGAAAAATATTCCCGACCAAACAAAAAACAAAGTCGATTTTCTTTAAAAACATTCTTTCGGTCTCTTGAGTAATTAAAAGAGGAAAATGAAAATAAAAATTATAATTTTAATAAATAAACATAGGAGAATAAAATATATTGTGTTTAATATATAATGATCATGTAATTCCCATAATGTATACTTAAATATAAACAATCCCAAATAATGATGAGATTGTGAAACAAACTCTTACCACAGGTCCAAATTGCTTTGTATGTAATTTTAGCATCCTACATAATAAATTTAAATTTATTATACTTATATAACATAACCATATAAATAATTATAATATAATATATGATTCATATAGATCATTTTAATACCTATTTATCTATAGTTCTTTATTAAAATCATCTTTTCAAAGTGTTAACTATTTCATTATTTCACGTATGTTTCAGTTCGGTAGTTTTGGTCCATGCATCATTCTCATGGTTCCATTATCTCCAAGATTTTAATCATGATATAAATATAATATATATTTATTATATACATATTTATAATCATCCTTTAAAGGCATCAATAGAAAAATGAATTACACTGTTCATGGAGATGGTATGCCATACGTATGCATGAACGCTATTTTCACTTTGCGACAGATGAAATGAAAGAAAGGTAAATGAAAATTAAACTTTTCAGAATAATTATTATATCATATATATTCATTAAATCTATTATTATTACCTTTCATGTAAGTGTAAATGAAAAATGAATCACATCACTTCGTAGAGGTGGTTGTCCACTAGTACATACGAGTAACGTTATCATTTTCCAATGGATTGGAAGATAAGAAGGTAGATATGATATTATAATCATAGAAGAATAATTGTGTCATAAATATCATATACATTAATTCTTTACATCTTTATAACTATCCAAGTAAAGTGTTGAAGAAAAAAAAATTACACCACTATATGGAGACGGTAAACCGTACGTACACACGAGTGATGTTTTTTACTTTTCATAGGATGGAAAAGTGATGAAAAATGATTGTACCACAATAATAATATCAACTCAGTATATTTATGATAATTTGGTTATTATTTTAGTATGGTTACAATATATTTATAGGAATTGGAAGAAGAAATAAATTTGAAAGAGTTGTAAAAATGATTACCTTCTCTTAGAGAAACCTCCTTTGGATCTCTTCTTAAGGACACTAGAGTTAGTATTTTGGGAAGAACAGAACCTCTAAAATATGTCTAAGAATATTGGAGATATATTTTTTGAGTGATTGGTCAATATATATGTTGGTCAGAGTGGATACTCAAGAGGGGGGTGAATTGAGTTCCAATTAAAAATTTATGTTAAAAATATTTCTCTTAAAACCCCCCTATTTAAAAACAAAGTTAAACTGTAGTGAATTTATACAGATTGTAAATGTTCAATTAGTTTCTCAAATATTGATTAGGTCTCAGTTAATTTAATCTGAAGATTAAATTAACTTTTGAAACTAACTTATTGGTTTACAGTAAGTATAAACACTTGCTAATTTAACTATCAAAGTAACTTTAAAACAAATTATATTTCAAAGTAGTTAGCAACGGAATATGAAATATATAGTATACTTATGACTTAAACTAAAATGCACAACAGATGTAACCAAGAGGTCTAGTCTCAAGCTGAGACTTAGTCCTCTCAAACAATTTATATAAATTGATCCACACCCTGGATCGGGGTAAACAACAATGCAAAGACTATCCAGGTTCAAAGACCTCTACCACAGTTCTACGTGGGAAAAAAAATAGCTCACAGATGTCCAGGTCTTACTCGACCTCTACCACTATCCACAGTGGGATACAAGGGAGTTATAGAGTTTGAATGAGGATTTAAGAATCCTCCATCTTAGCTCAGGAGACATTATGTGTTTAAAATAAATAGGGTACACACACTGCTCGAAATGTAAATAAAATAATCACTAGAGTAAGTATGAATAAGTTTAGAAAATATTTAGTGATTGGAAGTGTAGCTCTGGACTAGTTTTATTAGTCAGAAAAGCTTCTGAGTCCTTCTCTGGTTTTTGTCTGAAAAACAGATTGTCGTTTTCTTCCTTGGTTTTCAGGTTCATCTTTTCAGCCTGAGTGCATGAAGCGTTCATTGTAGTTCTTCACTCAAGATGTAGCTTGTGTTCTCCTCTAGAATGAGTGGCTTCGTGTATGTCCAGTGCTCTCCAGGTATATATGTATCCTTGTGTGAATGCACCACTTTTCAATGCTATTGAGCCCTTATCTTTTTCACCCTTCGTGTGCCTTCTTAATTCAATGATTCTATATCTTTTTGCTAGGTCTTTATCTTCCCTTTTATAGCTTTCAGCTCCAGAAAAAAAGGAATGATTACCTTTTGCATGGGTACTAGGTACGGTTCCCTAACATGCCAACATATATCATTAAATAACATTAAATGCATTAAAAAAATCAAATGTAACTGTTAGCTTAATAAATAAATAATATTGAGAGTATAGAGTTTGACTGGTTGTTCAATCATTAGTAGATCCTATTGGTTGATGTGTACGGTGGACTTTGTGTAGCAGTGAACTTCTATCGGTAGATCTTTGAACTTGTATCGGTAGCTCCTGATATTACTCTGTGTATCAGTAGCTGTTGGTATCGATAGCTTTATTTACCGGTGAATTCATTCTATCGATAGCTCTTGATCTATCGGTAGCTCTTCATTGTATCGGTAAATTCATTCTGTATCAGTGACTCTGTATATTGGTATCTCTTGGTCTATCAGTAGCTCTGGTCTATCAGTAGCTCTTGGTCTATCGGTAGCTCTGTTCTATCAGTAGCTCTTGTTCTGTCGGTAGTTCTTGGTCTATCGGTGACTGTCTGTATCGGTAGGTCGCTTAGTTTCAGTGATTATGTGTATCAGTAGACTTATGCATATCGGTAGATCTATTTTGTACTATCGGAAGACTTGTTCTATGCTTACCGATGGACTTGTACATATCAGTAGCTCTGTGTATCGGTGATCTTATCTTATCGGTCTCTGTCTATCAGTAGACTAAGTCTATCGGTAGACTAAGTACCGGTAACTCTATATTAGTATCTATATACAGATCATACGCAGATCAGTGACTAACACTTATCTGTTTTATGCAAAACATATCCGATTGGGTTAAAATTACTTCAAAACTTATATAAACAAAGATAAACATTGATTAACATATTTCAAGGATTATTTTAATATTATTATCATATAGAATGTCATAGATTGAGAAAATTAGAATATAGATAAACATTAATTGGGATTATCAAAGTATGTGAAGGAATAATTGGGATTATCAAAATAGGTGAGGTCAACAATCTCCCCCTTTTTGATAATCACAACTTATGATATTAGAGTTTAAAAAAAAAAGAGTAATTGTATCAGAGGATATATCATTAAATTCAATTATCTCAGAGAAAACAGTATGTTATAGAACATAATGTATTGGAGGTAGAATTAAATGCAATGATATAGGGGCAAAGCATGGTAGCTCTTCCTTAGATAATATTTCTCCTCTGTTGAGAATATTTCTCCCCCTTTGATACTGTAAATTTATCCCCCTTTGTGATAATCAAAAAGTGGGAAACAAAAAAGATAAGAGGGAAAAAGTGAGAAAGAAAAGAAATCCAATTGTATTATATGTTGCAAAAAGGTACATTGAAAGAAAACAAAATACAAGGGATTCCTATCAAACACCTTATCCACCTATTCAATCTACATCCTCAATGTGTGATTTTCCTGTGGGATCAGAAGAGGATTCAGACTGTGTGGATGCTGGTGAAGGCTTAGGAATTCTGGAAATGATCACAGGGGGATGACCCACAGAAATTGTGCCTGGCCTGTACTGAGGATTTATTTGAGTGATCATAGGTGTAAGGCTTTGAAGGTCTTGGGCTGGAGTCATCTGAACAGGAGAAGAAGTAGAGGTAGAGGCAGGTAAAGCTGGAGGTACAATCACTGGCCTAGCATTGACATGCAGGAAAGGCAACAAAAGATTTATGAAATCCATAATTATTCCTCCTACTCTCTCCATAGTAGATATGAAATCATCCTTGTTCTCCATGAATTTGTCCAAGGCTAGAGTCAATTCCCTTAGTTTGCTGACTTTCTCTCTGAAGTCTTGATTGATAGGAGGTAACTTCAACTTTTCTAACATAAGTTTGAAGTGATTGTTGAGTTGATGATTGGTGTAAACCTTTTGAAAATAGAAGTCTACCTTGTCTTTCACTTATTTCTGAGAGGAATAAGCTTCTATCATATAGTCTTAGACTATCTTCATTATTTCTATATCTGAATCTCTAGTAGAAATCAACACTTTGCTCTGGTCAGATGAGTCCACAAAGCTACTGGTGGAAACTGAACCAAGCTCTTCCTTCATCACAGCTCGAATCTGATTCAAATCCACTGAAGATCTAGAAGCAACAGAACCAATAGAGAATGTTACTGTTTCCTTGAAGTTTTTGGTCAAACCACTAATAAGGTCTTTCACTTGGGAATCCTGGGTGTTGACATGTTATTTTATAGAGGTTTTAAAACCTTCAAAGACAGATACCATCTGGCGCACAACACTTTTGACATAGGCTAAGTCCTTGTCTGCTTGAGATTTTGAACTCATGTAAGATTCTAAGGAGATAAAAGATTTCTTTAGAGATTCAACATCCGCTTCCAGTCTAGATACTTGAGTCTGGCAGGCTGTAACTTCTTCCAGTATTTCTGCCACAAAGGTTGACATATTACAAACGAGAGAGAGTTCAAAAGATTTTTCCAAATTGCTCATCTCTTCAACAAAGCCGTGCTTCAACTCAGCAATAGAAGCACTAAAGGACTCTTTCATCTCATACTTTAAGGATTCAAGGTCAGCCCTAATGATCATATCAACAGGATCAATTACAACAAGTTCTCTTTTAGATGATATGCTGGCCACTGAGTCATTCATAATCGATTGAATTGATGACACCGGTGAAACTTCCATCTTCCTTGTCTCTTCCAAAAAACTGACCTTAAGATTCTTCTTCAAATTATCCAGGTCATGCATTCTGACCACATCTTCAGGTAACAACTCAGTCTCAAAATCATAAATGATTTTTGGTCTATTTAGAGATGCCTCATTATCAGAATCAGGATAGTCTAATCCACAAACCACAAAACCTGGGTATTCTTCCCAGTCCTCAATCTCAATAGCCACTGAAACACTTCCAAACTTGGTTTGATGCTCCCCCTAAATGGGTGCATTCCCATGTACAACAACAACATTATCAGCAGGTCTTTCTTCCTCATAAGAATCTTCTACTATCAATTCTATTTTTGTAACAACAGGAGGGTCCTCTGGATTAGGTACAGCTTCTTCCATTTCTCCTACTACATCCTTAGTAGGAACAACTGAGCTTCCAATTAATGGACTTAGACTTAAGCAGACAGAATCAGAGGCTTCAGATTCATTCTCCTTTTCTTATTCACGATCAGGCACTATCTGGTCTTCCTCATCAGCAGGTGTCTCTTCTTCTACTAAGGCTTCCTTTTCTGAAGATACAATCTTAGCAGCAGGACTTGGAGGTAAGTTCGTATCCCTTCCATCATCCATAGAAGTCTCTTCTTCTTCAATCTCATCACTGTACTCAGGTTCTTCTTCATCAGGTCCTATAACTAGATCCTTCACATCCTTAGGTCTTGAAGGATGATCCACAGGATTGAATTTATCATATACCTTTTTTTCGTCATTAACCCACTCTCTTCTCCACGGGTTCCAATTTATCTTCATGTATTTGCAAACTGTGGTTGTGATACAAAAATTACTCTTTACTACCACTGTCTCATCTTGAGACTCAGCTACTCCTTTCACTTTGATCATCACTGAGATCAACTTGGCAAAGAATAGGGCATTAGTCTTTGATTTTGGCCTTGTCATGTCTTCCATTTGAATCATCAGCAATCTGCACAGATTCACTTTTACACAATGTCTCAAGAGATGCAGGAGATAGATATTCTGATATATTAAATTCGCAAAGTCCCCTCTCCTTTGTATTAAGACACGCTGAACAAATTTGAACAACAATATGTTCTCTCCATCCATTTCAGCAGCCACTACTTGTCTTTGATTTCCATCACCGGTGAGCTCCTCCAAGGCAGTCTCATAATCGAATATATCACTTGTAGGTGGAATTTATTTTGAGACATATCCAAAAACACCTTCGTGTGGAACCTTCAGGCATTCAACCCATTTAATGGATAAAAAAGATATCTCTTTCCCATTCACATAAGAAAACACTCGGTTCTCATCTTCTGACTTTTCAAAACTCACAAACTCATAAAATTGTTTCACTAGCTTCGGATAGTAGGGTCCATTGTTGTTATAAAAGCAATCTACCAACTTTTGATCTTCTAGAACTTCGAGCACTAACGATTTTCTAGCCAACAACCATTCCACGCACAACTCTTTTTCGATCACAATAACTCTATTTTGAAAATGAGGGTTCACTGGTCGCCTACCCAACCTAGTTCTACCAACACTACCACTTGCTTCTAGCTCGGACTTCTGCTTCTTTTCATTCGGCTCATCAGTGTCATCTCTGATGGTAGGGAGTTTGGTTTTTTCCATCTCTGGTTCGAGGGATTTAGGGTTCTAGAGAGATTTGGGAGCTAAGATCTGAGGGTAAAGGATTTGAGGATTGGTGGATTGAGAAGTAACTAGGACTTTGTTTTATCATTTAGGAATCATAAAATAAATAAATAAAATAAAATAAAGTAAAAACGATTTAGATTCTGGCGACAGACAGAAGTTTAAAACAACGCACTTATCGGTAGGATTTATCGGTGAGAATTCCTATCAGTGAGGTTCTATCGGTGAGGTTCCATCGGTGAGGTCACATCAGCGAGGTTCCATCGGTGAGGTTACATCGGTGAGGTTCCATCAGTGAGGTTACATCGGTGAGGTTACATCGGTGAGGTTACATCGGTGAGGTTACATCGGTGAGGTTAATCATTCCCAACTCATGCCTAATGTAATTTAACCTATCCGAACTTAAAGGTTTGGTGAAAATGTCATCTAATTGATGTTCAGTACCTATAAATTCAAGAGTAATATCACCCTTTTGGTAATGATCTCTCAAGAAATGGTTCCTTACATCAATGTGTTTGGTCCTAGAGTGAGATACATGGTTCTTTGAAATGTTTATTGCACTAGTGTTATCACAGTTGATAGAAACATGCGTAAAGTCATATCCATAGTCCAAAAGAGTTTGTTTCATCCACAGAATTTGTGCACAGCAACTACCAGTATCTATATACTCTGCTTCGGCAGTGGACAAAGCTACAGAATTCTGCTTTTTACTACACCAAGATACTAAGGATTTTCCCAATAAATGACATGTTCCAGATGTGCTTTTTCTATCTAACTTGAAACCAGCAAAGTCAACATCTAAATAAATCATTAACTCAAAGGATTTTCCTTTTGGGTAAAACAAACCTAAGTTTACAGTGTGTTTAAGATACTTAAAAATTATTTTAACAGAAAGTAAATGAGATTCTTTTGGATTAGCTTAAAATCTTGCACATATACACACACTAAACATAATATCTGATCGACTAGCAGTAAGGTAAAGTAAGCTTCCAATCATACCTATGTAATTGGTTTGATCCACTGGTTTCCCAGTTTCATCTGCATCCAATTTACAGACTGTACTCATAGGAGTATCACTTTCCTTAATACTATCCAAACCAAAACGTTTTAAAAGATCCTTTGTATATTTACTTTGATTCAAGATAATACCATTTTCATTTTGAAAAACTTGAAATCCGAGAAAATATTTAAGTTCTCCCATTAAACTCATTTCAAATTCATTTTGCATACTCTTTGAAAAATCAGTACATAAGGAATGTTTATAAGATCCAAAGATAATATCATCAACATAGATTTATACTATCAAATATCTTTAGAAATTATTTTAATAAAAAGAGTTGGATCAACAATCCCTTTAGTAAAACTTTTTGAAATAAGAAAATTACTAAGTCTATCATACCAAGCTCTTGTAGCTTTTTTTAAACCATATAAAGCTTTATAAAGTTTAAAAACTCGATTTGGAAAATGAGGATTAGTAAATCCAGGTAGTTGTTCAACAAAAACATATTCAATTATAAAACCATTTAGAAAATAACTTTTGACATCCATTTGATATAACTTTAAATTCAGATGAGAAACATAGGCAAGTAAGATCATACTAGCTTCTAATATAGCTACAGGTGTAAAAGTTTCCTCATAGTCTATTCCTTCCTCTTGACTACATCCTTGTGCAACTCTCCTAGATTTGTTTCTAACTATATTTCCATATTCATCAACTTTGTTTCTAAAAACACATTTAGTGCCTATTGTTAAAGTGTCCTTGGGTCTTTCAACTAGTTCCCAGACTTTGTTTCTTTCAAATTGATTTAACTCTTCTTGTATAGCCATTACCCGAAATTCATCATTGATTGCATCATTGACATTTTTAGGTTCTATCTGTGAAAGAAAGGCTTGATGTTCAACCTGGTTTCTTAGATAAGCTCTAGTCTATGTCCCTCTATCAAGATTACCAAAAAAAGCATCCAAAGGATGATTCATTAGAATCCTAGTTGATCTAGTAAAGGTTGGACTAGAAATTTCTGGTTCATCTCTAAGTTCGGGTTTTATAGAAGCAGATTCTGGAGTATGTCCAAAACTGGATATTTTTACAACAGGTTCTTTAGTTTTATCATTAAGGTCCAAAATAGTCAAATCTTCTTCAAGATTTTCAAGAGAGATTTTAGGCTCGTGTGGATCAGTTTCATCAAACTTGATGTGAACAGATTCTTCCACACATTTGGTTCTTTTGTTAAAGACTCTATAGGCTTTTCTTGTTAAAGAATACCCAATAAAAATTCCTTCATCACTTTTAGAAGCAAACTTGTCTAGATTATCCTTTGTATTGAGGATAAAGACTTTGCATCCAAAGACTCTAAAGTAACTAACTTTGGGTTTTCTATTATTCCATAGTTCATATGGGGTCTTCTTGAGAACAGGTCTAATCAAGACTCTATTGATAATATAACAAGTTGTATTCACAGCCTCAACCCAAAAATAGATAGGCAGATCATACTAATTAAGCATGGTTCTTGCAATTTATTGTAGGGTTCTATTTCTTCTTTCTACTACACCATTCTGTTGTGGTGTCCTAGGGGCAGAAAAGTTATGACTATAGTCATTGTGTGAGAAATAAGATTCAAATTAATGATTTTCAAACTCACAGCCATGATCACTTCTCAGGGTTTTAATCTTAAGTCCACTAAGGTTTTCTACAGACTTGGAGTATTTAATAAAGTAAGAACAAGCTTCACTTTTGTGAGCTAAGAAGTATACCCAAGTATATCTAGAAAAGTCATCTACTAAGACATAAACATAGTGCTTCCCATTTAAACTAGAAACTCTAGAAGGTCCAAACAAGTCCATGTGAACCAACTCGAGAGGTTGAGAAGTTGAAACTTCTTTCTTTGATTTAAAAGAAACTTTATGTTGCTTTACCTTTTGATAGGGATTACAAACTTTGTCTGATGGGAATTCAAGCTTAGGTAGGTCTCTAACTAGGTTCTTCCTAGTCAGTTTTCTAAGTGAATAAATGTTGCAATGTCCCAATCTTCTATGCCAAAGCCAAGACTCTTTATGAAAAGCATTTAAATAAGTAACATTTTGTTTAGCCAAATAATTTAAATCAACAGCATAAACATTCACATTTCTCAAAGCAGATAATACTAAAACATTCTTAGAATTAAAAACATTACAAGAATCATTTTTAAACATAACATTAAAGCCATCATCACATAACTGAGAAATACTCAACAGATTATATTTAAGTCTATCAACAAATAAAACTTTAGAAATTAAAACTGAATTAATGTTACCAATCTGGCCTAGGATGATGATTTTTCCTTTATAATTATCACCAAATGTGACATAGCCTCCATAAACCTTTATTAAGATTTTAAAGCATGAGTAATCTCCAGACATGTGCCTTGAAAATCCACTGTCCAAGTACCATAACTTCTTGTGATAACTCTTCAAGAAGGTCTCCTCAGATGTGTTGGTCATTAAACACATGTTGGCATGATTATTTTCAGAATCAGAAACTTCAGATTCACTTGTGCTATCTTCTAAAGCACTCCAAGTAGCTTTCATAGCTTTCTTGTACTTCTTATCCTTATAATCATATTTATTTTTGAGTTTTAATTTTGGACAGTCAGCCTTGATGTGTCCTTTCCTCTTGCATTCATAGCAGACTATATCATCTTCCATATCAGATTTCTTCCAATCCTTATTCCACTTACCTTTATTGTCATACTTGCCTTTATAGTTTGATTTTCTGAAGAATTTTTCTTCCTATATAACTTCTTAAATATCCTAGCTATTTGAGCCATTTCCTCACCACTGTCAGAGTCTGAACTTTCACTTGTTGAAATTTCAGTAGGTACATGCAGTTTCTCCTTGTCTTTGCTCTTTGAAGTAGTAGACTTGAAAGCCACTGATTTTATCTTGGGTTCATCATCATATTCTTTGTTCACTTTAAGTTCTTCCTCATACATCATAAGCTTACCTATTAATTCTTTAATAGGGAGTGTGCTGATGTCGCACGATTCTCTAATGGAAACAGATGTGCCTCTCTATCTTTCTCATAGACATCTTAATATCCTCATAATTTGTTCCTTTACTGGAACAACCTTTCCAAGAGAGCTCATAGTATTGACAATCTCATTGAACCTGAGATACATGTCAAAAATGGGTTCATCAGATTTCATTTTAAAATTATCATATTTAATGGTATGTGTATTCAATCTCATTTCTTTAATATTAGATGTTCCTTCATGGGAAATAGACAATGTGTCCCATATTTCATAAGCAGTTTTACAAGCAGAAATTCTATTAAACTCTTCATCTCCTAATGCACAATACAAATAATTCATAGCTTTACAATTATTATTGTAAGCAGTCTTTGTAGGTTCATCCCAAGTTGTTCTTTCAGTTTCTAGAATTTTATATTGTGACTCTATAACAGTCCAAATATCAAAACCCATACTTTCCAAATGATTTTTCATCTTAAGTTTCCACTGGGAATAGTTTGTGTCATTAAAGAAAGGTGGACTATTAGTAGCAGCACCTTCTAGTCTATTATCCATAACTAGAATTTAGCAAATAAATTTAAAGAGATAAAATTTAGAACTAACAGAAATTGAAGATCTTTAAAAATACAACTAAAATCACAGTTGAAAAACAGAATGTTTTGAAAACTTGTATTAATAAAAACCTTTGATACCAAATGTTGGTCGGAGTGGATACTCAAGAGGGGGGTGAATTGAGTTCCAATTAAAGGTTTCTGTTAAAAATATTTCTCTTAAAATCCACCTATTTAAATACAAAGTTAAACTGTAGTGAATTTATACATATTGTAAATGTTCAATTAGTTTCTCAAAGATTGATTAGGTCTTAGTTAATTTAATCTGAAGATTAAATTGACTTTTGAAACTAACTTACTGGTTTATAGTAAGTATAAACACTTGATAATTTAACTATCAAAGTAACTTTAAAACAAATTATATTTCAAAGTAGTTAGCAACGGAATATGAAATATATAGTATACTTATGACTTAAACTAAAATGCATAGAAGATGTAACCAAGAGGTTCAGTCTCAAGCCGAGACTTAGTCCTCTCAAACAATTTATATAAATTGATCCACACCCTGGATCGGGGTAAACAACAGTGCAAAGACTGTCCAGGTTCAAAGACCTCTACCACAGTTCTACATGGGAAAACAAACATCTCACAACTGTCCAGGTCTTACTCAACCTCTACCACTATCCACAGTGGGATACAAGAGAGTTATAGAGTTTGAATGAGGATTTAAGAATCCTCTAGCTTAGCTCAGGAGACAGTGTGTGTGTAAAATAAACAGGGTACACACACTGCTCAAAATGTAAATAAAAGAATCACTAGAGTAAGTATGAATGAGTTTAGAAAATATTTAGTGATTGGCAGTGCAACTCTGGACTAGTTTGATTAGTCATAAAAGCTTCTGAGTCCTTCTCTGGTTTTTGTCTGAAAAACAGAGTGTCATTTTCTTCCTTGGTTTTCAGGTTCAGCTTATCAGCCTGAGTGCATGAAGTGTTTTTTGTAGTTCTTCACTCAAGATGTAGCATGTGTTCTCCTCTAGAATGAGTGGCTTCGTGTATGTCCAGTTATCTCCAGTTATATATGTAGCCTTTTGTGAATGAACCACTTTTCAATGCTGTTGAGCCCTTATCTTTTTCACCCTTTGGGTGCCTTCTTAATTCCTTGATTCTATATCTTTTTTCTAGGTCTTTATCTTCCCTTTTATAGCTTTCAGCTCCGGAAAAAAAGGAATGATTACCTTTTGCATGGGTAATAGGTACGGTTCCCTGACATGCCAACAGATATCATTAAATAACATTAACTTCATTAAAAACATCAAATGTAACCGTTAGCTTAATAAATAAATAATATTGAGAGTATAGAGTTTGACTGGTTGGTCAATCATTAGTAGCTCCTGTTGGTAGATGTGTACAGTGGAATTTGTGTAGCAGTGACCTTCTATTAGTATCTCTTTGAACTTGTATCGCTATCTCCTGATATTACTTTGTGTATCAGTAGCTATTGGTATCGGTAGCTTTATTTACCGGTGACTTCATTCTATCTGTAGCTCTTGATCTATCGGTAGCTCTTCTTTGTATCGATAACTTCATTCTATATCAGTGACTCTGTATATCAGTAACTCTTGGTTTATCGGTAGCTCTGGTCTATCGGTAGCTCTTGGTCTATCAGTAGCTCTGTTCTATCAGTAGCTCTTGGTCTATCGGTAGCTCTTGGTCTATCGATGATTGTCTGTATCGGTAGGTCGCTTAGTTCCAGTGATTATGTGTATCGGTAGACTTATGCATATCAGTAGCTCCATTCTGTACTATCAGAAGACTTGTTCTATGCTTACCAGTGGACTTGTACATATCGGTAGCTCTGCGTATATGTGATCTTAGCTTATCGGTCTCTATCTATCAGTAGACTAAGTCTATCGGTAGACTAAGTACCGATAGCTCTATATCAGTAGCTATACGCAGATCATACACAGATCAATGACTAACACTTATCTGTTTTATGAAAAACATATCCGATTAGGTTGAAATTACTTCAAAACTTATATAAACAAAGATAAACATTGATTAACATATTTCAAGGATTATTTTAATATTATTATCATATAAAATGTCATAGATTGAGAGAATTAGAATATAGATAAACATTAATTGGGATTATTAAAGTATGTGAAGGCATAATTGGGATTATCAAAACAGGTGAGGTCAACAATATATATCTCAATATATGTGAATAAGTGAGGTGATGAGGTTTCTTTTTATAATTGAGGTGAGAAACACACATGTAATTTTTTTCAAAGTTTTAAAATATTGTTAAGTCAATTTCATGAAAAAATGCCTCCCAAATGACTCATATTAGAAGGTGATAAGGGTAAGGTATAGATAAAACCAAAAAATGAGGTTTAATCATGTGTTTAGTTAATTTTAACCCTAATAATTTTATACTAACCCTCTGGTAAGCCCGTTTGACCATAACCACAATAACAATTTTTTCAATATAAATGGCTTATAATTTTACTTATAAGGTAATAGTTGACTCATAAATGGATAGGGGATAAAATTTTAGACCATTAATATTAATACCTGTCCTATTTAAAGTTTTTTATGTTTTTTAAATAAATTAATAAAATATTATTTTTCATAAAATATCATTAATGTCATTTTTGAAACTATTCATTTAATTTAACTTTAATGAAATAAAGATAGAAGTGGAATTAGAATATAAACCTTGAAATAATTCCAACTATTTTATAGTCATATATAAAATTCCTGGGACACTATAAATTACCCAAAAAATATTAATTTTAGAGTTTTTCAAATTATTTACATGACTTTTATACTGCTTACACAAGCGCTGTATTAGCGTTGTGTAAGAATTTAAGGTAATTATATCATCAATAAAAATTAAAAATAAATTTACATGATAAAAATGATTATTTTATATTTAAAATAAATATTTATAACCAAATTTATCTTCATTTTATCCTTATATAAAAATTTTATAGATATTAAAGTCAAGAGAGGGACATTTAAAAAATTTATTTTCTTAAAATAATATAAATGTAATTAAAAAAGGAAAATGGAACCAAAATTATATATATTATAATTTTGGATGGATATGGTAGAATTTATACTATAAAATGAAATTAAGGCAAGTGTTGGGTTGATTTTGAGATTTTATTTTATGGTTTTAACCCTATTTTACACATTTTACCCTTACCGAGGTGTCAAATATTGACCACAATTACTATTCATAATAATAAAAAATAGAAGATAAATATTTACCAAATTTGAGCCCCCTAATTCCAAATATGGTATCCATTTTTCAGTATTCAATTTATATAAGTTTAAAAAATTAATTTTAATATAAATGTGCAAAATGAAACAAAAAACAGTTTTTAGACAAATGTGTTTTAAAGCATAACAAATTTAACTTATATAAAAATACTAAAAATTGTTGGAATTGATTATATTATTTTAAATAAAATATATAATATTCCACTTTAAGACTAAATTTTAGATATAATGTTACTTTTAAATCTAATGAAAATAAATGAAAGTATTTGAAAGATTGGTATTTTTTACTATTCACTAGAAAATCAATCATTTCAGAAAATCCAAAAAATTTATCCCAAGTTAATTTTAATATAATGATTTAAAAAATGAAATTAATTTAATAAAATTAATTTTTTAAAATTTTATTATTTAGTTTTTTATCATATTCTTGAATAAAACTATGTGTATTGTGCTATTGTTTCACTAAAGAGAAAAGATTACTATAATTGAAGCTTAGGTGTTCCAATTGATGTTATTGAATTGAGTACTTTACACATGAAAAACTACATGAATTTTGATTTCAACGAAGGATAAATTATTTTATGATGGTTTAAAGAAAAATTTAGTGATAAAAATATTTTTTATCATCAAAGAGGAATTATTTAAATTGATATTATATTCTGGAAAATATGGATTTATAATTAATTTGTGTTGTTTTTTATTGTTAGGAATAATTGATGATTGAAAAATATTTTATGAGAATTAAAATGGTTTATAGAGCATGTAAAAGAGGATTTTACATGATATGAATTATTGATATATGCTGGTAAATAATATTTGTTTCTATTAATATAGTTTTTAAGTTTTCAAATCATGGGATCGAGTAAGGGAATATTTTGTTTGAATTATGGCATGATAAATGATGAATTATGAAATGAAAATACTAATTTAAAAGGGTTTTTGGGTGAGTTTTCATATTAAAATCTATTTGATGAGTTGTAATTAATGAATTAATTATGAATAAATGTATTTAGGTGTGAATAATTAATTTTTTATTTAAAATAGATGAAGTACACTAGGTATGGATGCAATCACCTTGGGGGTGAATCAGGTTTGACTAATTTTTACTAAATTCAAATTAATCTTATATACTTTTACCACCTTTGGTATTTGAACCTCTACTGCTAGTTAAGATAAATGGATATATTTTTTTAACCCAATAGAAAACAACCATGTACAATTAGAATGTAAAGTAAAGAGAAGCACATGATGTTTTACAAGATTCGACCTTATAATGAGAAACATACTCCTTAATGTGTCTGATTATTATCCTGAGACGTATATTTTATCACTAATTCATAAAAGTGATTAGAATTTGTGTTGAGAATTTATTATCCTCCACTCAACACCAACACTGTTTGATTTTACACCAGACATAACCATGTAGTAGGTTCAACACCCAATTACCTAGGCTAATAAATTATCTCAGGATAGGATCTTTATACTAGTTTATAACAGACTTGATGGTATTATTTATACTGGAACCACCCTTCTTCACAGTTCTCCTTCCAAACCTTCTTGAAGAAGATAACCAATCTGAACTAGATTCCACAACATCAAAGTGATCCGATCCTCTTCCACAACAAAATCTTCAGCTACCCTGTGATAATATGCTAGAGTGTATGCTACTCAGTCTCTACTAGTTACAAATAAATCATATCTTACATAAAATCTAATCATTTATCTCCATAATAGAATCTATAAGGTCTTCTACTAATAATAGTAGATCTGTAAAACTGCAAACATGTCTACCTTCCTCAAATTCTTCTAAAATACAGGGTATCACAAGTCTTCTTCTTCTTTTCATTTTTCTTCAACTTAATGGATTATCTATTCATAATAAAATCATGCTTTTCTTCTTCCTTTATATAAAAAATATTCTTCCTCTCCAGAGCAGTTTCAAGTTCTCTCTTCTCAAAAATACCACATTTTTTCTCTTCTTCTCATTCTTTTTATATTCATGATCATAGATTATATTTTCTATATTAAAAATATTTCAATAAATCTTGGTTCCATGATACTATTACTCATTTTATTTAATGTATTCATGTGGTATTTCCCCCATGATATATTAATATTCATTTTCCTCAACCACTTATCTCCATTACTTTTCTGAGAATGCCCATTTCTTATTTCCTACTCATTTTCCCCCATACAAATGATTTTTACTTTTAATTCAGCTAAGTGACTTAAGGTTTTTCTTATCAAAAAATTTCAAAAAATATCCCAATGATAAATCAATCTCCATTAATGTATGAAAATCATACAACAATAATACTATTGCAGTGTGGCTTATCTTCTTACATCTTTACAGTCTCTAAAATTTTAGTATGAGATCCAACTTGGAATTTTATTATCAGAGAACATCACTGCTTGATCTACTCAATTCTCTAGAAGAATCATAAACCCATTTTTGATATTTATAAATTTATAGAAAAATCAAAGAATTATCAAATTTTATTTCCAAAATCATTTATTTTGGTATTTCTTCATTTCAAATTCATTTTATTTCCTAAAATTCCTCCTAATTTGATCTTATTCTATACAGTTTGAAGATCATCTTCTCAATAAATTTTATTGAATCACAAGACCATTTATGGTGTTTGATCCTCTGAATTTTAGTTTTATCATCGACCAAATTAACTATCCTAAGAATATTTTTTATGAAAACTAATATTTTTCATATTTTAAAGATCTCACATTTTTTATAAATATAAAATCATATAAAAGATGTATAATATATTAAGTATCTATAGTGTGACCACCAAAATTATTACGCACCACGTAATATAATTCCCTTTATTGAATTTATAATATATAGAAAAATATCTTACATATACTCCAAACAACATATTACATATGCACATATGATGATAGACTTAGCCACATTTCTTCTTCCTAAGGTAGAAACTTCTTATATATCACATAAGATATCTGAATTTTTTACATTTTAGTGTGCTCTAGAAAAACATATTATGTATGAATTTAAATATCTTATGTATTAAATTTTTTATTTATTTATTTTGCATAATATGTTTCCCTTTTTCAAGTCTCCTATGAACTCCAAATAACATATTACATATTATCAAAACATCTTTTTTATAACTTTCCTTTACATAATTTTTAGTTCAAAGTAAGAAAATCATATAACATATCATGAAAACATCATACATATCATCTTCCTTTCTAAATTTTTTAGTTCTGATCAAACCATAATTAATTACATATGAATCCAAACTTATCCAAAATTTCATATTCAATATAGAATTATTGAATTAGTTTGAATAATCTATGGAAATTTTAAATTCATCTCATGCCTCTTCTAAACACTTTAAATTACTTTAAATAACTTTATAAAATATTATAACATTTCCAAAGTCCTTTAAACTTAAATTCAAAGTATTTCACAGTATATAAGTACTATTATTAAGTATTTTCAATGGAAATTCATTGCCTTTAAATTTAAAATTCACTTTAGTTTCTTCAACCCTTTATACAAGAGATATTTAACATTAAAAACAAAAAATATTTCTTAATAAATCCTTAGTTGATTTCTCCAAACATCTATAAACATTTTATTTATTTTAATGATAGATTGACAATGAGTTCAACAACCAACATCTGCCCTTCACTAGAAACTATGGTAGATAGTACTTATATCATTTAAAAACACTTTTTATGAGTCTTTATAATATATCTATTCAATCATATTATTTATGGGATGCTAAAGTTATAGTGTTTATATAAGAACTCCAAGAATTAACAACTCTAATAAACTTATTTTCTATTATATGAATTAAACTTCCTTTGTATATTCAATGGTATACAACTTCAATTTACTTTTTTATAAATTAATGGGTACACATTCATCCTTATTATTGTATGTAGAATTATTCTTTGAAATACAATTTTTATTAAATGAAGTCACATGTGCTTTCTATTTGGTCTTTAATAAATACTCTTGTCCATGAAACCATGTTATTAATTTGGTAGCTGTATAACTTGAAAATTTACACCTTCCAAATATATTTTTATCAGACTTTGGGTCATCAATTTTAGATAAACCCTCATGAAAATTTTCTTCACCATCTTGTAAATCTACCACTAAACCAATCTTCTCATCCCTCCCTTGGATTGATTCCCTTTTAGATTTCAGCTTACTTCCTTAAATTTTAATATTCATGGAAAAATTTGAATGGTACGTGATGTAAAAATTTCTATTATAATAGAAGAATATCCACTTGTATTTGACATTCTTTTCAACTTTCTTCTCTGATTTATTATGAGTAGTTTGATTAAATATTTTCTTTTATTTACTTCCCAAGGAAGACTTGTCTTATTTTCTCATCTGATTCTTTATCTATTTTTATATTATTTTATATTAAATATATGATTTTTTCATGGTTGGTAAATCTCAACACTCATCATAACTATGACCAAATTTGTTATCAAAATCATAGAAGTCTTCCAGAAATCCAAATTTGTTTATGGTAGATATGTTTCTCTTATCCTGTGGATTCTGCATATGCCTAATATGCCTTTTATTTACTTTAACTCTGATACTTATGAATGCAGCCCTTATATTATCTCCATAAGTTCAAATTTCATAGAAACACTAAGTGGTCCTATGCACAAATATTCAATAACACCAACAGTGGCCAATAAATCTTCTTATTTTATATTTAATAGTATTCTGGACAGATTTTATAGCTTGCTATTTTGGGTGGAAACCCCATTATTTTAATATTTATTTGAAGAGATATTATTATATGATATGATAACATCCAAACTTAACATATTAGTGGGTTTTTCAACATTTTTTTCACCCATATTTGTCAACTACATAAGTACAAATAGAATTAATTGGAGTATGGGTTACCTTCTTCCAAGAGCCCATTGTAGGTTGATAAAGAGATGATTCAAAGATCTTATGTAAAATAATATAAGTTATTTTTGAAGTAATAATCATTTAAAAATATTATATGTAATAAATTATTCTTTCAAAATATTTTGAAGATTTTACATGGGTGATTTCTTTATTTCTCAACTCCACATCCAACTTAAGACATTTTAGGTTAAGAGTATACTTCAATTCTTTAAGTGTTTTCACCTTTTTTAAAATTATATTTTCAACTTTAGAATATGATATTCATGAACCTAAATTACCTCTATTAGATAATTCTCATTCTCATTTATTTTTTTAAATTTAATTTCTAGTTGAGTATCTTTGACATTTATAGTGTTTCTGTGAATTCTTCCCAATGCATGGATTACTTTAGTAAAACATTCTAAAAAAATTCTCAAAAATAGCCCTTTTTAACTCTTTTTTAACCAAAGAAAATCATTCATTACAAAGTAAAATATATTATTCCTTGGATTCAATGAGTTTTGTGAGACTGTTACATCTTCTTACATTTTTAACCAATGTATATTCCTTTGTATTAAATTTATATTCCAACTGAGTTTTTTCATCATGTAGTCCTTTGATAAATGATAATATATAAGTGAAAACATCAATAGGAACTTTTTGAGATAATACTTAACTTCTGAGAAGAGTTATTTAATAGATGGAATTGACTCATACTCATCACAACTAGAACTTTCTTCATCATAATAATCCCAAGAAACATATTTATTTAAACTAGTACCACTATAATCACCTTCATCTTGTGGATAGTCCTCTTTCACTTTTGACGTATTCTTATGATTATTTAACACACTTTTCTTCCTATTTTTTATGTTATTTTTTAAAACCTCCATATATATAGAAACAATAATATAAACAGAATTTTTAATATGAGGCAGTTATAAAAAATCTTCAAATCTAAACTTCATACCTGTCTGATAAAATTTACCGGGGCTAAAAAATAGATCCAAAAAGAGGGTCCTATTTTGCTGATAATAATTGAAATTCCCTAGGGATTGATGCAATCACCTTAGAGAATGAGTATGGTGGGTGTGAATTAGTGTGATTGGTTTTTAACAAATTCCAATTACTCTTAAAAACTTTTACCAACTTTGGTATTTGAACCTCTACTTCTTGCTAAGAAAAGTGGAACTATTTTTTATTTTACCAAAAACATAACTACCATATAAAATGAAATTTGTAAATTAAATAAAAACACATAATTTTTTTATAAGGTTTGAATCCATAATATGAAACCTACTCATTTATATGTTCATTTATTATCTCATGACATAGATTTTATCACTAGTGTATAAAAGAGTTTTTAATTTGGGTTGAGAAGGTATAATCCTCCACTTAACACCCAAAATATTTGATTTTTCCCCATAAGTAACCTTAGGGAAGTTTTTATATCCAATTAACTAGGATAATAAACCATCTTTCAATAGGATATTTATACTACCTCCCAATAGTATTGATGATGTTGTTTATACTATAATAACCAGTCTTCATAGTTCTCCTTATGAACCTTCCTGAAGATCACCAATTTGAATTGAATGTCACAACATCAAAGTGATTTTATCCTCTTCCTCAATGAATTATTTTACTTCCTTGTGATAATATTCTAGAGTGTATGTAACTCGATCTCGCCTAGTTACTAAGAAACAAGATCTTATATAGAATCTAGTCACTATTCTCTCTCATAGAATATGCAAGGCCTTCGATAGCCAATTGTAAATAAGTAAAACTGAATGCATAATGACCTTCCTAAATTACTTATACAACATAGGGTATCACATGTATTATTCTTATTCCTCTTATTCTTTAACTAAACAAATCATTTATTAAGAATAATTATAGGTTCTTCTTCTTCCTTGATACATAAAATGTTCTTAATCTCTAGAGCAGTATTGAGTAATCTCCTCTTCTCACAAAGATCTCTTTCTCTATCTCTATATATCCTTTTCAAATTTTTTATATTATAGATCAAATATTATATTTTCTATATAAATAATATTGAAAATAATTTAATAAATATCATTTATATGATTTCCCAAATCATTTTCCTCAATGTCTTCATGTGTGTTTTCCCCCACGATCTCAAATATTCCTTTTTTCCTTAACCACCTGTCTCCATTACTCTTCTAGTAATATTGTTTTCTTATTTATTTCTCATTTTCTCCTAGGTAAATATTTATTAATTTTAATTAACCTAAGAGACTTTAGAATATTATTCTCAAAATATTTCCACAAATATCCTAATAATAAATCAATCTTTATTAATGTATAAAAATTTTATAATAATAATACCATTGAGTGTGGCTCATTTCCTCATGGTGTGAAAGTCTCTAAAATTTCAATATGAACTCCAACATGAAATTTGATTATTAGATAACACCACTACTTGATCTTCTCAATTATCATCAAGAATCAAAAAACCATTTTTGATATTTATATATTTGTTGAATAATCCAAGCATCATCACATTTTATTTCTAGAATCATTTATTCTAAAATATCTTCAATTCTAATTCATTTCATTTATCAAAATTTCTCATGATTTGATCTTCCTCTATAAATTATAAAGATTATCTTATCAATCACTTTTATTGAATCCCAAACCCATTTGTGATTTTTGATCCACTAAATTTTTGTTCCAATATCGATTAAATTAATTATCCTCAGAAAATTTATTCTAGAAAACTCATAATTTTCATCCTTAAAAAAACTAACATTTTTTCCAAGTATATAATATTGTGGAAGATGTATAACATTTTACATATCATCAATGTGAACATCAAAATACTTATGAACTATGTAAGATAATTCACTTCACCTCATTTTCAATATTTAGTAAAACATTTTACATATACTCTTAAGAACATATTATATATGTATGTAAGATGATAGACTTATCCTCATTTCTTCTTCCTTAAGAAGAAACTTCTTATGTATCATATACGATATCGTAATTTTTTTAATTTCAATGCACTCTGGAAAAACATATTATGTATGAATTTAAATATGTTATGCACCAACAAAACTTCTGATGTATCATACATTAAATACTTCCCTTTTTCAAATATTATGTAAACTCCATAGAACATATTACATATTTTGAAAACATCTTATGTATGAATATCTTTTGTGAAATTTTTAGCTTTTATGTAGGAAAAAATATTATGTATCATGAAAAAAATTACATGTTTCATTTTCCTTTACTAATTTTTCATTTCCAAACCCACCACAATATATTACGTATGAATCCGAACTTATCTAAATTTTCACCTTTAACACAGAAATCCATAATTCCTTCAAATAAGATCTAAACCTATTCAATTCATCTTAAGGATATTACAATCACTTAAAATAACTTAAAATAACTTTTTAAAATATTAAAATATTTCCAAATTCCTTTCAACTTAAATCCAAAAGTATTTTATAACATATAATTACAATTTTTTAGTATTTCCAATGTAAATTCAATACCTTTAAATTCCATATTCACTTTAGATACTTCAAACCTTAATAAAAATATATATTAAACATTTAACATCATATAAATCTTACTTAATAAATCCTTGGATGGTTTATCCATAATTTTTCTAGATTTTTATTTCTTTTAATGGTATCTTGATAATATATACAAAAAAACATCTCCACTTCACTAGAAACTGTGGTAGAATGTGCTTCTATAATTTAACAGAACTTATCATGAGTCTTTACTTCCATCTCTCCAATAATTTGATTTACGAGCTACTATATTTCTATTATTTTTATAATAACTCTGATTAGGAGAAACTCAAATAAACTTCTTTTCTATCATATGAATGAAACTTCCTTTGCATATTCAATGACAAACAACTTCAATCTCTTTTCTTATCAATGCATGGGAAATATATTTATATTCTTCATTGGTCTCTTCATCCATCACCCAAATTTGACATAAATTGTCTTTTCTTCACACAACACTAATGATAAAAAATACAACATCCACTTCATTAAACCGTTTGGTTCTTTAAAAATAGTGATTTATGAAACTCTTTGAATAATGGAAGCATTTAATGAGATTTGACATGTTATGAATTATTTAATAAATGATGTAAATTATATTTAAGGTAAATAAAAAGGGGAATAAAATATATAATGATGTATTATTATTTTTAAAATATGAATGATTAGTTGAGTTGTATTTATGATAATTAAAAGGGGTTTTAGGCTTACTAAAAACTTGTGTTTTGAATATGTGATAAAATGTTAGATATTGGATAGTTGTATATGAAATTATGAAGTGAAAATTATGATTTTATAGGTAAATATAAATGGATTATAACATGAGTTTATACATTGGTAATGAATTATATTGATTAATAAATTATCATGTGCTGATAAAAAATGCTATTTTTTTTTCAAAGGGGTGACATTTAATATGAACCGAAATTGATGATTGATTAAATAGTGATTGATGTGATAAAATTGATGTAAGAATATTGATGTGATTATTTATTGATGATATGAAACACAAAGAGTTAATCATTCACCATGGAAATGGTTTTATATGAGATACCATTGAGGTTGACCTTGTGATATGGAATTCCTTATTTTTGGCCATACATTGAGACTATATTTTGAGATGAGATACTACTAAGGTTGAACTTGAACTATGTTATACCTTGGTTCTATCCATTTTATAAGTAAATGGTATGATATGAGATACTACTAAGGTTGAAAATGTACTATGTCATGTCTTGGTCCTAAATATATGTTTAGGAATCAGTCTAATATGCAGGTATTTATCATGATTTGTGGCTATGATCCATGATTTTTCATGAAATGTTATAAGATATGTGATTGTCTATGATATACATTGAAAAAAATATTGAATATCAAATGGAATTTTATAAAACAAGTTTATATGATTTTAGGGTGGCTTATTAAGAACTTGATGTTTATTGACATGTAATGTTTTGATTGATTTAATATGATAAAATAATTATAGTAATACATTATACATATAAGAGTATATTAAACACCAGATGATTCTTGGGGTCACTGTGGTTTTATACTGATATTTTTTTCACACCTTTTATATAAAAATTTCATGTAGATATATATTTTATTCTTGGTGATGTAAGGAAGAGATTCCTTTATAAGTGGATATTGGTGGTTAGAGATGTTATAGAGGTTATTTGCTACTCACTTTGGAGTTATGATAATATACAGGTTTCTATTTTTTTTGATATTTTAGTTGTATTACATTTTGATACCTATACTCGAGTCTTAGTTTTTTCATTGTTTATTGGGAATTGATGTGGATATTTAAATATTTATTTGATAATATCACTTATTTCTTTCTACATTGTTTTATTATTTAATTTATTTATTATTGATTTTAGTTGTGATGATCCATTAGAGAGTAAATCACTCCCTAAATGATTAATTTAGACCCTCGATGCTTGTCTCCTACCATTAGTGATTAGTGAGGAAATTTAATTCCATGTGTAATTTCACCTCAGTGTCATGGTCATTATAACATCCAAAGATCTTATGAATATATTCTTTAAAATTAATTTAAATTATTTGATACCTTAAGTTAAATACAATGAAAAATTTAGATTTCATTATACTCAACACCAAGTTTATCTTGTGTTGCACATAACATCGAGTTTGTCGCGAATCAAATCTGGTCACCATCCAATCCGACACCTAAACCGGTCCATGACAAGGCCTGAAGGGTGTTCCCAATCCCCACGGTCTGCAAAAGTTCCCAAGTATCATGAATCATGGTGCAGAATGATTTTCCCAAATTTATAACCATAAAACATCAAAAAAAGGATAATAAAACGAATTTTTATTTTTCAAACCAAACCATCCTTTAAAAAAAATTCAGAATTGAAATACATAGGTTTATAAAAATCCCAAAGACTACTACAAAGGAATAAATCCAAAAATAATAGCCCAGAAACCACCTCATGGCAAGGGGGAATCTACCTCAAGCCATCTTCATAACACCACACCAAGAAGGACCGCTAGAAACCCAAACCACTGGCTCTAAAATCTTTACCCAAACCTGCAAAAAACATTAGAATGTCTACTCATAACCAAGGGTGTAAGTAGGGTGTGATAATAATCCCAATAGGATGACACCCAAAAAATATTCCATGTGATAAACATTTTAAGAGAAAGAGATTGCAAGTTTTATAAACAAGAGATGCTGGTAACAATTTCTAAAAGATGAAACTTTAAATGAAAATAGTTTTCAAGAGGAAAACTTTAAAGAATGTACACTTTTAAATGAAACACACATGATACTGAATTTTCCAACAAGACACACATATGCCGATGGTAAGTACAATATATCCAATGATCACTAGTCATTGGAACACCCATAGGCACTAACTAGCTATGGGGATCTTCGTACATCGTATCTCGGTGTAAAAGTAACCATAACCAATATCCTTCTCATGTATGAGCCACTAGGAGGGGAAACCCCAATGGATTAGTGGTCCCAAAATATTATCAAAGTTTAGTTAGTGTTTTCATCATTAAACTTTCTTAGTGAAATAGGGACGATACTACTACCTGATCACTAGCATACTAGTCCTAGTCCACCCACCTAGATACCCGGGTTTCCCTTTAGTGCTCAATCAAGTTCCACATGTCATAAAATTCTATTTTCACATGAAAATGACATTTTGAAATAATGAACACACCAAACAACCCACACATATGTCACATAATACCCTTTTCACATTCAAATTCATTTTAACATCATACACACACCAAAACAGCCCACAAACATGTCTCACGCCTTTCTCATAATTTAATAAATCATCCCAAAAATTTATAAAAACTTCTCAAAACGTTTGACATCAAAATCATCACTTTCTCTTTCAAAAACCTATTTTAAGAACATACACCCTCCAAAACAGTACCCAAACATATTTTTCACCCTTTGTGTTACTCAATAAACTATTTAAAATTTTCAGAAAATAATTTCAAGAAGTAGAAAAAGTATTTTCACACAAAATCCATTCAAAATACCTCTTTAAAGGCCAAATGCACCCCAATACCACACCAAAACATAATTAGAAGCCCTATCAATATTTAATAAATCACTTCCATATATTATAAAATTCCCTCAAATAATACCACATGTGTTACACATGAAAAAAACACAATTTTAAGAAAAACTGAAACTTTGAAATCAAATGCTTAACTAATTCTATCAAAAATGATTTTTCACCACAAAAAATAATTAATAAACATTCTAGGAAGGTCAAAAAATAAAGATAAATCATCAAATAATGCTTACACATGGAATCAATTTCCTTATATGTGAAAAACCCCAAATCTTTGTGCGAAACTTCAACCACACCACCACAACATCACAAGGGAATGAAAATGAACCCTAAACATGAATATTGAACCAAGAAACTCAAAAATAAATCCTAGGTATGAATTCCTAGTTTCTGGACATTTGGAACTTCAAGGAGGAGGGAAGAAACCCTAAGGAAATGGAAGAAACAAGATAGGAATTCACTTACTTGAAAGATATTGAAATTCCACCACCAAAACCCCCTTCAAAAATGGGTTCCTAAGGAGATTGAGGGAGATTGAGAGCCTTAAATGGATGTAATGGTCGAATGGGGGAAGAAAGGGGAGCATTAGGGTTAATCCCAGGAGAGAAAAGTTGGAATTACAAAAGTTTTTTAATGAGCTGGACACTGTGCATAGTTTAGAAAACCGTGCGGCCAAATCATGCGGCATGTTATGGCCACCCAAAACATGTCCATTTTCTTAAAAATTCAAGGGGGGTTCAAGAGGGATCCTAGGGGGAAAATATAGCTCAATAATAAGTGGGAATGATTTCCCAAAATTTCAAACCTATCACACTAAGATCTTAAGAAAACGACCAAGAACACGACTCAAACTAAAATGAAGTAAAAGTTAAAAGCCTAGGTGTGACAATTCTCCCCATCATAACTCTTTCCACCCACAGAAAGCCATAACAAGGCTAGATGAAAAAAACCCGATACCATTTCCATGTTCTAAGGGGGTTCCCAACGAATGCTGAATGAAAATACAACAAGGACACTACCAATAGAAAAAGAGGAGTATGAGCTTACTTGGGAGACCAAGATGGACTTCCCTGCTAAGTGTCTCCTACCCCTAAAGGAAAAAACACCTCCAGTTGATCAAAAAAAGGAAAGGATACTCTCACCAACCAAAATTTACACCACTTTCCTGAAGCGAACAAACATAATCAAACCACATCCCAAAATGAAACACCTTAAACACTACCGGATGAAGCTTAAGTAATTTACCTAAAATAAAAAATGGATTCGAATGAGGTTACCACAACCTTAATTCAACCAAAACATTGGGAACACTCTAATCCCAACATTTACCCAAGAAATAAGTTGGTGGTTAGATAGATCTGAACGAGACTACCTACCACCAAGCCAACACCAAGGACAAAATCGAGTTACTTTTATAGGGTGACCGGAACTGACTCCCCACCATAAGAAACAAACTAACACCTAAGACTAAACCAGAACACCAACATAGGGAGGTCTGTACTGTAAGAACCCAGTTTTTACTGCGAAAGACTTTGGAATATTCTTGATATTATTCCAGAGCAGCACCCTCAGACGGCGTGCGATTCCGAGCCCCGGTGTGGCCGGAATTAAATTTTCAGTGCGTTCACACTGGAAATGCCAAATAAATGGGATAAATCCTAAACGGAGATCCAGATCAGAAATCTGAGTGTACGGATGGGTCCGAAATGGGGTGTTTACCCTAGGAGCGACATAAAATGAGTCGGCGCGGGACGTTCGGACCCCTCGCTCATTAGCGGAGTGTTAAATGGATAAATTGAATTAAATTATTCGTTTAATAGCTCAAACCCGAGTAACTCCTAAATGGTTGATTGGATGGGAAAACTGAGGGCACCATTGAGTTTGGAGCATGCCGTTTACCCTAGGAAGGGTGTAAAAGTTGCGGGTGCGGGCCCGCTGTGAGAGATGTCACCCAGGGGCGAAATGGTCATTTCGAAATGACCACTTAGTGATTTTTATCACTGGCGTTCTTTTCAAATAACTTTTAAACGAAGTCTCAGAATGAAAATATGAGACTTAATTTGAGTTCTAAATGGGGCGTTTTGCCTAGGTGTGAGATAAAATAGGCAGGCACGGGGGTTTCGGAATCTGCGCCCGTTGAGAGAGTTTCAGTGAATTTTTTTATAAATTCGCTTGAGAGGAGACAACCCATCTCTCTCTCTCTCTCTCTCTCACTCCCCCTCTCTCTCATGTTCTTCGGCATTCTTCACCATTCTTCGGTGGTTCGAGGATCCATCTCCGTCGGAGCCTTGGCGGATCGGAGCGGGAGCGTCGTGGACGCGTCGCCAACGACGAACGAGCGATTCGAGGTAGGATTCTTGTTGAATTTCACTCCCTCGTCATTTTTCTCAATTTCTTCATCATTTTTGCATTTGAATTTCTTTTATTTATAGTTTCTAGAATTTGGGGCGTTGGCCGAACGAACACGGCCAACGCCCAAGCCTCGTTCAATTCCTCATTCTTGAATGATCTTCGTACCCAATTTTCGAGCGCGCGCGAACCTTGACGAATCGATGAGCCGGGAAAGGCGTTGTAAAGATTCGGTCCCAGGGATCTTGAAACCGGTGTCGGATAATTTTTCCGATCACCGGTATGGTCGGGGGGACCGGTCGAAGGCTCAGCTCCGGTGAGGGGCGGCGGCCGGAGACTGAACCGGCGGCGGAACGGGGCGACCGCATCTTGGAACATGGAAAAGCTCGGTGGGGTTCGGCTCAGTGGCGGGGTCACGGGTGTCGGCCAGGCGAGTTCGACCAAAGGGACAGCAGGTGCGGAACAACGGAGCCAGGCGTCGTGGGTGGCTTCGTGCGGGCAGGGCGCGACTAGTGTGTGCCGGGGGTGCGGCGGCGTCGTAGCGGAGCTCGAAGGGAGTCCGGGCGGCATGAGCGTGAGAGGCGGCCGGGGATCACGGCGTCGGCAGGGCGGAGGCAGCCAAGTCTCGTGGCATCGAGCGGCAGTGCATGCGAGAGGCGAACGCGGGGCTGTCGTGGTTGAAGGAGGAGGCCCCCGAGGTGCTGACCTCGGGGGAGGACACAGCGGACAAGGACCCGCTGTTTGCGTGTCCTACGGGAGGCGACGCAGACCGGCCTCCTGGCCGGTCTGCTGGGGAGAACCAGAACCGAGGGGTCTGGTGCGATGGGAGTGAGCCGTGGCCAGTGGGCCGCAGCGGTCTGCACCGGGCCGGCCGGTCTGGACCGGCCCACTTTGGCCCCCCTTGCATTCGGGGGGCCGTAGGTTCCAAACGGCACGTCCGTTTGACGCGCCGTCTGCGGTGATGAGTTTGTATCGACGAGGCGCTCTCTTTAAGGCAAGTTTCGGGATTTTTGGATTCCGTGCCCAAAGACGGGAGACCTGAGGAGCTTTAAATTAATAATATTAAATTATTATTAAGGTTGCGACAGACGTGGCTCGTGAGCCGGACGTCCGTTTGACATGCCGTCAGAGGCGCAATGGCCCCGGAGATGAGACGGTCCTTCTAAAGTTGGTTCGGAACCTTTGTGGGTTAACTTCATTGCTCGGTGGCACGAAACACCAAATGTGAGTAATTAATTAATTAATTAATTAATTAATTGTTGCGTCGGACCTAACTCCTGTTTGGGATGTCCAATTGACGCACCATCAATGACAGCATGATTCCAGTCCTCATGCGGACTTTTTGAGATGATTTCCGAAGCATTCGGGTTGGAGACAAGGTGCGGGCCCCACAGGGCCTAGTTTGCACGTTTTACGGTGAAATGTCACTTTTTATCCCGACATCCGTTTGGGGTGAATGAGCACTCATTTTTGAGTGTTTTTCCGAGGAAATTGTAACGGTGTAATCCGCCTGCCTAAATTTGGGCTCGAGGTGTGGGCCCCACAGGGCCCCGTTTACGTATAACGCGGGGAATTGCAACTTTTGCATCCGAAGTCCATTTTAGGCACCGTCAGTGGCATTGTGACCCTGACATCGAGACGAGGTTGACCAGGGTGGTTTCAGGCGATGAAGCCGGAGTTAAGGCATGGGACCCATGGGCCGCCTTTTGATCTGAGTGCAGCATATTGCGACTTTTTCATCAGACATCCGTTCGGGGCGAATGAATAGTCGTTTTGATGTGTTTTTCCGAGAGCTTCACGATGGCACAGTTCACCCGACCTTTTTTTTCAGGATCGTGGTGTGGGTGCCACCCAAGCTGGCTATAGTGAATAGTACCCTTTTTACCGGGTGTCCGTTTTGGGTGATTGAGTAGTCAATCCCGTGTGTCTTTCTGAGGGGATCACAGTGGTGTGACCCGTTTGATCGGTTTTGGGATCTTGGTGTGGGCCCCACATGGGCTGGCTACGGTGAATAGTGATATATTCAATGGTTGACCGTTTTGGGAAAATAAATGGTTTATCTCGCGTGTTTTTCCGCAAGGATTGCAACGGTGTGATCCGTTCGGGCATGTTGATCCTCGTTTGAGATCTCATTAAATGTGGAAACATGGGATGGTGTTGGATGGAGGTCCCTTTGACGCACTCTGAACCAACGTATGGTAGCGATGTTGGTAACACCCGGTGATGTCGGTTGCAGTGCTGAGTTATCGGACCCGTTACCAGGTCTACCCTCCAACAGAGACTGGGCAGTGAGTCGCCTGTCGACTTCTTCTGGGTCTACCCTTTAGCAGGGCTGGGCAGTGGGTCTCCTGATGTTTTATTCCGGGTCTACCCTCCAGCAGGGCTGGGTAGTGGGTTGCCTGACGTTTTATTCTGGATCTACCCTCCAGCAGGGCTGGGCAGTGGGTCGTCTGTCGACTACTTTCAGGTCTACCCTCCAGCAGGGCTGGGCAGTGGGTCGCCTGTCAACTACTTGCAGGTCTACCCTCCAGCAGGGTTGGGCAGTGGGTCTCCTGTCGACTACTTTCAGGTCTACCCTCCAGCAGGACTTGGCAGTGGGTTGCCTGTCGACTACTTGTAGGTCTACCCTTCAGCAGGGCTCGACAGTGGGTCACCTGTCGACTACTTTCGGGTCTACCCTCTAGCAGAGACTGGGCAGTGGGTCGACTATCGACGTGTTCCGGGTTTACCCTCCAGCAGGGTTGGTCAGTGGGTCGCCTGATGATGTATTAGGGTTTACCCTCTAGCAGGGCTGGGCAGTGGGTCATCCATTGGAATTTTAGACTTAGGCCTTCTTTTGAGGCTAGTCAGCGACTTTTTCTCCGTGACTTCAGAGCATGATCTTTGGTTGTGCGGATCGGTGATGTGGCAGCTTTGACGTAACCTAGGACATACGAGAACGGGGGGCGCTTTTCCCACTGAGACACGTCCTTGCGTCGTGACCTAAAAGTCGTGCGAGCGAGTCAGTGCCACCCAAAGCGGATAGTATCGAGGTGTGGTGATTGATCCCTTTGAATTGTACCTCCTAGGTTGACGTGCAGGACGTTTGGGTTCAGTGATGGATGTCCTTTGAACTGTTAGTGACTCTTATTGGGCTGAGCTTGGAGATAGAGATCCCCTTACATACGCATTCGGGTTTCTCGTTGAGCATATATATACATCCTTTTGTTGTTCCCACTCCTTGGGTTTGGTTACTCTCCTTCTAGGAGGGACGAAGACGCGCAGGGTATGCCACGTGATTTCTGTGTCTAGTTCCTCTTGGTTGGATGAGTCTAATCTCCTATTATAGGCAGCGAAGACTCGACGAGAAGTTCATCTTCTCACCGTCTCTAGCTCCTTGCATCTGGACGAGTCTGCTTCTTTTCTCTTGTTGGGTTGAGCTGCACTCTCTTTCTCTCTTTTGCACTCTTACACTATTCTCTACTTTGTCTACTGCTCCCCATTTTAGTACTTCCCTTGTTGTTCCCTAGAGATTTTGGGGTATCCTACTGAGTATTTTTATACTCACCCCTGCTTGGGCTTTGCCCGCACTTGGTGTACCCTTGCAGAAGACGGATAGGTCGATCGAGACTACTAAGGAGTGTGGAGGACACATGAGCTTGGGCTGTGTTCTGTGGCCGTAGTAGGACTTCATGGGTGTGAGAATCACTAGTGGTTTACCTTTGTTTTACCTGTTGCCGGGTTGTGGCACCTTTCTGGATGGGCACATGTTTTTCCCCTTTTTACTATTTAGTTTACTTTTTAGCACTTTGCTTGTACTGGTTAGACGTCGATGCATGTATGTTGGTTACCCTTTTTGTAGCAGTGTTGTATCTTGCTTTCTTTTCCCTACAACATTTCTTGAGTTGGCTGCGTGTGTGTGTGTGTATAGTTTCTTAGGCAAAGGCCTCCCCTAGTTTATTGTGCCTTCGGTGCTAGTCGCCAGCCCCTGGCCTATGGAGGCAGGCTTGGGGTAGTTGCGGCCCGAGCCTCGTTATGGTTCGGGTCATGACATGGACAGACTCCCTACCATAAGAGGTGAATTAATTTCCCTAGATAGAACTATGACAACAACAGGGGGAGGTCCGAACAGACTCCCCACCACAAGGGGTAGACTAACATTAGAATTATTCCAAAAGAACTTACATTAGAACCATGGTGGGTTTCCCCACCATAAGAACCAACCATCTTAATCAACTAGAACATGATGACAAAAGAAACCCAACATGGGCTAACTTAGGTGATTCCTACACAACTTATTCTCCCACTACAAGAGTACCATTCAACAAAACTCCAAACCAACAGAGACACTACATGGTCCACCCCTCTCACGAGCATTACCTTCATTAGATAAGTGCAACCAAAATCGAGGTTGAAAAGTACCTATATATTTATTCATACATAAACAAACATACTAAGAGTTGTACCCATAGGGGTTCAAGCACTGGGGTTTTGAGAAGATAAAACCACCCCACCTCCTTGTAACCAAGGTGGGACTCTTTCACCAACATGGATTACAACCCTGAGGGACAGGGTCCGCATGTTCCTTTTCACCACACTAGACAACTTGAAAAGAAACTTCCACATCAAAACCTCAAACTGTCTCCACCTCCCATATTGGAGATAGAAGTTAAAACAAGATCTCTTTCACCCTTGGGGTTTCCTGACTACACACCAGCTTCACTCTGAGATATATGGACGGAGCTCAGATGATTGAAGCATCTCCTGACTTGTATTTAGGAGCTAAAAACCAATGAACAGAACTTATTCCTCCGGTTCCATAAGAAAATACACCACGATCCAACAACATCAACAAAACATGACATATCCCACAAACCACTTACCCTTTCATGGAAACTTCACCAAGATAGGGGCCTTGAAGATGCATATGCATTTCCACACTCACCCTGAACAAGAAACAATATAAGAAAGAACACAAAGAAGAAACCTTCATTCAGGACAGATAATTTTAGGAATTATTGAAAGAAAACACGCTTACATTTAAGAGAAAATCTTTGAAAAGTTCCACAAAATACACCTTTACCCTTAAAAGAAAACACAACATAGCAAGACACCACAGAGCATGACCTAGAAACCAATACAAACATTACAATGACCGG
The DNA here is from genome assembly GCA_963277665.1 of Viscum album. Classification (NCBI taxonomy): domain Eukaryota; kingdom Viridiplantae; phylum Streptophyta; class Magnoliopsida; order Santalales; family Viscaceae; genus Viscum; species Viscum album. The sequence continues at coordinate 458,293,435 of OY728136.1, forward strand.
GACCTTGAATTGAGTCCCAAGAAGCATGAGATTACTGCAAGAATCCACAAAAGTCTCAAATGAACAGATTTTCCACACTAGTGACCTAACATGAATCCTTTTCTTATTAGAAACCAACAAAATACCCAAATACCTTTAAATACTACACCCAATACCGTCAACTCTGGACTGCTTTACCTTTCCTCATTGGAATTCCCTTTCACCGCTTCCAGATAGAACCTACAGAAACAACGGTGTCAAACTTCACCTTTGACAACTTAGGAAATTTAAGAGGCTAAGGAATATTTAAACCTTCAACAACCACTCTCATGTTACAAGAGGATCCACTTAACCGAAAAAGAATATGGGTAGACTCAATATCTAAAGGTCAAGAAGAAATTATATATATTGATCAACTAGAGGATATACCAATGAAAAACCACCCTTGGCCGCACTTCAATCATGAATTAACTATTTATGGGGGTGTACTCTAGACAACAAGAAAACCCAAGGACCCAACCAAGTTGTCTCTTTGTTCAAAATGTACCACAAAACAGAACCAAACACATGAGGGGAACCACCATAAAGGCTTCCCAAAACATTTCTCATAAAATAACACTAACCAAAACATCAAACCAACTTACCGACGAAACACAAACCAGAAACATCCCACAAAAACATTCCAAAAAAATAAAATAAACACAGAGCGATTATTGGTTATAAATACAAAACATTTTCCTTAAAAATCATTTTTTGAAAACAAAATAGGGATGGTGGGTTTCACATTCACCAATGGTACCTCATGGGTCTCACACATGCATATTTTCATGCCACCACAGGAACCCACCTCATGCCAACCTGGGAACTCATCCACTTTTCCTTACACATAACCCATGCATTTTGTCACCCGTGAGAACACCAAGGATAAAAAAAAAGTTCATTAAACTTTTCAAAACCAAAACATTTCATTCCACTCAAAATAGAATTTCAAAACTAACTTTAAAATCATCCTTGTTTTTTAAACCACCAAGTTTGTGAATCCAAAAGTTCTGATTATAAAAATCCAATATCATCTTACACAAAGACCATTTCATGAAAATACACCTTTTCAAAACCTCATTCAAAACTGTTTTGAAAACCCATTTTCAATTCCTTTGAAAATCATACCATTCCCACTTGAAAATCCCATTTAAAACAGATTTCCAAAACCCACTTTAACATAAATTACACTTTACCAAAAATTAATTTCAGTAAACCACATGTTTAAATTATAAAAAATCCACTTCCAATAAACTCAAAACCATTTAATCAAAACCATTTCTATTTTAAAATATAGTTTACACAATTTTAAAACAATAGCTTTCCAGAATTATTTTCCAAAACCCATAAAGATTCCGAATGAATCAAGGGGAAACTAGTGTCAATGGGTGACTCAGACATATGGTTACTACCATAATCTAGTCAGACCATCATCACGAAGAGTGTTCTAAGACAATATACCCGACTCTACAAGGCTTTCTAGGCCCTGTGATCTCACTGAGACCATTGGCATAACTCCCATTTCATTTCCAAAATAACGAACAACCACAAGAACCAAAAGACTTAGATGAAACCTAACTTCCTCTGGTAACTCAAGTCCTACCATGAGGTGTGTTGGCTAGACACCTTACTCATAACCAAAACATCGAGTTCCAAAAATCCTAGCTCTAGTCTACCTAGTCTCTTTCCTAAAAGAATATGACCCCAAAAGAGGGAACATCCTTTGATACCATTTTGTCATGAACAAGATCTTGTCTCCACCTAAGTCGGAACCTGACCTGGTCCATGACAAGACCCTAAGGGCATTCCCGATCCCCATGGGATGACACATTTTCCTGGGTATCATGAATAAAGGTTGGGCCACCTCAAGACCTTCAGGTCAGTAAGGCCTTCGGGCCACCTCAAGGCCTTCGGGCCACCTTAAGTGCAGATGCAAACCGGAAAACCTACAAGGAACAAGATTCAGAAGGAGGAGGAGCAATAAGCTTTCACCATAGTAGAAGCTAAATGGATTGCAAGAATGAGAGGGTATGACACCTGCCATCGGAACAAGCCAGTGCATGCACGGGAAAGCCTAGCTGAATAGCCATGCGAAGGTGGAGATTTGATTTCATGATGAAGATGCTGGGGAGGAGCATTCCAAGTAGTTAGTTTGGGTTTTATGTAATGTTTGAAGCTTACGTGTAATGAATTCCTCTAAGGCCAATGAGCCATGTAATACTTATGCCTAAGGGCCTTGTAAGGGTTCCACCTCACCCCTTGAAAGGTGGATTATCAAAAATCAATTAGAAATGAATGTCTTAGGGCCATTGGAGGAATAAAGGTTGGGAACGATTTACCTGAATTTATAATCATAAAACATCGAAAAAAGGCTAATAAAATGAATCTGAATTTTTCAAACCAAGCCATCCTTTACAAAAAATCAAAATTGAAATACATAGGTTTATACAAAGCCCAAAGACTACCAAAAAGGAAGAAATCCAAAAAGAATATCCCAAGAACCACCTCATGGTAAGGGGCATCGCCCTCAAGCCATCTCCATGACATCGCACCAAGAAGGACCACCAGTAACCTAAACCACCAGCTCCAAAATCTTTACCCAAACTTGTGACAAACATTACAAAGTATACTTTCACCCAAGGGTGTAAGTAGGGCGTGAGCCTAATCCCAATAGGATTCCACCCAAAAACAATTCCATGTGATAAACATTTTAAGACAAAAATCTTGCAAGTTTTATAAACAAGAGATGCTAGTAATAATTTCTAAAAGATGCAAATTTAAATGAAAATAGTTTTCAAGAGGGAAACATTAAAGAATGTAAACTTTTAATTGAAACACACATGCTACTTAATTTTCCAAAAAAACACAATGTATGCTAATGGTAAGTATAATATAGCTAATGAGCACTAGTCACGAGAACACCCCTAAGCATTAGCAAGATGTGGGGCCCTAGGTACATCACATCTCATGGTAAAAGTAACCACAACCAATATCCTTATCATGCACAAGTCACTAGGAGGGGAAACCCCAATGGAATATTGGTCCCCAAACATCATCAAATTTTAGTTAGTGTTTTCATTGTCAAACTTGCTAAGTGAAATAGGGACAATACCACTACCGGATCACTAGAATACTAGTCCCAGTCTGCCCACCTAGATACCCGAGTTTCCCTTTTTATGCTCAATCAAGTTCCACTTGTCATAAAATACAATTTTTACATAAAAATTCCATTTTGAAATCATGCACACACCAAACAACCCACACACATGACACATAATACCCTTTTCACATTCAAATTTATTTTAAGACCATACACACACCAAAACAACCCACAAACATGTCTCACGCCTTTCTCACCATTTAATAAATCATCCCAACAATTTATAAAACCTTCTCAAAACGTTTAACATCACAAATCATTAAATTCTCTTTCAAAAACCCATTTTAAGAACATACACCCACCAAAACAGTACCCAAACATATTTTTCACCCTTTTTTGTTACTCAATAAACCACTTAAAATTTTCATAAAATAATTTCAAGAAGTAGAAAAAGGATTTTCACAAAAAATCCATTCAAAAACCCTCTTTCAAGTCCAAATTCACCCCAATACTACACCAAAATATAATTAGAATCCCTATCAAAATTTAATAAACCACTTGCATATATTATAAAATGCCCTCAAATAATACCACATGAGTTAAACATGAAAAAAAAACAATTTCAAGAAAAAATGCAACTTTGAAATCAAATTATTAACCAATTATATCAAAAAATGATTTTTACACCACACATAATAAGTAAGAAACATGCTAGGAAGGTCAAACAAGCAATCTAACTGATCAAAGAATTCTTACACATGGAATCACCTACCTTATTTGTCAAAAATCTCAAATCTAAGTGCAAAACTTCAACCACACCACCGCCACACCACAAGGGAATTAAAACTAACCATAACTAAGAAGATTGAACCAAGACACTCAAAAATAAACCCTAGATATGAAGCCCTAGTTTCTGGACATTTTGAACTTTAAGGAGGAGGGAAGAAACCACAAGAAAATGGAATAAATAATAGAGTAATTCACTTAATTGAAAAATCTTGAAGTTACACTACCAAAAAACCCTTAAAAAATGGGTTTCTAAGGATCTTGAGGGAGCATGGGAGCCTTCTATGGCTGTAATGATCGAATGGGGGAAGAAAGGGGTACATTAGGGTTAAGCACGGAAGGGAAAAATTGGAATTACAAAATATTTTTAATGAGCTAAACATTGTGCATGGTTTTTCTACATGGTTTAGTAAAATGTGCGGCTTGATCTAACCACCCAAAACTTGTCCATTTTCTTCAAAATTTATTGGGGTTCAAGGGGGAGCCTAGGGGGAAAAGATAGGCCAAGAATAGAAGGGAATAATGCCCCAAAATTTCAAATCTATCACACCCGGATCCTGAGAAAACAACCAATAACCCAACCCAAACTAGAATGAAGTAAAAGTTAAAAAATCATGTGCGATAGAGTTTCTTCAATAACTTGTGTTATACACAAGGCCAAATCTTACCAAATAATAATATATTATTGATATTATTATTTAATGTGGAAGTTATCACCTGGACATTATATTGGAAGGTGTGAATAAGACTAAATATATTTTCTTACACAAGTTTATAAAATGTTTTTACATTCATACAATACATTTAATAGGCATAAGATAAGAATAAATCCAATTTTATGCTTAAAAACTATATTTTTCTAAAAAACAGTTTTACCACCTTTTAATGGAAGACTTGTTTTAAAAATAAATTTTTAAACTTTTATAAATTTTATTTGATAAAATAAACTTCTTTTTTTAAATTAGAATATCAAAATTTACTTTGGGTGAATTTTTGGTATTTTTCTGAAAAGTTTTATTTTTTGATGAATAGTGAAAATGTTGCATTTTAATTGAAAACAGCTTTTTCATTTAATTTATTTATATATTTAAATTATATTTTAAATTGGGTTTAAAGTATAATTAGTTTAATTATATATCAATAAATCCAATTTAGCTCAATGGATTCAATTTCACATTGATATTTGATATAAAAACATTTCAAACATTTCAAACTTTTCTCCTTAAAAACCTGTTGTCTCGCAGCGTGTGCAAGGTTAATTTTAAATTAATTTTAGACACTTATGTGAATTTAATTTAAAAAATAGGTATAATTATTTTGAATCAGTATAATATTTATATTTTAATGAGTTCAACTTATTTTTTTATTATAATAATTAGTGTAAATAGTTAAAATTAATTAATGTGATTGATGTTAAAACAAGGTTTTACGTGTGACATGCGTTTGTATTAAAGTTAATTTTACACACACACATGATTTTTATTTAATGAATTTGAATTAATATTTAGAATAATTAGTTCCAAATTATATAATAAATCTATTTTTAATTATATTCTTAAATGTTAAATTACCTACATAAATAAAAATATACAAGTTACCTTAGTAAAAACTATAAAGATAAAATAGAATAAACTTAAATATTAATGAAAAAAATAAAAAAAATGCTTTATTTTTTTTTTGGTGTAAGTTTTTTATACCATAATTCCCCTAAAATCCATTATTTTTTAATTTTGGAGTCACATGATGTAAGGAAGAGCTACCAATAGTGTTTACATTTTCATGTTTACAAGAATGACACTCCTCCTCCACTATAAAAGAGAACTCACCCCCTCACTTATTCACACCTCTCAAGCCATTTTTATCATAAAAAACCTTCCTAAATAAGATATAAAAATCCCTCCGATCATCCTAGAATCCTCAATTTGGTCATAAAGTAAACCAAGGAAGTCCATTGGTGTAATCCAAAAGGAGCTACCCAAAGAAGAGGTAATATTATTCAACGAGTAATTTTGTTTTATTTCTTTCTACCCCACTTTAATTATTCTTATTCCATGATTATATAATAACCATAGTTTAATAAATATACTTATATTTTTTTATGTTAATTTTTCTACCTATACCTAAACACACTTCTATAAAATGGGTAACGAATTTACAGTTCGTGTGTATGGTGGACTACCGCCTCATGAAATGATGTCATTCGTTTTTCATTTACCACCTCTAATGGTTGGGAATTATGATGGAAATAATGTTTTTATATTATATATATGATATATATGATGTATTAATACTTTTGGAATTATTATATAACACATACATTCATGCTTTCATTTTGTTGGAATATGATAACATCATTTGTGGACGTGTGGACCATCACATCCTCAAAACGATGTGATTCATTCAAACTTTTCATGAAATGTATTAAGGAAGGGTTTAATAAGAATATGTTATATAAATTAAATATATATTATATTCATGAAATAATTACCTTTCTATAAATATAATATATCATTTTCTTTATTACCTTTTCACACGCTGAAAAAAGGTAACGCCGTCCGTGGACGTGTGGACTACCACCTCCTCGAAGCGATGTGATTATTTTAACATCAAAAGAGTTATATATATAAGTATATATGATTAAATAATATGTTATTTATGATATAATGATCATTATATAAAGATAAATTTTACTTACCTTCTTTCTATAACGATCATTGAATAATGAGACCGTTACTCATGCATACATACGACCTACCGTCTCCATGATTGTAACATTGGTTCATTTTTCATAACCATATTTAATGATTAGTTTTAAAAGTAAATTTTATGTATAAATATTATATTTATTTCATTATTATCATTATGGATATTTTTATATAATGATCCTGTTGGCTTTAGTTTACCAAACAAAGTTGGTTTTGATACATAAACCGAATATAGTCAAAACACCCGACATAAATTTAATTGTTTAAGTAGTTGTATACAACATGGTAATAACTTAAATAAAAGTAATAATAAACTTTAAAAGGTTATAATTCAATTAAATAATTAATATAATTTTATTATTTAGGAATATAAAGACATACGTGACAAGTCAGACTCAAGGTAAGGGACTTCGTCTCAATTTACTTTCATTGAGACATTTCTTGATGTTATTCACCTTTATTATTTTATAAGGTGTATATACAGCCCCATGAAAATTTATATCATCAATTTATCTATGATCATGGTATTTAATTTTTTGTTTAATTTTATTCTTTCAAGGGGCTTATGATTCAAATGTTTCAAAGTAGTATGAGGCACTTTGATTCAAAAATATCTTTTAAAATGTTTATAGATTTAATCTCAAAATATTTTACTCCATATAAATATTCTTGAAATTATTTTATATGACTATTTATGTGAATATAAAAGGAATATAAATTAATTAATTTTTTTTTTCTATTTTTAATTTCATTCAAAGGTTTCAAAAGGAATATTTTTATGTTTTTTAAATGGAACCTTTTGACAAATGACAAATGAAATGTCCTATTTTCAAAGTACAATGATAATTAACTCTCATGTCATCGTGACTTTTAATTTATTTATAGATTACATTGAAATATTAAATTTTTTCTTAAATAAAAATCCTCTTTCTTTTTTTGGGGTAATTTGGTATTGAAAATGGGTTATAAAAAAAGGTGTTTTTGTATTAAAAATGGGGTTTTTAAAAGAGAGGGGTATTTTTATCCAATTTTTTTTTGATATGGGTTTAAAAGGAGGTTTTCAAAAGGATTTATGATGAAATTTTTTTATTAATGATGTGGTATTCAAACATTTTATGAAATGGGTGAGCCCGTTATAGCTTATACATGGGATAACTCAGATAGAGTCGGGTGAGCCCGTTACAACTTATACGTGGAGTGGCCTAGATAGAGTTGGGTGAGCCCATTACAACTTATACGTGGGGAGACCCAAATAGAACTAGGTGATCCCATTACAACTTATACATGGGGTGGTCCAGATAGTATCAGGTGAGCATGTTATAGATTAAAGGACAGATGGGTCAATGATATCCCTCTACTATATTGGGTATGGAAGTCAACCATATGGTTATTCCACTTATAAGAGTGACATGTTTGGAAGTCGGCCATATGGTTATTCAAATTAAAAGGATTTTGAAAGGGTTTAATGAATATGATGCTCTAATTCAAAAAAATAGGTTTAAATTTATTTCTATTGGATTTAATGATTTTCTTTGAGAAAAATGTGTGTTTTGTTTTCATGTGATAATGTTCTATTTCATATGAATAAAGAATTTCAAAGATAAAGGTAAACCTTATATGAGTTTTTATATTTTTACTAGACTAACAATTTCATTTATTTTAATACCCCTTACTGAGATTCTGTGCTCATCCCAAGATTTTAAAAATGTTTTCATAGGGTTTAAGGATGGGTAAGGGAAAAGAAGAGGTCAATTTGAAATTAATGAAGAGTTTTCATGAAAGAGATCATGATTTATTTTTAAAGTTTTATATTGTATAAAAAATAGATACTAATTGGAAGTGTCCACTGTGTATTTTATGGTTTTGATATGTATGAGTTATGGACTAATTCTCTAAAACTCAAAACCTAAAAATACCCTCAAAGTGAAACAAATTAATTTCTTGAGTAAAAATAAAGATTGTATAATGATTAAGGTCGGGTCTTTATAGTCATGATAGGTATGAATGTTACAAAATGGAATCAAAGAATGTTTTATATGATTTCAATAATTGGGAAAAGTGGTAGTAGATAAGTTGAAGGCTGAGACTTGGTCTAAAAACTATGTGTATGTACATGAAAATCACAACCATAATATATTTCTATGTCATATGAAAAATTTCTAGATTTAACCGATTAGTTTTTAAATGTGTTTTAGGGTTAATAAATTAACTTGGATTAAGGGTGAATGGATGGGTATTTATGCATAATTATGAAAATAGGCATATAACATATGAGTGAATGTACATGATTGTGATTTGACAATGAATTGGTTTAAGAAATTGACTTTCATTAAGTTATTTAATTATTAACAGTGTATTCAATATTTTCTTAAATAGATTATTAAAAATGGAGTAGTTAACTAAAATTAATCTAATGAATTTAATGATGTGATGTGATTGGTTTGAGTTGATTGATTAATTTATGTACTCATGCATGAAATGATGACTTGTGTGTCTAAATAATGTGAAATTTTAGTGTTTGGTAGTGATTTGATAAAAAAATTGTGTTGAGGAGCCTCATAGATATGTGGTGACTTTGAAGTGGGGTGATAAGGAATGTCAAGAGGGGAGGTTGAGCATGATTCTGTAACATCCCAAATTATATATATATATATATATTCTCCCTTAACACTTATATGTGTAAAAATTAAATTCATTTTTTTGTTAATAATTGATGAGTTATTTATTATATATTTATCAATTAACCATTTTTATATCCTAGCTAAATGAATTGTCTCCTTAAGAAACTAGATTATAGAAATATGATATAAATAAATAACATGAACAACAAAAAAAATACTATTTTATTTCTTTAATATAGAACATGAAACACGAAGAATAAATACATTGTATAAAATTTAAACAAGTACAATGAGACAATAAACAAAAGTAAAAAAATTTGGAAATTCATAGGCTCATGATCTCCCATAAATACCATAGTTATGAACACCATTATAAAAAGAAAGAGATGATTATAAACAAGGTATAAATTTTATAAATGAAATATATATAACTTTTAGAGAAAACTAAGTGAACACTAATAGAAAAATAACCTATACCAATGGTTTGAAACCTTTGGTATAGGTCTCTAAACTATTGGTATAGCCTATACCAACGGTTTGGAGGACCGTTGGCTAGTTTGGTGTGGGGAGAGGTCTATACCAATGGTTCTGGGAAAACCGTTGGTATAGGTCATATGAAAAACCTATACCAATGGTTTCATAAAACCATTGGTATATGTAATTCAAAAAAAAACTGGCTTGGTTTTGATCCCAGCACCACCCGTTTATAATCCAATGAACTAACCACTAACCTAACATGACTTTTGTGAACATAATTTCATATATATATATATATATATATATATATTCATAAGTATTTTAACTTTTGATTTATTTAATGTTATTTAACAAAATATTCCATAAAAGAATGTGTGTACCTATACCAACGGTTCTCAAAACCACTGGTATAGACCTATACCAATGGTTTTGAGAACTGTTGGTATATGTTCTTTGATTTTTTGAGCTATACCAATGGTTTTGGCATAACTGTTGGTATAGGTCCACCCTATACCAACAGTTTGGACAAAACTATTGGTATAGGTCCAATATAGTGACCCTATACCAACGGTTTTGGCCAAACCATTGGTATAGGTACAAATTAGTGACCTATACCAGCAGTTTTGGCCAAACCATTGGTATAGGTCCAAATTAGTGACCTATACCAACAATTTGGCCAAAACCGTTGGTATAGGTTCATAAAAGTGACCTATACCAATAGTTTTGGCCAAACCGTTGGTATAGGTCCAAATTAGTGACCTTTACCAATGGTTTGGCCAAAACTATCGGTATAAGTCTTATTTCTACTAGTGTGAATAAAATATTTAGGATTTAAGGGGTATATACAGGGAAATGAATGACAATATGATGGTTGGAAATATGATCATTAGAAGAGTAACCTCACCACTATAATGGTAAAGGGACAATTATAGGTAAATACCTAAATAAAAATATAATTAAATAAATACCAATATATTAATATCAAAATATCATAAATAAAGTAGTTATTTTAGCAATGTGTATTAATATTTTCTATTAAAACCTTGGTATTTTATATTTAATTTAAATATTAAATTTAACTAATTTTGAAATTTATTTTTATAAAATGGATTATAAATTTGGAACCATCACATAAAAATTATCTAAGAGTGGTTTTTTAGTAATTTTATAAAAAACATGAATTTTGGAGTGAATAGTAAAAATGCAGTTTTTCAAAAATAACATGTTTTATGACATAATTTTGATGTAATAATGATATAATGAATTATATAATGGTTTAAATGACCCAAAATTTGTTTAATAAGATAAATAATGTTTTTTTAAATAATAAATTGAATTTTTAAACATAAAAAGTAATTTCCAAACTCTAAAAACATAATTTTTCCATTAAAAAACAAATTTTGATTATTTTGTTTCTTTCTTTTGTATAATTTATTAGAAAAATAATTTTGTACTTATAAAGGATTAAAAGTCATTTAAATATATATTTTTAATTTAATACTATTCATAATCCCAAATTAGATCACTATTACAATTCTTGATCATTAATTAATTTTATATTAAATATTTTATCCTAAAATATCACTCTTCTCTGAGAATAAATACCCTATATTACCCCTATAGAAAACTAATTTCAAAAAATATCACATAGTATAATATCTATCAAAATTATTTCTCTTAAGCCCTCCCCTCTTCTTAGGGATGTTCTAGTCTAACTATATCCCAAGTTCCCAAGGTGTTAGAAACTTAGTAAAGATTCCAAATAAAAGGCAACATCCTAATCCCCTTATTCAATTTTTCTCTTCATATTATACCATTTTTTATAAAGCCTTTATAATATAATTATTCAATATATTAACATGATATTAATATTATTATACTACTTTAATTTCTATATAAACTAGTTATATTATATTATCCCTCTCCCTTCACTGACACATCCTTACATGGTCGCTTCTACCACCTACAAGGATGTTGTCTTTTTTTATTTATCAACACCTTTATGGATGGTTAGTTTAGATTATTATATATATATATACATATATATATGATAATGGAAAATTTATTAAGAAAAGACTCCCTTTTGGTGGAGGCAAACCATACTATATTAAAGACTAATAATATAAGAGAAAAACCAACTAAGCGCAAAAGAGAGGTAATTCCTCAACAAGAATCTACACCTTAATCATATACACTAAACCACCATAAAAAATATTTTGGTTGGATATATTTATGTATACTTAATATTTTGGATGTATTTGTACTAATGGATTAGTAACAATGATCAATACTATAATATTGAAATAAAAATATAATATTTCAAATAAACATATTCACACACCATTTTATCTTTAATGAATGGTAAATAAATAATTTTAAATGACAAAAATAATCAAAAAGTAACTTTAATTAATGTAAAAATACTTATGGAATAATATTTTAATAAAATTAATTTGGTTATACAAGAGGTGTAAATATGATGAAACAAAAAATGACCTAAGGTATGGTGATTCTTATCTTAGTCTCAAATCATATAAATATACTCCCTCTCCTTTATCAATATTGTGTCTATGTGTGTATGTGTATTCAAATGAAACTCTCATACTTTATTTTACTTTAAAATTTTGTTATTTATGATTCATTTTAATATTATACTTTTGATTCTTTTTTACTTTATTATTTACCAAATTAGTAAGGGGTTATCTCTCAATCTTTCTCTTATTTGGGATTTCCTCTCTTTATCTAATACTATGTCAAAACATTTAATATATAATATACTTCAATTATCATATTCTTTTTCATATTGAAATTTTTATGAGATTTACATACCTATTCATTGTAAAATAAAATATTAATACTCAATTCATAACTTACAAATTTTGTAAGGTATTTTCATATATAAATTGTACCTCTATTGGGATTCACTTATCTAATCTTCCTCATATATATTTTATGACCTATATTCTATCCAATAAATGTTTATTTTTTTATTTTTTTTCATTTTATGATATTATTTTATTTTATATTCCATTTTTTTGGAATATAATATTGTATACAATATTTTTCTTTATTCACTACAAAACTCTTTATTTTAATCTATATTATTTCAAAATATTTTAATGTATTTTTCTCTTAAATTTTTATATACCTTATATTATGTTTGTTTTTATGTCTATAATATATATTTTATATTTCCAAAGGTCTCTCTTAAAAATCTTAAAGAAACTCTTATAAAAACCATTTTCATGTCCTTTTTTAAATCCAATTATTTATTAATGGTTTACCACTTCTAAATATTGGATCAAATTATATTTTTTTATCTTGAATATCCTTTATGTATATTCCCTAAATTATCATAGGAATAATATTTCTTTATACTTATTATTTAATGATTTATTTTATAATATAATGTATGGGACCTTTATGAAACCCATTTATTTTTTATTATGGATTATAGATGTTATATGGGTGTATTTATTTATTATTATGGCGTCATAGATGTTATGTGTATAGATTTATCTATGATTATCAAATACTTTTATTTTTATATGACACACATAATTTTGAACATATTATGATATGATGGGTGGAACTAAAATTATGCATCCCTCTACTGAATTATGAAATGATTATATTTCATGAGATGTTATATATGATGCATGGGAAATGAGCCCAACACATTATGTTATAGTACATGGGTAGTGAATCGAACACACTCTATTATGTTGTATAAGAAGAGATACTAGAACATTATGTTATGTTGTAGTGAAAATATTCCTTGAATTTTTCTTATAATGATTCATTATTAGATTTTTACTACAATTATACTATTTCAAATTATATATTTTATGTTTTATTTATAAAACTTATATTTCTATTATGATTATCTGTTTTATTCAATGATCTCATGGTATTCAATATTCCTATTCTATATTCCTATCATATGACTTATGATTATCTTATGTTATCATATTATTTCATACTCAATGATCTCTTGATACATTACCTTGGTTATGTTTCTAATGTCTTTAATTCATTCCCCTTATCAGGTTTGTTTAGATCACCCTTTCATTGATGTATATACTTGAGTGATTTAATGTATTAATATGGGTTAAATAAACTTATATGAGATGTATGATTAATTATATTAATAAATATTTATATTATTATATAATTTGATGATGTATTATGAACTTAGTTCCCAAAGACACTAAAATTATGATTTTAGGAATGTTTAAATGTAATTAATGTTTGTGTTAGGTATAAAAATTATGTATGTGTTTCACTAGATTTAGAAGTGTGGGTCTAGGGTAATCATAGATTAAACCTTTTAGATAATAAAGATACTTATATAGGTGAAAATCATAGATATTTTTCTCAGGGTACTTATGAATTTGGAAGAGAGGTTATCTCAGGGGGAAACAATAACGATTGACGTTGTTCATGTTTTTTGGGAATAATATCCTCTTACTTTTAGGGAATATTTTGGATTTCAGGGAAATAATGGTTAGATAGAAGAAATTAGTAATATTTTTTAACTAATAAAATCACTATAAATAAATAATTTGAAAACTAGTTTTGGTTATACATGAGGGGTCAGTATGACATTGGCAATATATTCTTATGCAGACGGGGAGGATGGAGGGGTAAACCTAGGATGCATTTTAGGATCTATTATTTAAACAATTCTATCCAAAGAAACTAAGTGAGTCCATGATCCAAGATTCTATGGATCTTAAACATGGGGATATGTTAGTTCTATATTATATGTAAATATTCATTGATTTGATTCATTTTTCTCTAACCTTGGGGGTGACGAGTCCTAAAAGGATAACCAGTTCAAGTTTGGTTCATGACCAAAGATTCATGAGCATGTGATATTACTTTTTATACCCACTTTCATAAAGGTGATAAAAAATCCTTGATATATGAGAAATATTTTAATAAGTATTATAAGAATATTATAGGCTCTAGTGGATCAATAAGTGGTAAGAAGAGGAATTTTGATGATTATTTCTAGGGTTTTTAGTGAACAAGGATCTGGGTAATGGGTTTCTCTTATATATTTTCTTGAGTAAATGCACAAATAAAGTGATTTTAGTGTGATTATAAGTCTCATAGTTGATGTATATATCCTAATGACTCAAAGAGGAGTCAATCTAAAAGAAATATAGTGAACATTTAGATGTTTTTTTTGGAAAAGTACTCAAAAAAGTGGAGTACGTGAATCTTCTTATCCTAATGAATCTTGTTTTTGGGATAATAGACCTCAGTAGAGTGGATGTTATATTTCATTTGGAAGGTTTAGTAATGAAGTTGTAGGGGTTCATAGGGATAGGCTTAGATGGGTGATGTAACTCAGGGAGTTTAGGAAACCCAGGGTTAGGGTCATGGATCTAATATAGGGTAGGTGCGTGTGGTGGGTTATACACTACTGGATTTGAGTAAAGGGACTTTGACTATTGAAGGTACAATGATATTGATGCATCCCATTCATTTATTTACACCTATTTTGTTTCTAATTTTCACTTGGATATTGACTTTTTATCTGGGGTATTTTTTTATATAAAGTTTTTTTAACATCAAAATATATTTCTTGTTCAAGTCAAAGAGAATAAACAGACACAAGGATATAAAAAAAGAGAAAAACCATCAAGATAGAAGAAATAAATATAGGACCAGTTAATCAGTACTAGAAAACTTCTTACAAGTTAAAAGAGGGATTCCTGAATATGAGAATATATACACATCACTAATCAACTACGCATGTGTAATAATATAATAGACCAACATGTTTCCTTCTCTATATGTGTGTGAAATAGTAGAACCTTATCTTAACTCCAAGACATAGCCCCACATAATGTAAAAGACTTACTAGTGGGATGTCTCCAAATTTCTCAAAAACTTCACAATATTGGCACCATCTAATTAAATACACACAAGAGTAATTCATTTCTCTTTTCATAAATCTATGCCAAGGAGGAGATATGTATCCTCAATAAGAGAGAGGATCCATGCCCAAAATGTACAAAAAATCCCATAATCGCTGATCCTTTCTCATCACATACTGAACCTTTACTTTATATGGAATCTTTTCATGTATAACCAATTGTATTGAGACTATATCCATGAATTAGAGAATGCCAACATTACCAGATCCCTCTAGACACTATCGAGCATCACTACTTCAAGGAGGTGTCCATGCTTATTTGTTTCTTGAATATTTTATTGCATTACCTTTAAAGAGGGAGGTTTAGTTAGTGATAAACTTATTAATAGGTATTGAGACTATTTTTATTCCTCACAAAATGGGTCCAACTAAACTTAAAGAGTTAAATATCTAATTATAAGATCTTGAATCAAAAGGGTTTATTAGATAGAGCATATGAACTTAGAGAACCCCTGTGTTTTTTCCAAAAATACCATTAAGAGTTTGAGATTTTGTATTTATTATCAAAGGTTAAACCAAATCACCATTAATAACGGGTATCTATCGCTATGGATTGGAGATTTTTTTAAATAGATGAGGGTTTGTGATGGTTCTCTAAGATTGATATTTAATTAAGATATCATCATCATATGGTACAAGATGAGAATATATCTAAAATGAAATTTAGGTACTGATATGGTTATTTTAAGTTCTTGGTTATGAAATTGGGTGTAATAAATTTTATATTTGTTTCTATATATTTAATAAATTGATTAATTCATCCTTATTTGTACCCATTCTTGATTGTGTTCATTAATAATATACTGATTTATTCATGATATTATACAGAGTATAAATAATATTTATCAATTCTCTTGGATACATTGAGGTATCATATAATTTATGTTAAAATATTGAAACTCTATTTTTGGATCCAAGAAGTAGATTTTCTTGGGCATGTCATGTCAGAATTTGGAATATTGATGGATCCTAAGAAGGTTGACTTATATGAAAATTATTATCTTACATTATTTGGTTAAGTGATATGAGGTTTATTATGATGCATTCAATGTGGTCTTGGGATTCATGTTGATGAAATGAGGCTAGGTTGTAGTATATAGTTCCTTTTAGCATAGAACACATAAGAAGAATTATCATACTCATGATATTGAGATGGTAGTAGCAATGAATGCACTTAAGAGTTAATGGAATTATTAGTTTGGTGATAGGTTTATTATTTATACTGATCACAAGTGCCTAAAGTATATTTTCTTCCAACAAGATTTTAATCTCAAATAAAAGGAATGGGTATACTATCTATAGTCATTTGACTTTGTGATTCTATATAATTCTAATAATGTAAATTCTATTACTAATGTTTTGAATAGGAAGTCTCAAATTGATGTGGTTTAGGAATCAAAGGATGAGTGAAAACTCTTATCTCTTTTCTCAGAGTTACATTGAGATATATCTTTGAAGTAGGATCATGTCGTTTTTTCACATTTTAATATCTATTTTTCATTAATAGAGTTAATAAAATAAAGTTAAGGTTTA
Organism: Viscum album; assembly: GCA_963277665.1. Lineage (NCBI taxonomy): Eukaryota > Viridiplantae > Streptophyta > Magnoliopsida > Santalales > Viscaceae > Viscum > Viscum album. The sequence continues at coordinate 458,310,625 of OY728136.1, forward strand.
GACTTCTAGTGCTTGTTTTTTCATGAAATGATTTATGGTAGGGGGAAGATACAAAAGTGTACTTTGGATGAGATTCACTCCTATATTTTCATCGATGACTTATGATTCCATTGACTATGCAAGAATAATACATACATGATTTTAACATTTATTGATGGGAAGTTTATCCCATACTTAACAATATGAACTATGTTTTTTAAAGTCACTTTTTGTGGCTATGGGAATAATAGGAATATAGAAAAGTATGTATTGAGATTCCTTACCTGTCAGCAGGTAAAGAAAAATCATCATATGTTAGTGGGGATATTGTATTAATTTCAAATTTTAGTAAATAAATGGAATGAGTTCATGATATAATTCATGATGTGTATTATTTAATCATCTAGATATATAAATATAGTTTGATTAATTGTTAATAGAATAAATAATGTTACTCACTGCTTATCGATTAGAGAGTTTCAAATGGTAGATGACCCAGGGAAGCTTTTTGTTTTATAAATAATAAAGATTCATTGGTTACCTAGAAGTATTATATCTAATTAAGATTCGAAATTCAATTTTTTGTATTTGGTATTAATTATAGATATCTTTATGGATCATGTGAATATGAGTACCTCATTTCATCCTTAGATTGATGGGTATCCTGATCCAAATATATAGATTCTAAGTGGTATGTTACACACATGCATTCTTCATTTTTTTGGAGCATGAGAAGATAATTTTTCATTGGTAGAGTTTTCATATAACAACATCCAATATGAATCAATTAAAATGGTTCAATTATAGAAATTATATGGGAGTCTATGTTAGTTACTTATAAAATGGATAAAGGTTAGAGAGATGTATTTTATTGATCCTATATTTATACAAGAGACCACTGATTAAGTATATTTGGTCAAAAATAGGATAGCTATGACTCATAGTAGATATAAATCATATATTGATAAAAGACATTGAAATTTTGAGTTATGTGTTTGAGATAATGTTTTTTATAATGTCTCACTTTGATTAGGTCATTGATGGTTTGGTAAGCATGGAAATTCAGATTTATACTTTGTAAGGTCATTTGAGAAACTTAAATGAATTTGGGATGTTTCTTACCATTTAACTTTGCCTCTAAAGTATAGTGGAATTAATGATTTTTTATGCATCAGAGTTGATGAAATAAAAACTGGATCCATCTCATGTGATTCATTATACTGATGTGAAATTAGAATCCAAATCATCCTTTATTAAATATTTGGTCTATATCATCAATCATAATAATAAAATTTTATAGGGAAATACTCTTCCACTTATGCATATATTATGGAAGCATGGTCATGTGAATGATGATACTTGGGAATGAGAGGTGTACATGAGGTCTTAGTGTCCTAATTTTTTCACTATAGTTGTTTAGTGGCACTTCTTGGGGATGAGAATCCTTATGATGTGGATTTTTTACCATCTATGATATTTTAGGAATGTGTTGAATTTAATTTTTGTATTTTTGGATTTACTTTGGTATATTTTGGATTAATTTTTTTTATAAAAATATATAGAGAAGATTTTAGAAAATTTAAACAACAGAGTGAACTCGAAGTTCACTACAATAGGTCATCAAGACATTGATGGATAACATCAAGATTCTGGTTTCTTGGGAAGAGGGAATGTAGTTCTTGGTTTTCCAATAGGAAGCTAGTGGTGAACCATCAGGAACCTGATGAGCTACTGAGAATCTAGTGGGAGTCCACAAGGATACTGATGGGTTAACCACATCTCATTCTAATAAGTATATATATTTTTAATTTCCATATATTGGGATTTGTGATTAAATATATTTCCCTCCTTTTAGTGAATATGAACTCAATATAGGATATAGTAACCTTAACTCAGATACCCACAGGGAAACCATTCCCATACGTTATTGACCTAAAGGGATTTTCCTGATCCCCAAAGGCTATTAACTATAACTATGGATCTTAATATAAATTTGTGGAATGATTTTACCTCTTAGTTTATAAGGATAATAAATGGTTAGGTTAAACACAAAACTCAACATAACATTCCCATATGTCAGAAATTATAAAATTATAAGCTAAAACCAAATATATCATAAGAGATTAAATGAGAACATAAACAATCCTTAACTTTATATATGAATTCACATCAAATCAAAAACATGTAGTCACTAACATATAAATATTCCATAATAAATTCCTGATTCAAATCATGTCAAAAACAAGAGAAAAACAAAGATGGGATATGCAATGTATGAAATAATAGCTCTAATCACCATACCATCAACACCAACATGATTGTGGGATCTAACCCACCCCATGATATTCATGACTAAAAATATACATACCTATTAAGATACTATAATACATGTGGGTACTTTAAATACAAGATATGATGCTTAATTCCCACCAAAGTGTCTATGTAGTGTGTGAGAATAAATACTTAGCAAGGAACCAAAAATGGTGTTTCAACACAATGATGATAAATTGGTGTATGTGAAAAAATGTATAATCATATATATATATATATATATATATATATATATTAAAAAACACATTTTGGAAGTAAAAAACAATGCATAACAATGGATTAAGAATGAATTTAATCATAAATCAATATTATCTATGACCAATAACTCCCTTTATCAGTAGGATACATACCTGTTATACATTCTTTGAGATGATCACTTGGTTTTTAAGATAAACTGGGTAGGGAATCTTGGATTCCCACCCCTTTGAGCATATATCAAGGCCCTAAGAAAACCATTTTTAGGATATTCAGGGTGAAACACTTATCTTGGGTGGAAATGGAATAGTGTATAATGAGCAGGGGAAAATCTATTCTTATCACAGGTGAAAATGGGAATGGGTTAGAATGAGTTAGGGAATCATATCCTATCCCAATCCATTGAATGTGTACACAATATATGGATCAATTTCTCATATTAAATATAGAAAAATATACCATTCTATACTATTATTCCACATCCAATGAATATCATATAATTTAGCAGGCCATTGAAGTGGAATAATTCAATTTTAATATATTTTACAAAATATAACTTCATATATTCCCATTATATATCAAAATAGTATTAATGATCATAAAAATTTTAGTAAATATATCAATCAACATGCTTGATATAATAAAGTAATAAAACATGTCAGAGCTATATACATTCTCTCTATACATAACCATAATATAATCTAAGCATAATAAAATATCATATAAAATGTAAAAAAATCTTAAAGAACTAAGAATAAAATATAATAATATATCTATCAAATGTTCTAGTGTTAGTCCAAATGTAAAACATGGGTATGAGATACTCATTTCTCAAGGCAACTATAGATATTAAAAACATGGAATTGGCTAGGGTAAAATAGTAAAAATACTTGAAGGAATGAGGGCCAAGAATCATCGGGTGAAGTTGATAACCCATATATTCATTTAAAATTTTATTTGAATCATTCACACTTTATATATACTTATGAAACATTACCCTAAAATAGGTAAATTTGAGATCCTTTTAAAATATGTTTGGGAAAAAATTTAATAGAAAAAGGAAAGACATAAATTTAGTTAAAAGGTGTTTAAAAAGGTTCATTTTTTTTAAAAAGTTTTATATAACATTATAATCACATTTGATTCATATGAAAAATATTTAAATTATTTTAATCCAAATATTTTTTGTAAATATAAAACTAATAATATTTTTATGTAAAAACACTTCATCTAACCAAATCAAGACAACCACTAAATCACCACTGAAGTACTATCTTAACCATGGGTTATGTTTGCTTTGTTGGCTTATATTTCATTTAGGTTAAGTGGGTAGATGTAATTTATTTTCTAGAACATAAGTTTGAATATAGAAAGGGCACTTTATCCATAGTTCGATAGCCCAAGAAGGTTTGGTCTATTGTGCTCAAGTAAGTATTGTACTTATTATCAATGGTTCAATATGTGTTTTTATTTATACTTGGAGGATTAATGAGGAAAATTAATTGGATTTCATGCTTGATTCAATATCTATATAAGTAAAAAAAGATACTTGAGGCTATATCTTGAATAACTTAAAAGGATAAGTTCAAGACAATGTGTCTATATTTTATTGTGATGATTATTGGACTATTCTTTAATATTAAAGTCTTGTGTCAATTTTGCTAAGGTTGAAATATTTATTGCAATAAGGAGGAAGAGTTGAAGGTCAGTCAAAATTATTTTTTATTTTTCACTAAGAATTTATATAGAATAAATATGATGGTTGTCTATTTTGGAATTCCTATAATGGTGGAATTCTATACTTAAGATGTTTTTAAGTGTTGGTAAAAAATATTACAACCATAAAATCCACAAGGTCCATCCCATAAAACTTATATATGGAAGAAACCCCAACCACAAGGGAGATACAACCCAAGTAGCCTATGTGGAGGTAGTGTAGAGTGAGTATGATGACACACAACGCCCATAGGATGCATGCAGATAAGTGCACTAGAGGTGGGATGGTAGGCCTGTGCTGGTGAGGTGTGGCCCATGTAGCCCATGTGTGTGATGTGTATTTGGGTTATAACCCCAATTATAGCTCGAGAGGTGGAGGGAACATAGAGTATTATATGGAAGAGCTTGACCAAGAATTAAAATGATGCGGGACTCAGCCAACATGCACACTATTCACTCATATTAAAACATACAAACATTTGACTGGCCATCTAACTTATTCAATCTACAATATCCAATCAAAGTGGAGAATCACCTTCTTTATACCTTATTATATGGTTCTTTAGTACATGGTTATCCCATCGTTTATGAGCTGAAGAGATCATGCCCAACCATGAACATTGAATAGAGCCACTTCTATGAACATACTAACATTTTTTCCATGTTTTAATGTTGGATACAATCATCATATGCTTGATACATGCATCATGGAATTTTTGAGATTTGTGAATATGAAAAATTCCATGGATGAATTATAGAAGCTCAAACCAAGTATTTCTCTGGTAATAAAACCTAATTTAATGCACTGGTGAGATCAAAATGATTAATGTATACAATTACACTTTCATGCATGAAAATCAAATGAAGGATAAAATTAAAGGCCAATGGAAACATTTAGTTAGGAGATTCACATTAAAGATTTCTATGTATGAAATTTGAGAAGAATGATGTATCTAGTTGTTTCGCATAGACAAAGTTTCATATAGTTATTTTTAGAAGTGAACTATATAGCATGGTAATCCACATAGGGGTTTCACATAACCAAATGATTTCACACAACCATTTTTTCTATGTAGGGGTTTCATGTAGGCAATTTCTACATAAGAGTTTTGGGAAGATTTCACATAACTGATTCTACTGAGAAGCTTCACATAGCTGATTTCATAAAGGCCTACAAATCACATATTTTTTTGATGCATTGAAAAATGAGGATCTACAAAAAACATAGATAGTTGAATATCACATGAATAAAAGAGAGAGTAACCAAATATTTCGAGAATTTCATGGTAAGGTATTAAAATGATGAATCCTGAGTCATGCAGAAATTTTAAACTTGATAATGCATGTATTTCAATGAGGTTGAAGCTACAGTAAATCTGGAAGTTGACCTAAGGCTGTTAGTTATTTTAATGAAAATTTATTTGATGAATTATTCCTGGATATTAAAAATCAAATAATATCCATATTTTATGTGAAAAAATCATATCTTGCTCTGACCAAATTAAAAGGAAATGATAACTACTTTTAGTTTTATGCAGTTATAAAAAAAATCATGGATAAAAATATGAAAGATGATGTGAAAGAGAAATAAACACTGTAATTATTATTATTATTATCATATAAATATAAATTATAGGTTTTTGAAAACGGTTGTTAAAGAAGAGTGATAAGTTGTATCTACTGTGTTAGGAAATCCTAAGAGAGACTGATGCATCCAATATCAAAGAATTTGAGGAGAATTCAGATCACACTAGATCTGGAAGGATTTTAAAGACCAAAAGAGTTGTAAACCATTGTTGGTGATCTTGAAGAGGTACACAGGAAAACCCATTGATCCATATACTCATAGTGGAAGATACTATTTCCATGTTTTTCAGAAACAACCAAGGATAGGAATAAAATATTTATGCACTATATATTTATTGAAGAAAAAAATTTCATCTTCAACTTGGTGCTAGAAGTGGAGTTTATCTTTTAGTTGGTGCTAGAAATGGAGGAACACAGTGGGGATCTTTTTTGATCATGTTTGAATAGTATGTGATTTTAATCAATTTTTTATATTGAAGAATCTATAACTAGGGTGGATAACCTATTGTAGAAAGTAATAGGATTCTATATCAAACCTTGTAAATACTATATGCTAATTTCTTTCATTATTACTACTCACAAGGTGAGGTATTTATAAATATTCTTTATTGAATAAATAAATTTTACCAGTTCAAGAGGTTGAATTTAAAAATATAAAAATTTGTAAAAGAGGACCATTGATCCACCACCCATATTAGTGGTTAATATTTCCCAGGACTCTATAAGTGGTATTAGAGAATAGGTTCCCTTTAAAGATCCAATAATATTTCTAACAGATTGAGAATATTAATTTAATAAACAACTGAGGAGTTCCCACTTTTGATGGAAAAAATTATCATAGTTAGAGTAATAGAATGTTATCCTACCTCTTATCAATTAGATTAAAAATGGGACATGTTTCAATACTAAGTATTCAAACCATTGCTGATGATTATTATATAACACAATATGATAAAAAAAATTTGAACTAGATAGAAAAGCTCAAAATTCTCTATTTATGTCTCTATCAGAAAATTTCTACATGAAGGTCATGAGCCACCAGACTGCCAAGGAAATCTAGGAAAAACTACGAAGTAGCTATGAAGGTAATGTCAAAGTAATGGAAGAAAAACTTCAAGTTTGGAGGAGATAATTTGAATATATAAAGATGAATGATGATGGTACTATTGATGAATACTTTACCAGGGTAAATTTGATTATAGGAAATTTATGTGGATTTGGTGAGAATATAGAGATTTTCCTCATTATTAAAAGCTTGATGTGGAAATTTATAAATCATTTTGATTCAAAAATATCATCCCTATAAGAAAGAATAAATTTGAAAATTGATGATATACACAACATACTCATATATTATGAGATGATAATGACACATGATTTCAAATAAAAGTTATAATATTAAATGGGTTTTGAATCTATGATAAAGGAGAGGAGGATAAATTATTTAAAGAATCATATGATGAGAATGATGAAAACTTCAATCAAATTTTTGATCACATATCAAAAGGATTAAAAAGGGGAAAGTGGAATGGAAAGAGTAAGACACCACTAATATGTTTCAACTATGGTGAATCTGGTAATTTTTATAAAAAATATCTAAATAATAATTCTGAAAACTTATAATTAGGTTCATATAATGAAATACCTTAGAAACATAATTAGTTTCATAATTATAAGAAGCACATTATGAGAAATAATAGGAGTTTAATTAGAAAAAAATAAAGATTAATTATCAATTTTTATTTAGATTATAATTTTGGTTTCTTTTATCATGTGAAGAACTGATATGATTCATCAATTAGTATTGATGATGGAGAATAATGGATAGATCTTGAGTGGGAGATTAAATACATATTATAATTATGCATGGGACACACACAATACCTCAAGAAATAAAATAAAAATATTTATAAAGAAAATAAAATGTTGGCTACTGATAAGGAAGAGATAAGTAGGAAGGAATAGGCCTATGTTATTGAGATCAGTCATTATAAATTAAATACTATTGATCTTGAAAATATTTTAAGTGATATTGAAAAGAACATGATTAAAAAAGAAGAAGAATTTTTTGAAATATAAGAGTTTTTTTATCACAGTTCAACATGAGTTGAAAAAATCTAGAGGAGACTTCAAAAATTAGTGGAGGTTAATGAAGAATCTTCTTAAACTAGTGAGATGAAGGGTTCCAACAATTGGGTGAAATATATTATTTTTAATTTTAAAAATAGATATATTCTACTTAACATAGCATATATGAAAACAAAATTTGAATATATGGGTTCTGAGAAAACTGAGATGAATTCTTCCACATCAAGGGGAGTGAAGAATGTTCCAAGGAGGCCAAAACCCCCTAAGGAAAGTGTGTCTTGGTTATAAATAGGACAACATCAACACATATTTGGATAGATCTAGAACCAATCCAGAAGAGAAAATATTCAAGGGTTCTGTTGGTGTTATGGTAATCATGGACACAAATCCTTTTTTTATGGTTTAATATATCTTTACTAGGAAAGAGAAAAGAAAAAGGTGGGGGGGGGGTTAATGAGTACCCAAGGACAAAATATTAGAGAAAAAAACTTATAGCACATCTATATACTCAAAAAAATATTCTAGAAGAAGTGTGTAGGAGATGTGGTTTGGAAGGTCACAAGGCTGAGGTGTGTATGAAAAGTCTTTAAGGAGAAGCTACCTATACTATTAAAGGGAGGAGGTTTAAAATGAAAACTAGTAGAAAGTCATGTAAAAGTTCTAAGAAGACTAAGAATTTCAAGGAAGAGTGCCTATTTTTTTGGAAAAATCAATTGAAATTGGATAAAAAATTGAAGGAATATAAAATAATTGTTAAATCCAAAGGAATGTAAGTGGCTTCATAAAATTATGTGAAAGTTTATTAGAAGTTATCCATAATTGGAAGCTTGAATATCCAGAAAAATGAGATGGAAAAAGGTATTACACACAAAGAAGAAGTTCAAGGGGAGAAAGAGGAAAATATTATAGATGAGACTCAACACCAAAATAATAGTTCAAAGAAATCTTCCCATGCTTATAATGGAAGAAAATAATGGCCCATATTGAGAGGAAGTTATTTGTATGATTTTTATTTTTGAGATACCCAAAATTCCCTTCTTATTCCATATTATTTATATGTTTTGAGCTAACATGTGGGGAATTAAAGGATAAGTTTGAGGCTATCACTATTGGAAAACATGAAGAGATTTTCCTTCATGGAGTCTAATTAAAACCATGAAATGAAAGAGGAAATGAGAAAACAACTTAAGGGGTGGTTAATAAAGAAGTCTGTCAAAGAATTTTAATATGAATCTGGAATTTTATGGAAAACCTGGTAAAAATGGAATTTGAGGTATTATAATAACACTCTCATCCTCTATTATTAATTATATTAAATTCACTTATTAAATGGGATTTTGGGTTATCAAAACATGATAAAAGGGGGAGTTACATGACTTGTACATGAAATTTTTTGATAGTTTATTAAAATGTGTGAAGGTTACATGTTTCTTTTAAAGAAATGTGTTTTTATACAGCCCCTATTTGAGAAATAATATTTTCTAAGAATGATTTCACATGTGAGTATTTTATGGACAATTTAGACAACCTTGGTTATATCTCTCTTGTGTTCTATACTATGTTAGCACAAATAAACTTATATTTGAGTAACTGAAGGTCCTTTTCTAAGAGAAACTTGTGGTATCATCCTTCTCTCAAAAAAGGGGGGATAAGTATGGATGTGTCTTGAAAAAGGAAATGAAGAGTTGAGAATTACCTCACATTTACCTTTTTATTATATTGTAAATAAGGGAGAGAAATAGAGAATCCATCCAAGCATGCATATTGATATTGAGGATTGGTATTGATAACAAATTTAAAATGGGAGATTGTTGGGCCCAAGTAAGTATTGAATTTATTTTCAATGGTTCAATATGTATTTTAGATGATAATTAAAGTATTAATGATTAAAAGGATTTAGATTTTATACTCAATTCAGTCTCCATATAAGTCTATAAGATACTTGAGGCTATATCTTAAAGAACTTGGATAGATAACTTCAAGAAAATGTGGCTACATTCAATTATGATGATTGTTGGACTGTTATTTAATGTCAATTTATTGTGTAAATTGTGCCGAGGATGACACATTGATTATAATAAGGAGGAATATTTGATGGTCATGAAAAATGAATTTTTATTTTTCATGAAGAATTCATACTAAGGAAATATGAATATTTTATATTTTGGAATTTCTATAATGGTGGCATTATACACTTATATATTTTCAAAGTGTTGGGAAACAAATGGCTAACCATACAAGCCACAAGGGCTATCCCATCAACCTCATATATGGTATAAAGACCAACCATAAGGGAGATTCATCCTGAGTGGCCTGCATGTTGGCAGAGGAGAGTGAGTGTCCTGGAGCACAATGCACGTGAGATGTGTGCGGGTAAGCGTGCTAAAGGTGGGTTAGTGGGCTTATGCGGGTGAGGCACGGCCCATGTAGCCTATGTGTATAATGTGTATCCTAGTGTAGAACCCAGTTCAAAGTTTATAGGTAATGTGAACATAGAGTATTATATGGGAGAGCTCAACCAAGCACTAAACTGATGTGGGAATCGGCTAGCACATGCACCATTCACCCATATTAAAACATATAGAAATTTGACTGGCCATCTGATCATTTGATTTGTGTCAGCTAATAAAATAGGATCACTAACGTCTTAATCCCTTATTTTAGGGTTCTTTAGTACATGGTTATACCACCATTTATAAGCCATGAAGATCATTCCTATCCAAGAACATTTAATAGAGATAAATCTATGATCATGTTGACATTTTAGCTAGGTTTTAATGTTGGATAAAATAATCATATGCTCAATACATGCATCATGGAGTGTCCAAGATCCATAAACACATGAAAAATATCATATATGAATTAAAGAATCTTTAACCAAGGATTTATCTAGTGATAAATCCTGACTTAATTCACTGGTGATATCAAAATGATAAATATATGAAATTACACTTACATGCATGAAAATATAATGAAGGAAAAAATTAAAGGGCGGTGGAAACATTCAATTATGATATTCACATCAAAGATTACTATGTATGTGATTTTGGTATAATGATGTAACAATTTGTTTCACATAGATGAATTTTCACATAGCCATTTTTATAAGTGAACCGTGTATCCAATTAATCCATGTAGGGGTTTCATGCAACCAAATGAGTTCACATAGCAGTTTATGCTATGTAGGAGTTTCATGTAGGTGATTTATATATATAAGTTTTGAGAATATTTCATGTATCCTATTTCATGAAGGCTTTCAAATCATAGATTCTTTTGACACAATGAAAAATGAGGATTTACAAAAATCATGTATAATTGAATTTTTCATGAATAAAAGAAAGAATATCCAAATATTTTGAGCATTTCAAGATGAGGTATTAAAATGAAGAATCCATAGTCGTATAGGAATTTTAAACCTGATGATTTATGTATTTAAATGAGGTTGAAGCTGTGGTAAATCTGGAATATGACCCGATCCTATCAGGGATTTGAATGATAATTTATTTGTGGAATTATTCTAGGATATTAAACATCAAATAATATCAAGATTTCATGTGAAAATTTTTGGATTTCACTTTGACTGAATTAAAAGGAAAGAATAATCACCTTCTATTTTATATATTTTTGAAAAAAATTATATAGAAAAATGTGTACGATGATGTGAAATAAAAACCAATGATGGAATGTAATTTAAAAAGTTTGTTAAATAAGATATATAAATTTAATCTATCTTGTGAGGAAATTCTGAGAGAGATCGATACATCCAGTATCAAAGAAACTACGAAGAATTTGGATCACAACAAATCTAAGAGTTTCTAGACCAGTAGAGTTGCTATCCATTACTAAATATCTTGAAGAGGTACTTGTTCATATCTGTTGATCCACCTATACATGGAAGAAGATTCTATTTCCAAGTCATTCTAAAGAAACCAAGTAGAGGAAGAAAATATTTGTGTATGAGATCTTTATTGAATAAGAAAATTTCAAATTCTAGTTAGTACTGCAAGTGGAGTGTATCTTTCAATTGGTGTTGGAAGTAGAGGAATAATATGGTACTATATGTTGATCAGTATTGAATAGTATGTACTTGTAATCACTTGTTCGATAGTGAAGAATTTGTAATTGAGGGGAATAATTAGTTGCAGTAAGGAGTAGACTTTTATGTTAAACCCTGTAAATATTGTTTATTGATTTCTTACAGTACTACTACACATGGGTGAGGCTATAAGAAATATTCTTGAGTGGATCAAGAACTTTAACCCATTTAAGAGGTTTAATTTAAAAGGAGAATAATTTGTAAAATAGGGCCTCTAATTCAACCCTCCCTCTTAGTGGTCCATCCGACCTGAGACTCGACATAGTCCACAGAATAATACCTATATTATAAATAGTACTCGATATGGGTTGACTCAAAAGGAATACTTAAGGTTACCATTTTATCCTAAATTGATACAAAATACATTTTATAACACATTAAGAAAAAATGGTTATGTGATATAGATAAAACATGGGCTAATTAATTCATAATTCAAGTAAAGATCTAATAATAGAAACAAAGACTTGTAAGGGATCAATAAAAGATAATTTGGTATAGTAAATTTACCAAAATAAATTTGAGATATTGAATATCTTAATAAAGAACGAAATAAAACCATTGAAAACATTTAAAATTTATATAAAAATATCATTGAAATCTATTCATTTATATTTTCAAAATATAGGATAAATTTTATTATTATTTAAAAAAAATAAAGGGTAGGTATGTTACAGGCATATCCATAGAATCACTTGAAGTGTTGAGAACACCTTTCATACCACATGTTGGATTTAACAATCCAATTAACCATCAAGATACACCTACAAACCATTAAAGCCAATTATATAACTAAAGAAACCTAATATACATAATCACTATAACTATGAATAATAAAAAATCTAGGGAAAACCATTGCAATAAAATAATAAAATCTATCCAAAAATAAAACAACTCAGATAAAAAAAAAACTATAAAATCATCCTTATATTCTGTCATAAAATCCATAAATCTATAAAATGAATTTTACCTCATTCGCCTTCAATCAAAATGGTGAAAATGAGTTATAAAATTCCTACATAAGCCTCCTTGAAGCAAGATAAAGTGTATACCCAAGGTCTAGGATTAATTACACCACGATTTAGTGTAATCAATATTTAAATCCCTAATTTTATCAAGTGATATTAGAATAAAATCAAGGAGGAAGGAAGATGATATGAGATGTAATTTTTTCCTTGGATTCAGTGTGAAAATACCCATAAATCCTCTTAGAATCACAAGATAAGTAGAAGAGGGAGGATAAGACCAAGGAGAGGCCATAAAGGGAGTCTCATATGGTTGGAGAAGAATAAATTTTAAGTAGAAGTAGGTAGGAGAAATAAGGGGTTAAGGGGGTAAAAGACTAAATTAATCCACTGAAGAAACAAACAAATGATTTCCAAGTACCTAGTTTGGGCCTACTGGGTACCTTGTGGAACCCCCAGGCCACCTTGGCCTTTGGATAGTCCAATGGGTACTTAGTTTCCTTCCATTGGGTACCTAGTGTCACCTAAAATTGTAATCTATAGGTGTTGGATTTTCATAGGTATCGCTAAACTCCAAACTCTTTACTGAACCCCAAACCTTATAAAAAAATACCTCACAATTCATCCTTAGACACTCATTTCCATCTCTGAATCCTCAAATGAAAAAAACTATCAAACAAGAAAAATTATTCAAAAAATTTCATGCTTTAATCATCCAAAAGTCACACCTAGACCTTAAATCACTCTAATTGAGACACTGGTTGTTATGTTTGAGTTCTCTAATCTTTCTCCATCTTCCTTGATCTTATACCTATGATATCTCTCTTGATCCTTGATAGAATTATGATTTGTTAGTTATGTTGTGACCATGATGATAAGAGGATTATTTTATTTATAGTTTTATTTGAAGGAAATGTTCATTTAATTATATTTCATTTTAATTTGACTCTATCCTTATAGTTTAGTGTAAATTATAATTTTTTTATGATTAAGGAAGGATGAGACATTTTTTGTGAAAATTACTAATTGATTATTATGTAGGAGATATCAATATTTTTATTAAGCTTCATTGAAAGATTTCATATGGATTATGTGAATTTTATATGTGATTTTATCATTGAGTAATAGAATTAAACTGAGGATAAGATTTAATTCATTATGAAAATTATTTTATTAATTTATTTGATTAAATTGAGTACTTTTCACATGGAAAAATACATAAATTGGGGTTTCAATAAAATAAAAATGATTTAATTATATTTAAAGTGAAATTGAGTGAAAATTTTATTTTTATCATTGAATAGTAATTGATTAAATAGAGAATGTATGTTGAAAAATATATATTTAAATACATTGGAATTATTTTATCTTTTTAGGAAAAATTAATGATGGTTAAATATGTTATGAGAAATTATATGATTTATAGAGAATGTAAAAGTATTGTTTACATGATATGTAATAAAAATAAAATTTTCTACTTTTAATAATGTGTTTAATCTTCTAGTTCATGTGATTTAGTTATGAAGTATTATGTTTGAATATTGGTATGATAAATAATAAATTGTGAAATTAAAATGTTGTTTCAAAAAGGGGTTTTGGGTGAGTTTACATGATGAAAAATATTGGATGAGTTAAAAATAATAAATTAATTATAAATAGATGTATTTGGGCATAAATAAATAATTTTTTATTTAAAATAGTGATTTATGAAATTATTTGACTAATAGAAGCTTGTAATGAAAATTTTCATGTTATGAATTATTTAATAAATGATGAAAATTATGTTTAAGGTAAGTAAAAGGGGATAATAAATGATATAATGATATATCATTGTTTTAAAAAGATGAACATTGAATTGATATGTTTTTATGATAATTAAAAAGGGTGTTATGATTGTTGAAAATCAGTGTTTTAAATACAAGATGAATTATTTGAGATTGAATAGTTATATATGAAATTACAAACTAAAAATATCGATTTCATGGTAAATTCAAGTTTATTATAACATGATTTTATACATTTTAAATGAATTATGTTGATTAATTAAATATAATGTTTTTATAAATAATGGTATATGTTTATCAAGGGTTTGATGTCTTATATCATCTAAAAATTATGCCTAATTAAGAACTAATTGATGCACAGAAATTGATGGTTGAATATTGATGTGAGTATTGATCGATAAGATAAATTAATTTATGTTATATTGTGAAATGAAAAGGTTATTTGATCATTCACTAAGGTAGTGGATTAATATGAGTTACTAAAATAGTCTATTTTGTGCTTTGTTATGCGTTAGTCATAGAGAAACATTGATGTAATGGTTTGAGATGAGATACTACTACGGTTGAACTTGAATTTTGTTATTCCTTGAACCTAGATATTTTTTGAGGAAATAATATAATATGAGTTTATTGATGCTCCTTTTTCGTCACATTGTCTAAATTAATGGAAAGGGAAATGACTTAGCACAAATTGATTCATCCTTTGAAGAAAACATCAAAAATCAAAAAAGGAATGAACAAGGCTTCAAATGAACTTGGGTCGCGCAAGTTCCCTTACTGTCACGCAAGTATACTTGTGCGCCACTTAATGGTCATGCAAGTGACTTGCACGCCCTCTTTGAAAACTGCTCAGGATCTTCTCCAGCCTATAAATACCCCCGATGGGCCCCCCATTTCGGGATGAATTTTTCCAGAATTCAGATACAAAGATCTGAACACCCAAGTCTCTTCTTCAAGTCTTCAAAAAACTTCTAAGGTAATTATTTACCTAGAATAGAAGCTCTAAACAAGAGGAATAAGTTCTAAGTGTTAGAATTCACTAACACTTGCGCGCCTGAGTGTTTTACCCTTAAGGGAAATGGACACACTTGCACGCCTCCTTACCTACTCATTGAAACTTGCGCGCCACTCTTCTGGAAGTACCTCGGGATAATTCTAAAGGCTTTGGTCAAGGATCTCCCAAGTATTGCCCAACTGGTTAACAGACGCGCAAGTACCCATGTGTCGTGCAGGTATACCTGCGCGACCAGGAATTGCGCACCCATGCAGTACCTGCGCGCCCCCTAAGACTTGTGCGCCCTTATACTTTTGGGTGCCCTTCCTTCCCATTTCACCTTTCTTATGCCATTCCACCTCTCTTATTCAAGATTCAGTCTTCAAGACACACTTCAAAGCCATTTATGGCATGTTTTCTTGATTGACTTCCTTATCCAAAAGGAGTTCTGTGGAATATCTCTCAAAACCTAGTGATTTACACATCTTTATATCACTAAAGTTAGAGAGTTCATTCATTCAAACTTATCCTCTAAGATGAGAGAATCATTGATTTGGGATTCCTTTTCAGGAGTAAGCCCAATCATAATTTCCCTTAACCTGGGCCTCCTTTTCAGGAGTAAGCCCCAGTCTCAAATATGGGCCTCCTTTTCAGGAGTAAGCCCCAATCATAATTCCCTTAACCTGGGCTTCCTTCTCAAGAGTAAGCCCCAGTCTTAAATTTCCCAAATTTGGGCATCCTTCTTAGGAGTAATCCCCAAGTCCCTTAATTTTCAAATCCCTTTAACCTGGGCCCCCTTTTCAGGAGTAAGACCCAAGTCCCTTAACCTGGGCTTCCTTATCAGGAGTAAGCCCCAATCTTAATTCCTCTTAACCAGTCTTAATTTACCTTTGATCCGTGCTTCCTTCTCATGAGTAAAACCCAATCATGAGTCCCCTCCTAATTTGGGCATCTTTCTCAGGAGTAAGCCCCAAGTTAGAGTACCCAAATCTCCATGAAGTACATATACCTTTATGGACCTTGTTCCTAGATTTCTTCCCTGAAGTAAATCTTAATCCTCATCTATTTTGGGCAGTCATACATACATAAGCCCCACATCATTGAATATTTCGTGTCACAATTGTCTGGTTTCACCAATACCTCTTGTTTCTCACACCGAGCATGACTCACGTGATCTTAGAGTGTAAAAGTAATCATGACATATTTATTTGAGCCATCAATCATGCATAAACATCATACTCCCTTACTCGAAGTACGTGGGTTCTAATTCCTTTTCCAAAACAAAGGATACATAGGTATCCCATCAGCGGGTACGATCCCAACTCTAAAATAATCCATGTCCTTTTGAATGAAAATAAACTTCAAGTGCCCCAATGAGTGGCTTTAAAACCATTATGGTTATCATAAATGACCAAGATACTTTTATGTACTGAAGGATACCATTGACTAAGAATCTCTAACAAATACAGATGATTCTCTATCGATGAAGAACCTCAAATACATATAAAATATTCTCTAGAATTTCCTACATATCAATCATTGATTGTCAAATCTAAAGGAAAGCTCATTTTATACTTGGTAATGTAATAAAGATTCACGAACATAACTTAAATCTATAAAGAGATTCCCGGAGTAGATAATAATTCCCCTCAAAAAGGTTTGATGAGTCCGACCTCCCATCCTCTCAACCAATGCAAATTCCTAAACCTCATTAGTCCACAACTAATGAGCTCCTACCTTGGGAAAGTAGGTCCAAATGGATATGGAATCATTGGATGTTTTCGGTTCTACGAACAAACCCGTTATAAACTAATTGGAATGTTTGAACCTTCAATCAATGAGGTCATCCCCAATTCCAGAGGAAACAAAAAATGGTGAACCTGACGTGAATCCTTAACCAAGTTAAAATAACGCTTTGATTATTTGTTAAGCCCCTATTTAAAACTCAATGAGAGGGCCAAAAAAATAATCAATAACATATTTTTATCATCTAAAAGATGTAGTGGCTGGACTTATCTTGATTATGTCTGTTATATCAAACATGCACTCTTTTCCAAGATCTTATGCATTACGAAAATGGTTTCTCTCAAGTTTACACTCGTGAATATGTCTGCTGTGAAAAATTTTGCTGCAAATGCCACTGCTGCTACTTTTGCTAGATCATCGTCCGCTCTGAGGAAGACATCACCTACTCAGCGTCTTTAACACTGGGTATCAAATGTGCTGGTTAAGGAGTACCATAAAAATGGCACTATTCTGACTCTGGAGGCTACTCGACAAGCCCTCTAAGTCAATAATTCAACCTAGTCGTCCAGACATCGACGACCAACGATCAAGAAGCAGGCAGTACTAACCACCATCTCCAACCGTTTTGGGTCGTTATCCCCGGAACGCAATCACCATTCACTCCCATATTCTGAGGAGGTGAATAAGCAGGTCCCTCAGATCCTTAATTCAAGGAGACAGGAGTCCTTCCCGAGGGCTCCCATCAACAATCGCCACCAGACTCATGCGGCAGTGTGCCCTCAACATGATGAGGGTATCGACTCCAGGCATTCGGATCAGGTTTCTTGAACCCGAGCAGGCAAGACGAACCGCCAGAGGTGAAATCTGGTCAACAGTGAGCAGGTTCTCATCCCTTACATCTTAGGAGAAGTCCACCAACCTAACTTGGTGGCAAGAAACGAGCGGGCACACACACCTGTCCGTTTTAATCCCGCTGTCTAGCAGAGTCGTCTGGCAGCATCACGCTAATCCCGCCAGGAAATTCTGGCGGAGTATTATAGACAGGAACATACACCTGTTTATAAATCATCAGCTAGTCAGTAGGCTCGTCTGACTACATATTATGGAGCTCATCAAACACGTTCGGTGAAGTTCAATCAGCAGGCACATACACCAACTAGTATTGATCAAGCTTACTAACAGTCTCGTTTGGTATCACTCAGAGAAGTCAGTCGGAAAGCTCTGGTGACAAGCAGGAGGCAGACTCAACTCTCTGCCCCCACACTTGAGTACTGTCAGGATTCATTGATAGAAAAAGGAGAACAGGAGCAGGAACACACACCTACTCCAAGCACGGAATGGACGTATATCCCCGTTCCGGTAGCTGAAGTCACCAAGCATATTCTATCAATGGTGAAAGAGCAGAAGCAAATCCCTGCTCATATTCTGGATGCCTGCCAGGATATTATAACAGCTTCAACAGCATCTCAGGGAAAGACACATAAATCTATCCCTACCAGTGGAGTGACAAACCAACAGTTCACTCTGGAATAGACACACACCTCTGTTCCAGTCCAAGAGGGTTGTGGGGCATACTCCCCCATATCATACGGAAAACCTAGTCAGGCACATACACCTGGTTTGAGTGAAGATAATCAGCATAACCTGATCATTTCTCCTAAGTAGGCACATACACCTACCAAATTGAGTAAGAAGGTGTCTAAGAAGAAGACCCACCCAGCACAGTCGATAAATGAAAGGCCCATTTGTAACAAGGCCTTAATCGATGCTGGAGTTATTAATGCACTCAGACAACTATCTGTTGCAACTCAATATTCTGCTCTCTTAGTTCCCAATAGTCGGGACATTAATTCTGAAGGTCTGCATTAGACACTTCCTCATGAAGGCTTGCTTCGTGAAAAATTGGTCGATCTCGAAGTTTCATCTTCAGATGAGAGCCACAAGAACCCTTTGTGTGGTCATAAGATCAAGGAGACAAATGTTTCATCTTTTTCTATAACCCACCATGGTGGTCCTCCCCTTGATGATGAATTTCGCTGCGAAAGTCCTCTCCACAGTAGTGATTCACATTACTTGGAAAATTCTCCAATAGACAATGTAGTGACGAGAAATCCCTTTTATCTTGAGGCACTTGAAAATGTGAAGTCGGTCATGTCTGATGCTTTACCATTAGCAGGTGAAATACTTTCTCAACAAGAAGATAGCCCAGGGTGTAGGCCATTCTTTGAACCACCCCTAAGTCATGCATATTCTAGTTTGATCTGTGATTTCTCTACCAGTGTTGTTGAATCCGATGAAGCAACAAGTAATCACCAGCTCTGGTCTAATCAGGTAGAAGAATCTTCATTGAATGATAAATAGGAAGTACTGAACATGAGAAAACAAATGGTGAAAGGTGAAGTGCCAGTCATGTTTTGGCCTCTGGCTGACTCTCAGTATGACATTCCAGAGATGTTGATGGAAGATGGAATTCATAATATTCATCTCAACATATGGAAAACTCTTTGTTAGTTGAAAAAGAAAGTATTATATTATGATGAATATGAAAATCATGTTAAGATAATAGAAGGGTTACAACGCCAAATTGACTTGGAATCTCTATCAGTCTCTTGATATTCAAAGGATGAAAAGCAGCAGAGATCCCTTTAACGTTCATGCCTTGATGCACTAAGAAGATTGTTCCAGTTAATTGCCAATTCCCCATCTGGTATTCATGTCAGAGGATGGGGTGTTCATGGAGCACTACATTTCACTGTACTCTCCAGTCAGCAAAGCCCGCCGAAAATGGTTTCATGCAATGTTATTGCCCATAGCCGGCCACAACCAATTGGATTTGTGTGTAATCAAAGGCTCGCTCAAATACAAGCCTCAACTAGTTCTTCTCAAAATCAAGAATACGGAGAAGAAGTTGTTGAATTACTCCTGCATCAAGCAAACGAGAATATTGAACAGCCCTCTCATTTGGAGCAAGCACATCACCAAGTGACAGAGGTGTCAGAAATCATCCAATGGTATTTTGAGCCGAGTGATAAAAGTGGATGTCGATTGATGCATCCTGCTAATTTCCGAACCAAGGTCCGCAAGATCAGGAGAGCTTTTAAGAAAGTCTCAGACATAGCATGTCAAGAGCCACCCCAGTTTTCTAGACTGTGGACTCTTTTAAACGAACCCTCAGAATCAAAAAATAGGATTCGAGGAGTTGAGAAAAGACTACATGAACAGCCCCAGTCCACCGGACTGGGGACTTTTTCAAATCCTCAATCCCTCCCTCAGAGAAAGCCAGTCTTATCTCGATTAGGGAAGAATCCTCAAGAGGAACGAAGAGCCAAATTATCAGGATATTTACTCCAAATTATGGTTCATCAAGAAGTTCCTGAGGGATCGAATCAATAGAAGGCAATGTATCATCAAAGACATAGAAGAAGACAATATCATAGAAATGCTGATAGAAGGGATGTGATGCGTTATGCATCAATCAATGTCATCAATGCCATTGTTGCTGATCCCCCAGATGAGGCTCACTCAGAGGGATCAGATGAAGGGGTTCCTGCTCAAGAATTTGTACGCACAGACACAAATGAAGAAGGTGTGCGTACACAAAATCAAAGGATTACCCAGAATCTAGGTAATCCTTCAAGTAACCCACTTCCCCCTCTCTGAAAAGGAGCTAACAAGGGGAAAGGAAAGAATCAGGTTACATACCCTTCCTCTGGAGAAGGCCAATCACTCTCACTAGAGCAAAGATTTGCACAACAGGAGGAAGAAATGAAGGAATTGAGGAGGTTGAATGCAGAACTACTTCAAAGTATTCTTCATCCTAAGCAGGATGGAGTTAGTCAGCCAAGGGAATCTGTTGTGGCTACTGAGATGGATCAAGAATATCCTCCTCTATCAATACACCCTCATAGGTCTAATCCTACGGGTCAAGTGAAACAACAATTGGCAGTGCTACCATCAGTTGTAGTACCGGCCACTACATCTGTACCAGCTCCAGTCATTACAACTGTTCAGGTCCAAGCTCAACTGGATGTTTCTCAAAAGTTAATAACTACTA
Source organism: Viscum album (assembly GCA_963277665.1). NCBI lineage: Eukaryota > Viridiplantae > Streptophyta > Magnoliopsida > Santalales > Viscaceae > Viscum > Viscum album. The sequence continues at coordinate 458,332,157 of OY728136.1, forward strand.
TTGAGTCATTAACAGCTCGGTTGGAAGCTATGGAGGGAAAGCGTTCTCAAATTCAACCAGAAAAGAGAGATTACCCTGAATGGGTAGATTCAATCCCTCCCCCATCAAGTTTTGGTAACCCTGTATTCCCTATTTTAAATGGATCAGGCTATCCTGAACAGCATTTGACGCATTATGTGTCTTGTTGCGATCCTATGATGGGAACTTCGGAACAACAAGAAGCAGTGAAACTCAGATGCTTCATGCGAACCTTGCAAGGACTAGCTTTTGTCTGGTACACAAGCTTACAATCCCGGTCAATTACCAGATGGGAGGATATTCGCCAAAAATTCCTTCTTCAGTTTAGCTCAACATTGATAAAGACAACAGTTTTTGATCTTACAAACTATAAGCAAAGGGAGAATGAAAGGGTCTCAGATTTCATTGCTCTCTAGAAGGGATTAACATATTCTCTAAGCTTAGCACTCCCTCAAGAAGAACTGTTGCCAATCTGTGTGGAAAATCTACATGACGAATTACGCACGCCATTGATCCCTGTGAAATACACAGAAGGGTTTCGAAACCTTACTTCAATCGCTCAACAGATTGAAGATTATCTTATAAAGACTAAGGATAAAGCTCGTGTAATTCCATCAGCTCCAGGAAGGAGAATGGGTAAAGAAGAGACTGCTACAGTTATGCTTAAACAAGCACCTGTACCTACTTCTACTTCAAAACCTTCATCTTGTCGAAGGGATCCACCTCTTGAGTGCCAACAACAGAGGCCGTTTCGTCAAGATGATCAAAGAGATCAAAGATGAAAACAATTTGAGGATTTGAAGAGAAAAACATACTCTTTCCGAAATGAACAAGTTCCTGGTTACTTCATTTTGGCTCTGGAAAATAACTTGGTTTAATTACCAAGGCCCAAGAGACCAAACAAGGAAGGAGATGAAGACCGTACCAACTATTTACCCTTTCATAAAATGTTGGGGAATCCCATACAGGAGTGTTTTGTCTTCAAAGACCTCCTAAAAAAGATGGTCGACTCGAGACAAGTCAAACTAAAAGGCTCTTCATCCCAGGTAGCATGTGTTAATGCTACAGTTCTAGAGGAAGAAGGCGAATGGAAAGAAGTCAAAGGAAAAAATGCGCAGAAATATGATGATTGGATGGTCAGAAAAACGATCAACCAAACTCATTCCATTTTACGAACGCAATTGAAGAAACCAATTGTGCCTTCTACCAGGAATGCCACAGAAAAACCCTCTTCATTAGAGGGAAAATACTCAAAGAAATGGCATGATTCAAAGAAAGAGGAACAATCAGAAGAAGATGAGTATGTGTCAAAGCCTAAGTTGTCTTTTACTCTGGCAGATTTCATGCTATCTACTTCAAAGCAATGGGCATCACCCCACCAAACGGCACAGCCTAAATAGGCTAATCAGGCAAAGTCTTCATCAGATGAAGAGTTGATCTTCAGTTCTATTAATATGATTCAATTAACAGATCCATATGCCAGTCGTAGTTTTAATTTTGATGAGACCGAATTCCCTGTATCAAACAGAGGAATCAGAGGAAGTTACAGAGGCTCAGGATACAGGGGAAGACGTGGATCTTTCAGAGGTCACTATTCCAATTCTACCCCTGCTAGAACTGTGTATGTGGTATAAACTCGTGGCAGAGCCCTTCAACGAGCTCAACAAGAACAAGAAAGTTCTTCCACACAAGGCAGACTTATCCCTAGCACAATTATTCTGGAAGATCGGTTGAAGGTTCCATCTTCTTCCTCTCAGCAAGTAAATAGACCTAATCATTCTAATCTTCTAAAGACATGAGTATTACCAACTCCTATCCTAGTATAAGATGCATCAAATTCCAAAGCATCAACTTCCAAGGTACCTGATAAACCACATGTTCCTGTTGGGAAACGTAGACCTTTGGATCAAAAGTATGATATATTGAAACACCTGGCCCAAGTACCGACCAAGTTATCAATTCTGGATGCCTTGAATTTATCAAAGGATCTTCAGGAGGCACTCATCGAGGCTTTGTCAAGTCCTCAGGAGTTTAGACTGAAATTGCTACAGCTAAAGTCTACCATGTATAGAATAATCCTACAGAATGCCATGAAGTAATATATTTTACTGATGAAGATGAAGATGATGTCATGCATGGACATATCAGACCTTTATACTTATCTGGAAAGGTCAATGGTGTAGACGTCTGAAGAGTTTTCATTGATAATGGTTCAGGAGTCAACCTCATGCCTATTCATACACTTCATCGATTGGGCCTCACGGAATCTGATTTATCTCCTTCTACTTTGATGTTACAAGGATATGATAAAAATGAACAAGAACCACTGGGCAAGATTACACTCAGAACTCAGTTTGGAGATCTTGTATCCAATTTAGATTTCATGGTTGTTGATCAGGATTCAGCCTTCAACATCTTGCTTGGTAGACCCTGGCTACATCGGCATGCGGCTATCCCTTCGTCATACCATCAATGTCTCAAATATTGTTTTGATGGTCAAATTGGGACATTGTATGGTGATAAATCCCCATTCAAGACATGTGAATCTCAATACATTGAGTTGTAATTCTATCACATAAAGGGAAAATACAAATCCGCAACAAGGGAGATTACCAAAGTTAATGCTCTATATGGTTTGGAAAATATTCTAGTAAACCCATTTGAACATGTGAGTACAAATTATGTATTGCCTATCAGTCAAATTGACAGGATATACCCAAATCAAAATACTCTTATGGAAAGATCCATAATTTCAATTATGGAAATCGAGCCAGACAACAAGGGAGAAAGTGGTGATTCACCAGACAATGATGAAAGCTCAAATGGAGATGTCTTCATTTCATCTACTAAAATCCAACAAGTCTATACTTCGCCAATTAGGTCAGGGCAATTTATATCAATGTCAGAGGTAAACGATGATGTCGATTCTCAATCCATCATCTCCTCTTTGTTACTCAAAGAAAACCCTTCATTATCAATCAGGTCGGAAATGGAAGCTTCTTCTTCAAGATGTGAAAATTTTAACATCTCTTCTGACCATGGAAATTATGCTTCATCACATACTATGCAAGTAGAAACAGAAGAAGTAACACATGTTAAAGAAGAAGAGTAAGATCTCAGAGATGCTCCTCCAGCATTTGAAGAGGGTATCTCTACCATCATAGATGAACTCAGAGAAATAAATCTGGGTACAAAAGAAGATCCACACACTACTTTAATCAGTGCGGCCATGACTCTTGAAGAACAAGAGATGTATATTTCCTTTTTAAAGAAAAATCAAGACATATTTGCTTGGAACTATACAGAGATGCCAGGGCTTGATCCTGATGTTGCCACTCATCGTTTGGGTTTTCCAGAAGAACATTGAGGATTCAAACAAGCCGCTAGAAGAACACACCCAACCTATGCTTCCAAAATTGAGGCTGAAGTGGATAATATCATCAAATATAACTTCGTCAAAGAAGTTCAATATCCCAATTGGTTGGATAATATTGTCCCTGTGAAAAAGAAGAATGGGAAAATTAGAGTTTGCATTGATTTCAGAGATCTTAATCAGTATTGTCCTAAGGATGATTTTCCAGTTCCGATTACAGAACTCCTAATTGATGCAACAGCTGGCTAGGAAGCACTTTCATTCATGGATGGATATTCCAGATATAATCAAATCCAAATGGCTCTAGAAGATGAGGAATCTACAGCCTTCAGAGCCCCTCAGGGTGTGTTTTACTATCGGGTAATGCCCTTTGGCTTAAAGAATGCAGACACAACATATCAGCGTGCCATGCATCGTATCTTCAAACCCCTTTTAGGGAAGTTTGTTTAATGTTATGTGGATGATTTTGTGGTCAAATCCAAACAACGTTCTAATCACTTGGATGATTTGGAAGTCATATTCCACAAGCTTCGACAACATAATTTGAATATGAACCCCTTAAAATGTGCTTTTGGGGTAACCTCAGGAAAATTTCTCGGCTTTGTTGTACTCCATCGTGGTATTGAAGTCGATCCTGAGAAGACCAAGTTAATACTTGGTATGTCACCTCCTCGAAATTTGAAATAATTAAGAGGACTTCAAGGAAATTTATCCTATATTTGGAATTTCATCGCCAATTTGGCAGGAAAAAGTTTACCCTTCACCAAATTGATGAAGAAGGGAGTCACTTACCAGTGGACTGAAGAATGTCAAGAGGCATTCGGTATTCTCAAGAAATACCTCTTGATTCTACTGGTACTTATGCCACCTGTTGAAGGAAGACCACTTATCCTCTATGTGACAGCTTTAAAGCGATCATTGGGTGCCTTTCTTGCCCAGAAGAATGATGCTGGGAATGAAAATAGCCTCTACTATCTCAGTCTAACTATGCTCGAAGCAGAAACCCGATACTCAAATATTGAGAAGTGTTGCCTAGCATTAATTTTTGCAGTTCAAAAGTTGAGACACTACTTGCAACATCACGAGGTCCAATTGGTATCTCATAATAACCCGCTCAAATTCATCCTTAGTGGTCCAATGCTTACAGGACATCTGGCAAGGTGGGCAGTTATCTTGCAGCAGTTCGACATTTAGTATGTGTCTCAAAAGGAAATAAAGGGCCAAGCTCTGGCTGATTTCCTTGCTGAACACCCTTCAGTGGAATACACATCTTCAGATATTAAACTCCCTGATGAGGAAGTCTTCTCTATTCAATATAGTCTTAAAACATGGGAAATGTACTTTGATGGTGCTTCCAGAAGTCCAACAGGGAAGAAAATAGAAAATACTAAATTCAACAAAGTTGGATTAGGAATTGTACTCATTTCTCCAGAAAAGGTAGTGTTACCTTATTCCTTCTCATTATTGGAAGGCGGTACAAATAATGAAGCAGAATACCGAGCTCTTATTGCAGGATTGGAGTTGGCGCTTCAAGCACAAGTGAATCACTTAAAGGTGAAAGGTGATTCAGACCTGGTAATCAAACAAGTAAATGGGGATTATTCCATCAGAAAAGAAGAACTAATACCTTTGTATGATTACATCAGAGAGTTAATGGCGGAGTTTCCTTCGGAACCGACATTTTCTTATATCCCAATATCACAAAATGCCCAAACTGATGCACTGGCTAATATAGACACAACTCTGGAAGATCCAAATCGGGACGAGAAAACCATCAGTATTACCCACCATTGTACAATTTCACCTTATGTTCAAGACAGAACAGAGGAAATCAATGAAATTATTCCCATCTCTGAACCATATGGTCATATTACAGGATGGATGACACATATCAGGGAACACCTTCAAAATGGAACACTTCCACCTGATAGAGATGGGAAAGAACAAATCTGGTGACGTGTGGTCAATTTTACTATTTATGATAGCCCAGATCACCTAGAGAAAATTCTCTACAAGCGTGGTTTTGATGGAGTTCTCTTCATATGCGTCGATGGTGAAGAGACAATGGCTGTCAAGAAAGAAGTACATGCAGGAGTCTGTGGTGCCCACCAGTCTGGACATAGACTGTCTGATCAGATTCGAAGGCTTGGATACTTTTGGCCTTCAATGATACAATATTGTGTTGATTTCACAAGGAAGTTTCATTCATGCCAAGTACATGCCAACTTCATTCATCAACCTCCAGAGTTTCTTCATACAGATAAATACTCGTGGCCATTTTCCACATGGGGAATGGATGTGGTGGGACCTTACCCTTCAGCTACGACCAAGCAGTTTAAGTATATTCTTACTAATACTGACTTCTTTTCCAAATGGGCAGAGGCAATACCTCTCAAAGAAGTTAGTTCTAAAAGTATTGTTAGCTTCATCAAGTCTAAAATCATTACCAGATTTGGTGTCCCTCATACCATATTGACGGACAATGGAACCAAATTCTGTTCATCTAAGGTGAAGAAATTGTATCAAGAATACAACATCAAATCCAATCATTCATCTCAGTATCATGCAGCGGCCAATGTCCATATAGAATATTTCAACAATACTCTGTCAAATATACTGCAAAATATGGTGGATAAAGATAAGAGGTCCTTTCCTGATAAACTCTTTCATGCTTTACGGGCTTATCGGACCACCACCCGCACTGTAATGCGGTCAACTCCATATTCACTGGTATATGGAACAGAAGCAGTCTTGCCCATTGAAGTTCAATTAACTTCGCTCAGAGTAGCCTTTTGTGATTAATCATCTATAGATGAACAATCTCAAAATCGATTGAATGAATTGGAACAGTTAGATGAGAAAAGATTGTGCACTCTGCACCACTTGGAAGTCTATCAGAATCGAATAGCACGAGATTTCAACAAAAAAGTTCATCTTCGTTCATTCGTTTAGGGAGAATTGGTATTAGTTCTCAGAACTCCAATGATACCAGGAAAGAAACCTCCTAAGCTTGAACCAAAGTGGGAAGGACCGTATTCAATACATAAGCTCTATTCTAATGGAGCTTATTCTTTAATCTCAATGGATGGAGAACTCATCACTACTCCAACCAATGCCAGATTTCTGAAGAAGTATTTTGTATAAATGCAAAATACACCATCCACGGTCCATGCATATGACCTTAAACTATTTGCATGTTCCTTATGTCCAGCACGATGTTAAACTGCACCATCCACAGTCCATGCATATGACCTTAAACTATTTGCATGTTTCTTACGTCCAACACGACGTTAAACTGCACCATCCACAGTATATGCATATGAACTTAAACTGTTTTCATGTTCCTTGCGTCCAGAATGACATTAAAATGCACCATCCACGGTCCATGCATATGACCTTAAACTATTTGCATGTTCCTTACGTCTAGCACGACGTTAAACTGCACCATCCATGATCCTTGCATATGACCTTAAACTATTTTCATGTTCCTTACGTCCAGCACGACGTTAAACTGCACCATCCACAGTCCATGCATATGACCTTCAACTATTCGCACTTTCATCCAACATGACGGTAAACTGTGAAAAATCACTAATATGTCCAACATTACATTAAAATGTGTCTTCTTTTGTCCTTAATGCATGACATTAAACTGTACAGTCCTCTTTTATGTCCAACATGACATTAAACTGTATTGTCCCCATCGTCCTAACTACATGACGCTAAACTGTATAGAAATCCCTTAATACGTCCTAAATGACGTTAAACTGTATTTTTGTCCCTGCTACATGACACTAAAATGTGCAGCACCAATAGTCCTAACTGCAAGACTTTAAACTGCATAGTCCCTTCATATGTCCTACATGACATTAAACTGTGCATCGTTAAGGTTGTTGTTACCTCTTGTTTCTCACACCGAGTATGAATCACATGAGCTTAGAGAAAATTTCAACCATAACACCCTCTTTGGGTCACTAACCACACATAAGTCCCAACATATTTTTTTAGGTCGTTGTCCCCAAAAACAACTTGATCACTAATTCATTCTTTAATTGAACTACGTGGAATTTGATCCTTGCCTTCCATGCTGGGTACGTAGGCAACCTCCCAAGGTTCAATCCCAAAACCAATCTCTTCACATCGGTTCACCTTCATATGATGTTGATAGGTGAAACCTCTCCCATAATCAATATCTTTACATTGGTTCACCTTCGTCCTTGCTATACGATGTTAAACTGTACATCACTTTTGTCATGTACGAAAATAAACTACAATATTCTTTGATACCCTCACCTGAGAGGGAATCATTATTTACATTTATTTTTAATCATGTTATATTCTAAAAACTTTGTGCATACATGGAAATACCTGAACCTTTTATCTTGGGTTAAACCATCATTGCACTAAAGTCCCCTTTCACCCTTCACATGTATGAACCAAATCTGTACAGAGGGTATTTCTAGAACTACGTGGGCTTGATTCCCATCTTTATGGGATACGTAGGAACGTTTGAGTGTCCCTAAAATCCAGCCCCAAGTCTTTTGGGCCTAACCCCAAATTCCACTTTCAGTCCCCTGGCTGAAAAGTCCCCATGAAAACACACACTGTGTATTTCTTATAATGGTCCGAGCTCTATGACCCTAAACTAAGATCTCTCATACTTTCGTCCCACATGAAATTAAATTGTATTTTAAGAACTATGTATGGCTTGATTCCCATCCTTATGGGATACGTAGTGAAGTCTAGTATTTCAATTCAGGACCTAGCCACTAAATGATTATGGTTAACATTGATTTGTGTATCTCTACATACATTGGACAATACCCATTTTTATGTGTCATAATCCTGACCTTAAATACTTCCAGATCTTCATAACCATTTTCTTGACTTCTAGTCACAAAATGTCCAATTTCTGAGAGTTCTTTTGCCTGACTATGTAGCATGTGCCCTTAGGCGGCCTTGCATAAATAGTCTCCATAACAGATTTGTCAGCCAAAAGATACTATTATTTGACTATGCAGCCAATGCCCTTAGGTGGCCCTGCATAATTCAACCCCCTAATGGGTTTGTCAGATATAGGTAACTTCATTCTTGGGAGGAAAACCTCTTTTGTCCTTATTTTTCTTAATGAAAATATGTAGGTATCCGCAAAAAATTGTCATCCTTAACATATTTGTCCCATATCCTTTTTCATGATCTGAAAGTATTCAAGTCTATGGTTTATATTTTTCTTCCCTATGTTTGGGTTAGACCTTTGTAAGAGTGATATTCATCCATTTCTTTGATAATATTGTTTGGAAATATCTTCTCCATATTCAAGTACCTCTTTCCATATAGCAAAATCTATACTTTGGAAAAGTTGAATCACCACAAACTTTCACTGGCTTCTTAGCAGTAGAAAAGTAAATTTCTGAGAGTTCTTTTGCCTGACTATGCAACACGTGGCCTTAGGAGGCCTTGCATAAGTAGTCTACATAATGGACCTGTCAGCCAAAGGATGCTATTTATTTGACTATGCAGCCAATGCCCTTAGGTGGCCCTGCATAATTCAACCCCCTAACAGGGTTGTTAAATAATGGTAACTTCATTCTTGGGAACTACTTATTCTAATGCCTTTTTAGCTCTTTTTCATATCATTCCTCAGATTCAAATTTTCTTAAGTCATAGTTTACATATTTTCCCTCATACTTGAGTATAGTAATATATTTTTAGATAAATTGTCTAGGAATTGAGTCAATTCTAATTCATTCGGTCAAAACTATTTCGACCTTAAACATTAGCTTCTTTATGTCCGACGTGCATGAATTTAAACTGCCCACAAAAGACAAGGTAACTCTGAATAAAATTCAAGTTCTAGCTCACTAAACATACATTTTGTATGATTTAGGTAATATTGAGAAATTAAAAGATTCAAATTTTGTAGGGTTATTTATAATAATCCTAGTAAAAATCAAACTATGCTTACTAGGCCCATTGGCTTAGGTAAAATTTAAAGTAGGTAGCAGGAAAATACATGCACAAGTGATTGAAGATGAAATCATTCTTTCCATTTAATGCACAAGAGATTAAAAGGACGTCTACAGATTGGAGTCTCTTCTCTTTTCTAGGAAATTTGAGAGGCTATCAACATAAGTCTTCACTTGATGAATAGCATCCCGAGCTTCATCAGCAGCTACTTGAAGCTCATGCACCTGACCAAATTCACTCTTTTGAGCCTGATGGAGTGCTTTCTTGGCATCCAAAATGGCCTTCATACCATTTGTTTGAGCTCCCTCCAGCAAATTATTGAGTTGGTCAAGTTCCCTAGTAACAGCATCTAACTGTTGCTGAAGGTGCATCTGCTGGACGAATTTATCTTTGATCTTATGCTTCAGCTCCTTTATCTTGGTAGCATAGTCAGCTTCAGCTCGGGATACCGTAGCCTCAAATTCACTGATGTTGACTGACAGCTTTACCCTAGTCAGATCTTCACGACAATTTTGCTCCTTCTCCCTTCTTAAGATGACTTGTTTCACTGCGGTATGGATCTCTTGATATCTAAAACCGCCAAGTCCTAGCATGACAAACAGGGACGAAAATCGAGGGATATTCGATGATAGGTCTTCTAAAGGCACCTCAGATATGATTTTCCATATGTTGTTCCATGCCTTGTGTCGTGAAAAGCTGAGCACCTTAAGCACCTCCGAGTCTGATTTGACATTGTCATCATAGGGGGGCATGTAATCTGGGATTAATGCACTTAAGGAAGTGACCTGTTCTACTCCTCCCCCCTGACCCTGGTTGCTTCGCCTTCTACTCTTGTTTGAGTGGAAGTTGAGACTTCACCTCCAGATCTAGCCATTGAAATTGATGGACCTGTTTGATCAATTAAAAGTATGATTAGTTTCATATAACAATGAAAGTTGATTGTCTATCTTGAAAACTCAGTAAAATCATTACCTAATAGTAGATCAACAGCTTGAGTAGACTCCTCCCCATCTTTCCCAGTTTCAACAGGATCTTTAAGATGGGTCTCAGGAGGGTTTACTGGGTTTATCTCCACTTGAGCTAATGTTTCTGCAATAGAAGGGTTGACATCAATTTCCACACCCTCTTCAGGCATTGGCAGTTCAGCAACTTCTTTGGATGGAACTGCATATTATTTTTAGTCATGATTAGAAGTGTAAATTATAAGAAAATTTACTGGATGAAGGATAACACTCACATCCAAGATCTTTTAAATCACATGATAACTTAGCATGATCAAATAATTCTTCAAAAGACATGCCAAGATTCATCATTTCATCCAATGATATTTCAGAATCCTGGTTAGTCTCACCAGTGGAAGCATTTGATGTGTATTCTTGGAAACCCTCATTCTGCAGCCCCTGACCCTAGACAATTTCTTCAGGAAGGATGGAATATTCAGTTTCCGCGGTCGCCAATGATTCTGATGCAGGTGTTATACCTAAAATATCACAGAATGGAATTCAGTCAATGTTTCATTCAACATTTTATGAAGCATTGTTAACTTACCAGCAGTAGGTTCTTCCCTTCTTTCAACAGTAGAAGGAGGGATACTGGGAACAGATGTTGGCTCTTCTCCAGGAGCAGCCAAGTCAGCCTGAATTTGCAATTTTTCCACAGCACCCTCCGTGATCCTCAAAGGAGGATCAGTCCTTTCCCTCAGAGGGGAAATTGAAGAAGCCCCTGCAATCCCAAATAAAATGAGCAATCTTTTCATGGTTTAAGAATCATGATTATTCGAAGGACTTACCACTACTAATGTAGCGTTTAGATGTGGACTTCTTCCTCCGATGCCTTTGCTTCTTTGGCCTTTTGGGAGTATCGGCAGTCTCCCTTATAGTCACTTGAATTGGAGAATGGAGGGCCATGTCCAACTCTTCATTCATGGATTGCTGGCCTGGAGATATCTCGCCCGACTCACAAGGAGATTCAGTATCAGGCCCGATGGTAGTACCACCAGGGCTATACTGTGGTGAAGGAACTTCAGTAGTTCCTTTCCTTGCAAGCTGTAGGGTGAAGAAAATAATTTCCTTGAGTAACAAAGCTTTGACTGAAATCAAGTTGCAAAGTAAACAAGGAAAGAAAACTTACATCTTCAGGAGCCACGTACTCATGCCACTCCTCATTAGTGGCATCGTGATCCATCATTTCCTTCACCCGCTTGGTGATAGGGATAGAATCATCGGTGGCATAAATATAGGTCCTCAAATCTTTGACATAGGCTCTTACTTCATCTGGGTTATCCTTGAAATGAATATTTTTAGGAGCCTGAAGAGTCCCTATTTCAGGAAGATGTAGCCCTTCACATAGCTCCATCCAGATAGTTTCAGTATCGCAGTATACATCCCTCCATGTCTGGATGGCCTCTGGTCATAGATATGTAGGTGTACTAGAAGGCTGTGAAGAAGGTCCCACAACCTTGGATTTTAATTTCTTTCTATCTCCTGCAACTATAAAAAGAGAATGAAAACTTGTTACTCTATAAAGTTACTTGTAATTAAATTGCCTCAATAAAGTAACTCACCAAGAGTTGATGGAGTGGCTCTCTTGATTCTAACAGGAGGATTATATACGACACATGGCCGCTTTGACACATGTTGTATCTCCTGATAATCTGATGAATCAGCCTCGGTTAAAGAATTTGGTGAACCAGCTTCAGGAGTGGAAGAATCACTTGCCACCTGAATTGTTTCTTTATCAATGGTTCTCTTCTTCTTCCCCACCCAATAAACAAGTTTATTCAATATTGCCTCAGGATATGATGCTACCCAGTTTTCAGCATACCATATGGCCAAGTTACTTACCGCTTCAGCATCTAGTAAGTCAAAAACTGCCCTATTCCTTTCCATATCCATTAGCAACCATAGTTGTCGGGAAACCATTGGATGCTGCTCTGACCTGACATGCACTGGAGGAGATACAACAGTTGTCTGCAGAAACTTGAATTGGAGTGCAAATTTATATGAAGCATAGGCCTCACATATAATTTCCCCATCAATTCTGGTGGCCAGTACACCATCTCTGCAGGCCAGCATGTAAGACCTCTGTTCCAAGCTGGCTGATCCATCGTCAACAAATCACCCTGTTGGCGGATTACCATAGGGAAAGAATTGGAATTCCTTATGCATACCCAGCCTTGGCCTAATATCATAGACATTGAGGGACAAAGGACAAACTCTAGAGAAGGCCTGAACAGACGGCCTAAAAGAACTTCCAGGAATCTGTATTCTGTTCTGAATAGCATATGTCTGGAAGTGAGTGGCGATACATCCCCATAAAACTTGGAATGGTTCCACTAATCTCAAAGGAGACTTACCCATATAGATATGGAGTAAGATCCTGTGAATCTTTGTCAGAACTAGGGTATCCAACCCCACCATATTCCTCTCAGCCAACTTGGCTGCAATAACGAAGGTCTCTGGCCTGACGCCTCCCTTCTAATCTCTGACTGGAAAAAGATATACACTGAGCCATAAGGCTAAAAATCCTGCCATATGGGTATTCTTAGGGATTTTATGATTCACTTCATACCCCCATTTCTCAAACTCTCCTGCTTCTAGAGTCGGCCAGAATGTGCCAGGAGCACCTCTCTTATCCACTCTAGGGCAGCTAGTAGGACGAGTACAGGTGGGACCCTTTTCCCTCTTCTTCTTGAGAAACACATCCATCCATTCCTCTAGATGAATATCCCTTCTAGAATGAGTCTTTGAAGTCTTTGAGATTTTGAGCTTATGATAAATCTTCAATAATTCTCGAACCAAATTCGGAGTCTTCTCTGGATCATTCAAGGTTGCCTTTGGAGGGATGAATTCATCATACATGTCACCCAAAATTGGAACCCCTGATATCTTGTAGACATCCCACAAAACTAATTCCTACTTCTCTATGGGTCAGATGGAAAGAATTAGTTTCTAGGCTCCAGCGGCTAAGCAACTCCGGTGCAAAATTATGATTCCTATAAACATACGTCTGCCCAGCCCAGACGGCTTCATAAATTGCAGCTCCCTTCAGATCCTCGACAAACTCTTCACCAGTTTGTCGCACCCAATAAGACCACATCCAAGTTGGATTCACCCCTCCTCCAGAACGGAATTCCCATTTTTCCTTCTAGCCTTTGGATTGATCCATCTGAGAATTTCAAAAGATTGAGGGATAACAATGTGGTTGTAGCTCAGGTTTGTGAGGTTTTAGATCTGGTGCACACGAGCTATGATGCATTATATAGGCTTTCTTTACTGTTCCAGTATTAGAAAATGTTCCTGCGATTGAGACATTTGCTGAAGAAAAGTTGGTATATGACTGAAACCAGGAATGCAGAAGATAGTTCTTTGCCTCTGGAATATTGACATCTTGCAGATGACCATGGCCATACAGAGGTAGATAGATGCTGTGCGGGAAATTAATATGATTCTTCTTCAAGTACTTGGCTAATTCTAGGAGAGTAATTTTACATACGATATAGTAATCATGGACAACAATGTCCATCATATCATCAATTATTTTTCTTTCCAGTTCATCAGCCATTCCGATTCTCGTGGGAGCCATTAGATCTGCACAAAAGTTGAATAATTAACTCTTAAAGTAAGTTAATTTTTCATAAAATTTGTGAAGGAGTTTGAAAAATTGGCTAAGGCATTAAGGTGCACAAGTTTCATAGTTGGCGCGCAAGTCTCCTTCGGTCGCGCAAGTATTGGGCGCGTAGGTATCACCGCACAAGTCCAAATACCTTAACAGAAGCGCGATGCAAGAAACAAAGAAGTGTGGATGAGCGAGAGCCGGGAGTCCACCTGCGCGCTGAGAGAAAAAGAAGACGAGTGAGAGCGAGGTGCTTTTCACAGGGTGAGGCCATCTATTTATAGACGAGGCCGTACCCCTGCACGCCGGACCCTGCGCGCCCGAAGTCCACCTGTGCGCCATACCTTGCACGCCTCTTTCCCTTTGGTTTTCTTCTTTTCTTCAGAGTCACATCCTTATTCTTCCAGATCCAACTCTGAGGGGGGACTTTTTTTTACGCTCCTTTTTCGTCACATTATCTAAAGGAATGGAAAGGGAAATGACTTAGCACAAATTGATTCATCTTTTGAAGAAAACATCAAAAATAAACAAAGGCATGAACAAGGCTTCAAATGAACTTGGGTCGCGCAAGTTCCCTTAATGTCGCACAAGTATACTTGCGCACCGCTTAATGGTCGCACAAGTGACTTGTGCGTCCTCTTTGAAAACCGCTCAGGGTCTTCTTCAGCCTATAAATACCCCCGGCAGGCCCCCCATTTCAGGAGGAATTTTTCCAGAATTTATATACAAAGTTCTAAACGCCCAAGTCTCTTCTTCAAGTCTTCTGAACACTTATAAGGTAATTATTTACCTAGAATGGAAGGTATAAACAAGAGGAATAAGGTCTAAGTGTTATAATTCACTAACACTTGCACGCCTGAGTGTTTTACCCTTAAGGGAAATGGACACACTTGCGCGCCTCCTTACCTACTCATTGAAACTTGTGCGCCACTCTTCTGGAAGTACCTCAGGATAATTCTAAAGGCTTTGGTCAAGGATCGCCCAAGTATTTCACTACTGGTTAACAGTCGCGCAAGTACCCATGTGCCGCGTAGGTATACCTATGCGACCAGGACTTGTGCACCCACGCAGTACCTACGTGCCCCCAGGACTTGAGTGCCCTTATACTTTTGGGTGCCCTTCCTACCCATTTCACCTTTCTTATGCCATTCCACCTCTCCTATTCAAGATCCAGTCTTCAAGACACTCTTCAAAAACATTTATGGCATGTTTTCTTGATTGACTTCCTTATCTGAAAGGATTTCCGTGGAATATCTCTAAAAACCTAGTGATTTACACATATTTATATCACTAAAGTTAGAGAGTTCATTCATTCAACCTCATCCTCTAAGATGAGAGAATCATTGATTTGGGATTCATTTTCTGGAGTAAGCCCCAGTCATAATTTCCCTTAACCCAGGCCTCCTTTTCAAGAGTAAGCCCCAGTCTCAAATATGGGCCTCCTTTTCAGGAGTAAGCCCCAATTCCTCATTAATTTGGGCCTCCTTTTCAGGAGTAAGCCCCAATCATAATTCCCTTAACCTGGGATTCCTTCTCAGGAGTAATCCCCAGTCTTAAATTTCCCAAATTTGGGAATCCTCCTTAGGAGTAATCCCCAAGCCCCTTAATTTTCAAATCCCCTTAACCTGGGCCCCCTTTTCAGGAGTAAGCCCCAAGTCCCTTAACCTGGGCTTCTTTCTTAGGAGTAAGCCCCAGTCTTAATTCCTCTTAACCAGTCTTAATTTACCTTTAATCTGGGCTTCCTTCTCAGGAGTAAAACCCAATCATGAGTCCCCTCCTAATTTGGGCATCTTACTCAGGAGTAAGCCCCAAGTTAGAGTACCCAAATCTCCATGAAGTACATATACCTTTATGGACCTTGTTCCTAGATTTCTTCCCTGAAGTAAATCTTAATCCTCATCTATTTTGGGAAGTCATACATACATAATCCCCACATCATTGCATCTTTCATGGCACAATTGTCTGGTTTCACCAATACCTCTTGTTTCTCACACCGAGCATGACTCACGTGAGCTTAGAGTGTAAAAGTAATCATGACATCTTTCTTTGAGCCATCAATCATGCATAAACATCATACTCCCTTACTCGAACTACATGGGTTATGATTCCTTTTCCAAAACAAAGGATACGTAGGTAGCCCATCAGCGGGTACGATCCCAACTCTGAAATAATCCATGTCCTTCTGAATGACAATAAACTTCAAGTGCCCCACTGAGTGGCTTTAAAACCAGTATGGTTATCATAAATGACCAAGAGACTTTTTTGTACTGAAGGATACCATTGACTAAGAATCTCTAACAAATACAGATGATTCTATATCGATGAAGAACCTCAAATACATATAAAAGATTCTCTATAATTTCCTACATATCAATCATTGATTGTCAGATCTAAAGGAAAGCTCATTTTATACTTGGTAATGTAATAAGGATTCACGAACATAACTTAAATATATAAAGAGAGTCCCAGAGTAGACAATAATTCCCCTCAAAAAGGTGTGATGAGTCCGACCTCCCATCCTCTCGACCAATGCAAATTCCTAAGCCTCATCATTCCACAACTAATGAGAACCTACCTTTGGAAAGTAGGTCCAAATGGATATAGAATCATTGTATGTTTCTGGTTCTACTAACAAACCCGTTTGAAATCGATTGGAATATTTGAACCTTCAATCAATGAGGTCATCCCCAATTCCAGAGGAAATAGAGATACTACATGGGTTGAATTTTGGCTATTTTATATATTGGTTCTATCTGTATATTGAGGCATGAGTCTGATATACATGAATCTATCATGATTTTTGGCTATGATCTATGATTTGGAATATATTGATATAATCTATGAGCTTATTTATGACATACATAACATACTAAATATACACTAGCATTGGTTTAAGAAGGTGGAAAATATTTTTATGAATCTTGGTAAACACATGATATATTTTCATGTGTGTTGTTTTGGTTTTTTTAATATGTTAAGTTCATTATGATAAAAAATCATAAGCAAAAAATAATTTTAACCTCCAAGGGATACTTGGGCTATTGTGGTATTCTAATGAGGTATTTCACACACCCTATATGTATACACCTCATAAAAATAAAAATTGAATTCATAGTAATGTAGTTAATAGAAATAAAATTTTATAGGTGGATTATGAAGTTTAGTGATTCCATGGAGATGATTTATTGGTGACTTTGGAGTTATGTTGATGTGATGGGTTCTGAATTTTTTTATGATATTTTAGTTGCATTGTATTTTAATACCTATATTTGAATCTTTTTTTTATACCTTGTTTAGTTTTATGAAATTATTTAGAATTTATGAGGATATTTATATATTTATTTGATAATGAAGCTTATGTTATTACATTGTGTTTTATTATATAAATTATTTATTATTGATTTGAGTTATGGGGATTTATTATAGGTAAAATCAAACCCCAAGTAATTCATTTACACCCTCAGTGATTTTCATCAGTTTTTGCTGATAGAGGAGTAAACATGAGGTTATTTTTTATTTCCCCTTGGTGGAATGATCTTGGAAATGTTGGATATTTTAGTATTGGGTTTCTTTCACACCATTAATGGGGGTTTTCAGAGCAGTTTGACACATAGTAACTGTCTATCCATTTTTATCTAATTGGATGATTTTACGAGCATTGTGAATGGTATTACAATTGATGATTTTTTATATGAATAATTCATATATTATTTATGATGGATGGGTTGGATGATGATGAATTTATGGAAGTGATATATGGTATGTGGCTCCACTTTCTTGTCATTAATGTACAAAGCCTTGGGTTTTTAGGTAAGAAATCTAGGGAAATTATCATAGGTTTATATTAGAATTCATGGGTGGTCATTCAAGTTTTTTAGGGTAGTTTCTATGATTGGGAATCACAATATGTTTAGTTAGAGTTTATTATATCCCTATGTAAGCATTTATCAGTGATGGATTTGTGTATTGGGTTGACTAGGAATAATAATGGTTTTGATTAAGGTTAGGGTTGTTCATGTAGTGTACTTGGTTTTTTTGTGTCATTATGATTTTCATGATATGGTTAAATGATAAATTAGTGGTTTATTTATGTTTGGATTATTTTTTTTCTTTGTTATTATTTATTTATTCTTATAACATTTACTGAGTGGGGAGCATGAATTTTATATGGACATTTATGCTCGTACCCACAGTTTACACATACATGGAAGTCATTTGATGTCATTTGAAGAAATACTACTAAGTAGATTTATTTAAACTATTGGAAAAGTCAATATTTATGATGGAGGAGGACCCCATCAAAAATAATAAAAAATGATGGGTTATTTGTGATGAAAGGCTTATCCCGTCATAAATAACCAAAAATTTGGTATCAGTTGCGATGATATATGAGTCCCTCCACAAAATCCTTTGGTTCAGAAACACACCAAAACATAGGAAAGATTTATTTGCGATGAAATTCCAAATTCAATTGAAAAAATATTTTTTACGATGTGTGCCTCTCCCACCTCAAAAAGTTGTTAATTGAAAATAAAATAAAATGTCATCACAAAATAATAGTATTTGTGATAGAAGTATGAATTATTTAAAAACTAATATGTCAAGATATTAAATAATAGGTATTTATGGTGGGTATCTTATCACATAGTTATTACTAATCATGTTCAAACCAAGATTTTAAAACCACTTAATTCAGCCTAGTTGGGAATCTTACTATCCTAGAACTTATGTTTTTTTGTTTTTTTATTTATTTTTAAAACATCCAGAAATACTATTTTTTGTTTGTTTGGTTTTTTATTTTAAGAATTAAAAAAAATTTAATAGCAAACATTACAAGTCACAGTGAAATGGGTTTGTATTCGAGGTTGATAACACAGATTCTTCATTATCCACTTAATTTCACATCTAAAAATAAAGTCAATATCATTATTTGATTTCTCTTATATATATATTTTGGTTTTGAACACACATAGAAGAAATATCCCCCTATGGATCTATTTCCACATTCTCTATAGTGAATATGCAATGAACACACTCAATTGAGGCACTCACTTTCGAAACAACCATATTAATTGTATGTTGTTCATCCCTCAATCCTCTCCAATTGTATGCACCATAAATTGATATATTGGAGTGAGAAATGATTTGATAGATTCAAGGATATAGTATCTCATTATAAAGAGCATATTAATATCATCGATCTCCTTCTATCCAATGTACTACCACATCAAGGATGGAAATCAAAAAATATTGAAGAACAGGGTGCCTGTGTGATATCCCCTAAGGACCTATCCCTTAGGTTAGTTCTCTATAGCTATGGAGTTTAGAAGATCATGTTTATTAACATGGAACAAAGGTTGAGAAAACATGAATCAATAAAGGGGATAATAGATTCAAAAAACATAATTTGAATGAAAATAGAAAAAAGCATTAATTAGAATTGAAAATGGATAAAATGAAAAAATTATAGAGGAAATCTAAGTATGATTGGAAAATTATGAATTATTTCTACTCAGAGAAGAAAAAAATATTTATATGTGTCAAGGTAGCAACATATTTATTCTCAAATTCAACAGAACACCGAGTATTAGAAATTTTATTCTCTATATAGATGAGCACTACATGGAATATCTTCAAATTTCATGATCAATTTAGTTGAGAGCATCTTAATTACTTTTCCCTACCTATAAATTTGTTTCATGATCTGGCTCCATACATCTTTGAGAAAATTTGAAATAGATTTTTTTGTGTTATTTAACAGTTTTAGTATAAAATGAATGCTAAATAATCATGTGAGTAGTTGCAAAATGAGTTTATCACTTCACATGTTGGTTTGGGCATGGATGTCACCACATAATGTTTTTTATTTAGAAAAAATGTAAGGGGGGATCGGGAAGCTCCTAAGCCTTGGTCCAAGAATCGACAAGAAAGTGAAGGTTGAATCGAATTTGTTTTATCATTTCGATGAGCACCTCATGTTTATTTTCATGCGGCCTCAGAGCTTCAACCACATGGGCTATTGAGGTCTCACCGACCTTTAGAATACCTACCTAGAAAATAGAAACAAATAATTTCATAAATCCGGCTTCCCTAGATTTTATTTCTTATTTTAAATATAATTTGTATTTAAGTTTTATTATTGTGTTTTCATTTCATCATTTTTTTATTCTTTGGTGTTGATAATGGCATAGATAGGCTGGATTTTTTTAGCGAGGTATCGCAATGGAAACCACTTGGATTTTTCCAGTGTGGTAACTTCTTCACACACGGTCACTTTGAGACTTTATGAATTTCAACCTGCATTGTAAGATCCCAAAATTATGGTGAGGTATGTACTTGTTTAAATTATGGTTTAATTACCCTAATATTGTTTAACGAATTGTTTACTGGGTGTATGAGGAGGCTCAGTGGTGTTTCATCTGCTCAGGATGAATAATAAAGGAGAATCGGGTAATCCAGTGCATGTTGCATAGTTGGTGCATGGTTAGTAGTAACTGTGCACCCAAACTATTCTATCTAAGAGGAGGGGTTCATGTTTAAGTAAACTATGAAAGGGGGAATCCAAACTATGTGGGTTTGGACAGAGCTATCCTGCATGGTTTTTTAAACTATGTGGGCTCCCGAGGTAACCGTGTGAACTATCCTCTCTTGGATAGAGGCTGGCACATGGTTGGCTCACATTTTGGAAAACTGTGCATCAAAAAATTGCACCTCATTAAAAGTGGGATCTTATCATTTTCCCCTTTGAGATTTATGAGTTCTGACCCTATTTTATTTCTCATTTAACCTCTAGTAACCCTAGTGATGAACCAAAACGCCCAAGGCTTCCCAAGGACCAATCACCTTCGTTTCTAGGCCATTTAGAGTGCCATTGGGTGAAAATCGAAGCTTTGAGGGATTCTAACAATCACCTTCCTCATGTTTTTAGAATTAGGGATTTTAGAAATTTTTGTCTCCTTCTGAATCCCTAAAACCCTATATTACATTGGATATTAGGTTGGGAATTTTAATGGTGTTTTGATTTGACTCAAAGGCTAAGGTTGAGTGTGCAGTTTCCTTCATAATTGAGGTAGGTGTTCTATAAGTTATATACCATAGTCTCAATGTTTTGTTTTTTATGTATGTGGTTGTGATTTGGGTGTTTTCTTGTTGTTAATTTTATTCTTTAGTAAGATTTGTCGAATTGGTTGGCTAAGGGATGGATTGAAACCCTCACAGTCCCTGTGGGATGCGTTGAGATTGATTAATGCCATTATAGGGCCACCCATGGGGTGTTCCATTACCCAAACATGGAAAATGGTAATTTTAAACATATAATTGTTTTGTAATGAGGTGGGTACCTTGATAAATGTATTGAAATATTGGTTTGGGTTATGAAATGGAATAAGGGTAGTTGTTTCTAGTTGTTAACATGGCATAAGAGGTTGTTTGTAATATTGTGAGGGGGTTAAATGAATTAAGATGAATGTGTTAAATGACTTATGGGTTGTAATGGAAACATTCAAGTGAGTTAAGTCATATAAACGGGGATGTGTAAACAAGATAAGGCATAATGATGGGTTATGTATTTAATAAACTATAAATTGTGAATGATGTGTGTATTTATTGAATATGGTTTATTGAAATAGAATTGTAATGAATGGTTATTAAATCATGTGCATATGGATTAGTGGTGTTTGGGATATTATACTGAGCCTCCTCCCATGGGTCAGGTTGGACCATGGATATAAATCCCACCCTTAGAATTCATGGGTTAGGGAGTCAGACTGAGACTCTAGGCCCCTAACACTTTAATTGGATGAGACTACTTGGACTGAGGCTCTAAGGTAAGTGTGATGTAATTGATTTTGAAATGGTTTCCCTAGTGGGATAGGGAATTTGACTTATTTCCTTATGCATATTAGTTGAACAACATATAATGTTGTGGTATAAATGAATTTCCTAACCCATGGAATAAGAATTGAAATGGTTTAAGTGAATAATGTTAATTAATGGAACCTAGCTTATCTTTTGTTTATCTTGTGATTAATTTAGTACATACATACATTATATCTTTAGACTGGATATTTTTTATACATTGTTAGTGGTTTCCTACTGATTTGTACTAACACTCTACTCAGGATGCCATTGGGTACCTGAGTAGATTTCATGGTTGTGGTTTAGGATAAGGGAAAAGGCCCAGTGCTAGAGGGTTGATTTGGGTATGGGTTGTGCATGGAGGAGGGGAACATGCTTGGTGCCAGAACCCATTTTGGTGTATTCTTTAGTTTTTATTTTTTTAGGTTTTTCTTTACACTTGATATTGTGTTTACATTACATAGTATGTTTACTTTTGGTTGGGGGATAGTACCCAAATTTGGGAAATTTTGGTAATTCTTGTTCATTGTTTATTGATTTTTGCTTCCTTTAATTCATCTTATCTACTGTATAATACTCTAAAAAAGAGGGTATAGTCTCCCTACATGATCTATTAGACCCTCGCTACTAGTCGGTAGCCTTTGGTATATAGGGAGGTGCGCCTGATGTCATGTGTAAACTTGACTTGGGGTGCCAGTTTAGTGGCCTCTAGGTTGGGGAAATTACAAAGTGGTGTCATAGGGGTTATTTTTTGTTGTCTTACTATTTAGGGAAACTGGATTAGAGATTAGGATGTGTTAGGATCTTGGTAATGAGCTCATTCTTGGGAGCATCTAACCCATGTATGGGGGTAAAACCCAAGACTATGGGTGGCATTATTGTTCTTGATGTGCGTTGTTACAGCTGAATGATATTTCACCATTGGGTGATGTACTTGTTGTGTGATGTGACCATTTTATGATATTTTTATCATGGCCTAAATGGAACAAGGTTGTGAATTTATGTATCATTTTAAGTACCCTAGGATATAGGTGTCATGCATCATGGTAGGGTTACATGGGGAAGATGTGTGAGACATGAGGGATAAAATACATTTCTTTTTCTTTGATTTTTTTTGAAAGAAGTGGTGCTTAATAAAGATAATTCAAATGAGTAAATGAAAGTAATGTGAAGGAATAGTTAAATAATGGTAATTAATTAACAGTTATAAATGTGTTAAAATGTGGTCTTGGTATTTTGTAAAAATGGTAAGGTTCCTAAGTGAGAAATATTTATGTTGTGATAGTAAAGTGGTTTAAAAATGGTGCTTAATGAAAGACTTGTGACTATGTTAGTTGGTTTACACCATGTTGACCATGACCCATTGTAGGGATGGTTAATGGTAGTGAAATAGGTGTGATAATATCATTTGGGATAGTACATGTGTGATGGGTTTTTATAGCTATTGGAGAGCCCTATTTCTTGCAACTATGGATGCTTTGTGTTATGTGTTCTAAGGTGTGTGTTTGGAATTATAGGAAGATTCCACCACAACATCATGTGTCTGTTGGGTGAAAAGAGGATGTTGAAAAGAATTATCTTCTAGAAATGGATCAAGGAAACCCATTGAACTAGGTTAACATAGGAGAGGAGAAGTTCTGTGAGAAATTTTATTGTTTTATATAGATGATGGAATGAGACCTAGGGAAGATTGTGCTGAGTATGTTCGAGATGACCAGGGAGTTTCAACTGTAGCACCCTCTAACTTTCACTGGAGAGGTTTGACCTGATACATCTAAGTTTTTTATAGAGTCTATTAAAAAATTATTGATCACTTAGAGACTCCTCCTGATTAGAGAGTCAAGCTTTCATCTTACATGCTTTGGGGTCAGGCAAAGTGCTGGTGGGATGTTTTGGCTCAGACCCAAAAGGATGATGGTATGGTATGGAAATATTTCCATGATTTTTTTAGAACATTTCTATTTGGAGACCTTGATAAATGAGAAGGATACAGAATTTATGAGATTAACCCAGGGGTCTATGTTAGAGATGGATTATGGTGGTCATTTTACTAACTTGCAATGCTTCATCCTAGCTTTGGTAGGGGATGAGGCAACTACGGCGAGATGTTTCCAGGATGGACTTAGACATGAGAATAAGTCCCAGGTGAATATATTCCATTTGAAGAGGGTTTATGAAGTGGTGGATCATGAACTTATTAGAGAAGGGAATCTTAAGGAGGCTTCAGGTGGTAGACAAAAAGTTCCAGTTGGGTGACTTGGTGGTGCATATTTCGATAGTAGGAATTTCTGCTTTAAGAGTTTACACTAGGGTAATGGTGGAAAGGGTGGTCAAAAAAGGGAACCATACTCCCAAGGTAGTGATCTAGTATTATCCTATTAGTGTGGTAGGTCGGGACACATACACAGTCAGTGTCTCCAACCACCAGTTGAGTGTCGAGTGTACGGAAGGTTTGGTAATGTGTAGAGGTTCTATAGGAATCCTCAATAGATGGGTACTGATAGAGTATCAAGACCAATGTAGAGTATAGGTAGGGGCTTAGTTACCCCATATCAGGTAGACAATTGAAGCTCTATTGACCATAACAGTTGTGGTAATGGATAAGGTACTCCAAGATGAGAGAATCCATATCAGCAGAGTACCACAACACTAGGAACTTATACCAGATCCTAGGGTAGAGGGGCAAATCAACTTTATGCAGTACAATCAGCAACCATAGGTGGTGAGGCTGAACCATCGACAGTTCGAGGTATGATTTTTGTAGCTTCCATGATTTATAGTGATTTATTTGATATAGTTTCTTCACATTATTTTATATTTTACTTGTTTTTAGTGTCATGGGCCTAGAGGTGGAACAAATATGCAGGGTTATGTCGATCGATACACTATTGGGGGTGCAAACAAAAAATATACGACAATTTAAGGAGTGTTCCATTGAGGTTTGTGGATACTACTTTCTTTGTGACTTGTTTATGCTAGAGATGTCAGGTTTTGACCTTTTTTTGGGCATGGTTTGGCTATGGTTATACCATAACCATATTTACTGTTACCATAATAGGGTGACATTCACATCCTTGTAGGGGAATACTCATGTTCACCTTGGGGAATAGGATAACCAAACAGGCCATGCATGGCCAATCTGTTAGCAATTGGGTGATCTCACAACCTAGGTGGCTTGTATTATACTTAATGATGGGGAAGTGGAAAAGATCTTCTTCCCTCCTATGGTGGATCAATTCTAGGATGTGTTTTCTAAGGACTTCTTAGGGTTTCCACCTGAGATAGATGTTGAGTTCATGATAGAGTTTCTTTCAGGGAAAGAACCAGTTTCTATTTTTCTATATATAATGGTGTTGATAGAACTCTAGGAACTTAAAAATCAGTTGGAGGAATTGGAGAAAAGGGGTTTATTCATCCGAGTACATCACCATGGGGATCTCCAGTCATTTTTCCAAGAAATATGATGGATATTTGTGGTTGTGTGTTGATTATAGGAAGCTAAATCAGATGAAATTTAAGAATCGATACCCTATTCCATGAATCAATGATCTTTTTGACTAGTTGAGGGGTGATTATGTGTTATACAAGAATGATTTGAGGTTGTGGTATCATTAGATGATGGTGAGACCTTTTGACATACCATGTATGGATTTCAATAGCAGGTATGGTTTGTATGAGTTTGTTGTGATTACATTCAAGTTGAATAATGTTCCAACAGTGTTTATGAACCTAATAAACTGAATATTTTACCCATACCTGGACCAGTTTGTAGTTGTCTTTGTGGATAACATATTGGTGTACTCCAAGACTCATTACAATCATACCAAACATCTTGACATCGTCCTGAGTACACTAAGAGGGCATAGGATATACACCAAGCTATTCAAGTGTCACTTATGGATCGAAAGGTACATTTATTGGGTCACATAACCTCCAAGGAAGGTGTGTCGATGGACCTGAAGAAATTAAAAGTTGTTTCATCTTGGAAGCGGCCCATGAATGTTTTCAATTTATGAATTTTCTAGGTTTCATGGGTTTTTATTGAAGGTTTATCAAGTATTTATCCTGCTTAGAAACACATCTTTTGGGTCTAAGCAAGAAGGGAATCAATTTTGAGTGTTCGAAATCTTGTGATAGTGATTTTCAAGAGTTAAATAAGTGGCTAAAAACTTCACCAATTTTGTTCCTACCCAATCCATTTAAGGGGTATACCTTGTTTTGTGATGCATCTGGTGTAGGGATTGGGGTAGTGTTGATGTAGAATGATCGAGTTTTTGCATATGGTTCATGGAAGTTGAGCTATCATGAAAAAAATTACCCTATGAATGATCTTGAATTATTCACAGTGGTTTATACCTTAAAATGTTGGTGGAATTATGTTTTGGTAGATATATTTACCATGTATACCGTTTATAAAATACTTAAGTATATTTTATCCCGACATGATTTGAACCTTCAATAGTGAAGATGGGCAGAGTATATGCAGTCTTTCGATTTTGAGATGGTTAACATGTTAGGAAAGGGGAATAGTGTTACAGATGATTTGAGTTAGAGAACTCAAAATCAGGTTGTTCAGAAATCTGGTTTCGAGTGGAGAATGATGATTTTTTTTGCTAAAATACATCTAGAGGTTTAGGATGGGAAAGTTAAGGTGACCCTCACATCCTTGGTAGTTTATTATACCCTTCTGATCTGGATCAAGG
Source organism: Viscum album (assembly GCA_963277665.1). NCBI lineage: Eukaryota > Viridiplantae > Streptophyta > Magnoliopsida > Santalales > Viscaceae > Viscum > Viscum album. Next base: position 458,358,689 of record OY728136.1, read on the forward strand.
AGAAAAAATATGAGTATCCATAGTGTTTGGAATTGAGGGAAAGTCTTGAAGGTGGGGTGTCACCTTCCAGTTGGACCATTGGTAATGATGAGATCATTTATGTTCACGGTTATGTTGTTGCACCAAATTGTATGTGGTAAGAGTTTATGTGAGAGTTCCATGCCTTGAAGTGGGAAATGCATCTGGATTTAACCAAGATGTACCATGATATTTGTAGGCAAAATTGGTGGCTAGGGATGAATAACAAAGTTGCAGGTTTTGTGCCATGATGTTACACTTTCCAGCAGGTGAAAGCTGAGAATCAGCAACCAGGTGGATTGTTAGAGCCATTTCCCATTCCAAAATGGAAATGAGATGATGAAATGATAGATTTTGTGGTGGGTATTCTAAGGATTCCTTAGAAGAATGATGTGATCTGGGTAGTGGTGGATCAATTGACTAAGGTGGAACATTTCTTACCGATCATAGATACTTTCACCATTGACTAGTTGGGTGATTTTTATGTTTGGGAGATAGTATGGTTTCATGGGGTGCTGTGAACTATAGTTTTAGATCATGATCAGCGGTTCACTTCATGATTTTGGTAGGGGTTACATAAATTTCTTGGTACCCAAGTGTTTTTGAGTATGGATTTACACCCATAGATGGACGGCTAATCAGAGCGTACTATTTAGGTTCTAGAGGAAATGTTGAGGTCTTGTGTCCAAAATTTTAGTGGATCATTGGAAAAGAACTTGTTATTTGTTGATTTCACCTATAACAATGGTTACTAGGATACAATTCATATGGCATCTTATGAGGTGCTCTATGGTATACCGTGTAGATCACTATTGTGTTGGATGGAGGCTGGGGAATCAGAGTTGTTAGGATCGAGTCTCATGCAGGGGACATTAGAGTAGGTTTAGTTGATTTGGAAACAGATGGATACAACTCAAAGTGGGAATAAGTCATATGAGGATTGAAATCACCAACCTATTGAGTTTATGGTGGGTGATATTGTGTTTATTCAGGTGTCGCCAAGGTTGGGTCACCATCGGGTTTGGAAACATGGTAAGTTGGCACCCAAGTACGTGGGGTTGTTTGAGATAGTGGAAATGATCGAGCTGGTGGCATACTGATTGGATCTTCCATAATGTTACAGTGGAATGCATGATGTTTTTCATCTATCAGAGCTTCGATAGTATCACCCTGACCCATCTCACATGATTGATGTTAATGATGTTGAGCTTGAGTTTTATGTGTCATTCGAGGAACATCTGGTTCATATTATGGATTATAGTGAGAAAGTCTCATAGGAAAAGACTGCACATTTGGTTCAAGGTTTTGGAAGCATAGTAATGTTCAGGATAAAACTTGGGAGAGGAATATGGATATGCAGGCCCAATGGTCAAATCTTTTCACCTTTGACCTTAGTGATGCTTGGGAAGGGTGGCTTAGAGATGTGCTGTTATAAGGTGGGGAGGTTGTAAGATCCTATAATTCTGGTGAGGTACGTCCTTGTTTAATTTCTGGTTTAATTACCCTAATGTTGGTTAATTAAATGTTTACCAAGTGTATGAGGAGGATCGGGGGTGTTCTGGGGGTTCAGGACATTGAAGGAAGGGGAATCAGACCATCTTATGCATGTCTCACAGTTGGAACATGGTTAGTAGTAACTGTGCACCAAACCATGCTAGCCGAGAGGAGGGGTGCACAATTAATTAAACCGTACAAGGGGGAACCCAAACCATGTGGGTTTGGATAGAGCCATTCTGCATAGTTGGTGCATAGTTTGTTAAGCCACATGGTCTCCCCAAGTAATCATGCGACCTATCCTATCTTGGACAGAGGCTAGTGCGTAGTTGGTGCATGGTTTGAAAAACTGTGTGGCCAAACCATGTGCCTCATTAAAAGTGGGATTTTACCCTTTTCCCCCTTCGGGATTTATGATTTATCACCCAGTTTTCTTCCTCATTTTACCTCCATCAACCCTAATGATGAACCAAAATGCCCAAGGATTCCCAAGGACCAATCTTCTTTGTTTTTAGGCTGTTTGGAGTGTCGTTGTGTGAAAATCAAAGCTCTATGTGAGTCTAACACACCTCTTACTTCTCTTTTTCACATTAGGGATTATAGAATTGTTATTATTCTTCTAAATCCCTAAAAACCTTTTTTTTCAGAAAATATTAGGTTGGGGATTTGAAGGGTTTTTTTATCCAACTCAAAGCCTAAGGTTGAGTGTGTGGTTATCTTTGGAATCAAGGTATGTGGTCTACAAGTTATATCCTATAGTCACAATGTTTGGTTTTTGTGTATGTGGTTGTGATTTGGGTGTTTTCTTATTGTGCATTTTATTCCTTAGTAAGATTTGGAAAATTATTTGGCTAAGGGATGGATTGAAACACTCACGGTCCACATGGGATGTGTTGATATTTATTAAACCCATTATAGGGCCACCCATAGGGTGTTCCATTACCCGAACATGGAAAATGGTAATGTTAAGCATTTAATTGATTTGTAATGAGGCATATACCTTGATAAATGTATTGACATGTTGGTTTAGATTATTAAATGGAATAAGGTTAGTTGTTACTAGTTGTTAACATGGCATAAGGGGTTGTTTGGAACATTGTGAATGGGTTGCATGAATTAAGGTGAATGTGTTAAATGACTTATGGGTTGTAATGGAAACATGCAAGTGAGTTAAGGCATATAAATAGAAATGTGTAAAAGGGATAAGGCATAATGATGGGTTATTCATTTAATGAACTATAAATTGTGAATGCTGCATATATTTCTTGATTATGTTTTATTGAAATGGTTATGCAATGAATGGTTATTAAAGCATGTGAACATGTCTTGGTGGTGTGTGGGACATTGGACTGAGGATCCTCCCATGGGTTGAGTTGGATTGAGGATCTAACCCCAACCTTAGAATGCATATGTTAGGGAGTCAGACTAAGGATCTAGGCTCCTAATGGTTTCATTGGATTAGTCTACCTAGGTTGAGGCTCTAAGGTAAGTGTGATGTAATTGATTGTGAAATGGTTTCCCAACTGAGATAGGGAACTTGACTTATCCCCTTATGCATAGTAGTTGATCGACATTGAATGTTGTGTTGTAAATGAATTTCATAACCCATGGAACAAATAATGAAATGGTTTAAGTGAATAATGTTAATTAATGGCACCCAATTTATCTTTTGTTTATCTTGTGATTATTTTAGTACATGAATACACTATCTATTTGGACTGGATATTTTGTAGACATCATTAGTGGTGGCCTACAGAGTTGTACTCACACCCTGCTCAAGCTACCATTGGGTACCCAGGCAGATTTCATGGTTGTAGGTATGGATAAGAGAAAATTCCCAGTGATGGAGGGTTGATTTGGGCATGGGTTGTACATAGAGGAGGGGCCCAGATTTTGTGTTGGAACCCGTTTTGGGGGGATTATTTAGTTCGTCTTCTTTGGGGTTTTCTTTACACTTGATACTGTGTTGACATTACATAGCATGTTTACTTTTGGTTGGGGCTTGTACCCAGTTTTGGGAAATGTTGGTAATGAATGTTCATTGTTTATTAATTGTTACTTCCTTTACTTCATGTTATCTGTTTTGGATTACTCTCACAAAGAGGGTATAGTCTCCCCATGTGATCTACTTGACCCTTATTGCTAGTTGGTAGCCTTTGTAATATGAGGAGGCACGCCTGAGGTCATGTGAAAACTTGAATTGGGGCACCGGTTTAGTGGCCTCTGGGTTGGGTACGTTACATGTATTTAAAAAAAATGTTTTAGTGAAGAATTGTGTTCCAATAAATTTTAATAAAATGAAAAAACAAATTGAGTCATAATTTAATAACTTCAAACAAATTGATTTCAAAATAATTTCAAATTCAATAAAATCTACCTATTAGATTTTTGGAAACACAAAATTTCCATTGTTTAAAAATGAAATTCTAATCCAAATTGAAAATCAAAATTCACAAGTATTTTTTTTCAAACAATTTCATTTTTTGGATTTTTATTAAATTCAAACATTAATAAATCAATTGAACCCAAAAAATAAATCCATTAAAGAATATCGGTGCCTAGATCGGATCAAATAATTTTAATTTCAATTTAATGTGTATATTCCATTTAATTCAAAAAAATGTTTGAAAGAATTAATACTCAAAAATTAAATACCTTTAAGTATTTAATTCCAACATAAATCAACAAATCAAAATTCACATTTTAAATTTATTTTTAATTTCAATTGTTTGGATTCTCAATTAACCAGAAAAAAGAATATATCAATTAAAACCATGTTTAAAGACAATTTTCAATAAATTCAAAAATTTCAAAAAGTATTAAAAAGTAACTATTTTTCCTGAGATTTCTTTAATTAATAGGGCAATTTCAAGGAATGGTAGACAAAAAATGTTGAAATTTTCAGCTCACATCACTAGAATTGAAGACGGGTGACCAAATAAGTTGTAAATGTTTTTTGGATCGTTACTATAAGTATTTATGGGGGAAAATATTTACGACGAAAAGTCCATCGCAAATAATCTAACCTATATAAGGTTCCCCACCACCATTACTCTAATACAAGTTCTAAACTCCTATTTTGGTTACTCTCTAGTTTATCTTTGTATAAGTAATAATTTTTACAGAGAATTTCCACAGATATTTCGTTAGGATTGTATTACTGTTTTCATTTCAGCAAAACATCGTTTTTAAGGTATTTAATTTAAACTGTTTTAATTGTAAGTTTCTTCACTTTTTTGTATTAGTAATATTTAGGAATAATTAGTAGAAATTAGTAGTAATTGATATTAATTATAGATAATTCATACTAATTTGTAATAATTATCAATAATTATTAATAATTACTAGTAATTAGTTGATAATTAGTAATAATTAGTAAATAATTAGTAATAATTAATAATAAAAAATATTAATTAGTAATAATTAACAAAATAATTGTAATAATTACCAATAATTAGTAATAATTACAAATAATTAATGAAAATAATTAAACATTAGTAATAATTAATGAAAAATCTATAATAATTAAAATAATTTCCAATAATTAGTAATAATTTATGAAAACTAGTAATAATTATTAATAATTATCGATAATTTGTAATAATTAGTAATAATCATAAGTAAATAGTAATGATTACCAATAATTAGAAATGATTAGTAATAATTTACAATAATTCATAATAATTAGATATAATTACCAACAATTAGTAATAATTAGTAATAATTAGTAATAAATATAAATAGTTAGTAATAATGATTGATAATTAGTAATAAGTAGTCACAATTAGTAATATTTGGTAATAATTAGTAATATTTAGTAATATTTAGTAATAAATACAAATAATTAGTAATAATTTCATGACCTGAACCTTGTCAAGGCTTGATTCGCAACTACCCCAAGCCCGCCTCCATAGTCCAGGGGGTAGCGACTAGCGTCGAAGGCACAATAAAGTTAGGGAGGCCTTTTTCTAAGAACCTGTACACACACACAACCAACTTAGTGAAAAAGTGCAGAGAGAAGGGAGAAAAAGATGCAACACTTCTATAAATAAACCAAGAATGCATGAACCGCTATACAATACAAGTATGGTAAAGTAAATTGAATGGGAAAAGAGGAAAAATACATGCCCAACTAGAAAAGTGCCATAACTTGGTAGTGACTAAGAAAGTAAAATAGTTGAAAGATCTCCACTCCTAAATCCCAAGATACGGCCACCGTATGCGGTCCAAGAACCTATATCCCTATACTCCTACGAAGTCACGATCAACATGTTTGTCATCTACATAAGGCATGAAACATGTGGGAAAATCCCATGCAGGGGGGAGTATAAGAATACTCAGTAGGATTATCTAAAAAGGTAAAGGGGGAGTCATAAGAGATAATTAGAAAAGGAAATCAGTAGATAAGACAAGGTACAATAAAAGGAGCGTAGCTAAACCCAACAAGAGAGTGAAGTAAGATCATCCAAACACAATGAGCTATAAATAGTGAGAATATGAACTTATCATCGAGTCTTCGCTGCCTATAATAGGAGAGTAGACTCATCCAACCACGAGAAGTTAGAAACAGAAAGAACATGGAATACCCCACGTGTCTTTACCTCTCCTAGAAGGAGAGTAACCAAAAACCAAGGAGTGTCTACTAGAAATACACTATAGGAAAACGGTCGTTTCGCGTCGGTTTAAAAACCACCGCGAAATGTCTTAATTTTTTTTAACTTTTTTTTTAAATTTTTTTGAGGATTAGCAGTGGTTTTTTAAAAAACCGCCGCGAAATAGCGGCGATTTGGGAAAAACCGCCATGAAATGAAAGGAAAAAAATAAAAAAAAACATGAGAAACCCTGAAATCACTAAAACGACCATAACTTTTGATCTGAGCGTCCGTTGGAGCGCCATGACCAGTCAAATAGAAGCTCATGAAGAGATCTAGAGGCATGTATAATCAAAACTGTGAGAAAGTATAAGGTGCGGAATATATGAGAGTTATAATAAAGTTAAAAAAAGTTCTCCAACTTCAAACGACCATAACTTTCGCTCTGAGTGTCCGTTTGGGCTCTACCACATATCAAATCGAAGCCAGCAAAAAGAGCTATGCACCAATTTGACAGAAGATCTCTTGTGTCATGTTTTTCGACACCAAAAACCTCTCAAAAGGCCTCCAAAACCCCGTTTCTGTCACCAGTGTCCCTTCGAAATTGTCTTCAAACGGACCTAACTTTCGATCCACGTGTCAGTTCGGACTCCTCCACCTGCCAAATCGTAGATCGTTCCATGAGCTTCAGTTTGACTGGTTGCAGCGCCCACATGGACTCCTGGATCATAAGTTATGGCATTTTTAGTGGGTATTGGGTTTGTTATGTTTTTCGATGCCTCGTTTCTAGCACCCGTTCCCCGTCAGTTATTTTTTAGATGGTCGTAACTTTCGATCCGCCGGTCCATTCGGTCTCTTTCACCTATCAGCTCGAAGATCATTTTAGGATCTTTGATTTGACTGGTTGCGGATCTGGAATGAACTCTCAGATCATAAGTTATCTTCGTTAATACAAGTCCAATGTTTATGTCACTTTATGACCGTTTTGACGGGTTTTAACGGTTGCTCCATTTATTACAGTTTATTTGGGTTTCCATGACTTGTTATCTTTATCAATGGTTTTTTGTGGGTTATTATGATGATTATGTTGAATTCTTAAGGGGTTTTCCAGAGTTTTCATGTGTTTTCATGCGTTCTCATGCTTTCTAATGCTTCCTTCTTCATGCTTCTCTATCTGTTTTCATGCATTTTCATTATTTTTCATCCCTTATCACGCCTTTTCGAACTTTTTCACGTGTTTCTTTTATTATTTATTATTTATTATTTATTATTTATAATATTCTTTAATTTATTTACTATCTATTAGTTGTTACTGGTTATTTATTATATATTATATATTATTTATTATTATTAATAATAATATTTTATTTATTATATATAATATATAATATATAATATATTATATATTATATATTATATATTATATATTATATATTATATATTATATATTATTATTTATTTACTGTTTATTATTTATTATTTATTATTTATTTATTTATAATTATTAATTATGTGTTATTTATTATTATTATTTATTATTATTATTATTTATTATTATTTATTATTATTATTTATTATTTATTATTTACTATTTATTATTTATTATTTATTATATATTATATATGTATTATTATCTATTATTAATTGTTGTTTATTATTTATTATTCATTACTTATTATTTATTTAATTATAATTATTAATTATGTGTTATTTATTATTATTATTATTATTTATTTATTATTTATTATTTATTATTTATTATTTATTATTTATTATTTGTTATTTGTTATTTATTATTTATTATTTGTTATTTATTATTTATTATTTGTTATTTATTATTTATTATTTATTATTATTTATTATTTATTATTATTTATTATTATTTATTGTTTTTTATTTATTATTTATTATTATTTATTATTTATTATTTATTATTTATTATTATTTATTATTTATTATTTATTATTTGTTATTTATTATTTATTATTTATTATTATGTATTATTTGTTAGTTATTATTTATTATTATTTATTATTTATTATTTATTATTTATTATTTATTATTTATTATTTATTATTTATATTTATTAGTTATTATTTTATTATTATTGTTTATTATTTATTATTTATTATTTGTTATTTATTATTATTTATTATTTATTATTTGTTATTTGTTATTTGTTATTTGTTATTAATTATTAATTATTAATTATTTATTATTTATTATTATTTATTTATATTTATTAGTTATTATTTTATTATTATTTTTTATTATTTTTTATTATTTATTATTTGTTATTTATTATTATTTATTATTATTTATTATTATTTATTATTTATTATTTATTATTTATTATTTGTTATTTATTATTTGTTATTTATTATTATTTATTATTTGTTAGTTATTATTTATTATTATTTATTATTTATTATTTATTATTTATTATTTATTATTTATTATTTATATTTATTAGTTATTATTTTATTATTATTGTTTATTATTTATTATTATTTATTATTTGTTATTTATTATTATTTATTATTTACTATTTGTTATTTGTTATTTGTTATTAATTATTAATTATTTACTATTATTTATTTATTATTATTTATTATTTATTATTTATTATTTATTATTTATTATTATTTATTATTATTTATTATTTATTATTATTATTATTATTTATTATTTATTATTATTTATTATTTATTATTTGTTATTTATTATTATTTATAGTTTGTTATTTATTTTTTATTATTTTTTATTATTATTTTTTATTATTATTTATTATTTATTATTTATTATTTATTATTTATTATTTATTATTTGTTATTTGTTATTTGTTATTTATTATTTATTATTTATTATTTATTTATTATTATTTATTATGTATTATGTATTATGTATTATGTATTATTTATTATTTATTATTTATTATTTATTATTTATTATTTATTACTTATTATTTATTATTTATTATTTATTATTTATTATTTATTATTTATTATGTGTTATTTGTTATTATTTATTATTTGTTATTTATTATTATTTATAGTTTGTTATTTATTATTTATTATTATTTATTATTATTATTATTTATTTATTATATATTATATATTATATATTATTTGTTATTTGTTATTTGTTATTTATTATTGATTATTGATTATTGATTATTTATTATTCTTTATTATTATTTATTGTTTCTTATTTATTATTTATTATTATTTATTATTTATCATTTATTATTATTATTTATTATTTATTATTTATTGTTTATTGTTTATCATTTATTGTTTGTTATTTATTGTTTTCTATTTATTATTTATTATTTATTAAATATTCTTTATTATTTTAATTTCGTAATTTTATTATTTTATTATTTTATTTTCATAATTTTATAATTTATGTAAATGTTATTATAATTTATTTGTTATTTATTATAATAAACAATAAATAATAATAAATAACTCAATAAATAACTAATAAATCAATAATTATTAATTATTAATTATTAATTATTGGTTATTAATTATTGATTATTGATTATTGTTTAATTATTATTGAGTTTATATCTATTAGTTATGTTTTATTTATTTTTTCAATTAGTATATATAAGTATATTAAATTCTGTTTATTAACCACATGATGAGCTTGCTGGAGTGGTAAAGTCTTTGGAAAATATGCAAGAGGTTAGGGGTTCAAATCTCACCAAACACGGTATTTCTTTATATTGCATGGGCATGTGCATGGACATGTGCATGGGCATGTGCATGGGCATGGATAAAGTAAATAAAGTAATGCGAATTAAATGAAATAAATAAAATAAATACGAAATAAATATGAAATAAATAAAATAAATACGAATAAATAAATAAATAAAATAAATACGAATAAATAAATAAATAAAATAAATACAGGGCCTGTCTTCTCGGCAGTGATGGATGATACACGGTACAGATGCCATGACGTGTCGGTGGCCTTCATGTGCCTAAGGGGTCACGTCGGTGGCTGTTCCTATGGTTTCATAGCTCTTTTAGGGCAACACGTGTTGTATTTCATGGGCTGCGGTGCCCTCAGGGTGGTCTAAACCCATCAGTATGTCTCGTGTCAGACGCCTTGAAGTGCAATTCCACCCGGGTGGCAGGTTGAATCCTTTACAGACGACTTAAATACACGACAAGGCATTGTAAGTGGGAGAGTGGCCTTGCTACCACGATCCATTGAGATCTAACCTCAGGTCGCTTCGATTCATCCCTCCCTATGCTTAAAGACGTCTACAACCGAAGAGGCTTCTAATTTCCACAGAATGGTTGTGTGGTGTTGCCCTCCGGGTCGTCCAAACCCCCCCAGTATGTCTCCCCGTCAATGTTGATGTGTCGTGGTGGGATTTTCGGAAATGCATAAATGTCTCTAGGGGGTGAATGCTTGATGATTCATCCCGTGCCTGGGGCTTGTCTTGCCTGAGGTAGTGCGCCATAAAAGGGCTTACAATGAGCTGGGGTTTGTCTCTTGTGAGATCCTACGGACTGACAATCACGTCCGGACAATGCCATCTGAGTGAGTAAAAAATTTTAAAAAGTAAAAAAAAATAAAAAAAATAAAAAAAAAATTGAAAAAACCACCGCTAAAAAACCACCGCGAAACATTCTACGAAGACATAAATAAATAAAATAAATATGATCTAAATAAAATAAATAAAATAAATAAATAAAATAAAATAAATAATTTTAAAAAGTAAAAAAAATAAAAAAAATAAAAAAAAATTGAAAAAATCACCGCTAAAAAACCACCGCGAAATGTTCTACGACTGTTTTGAAAACCGCCGCGAATAGTTTCCCGACGCCCAATTTAGCGGCGGTTTTTCAAAACCGCCGCCAATCAATTTAGCGTCGGTTTAAACCGCCGCGAAATGGAAAATAAAACCGCCGCTAAATCCGTATATTGCCGTAGTGATAGAATATATATATATATATACTTAGTAAACAAAACCCAAATGAGAGAGTAAGGGGATCTCTATCTCACAGATTAGCCCAAGAAGAAGAGTAGCCAATAGTTAAGAAGTATCCACCAACGATGCCGAGCATCCCACATGTCAGCCTTGAAATACAAGTTAAAGGGACTCAATCACCACACCTTGATACTATCCACTTTGGGTGACACTGTCTCGCCTTCACAGATTTAGGTCGTGTTACATGGATGTATCTCTATGGGGAAAGTGTCCCTCTTCCTTGAGAGTCCAAAGGTATGTCAAAGGACGCCATTTCATTATGACACATAACTGAAAGATCGTACCTCAAGGTCGAGGACCCATGCCTAGCCTGACTAGAGGGTTCCACTCAGAATCACCATCGGGGACCCACTACCCATCCCAGCTAGAGGGTAAGCCCGAAACTACCATCGGGGACCCACTACCCATCCCAGCTAGAGGGTAAGACCGAAACTTCCATTGAGGACCCATTTCCCAACCCAGTTGGAGGGTAAGCTTGGAACTGCCATTAGGGACCCACTAGCCAGCCTAGCTAGAGGGTAAGCTTGGAATTACTCTGACCATCCTTGTTGGATGGTATCTCCCAGAAAGCATCAAGGAGCTCCATTGGTCATCTCTGCAGGATGGTATCTCTTGGACAGCATCGAGGAACTACATTGAACATTCCTGCCAGACAGTATCTCTCAGAAAGCATTGAGGAACTACGTTTGTCATCCCTACTAGATTTTAAGCCTGAGATAATCTGATGATATTGTAAGATCATTTCCTTCATTGAATGTCACCCTGAGATTGGCGTAACACCTAGAACATCTCTCATCGCATCTCTAAAGCCACTATAGAGGGCACCATAATGTTCTTTGTAAAAAAACACTTAGGATATGCTAATCATGGGCCAAAATATGAATCTAAATGAATGAGATATAGTAGATAGAATATTCATAAAGTGGTACACAATGTGTGTGGGGACCACATGATGTGTCACCCCACCTCGTCGCTTGGCCGTGTACCCAGGCATACTCGGGTACTAAACTATACACTAGTTCCCTAGGCATGCCAGTGTACTCCCAGAGTACATGGAGCATCTAGTCAAAAGGCCGACAAGTGCATGACACTCATCATTTATTCAGAGGGACAAAAACATAATTTCACTAACATGTCTCCATAAACAACCCCATAACATTTGACTATGTCACTTCATACATCTTCTCCACTCTCACAAGAGTCGATGCTGACCAAGCCGTGGGTTCTTTTCGAACGAAGAAAAATGATATTCCACCAATATTCCTTTTATGTTTACATAATAAATGATATCATGAAAAGGCTTTGCAAATCTAAATGAATCACACCATTGTTATATTTGCATAAAAACACACAAGATTGACTATTTATTAGCTCCAAATGGACCTCCGATGGAAAATTTGTATGTAACCACAGTATGCTCGGATGGAATCTCATGGGGCCCACACCTCAATCCTAAAACAAATTATATGTATTGCATCATTGCAATGCTTACAAAAAACACACATGATCATCTATTCATTTGTCCAAAACAGACACTCGGTGAAAAAGATACATTTCACTACAACACACCCGAACTGAGATTCATGGGGCCCACAAATCAATTTCATTTTAAGCATATGAAATTAATCTTAAAAATTATGCCTAAAAGCCAAGTTCATGACACCACTGACAGTGTGTCAATCAGATGTTCCATTTAGAAGATATGTCTATTACAAGATTTCTTAATAATAATAATTATATTATTATTATTAAACTTAGGAAGTTTGTTTAACTGATCCTCGAGACCATGTATTAAAATTTACGAGATAATTTAAAAATATATGTCTTGATGAGAGGAATTTGTGGTCATAGACAACACATCAATCAAATGCCCATATTAGGATATATGGCCATTGAAGTCGTCCTGGCCTGACCAAAACTGGTCTGACCCGTTATGGTCAGACTACTCCAGTTGGCCCAGTCCATTTCTCTGTCCCATGAACCATCCATGTGGCTTGTACCACCTTCTCCCAGACCAGCCCAATGGCCTTATGCCTCATTATCCCTCTTCCTCGTTGGCTGGTTGACAACTTCAACACGACAACCCCCATGACCTCGACTCATGTCGCCCCTCGATCGCCCCACCTAGTAGTGACGCGGCTCCACCATCACCCCCTTCCTCCATGCTCTAGGTCACACCCTGCACTCCATCTTAGCCACTCCCACTGGCTCTCGACCAACTGGCTGCTGCTGGTTCATGCAGCACAACTGCACTGCGGTGCCACCGCCATCGACTCTCCGGTGGTCCCTTCCACAGACCACCGGTCCTCGTTCGATAGTCCAAACATGAATCTGCAAACAGATTTGAAATCCCATGATGAGATCTTCACAACACCGACCTCCGCTCAATGATCTAAAGGTGGGTTGATGTGCTGAAAACTAAATTTCAATAATCGTAAAGAACAGATGAAGAATGTGAATTTAAATAGGGTTCAAGAATGGATTGGTGGCCATGCTAGTTTTTCCATCTATGATGGATAATAAAATGAAAAATTAAATGGACAAAGAATGGATTTTTAATCAACAACTTCAATTGGAAATTAAAAATGGAAGAAAAACTACCTTGATTGATCCATTTATCGCTGATGACATGTTCACCACACTCCCGCGGTGATTCATCGAAGATCCTTTGGTGGTTTTTCTTGATTTTTCTAAGAATGGGGAGGGAGAGAGAGAGATAGATAATTAGGGGATAACCCTAATTATAATATCTTATGTTTTTATTTATAGAAAAACACTGAAAGACCCACCAATAGTCACGAAATTTGAAACTTCCATGCCCTCTTATTTTATGTCGTGCCTAGGTAAAACACCCCATTACAAACCCAATGACAGTATCATATTTCCAATCCGAGTCTCTGATAAAAAGTTATTTTATTTGGTGTTTGAGATAAAATAATTAATTTTATTTATGATTTTTTCCATGGGTGGATTTTCTCATAGAAGTCCTGCGCTGAAAAAAATTATACCCCTCCTAGGGTAAAAACCACTTTCTGGACTCAATTGTGGACTCATATTTCTTGATCCTAGTTACCATTTGAGAGTTATTTCATTTCCTTTATGTGCATAGTATAAAATATAATTAATATTTTATAAAATTAATTCTGGGCACACCGGGCCTCAGAATTTCATGTCGTCTTAGCACCTAATTCTAGAAATATAAGTAGAAATATTCCAAAATATTAAAAAGAAAAAGAACAGGTCTCTAAATCATTCCCTCCTTAAATATTTTCATCCACAAAAAGTAAAACTAGGGAAAAAACTTGGGATACTGAGCCCACACTTGACTCTCCTGCTCCTAGGAAAACCTACACATTTCTGTGCTTCCATAACATGCGAACCAAAAGGATGGTCTATTATCATAAGGTCTATTCCTATTGATGATGTGTGTAGGAACATGCATGTATCACCTCATCTATGACACATGAGATTTGGTGTGTGCCCACTCTATCTATTGGGGGGGTAGGGAAAGGCGGTAAGAAACCTTGCCATTTCTTTGCACAGTCCTGAATGGCCTGATGAAACTCAAGGGATAGATTTCCTCCCAAGATAAACTTCTGTACCCTGCATCATGAATGGAATAATTTTTTTTACCTTGAATAAGGTCTCGTGATTACCTCCTTCATAATATCCATCTAGTAAAACGCCTAAGGATATTTTGTCACACAAGATTTCACAGTAGATGCATCATAACTGATACTCTCTTACACACTAGAGGAGTGAAGGAGTCAACACCATAAACTGAAGAAAAATTGTACCCTCTTACTCTTCTAGGGTCACCTGAAAGGAAGCTAACTGCTCCAAAACTTCCCACACCAAGTGAGCTTGATACTTTCTTCTAAGGGAATCTGCTACAACATTTACCTTTCTTGAAGTATATACTATCTCAAAGTCATATTTCTATAGGAAGTTCAACCAGCATCGCCACCTCATGTTCAAGTCTCTCTTGGTGAAGACGTACCTGAGACTCTGGTGGTCCATACAAACCACCAAGCGTTATCCCAAAAGATAGTGTCTCCACAATCTCAAAGAGAAGAAAACCAATTACACCACTTGGTAGTGAGTCACGTAGTCCTGTTCATGGGGTCCCCATCACCTTGAACTATACTTGATAACTTCTGCATCAAGGTTGACATTGAGTATGAAAAGGTACCAACAAATAGGGAAGGTGAGTAAAATCATCCAAATACAAGAAGATAGGCATAAAAAGCATGTGAAATACCCCGTGCATATTCAATTATCTTGGAAGGAAAATAATCCCAAAACCAGGAACTCCACCACACCCAATAGTGGCATTCCAAGAAAAATGTGTCAAGAAGGAAAAATCCACTGTTAATGTTTGGACTTACTCTAACACTTCATCGCACAACCTTGCCCTGAACACACAAGTCAGAGGGACTCTTCCACCAAACCTCAATACTGTTAACTTTGGCCTCACTGACTCGCCCTCACGGTTTTTCTCACATCACAAAAACACATCTTGGTGGGTTAAGGACCCCTCTTCCACGTGCATTCAAAGATACATCAAACAACACCAACATATGGTTAAAATGACGCCCCACATCACCCTAAAAACACATAAAGCAAGAAACAGAGAGAAAAGGGTACCTTACAAAGTTCCTAACAAGTTCTAATGTAAAAAAGTACAAGAGACATAGAGCATACCTATTATCATATCGTGCACTGTAGGATCGTAGACATAAAAATCTTGTGGCTGTCTGTGGTCCCATCTGCCAGCTTTCTGAGCCTAATGTGGGTTGTATGGTGGTAGTGGTGGTGGAAGTACCTCATAATGTTGCGCCCCACCTCCATATTCTCATTCTCCTCTACCAACACCATCTCTATAGGGACCACCCTATCCCTGCCTGGGAGATCCTCGATAACAGATCTGCCTCTACCACGGTGGTACACCTGCTGCCTCTCTGGGGTTCTCAACACATTTGGTTGGGTAGTCTTGTTCCATGTAAATTTTTCCGTCACAAGCGTAACACCAACCCTCTCCGGGATGACCCAGTGCCGGCTAACCACGTTCAAAAGTCTGATAATGAAAATATCTCCTACGTCGAGATCTTATCGACTATCTCCCACTAGTTGTGGAAGACATCTCAGCTCTGTTGCACCCACTGCCACAACCAGCTGTATGATATCCCTCTGACAAAAAACTCTCTATCACTAACACCTGCTCTAACACCTCTAGAAAACTCTCTGTCACTAGTGCCTTCTCAACAAGTGGAGGTGTTGCTAACTTCCCGCATAGAGGAAGGGGATCACATGATGGATCCTGAACTGAGGCCTTGTTGCTCACAGGGTCATCATCATTAACCAAAGCTGGTATCATGGTTGGCTATTGTCACGGAGGCATCCTAAATACATCAAGGAGTACCATAGTCAAATGAGTATATATATATATATTTCAACAAAAATGGAGATATGAATCAAGAAGGATAATCAAAGACTCAATCCTATATGATGCATGTACCATTGTTCCCTGCAACAAGTGTCTTAGGGTCCCGAGTGGACAAACGGGTAAACAGGGTCCTGGTGAACGGATACGTCATCCACCCATACCATCACTGGACTCTCTGGCCTGATATTTTCTCTCAAGACACTTTGACATTGTTTCCCTAAACCCAACCAAGAAATTTTTAGGGAAACTTATGAAAAACGTCCCAAGGGTAGCACCACCTTTGATACCACTTTGTCACGACCCGACCCATGATAGGGCTTGAGCCGAAACTAACCCAAGCCCACCTCCATAGGCTAGAGAGGGAGACTAGCACTGAAGGAACATGAAACTTGGGGAGGAATTTTCATAAGAACCTATACACACACACACACACAACCAAATCAATGAAAAAGTGTAGAGGGGATAGAGAAAAAGATGAAACACTGCTATAAATAAACCAAGAATGCATGAACTGATAAACAGTACAAGTATGATAAAGTAAAATAAAATGAAAACGGGTCAAAATATATGCCCAAAAAGAAAAGTGCCACAACCCGAAAGTGACTAAAAATGTAAAATAGTTGAGAGATCCCTACTCCTAGATCCTAAGCTATGACCGTCGTACGCGGTCTAAGCACACATATCCCTATGCTCCTCTAAATTCACGATCAACCTGTCTGTCATCTGTATAAGGCATGACAGGTGCGGGAAAATCCCATGTAAGGGTGAGTATAATAATACTCAGTAGGAAATCCTAAAAAGGCGAAGGGGGATCTGTAAGAGATACTCAGAAAAGGAAAGTAGTAGATAGGACAAGGTACAGTAAAATGATTGAAACTCAACCCAACAAGAGAGTGAAGTAAGGTCATCCAAACCCAAGGAGCTAGAAATGGTGATAAGATGAAATTTTCGTCAAGTATTTGATACCTATAGTAGGAGAGTAGACTTTTAAAACCACGAAAATCTAGACACAGAAATCATGTGTCATTCCCCGCGTGTCTTTGCCTCTCCTATAAGGAGAGTAAAAAAACCCAAGGTGTGGGTACTAGAAATTGAATATATATATATATATATATATGACCAGTCAAAGAAACAAAAATGAGAGAGTAAGGGGATCTCTATCAAATAAATCAGACTTAGAAGAAGAGTAGCCAACCACCCAGAAGTATCCACCAACGATGCCCAACATCCCACTTGTCTGCCCTACACTGCAAGATAAAGGGAGTCAATCACCACACCTTGATACTACCTGATTTGGTCAGCACTGTCTCTCCCTCTCAGATTTAGGTCATGTCACATAGAATCATCTCAATGGGGAAAGCATCCCTCTTCCTAAAGAGTATAAAGGTACGTCAAAGCACATCTCGTCATTGTTCCACATAGCCAAGAGACCGCGCCTCAAGGTCAAGCACCCATACCCAGCTCGGCTGGAGGGTTTCACTGAAAACCGCCTTCAGGGACCCACTGCCTAGCCTAGTTGGAGGGTAAGCCCAGAACTACCATCGGGGACCCACTACCCAGCCCAGCTAAAGGGTAAGCCCAGAACTGCCATTGAGGACCCACTACCTAGTCTAGTTGGAGGGTAATCCCAGAACTACCATTTGAGAGCCGTTGTCCATCCCAATTAGAGGTTAATACCAGAACTACTTTGGCCATACCTGCTGAATGGTACCTATAAGAAAGCATCGTGGAACTCCACTGGCCATCCCTGTTGGTTGGTATCTCTCAGAAAGCATCGAGGAACTACACTGGACATCCCTACTGGATGGTATATCTCGGAAATCATCGAGGAAATACATTGGTCATCCCTACTAGATGGTAAGTCTGGGATACTCTAATGATATTGTAAGATTGTTTCGATCATCGGGTGTCTCCCATGGATAGGCATCACACCTAGAACACATCGCATCACATCTCAAAATCCACTACAGAGGAAACCATCATGTTCTATATGGAAAAAAACTCTGGATAAGATACTCATAGACCAAAATACAAATCCAAAAGAATGAGATACGAGAGATAGAAGATTCATAAAGTGGTACACAATGCGTGTGAGACCCACAGGACGTGTGACCCTGACTTATCGCTAGGTCGTGTACCCAACCATACTCGGGTACTAAAGTGTGTACTAGTACCCCTAGGTGTTCCAGTGTACTCCCATGGTACATGTCACATCTAGTAAAAAGGACAATGAGTGCATGATGCTCACCGTTGATCTGGAGGGCCAAAAACATAATTTCACCAACACATCTCCTCAAACAACCCCATAACATTTGACCACATCGCTTCATACATCTTCTCCACTCACACAAGAGTCGATGCTAACCAAGTTGTTGGTTCTCTTAAAACACAACAGAATGATATTCCACCAATATTTCTTTCATGTTTCCATAATTAATGATATTATGAAAAGGTTCTACACAACCAAACAAATCACAATGTTGCTATCTTTGAGAAAAAATACACAAGGTCGACTATTCATTCTCCCCAAACGAACCTCCGATGGAAAATTTGCATGTCACCACAGTACGCTCAAATGGAATCTCATGGGGGCCGTGCCTTGATACCAAAACACATTATATGGATCACTCCATTGCGATCCTTACAAAAAAAACACATGGGATTGACTATTCATTTGTCCAAAATGGGCACCCAGTGAAAAAACTACATTTCACTACAACATGCCCAAACTGGGCTTCATGGGGGCCACACCTCAATTTTAGTTTAATCACCTGAAAATGGTCTTGAGAAGTCCTCCAAAAATCCAAGGTTGTGATACTGCTGATGATACGTCAATCAGACATTTCATTTAGAAGATAGGTATGTTACAAGATTCCTTAATAATGATTATATTATTATTATTAAAATATGGCATTTTGTTTAACCGAGACTCGAGAACAAGTATTAAAATTCCCAAGATTATCTAAAAATATCCTTCTTGGTGAGAGGAATGTGTGGCCGAAGATGGAACATCAATTGGATGCCCATATTAGGAGATATGATCATTGTAGTCGTCCTGGCCATACCCAAACCGGTCCAGCCCATGTTGGCCAGACCGCTCTACCTGGGCCGGCCCGCTCTGGTAAGCCCAGTCTATTTCACCGGCCCGCAAACCATCCGTGCGGCCCAGTCCTTCTGGTCCTAGCCTAACCCGTTGTCTCTCTGCCTCACTGGCCCTTCGCCTCACTGGCCAACTGACCGCATCAACGCAGTGACCCCCGCGACCCGACCTCATGTTGCCCCACCTGGCCACCACGCGACTCCACCGTCACTCCCGTCTACCGCACTCCGGTTCTTGCCTCATGATTCACCTCAGCTGCTCCCACTGACTCCCGACTAACCGGTCGATATTGGTTCACGCAGCACAGTCGCACCACGATGTCTCCGCCGCCGCCGGCTCTCCAGTGGGTTGATGTGCTGAAAAGTAAATGGCAACAATCATGAAGAACAAACAAAGAATGCAAATTTAAACAGGGTTCAAGCACAAATCGATGGTCGTGTTAATTCATCCATCAATGATGGATAAGAAAATGACAAATTAAATGGACAAAGAATGGATTTTCAATTAAGAACTTAAATCAAAAGTTAAAAATAGAAGAAATCTTACATCGATTGATCCGTTTATCGCTACCGACGCGTTCGCCTCGCTCCCGCGGTGATTCACCGAAGATCTGTTGGTGGTTTTTTTTGATTCGTCGAAGAATGTGGAGGGAGGGAGAGAGAGAGATAGAGAGAGAGAGAGATAATTAGGGTATAAGCCTAATTCTAATCTCTTAAGTTTTTATTTATAGAAAAACACTGAAATCCTAGCCAACGGTCATAAAATCCGAAACTTCCGCGCCCTCTCATTTTATGTTGTGCCTAGGTAAAATACCGCCTTACGAACCCAACGACAATCTCTGATTTCCAATTCAAGTCTCTGATCAAAAGTTATTTGATTTGGAGTTCGAGATAAAGTAATTAAGTTCAATTATTTTATTTACGATTTTCCCATGGGTAACTTTTCTCATAGAAGTGTCGAGCCGACAAAAGTTATACCCCGCCTAGGGTAAACACCACGTTCTGGACTCAATTGTGGCCTCAGATTTCTGATCCAAGTTACCGTTTGAGAGTTATTTTATTTTCTTCATGTTCATAGTTTAAAATAAACTTAATATTTTATAAAATTAATTTCGGGCACACCGGGTCTCGGAATCGCACGCCGTCTTAGCGCATAATGCTGGAAATATATGTAGAAATATTCTAAATTCTTACAAGGAAAAAACCGAGTCTCTACAAATAACTACCAATGATTAGTAATAACTACAAATAATTAGTAATAACTACAAATAATTATTAGTAATTAATAATAAATACTAATAAATACCAATAATTAGTAATAATTGGTAATAATTACAAATAATTATCAATAATTAGAAAAAATAGTAAAAACTAATAATAATTATACAAATAATTAATAATAATTAGTAATAATTACAAAAAATTACAAAAAATTAGTAATAATTAGTATTAATTTGTAATAATTAATAATAATTACCAATTTATACCAATAATTAGTAACAATTACCACTAATTGGTAATAATTGGTAATGATTAACAATAACTGGTAATAATTTGTAATAATAAATAATAATTATCAATAATTACCGATTATTTATAATAATTACCAATAGTTTGTAATAATTCATAATAATTACCATCAATTAAAAATAATTACAAATAATTACCAATAATTAGTAAAAATTGGTAATAATTTGTAATATTTTCAGATTATTAGTCCCAATTAATCATAATTAGTAATAATTAATAATAATTAACAATAATTAGTAATAATTACAAATAATTAGTAATAATTAGTAATAATTAATGAAACATAGTAATAATTAACAAAAATTAGTAACAATTACAAATAATTACCAATAATTAGTAAAAATTACATATAATTACAGATAATTAATAATAATTAGTAATAATTATTAATAATTATTAACAATTTTCAATAATTGGTAAAAATCACCAATAATCGATAATAATTCATAATAATTTCCAATAATTACCAATAATTTATAATAATTGGTAATAATTAGCAATAATTTTCAATAACTGGTAATAATTAATCATAATTAACATTAATTAGTAATAATTAACAATAATTAGTAATAATTAATTTAAATTAGTAATGATTAAAAATATTTACCAATAATTAATAATAATTAAATAAAATTGGCAATAATTAATGAAAATTAGAAATAATTTGTAATAATTACCAATAACTACCAATAATTAGTAATAAATAGTAGTAATTAGCAATAACTACCAAAAATTTGTAATAATTTTTAATAATTAGTTATAATTATAAATATATAGTAATAATTAGAAATAATTAATAATAATTAGTAATAATTACAAATAATTATCAATAATCACCAAAAATAATTTAAAATTAGTAACAATTAATGAAAATTATTAATAATTAGTAATAATTAATAATAATTATTGATAATTAATAATAAATAAAAAATAGTAATAATTAGTAATAATTAACTATAATTACCAATAATTATAAATAATTAACAATAATTACCAATAATTACAAATAATTACTAATAGTTAATAATAATTATCAATAATTACGAATAGTTACCAATAATTGGTGATAATTACTGATAATTAGTAATAATTACTGATAAATGGTAATAATTACCAATAATTGGCACTAGTTAGTAATAGTTATTATAATTAATAAAAATTACTAATAAATAGTGATAATTAGTATTAATTACTAATAGTGACCAACAATTAGTAGTAATTTGTAATAATTTGTATTAATTTATAATAATTAGTATATAATATTTCTATGCTCTATTATTTTTTGGTTAGTAATAATTTATGATGTTTGTTATACTTACCAGTAATTACAGTTATTTGGTAATAGTTACAAGAAATTTTTAATTTTATTTTTTTTCTAATTTTTTTCTCGGATCATCCCTTCTATCAGAATAATAATAAAAAATATTTTTATTTTCTATTTTTTATAAAAATATGGAATAAGAAGTATAAAACAGATTTTATTAGAAGTTCGTGATTGGATAAATCATCATATAAATCCAAATGGTTTTGGTATAAATACTATATATATTGATAGTGTTGATTTTTTTTTATCATTTACATCATCAAAATAATAATTTGTTTCAAAAGGGATAATTAAGTTTCCATGTAAGAAATGTAATCTGAGGAGATTTGAAACATTTGATAGCATTGAGGTTCATCTATTGAGTTTTGGTTTTTAGAAAGCTTAAATTTTTTGCTATCAACATGATGAAGAAAATTCAGGAGAAGATACAAATAATTTGGTTCTAGATCCATTTTAGTTTTAAACTTTAGTGTATGAGGTTTATGGTCCGTCTTTTCAAAAAATAGAAACTCAGAATGATGATTCAAATCCATAGTTAGAGCCATCTCAATTTTTTGAGTTGCTAAAGTCTACTAAGGATGCCTTATATCCCAATTGTAAGATAATAAAATTTGAAGATGGTTATTAAATTAGATAATGGATTTTCAAAGAGTTTTTTTGGTAAGATATTCTCTCTAGTTAAGTCAATGTTACTTGAAGGAACTATGTTACCTATAAATTGTTATAAAATTAAGTGGTTGGTCCATAATTAGGGTCTTGATTATGAGAATATCAATGCATGTTCAAATAATTTCATCCTATATTGTATTGAAAATTTGTAATTAGTTAATTATCCTACATGTGGAAAATCAAAGTGCAAAGAGGCACACCAAGGTAAAATTCAAAGAGATGGACCCCCATCAATGATATCAGGTATTGATTTAAAATATATTGTATATTCATTACCTTCTATTACCTTTGGACTGACTATAAACCAATAAAAAATAAATCGCTTTGGTAAAGATCACAATTGGATAAAATAAAGTATTTTGTGGGATCTACCATATTGGTTAGATTTTTTTGTCCATAACATGTTAGATGTCATGTATATTGAGAAAAAACTATT
This sequence comes from Viscum album, assembly GCA_963277665.1. Lineage (NCBI taxonomy): Eukaryota > Viridiplantae > Streptophyta > Magnoliopsida > Santalales > Viscaceae > Viscum > Viscum album. The sequence continues at coordinate 458,382,308 of OY728136.1, forward strand.
TTGATAACATATTTTATACTGTTTTAGACACATCTAGTAAGACTAAATATCATATAAAGGAATGATTAGATCTTTCCCAAATTTATAGGCATCCAGAACTTGAGTTATTTGAAAATGACAGATCATATAAGTTAATAAAGCCAAAATTATATTATATAGTTTTTAAATAAAATAATTTACTATTCTATTAGTGGATTATGGATTTGAGGTTACAAGATGGTTATGTTTCAAATTTAGGTTGATGTGTTAAAAATGTTTATATTACTGGATTAAAAATTCATGATTGTCATGTTATAATGGAAATAATGTTATCGATTAGCCTTAGAGGTTTTTAAAATTCTTTGATTTGGGATGTGATGAAAAAATATCAAATTTTATTGATACATTTGGGTGGTAACAACAGACTATGATGCACCGAGTAGGCTGCAACAAAATATTGTTTCAATTTTATATAAAATGGAAAAAAACTTCCATCGATTATTTGATTCAATGGAACATTTAACATTGCATTTACCACATGAAGCAAAATATAAAGGACCAGTACATTTTCGATGGATGTACCCATATGAGAGATGCATATAGAAATTGAAGAAAAATATATGTAACAAAGTAATAGTTGAATGGTCAATTACAAAAGCATATTTTCATGAGGAAATTCTATTTTTTTACTCTTGTTATTTTTAACCTGAATATTCATTATAACACAATTGAATGGGTTGCAATAAGAGAAATTTTTATATTTAAATGAACCATCAATTATCAGATTTTAACTAGCCTAAACTTGGATTTGGTGGAGTTCATGAATGATGGATTTCAGATGATGAACAACAAAAATCTCATACACATGTTTTTCTCAATTGTGATAAAATGGCATGATTTTTATAGTGGGTGATACTTTCACCTATTATTTATATTTTTTAAGTAAATTAATATTATTTTATTCGTAGATTATATGATGATTATATCAAGAAATAGTTCCCATAAATTACACCACCCGCTCTTAAAGAACACCAACAACATAATTTTTCCTACCAGTTTCAAAGATTGGTAAAATTAATTGTTTATGGTTGAATATATGAATTCAATTTATTATTTATTATATTAATAATTGGTTTTAATTTTTTCAGATATCATAATACGCAGATAAAATTGAAAATCGATTATGTGTATTGAGTAACCCACTATCTAAATTGGTTGAATCCTATAATGCATATGTGGTGAATAGTTTTTTATTTCATATATTTGTATATGGTGAATAAAAAACAATAAATAATGGTGTTTTATTGAAAGGGTATCTTCACAGAGAAATTGAATTTTAATTTTATGGAATGCTGGATGAAATAATTGGATTGTGTTATTTGGGATAGAATTATGTAACACTATTAAAATTTTATTGGTTTGTTACTGATATAGGCTTTCACATTTATCCATGCTATGGAATTATTTCCATGAAATATAAAATCCTTATTATAGTAAATAAACTATTTATGATGGATCTTCAAGATTATCAAATTTATTATGCAGTGTATTATGATGTTTTAGAGATTTAACTGACTCGTGGAGCATTATAAAAATGATATATCATGAAAATCAGTTTTTGAAAAGTGAAAGTAGTTTTTTTGAAGTGAAAGGAATTGAGTTTTTTCAAGATAAACCTCAAAATGTATCTTTAACATGAAGAGATAAAAATATTGATGATGAAACCCCACAGTTATGGGTCGATGGTGTTGATAATATTGATGATGTAACAAATGAATTTTAAATATAAAGAGATAATGAAGGTGAATATTCTATATAAATTGATGATACTAAGGAGGAATATGAATGTATTGACACCATCAAATACAAATATGAGGATAGATATAAAGAATTATGCAATTACTTGCGGGTTATAGTCATAATTAATATATAATACCAGTTTTCCATTATTTTCACACAACATTGTTTTTGTGTTTCAAATAGATGTAGACGAATTTGATGATATATTCCATACCCTTTAAGATTCTTTGTTTCTCAGTTATAATCCTGATACCTCATCATCCGAACCATAGGTTGCTTCCAGTTCATCTTCAATTTGGATGGGTCGTGGTCTAGCGAGATTGATGATTCTAGACACTATTCTTGAGTGACTCCCACCTCTTGATTTTGATCCATGCAAGTAGAGGTATGTTCAATTTTTTATTTTAGTTAATTTTCATTAATTTTAATTAATTTATTTAGGTACTAAATATTTGATTATTTGTTCTTTTTCTTCTATATTTTTTACATACAGTTGTTGGATAGGGGTTCAATTATGTGGAATTATTTTTACAGATCATGGGTGATGTGGGATTAGACTCCCATTGATATTCTTCATCACATGTTTGATCATTGGATGATATATAAATAAATAATAATTATTTTGAAATTTATTTAATTATTAACTTTATATTATTATTATTTTTGTAGAATTTATGTTATCCTATTGAATATAGCATGAGATCTACTATCTGGGAGTATTGGGAGATCTGTATATGTGATTGTTGTCATTAGTTTTTGCACAATCAGATAAGGTAATCCATGGAGAAAGATGGTACCACAATATTTTATCAGTCTTACTACATCCATCTACCTAATTATAGATCATCTCATGTCTGGGATGGATTATGATCTTACTGAATGGGAGATGTTTTTCAGAGTATATCATACTTATGCCAGCAGAATTAGGAGAGATAGGAGGTCACACATAGAGCTAGTAGTTGCACAGTTAGTATTTATCGATGATATATAAAATGTAATTTTATTTAATAATATATAGATAATTAAAATGTAAAATGTTTGTTTTTTATTCATATATTCAGTTGGGAATCCTCATGTTATAGAGTTTGATGTTTTAAATAATATATAAGATGATATTTCCACTGTAGATATTATTTGTGTATAACAATGTTAAATTTTGGTTAGTATATTTTTTTTTTAAAATTAACTAAAATTAATATTTTAACTAATTTAATTTAAAATCATATTTGAAGGAGGAGCATGTGGCTATAAATTCTCACACACATGAGGATAGTTAGACTGAGATTGAGTTTCATAACACTAGTGCACTAGGATTTGATGAGGCAGCCTAGATGTATGTGACTTAGGATGGTATCGAGAAAGGCCCATTGTAATGCCCTAAGATTTTAAAAGAATAACATTATGTTTGATAGTGTATATGACATAAAACACCAATATTATATGAGAATGTAACACCCCTAGAATTTATGATATATTTTTTAAATAAATTTAACTTATTCGATAGCTTGCATAACGCTCAATACTGAGTTTTAATGAACTACAATATATTATTTATATTATTATTTAAATAAGACCATTATAACTTAGCTATTAAATTGGTGGGTATGAATAAAATAAACTAATTTATGAAATTTATATAAATTTTCTACTCAATATAAATTTATTTATAAATTATTATTAACTAGTCACTTAATTTTAAGGAAATTCATTTTATTAATCGAAAATAAGTTTTCTTAAAAAAATGTTTTTTACTGCTTTTTGTGAGAAAATAATAAAATTATTTATTTTCCACTTTTTAAAAATATATTTGATAAAATGAAATTTATTCTTTAAATCACCATATCAATATTAACTTAAGGTGAAATCTTGATTTTTTTCAGTAAATATTAATTTTAGTAAATAGTGGAAAATACATATTTTTATAAAAAATTTATTTTTTTGAATAAATGAAGTCCTGTTATTATTTTAATTTGATTTAAAAATAAGAAAATTATTATTATTTTATATTAAATCCAATTAATTGAATTTAAATCATCTTGATACTCCATTTTAGTATAATTTTATTCTTATGCTTAAAAATGTAATTTTTTGAAAATGGTTTTAAAGTGCATATTGTTTCTCAATTTTAATTAATTAAAACAACTCATAATGAGGAATAATTTAAATAAAATTTATGGATTATATATCTATAAATATTTATTTAAATTTATTTAATCATGATAAATTTTTCATATGGTTATTCTTATGCTTTAAAAAATGCATTTTTTTGAAAAACTATTTTTTTCCAACATGCATGTGGGTTTAATTTTAAATTAAATCATGCCACTTCTTGTGAGTTAAATTTGGTAAAATTAATTCCATATTTTTAATCATCACAATTTATATTATCTAATAATTTCAACTTAATTTTTTAACTTAATGAATAGTAAAAAAATTAAAAATTAATTATTGTGGTTAAGGTAAAACGGGTTTACTAGGGGGTTAAACTAAAAAGACAAGGGTTAAAAATGAAAAAAATGTGTCTAATTTCTATTTTATGGGAATATTTGGACCTTATATATTATAATATTAAAAAAAGTTCTATTTTTTATCCTTTTGGAATGAGAAAAATGTGGGTGTAATTCTTTGTTTTCAAAAATTCCAAGTGTGTCCTCTCCTACATATATAAAAGGCCACCCACTCTCATCTCCTTTACATACTTAAAGAATTAATTGGTTCAGATAATACCTGTCCAAATCAATTAATTAATTCTATAAAATCATCCTATAATTCTTGGTTTGATCATAAATCTAACCTAGAAATGATTTTGGTGCAAACCAAAAGAAGTTGTCTGAATAAGAGGTAATATCCTTAACCTAGTGTTTTATTTTATTTATTCTTCTATATCATTAAAATATTATTAAAACATGATGATATAATAAACTTAGTATGTTAAATTTAATAAGATATTTTTATGTTAGGGTAATTACCTAAAAACATATAATCCTCTCTCAAATGGTAAACGAAACCATTGATCGTGTGTACGGCGGACTACCACCTCGCGAACCAACGTAATTCGTTTTCCATCACATATTCTCAAGGATGGATATAATGATGTATTTAATATTTATATATTATATTTATGATATAATTATACTTTGGTAATTATAATATCACATATACCTTCTTACTTTCCATTATGAAGAAAATACGATAATGTTGCTCATGTGTACAGAGGATTACTGCCCAACAAAGGAATGTGATTTGTTTCTCACTTATAATTTACATATATGGTAATAAGGATTAATTTTAGGTTGATATATGATACTAATAAAATATTAATAATTCTATAAAATAAATATATCATGTAATTTCTTACCTTACCATCCATGGAATAAATGATAATGTCATGCATGTGTACGAAGGACTACCGCCTCACGAAGCGATGTGATTCATTTTTATTACCACATCACATGGATGGTATGTGTAATTAAATTTAAAGAAATAATATGATATTTATTATATAATTATAATACTAGAAATATAAAATAACATTTACCTTATTTCCACTGTGATCTTTGAAAATTGAAAATATTAATCATGTGTCCTTAGACCTACCAACTCCATGATTGTAACATAGTTCATTTTTCATAAAAATATTTCATCATTGGTTTTAAAAGTATAATTTATTTATAAAAATTTATAATTTTTACATTATTACCATTCTGTAGATGATTGAATAATAATCTACTTCAACTTAGTCAACTTACCAAAGTAATTTTGGACATATGAGCCATTTATTGTTAAAATGTATGACATGAAATTAATTGGTCAAGTTATTGAACATGAAATGGGAAAAAAATAAAAGGAATAATAAAAATGAAAAATGTTCTTAATAAAGTAAATATTTAATATAATTTTATTATTTAGTAAGATAAGGAATCCACATGATGATTTGAGCTTAAGGTAAGGGGTTTCTTAACTCAATTTTCATTCATTAGGTCATACGTCTACTTCATTGATTATATTATGCCAAGATAATGTGTGAAATGACCTTTTATTGATTTATGTTATATTTCCACTTTTATTTTTTTATCTACGTTTTTTACCCATAATCTACCCATTAATTAACTCTCACCTTAATGATATGAACATTGTAAGGTTTTCGTCTCAAAATTTCCTTCTTTAAGACACATGTTCTTTTATGTGGATAATTTATTTTTAATGGTTTATATACTAATAATTTACATATTATTTCATGAATAATTCATAATTAATCATATTTTAAGTTACAATTCACCTACTTCATCCATTGAAGTTGTGATTCAAAAGTTTCCAAAGTGGTAAGGGTTTATGTTTCAATATCATTTTATTTGGGATTATTTATGCTTGAATTTTAGTTGTTGGAAATAATCTAATAATTATATAATAAAACCCTTTAATTTTATTATCCTCTAGTTATTCATGAAATATTCAAGCAATAGTACCATTTTCCTCTCTTTGGCATTAAAATGATTCATAATTTTTTTAAGAAAACCTGACTTCATTTCTCTCTTTGGTCAAAAACCCCTTTTCTTCCATATCAATGCTTTATAAAAAATTTAATATTCTCCTATGGTTATTAAAATTAATTTTTACCCATTTTTTACTTTTTATAAAATATTTTAAAATTAATCTTCTTATCATTTTCTAAACAAGGTACTTTTTAAATTTTACCTAAAATGTGAATGAAATATTTGTTTTAATGTGTAAAAATAAACGATATTTACCAATATAAGGGCTGTTTTTTACTTGAATATTCCTTTATAAGTTTCCAAGGTTATTATCAAAGAAAATTATTTCCACAATATTTTGTGAATTTTATTTTTTTAAAAGTGATTTTCAAAGTGGAAAAGTTATTTTCCACAAGAATGTTTTTAATCTTTTTAAACATATTTCTATTCATCAGAGATAATAACCTTTAATGTTATGGAATGATTATAAAAAATATATATATATATATACCTTAATTATTCTCCCTTCATTTGATGGTGGAAGACATGAATTATAATCATTTCTCAAATTCATTCACTATGAAATTTCCTTTTATTATGATATGAAGCAAGATTATGCAACCCATTTTCTTTCCATGGGTAATTCTTATATTACATCTTATAACTGATTTCCTTTACGCGGAACACATATATCATGAACATGTTATGATGGGTGTGTCCATGCAGTTCTGCAATGCATTGGGTAATGTTATATTATCATAAGACATCATGTATGGGATTAAGAAGTAAACCTAATCCGTTATGGGAATTTTCCACCATGTGATATTATCTAGGTAATTATACTTGACTCATGTTTATGTCATGTTTTATGTTTCTGCAACATTTCCTATGTTTCCATCACTATTAGAAAATTTGGTATCCATGGGGGTTGATTTGGGCGACCGCTATTTGGCGGTCGCTATTGAGTACATTAGCGACCTCCAAATGGCGGTCGCTGTATAATTTAAACCCCAACCTAAATTTTTCTCCTCCCATGACCCTCCTACTCCTCCCCCCTTGTGACACTACCTCTACATGGTGTTGTCCCCCATACCACCGTCATTGAACAACCCCATCCCTATCGATCCCCGCCGTCGATCCCTCCCGCCTCCGTCGAGCCCCCCCCGTCAAGCCCTTTTTCCATGATCATGCCCAAACACCAAGCCCTACCACCCCCATTGAGCTCCCTTTTTCAAGCCCCGCCATCCTTTTTCAAGCACTACTATCAAAGCCTCCCGCCCTCATCGATCCCACGTAGTCGAGCCCCCTGTTGTGTATCCATAATTCTGTCGGCCCCCTTTACCCACGACGAGTCCCCTCTATGTGATTTGTTCAAATTATAGTTCAATATTATGTATTAAATTTTAACATTAGGTGATTATTACATGGGTATTTCATCTTTCCACAAGTCCAATAACTCTCTATACTCATAATCATCCAATGTCTTTTTTATGCCAAGATATCATTTGATATTTGTGGAAGGTGTTTGAATTGGGATTTAGTTGCATCACATACATGATTAGGCCTTTCATACTATATCACATACATGATTTGGACTTTCTTTAATATAATTAAGCATTTTATTTTACCCTCAGTCTCCAGGTGAGTTGTTCATTGATTTAGTATTTTACAATTTTAAACATTGAAAACATTTATATGAAATTCTTTTCCAAGCATCCTGAAAATGCTTATTTAGTCATATTTTCATGTTTCACCTTTAATGGATTAGATTAAGGTGACTATTGTGGTTGTGTTGTTTTGTGCATGACCTTTACTAGTTAGTTTAATATTATGTTTACCATCATTTCTTATCTAAATTTGTGTGCTATATTTTTTCTTTCATGCCATTTTTGAATTCATGTATGTGATACGGTATGTTGAAAACAATTTGTAATGCATGATAGATTATTTGATGATTATTATGAAGTGATGAATTCAAAGTTTCTTATTTAAATTATGGAAACTAAGAAAAATATTGAAAATGTACAATGAAAAGAAAACTATCCTTGTGGGCGACAATTGTTGATTCATAGTGGTAAAGTATTGAAGGATGAAAGCACATTGTTAGAGAACAAGGTTTATGAAGATGGATTTATTATTTTCATTATTAGAAAGGTTAATCATTATTAATTATATGTTAATTTTATGTACTATCCCTATATAATACTTCTCAAGAATGTTCTTTCCCATAGAATGGTTTTTCATTTTGAAGGCCTTTACTAGTAATGAGCATCTCTTTAAACTGAAGGTACACTGTATGAATTTTTGTGTATGAAGCATTGTGTAACCATCTATTTATTATTCCAACCTCAATAAATTTCATCTCTCCCTCCCCCCCTTAGATATTTTTTTTGGTTATGGTAGTGGTTTACCTAATTAAAAGTTTTTTACTTCATTGTCAGCGTGCTTATTTTCCTTTTTAAATAATCTATTTTTGAGGTGGTGGAATTTATCTATCTCATGTATCATGATCAAGTTTTTCAATGTAGTTATATAAAAAGAAATGGTGTCATGTTTTGAATGAAAAAATGAGAGCATGAGTTGAAATAGTATCTTTATCTCAATGCTTATTTTTTAGAACCTTTTCTTTGAATTTTAATTTATCCAGACCTATAATGCTTGTTCTGACACGTCATGCTTATAGTATTTTAACTCTAGCCTATTAATGATCTTATATATATATTTTATTAAGTGAGAAAATTAATATAAATGGAAATTGTGAGGTTTTAATATGAACCCAAACATAGACTATAGGTTTTGGTGTTTTTTTTAAAAAAAATTGCGTGAACTTTACTCTATTTATTGTATTTTTTTAGTTTTGGTGTTGAATTATTTATTTGTTTACTTTTATATATTTTTATGTTGTTATATAATAGAAACCAAGACTACAAGACTATGTTTCATGAAGTTCCATGTTGTATCTAATGATCCAATTAGTTGGTCTTGTTTTGAAGCATTTTTCCTTGCGCCATAGTTTCAGTTGCAAACTAGTACATACAGTTGTCATGATAGGAAGTTTATTTTATTTATAATAGTTTATACCATATATATAATGCCCTGTTTTATTATTATAATCTATTCATTTCTTCTTGTATACATACAGATAAAAACTATGGTCTCGTCAGGGGTTACGTCCACACCGATTACTTCTTCTGGCTTGTGAAAATGCACCTGAAGTTCCTGAACAAGTTGTGTGAGTTGATCTATTGGTAATTGATTCTCCTTTTTTTTATTTAAAAATTCATTCCTATTTTGGATTCTTGTTTTATAGAGTTTCAAATGGAACCTCTTCCACTTTTGATAACATAGTAGTAAATTAAGGAATCGAGTACAAAATTTATTTTCTTGCAAGTACGGAATGTCCTTAAATGTTGGGTGTGTAGGTTGAGAGTGGAGAGGGGTTATTTTGGGGTTCAAATTATGGTGCACAAATTGTATCTATCATTTCAAGTAACAATTTCAAGAATTGAATGTGGAGGACTTGGATCTCTTGATTTTCTATGAAATAACCAACATGTGTGTTTCTTCTTGTATCACTTCAAATTTTCATTTAATCATTATAGTGCGTGGCGCGCCTGAATTGAACATCACCCTATTCTTCATACATTTTTGATTGCTTAGAGAATTGGGTTTAATGCCTGATATTTTATTTGGGTGATTATGTTTGATTAAAGGTAATAATTTCAATGTACAGATTAGGTTGATTCGCTTGTAAACTCATTTAACTTTAAATATATAACTTATTGTATCATGATAAAAGATTACATGGGTAAAGAATGGTCAACTTGTATCTGATATGAATATTATTCATATTCTAGACTACCCAACCCAATTATTCGTGTAGTGTAAGAGCAGACGAAACGTCAATTGGATGTTTGGTCTGTCCAGAATGATTGAATATGCGATTTTAAAGGTTTTACTCCCATTAAAAAGGTGCATCTAGGGGTTAAAATGAGCCGAATGATGTCTGAATTCTGTGAAATCAGACAACAACAACCGTAGAGTGAATTTTGAATGATTTGAGAATACATAACATCAATCAGAGATGCTATTTTCCTGGGATGACTGAATACGCACCTTTAGTGTCATAAAACACCAAAACATGCGTTTAATGGTCAATTCTATATCAAACAACCTCGTAATGACCTGAAATCATAGGAAGATCATCTTGTTATTATTTTTGTTGTGTAAAAGTAGATGAAACATCAATTGGAAGTTTGGTCTATCCGGAATGAGTGAATATGTTATTTTTAAAGGTTTTATGCCCTTTAAAAAGGTGTGTCTGAGGGTCAAAATCAGCCGAACAATGTCCGGATGTCGTGAAATCAGATGACAACAACTATAGAGTTAATAGTGAATTGGTCTAGTAGACTAAACATCAATCTGATATGTAGTTTTCCCAGGATAACTGAAAATTCACTTTTAGTGTCATAAAACACCAAAACATGTGTTTAACGGTCAATTCCATATCAAAAGACCTTATAATGACCTCAAATCATAAGAAGACTATATTATTATTATTCTTGATGTATATGAGTAGATGACACATCAATTGGACATATGGTCTCCCAGAACTATCGAATATGTGGTTTTTAAAGGTTTGACGCCCTTTAAAAAGATGCATTCGGGTGTCAAAATTAGCCGAACGGCCTCTAAATGTCATGAAATAAGATGAAAACAACCATATAGTGAGTTTTAAATTGGTAAATTAGACAGAATGTCAATCTGAGATGTTGTTTTCCTAAGATGATCGAAAACGCACTTTTAGTGTCATAAAACACCAAAATGTGGGTTTAACGGTCAATTCCATATCAAACGACTTCAAAATGACAAAAAATAATAGGAAACCCATATTATTATTATTATTGATTTGTTAGAGAAAACAAAACATCAATCATATGTGCAGTCTGCCCGAAACGACCGAATATGTGATTTTTAAAGGTTGAACGTCCTTTAAAAAGGTGCGTCCTGGGGTCAAAATCAGCTGAAAGACCTATGAATTCTATTAAATCATACAAAAACAACCGTATACTTAATTTTAAATTGTTTGAGAATAAAAAACATCAATCTAAGATTCTGTTTGCTCGAGATGATCAAAAATGCACTTTTAGTGTCATAAAACACCAAAATGTGCATTTAACGGTCAATTACATATAAAAATACTTCATAATGACCTATAATCCTAGAAAAACCATATTATTATTATTCATTATGTGTATGAGTAGACTAAACTTCAATTGGATCTGCGGTATGCCCGAAACAATCGAATATTCATTTTTTAAAGGTTGGACTGACCTTTAAAAAGGTGCGTCTGGGGGTTAAAATCATCCAAACGACATCTAAATGCCATGAAATCAGAATAAAAAAACCTTAGAGTGAATTTTTAATTATTCAAGTAGATGGAAGATCAATAGGAGATGTCGTTTTCCCAGGATGATCGAAAATTCACTTTTAGTGTCATAAAACACCAAAACGTGCATTTAACAGTCAATTCCATATCAAAAGACCTCAGAATGACATGAAATCAGAGGAAGACCTTATTATTATTATTTTTGTTTGGTAAGAGTAGAAATAAAGTCAATCAGACATTAGATCTTCCCAAAATGTCCAAATATGCGGTTTTTAAAGGTTAGACGCCCATTAATAAGGTGCGTCTCGGGGTCAAAATGAGCCGAACAATGTCTGAATGCCATGAAATCAAACAAAAACAACTATAGAGTGAATTTTTAATTATTAGAGCATACAAAACATCAATCTGAGATGTTTTTTTTCCCGAGATGATCAAATACGCACCTTTAGTGTGATAAAACACCAAAACGTGCATTTAACGATCAATTTCATATCAAATGACCTTAGAATGACCTATAATCATAAGAAGATTGTATTATTATTATCTGTGTTGTGTAAGAGTAGACGGAATGTCAATAGAATGTTTGGTCTATCCAGAATGACTGAATATCTTATTTTTCAAGGTTTTACACCCTTTAAAAAGGTGCGTCTGGTGGTCAAAATCAGCCGATCGACATCCGAATGTTGTGAAATCAAAATATAACAACTGTAGAGTTAATATTGATTTGGTAGAGTAGAAGGAACATCAATCTGATATATTTTTTCCTGGGATGACCAAAAGTGCACTTTTAGTGTCATAAAACACCAAAACGTGCGTTTAACGGTCAATTCCATACCAAACGACCTTGGAATGACCTCAAAATCATAGAAAGATCATCTTATTATTATTATTATTGATGTTTAAGAGTAGATGAAACGTCAATTGGACATGCAGTCTGCTCAGAACTATTGAATATGTGGTTTTTAAAGGTTTGGAGCCCTTTAAAAAGATGTGTTCGGGGGGGGGGGGTCAAAACCATCTGAACAACCTTCAAATTCCATGAAATCAAAAAACAACAATTTTATAGTGAATTTTCAATTGTTCTATCATATGGAACATCAATCCGAGATATCGTTTGCCTGAGATGACTGAAAACGTACTTTTAGTGTCATAAAACACTAAAATGTGCGTTTAATGGTCAATTCTATATCAAACAACTTTAGAATGACTTGAAATCATAGGAAAACCATCATATTATTATTCTTGATGTTTATGAGTAGCCGGAACATCAATCAAATGTGTGGTCTACCCGAAACGAATGAATATGTGGTTTTTAAAGGTTGAATGGCCTTTAAAAAGGTGTGTCCAGGGGTCAAAATCAGCCGAACGACCTATGAATTACATGAAATCAGAAGAAAAAAACTATATAGTGAATTTTAAATTGTTTAAGTAGATGGAACATCAATATGAGATGTCGTTTTTCCAGGATGAGTGAAAACAAACTTTTATTGTCATAAAACAACAAAATGTGCGTTTAACGGTCAATTTCATATCAAACAACTTTAGAATGACCAAAAATCATAGGAAAACCATCTTATTAATATTCTTGATGTTTACGAGTAGACATAATGTCAATCAGATGTGTAGTCTACACGAAGCGTCTGAATATGCAGTTTTTAAAGGTTGGTCCGCCCTTTAAAAATGTGCGTCCGGGTGTCAAAATCATCCAAACGGAATCTGATTCTCATGAAATCAGACGACGACAACCGTAGTGTGAATTATGAATTTTTAAATCTAATGGAACATCAATCGGAGATTCCATTTTCTTGGGATGACCGAAAATGCACTTTTAGTGTCATAAAACACCAAAACATGCGTTTAACGGTCAATTCCATATCAAATGACCCCGGAATGATTTAAAATCATAGGAAGATTGTATTATTATTATTTTTGTTGTGTAAGAGTAGAAATAAAGTCAATCAGACATTTAGTCTTTCTGGAATGACCAAATATGTGGTTTTTAAAGGTTAGATGCCCTTTAAAAAGGTGGGTCTGGGGGTCAAAATGAGTCGAACAATGTCCGAATGCTGTGAAATCAAAAGAAAACAATCATTGACTGAATTTTTAATGGGTTGATCATATAGAACATCAATCAGAGATTCTGTTTTCTCGAGATGACCGAATAAGCACCTTCAGTGTCATAAAACACAAAAACATGTGTTTAACGGTCAATTCCATATCAAACGACCTCGGGATGACATGAAATCATAGGAAGAGCGTATTATTATTTTTTATGTTGTGTAAGAGTAGACATAATGTCAATCAGACATTCTGTCTGTCCAGAATGACTAAATATGCATTTTTTAATCGTTTTATGTCCTTTAAAAAGGTGCGTCTGGGGGTCAAAATCAGCCAAACGGCGTACAAATGTCACAAAATTAGATGATAAAAACTGTAGAGTTAATAGTGAATTGTTTGATCAAACAAAACATCGATCTAAGATGTCTTTTTCCTGGGATGACTAAAAACACACTTTTAGTGTCATAAAACACCAAAACGTGTGTTTAACGGTCAATTCCATATTAAACGACCTTGGAATGACCTGAAATCATAGGAAGATCATATTATTAGTATTATTGATGTGTACGGGTAGACTACACATCAATTAGATGTGCGTTCTTCCCAGAACTATTGAATATGTGGTTTTTAAAGTTTTAACACCCTTTAAAAAGGTGTGTTTGGGGGTCAAAACTAGCCGAACAACCTATGAATGCCATGAAACCATACGAAAACAACCATATAGTGAATTTTAAATTAGTTAAGAAGATGGAACATCAATCTATGATTCTATTTTCTCGAGATGAAAGGAAACACACTTTTAGTGTCATAAAACACCAAAAAGTGCGTTTAACAGTCAATTCCATATCAAACGACTTAAAAATGACCTGAAATCACATAAAAACTATATTATTACTATTTATGATGTGTAAGAGCATAAGAAACATCAATCAGATGTGCGGTTTTCCCAAAACGATGTCAAAATGCTGTGAAATCAGACGATAACATCCATAGAGTGAATTGTGAATGGGTCAAGTAGATAGAACATCAATCATAGATGTTGTTTTCCCGGGATGATAGAAAACACACATTTAGTGTCATAAAACACCAAAACATGCATTTAATGGTAAATTACATATCAAATGATCTCTGAATGACCTGAAATCATAGGAATATCGTATTATTATTATTTTTGTTTTGTAAGAGTAGACGAAATATCAATCGAACGTTCGGTGTGCCCTGAATGACCGAATATGCGGTTTTTAAAGGTTATACGCCCTTTAAAAGCACATGGGGTTCAAAACCAATCAAAAGAACATTGAATACACTAAAATTAGATGAAAAAAACTATATATTGAATTGTGAAATGGTTTAGAAGACGGTATGTCAATCATAGGTTCCGTTTTTTAGGATGATGGAAAACTCACTTTTAGTGTCATAAAACACCAAAACATGCATTTAACATTCAGATATATAGAAAATGACTTCATAATGACTCTAAATAATAGGAAATAAATATTATTATTATTTTTTATGTGTATGAGAATACACCACATCAATCGGACATGTGGTCTGCCCAGAACTATTGAATATGTGGTTTTTAATGGTTTGACACCCTTTAAAAAAGTGCATCTGGGGGTCAAAAATAGACGTATGACCTTTGAATGTGGTGAAATCAGAGGAAAATAATTGTATAGTGAATTGTAAAATGGTCGGGTAGACAGAATGTCAATCGGATGTACCGTTTTCCTGAGATGACCGAAAACGCACTTCTAGTGTCATAAAAAACCAAAATGCGTGTTTAACAGTCAAATCCCTAGAAAACGACCTCGGAATGACCTGAAATCATAGGAAAACTATCTTAATATTATTCATGGTGTTTATGAGTAGACGAAACATCAATAGGATGTGAGATCTTCCCCGAACGACTGAAAATACGGTTGTTAAAGGCTTGGTGCCCTTTAAAAAGGTGCGTCTAGGGGGTCAAAATCATATGAACGACCTCCTAATACTGTGGAATCAGAGGAAAACAACCATAGAGTGATTTTTAAATTGGTCAAGTAGACGGAACATCAATCCAAGATGTAGTTTGATTGGGATGACCGGAAACACACTTTTAGTGTCATAAAACACCAAAACGTGTGTTTAACGGTCAATTCCACATCAAATGAAATCATAATGATCTGAAATCATGGGACAACCATCTTATTATTATTTGTGATGTGTACAAGTATATGGAACATCAATCAGATGTATGGTCTGCCTGAAACAACTGAATATACAGTTTTTAAAGGTTGGACGCCCTTTAAAAAGGTGCGTCCAGGGGTCAAAATCTTCCGAACGATGTACGAATGTTGTGAAATCAGACGAAAACAACAGTAGAGTGAATTTTGAATTGTTTAAGCCAACAAAATATCAATCGGAGATTCCATTTTCTCGGGATGACCAAAAACATACTTTTAGTGTCATAAAACACAAAACATGTGTTTAACAGTTAATTACATACCAAACAACCACATAATGACCTGAAATAATAGAAAGAACATATTATTATTATTATTCATGTTGTGTAAGAGAAGACGTAACATGAATCAAACATTCGGTCTTCCTGGAATGACCGAATATGCAGTTTTTAAAGGTTTTACACCCTTTAAAAAGGTGTGTCTAGGGTTCAAAATATGTCGAACGATGTTCAAATGCCATGAAATCAGAAGAAAACAACCGTAGAGTGAATTTTTAATGTTTCAAGTAGACATAACAACAATCTAAGATGTTGTTTGTCTGGGATGACCAAAAACGCACTTTTAGTGTCACAAAACACCAAAATGTGCGTTTAACAGTCAATTCCTTATCAAACAACCTTAGAATGACCTGAAAGCAAAGGAATACCATATTATTATTATTTTTGTTGTGTAAGAGAAAATGGAACATCAATCAGATGTTCGGTCTAATCAGAATGACCGAATATGGGGTTTTTAAAGGTTTTACACCCTTTAAAAGTACGTAGGGGGTTAAAACCAAGAAAAAAACCGCTGAATGAACTAAAATCAGACCAAAAAAATTGTAGATTGATATGTGAAATAGTCAAGGATGATATGTCAATCTTCGGTGCCGTTTTTCTAAGATGATGGAAAATGCACTTTTAATGTCATAAAACATCAAAACACGCGTTTAACATTCATATATATAGAAAACGACCTCATAATGACTTGAAATCATAGGAAATATATCTTATTATTATTCTTGATGTGTACAGGGAGACAACACATCAATCAGATGTGTGTTCTGCCTAAAACTACTGAATACATGGTTTTTAAAGGTTTGATGCATTTTAAAAAGGTGCATCCAAGGGTCAAAAATAGTCGAACAACCTCCAAATGTAGTGGAATCATATGAAAACAATTGTAGAGTAAATTTTTAAATGGTTAAGAAGACGGAATATCAATAGGATATTTTGTTTTTGCGGGATGACCGAAAATGCACTTTTAGTGTCATAAAATAGTAAAACATATGTTTAAGAATCAGATCCATAGAAAACGATTTCAGAATGACCTGAAATCACAGGAAAATCATCTTATTGTTATTCTTGATGTGTATGAGATGATTGAATGTCAATCAGATGTGCAGTATGTCTGGAATGACCAAATATATGGTTTTAATTTCATTTCAATTATTAGTTGAAATATTTTTTTTCTGTACTAATTATTTTATTAAATTTTATGATGCAATTTTATTCGATGATGGGTGTGGAGCTTGAATATAATGAGGCAAAGAGATTTATGTTCTTGTGGTTTTAGGTTTTTTGAAATATTTTTTGTATTTTTGAAATATATCATTTTTTTAATGTTGTTGCGATTTTTTTTAAAATAAAAAAACCTATAGCGGCCTCCATATAGCGATTACTATAGGTCTTGTGTGGAAGGTCTATAGAAACCGCTAAATGGTGGTCGCTATAGACCATGCCGAAGTAAGCTATAGAGACTGCCATTTGGAAGTCGCTATAAGTAATCCTGATGTTATCTATAGTTTCCTCCCAGTGGAAGATGCTAAAGGCAACAATGACGGGCATAAAGCATCCTCCGTTTAGCAGACGCAAGATAGCCACTATAGGCCTTTAGTGAAGACTTTTGAAAGTTTCTAAAGGTCTTATTTCTACTAATGCATGATCTTATGATACCATATTATTTATGTTATTATTCCATGTGATTACTCATGTGAATTCTCTTTTATGATATCATGTTATATATTTAAATCACACATTATGTTTCCTTATCATGTTTATTCCCTTACCGAGCTTTCTAGATCACCCCTTTCTTCTGTGTATTCCATAGGTTATGCTGTGCAGTTTTAAGAGCTCAAATGGATTTAGGATCTCACTAAGGAAAATAAAAAGATAAGGATGTCATGTTATAGTTTCCTTTGATGTATTGTGATCCTAGTCTTCCAAATAAACTAGGCCTCATGGAATTTGGGTTATAATTAATGGATTTGTATGTTAAAAATCATGTAATAATGTGTAAAGTCTTGGGTCTATATAGTTTTTATCATAGCAAAGGTTTAGTTATCCTTTGGAACTAGGATGGGAAAACCCCAGGGATAAGTCTAAGGAAAATACTAAATATAGTTTTTCTCAGTATTTGCAACTTGTTATTTGCGACGGGCCCGTCGCAAATAATAGTTTTTTGCGATGGGCAGCTTCACCGTCGCAAATAAGTCTCCGATTATATACTTTATATATATAAACTTTTTTGCGACGGGCCCGTAATCCCGTCGCAAATACGTTTAAAAAAATATTTAGACTATTTGCAATGGGCCCATCACAAATACTTTTTGCAACAGGTCCCAAATCCTGTCGCAAATACTATTTTTTAAAAAAAATATTTGGACTATTTACGACGGGAACCCGTCGCAAAAGATCCCATCACAAATAATAAATAATTTTTTTAAAAAATAAATTTAATAAAATTATGATTATTGAAAAATTAATTTTAATATTATTAAAATAATAAAAATAATAAAAAATATTAAAATTCTCAATATTCACAAAAAAATATAAAAAAATCATAAAATATTATTATGATTATTGAAAAATTAATTTTAATATTATTAAAATAATAAAAAAAATAAAAATTATTAAAATTCTCAATATTCACAAAAAAATATAAAAAAATCATAAAATATTATTATTATTATTATTAGTAAAATAAAAAAATATTAAAAAATATAATTCTGAAAAAATATATTTAATAAAATTATGATTAATGAAACAATAATATTAATATTATTAAAATAATAAAAAAATAAAAAATATTAAAATTCTCAATATTCACAAAAACAAATCATAAAATATTAAAAATTAAATTATGTAATAATCACACCGATATAAAAGACAAAAACTATAAATAGTTTATATTACAATAAATTCAAATTCAAATGTTTTTTATATAAAAAAATCACTGGGGGTCGTCTTCTAGAGGAGGTGGAGGAGCTGAAGTAGCTGGTGGAGGAAACTCCATCCCTAAACTATGAGTCAGACGACACATGTACTCCATCTACTCATGATGCTGCTGCTGCCATCGATGCATCTCCTCCTCGTGCTGCTGCTGCTGCTACTGCCATCGACGCATTTCCTCCTCGTGCTGCTGCTGCTGTTGCTGCAGATGTATCTCTTTTGCTGCTTCTGCAAACTCTCTATAAGGTCATTCTGAGCTCGGAACTACTCCTGATATTGTGAGCCAGAAGATGATGCCTCTCCACGAGCTCCTCTCGAACTCCTCTCGAGCTGGACGCTGACATCTTAGTAGTACCATAATAAGTATCGGGAGTCACATGAGAGCTGATACCAACTAATCAGCCATTCTCAAAGCCATACTGAGTTGCTTGCATCCATGCCGTCTCGTCGAAATGGTGGGCACTGGTCTGATCAGTCACCTCGTCCTGACCCTCAGCCTATGTCTGAGAAGTCGCAGCCTCATATGACTCCTTCAATTCCAATTTTAAATTAAAATTGTGAAAATATTATATGCAGTTAATTGTCAAACTGAAAAAAATAAGACTAACCACAATCTAACGATGACGATAACCTCTAATCTCTTCGGTGGCTGGATCACTGTATGTCCTCCGATAAACATCGTACTCTGTAATATCAGGATTCTCGACTGCCTATATGAATATAAAATAAACTTTTTATATTTGAAGTTATATAAAATATTTAAAAATAATAATTAGCAGATGCTCTCTATGCGTTCTGAATGTACGACTACCAGCTCGATACGTCACCTCCTGTCTCCCCTGGTTTTGCTGACCAAATGAAGACTTCCTCTGAAATCCACCACCCAACCAGTGTGCACATAATCCATCCCAAACCTGAGATGAAATGTACTCTGTCGGTGGGCTCTACACGACTCATCAAATACTGTTGCTCCTGCTTTCTTAAATCAATATCATCGTGAGTTTCATTTTGTTTAATAGATTGACCTGCAACATCATGTACTAAATTTTGGAACTATGATGGATCTGGAATCAAGTTATTAGTATCTTCTCTGGAATTACATTCACCATGTTGATACCAAAAAAAATAATCTTGTTTAAAACCAAACCGCAAGAGATGTCTCCCAACCTTGTCAAATGTGTCAAACGTTCTTAGAGCACATTTTTTACAAGGACACTTAATTGTGACTTCTGAAACATATTCTGGTTTTGATGATGCAAATGATAAGAAAGCTTCAACACCCTCAATATATATAGGATTTAAACCAGAACCATTTGGATTTCTGTGCTGATTTATCCAAAAGTGATCATCTAATAATGACTGATGGTGACTTCCTTGTTCCATATTTTTCTACCAAATATAAAATCATCACTATTTTTGAATAATTTGAAATTATAAAAATACTATCTGGAAAAATAAGATAAATAATTACTACTACTTCTTAATAATTACCATTAATTAAAGGTGACACAATTTCCAGTGGATTGAAGGCTACTCTTTTGTCTGACGCCTCATTTACATGCATCTTTCTCACACTGAAATCACAATGAAGAATCTGGTCAGAGATACACATATTCATTCTTGTATGCATGAGAATGAATATATGTATCTCCGACCAGATTCTTCATTGTGATTTCAGTGTGAGAAAGATGCAAGTAAATGAGCCGTCAGACAAAAAAGCCCCCTTTTCGTCGATGAATCGCCTTCTTCCAACTGTCACCACCTGAAAACATTATAAAAAATATGATCCTATGAATGAATATCCAATATCGTGTATACGAGATTGAATATTCCTATATAGCATCACATTTTTCATACTGTTTTGAGTCGGTGAGAGTTGAAAGGAGAAAAGTCATCGAGAAAAAGGAGTGTCGTCAATCCACTGGAAATTGTGCCAGGTTCTTGGAATTTATTAAAATTTATTAAAATTTCTTTCTAACTGTTCCTAACTAATTATTACTATTTATTACTATTTATTGCTAATTATTACTAATTTAGAAATACTTAGAAATACTTATCAAAATAAAAACTACTTGAATAATGAAAGGAAATTTGGTAATCATCGTTGTGGAGATGATTACAAAATTTCCCTTCATTATCCAAGTAGTTTTTGTTTACTAATTATAATTATATCTAATTATTACTAGTAAAAAAAATTATATTATCAATATTTATGAAAAAACAATATTAATATTATTAAAATAATAAAAAATTTATAAAATATTAAAGTTATCAATATTCACAACAGACTTTGCTCTATTCTTAACATGTTCAAATCTCAAAGGGTCGCCAATTGTCAGGTCATGCGCAATAAAAAGTTTGTGTCAGCCATGTCTAATGTAAACTCTATAATTGTCCCTACATGGTTGATCACCTTGAAAGTAGTGTTGTAATAGGACGGCCAAAGTAATGTCATTCTCGTCTCTAAGAATCATCTCGCTCCCTTTACATAGATCATTCTTCCTTAAAAATTTGAGGGGACATTAGTATCTTTCCCTTAAATTTTCAAGGAAGAATGGTCTATGTAAAGGGTCATGTGAGATAATTCTTAAAGATGAGAAGGGCATGACTTGGGTTGTCCTATTGCAACGCTACTTGCAAGGTGATCAACCAAGCAGGGAAAATTATATCTAATTATATCTAATTATTACCAATTATGACTAATTATGACTAATTATGACTAATTATGACTAATTATGACTAATTATGACTAATTATGACTAATTATGACTAATTATGACTAATTATGACTAATTATGACTAATTATGACTAATTATGACTAATTATGACTAATTATGACTAATTATGACTAATTATGACTAATTATGACTAATTATGACTAATTATGACTAATTATGACTAATTATTACTAATTATTACTAATTATTACTAATTATTACTAATTATATCTAATTATATCTAATTATATCTAATTATTACTAATTATATCTAATTATATCTAATTATATATAATTATTACTAATTATATCTAATTATTACTAATTATTTCTAATTATATCTAATTATTACTAATTATATCTAATTATTACTAATTATTACTAATTATTACTAATTATTACTAATTATTAATAATTATTACAAATTATTCCTAATTATTACAAATTATATCTAATTATATCTAATTATATCTAATTATTACTAATTATTACTAATTATATCTAATTATATCTAATTATTACTAATTATTACTAATTATTACAAATTATATCTAATTATATCTAATTATATCTAATTATTACTATTTATTTCTAATTATTTCTAATTATTAGTATTTATTACTAATTATTAGTATTTATTAGTAATTATTACTAATTATTGCTAATTATTCCTAATTATTGCTAATTATTCCTAATTATTGCTAATTATTCCTAATTATTTCTAAATATTACTAATTATTGCTAAATATTACTAATTATTGATAAACATTACTAATTATTGCTAAATATTACTAATTATTAGTATTTATTCCTAATTATTCCTAATTATTTTTATTTATAACTAATTATTACTATTTATTACTAGCTATTACTATTTATTACTAACTATTACCATTTATTACTAAGTATTACTATTTATTACTATTTATAACTATTTATTACTAATTATTACTAATTATTACAATTTATTCCTATTTATTACTAATTATTCATAATTATTGCTAATTATTCCTAAGTATTGCTAATTATTCCTAATTATTGCTAATTATTGCTATTTATTTCTAATTATTTCTAATTAGTTCTAATTATTCCTAATTATTACAATTTATTCCTAATTATTGCAATTTATTCCTATTTATTGCTAATTATAGCTAATTATTGCTAATTATTCCTAATTATTGCTAATTATTCCTAATTATTGCTAATTATTCATAATTATTCCTAATTATTAGTATTTATTAGTAATTATTACTAATTATTAGTATTTATTAGTAATTATTACTAATTATAACTAATTATAACTAATTATTGCTAATTATTCCCAATTATTGCTAATTATTCCTAAATATTGCTAATTATTACTAATTATTGCTAAATATTACTAATTATTGCTAAATATTACTAATTATTGCTAAATATTACTAATTATTAGTATTTATTCCTAATTATTACTAATTATTCATACTTATTACTAATTATTCTTAATTATTACTAATTATTCCTAATTATTACTAATTATTCATAATTATTACTAATTATTCCTAATTATTACTAATTATTCCTATTTATTAATATTTATTGTTATTTATTACTAATTATTGCTATTTATTACTAATTATTGCTAATTATTCCTAATTATTGCTAATTATTGCTAATTATTGCTAATTATTTCTAATTATTGCTAATTATTCTTAATTATTGCGATTTATTGCTAATTATTAGTATTTATTGCTAATTATTAGTATTTATTAATAGTTATTAGTAATTACTAGTATTTATTACTAATTATTACAATTTATTACTAATTATTTCAATTTATTACTAATTATTACAATTTAATACTAATTATTACAATTTATTACTAATTATTAGTAATTATTGCTAATTATTGCTAATTATTGCTAATTATTACTAATTATTGCTAATTATTGCTAATTATTGCTAATTATTCCAAATTATTGCTCATTATTCTTAATTATTCCTAATTATTGCTAATTATTGCTATTTATTTCTAATTATTGCTAATTATTCCTAATTATTAGTATTTATTGCTAATTATTAGTATTTATTAGTAATTATTAGTAATTATTAGTATTTATTACTAATTACTACAATTTATTACTAATTATTACTAATTATTGCTATTTATTTCTATTTATTACTAATTATTACTAATTATTGCTAATTATTCCTAATTATTGCTAATTATTCCTAATTATTGCTAGTTATTCCTAATTATTCCTAATTATTAATATTTATTACTAATTATTCCTAATTATTACTAATTATTCCTATTTATTACTATTTATTGATATTTATTACCAATTATTATTAATTACTACAAATTAATTATATACATTACTAATTATCGTTAATAATTACTAATTACTACTAATTATTAAAAATTAATACAAAAAATTTCAATTTATTAGTAAAAATAAATAGTCATGACAAAACAATTTAAATTCAATTTACTTACAACAAATCAACAATAATAAAAATTAACATAAAGAATTGAAATAAATAATAAATTAAATAAAACATAAGTACCTTTAAACTTGATTCATTATTGATGTAGACGGCTTCACAACTTTTTCGTGTCCAAAAAAATTAACTTAGAAAAATTTTCCCTTTGAAATCAGAGTTCAGAGAGAAACAAGATCTAAAAATTGAGTGGAATGAGAAGAAAAACGGACGGGGGTATATATAGGTTAGATTATTTACGACGGGTTACCCATCGCAAATAGCATCTTTTGCGACGAGACCCGTCGTAAATACCTACGCCCGCATTAATTACTATCGGCGGTTAAAAAGTTATTTGCGACAGGTCCCGTCGCAAATAGTCCATGCCGACACACCTTTTGTGATGGGAGGACATCCCGTCGCAAAAAGCTATTTACCACCGCTGAGTATTTGCGACGGGCCCCGTCGCAAATACTTAACTATTTGCAATAGAGGAATACCCCCCGTCGCAAATACACTTTGTGCGACACACCTTTTGCGACGGGAGGACATCCCGTCACAAAAAGCTATTAACCGCCGCCGAGTATTTGCGACGGGCCCCATCACAAATACCCTTCGCGCGGTTTGGCGCGCTATTCGCGCCAAACCTTTTGCGACGGGACACGAAATCCTATCGCAAATAATCAGTTATTTGCGACAGGTTGTTACCCCCGTCGCAAAAAGTCCTTTTTCCCGTAGTTATTTGATTGAATAAATGTTTTATTAAGTAATGAACTTTTATAAAACACATGCACTACTTTGACTATTTTTGAATATTATATCCTATCATATTTAAAAGACCATTAAACATCATAAACATTAAAAATATAGCCATTTTACAGTGATCATATGATTAGTATAAATTTAGGGTTATGATAAAGTCCATTGATACAAATAAAAGAGTTGATGGCCTTGACCAGTAGGATCATACCCTATGAAGATCATTTATCTAAGATTTTGAGGGGGATATCATCTTTGGGATTTTCTATTGACCAAGTACAATACAATATTCAACAACTTATTCATGAGATAAACTATTTATGGGATAATTTTAAGCTCATCGAGATCACATCCCAAACCATGTTTGTTGAACCACCCCAAGAAAAGACCAAGTATAAAAAAATATATTGGAATCTTGGTGAAGTACAAAGAGTGGTTTCTAAGAGATTACTATAACGACCTGAACTTTTATAAATGAAATTCCTTCTATTTGATTGAATAAATGTCTTATTAAGTAATGAAGTTGTATAAAACACATGCACTACTTTGACTATTTTAGAATATTATATCCTATTATATTTAAAATACCATTAAACATCATAAACATTGAAAATATATCCATTTAATAGTGATTATATGACTAGTATAAATTTAAGCTTATGATAAAGTCCATTGATACAGACGAAAGAAGTGATGGCCTTGACCAGTAGGATCATACCTTATGAAGATCATTTATCAAATATTTTTAGGGATATATCATATTTGGGATTTTCCATTGACCCAGAAGAATCAAAGATTCAACAACTTAATCATGAGATAAACTATTTATGGGATAATTTTAAGCTCATCGAGATCACATCCCAAACCATGTTCGTTGAACCACCCCAAGAAAATATCATCATCTCACATCTTACCCTTAGGGTCTTTATGATATATTTTTTAAAATAAATTTAATTTCTTTGATAGCTTACATAACACACAATACTGGGTTTTAACAAACTGTGATATATTATTAAAATTATTATTTAAATTAGACCATTATAAACTAGCCATTAAATTCATAGTGATGAATAGTATTAAATAATTTTTGAAATGTATATAAAGGTCCTACTAAATATAAATTTATTTATGAATTCTTTTTTACTAGTCACTTAATTTTAAGTAAAGTCATTTTATTCATCGAAAACACGTTTTCTTCAAAAAAATGATTTTTATTGCTTTTTGTGAGAAAATAATATAATTATTTTTTTTCCAATTTTAGAAAATAAATTTGATAAAATTGCATTACTTTTTTAAATCATCACATCAACATTAACTTAGGTTGAGATTTTGGGTTTTTTTGGAAAATATTAATTTCAGTGAATAGTGAAAAAATACAGATTTTTATAAACTTATCATTTTTAATAAATTAAGACCCATTATTATTTTAATTTTATTTAAAATTAACATAAGTATTATTTAGTAATATTAAATCCAATTAATTATATTCAAATTATCTTTATACTATATTTTAGTATAAGTCTATTCTTAGGCTTAAAAATACATTTTTTTGAAAATAATTTTAATGTGCATAATGTTTATCCATTTTAATTAATTAAAATAAACCATAATGAGGAATGATTTTAATTAAATTTATAGATTATGTATCTTTAAATATTAATTTAAATTCATTTAATTATGATTACGTGTCATATAGTTATTCTTATGCTTGAAAAAATGCATTTCTTGAAAAAATGTTTTTTTATGCATTTGTGGGTTTAATTTTTAGTTAAATTCTGTCACTTATGTGATTTTAATTTGGAAAATTTTATTCCATATTTGTAATCATAATAATTTATATTATATAATAAGGTGAAATTAATTTTTTACCATAACGAATAGTGAAAATAGTGAAAATTAATTACCACGATTAAGGTAAAAATGAGTTTATCAGGTGTTAAACTAAAAAGATAAGGGTTAAAAATGACCCAAAACTTTTATAATTCCTATTTTATGGTCATATTTTGACTTTATATTTTCTAATTTTCTAAAATAGTCCATTTTGGATCGTTGTTTCATGGGAAATATATGGGTGTAATTCTTTCTTTTTAAAAATTCAAAGTGTGTCCCCTCCCCCAATTATAAAAGGTCACCCCTTTCCTCTCTTTTCCACACTTTTAAAACCCATTGGTTTAGAAAATACCTACAAAAATAACTTCCTTAATTCCCTCCACTAATCCTAGAATCCTTATTTTGATCAGAAATCCAACTTAGAAAGGATTTTGGTGAAAACCAAAAGAAGTTTTCTGAAGAAGAGGTAACGTCCTTAACCGTGGATTTTATTTAATTTCTTCTTCCACGTACTTCAAATATTATTAAACCATTATTATATAATAACATAATTATTTTCCATATAACTATTTTTTTTAATTTATGGTAATTACCTAAAACCATATCGTCCCCGCTCAAATGGAAAACTAAACCATTGATCATTTGTATGGTGGACTACCGCCTCACGAACTGACATAATTCGTTTTCCATCACTTCTTCTCAAGACTAGATATAATGATTTATTTAATGTTTATATATTATATTTATGTTATAATTATACTTATTTAATTATAATATCACATATAACTTCTTAATTTTCCTTCCATAGAGAATATGATAATGTCGCTCGTGTGTATGGTGGATTACCGCCTCACAGAGTGATGTGATTCATTTTTCATTTACGCTTTATATAAAAGTTAATAAGGATTAATTCGATGATTATATATGATATTCATGAAACATTAATCAATATATAAATACATATATTATATATTTTATTACCTTACCATCCATGGAATAAATGATAACATCATTTGTGTGTACGACATACTACTGCCTCACGAAGAGATTATTCGTTTTTATTAATGAATCGCATGGATGGTATGTTCAAGGTTATTTAAAGAAATAATATTATATATATGATATAATTACAATCATTTAAAGATAAAATAATACTTAACTTATTTTCATCACGATCTTCGAAAAATGGAAACGTTACTCATGCATACGTAGGGCTCACCGTCTCCATGATTGTAACATAGTTCATTTTTCATGACCATATTTTCATGATTGGTTTAAAAAGTACAATATATATATATATAATGATAATTATTTCATTATTACCATTATGTAGATGATAAAATAATAATCTATTTTACCTTAGTTAACTTACCAAAGTAATTTTAGACATATGATTCGTTTATCATTAAAATGTTTGACGTGAAGTTAATTGGTCAAGTAGTTAAATATGAACTGGTAAAAAATAAAATAAAAGGAATAAAAAATGGAAAAAAAATTCTTAATAAAATAAATAATTAACATAAGTTTATTATTTATGAAGATAAGGAATACACATGATGATTCGAGCTTGAGGTAAGGGGTTTCTTAGCTTCATTTCCATTCATTGGGTTATACATCTACTTCGTTAATTATATTATTCCAAGATTATGTGTGAAATGAAATTTTATTAATTTATGTTTTATTTAAATTTTTGTGTGGATATAAATTTATTACACATAATCACCCCATTGATTGAATCTCACCTCAATGATATGAACTTTGTAAGGATTTTGACTCGAAAATTTCTTCTTTGAGACACATGTTATTTTATGCACCTAATTTCTTTTTATTGGTGTATATACTACCCATTTACATATTATATCATGAATAATTCACAATTCATGAAATTTTGAGTAACAATTCATCTACTTCATCCATTGGAGTTATGATTCAAAATTTACCAAAATGGTAAGGTTTTATATTTCAATCTCATTTTACTCAATATTGTTTATGCCTGAGTTTCCATTATAGAAAATTATATAATCATTATATAATAAAGAAATTTAATTTTATTATCCTTTGTTTATTCATTAAATTTTCATATAATAGTACAATTTTCCTCTCTTTGGTACTTAAAATGACTGAGATTTTTTTAAGAAAATCTGACTTCATTTCTCTCTTCAGTTGAAAACCCTTTTTCTTCTATATCCATGTTTTCAATAAATGTTTTCAAAAATATTTTTACTATTCTCATTTTATTGTTAAAATCACTTTTTATTCATGTTTTACTTTTTAAAAATGGTTTAAAAGGAACATTCCTATCATTTTCTAAATAAGGTACTTTAACATTTACCAAAAATATGAAAGGAATCTTTGTTTTAACATGTATGAAATGAACGGTATTTTCCATCACCATGAGCATTATTTTCATTGAATATCACACTATAAGAAAACAGTGTTTTAGTGGTGGTTTTTTCATGGTGGTTTTCAAAACAGTTGTTAAATTTTTTTCATGATAAAATTTAGCGGTGTTTTTAAAAACCACCGCTAAATGTTTTTAAAATATTTTTGATATTTTTTTAATTTTTTTTCAAAAAAATAATTTATTTTTAGTGGCGGTTTAAAAAAAACCGCCTCGGAATAGAAGGAAAAAAATCAAAATAATATTTAATTAATATTTGTTATTTATTATTTATTATTCACTTTAATATATAGTTTATTATTTATAATTTTAATTAATTATAATGTGTTAATTAATATATATTTATAATTATTTATTAATAACAAAATTGAACTTAAAAAAAAATCTATAAAAAACTGAAAAGAAGACTTTTATATAAAACGACCATAACTTTCGATCTGAGAGTCCATTTTATCTCTACAACCAATCAAATCGAAGATTATAAAATGTGATAATACCAAATGAGATTTATATCATGTTATATTCAAATGAATAAAATATATTATATTTTTAAAAAATTACGAAATAAAACTTAAACTTCAAACGACTATAACTTTTAATTCAGGTGTCTGTTTGGGCTCTACCGAAGTCTGAGATGAGCTCTATGACATAGAAAGTCTTAAACTGAGGTCAAAGAGTTATTTCAAATTTTTTATCCCTAGAAAGGCCTAGAAGGCCTCCAAAACTAAGTTTTTTTGTTGCTGACCCTAGTTTCTTAGAATTCAAATGGCTATAACTTCTGATTTGGGTGTCTGATTGGCTTGTACCACATATCATATCAAATATCATTTCATGATCTTTTATTTGACAAGTTTTGGAGTTGAAATGGACACATGGATCAGAATTTATGGTTTTTTAAAGGTTTTTAGGGGTTTTATTGTAATGTACCATAATTTTCATATAATTTTTTTTTTAATTATATGGAATTATTTCGAGATCTCAAAATCTGACGGTGCGCGATTCCGAGGCCTAGAGTGCCCAGAATGATCCGTTGAAGTTTTTTTACACTTTAATTAGCGCGCATAAGCAGTTTTCATGAAAAAGTGGGATAACTCTTAAACAATTGCCCAGATCAGAAATATGAGGGCACCGTAGTGTTCAGAATGGCGGGTTTACCCTAGGTGCGACTTAAGTTTGGTCGGCGCAGACCTCCTGTGAGAAAACCTAAAAATGGCATAATCATAAATAAATAAATAAATAAATAATTTTATTTTTCAAATGATTATAACTCACAAACGGTAGCTCAGATTGAAAATCGGAGACTACCGATGAACTTGTGAGGGCATGATTTATTTAAGCAGATACTAACATTGACCGGTGCGTGTAACGCCCCGACCCCAGCTACCCAGAGTCGGTGCATTACTTCGTAACATTGGCATGATCACAAAAGATCAAGTCTCGAAAGACCGATTAGTTTAGTAGCCTTGGAAACACTAGATACATTCATAAATGTTACATTACATCATAAAGTGAAAATCTACAATAACAAAGTCTCCATAGTCCACACTCATATCCTCTTCTAACTATCCCTGCAGGTCATTCATAAAATACTTCTTCACATCCTGGAAAATATTAAAACATTGAAAGGGGTGAGCTCAGATGCTCAGTAAGGATAACAATATTGAGGAAGCTTTCATAAATAAACATTAACATTTAAGGCAATCTATAACTAAAACAAAAGCCTTTTTAAACTTGAACTTCAGTATAATATGGAAAAAATAAAATTAAATAATTCCATTTACTTACTCACATGGATATTCTAATAGTCGAATAATCACATGCAATATCAATAACCACTTTCATAATGAGGGAATGCATAATGCCAGACTATCATAACCACGTAGCCAAGGCCTCGTGCCAAGACTACAAATAAGATTTTGTCAAGGCCTCATGCCAAGACACTAGTTTGTCTCGTGAGACCTACCGATGCATTGAGGAGCTATAGCGGGCTACACCCATCACTTATTAAGTCCAATGCATTCCTCATATGAATAGGTTTAAACATATCATAAACCATAACATAATTGTATCACATAAAATGTGCATAAAGGAAACATAAGATTTACACACTTCAATCACAAGATATCAATACAACACATTGATATAATAAAAACTTTATCAAAACCATTTTCAATACCAAAATAAAAGAAAAGTAAAACATGGTATTTATTTTTCTTTTAAAAAAAGTTATGGCTTATAGAGGAAGCCAAAACTCAAATAATAGTCACGGCGGAGGAAAAGTAGTTGTCGCCGCATACGTAAGAAAAAACATTCCTTTTATCTTTTAGTAAAAATGCTTTGTATAAAAATATTCCTTTTGAATAAAAGTAAAAGTCAAAGGGGTTTATACACCGTATAAATGAAAGTTGTGTATAAAACCAAATATGCCTCAATGAAAGGAGATTGAGACAAAGTCCTTACAAAGATCATTTTTAAAATAAAATAGATATATTATGTGTATTTACTATAAGTACACATAAAGAATGTACACATACAAGATAGGACATAATAATATCATGACATAATTTGAAAGTAGGAGATTAACCCAAAGAATGGAAATTGGGTTAAGAAGTTCCCTTACCTCGTGTCCGACTTGACTCGATCGTTCTTTAACCTCCTGAATAATAAACTAGAGTTAATTTCTATTTGCTTAAGAACATTTTACATGTTCATTATTCCTTTTATATCACTTATTACCATGTTATGAACATTATGTAATTATTTAAGTTAATAACGGTCATTTTTTCGATCTTTGGTACTTGAGTCAAAAATAAACTTCTTATAATTACAAGTTGTTCATGTGTATCCAGAATTATATTCATGATGTATATATCATATATATCATATATATCCAGTATATACATGCATTTATAATATTACATAACATTTAGAGGTAAGAAATGAAATGCACCGTTCATGGAGACGGTAAGCCGTACGTACGCATGAACACTACTTTCATTTATATTTCATATTTAATGGAATGAAATAATAATGATATAATGGTAAATTATAATTCCAGTATAATATCATATATAATATCATTTATTCCATACTTTATACATCCCACATATGGCATTAACGATTCAAATCACTTTGAGGGGGTGGTAGTCCGCA
The DNA here is from genome assembly GCA_963277665.1 of Viscum album. Classification (NCBI taxonomy): domain Eukaryota; kingdom Viridiplantae; phylum Streptophyta; class Magnoliopsida; order Santalales; family Viscaceae; genus Viscum; species Viscum album. The sequence continues at coordinate 458,414,761 of OY728136.1, forward strand.
CTTCCTAAAATGAAATTATCGCGTTTACCCATAATAGAAATCATAAAGGTATGCCATAAATGAGAAATAAAGAAGCATAAGGAAAACATAAACATAATATATATATCATATATGAAAATAGTGTCATCAAAATGTCCACCATTATAGGTGTTAAAAGAATATTGAACAATCATCGTTTCGTGATGCAGTATTTCACCACCCACAGAAACAATATGTTCTTTAACCATTAGACGAATGTGTGTGTAAGTTTAGATAGAATCCTTATTATAAAAACATCCTAGTATATTTAGGATACTGGTTTTGTTACAAAATAAATTAATAAAAAGAGTTTAAGGTGTTGGAGAAGCAAAATAAAACAAAATAACATAAGAGAAGACATTACCTTAAAATCGGGTAACTCTTTTTTGATTTGAGCCAAAGGATTCCTTGGGAAGAGTTCTGCCCAAAGTGAGGCTTCTAGGAGTAATATAGGGAAGTTGAGAGAGTATTTGGGCAGATTTTGGCCGATCCAAAAGGCTTTGAAGGTGTGAATAAGGTGGTAGTGGTGGGGGCCTTTTATAAGAGGAGAGGAGGGGCACTCTTGGAAAGTAATGAAATGTTACTTTATTATATAATGAGTTTCGGATTTTAAAGGTCCCACACTTATATATTTCGAGGATAAGGTGATAAGAGTTCTAAATATACTCATCCAATAGGCTTTGGACAAGTGTAAGTCTTAGATTTTACATTATCTTTTTATTTTATTTAAATCGTTAATTAATGAGGTAATCGCTGCATCATCATGGTGTCATAAATAATTTAATTTATTTAATTTCTAAAAATTATAAAAAAATATCATAATGTAGGAAATATTTTTATCTTTCTAACTAATATTTATAGTAAAAAATATGGCTTGTATAACCCCATTTAAAAATTGTTTTAGTAAAACAACTCATGTTTGTGACATTTTTATTTTAACATTAAATAAAAAGTTTTTAATGTCATTTTCCTACCAAAGTGGCTCCATGGGGTCCCCAAGTTGACCCATGGATTGTATTGGTCGGACATGACTCATAAAATAGGGGTAGGACAAGTGTAAAGGTATTTTCATATTTTTATAATATCATTTTTACCTTAAATTTCACTAATTACCTTTAATCGCGATTAATTAAACTTAAAAGTTACTATTCACCAAAAAATTATTTTTATGCCATTGAAAAAAATTTTACTTCCTAATGAAAACCATGTATGTCAGATTTTTGAAAATCAAAACACAGAAGTGGTAATGTTTCATTTAAATGAAAAATCAGTTTTTTAACTACCACTTAGTGGTTTCACTATTCATCAAAAATTGAAGTTTTTCAGAACAATGCCAAAATTTTACCCTAAGATATAATTGATATTACAAATTCAAAAATGTTTTCTATTTTAAAAAATTCCAAACATATAAGTTTCATTAATTAATTTTATAATTAATTCCCACTGTCGCAACAAATAACGTGTTTTTAAGAAACAATATATATCAAAAGATTGACAATTGTTTATGTCCAATTTCAACGTTAAATTAATTATAATGACCACCATTGGATAAAATGGTAAAAATATATTCTAATTACACTTTAAAACCACTCAATATTATAATTTATCACTATAAATTATTTTTATTAAAAATGTTGTTTTTAAGTATTTTTCACTATTCATAAAAAATTGGAAGTTCTCAGAAAAATATCAAAAAATTCAACATAGGCTAATTTCGATATTCCGAATCCAAAAATGAAGTCCATTTTGAAATATAAAATATATATAATTTCAAAAAGTGGGTATTACTATTCATAACTACTACTTTGATTGGTCGCGGTGTGTTAGAATCTCGAACTTGCCTATAATGCAAGCTATTGCATTATTGAAAGAGAACCGTATCGTGAAATCTTGAGGTGTTACATTCTCCCCTCTTTAAATAAATTGCGTCCTCGAAATTTGAAAATGTTCTTCGAAAATAAAAGGTTGAAAATATAAAATACCTTTGTGGAAAACCCACATCAGAAATAGGTTTAATAAGAATATAACATTAAAAGAAAGAAAGAGAAGTACAAAGGTCACCCGAGATATCCCATACTAGGATTATATAAAAATATGGATATGGAGGAGAAAAAAACTATCAAGGTATGATGGAGAGTTGTAGAAAATAGGATTAGGAGAAATTTAACCACAAGAAAAGCACAAACTTGTGATTGGTTAAACGGTCATTGAATCCCCAGTTGGAAAAGTTAACCGACAACGTTTTTGTTTTAAGTTAACTTTTATAAAGTTGAGGAATTTATTTAAGAGATTTTCTAAGAACGTAAGGAAATATACTTACTTGTCATGTAGGCTTTCATTCTTTAATAATTTTTTACCACGAACCCATCTTTCACTCCAAATGGTAACAGAACTAAAAAATATTCTATTTATCCTAATTGTATAAGGTTCCAAATATTAACACATACCATTTAGATTAGGAAAACTATTTTTTAATAACCAAGGACTTCCTGTAGGCTAGTGGTAGGTAATAAAGGTCTGTCACACTATGGTTGTGGGTTTGATTCCTGCAGCTTTGTTCGACGCTACGGGTTATCCCCCGACCTGTAGGTTGTCCTTTTCCTATACTATAGTATTATAATATTCCAAAAATACTCTTCATAAATGTTTTAACCTTAAACAATACTATCAAAAGTTCAAATTAATCCATTCCACCTTTATAGTTATCCAAAATACTTCTATCCAACTCACAGTCGAAATTTTATAAAGAAGGTAAACATAATGAAGATCCTTTTTTCCGCGTAACAACATGTGAACACCTTCATCATGTATTATTTTAAAAAACTGAAACATCTTGAATTACCATAAATCCTTATTGATTACATTCATGATCCTTTATTCCTTATAGAATACTAGATATACCCCTTCTATCCAAAAATTTATACAAATCATTAATCAGTTTCAAGGAAGTCAAGAATATCCAATATAATTTATCCAAATCAATCATGTATTATTCCAAAATCACTATCTCGGTATTAGAACCATATTATGGTTTATCTTTCTCTCAACCATATATTTTCCAAAAATTTAACCTGCTGTGGAGTCACTTTTCTTGGTTCCACACAATCTCAAGTCCTTAATGAAATAGTACTGCAGTACAATCCTTATATACTCCATAATTATTATAACTAGTACATCATTGATACAACACTCAAATGACAAAATTCTTTAATAACAACATAAGAACTCTAATCATTCCTCCTCATCTATGGTAGTATCATAAATTGATTATTATCTAATAACATCATTTGGGGCATACTTTGATGATTTGGACATTGGTTTGCGTAGTGTCCCCACTCCTTGCAGATAAAGCATTGTACATTTGAAACCTTTTTCTTACCCTTGCAGTCACGCACTCGATGTCCTTTTTCTCCACACTTATAAAAAACTCCCATTCCCTTCAGAAAAGTTCCAAGGTGTTTCTTCCCACAGTTACCACATATTGGAAAATTCTTCTTTTCCCTTGTCCCTTTATCCATCATTCTCTCTTCTATCCTTTTCTTCTCTTCCTTCCCTTCAAATCCATAAGACTCAGAGAATTCTTTACTTATCTTATTAACACATGATACTATTTCTTCATATTTTGAGAATACATGGGAGACTATTTCCCTTCTAAATGCTGGCTTAATACCATGAAAGATATGATCCTTCTTACTCTTTGGATCCTATGTATTGCTGGAGTTCACAATCCTTCTACTGGGTGCCATTTCTATACAATGGCATAAAATAGGTCAGTTTATGAATTAAAATACATAATTCCATAATTGTAAAACACTTAAAATAAATTGAACTATTTATGTATATAATCCATAATCATAAAAATGTTTTCTTTGAGGAAGTATATACTCATAACCCTTCATAGTGGTTTGTAAAGAAAACGAGAATTATCCTAAGCATATCCCCCGAGAGTGTCGTAACCAAGAGTGTAACAAGGCCCATTTTCGGGCACCAGTTCCCGTTCGAGTCTAGCTCTAAGCGGTGTTTTCGGGTTTTACCCCTAGGTACATCTGTGCCAGATCCGGCTCTACCTGCTCGTATCCAGACAAGGATGTATTGCTCAGAAAACTCACAAAATCTCTATAATACCAAAATTCTAGGAAGTTATTCTATACTAATCCTCAAAGTCTATCTTATGGCTATGTGATCTAATCAGAGTTAATCTAAATCTAGCTTCCAAGTTTAGTACTAAACTGACTCTGATACCAACTGTAATGCCCCGACCCCAGCTACCCAGAGTCGGTGCATTACTTAGTAACATTGTCATGATCACAAAAGATCAAGTCTTGAAAGACCGATTAGTTTAGTAGCCTTGGAAACACTAGATACATTCATAAATGTTACATTACATCATAAAGTGAAAATCTACAATAACAAAGTCTCCATAGTCCACACTCATATCCTCTTCTGACTATCCCTGTAGGCCATTCATAAAATACTTCTTCACATCCTGAAAAATATTAAAACATTGAAAGTGGTGATCTCAGATGCTCAGTAAGGATAACAATATTGCGGAATCTTTCATAAATAAACATTAACATTTAAGGAAATGTATAACTAAAACAAAATCCTTTTTAAACTTGAACTTCAACATAATATGGCAAAAATAAAATTAAATAATTCCATTTACTTACTCACATGGATATTCTACTAGTCGAATAATCACATGCAATATCAATAACCACTTTTATAATGATGGAATGCATAATTCCAGACTATCATAACCACATAGCCAAGGCCTCATGCCAAGAATACAAATAAGATTTTGTCAAGGCCTCCTGCCAAGACACTAGTTTGTCTCATGAGACCTACCGATGCATCGAGGAGCTATAGCGGGCTCCACCCGTCACTTATTAAGTCCAATGCATTCCTCATATGAACAGGTTTAAACATATCATAAACCATAACATAATTGTATCACATAAAACATGCATAAAGGAAACATAATATTTCCACACTTCAATCACAAGATATCAATACAACACATTGATATAATAAAAACTTTATCAAAACCATTTTCAATACCAAAATAAAATAAAAGTAAAACATGGTATTTATTTTTCTTTTAAAAAAAAGTTATGGCTTATAGAGGAAGCCGAAACTCAAATAATAGTCAGGGCAGCAGAAAAGTCGTTGTTGCCGCATACGTAATAAAAAACATTCCTTTTGTAATTTAGTAAAAACACTTCGTATAAAAATATTCCTTTTGAATAAAAGTAAAAGTCAAAGGGGTTTATACACCGTATAAATGAAAGTTGTGTATAAAACCAAATATGCCTCAATGAAAGGAGATTGAGACAAAGTCCTTACAAAGATAATTTTTAAAATAAAATAGATATATTATGTGTATTTACTATAAGTACACATAAATAATGTACAAATACAATATAGGACATAATAATATCATGACATAATTTGAAAGTAGGAGATTAACCCAAAGAATGGAAATTGGGTTAAGAAGTTCCCTTACCTCGTGTCCAACTTGACTCGATCCTTCTTTAACCTCCTGAATAATAAACTAGAGTTAATTTATATTTTCTTAAGAACCTTTTACATGTTCATTATTCCTTTTATATCACTTATTACCATGTTATGAACATTATGTAATTATTTAAGTTAATAACGGTCATTTTGTCGATCTTTGGTACTTGAGTCAAAAATAAACTTCTTATAATTACAAGTTGTTCATGTGGTGAAATATCAATTATATACAGAATTATATTCATGATTTAGATATCATATATATCATATATATCCAGTATATACATGCATTTATAATATTACATAACATTTATAGGTAAGAAATGAAATGCACCGTTCATGGAGACGGTAAGCCGTACATACGCATGAACGCTACTTTCATTTCTATTTCATATTTAATGGAATGAAATCATAATGATATAAAGGTACATTATAATTCAAGTATAATATCATATATAATATCATTACTCCATACTTTATACGTCCCACATATGGCATTAACGATTCAAATCACTTTGAGGGGGCGGTAGTCCGCACTTCCTAAAATGAAATTATCGCGTTTACCCATAATGGAAATCATAAAGGTATGCCATAAATGAGAAATAAAGAAGCATAAGGAAAACATAAACATAATATATATATCATATATGAAAATAGTGTCATCAAAATGGCCACCATTATAGGTGTTAAAAGAATATTGAACAATCATCGTTTCGTGAGGTAGTATTTCGCCACCCACATAAACAGTATGTTCTTTAACCATTAGACGAATGTGTGTTTAAGTTTAGCTTGAATCCTTCTTATAACAACATCCTAGTATATTTAGGATACTTGTGTTGTTACAAAAGAAATTAATAAAAAGATTTTAGGGGGTTGGAGAAGCAAAATAAAACAAAATAACATAAGAGAAGACATTACCTTAAAATCGGGTAACTGTTTTTTGATTTGAGCCAAAGGCTTCCTTGGGAAGAGTTCTGACAAAATTGAGGCTTCTAAAAGTAAGAGAGGTAAGTTGAGAGAGTATTTGGGTAGAGGTTGGCCGAGGAAAAATGCTTTTAAGGTGTGAATAAGGTGGTAGTGGTGGGGGCCTTTTATAAGAGGAGAGGATGGGCACTCTTGGAAAGTAATAAAATGTTACTTTATTATATAATGAGTTTCAGATTTTAAAGGTCCCACACTTATATATTTCTAGGATAAGGTGATAAGGGTTCTAAATATACTCATCCAATAGGATTTGGACAAGTGTAAGTCTTATATTTTACATTATATTTTTATTTTATTTAAATCGTTAATTAATGAGGTAATCGCTGCATCATCATGGTGTCATAAATAATTTACTTTATTTAATGTCTAAAAATTATAGAAAAAATATCATGATTTAGGAAATATTTTTATCTTTATAATGAATATTTATATTAAAAAATATGACTTGTATAACCCCATTTAAAAATTATTTTAGTAAAACAACTCATGTTTGTGACATTTTTATTTTAACATTAAATAAAAAGTTTTTAATGTCATTTTCCAACTAAAGTGGCTCCATGGGGTCCCCAAGTTGACCCATGGATTGTCTTGGTCAGACATGACTCATCCAATAGGGGTAGGACAAGTGTAAAGGTATTTTCATATTTTTATAATATCATTTTTACCTTAAATTTCACTAATTACCTTTAATCGCGATTAATTAAACTTAAAAGTTACTATTCACCAAAAAATTATTTTTATCCCATTGAACCAAATTTTACTTCCTAATGAAAACCATGTATGTAGGATTTTTGAAAATAAAAACACAGAAGTGGTAATGTTTCATTTAAACGAAAAATCAGTTTTTTAACTACCACTTAGTGGTTTCACTATTCATCAAAAATTGAAGTTTTTCAGAACAATGCCAAAATTTTACCCTAAGCTATAATTGATATTACGAATTAAAAAATGATTTCTATTTTACAAAATTCCAAACATATAAGTTTCATTAATTAATTTTATAATTAATTCCCGTTGTCGCAAAAAATAGCGTGTTTTTAAGAAACAATATATATCAAAAGATTGACAATTGTTTATATCCAATTTCAATGTTAAATTAATTATAATGACCACCATTGGATAAAATGGTAAAAATATATTCTAATTACACTTTAAAACCACTCAATAGTATAATTTATCACTATAAATTATTTTTATTAAAAAAGTTGTTTTTAAGTATTTTTCACTATTCATAAAAAATTGGAAGTTCTCAGAAAAATACCAAAAAATTAAACATAAGCTAATTTCGATATTCCAAATCCAAAAATGAAGTCCATTTTGAAATATAAAAGATATATAATTTCAAAAAGTGGGTATTAATATTCATAACTACTATTTTGATTGGTCGTAGTGTGTTAGAATCTCGAACTTGCGTACAATGCAAGCTATTGCATTATTGAAAGAGAACCGTAGCGTGAAAGCTTGGGGTGTTACAGCGCGGGCCACCAGTGAAAGTTAGTTTTTGGCCGTAAATAAAATAATTAAGTGAAAATTATTTTATTGTAAAATCCATAACTTTTAAATGGTAACTCAGATTGGAAATTCGAGAGTACTATTGGGTTCGTTGGGGCATGTTTCACTTGGGTAGAGCCTAACCTCGACCGGTACGGATTGAGGGTGACTGTTAATAATTTTCCAAACTTTTTTTTCGGGTACGTTCAGTAAACGTTTGAGCGGGTTTTTGTAACTTTTGAACTGGTACTCGGAATTGAAATATGAGGACACCATTGAACTCGAAGTACCGGTATTATCTTAAGGAGACTTTCACCTCGACGACAGTTGGTCGAGGGTGAAAGTTAATTTTTGTGTTTTTCGTGTAAGAATAAAATAAAAATAAAATTGTTTAACATTTTTTTTGCTAAAACCTCCCTTTTGTTGTTAAAGTGGTGAGGACCACCTGAACTGAAACCCTTTTCTTGTGAATTCATGGTGGTGGGGACCACCTGAACCCCTCTTCAATGTGGGGAAGTCCCTTGGAATCCTCCCAATTAATTGCGCCAATGTAAATTAATTGGCGTGACCATTTTTAAATACTAAGTAACAACGTCGTTGGATTTAGGAAGGTTCCTAATAAATGAACCTTCACAAATTCCATGATCTTTACTTACATTTCCCCCCTCCTATTTAAATGGAGCTTTGGAGGATGATTTGGGAAGACTTCACCAAGCGATGAAGCGCTGGTAAAGTGTCATGATGACCAAAACTTGGATAATCAATACGCTTCTCCAACGAAGAAATTATTCAACAAAGAACGCACTCCTGAATTGAGGAATGAGGATGACGTTCAAACTGACTTCAGAAGTGTGATTGCAGAAGCGACGATAGTTGGCATCCTCTTCTCCTTCACCATTTCCATCTCACGACCTCTGTCAACAAACCTTCAAGGTAGGGGTTTAATTCTATGTGATTAATATTTCCCATGTTCTTCCCATCTAAACAAAGAATGCATATCAACTCTCTATAACTAGTTGATCCACGAATGTTCTCTTTTGTGGGTTTGGGAATAGTGATTGATGGAGGTTGTGGGGTTTGATGTTTTGAATATCTTCCATACACGTTCTTGATTCAAAATTTGTGAACCACTTGATACCGCTCTAACATAGAGAGTGTGGGCCAAACAAACATAGCTCGACCTATCCACATTTTCCGATGATTATTTGTTGTGTTCTTCGCAAAGAAGGTGACAATGCGACCGCGCCGCCCGATGGAAGAGAACCGCAGCTTGTTGCCGCAACGGTGAAGGCGCGGCGCGCGACCGCGCTGTGCAGAGAGGAAGGCTGGCCAATCAACCAGCTGCGGAGGACCGCCGCACCGCGGCTGCCCCGTCCTGCCCCATGGCCCCACGCTGCCCCGCGCGGCCCCGCGACCCCCGCACAGCCCCGCGACCCCCGCGCGGCCCCGCGGTGTCGTGCGGCCCCGCGCCGCCCCATGGCCCGCGCGCCGCCCTGCGACTGACCACCGCACCGCAGCCCTTGTGCCACCCCATGGCTGACCGCTGCACCACGACCCTTGCGCCACCTCTTAGTCAGGTCGGGACGCCTAGAGCGGACCGGGTCAGTCCGACCGGGTCGGACCGGACCCGGACCAGCTTCGACCCATTTCTTCTCTTTTGGCCATAACTTTGGTACCGAGTGTCCGTTTAACGAACCGTCTGTGGAGTTAAAAACCTTGGAGAGAAACGGTCACTTTGGTATAAACTAATGGAGATTTGGATAAAGTTTAGTAATGGTCGGGTTGGATTGAGAAAAAATCCAACCGGGCCCTCGGGACTAAAATGCTAATAACTTACAGACCAAACGTCTGTTTGACGTACCGTCTATTGCGTTGAGACCCCTATTATGTGGAGGAACTTTGGGATAATTTTTCTTGGTATTTCATGAAAGTTGGTGTATCGACTAGTGCTTGAAGAGTGGACCCTCCTAGAGATGAGCAATCTTAGTACGGGAACCCAGTAGCTGGCTGTGATGTGAAGAATGAATAGTGATCCTATGTGGTTCAACACCAAACGATCCTGTGTGGGTCAACACCGAGCGATCATGTGTGGGTTAGCACCTAGCAATCCTATGTGGGTCAGTACCGAGCGATCCTGTGTGGGTCAGCACCGAGCGATCCTGTCTGGGTCAACACTGAGCGATCCTGTGTGGGTCAGCACCTAGCGATCATGTGTGGGTCAACACTGAGCTATCCTGTGTGGGTCAGTACCGAGTAATCCTGTGTGGGTCAGCACCGAACGATCCTGTGTAGGTTAGCACCTAGAGCTATGTGGGTCTGACGACGTACTAGAGATGTACTAGGATCTTGTGTGGGTCTGACGATGTACTGGAGATGTACTAGGATCCTGTGTGGGTCTGAAGACATACTAGAGATGTACTAGGATCTTGTGTGGGTCTGAAGACATACTAACGATGTAGTAGGATCCTATGTGGGTCTGATGATATACTAAGATCCTTCATGGGTCTTCCTCTTAACAGAGTAATATGATTCAGTAGTTACATCTAATCATCTTTACTACTGTGCCTAAGATATACCTGGTGTGAGTTGAGTCTGTACCTTTTGGTACTTTCCTTCGTGGTAATACCTTGGTGGTATTCTTCTGTGTGGAATACCTATGTGGTACTTACCTTTGTGGTATTCCTTCCTTTGTGGAACAATTGAGCTTTGGGCTTTTGGGTTGGACCCTGTGTTTCCTCATGTTTGAGATGGGTATACTTGATAACTGAGGTATATGTATGGGAATATACCTAAGTAGGGTTGTCAATTGATTTCATGATTTGTGGATTTTGTGAGACCTTGAGGGTCTCACGGTCCCTACAAAGTATTGTTATACTCACCCCTGCACGGGCTATGCCTGCACCTTGTTGTGTTTGGTGCAGACGACAGACAGCGTTGATCGAGGCTGAGGGTACCGGGACTGGACGGTGCCCAGAGGTGGACCATACGGTGTGTCGGTATGCAGAGGAGATGGGCGGATGTGGAGTGCTGAAGAGACGATATATACCTACCCGTAAGGTAGGAACCTCAGAGGACGACCCAGTAGCTACTTTCCTTTTTCTTTAGTTGTATTGTTTTTTAGTTGTACTTGTACCTTTACTATTGGGCTTGTATTCTGACCCCATTTTTACTTCCAGCATTCTTTTTACTATACTGTTGACTTGTAATCGTATCTTGCTGTGTGCTTGGTTGTGTGTGTTTATAGGTTATAAAGGCAATGCATTCCCAATTTTAGGGAATATGCCTTTCAGTGCTAGTCGCCAGCCCCTGGCCTATGGAAGGCGGGCTTGGGGTAGTCACGACACGGGCCCCGGGGGATGGGTTATGACATTTTTGGTTTTCAGAGTTTTTGAACGTTTTTATGTGTTTTAAGGATACCCCATTTTTTACCATTCTATGGATTTTCAGCCTTGTTTAAGGGGGTATTATTTCTTTTTTCGATGGGGACATAATTTAATCTCAGGTATTACATTTATATTGATATTATGGTTTTGAAACTTTATCATTTTTCACAATGTAGTTTTATTTATAATTAAATATGTGCATAATTTCTTATATTTACTTATAATAAATCACATATATAAATACATATTTACATAGAAATGAATTTTTAATTGTATAGACCAAATGAAAATAAATATTTTTTATTCATTTCATTTAAAATAAATAATTATAAATTTTATATGCATTTGTAAATATTTATACGTATTTATGTTTATATATTTTCATATCATATATCTGTTGATATTATAGCAATATTTATATTTACTTATGTTTATATATATTTATGTAACATAAATATGTGTTTATATATATTTATATAAATTTTGTTACAAGTATATATATTTATAGATATTTATATCCATTAATTATTTTATTATTTATTATTCATTATTTATTATTTATTATTTATTATTTATTATTTATCATTTATCATTAAATATGTATTCAACTATTATTTATTATTGATTTATTACTTAATGATTTGTGATTTTTTATTTATTTATTATTTATTTATTATTTGTTTATTATTTGTTTATTATTTATTATTTATTTATTTATTATTATTTAGTTATTATAATTTATTATTATTTATCTATTATCTATTATCTATTATCTATTATTTATTATTTATTATTTATTATTTATTGTTATTTATTATTTATTATTTATTATTTTCTATTTTATTATATTATTATTTTATTTTTGGTAATTTTATTATTTTATTAATTTTTTGCATAATTTTATTATTTATTTATTTATTATTTATATATTTATTTACTATTTACTATTTACTATTTTTTTATTATAATTTATTTATTATAGTTTATTTATTATTATTTATTTATTATTTATTATTTATTATTTATTGTTTATAATGACTCAGATTTTTCTGGTTTTATTTTTAGAAATTCATTGGGATAATTATGAGACCAGGCGCTGAAACGACGTGCGATTCCGAGGTCTGGGGTGCCCGGAATGGTTCGATGAAAAATGTTAAGTTTTTAATAGCACACGTGAGTGATTTTCCTGAAAAAGTGGAATAACTCTTAAACAGGTGCCCAAATCAGAAATCTGAGGGCACCGTTGCGTTCAGGATGGTGAGTTTACTCTTGGCACTACTTAACTTTAGTCGTTGCGGGTCTCCAGTGAGAAACCCCAAAATGGCATAACCATAAATAAAATAATTAAATAAAATTATTTTATTGTTAAAATCCTTATAACTTATAAATGATAACTCAGATCAGAAATCCGAGAGTACCATTCAACTCGTGAGGGTGTGCTTTCCTTAGGCGGACCCTAACCTTGATCAGTGTGGGTCGAGGGTAAAAGTTATTTGTTGGATTTTTTTAAGGAGAATAAAATAAACTTAAATAAGTTTATTTTATTTCCTTTTAAAGTTTCCTAGCGTGGTGATGTAGTGAATCAATGACAGAGAAACCCGTTTTGCTTTCATAAATGAAGCAGCGTGGCGATGTTGTTTCAAACCGAAACGGAAATACTAAAACACGTTTCCTCCTTTAATGGATAATCAGAGTTACAAAATCAGAGGATGACCCAAGTGTTTGCTCTGAACCTCTGGAGAAATTCTGTTGGCGAGCGAAAAATAACGATGAATGACAGATCGCCAAAAAATATAGATTATGATGTCTCTCAATGGACCGCCAACAATGAAAAATTGTGGTGTCTCTCAACGGATTACCAACGATGATTGAACCCTGACGCCGACCAATCCTATTTTCCCTGTTGGGGTTGTTATTTTTTGAAACTTCTCTATTCCCCGTTCTTGATATTCCACGATGGACGTGGACCAATTAACAAAAAAATGGCCCGAGGATCGATCATTGTTGTGGGATGGGATTACTCTCATGGGGGTTTTAACGAGATATTTTCTTAGTGATTCTTGGTTAACTATTTTAATGGCAACGAACCCCGATTGACATGAACATCGACCGAGTTCTGTTCATATTTATTAATTTGTGCTTTTCTCCCTTCATTCTTTGTTCCTCATGGGAATTCTTCATTCAGCCCGCGACTCAAATTATAGTGATTGATCAATCTTTGCACAATCAATCTTTGGCGCAACGATCTGGTATCACAGATCTGGGATAGACATGGCACAATGAATGTTCGATGATGCCAGTGGAGAACGGATCGAGGTGATGTAGAAGATATCACCGTTCGAGTGACATTACATTTTGAGGGATTCTGGCACGTATTTGAACCCCTGAAAATGAAGAGCGTGGCCCAAGGTTTCGGAAACCTCTTTCGAATTGAAGAACGAACCACCAGAGTGTGTTCGATAACTCGTGGAAGACCCCTTCAGTGCGCCGATAGCGGCACACGGCAGCGGCGGGTGATGAAATGCAACAGAGATGGTCAACAGTGGTGGGCAGTGACACGCAATGGTGGAAGGCGGCGTCACGTGGCGGCGATGGCTGTAGGAACCCATGGTGGCTCATCCCCAGGTAGCGTCAAAGGCTGCGACGGAGTGGGCCAGCGACGCGGCGACACCGCGTTGAGCTTGCAGCACGCGGTCAACAGACCACGTGTGGAGATCGATGGCCAGCTGAGTCGACTATGTAGTATGAAGGGGATGCAGTGAGCTTCTACGTCCAAGCTGAATAGGGCCGACCTGCCAGCACGGGCCGGGCCGAAGGGGACCGGGCCGCTGGGCGGCCCGACTAAATAAAAATCGGCCCGCCAGTGCAGGTCGGGGTGGCGGGCTGGACCCATGACCCAACGAGCATGGTCCAACAAGACTAATGAGCCGGGAATTTGGGTAAGTCCAGACCTAGCCTTTGGTTCAGGCCGGACCTGGTCGAGTTGGGTCGGCCGAACCGGGTTGGGTCGGACCAGGCCCAAATCTAACTAGTCCCTTTTCACTAAAATGATCATAACTTACAAACTGTAAGTCTGATTGACGAGATGTTTTCAGTGTTGGGACCCTTGTGATGAGTCATTAGTTTTGAGATAACTTGGTGGGGGGTGGTGGGGGTTAGTTGGACCATCAAGGGATAGTAGCGTTCTCTTTGTCTTTCCTATAAGGGTTCGATGCAGGATCTCGTTCGTGTCATAGAGAATGGTATGTGTTCCGAAGTGAGTTGACTCAACGGATCTAAGTGAATCAGTGGGTCTAAGAGACCCAACGAGTTTACAAGACCCACCGAGTCTAATTACCCCAATGGTTCTAAGAGACACAACGGGTCTAAGTTCCCTAGCGATTCTAAGAGACTTAGTGGGTCTAAGTGCCCCAACAGGTCTATGTTGAGTATAGACTGCACCGAGAGGCCCAGTTGGTCCTCAATTCTCTTCTTGGTACCTTATATAGGGTTGGTATATTGGGTGTGACCAATATTTACAAGGTCACCCATCCCCTATCTTGGATGATAATTCCAGTAGGGCTAGGATGCCCCCCAATGAGCCTTGGGTGCAGGATCCCCTATCTATGTATCGAGATCTTTCCTTCCTTCATGACTTGACCTAATCAGTGTACTTTGGGTAGTTCTCAGTGTGTTCTCTTTAGGCATGGACCAAAGAAGTGGTACCTCTTTGCGAGGGTCTCTGATGACTTCATAGCCCAAGGAGCAAGTTCCTCTAGAACGAGCGTTACTTGAGCGGAATCCTGTGACCAGGGATTGGCTGCGATATCATGACTCCTTGTCTCAGTGAGACCGGATGTCTTAGAGAAACTTAATGATGTATCAAGACCAGATGTTCTCTTAGATTATTTTGGTATAATTTTTCTACGTGCTTTCCTACAGATAGCTTGAGGAGTGGGATCTCTCAGAATCGAGTGTGCTACGAGCGGAACCACATGGCTGGCAGAGGATGAGACGTTGCATCTTGGAATCCTTTACAAGTATACCTAGATGTTCTTGTTATATGTGTTGTTGACATATACCTATGTTGATCTGACTGTAGCTTCTTAATGTTGTTTCCTTTGTGGTATTTTACTTTGTGTTTCGAGGCCCCCTACTGAGTATTATTTTACTCACCCCAGCACCAGATTTTCCCACACCTCTCATGCCTTGTACAGTTGACTGATGATTTGGGGGAGTCCTAGGCAGAGCAGGACTAGGAACAGGACCAGATGGTGCCTTGTGAGATCAGATGAGCTGAGCTGTTTTTGGAAGCTTCCTATAGTAGCTTCAGTACCCATGTTTGCAGGTTAGAATTTTTAGTTTTATTTCTTTTAGTGGGCTTGTATTATGGCCTGGTTGTTCTTTACTGATTTAATTTATGTCGTAATCTATTGTTAGGTTATAGTGGTATGCATTCATTTTCCATAGTATTTTTACTCTCCAGACCTTGTGTCTTAGAGTTGGGTACGTGTGTACAGGTTCTTAGGAAAATGCCTCCCATTTGTGGGATATTCCTACTCGGTGCTAGTCACCAACCCCTGGCCTATTAGAGGTGGGACTAGATTTCCCTTTATGGGAAAAGGGTAAATCCTTACAGATCTTGATGGACTCAGGAAGAGGAGGGTGCAAACGATTTCTATTTAGTTGGCTAGTCTGACCCTTGGTACAGTGGATTTTATGAGTCCTCAAGTTTCTTAGTGGTGGCAGAGTATAAGGATGTATTCCTTGAAGATGTTCCAGTTTTACCTCTCCATCAAGAGTTAGACTTATGCATTGGTCTATACCCTGGGGTGGCAACGATATTTATTCCAGTATATCGAATGGATCCCAAAGAGCTCTACGAGATCGAGGTGTAGATGGGGGACTTACAGAGGAAGGGCTTAGTAAGACCTAGTGTTTCACCCTAGGAAGCCCCGGGTGATCTTTGTTGATGAAATATTAGTGTACTTGGAATTAAAAGGGGAGCATGCGACACACTTAAGAGAGGTCCTAGACCCACTTCAAGTTCACCAGCTATACAAAAATCTCTTTAAGTGTCTGTCTTGGATTTGATTGGTATTCTGTTTCTAGGACACATCACCTTAGAGGATGGAGTAGTAGTGAATCCAGTGAAGGTTGAGACAGAGTTTTATAAGTAGAACTACACGACCCATAGTCTTGAGTTAGTAGTGGTGGTCTTCACATTGAATATGAGGCGTTACTATATGTTGGGCGAACAATACATTACCTACTCCAGCCTCAAGATTCTCAAGTGTGTATTCTCTTAGAAGGACTGTGGGTTGAGATAGAGGCGATGTCTAGAGTTCCTACAGGACTATGAATTGGATTTTGTCTATACTCCTAGGAATAGGAATGTAGAAGAATTTTCTCTAGGCTGGAATCTAGTTAGTAGTTATTGAGTGAGGCATTGGAGTAGTTAGCCTCATTGCAGTTATCCTTCATGGATGGAGATGTAACAGCTTATCTCCAGTTGTTGGTAGTTACCCATCCACTCTTAAATGATTTAGGGAGTCAAAACTCAGTGGTACAGAATTTGAGTCTTTACATACTCATTTTTCTATAGGAAATTCCCCTAATGGACATTCGAAATGTGGAGAGCATGTCGTTCTTTTCAAAAAATTCATAGTTATAGCAGTGATGCCTAAAGCAGTGAGATGCATCATGATATGCATGTGGGTGTCAAGGAGGACACTGAGGATGACAGAACAGGTTGGAGCTGGGCTTACTTGTTGAGATAAAAGTTGAAAGCTTGTTTTAATTAGTTTCATGGGTTGTCAACTCACCGTGTCAAGCCCCGATGCTTAGAAGGAGTTGATCCTTCTCTTTCTTGGGGTACCTAGAAGGAAGTTGAAAGAGATATAAGTGGAATTCATGATGGGTTTACCATGTACATCCAGGAGGCACGATACCATCGGGGTGATCATTGATCGACTCACCGAGTCATCCCACTTTTTAACTACCCAGGAGTAGAGCTTAGTAGAGGGCTTGGGATGCCTCTACGTATAGGTAATAGTTCAAATCCATGGAGTTTCATTGATGATTTTTTCAGATCATGGTGATCGCTTTGCATCCTAGTTATGGAAGGGATTGCATAATACATTTTTAGAGAATATGTAGGTGATCTAGGAGTGGATAAAGAATTCATAGGGTCATCTGAAGTTTTGTGATGGAAGACGGTGGATATACTTTTGTGTTAAATGGAAGAGACCATGTCTTCCTTTGGGTCTCAGTTCGAGGAGGGTTGCAGAGATCTTACCGGGGAGACAAGCTATCACTAAGTTTAATAGTCTCTCTTTCAAGTGCTGCATAGAGTTGGAAAGGTAGCATATTGCTTGGTTCTACCCCACTATTAGACTAGGTACACTACGTCTTCCACATGTCTCAGTTGAGGAGATTTTTGCATAACCCTTTTTCATGTCATAATCTAGGGAGAGATAGACATCGAAGTGGAAGTGTCTTGGGTTGAGTACCTAATGAAGATTGAGGATCCTTAGTGGATGATCTTTTCCCTTGGTGCGTTCCCAATGGTAGCATGATAATCTTTAAAAGAGCACATGGGAGTGGGGGGATCAGGTTCATACTCGTACCCTCACCAGTTTGGGTATCCCTTGGTTTGTCTTTCTAGGATGTAAAGCCTTAAGGTGGGGAGAATGTAATGACTCGTATTTCTACAGATTTTATTTTTAAAAATTAATTGGAAAATTTTTGAGACCAGGCGCTGAGACGATGTGTGATTCTGAGGCCTGGGGGCCTGGAATGGTTCGATGAAAAATGTTAAGTTTTTAACAGCACACATGACTGGTTTTCCTAAAAAAGTGGAATAAATCTTAAACGGGTGCCCAGATCAGAAATCCAAGGGCTTTGTTGCGTTCAAGATGAAGTGTTTACCCTAGGAATGACTTAACTTTAGTCGGCATGGGTCTCCAGTGAGAAAAACAGAAAATGGTATAATTGTAAATAAAATAATTAAATAAAATTATTTTATTTTTTAAATTATTATAAACGTTAACTCATATTGGAAATATGAGAGTATGTTGACTTGTGAGGGTGTTCTTTCATTAGGCATACACTAACCTCGATCGGTGCGGGTCAAGGGTAAAAGTTGATTTTTGGACTTTTTTAAGGAGAATAAAATAAAAATAATGAAGTTTATTTTATTTCTTTTTAACATTTCACAGTGTGGTGGCATAGTGATGGAGAAACCCCTTCTCATTTCATAAATGAAGCAGCATGGTGACTCTATTTCAAAGAGAAATAGAAACGTTGAAACATGTTTCCTCTTTTAATGGATAATCAGAGTTATGAAGTCAAGGGACGACCCATGAGTTTGATATGAACCTCTGGAGAACTTCCATTAGAGGGGGAAGAACAATGACAGATGATGGATCGACAACAATGGTGGATCATGGTGTCTCTCAACATATCACCAACAACGATGGATCGTGGCATCTCTCAATGGATCACCAACGACGATCAAAACCTTATGCTGATCGATCATGTTTTCCAGGTAGGGGTTGTTATTATTTGAATATTATCCTTTCCCCATTATTGATATTTCATAAAGGACATGGACTAATTAACAAAAAAATTGGCCCGCGGATCGATCGTTGTTGCGGGATGGGATTACTCTCGTGGGGTTTTAACAGAAGATTTTCTTAGTGATTCTTGGTTAACCATTCTAACTACAACAAACCACGAACGACATGAACATAGATCGAGATCTGTTCATATTTGTTGATTCATGTGTTTCTCCCTCCATTCTTGTTCTTCGTTCTTCACTGGTGTTCTTGATTTGTCCTGTGACTCGACTTATGGTGATCGATAGATCGTTCTGTAATCGATCCTTGGTAGAACAATCCTGTATCGCAGATCCGGGATGGACACAACACAACAAAGGTGCAATGATGGCGGTGGTGAACAAATCAAGGTAGTGCATGAGATATCATCATTCAAGTGGAATTTCACTATGAGGGATTATGACATGGATTTGAACCCCTAGCGATGAAGATAGCAACCCAAGGTTTCCAGAACATCTTTCAAATTGAAGAACGGACCACCGTAGTGCGTTCGGTGGCTCGTGGAAGACATCGCTGGCACGCTGGTGCTAGCGGTGGCGGGCGACGGAAGCTGGACATCAACATTGGTGGTCAAAGGAACCCACGATGGCTTGGTCGCAGTTGGCATCGAAGGCCGCGACCATGGAGGGTTGTGGTAGAGTGGGCCAGCAACGTGGCTTGGCCTCGTCGAGCTGGCGACTTGCGGTCAGCGAACCACGTGCGGAGATCGGTGGCTGACTGAACTAGCTATGTGGTGTGAAGGGAACATGGAGAGATGTCGTGTTTAGGCTAGATATGGCTGGCCCACCAGTGAAGGTTGGGCCGAAGGGGACTGGGCCACTGGGCGACCCGACTGGATGAAAACCAACCCGCTTTTAAGGGCCGGGACGGAGGAGGATCGGGCCGCCAGGTGGCCCGGAGGGCTGGACCCATGGACCAACGAGCTAGGATAGACTCGGTTAGCCTAGAACTGATTGGGTCAGGTCAGGTTGGCCGAACCGGATCGGGTCAGGTCAGACCAACCTGGTCAGACCAGGCCCAGACCCAACAAACCCATTTTCACTAAAACGCTCATAACTTTCAAACCACAAGTTCTTTTGATGAGCCATTTATGGTGTTGGTACCCTTATGAAGAGGTGGTCCTTTTTATATTATTTGGTGGGGGGTAGTTGGATTAGTAAGGGATGGTGGAGTTCTATTTTTCTTTACTATGAGGTTTTGATGCAGGATCTCATTCATGTCATAGAGAATGGACCGTGTTCTGAAGTGAGTTGAATTAGTTGGTCTAAGAGACTCAGTGGATCTACATTCCCCAGCAGGTCTAAGAGACTTAGCGGGTCTAAGTGCCCCAACGGGTCTAAGTGGTGTATAGACCACACCGAGAGGCCCGATAGGTCCTCACTTCTCTTCGTGGTACCTTAGATAGGGTTTGGGGCATGGGTGTGACCAATATTTACACAGGCACCCATTCCCTCTCTAGGATGATAATTATAGTTGGGCCAGGATGTCCCCTAGTGAGCCCTAGGTGTAGGACCCCCTATCTGTGTATCGAGATATTTGCTTTCTTTGTGACTTGATCTGATCAGTGTACTTCAGGTAGTTCTCGGTGTGTTCTCTTTGGGTGGGTCCCAAAGAAGCAGGGCCTCTTTGTGAGGGTCTCTGATGACTTCATAGCCCACAGAGTGAGTTCCCCCAGAACGAGCATGCCTTGAGCAGAATCCTGTGACCAAGGATTGGCTGCGATATCAAGACTCTTTGTCTCAATGAGACCAGACATCTTAGAGAAACTTTGTAATGTATCAAGACTAGATGTTCTCTTGGATACTTAGTAGAATTGTTCTATATGATTTCCTTCAGATATATTGAGGAGTGTGATCTCCCAGAATTGAGCGTGCTAAGTGTGAAACCATATGGCTAGTAGTGGATGAGACGTTGCATCTTGGAACCCTTTACGAGTATACCTGGATGTTATTGTTATATGTGTTGTTGACATATACCTGTGTTGAGCTGACTTTACCTTCTTGGTGGTGTTTCCTTTGTGGTATTTTACTTTGTGTTTCAGGGTCCCATACAAAGAATTATTTTACTCACCCCTTTATGAGCTTTTCCCACACGTGTCATGTCTTGTGCAGTTGATTGATGCTTTAGTGGATTCCTAGGTAGATTAGGACTAGGACCAGGACTAGACTACGCCTTGTGAGATCAGATGAGTCAAGGTGTTTCTAGCAGCTTCAGTACCTATGTTTATAGGTCAGACTTTTTGGTTGCCTTTCTTTTAGTGGGGTTATATTCTGGCCCGATTTTTCTTTACTGCTTCACTTTCTGTCGTACTCTGTTGTTGGGTTGTAGTGGTATGCATGCATTTTCCTTAGTGTTTTTACTCTCCTGCCCCTGTGTCTTGGAGTTGGGTACGTGTTTATAGGTTATTAGGAAAATGCCTCTCATTTTTGGGATATGCCTACTCGGCGCTAGTCAACAGCCTCTGGTCTATCAGAGGTGGGCTTGGGGTTGTCACGCCACGGGCCATGGGGGACAAGTCGTGACATTATTTATTATTTTATTATTTATTTATTATTGATTTATTATTTATTGATTGATTGATTGATTTATTATTATCTATTTTTTTATTATTTATTTATTTATTATTTATTATTATTTATTATTTATTTATTATTTATAATTTATTTATTAGTTATTTATTGAGTTGTTATTTATTTATTTATTATTTATTATTTATTATTTATTATTATTTAATATTTATTATTTAATATTTATTATTTACTATTTGTTATTTACTATTTATTTCCATATCATGTATTTATTTACTTATTCATTATTAATTTATATTTTATTTATTAATTAGAAATTAGTAATTAATAATTATTAAATATTAATAATTAATAATTAATAATTAATTATTGAGTTTAGATTTTTGATTTTTGATTATTGATTATTGATTAATTGTTATTGATTAATAATTATTGAGTTCATATCTATTTGTTATGTAATATTTGTTTTTCAATTAATATATATAAGTATATTAAATTCCGTTTATTCACCACATGAAGAGACTACTAGAGTGGTAAAGTCTTTGGAGAATATGTAAGAGGTAAGGGGTTCAAATCTCACCCAACACAGAATTTCTATATATGGAATGTGCATGGGCATGTTCTTGTGCATGATAATATTAAGTAATAAAAAATAATAATAAATAAGTAATAAAAAGTAATAAAAAATAATAAAAAATAATAAAAAATAATAAAAAATAATAACAAATAATAACAAATAATAAAAAATAATAACAAATAATAACAAATAATAACAAATAATAACAAATAATAATAAATAATAAGAAATAATAACAAATAATAAATAAATAATAAATAAATAATAAATAAATAACAAATAAATAATAAATAAACCATAATAAAATTATGAAAATAAAATAATAAAATAATAAAATAATAAAAAATAAGTAATAAAATTATGAAAATAAATAAATAAATAAAGAAATAAGTAATAAAATTATGAAAATAAAATAATAAAATAATAATATAATAAAATAATAAAATAATAAAATAATAAAATAATAAAATAATAAAATAATAAAATAATAAAATAATAAAATAATAAAATAGTAAAATAAATTAACAAAATTAAAAAATTTAAAAAAATGTAAAAAACGCCGCTAAATCATTTAGCGATGGTTTAAACTACCACTAAAAACCCACCGCTAAATTGGTCTATGATGGTTTTGAGAAACCGCTGCGAATTGATTGCCGACATATGATTTAGCGGTGGTTTAAACCGATGCTAAAGGGAAAAAATCACTGCTAGACTCAAATTTTGGCATAGTGTTACTTTATAACTTTCCATAGTTATTTTAAAAGAAAAGGATTTCCTCAATATTTTTTAGATTTTATTTTTTCAAAAGTGATTTTCCAAGTGGAAAGGTTATTTTCCTCCGGAATGATTTTAATATTTTTAAAGGTATTTCTATTCATCAATGAAAACAACCTTTAATGTCATGGAATGCTTCTAAATTTGGTATATATGTCCCTCACATATATACCTTTCTTATTCCCCCTTCCTTTAATGGGTTAATACATACCTTATGATCCTTTCTCAAATTCCATCATTATGAAATTTCCTTTGATTATGATATGAAGCAAAGTTATGCAACCCATTTTCTTTCCATGGGTAATTATTATATTATTCCTTATGATTGATTTTATCTATTAGAACACATAGATCATGAAAATTTTATTATGGGTGCACCCAAATAGCGCTTTAAGGCATTGGGTAATGTTATAGTCTCATGAGACATCATGTATATGATTAGGGAGTAAACCTAATCCATTACGGGACTTTTTCCACTATGTTATATTGTCTGGGTAGTTATACTTGACTCATGTTTATGTCATGTTTTATATTGTTTCCAAATTTTCTATGTTATCATGATCTTATGATACCATTCTCTTTATGTTATGATTCCTTGTGATTACTTATTCACCTTCTCTTTTATAATATCATGTTATATCTTTGACTCAAACTCTATGTTTCCTTATCATGTTTATTCCATTATTGAGATTTCTAGATCACAACATTATTATATGTATTTACCATGTTATTATAGGTAGTTTTGTGAGCTCAAATAGATTTAGGAGATCACTAAGGAAAAGTAAAAAAAGGATACCATGTTTTAGTTTTCTTTGATCTATTATGATCCTAGTATTCTAAAGATTCTAGGAATTATGATCTTTGGGTTGTAATTAATGGATGTTTATGTTAAAAATAATGTAATAATATGTGTAAAAGTCTTGAGTTTTTATACCCAGTGGTTGTTATCGGTTCTCGATTGATTCCTTCTAGTTATTATAGAAAAATATGTGGTCTTCATCCAGCTTGATGGGAGCACATGCAGAGTCTTCATCATCGTCTATGGAGTATGAGGAGAAGGTGAGATCTTAGAATGAGGTTATAGAGAGTATGAAGAGATTAATTGAAACTAACAACAAGGGGGGATCATTTTTTATGGTATGAGCAGCAACATGAGCAGATGATGGAGTATAAGCAATGACTTGCGCAGGGTATAGGGATGGAGTTCCCTCCACCTGGTCCTCTAGATGATCCACCACATGCATAGTGATTGATATATTTTTTTGAAAAAAATATTATGATGATTTTTGGATAAACACATATTATGTAATATGGTTAATAATTCATATGACTATAGTTTTATAAATTTGATTTTTTTATTTTTTATTTTAATTTTAATTTTTCCAATTTATTTGTGATGGAATAAGACATCTTTCACAACAGGTTATTTGCAAAAAAAATACATATCCATCAAAAATAACTATTATGATGAAAATCCTATTTCACTACAAATAAAAAATAGTTTATATTTGGCCAAAAAAAAAATTCGATGGGACACACATCTATTACAAAAAAAAATATTTTCTGTGATAGTCCATAAAAAAAACTTTTTTGATGGTCTGTCACAAAAAGTTTTTTCTATGCCATTTTTGATCACGGGTCAATTGCAATGGGATTCTATTGTAAATATTTCAATTTCCAATTTTTTTACCACCTGAATCTACATCACAATGCACATACATATGTTATCTATATTTATTTAGTGAGTGTAAGGTGAGATACTACAATGGTATTAGAATTTTTTCAATTTTTGAATAATGAAGTGTCATGTCCCAACTTTTCCAAGACTCTTATTGATCTGGTAATGAGATCAAGAGTCACCCCTAAATCCCACATTTAATAAATAATAGGTTGAAAACTAGAACCAAGGGTATAAATCATGAACATGGGAGTAATTACTCTTAATTTAAGCAGAGAACCACCACATCCACTGTAAAACCATAAAAAATCTTAACAACTCAAATAAATTAATGCATTGGTAATGTTAAAACATTGATCCCAAATAAATCAATGTTAATATAAGGGAAACTTTGATGTATGAATCCTACTCTAACTTGTTCATCCCATTCCCAAACTAACATTTTCTGGTATCACCCTCAAAAATATCCTATAAGTTTGAAAAAATAAAGAGAATAATGAGGTGAGTATACAAGTATACCCAGCGGGTTCCTCCTCCAACC
Source organism: Viscum album (assembly GCA_963277665.1). Classification (NCBI taxonomy): domain Eukaryota; kingdom Viridiplantae; phylum Streptophyta; class Magnoliopsida; order Santalales; family Viscaceae; genus Viscum; species Viscum album. Next base: position 458,439,850 of record OY728136.1, read on the forward strand.
TCTATTGCATCGTGTGAATTTGAATAGTAAAGCCTTAGTGAATGAAATATATTATTACAAATAATTTAATAACATTAAAATAAGGTAATAACAACACAACCAAACCTATTCCATAAATCATACACCACCTCATTTTCAACACCACAACCACAAAACCACAACCAACACAATAATTACCTCCTCACACTATCTAAATCTCAAATGATTATAAGTATAAACACAATAACTATCTTTCACCATAACTAGGTATGTAAAACTAGAAAAATAGAAAATATATAATAATATAATTACAATAATAATAGATATATCTATGGTGGAAATACAACATGCCACATCTGTATCAACTTTAGGGGATATTGTATCCCTATGATCACTTCAGTTCAAGAGGATAACACATCCCTACAACAACCACACCACAACATTCTAAATAGGTTTATCCCAATTCCTTAACAAAACATTAACATAATATAATCCAAAAATCATATCAAATCACTATACTAATATAACATATTACCACAATCCATAACACACCAATAATAATTAAATAATAACCATAAAAACTTATAGTATTTTCATCTTACTCACATAACTTATACTCTTACATCTATATGTTACTAGGTAATCTACCAAAAATATTCACATACAAATAAATAAAACCCCCTATAACACCACCAAATTTCATTACATGACCCCTCATCATACCTTAAAATTACACATTCGACCATGGTTCTATCACTAAATTTTCACTACTTCTTATCCACATAATTTCATTCACTTATCAAGGTTTCTATCACTTCATCACACCTCACTAAAACTACCGGGACAACCTCCTCAAAAAACATAAAAGATCATATCCTCATAACCAAATTTCATAAAAATTCATAAAAAATCAACTTTCTATTATTTACCATTAAAAATCTTCCTTATTCTCTTTCTACTAAAAAAATCAATCCATGCCAATTTCTCCCAATATAATTACCATAATTACCACATTCTCAATTAATTAATTATTCTATGTTAATTTGACTTACACTTCCATTAATATCCTTTAAATTTAGTTAATTTATCATTAGTTAATGAAATTAATATTGAATAACCATCACCACATTGAAAAACTATATAAATCCAATTAACATGCATAAAAATAATGGTTAGAACCCCTGCCACTCTAAATATTGATCCTTTCAAAACCCATCCATAAATAAAATTATAAAACTATATAAACCCTTATATGTGATATAAAACAAATTATTCAACCATCCACACACCAATTTCTAAGATAAATATATGATAAGAAGAGTACTCCAGAACACTATAAGAATAGAGATCATAAATCCAACTTACTAATGATTCAAGATTTGATTCAGTCTCTCCCAAGAATAAATTCATAAAGGGATTCCAAGGAAATATGAAAATATACCCAAATATCTCTTTATTACATATTAGGGTCATTGATAAGTCTTATGAGGAAATAATAATGATTATGAGGTTTCATAATATGTTAATATGCTTTATAAAAAACCATGACGTGACAACCTACACCACACCATGTTTACTTATATCAAAGGATTGGTCCAGAATTTATGGCATAATCCATATTATCCCTAATAATACATATCCAAATTTTATTTAAATGTGATCATATATAAATTATATTATTACATTATTTATATAAACATGTCATGTTTTATATATTCTTTAATGCAATGTATTAAAACTATGACACAATCACCTTCTTTATATCAACCAGAAAAAACATTGAAATCCATTTACAACCTATAACAAAGTGGTTTATATAACCACATCATTGTTTAGTAATTACTAGTCTATATTTTTATTATTAATTCTCCTATAAACTATTAATAAAAATTACAACACTCTAATATGGGTGGAAGCACCAATCGATACACCACTTCCACTACATCAGTTGGCACCTTGAAAGGACTAAAAACTCATATAAAGTTTTATGACTTAAATAAATTTGTATTTTACCCATAACTGTGAAAATTTTAAGAATAAATGTCCACCAAAATAAAAATCTAATAGTATCCTCCTCCAATAAACATATGATTTATAACAGTACCATGTATCCTTCTTCCACACTTGAATCATTTATATCATTTTTTATATCCCTTACTAATTTGGTCCAAAAATCAATATCTATTTAGTAAAACCACAAAACATTGGTGATTTAAAAGGTTTCTCATATAATTCCACAAATTTTATATTTATAATAGTGTAATGATAACTATTTTTATTGGAAAACTCAAACAATAATAATTTTTTTACCTATGATGCATAAAAACTTAGAATTTGTGATCTTATCATGTACTCCAATGTTTAGATCATCAACTTGGTTTAACCATCCATATATGGATGTAATAGAGTGTTATGTTATAACTGGGTACCAAAGGAACATTGTAATCCTCTTCATATTAGGGATGTAACCTAAAGTTCATAGTATGAAACAATCATTATCCAAACCCTATGAATCCCACAACCTCCCCTCTATAAAGACTCACTAAAACATATACTGAGATAAATTCCTTGGATAGTAATAACTGATTTAATTTTATAAATATATCAACCATGACCTAGATAGAATCACACCCTTTTTATGTATGAGGTAATAACTCAAAAATTACATAGATATGTCTTCCTGAAACCACTTTATAATAGTTAAGGATAGTAACTACCCTGTCAAAAATCATTTCTTAAACTTCACCTACTAACATGTAAGAAATTTGGACATAACCCCTACCATATACTTATTCATTATAGAACACTAAAAATCCTTATTTAAATCAAGACACATATTTAAAAATCCTAGATGTATGAATAAATGTGACCTATGGAACTCATGTAAAAATAACTATCAAACACTCTGAAGAACACACAACTTCTCATGAAACAACCCATGATGTTCCTTATCTTCCTCCAACCATCAAGATTATCTCCATTAACTATAATACATCTATACACTTCCACCCCAAGGTCCTACCACCTAAGAATCTTTTACATTATAAAATAAGGGAGAATACAATATCTTCTAATATAGAAAACCTCCATCAGAAACCTTGTTGAATTATAAATACAAGGATTCAAAATTTTCTATCATTTTAAACTTAATATGTGCTTCCTGAGAAATATATTTATAATCCCTCCTACTTAATGAATCAATGAATACATTTCTTTTTACCAAATTATACTAGATATAAAAATTACAATATCAAAGGAACTCCATCTATAAATATTAGAGAAGGATCAAATCACCTTTATGAAATATATAAAGCATGTTTTTTATAGTTAATAAAGACTATAAAGTATAATCTAAGTAGCTAATGTATCCATATCTTCAAAAAAACACTACAACCACCAAATTGAAATGATGAGTCACATAATTTAATTTATGAGAGTGTAACTACCTAGACCCATAATATATACCTACCCCCTTCTACTTCAACACTTACCCCATTTTTTGATGTGAAACATCACATTAAACCTCAATCATAACTCCTTCCACAAAAAAGAAAAGGGTAGGGGTGATAATAAACTTCTTCTTTAAGCACTAAAATGTTGAATGAAACCAAAATTTCTTAATGGAGGCTTGGTACTTCTTGGTTAAAGATGAAAAAGTATTGAAATACAAGAAAAATCAGATATAAACCACCAATAATACCCAACCAAACTAAGAAAGCTACATGTCAGGTTTGAAACATTTTGACAAGAAGTTATCTTTCCAAACTTACATAATTGTAAGAAAATTATATAACTATTTAATTTTAATGAATCTTCATTAAAAATGGGTTTAGAACTGAGAACACAAGTCACCCCAACATTGTAACACAATGATTATGTACAAACCAGAAAAGAACTTCTAGAAGAAAAATGAAAGAAAGAAAAAAGAAAATAATAATACAAGTATTTACATGGTTAAAACTAATTCCTAATATATTGGTGGAATGATACAAATAATTTTATTAAGAAAATAAAATATTATTACAATATCAAAAAATTAGTTAAAAAATGACCCCACTATACAATTTAAAGTGGATACAAGCCGGTGAAATAGATTACACAACATTTCAATGTTTATAGGGAGTATTCTCCTTGGATATGATCCTCCCAGAAATCCATTCACTTGGTTAGAGACACCTACCACATTAACTAATTGTTCTAATTAATAATGCATGCTTCTGAGAACTTCGTGAGTTCTCCTTATGAATCCTTCTAAAGAACCCTTATATAACCCTCATAAATGTAGATAAAACCTTACATAAATTCATAATTGACCCTTAAGTAAGTACTTTTCATATTTTTGCTTCCACATTCTAGCTCATCATTGTTACTTTCAAATTCACCACTTATGGTTTTTCTACTTTCCAACTTTCATTCTTTTTCATTATTTCTCCACAAACACCATTTGGTTTAGAAAAATAGACATTTAAAATAACTTCTCCTAGAATTTATAATACTTTTATAGAAATTGGTTTTTACATGGATAAACCTAACAATATCCCACTTGAGAATCATTTTTAGACTTCACTACCAAGTCCTTTATAAGAATCCACAAAATCCTTTTACTCTCAATATTCCTTTAAAGGTGCATGGTTCCCCCAACATGATTCAAGTCATACCAACCTAATTGAGATACAATAACAACCTAGTATATACATGACTACAACCTTGGTCATCATGTTTATAGAATTATGAAATCCATCTACCATATGTATATCTAGTACATTTTTCTCCAACAATTTTCAGATGAATTGATATTTCAGTTGATTTTTCTTTATCATGGGGTGAAACATCAGTTTATTGGCTAAGTGAATCACACTTTTTGAATCAAATAACATAATTATAACCTTATATCTTCATCTGATATATTCCATTAGCCACTTTAACCAAATAAACACCTTCCCAACTTCATTAAATGTAATGTACTATGATTTCATTGTTGAGAGTGAAAAAACCGATTAGATCTTTGACATCTAACTCATAGTTATGCCTCTATAAGTAAAAAAATATACAGTGGTACTTATCTAAATGTTCACATATACCCAAAGTTTTAAATATACAACCCCCTATTGTGGTTTATCCATTTTGAAATAGATATAGAAACATTTAAAACCTTTGAGATACTAGATGATCTACTTTAATTCTTCCCAGTGTTCTCTTTTGGGATTATCCATGAATATACTAAGAACTCCCACTACATGAATAATGTTTAGTTTCATAAAAACCATGATATACATCATGATTATTATTATTAATGAAACTTAAACCTTTTACATATACTCACACTCTTATTCCATTCTAGGTGCCTTTTATTTACTTAGATTAAAGTGTCCAACCAAGGGATTGGTAACCGATTTCAAATCACCCATACCAAATCATTTTGATACCTTTTAGATATAGATAGACTGGGTATAGAAAAAAGTTCTGAATTATAATTAACTTATAATTCATATTCCCAAAATCCATTTTCTAGAGAAATATCCTTTATATAAAAACCTTTTAATAATTCAGCCTTCAAAACTTTAATCCTTCCTTTTACTGGTAAAAAAAAGCATTACATCCATATAGAGATGCAAGATGATTAAACTCCCATCATCGAACATCTTCAAACAATAGTAATGTTCTGTATTTATTTAGATAAAATTTTATTCAACCATAAAGGCATTGAATATCTGGTTCTACTACCTTTGTGCTTGATTAAACCCATAAAGTATCCTCTTTAGCCTGCACATAATATCCTTGTTTCATATATCTTGAAAACATTTGGTTATTCCATGAAAATATCTTCATCTAATTCTCTATGAAGAAATTATATTTTAACATCTAACTGCTCCAAATGTAACCCTTCCATGAAAGATAAACTGAGCACCATCCAAATAGTCATTTTTTTAACAACAAGAGAAATAATATTAGAAAAATATATACATTCCATTTGTTGAAAACCCTTAAAAAAGTATTTATTTGTACCAATTTCTACTATATTATTCCTCCTTAAACCAATATACCCATTTATTTTAAATTAGTCTCCTCCTAGTAGTCAATTCCATTATCCACCATTTTATAGAAACAAATAAGGAATTCATTTCATCCCTCATATCTAACTCCAATGGACTCGAGTCATTTAGAATTATAACATCTTCCATACTATCAGGTTCTCCATCATCCATGAGAATCAAGTTGTGTAGGTCACTTATGTATCTATACACTTTTTTAAAAATATTGATAGACCTCCATAACTAACCATTTGGATTAACTCCTTCTGTAATTACTACTTATGAAACTTTTCTATTTAGATCTCTTTCTAAATCTTCCTCAGTCCCTAATATTTTGATACTTCTGACCATGGAAACACCATCAAAATTTGGCTTCCACCCAATATTTATTCTACAGTCTGGTGTTTCCAAAAAAAAATTTCTCTCTAAAATTTTTAGAACATATAGAATATATAGACTCCCATTCATTCAAACCTTATCTTGTGATGAAACTTTTGATATCATCTATAATTTTTTCTTGGTTCTAATATTTAAGAAGATATTTTTATTAAAGGTAATATTCAAGATTTTAAAAATATTCCATAAGTTGTTATCCTAAATCCAAAATCAAAATTCTTTATCACTATACCCTATAGAGTAACAATATCAGGACTTATCCTCTAACATTTCCCTTTATTTGGATTCAAAATGGATGTTTGTGAGTGAGACAAAGATTTTGAAATTGGAAATTTTAATCTTCATTATAAACTAACAAGCTTCTAAAATCTCTTACCCCAATAGAGATGATGGAATTCTCTTCACCTAGTAGCAAAGAAAATTCATGGCCTCTACCCAAAACTCCTTAGGAAAACTAGCATGAATATGAACGATCCTTGAATTCTTTAATAGCATATAATTAATCCTCTTTGAGACTCTATTTTGTTTTTTATTACTTAGTATGGTATTCTCAAACCATATGGATTTCTACAAATAGAACCTTCATAATTCCCTGATCCATATTCCCCACTATTTCTAGACTCAAACAATTCAGTTTACTTATGATCACCTTTTCCAACAATACTCTCCATTGAATGAAGGTTGTAAAAAAATCATACTTGTTCTTGAGAAATAACACCCACACTTTATACGTCTCATCATTTATGAAGGTAAAATTGTATAATGAAACTTTTTGAAAATAGATCAGAGATGGACCCCATATGTTCATACAAACTATCACTAAATTCTAATCCTTGGGAATATTACCTTACATTTATAATGATGCCTTATACTTCTTACCAAGGATTCATTCTTCACATGTTCCATACTCCATGATTTAGATATTAAATATTTCCATAGTAACAATGAATTTTATCCCTTTCTCACTTATGTGATCAAGGAATTCATTCCATAAATTTGTAGAAGTTATTTATCTGACATGTATTGATCATTCCAAAACTCCCATCAAGTACAATGTTCCATCTTTCAATCCTTTATACACCACCATGAAACTGCATGAAACATTTTAGGCTCTACCTAAAAAGGTATTATAGAATCCCTCATTTTCTAACCTCAGTATGATAATATTATATTACTTTTTTTGGATGAAAACATGACCCTTTCCCACTATCTCAAGAATTTTTAATTTGTAATATATACCTTTCCAAATATTATAGAAGTATAATTTATCATACTTATTCTCTCATATATATAGTGAAAATAATACCTAGAGTAAATAACCAAGACTCAAATATACTAGAAAAACTAAACAATATGCCACTCATATCTTATGAAACATGATATTTAAATACATTTATAGAAGCATATCTTCCTAAATTAAATCCTTATTCACTAAAATATTTCTTTATATGGCCTTTCCCCCCACAATTCCAACATATGTTACCACCTTTATCTGAACTACTCTAGCTTCTACTTCTTATTTATTTTCCATGTGACTTTTTTTTGCAATAAAATGTCCCCTACCTTTAATATTATAGGAATTTCTGACAATTTATTTGATCTATTTCTTCAAAATTTCCTCATTTATAATTAGATCTTGAATGTTTTAAAACACTAAGTCTATCTTACCACTTGATTTACTCAATGTAGTAACCATCATGCTACATGATTTTGGGAGTGATGAAATCAAAATAGTTGCCACTCAAGATCTATAAAATACACCTTTACTGATTGAAATTGACTTTGAATCATGTTGAAGTCGTTGAAATAATCAGACGATGAATTTAATTTCAACATTATCACATCAAATAAATTTTTTAATTGAAAAACTTTGTTAATTATAGTTGGATTCTAATATATATCAATATTATTCTTTATAATTTTTGAATTTGTATTTACTTTAAATATGTTATAGGATATGTTCTAGGATAGTGACATCTAGATGAACCCTAGTGATTTCTTATCCATTCTTTATTATTCTTCATTCTTCATCACTTTTGGACTAGTTGCAGTTCCATATATAGTAGATAATAATCTATCTATATCTTCTAGAATTCAAAATCCATCCCATAAAAATTCTCCACCCAGATATTACCCTCATCCAACACCATCCTTATAAAATCAATGATATCCCTAAAAATGTGAAGCATATAAGATAGATTAGTAACTTCCTACTTTAATTTTCCCATAATGTTGAGGGCATAATGATACTAGTAAATTAATCTCTAAAACACCTTGTAAAGGGTTTGGTCATACCAAAAATCCACAACTAATCTCTAATTTCACTTATCAGGTTCAACAAATCCTAATCAAAATTTATCATTAAAAACATAAATAAGCACAAACAAATTCAGGAACCATCAAATCAGAATTAACTCATGTTAATGATGTGTCTGATATTGAGAAGACAAGTCACCCCATCCACGCATCAAAATGATTATTTAAAAACCAAATAAGAAAATACAGAAGAAAAATAAAATAATGAATAAATTAAAAACAATGAAAGTATTTATGTTTTTCAAACTAAGTCATATTCCATGGGGGAACACTTCAAATAATTTTATTAAGGAAACTAAAGATGATTATAATGTTGAACAGTCAATCAAACAAGTGACCCTAACCTATATTTTAATATAAGGACAAGTTGGTATAATTGTTTTTCATCACATTTAAATATTCATAGATAGTATACCCCTTGGATTTGATACTCCTGATCATCCCTTCACTTGGAAAGAGACATCCACCACATTAACCCCTCCTTTGGTGAAAAATTTATTCTTTTGAGAAATCTGTGAGTTCTCCAACCATATACTTTTGAAGAACCCTTACATAAACCTCATGAATGATAATAAAACCTTACATAACTTCAAAATTGAACCTCATTCATGAATTTTACATCTTCACACTTCCTACTTCTAGAATCATCATTTTTATTTTAGATTTAACTGATTTTGGTTAGCCTACTTCCAGACTTCCATAATTTGTCATTTCCGCTCCACCAACACCATCTAGTTCTATAAATTAGACTTACAAAATCACTCCTTCTAAAAGTTCTAATTATTTACTAAAAATCATTTTCATACAACTGAACCTAACACTGCATACCTTATATATATTTTTGAATATTCCTAATAAACAACCACCTTGATATTAGATGGATCCATGACCACTCCTTGATGAGAAATTATATTTTTGAAAAAATAAAGTTACCATTCCCAAAACATACACTTTTATTTATTCATGTTCAATTGATACTACTAAATGATCTCTAAATGCACTTGTAAATTCTCATCATGCTCCTTCTCAATCCTTAATTCAACCAATATATCACTAATGAAAACAAACACAAAGTGATCAAGATAAGGGTTTAACACCCAATGCAATAATCCCATAAACATTGTTAGTGTATTGGTAACTCTAAATGGAATAAATAAAAATTTAAAAAATTCTATAGTGACATTGAAAAGTGGTATTATGGATGCCTTCTCATTCAATCTTTTTGATGGTATCTCGACCACTATTCTATCTTTTAAAACCAACTGGATTCCCTTAGATGAGAAAAAAACTCACAAATTACTGATAAAGGATAAAATTTATTCCCCATTAACTTAATTAATTATTGGTAGTCAATACATTAAACCTCTATCAAACTTCTTGTAAGAAAACACCATGGACATACACGGAGACACACTAGGGTGAATAAAACCCTACTGTAAAAAATCATCAATCTGAATCCACAACTATAAAATATCTATCGAAGCTATATGATAATAATCCATCATATACATACTTGAACAAAACTCGATGCTATAATTTATATTACACCTTGATGGAAAATTAGTATTATTAGAATGGAAAATTCTAATAAATTCCCTTACTAATTTCAAAACATCTTTCAATTATACTTTATTTTCAAAATGAATTACAATTATAATCTTAGATCTAACCCCTTGAGCTCCAATAATCTATAAACCATTCCACTAATCTCTTTATAAAACTAACACTATATGGTCTATACTCTTGTTAGATTAAATAATCCTCTAGTAAAAATCAGTTCTATATTATAAAAAATTCAACCAATCCTTTCCAAGTATAAAATTTTATGGTTTTATGTGAAAAAAACTGTATCTCACTCTATATGGTCATCTCCTATAACCAACTAGAACCTATGAACTACCTCAACTAGACATAATCGATCTCTTACTAGAGTAGATAACATGGGAGGTTCACAAATCCTCTATATATTTAAAATCCATACCTCTCACCAATTTAAGAGGAAAAAATGTGATGTTATAGAATCAAATAAAATAAAAGAAAGAGTTAAAAAGATATATATTATATCTCTCCTGACATAAGGTCCTCCTAGCATGCCAACTTCTAAAGCATGAATTTATCCATGACCACTATCTCTACCAGGATATCCTACCTATATACCACCTCCTCAACTTTAAAAATTACCTATTCTTAAAGGATGGGGAATATTTTGGGGTTAAACTCTACCACTTACACCCTATACCATTGGCCCATCTACTTATTAATGCTAATTATTCCCAAAGGTATAGGTTGGAAACTATGATTGATGGGGTATCCCTCCACCACCACAAAACTCTTGAGTTTATACTAACTTCAATAATAAGAAGTAAAAAAATTGACATCCTTTACCTGTGTAAGAATAAAATATCATGCTACCATTAATACTCAAGGGGAATGAATTTACCACTTCCAAGAACTATGAATAAAGAGTCATATGTTGATGACCAAGATTAAATACGACCAAAGTTCTCTTCCATCAAGCCATACTTGATATGAAGTTCTAATGTCCTTTATTACATACAACACTATTATTTTTCAAGGTCCCCTCAATGACCATTTCATTCCTAAATATCTCACTATAAGTTTTCAGAGTGGACAAATTGACTTTCTACATGGTATTTTGTTAATGTCCCATCTCAAAGTGGTGATCTCTCTACTCCCTACTAGTTATAATATCAAAAGAATATTGTAACAAGATTATGAACCTCACTTTTTTCCCATAAACACTAGATATCCCCTAATTGATAGAAAATATCTCATATTTTCTCTCAAACCAAAGAGTTGGAGTAAAAAAAATCCTCCTAGAATTGATCTCAAAATAGTATCTACTTGATAATGGATGCATAAAAATCCTTAGGTACAAGGTCCACCGCTATTGGGTAGATCTTCATAGAAATCTCACTACTAATGGAATTCATTAATTTTGGTAAGTTATTCTACTATAACTTCTACAAGGAAACTCTCCATACTTCTACATTCACTCTCTGACAAATAACCATAGGTCCTTATTTCACCCTCCCTTCCTCTACGACATAATTTCAAAGAACATACAACATAAATACAAGTAATAAAATATATCAACCCAAGGAAAATGTGGATGTATCCATCCATATTCCTCAAGATCAATCACAAATAATAGTTCAATGAACAAAATTTACAATTATCATGTCCTGTTATAATATGATGCATGATCCCAAACCTATTTACTTATTATAATAAAATATAAAATCCCTTTATTAATGATTCACCAACAATAAAATCCCATACTATAAATCACAAGGTCCCTTAAAAACTAAGAGATGATTTCCCTAGTCTACTTTACATACTTAGTTTAAGTAATATGAAAGCCTTACCATCCCATGAAATCATCACTGATGCCTACTATAAACTTCATCATTAAAAAATCATTTTGATATCATTTTGTCACATATTGACCATGTTGTGATCATCCAAATCCAAAAATGAGACAGAGAGTGACCTCATAATCCTACCTTTAATAGTCCATAGGATAGATACTATCATGAAGGGAATAAGTCATGAATATGGGATTTATTATCCTTAATTTAAGTAAAAAACCACCAAATACCTTAAAAAAACCAACCTCAAAAACTCAAATGAATAAACGCATTGATAATTTCATCATATAAATTCCAAATAACTTTATTTCAATATAAGTGAAACACTAACACATGAATCCTTTTACTCTAGATATTTCATCTCATTCCCTATATGATATTGAAAGTATGAAAAACAACTAAAAATAACGCAGCTAGTATATAAGAATACTTAATAGGTTTCTCATATAACCTCTCTTGTATCATATAAATAGGTATAATAAAGCCTTATTGAATGAGATATATATATTTCATGACCCATCCCAGAGGGGCCTGCGCCATGACTCCCCAAGCCCGCCTCTAATAGGCCAAGGGCTGGTAACTAGCACTGAGTAAGCATATAACTAACATGGGAGGCATTGCCTAAACACCTGTACACACGCACACATCTCCAAGCCCACAAATGATGAGATGTAAAAACACTATGGAACAAAATGCATGCATATAACTAAACCCAACCAATAGAGTATGGTGGGAAGTAAAGTACTAAAAGTAAACTGGCCCAGAATACAAGCTCACCAAACAAAGAGTCTTAAAACTGCAAAGTCCAACCTGTAAACACAAAGAGGTACTGGGAATGCTTCTCATAGCTGAAGGAATGCCTCGGCCTGTAGGGAACTCATAAATCTCGGTCCTATCTTGGTCCACCCTGGACTCTGTCAAAAGGATGCTCGTCTGCACAAGACACGACACGTGCGGGCAAAGCCCGTGCAGGGGTAAGTATAACAATACTCAGTAGAGGACCAAGAAAACCACAAAGTAGTACATGAAGTAAAGGTATAGTTATATATGCACAATATATGTCTATAGAACATATAACAAGAGAAACAAAAACCATATATACTCAAAACCTAGACCAGTGGTCTAGAGACAAGTCACACAACCGCATAACCCCGTTGGGGATTCAGTTTGAAGATTCCACGAAGAAATAATTCCGGGAGAACACACTCCATGAGTCTTAAAGCTCTGATGAAGTCCATATGAGAAGTAACGTTCATCAGGAACCGTCACAAGAGGTATTCACACTCATTATGGGAGACACACTCCCGAGTGGGAAGATTTTGATAGATATATGCACTCATTATGGGAGACACACTCCTGAGTGGGAAAGATCACAATACACAGATGAGGATCACTACCAGGGCCATGGAGGATACTGTGACTCATCCGAAATTTACCTTATAGGTAGAGGATCGACTCCTAGTGGAGTTGGTCATGTCGATTCCTGACTCTACCTAGGGTCAAGAATGGATAGAGGATCTCGATCCAGGCCTCTCAGATGAATGCCTGACTCTATCACATAAAGTCCTGCTGAAGGGATCATACTCCTATAGAAGGAAACAATACCTGACCTTCAGGGGAATGAGAAGAAGGGGCACTAACCCAAATAAAACATTTCCAAGACACGATGTACAAGAGGACCATGCCATTTTTTTCAAAAATTACACGGTGTGAAGAAAAGTTACATGTCATGTTGTCTGACCCCAGGTACTGCCCATGTACAATGGCCCATGTCGTAAGGCTGGTCGTGTAGAAAAAATGAGTACATGGCATGTAGTACAGTGTACACTCCATGTTCGAGTGACTGGGGTTGGCTCCGTGTACTCTGGCCATGTGCCCGTACATGGTTATCAACCCGTGTACTACAACCCGTGTAATCTGTGCACGGGGTGGCCCGTGTAAATGGCCTCGCCTGGATGTGTGTTAGAGTACATAGCCATGTACTCCATCCCATGTCTGTGTACCCCCTGGATACACGCTGAGTCCCGCGTAGCCGCCTCTTCCATGTTGTACATGCCGTATAGATCATCCCGTGTCCGTGTACTTCCCAAAATACATGCCGAGCTTTGGGTGAAGTCCAACACACCATGTGACCAGGTTCATATTCCATGTGATTCCTCTCTAACCCCCTCTAAACCCTAGCTTCCACTAGTACTACACGACGTGTTCTTCAGAAGTACACGCCATGTATTCTGAAAAATTCCAGAAACGCGAACCTCCGTCGTCACGCCTTTGGTGATGCCCCGTTCATCGATTCGGTCATATGATTGCCATGGAACACTCGAATTTTGGTCTCCCTGACACCACAAAGATTCTTCTAATCTTTTTAGACCTCTGATCGGCCTCGAAAACATGTTTTGATCTTCCCGCATGAATAATGCTCGAAGAACGACCTCTTCTGATCCGAGCTGATTCATCGTCCGTCATGGCCGTCGCACCTCCGTAGGGCCGTTGCGATATCAGACCTTTAGTTTGGGATCATTGCATTGAAATACGAGTGCGCAACGATCCGTTTTTCGTCGCCCCATAAAGAACGCAAAGAACGCGAAGAACGTGTGAGAAGAAAGGGGGAAAGGAAAACCAATCGAACAAATTTGAGGAATGAACCTCTGCCGTTATTCGTCACAGTGTTGATATGATCCTATTAATAGGCTTAAATTGAGTAGAAATTAACAAAAATAATCAACATTGATTAATTCTCCATAATCATCCCGAAGAAAAATCCCTCCCTCAAGAACATACGAATCCGCAGATCAATATGTTCATGGTTGATCCACGTTCGTTGTTGAAAATTCAAGAACGGGGAAAAGAGGAATGAAATAAAAACCCCTACCTTTAAGAAAGGGTCAATCATTGATGAAAGGGTCGAGCTTCTGTCGTTGTCGAGATCCTTCAACTTCATTGTCACAATGATTCCCCACTTCGACCCGTCGTCGTTCGTTGCTGAAGGTTTGCTCCAACGCTCTGCGGATTCTCCGGAGATTTCTCTCAATCGTCGCCAACAAGCAATATTCTATTATCCAAATAAAAAGGGAAACATATTTGACATACCATTACACTATGGCATTAATGTGTCAGCATTTTTGTTTATGAGTCATTATGACATGACTTTAATAAAAGAAACAGCTGCCCCGTCACCGCACTGCAGTGGATATTTCCAAAAGAAATAAAATGAACTTTGCAAATTTATTTCATTTTATTTTACTTAAAACGTATGAAAATTAACTTTCTCCCTCGACCCACACCAGTCGAGGTTAGGCTTGTTCTTAGTTAAAGTCACTGTTCCGAATGCAGCGGTGCCCTCAGATTTTAAATCCAGACATCCGTTTGGAAACTGCCACAACTTCACACAAGTTCCGACTCACTTAACTTAAAAAAAGTTCAAACCACCATTCCGGGATCACTGGGCCTCGAAATGATGTTCCGTTTTTGCGCCCAGTCTCGAAATAATCCCATATAATATTTAAAAATAATACACAGAAAAATATGAGACATTACATTCTCCCCACCTTGGGGCTTTACGTCCCCAAAAACCCAAAACAAAGGCTACTCAAAAAGATGTGGGTACTGGGCACGAATTTGAGACTCCCACTCCCACATTCTCTCCTGAAGATTCTTGTGCTGTCACCAAATGCGCACCAAGGGAATCGATCACCCACAAAGGATCCTCTCCTGCCAATCCTCGATCTCCACGGGTACTCAACAAATGTCACTGCATCCTTGATGTCCAACTCCCCCAGTCGATGACGTGTGATGGTTCATGCACATACCTTCTCAACTGCGATACATGGAAGACATCATGAACCCAATGCAACTATGGTGGTAGATCTAGGTGGTACACCACCTCGCAAACTCTGCACAGTATCTAGAATTTATGATGAACCTCAGAGATAACTCGCTTCCCCAACCAAATCTCCGTAACCCTCGTTGAGGTGAGACCCAAAGAAAGATGTGGTCTCCCTCTTCGAACTCCAGTGGTCTCCGTCATCTGTTAGCATAAGACTTCTACCAGCTCTATGTAGTCTTCATCCACTCCCGGATGATCTGCACCTTCTCGGTGGTAGCTCGCACCAACTCTGGACCCATGAGTGCTGACTCTCTGGGATCGGTTCAGTAAAGCGGTGACCAGAAGGGTATCCCATACAAGGCCTCAAACAGTGCCATACCAATGGTGGAGTGGTAGCTATTGTTGTACACAAACTCCACCATTGGTAGGTGATCCTCCCAACTGTGACCAAAGTCTAAGACATAGGCTCACAACATATCCTCCAGAACCTGAATGGTCCTCTCCATCTGACCATCTGTCTGGGGATGAAACGCTATGCTCAAGCGTAGATGAGTCCCAAAAGCCTCCTACAATCCATTCCACAACCAGGATGAAAAGTGGGCATCTCAGTCTGAGACTATCATCGAAGGGAATCCATGAAGCCGAACTATCTCCTACATGTAGAGGCGTGCCAAGCTCTCTACTGAACTCTGCTCCCCAATAGCTAGGAAGTGGGACAACTTGGTGAGTCGGTCAATGATCACCCAGATGGAATCATGCCCCTTGGACATCTGTGGTATGCCTATCACAAATTACATTGATATTCCATCCACTTCTACTCTGGAACTTCTAGGGGGTGAGCTAATCCCGCTAGAACCTGGTGCTCAGCCTTCACCTACTAGCATGTGAGGCATCGGAAAACGAACTCTACTACTGCCTTATCATGCCTGACCACCAGAACTATCGTAGGAGATCCTGGTACATCTTTTCCACTCCAGGATGTACCGCAAAAGGGGATGTATGAAACTCCCTCAGGAACTATTCCCGCAACGCCACTGGTACAATAGTGCGTCCTCTGAAAAGAAGTACGTGCTCCCCACCTTGTGAATATTCATCAAGAGCATGTCCTATGGATAACTGATCACGTAAAGCCACATAGTCGACATCTCCTAGTTGCGCCTCCCTAACCTGCTGTAAGAGTGGAGGGGCGACAACCATCGACTGCAGGTAAGTTGTATCCTCTCTGTCCATGAAGGATAACTTCAATGCGGCTAACTGCTCTTTCACCTCACTCAACAGCTGTGATCTAAACCTTATGCTAAGAGAATCTGACACCTTGTTCCCCTTCCCAGAAGTATAGATGATATCGAAATCATAGTCCTGGAGGAACTCTAGCCAACACCTCTACCTCAGATTCAGATCCTTCTAATAAAAGATGTACTTGAGGCTCTTGTGGTCAGATTAAATGATAAACCACTCATCCATAAGGTAGTGTCACCACATCTTCAATGCGAAGACTACCACTGCCAGCTCGAGATCATGTGTCGTATAGTTTTTCTCAAGTGGCTTAAGTTGGCGCGAACCATAAGCAATCACTGCCTGCCTCTGCATCAGGACACAACCAAGTCTAGTCCCTGATGCGTTGCATAAAACTATGTACTCAACACCCTCCTTCGATAATATCAAGATAGGGGTGCTCGTCAAACTCTTTCTCAACTGCTTGAAATCCTGTTGGAACTTCTCCATCCACACAAAGGGTTTCCCCTTCTTGGTTAAGGCTGTCATCAGTGCTGATATCTAGGAGAAGTCAGTAATGAATCTCTGGTAATATCCTGCCAATCTAAGGAAGCTCCGCACCTCCGTCACGCTCCGAGGTGGCTCCCATGCTAACACAGCCTCCACCTTGGCTGGGTCTACAGCTACTCCATCTGCCGAGATTACATGTCCCAGAAAGTGGACCTCCTGAATCCAGAACTGGCACTTTGAGAACTTCCCATAAAGACGGTGCTCCCAAAGTATGTCTAGAAATATCCGTAGGTGTCTCCCATGATCCTCCTCTGACAACGAGTACACAAGGATATCGTTGATGAAGACCACTAAAAACCGGTCCAAGTACGGCTGGAAGATCCAGTTCATCATTCTCATGAACAGTGCGGGGGCGTTCTTCATGCCAAAAGGCATCACCAAGTACTCATAGTGACCATAGCGGCATATGAAAGCCGTCTTTGGTATGTCCTCATCCCGTACTCATATATGGTGATATCCTGATTGAAGGTCAACCTTCGAGAACCAATGTTCCCCTCTCATCTGGTCGAAGAGATCCTTGATTCTTGGAAGTGGATACTTATTCTTCACCATCACCTGGTTCAGGCACTGTTAATCCACAGACAACCTCATACTCCCATCTTCCTTCTTGGCAAACATGACTGGGGCCGCCCAGGGTGAAACGCTGGGTCTCACGAAACCCTTACTCTGCAATTCTTCCAACTGCACCCTCAGCTCACGAAGCTCTATGGGAGCTATTTGATATGATGAGGAGGAAGTAGGTCCCGTCCCGGGGTGTAAGTCAATGCAGAAGTCGATTTATTAGTGGGGAGGTAACCCCAGAACATCTTCGAGAAAGATTTCCTCATACTCCGCCACTACTGCTGGGAACATGGAGCTCACAACATCCACTGCTCTGAGGGAAAGGCTAGCCAACTCATGAGAGATTGGCTACACCCACTTATGGATAAGCCCATTCTACACTACCTGGGTTTCCCTTTCTCCAAAAAAGGAAAACCTCATTCCATCACGGTGGTCACACTGCACTCTTCGCCTAAAATAGTCAATCTGGGCATGAACTGAAGATAAACAATCCATGCCAAGAATGACGTCGTAAGGCCTCGATGCTACCACCAAGAGGTTCCTACCGAAACTCTCATCTCCAAGGGTAAGATCACACTATCTGCAAAGGTGCGTGATCATCGAGTCTCCCCCCATAGGTGTCTCCAAGCGTAAGGATCGAGTCAACAGTTCTATTGGAATCTCGAGGTTTCGTACAAGACATGTGGCTAAGAAGGAATGACTGGAACCTATGTCTATAAGTACAAAAACTAAGGTAGAAAAGACATAGATTTTACCTCAAATCATCCCTAGAGCCCCTAGGTCATACACCTCGACCATATGCAGTTGTCCTAGCCCCTGTCCCGCAGCTCACTGAGCCTGGTGCAGACTTCCTGGGGGTGGTGGTGGAAGTAAGTCAAAGCATCTGCCACCACCCGCAGCTCTCCATACTCCTCTTCCACGTCCGCTGCCTGGCGGGTCTTTCTGATCCACTCTCTGCCTCTGCCTCGGTGGCCCATCCACCGCTTCCCTGTCAGCAGCCCGACGGGTCGGGCAATCTCTAGCAAGATGTCCCCTACTGTCGCACGCGTAGCATCACTTCTCCCTAGGCTGACTGGATCCATCCTGAGAGCCCTGGACTGTCGATCCTTTATCCTGTATCCTCCTATGATGTTTCCCACGTCCATATCCCTGCGTCTAACATCGACTCCCTGCTGCCGAGGTCTCCAGACCTGCTTGCCTGCTGCTGACTGCTGTCGGCTGTCTCTACTCCACCAAGAAGCTCTCGGTCACCAAGGCCCTCTCGAGCACTCCAGCATAAATCAAAATGCATATAGGCACGACACTAGCTTATATGTCCCGTCGTAGACCTCACTCGAAGGTCCGATCTCTGAAGTAATGATCCCTGACCATATCCATCGAGTACTAGGCGAGGTTGGTGAACCTCGATGAATAGTCGGCTATCGTCATAATGCCCTGCTGGAGCTGAAGAAGCTACTGGATGCGCATAAATCTCAGCATAACTGGAGAGAACTCCTCCCTAAAGAGTCACTCGAAATTCGTCCATGAAAGAGTCTCCTCATCGTGAGTCTATGTGGTCAGACTCCACCATCATCCCACCAAACCCTGAAGAAGGATCACTCCTAGGATCACCATCTGGTCTGCTGGTGTCCTCACTAGACGGAAAACTATGGCCACTACCTAAATCTAGTCCTCAGCTGCCTGAGGGTCAGGCTCGCCTCGGAACCTGAGGGGTCTCTATCTCTGGAACTCATGGAGCGCTCTAAGACTGCACCCCTCGTCGGTCGGTACTGCAGGTACCACGGGCTGCTCCACTGGTGGTGTCATAGCAGGTGCACCACCTGGTGGAAACTCCTGAGGAACTAGTCCCTGTATAGAAGCCTCATCACCGAGTGGGTCATCCTCGTGATCGTGATGCCGAATCCTAGCGGGTATGCATCGCGGAGGCATCCTAAAATAAAACAAGATGTACCATGGTCAATGAGTATATCTGGATAACTGACATAAAGGATATGGAAAACACAACCCATTCCTACATGATGCATATACCTTTATTTTATTTCCCCGCAACCAGTGTTTTCGGGCACTGAGTTGAAAAGAAGGTTATCAGAGTCCTGGTGTATGGATACATCGGCCGCCGCACCGACACTGGAGTCTCTAGCCTAAAAGATGAGCTCGAAACACTTAACACTGTTGCCCTAAACCCATCTCATAGACTCTAGGTCCTAAGGTAGAACTGACCACCTCTGATACCACTTTCTCACAACCCGTCCCAGTGGGACCCACGCTGTGACTCCCCAAGCCCGCCTCCAATAGGCCAGGGGCTGGTGACTAGCACCAAGTAGG
The DNA here is from genome assembly GCA_963277665.1 of Viscum album. Taxonomy (NCBI): domain Eukaryota; kingdom Viridiplantae; phylum Streptophyta; class Magnoliopsida; order Santalales; family Viscaceae; genus Viscum; species Viscum album. The sequence continues at coordinate 458,460,462 of OY728136.1, forward strand.
CATATTACTAACATGGGAGGCATTTCTTAAGCACCTACACACACACACACACACACACATCTCAAAGCCCACAAATGCTGAAATGTAAAAACACTATGGAACAAAATTCATGCATTCAACTAAACCCAACCAACAGAGTATGATGGGAAGTAAAGTACTAAAAGTAAACTAGGCTAGAATACAAACCCACCAAACAAAGATTCTGAAAACTGAAAAGTCAAACCTGTAAACACAAGAGGTACTGGGAGTGCTACTCGTAGCCAAAGGAACACCTCAGACTATAGGGAACTCAGAAAGATCGGTCCTGTCCTGGTTCGCCCTGGACTCTGTCAAAAGACAGCTCATCTGCACAAGATACAACATGTGCTGGAAAAGCCCGTGTAGGGGTGAGTATAACAATACTCAGTAGAGGACCCTGAAAACCACAAAGCAGTACATGAATTAAAGGTACAGTCAGATATGCACAATATATGTCTATAGAACATATAGCAAGAGAAACACAAACCAGATATACTCAAAACCCAAACTCGCGGTCTAGAGACAAGTCACACAACCGCATACCCCTGTTGGGGATTCAGTTTGAAGATTCCACGAAGCACTCGTTTCGGTAGAACACACTCCATGAGTCTTAAAGCTCTGATGATGTCCGTCTGAGAAGTACCATTTATCGGGAACCATCACGAGAGGTAGTCACACTCAATATGAGAGACACACTCCTGAGTGGGAATATTTCGATAGATAGATGCACTCATTATGGGAGACACACTTCTGAGTAGGAAAGATCATGATAAACAGATGATCACTGCCAGGGCCATGGAGGATACCATGACTCATTCGGAATTCACCTTCTAGGTAGAGGATCGACACCCGGTGGAGTTGGTCACGTCGATTCCTGAGTCTACCTAGGGTGAAGAATGGATAGAGGATCTCGATCTGGGCCTCTCAGATGGATGCCTGACTCTATCATAGAAAGTCCTGCTGAAGTGATCATACTCTTATAGAAGGAAATGATACCTAACTTTCAGGGGAATGAGAAGAAGGGGCACTAACCCAAAAGAAACATGTCCAAGACACGATGGACAAGAGGACCATGCCATTTTTTTTTCAAAAAGTACACGACATGTAGAAAAGTTACACGCCGTGTTGTCTGACCCCAGGTACTGCCCATATACAACGGCCCGTGTCATAAGGCTGGTCGTATAGAAAAAATGAGTACACGGTGTGTAGTACGGTGTACACGCCGTGTCCGAGTGACTGGGGTTGGCTCCATGTACGATGGCCATGTGCCCGCACATGGTTATCAACCTGTGTACTACAACCTATGTAATCGGTGCACGGGGTGGCCCGTGTTACTAGACTCACCTAGCTGTGTGATGGAGTACACGGTCGTGTACTCTATTCCGTGTCCGTTTACCCCCTGGATACATGCCGAGTCCCACATATCCGCCTCTGCCATGCTGTACACGCCGTGTTCTGAAGCTGTGTAGATCATCCCGTGTCCGTGTACTTCCCAAAATACACACTGAGCTTTGGGGGAAGTCCAACACGCCGTGTGATTCCTCTATAACCCCCCCGAAACCCTAGCTGCTACTAGTAATACACGGTGTGTTCTTCGGAAGTACACACCGTGTATTTTGGAAATTTTCAGAAATGCAGACCTCCACCCTCACGCCTTCAGTGATGCCCTGTTCGTCGATCCGGTCATCCAATCGCCATGGAACACTCGGTTTTTGGTCACCCCGACACCACAAAGATGCTTCCAATGTTTTTGGACCTTCGATCGGCCCTGAAAAAATGTTTTAATCTTCCTACGTGAAGAACGCTCGAAGAACAACCTCTTGCGATCCGAGCCGATTCATCGTCTGTCATGGCCATCGTACCTCCATAGGGTCATTATGATGTCAAATATCCAGTTTGGGATTATTGTGTTGCAAGACAGGTGCACAACGATCCATTGTTTGTCACCCCATGAAGAACGCGAAGAACGCAAAGAATGTGAAGAATGCGAATAACACGTGAGAAGAAAAGGGTAAAGGAAAACCAATCAAACAAATTTGAGGAACGAAACTCCACCGTAATTCATCATGGAATTGAACCACTCCCATTAATAGGATTAAACGGAGCAGAAATCAACAACAATAATCAACATGGATTAATTCCCCATAATCATCCCGAAGAAAAATCCCTCCCGCAAGAACGTACGAATCCACGAATCAACATGTTCATGGTTGATCCACATTCATTGTTTAAAATTCAAGAATGGGGAAAAGAGGAATGAAATAACAACCCCTACCTTTAAGAAAGAGTCGATCATTGATGAAAGGGTCGAGCTTCCATCATCGTCGAGATCCTTCAACTTCGTTGGTGCAGTGATTCCCCACTTCGACCCGTCGTCGTTCGTCACTGAGGGTTTGCTCCAATGCTCTGTGGATTCTCCAGAGATTTCACTCAATCATCACCAACGAGCAATATTCTATTATCCAAATAAAAAGGGAAACATATTTGACATCCCATTATGCTGTGGAATTAATGTGTCAGCATTTCTATTTCGGAGTCATTATGAAATGACTTTAATTAAAGAAATAGCTGCCCCATCGTCGCGCTATAGCAAATATTTCCAAAAGAAATAAAATAAACTTTGCGAATTTATTTTATTTTATTTTACTTAAAACGTCTGAAAATTAACTTTCTCCATCGACCCATGCCAGTCGAGGTTAGACTCATTCTTAGGTAAAGTCACCATTCCAAACGCAGCGGTGCCCTCAGATTTTAAATCTGGACATCCGTTTGGAAACTGCCATAGCCGCACACCAGTGCCAACTCACTTAACTTAAAAAAAGTTTAAACCACCATTCCAGGCTCACTAGGCCTCATAATGATGTGTCGTTTTCACACATGGTCTCGAAATAATACACAAAAAAATCCGAGACATTATATATAAATCATTTAATAATAGAAAAAATGGGAAACATTATAATAAAACCTCTTCTACATGTTATCCACAACCCCGTCCACATTACCAAGACTACAAAAACCTATTTAACATATCAATTGCTTCCTCATACTATTTACAACTAAAACTATAGTATCTATAAATAAAATTACTATTTACTACCATAATGGGGGATACATAATGATAGATTTAACAATATATTTATATAACTATAACAACGACACATGTGTCTATGGTATGAATAAAATATCTAACCTACACATCAATATCAAGGAATACCATATCCCTTTTGACACATCAATGTAAGGGAATAATATATCCTTCAAAATACTGTATCATAACATATCAAAAATGGTTAATATAATTCCTGAACATAACATCAACATCATATAATCCAAAAATCATATCAAATCAACACATTAATATAACACATAACTATAATATGAACCACAATGATAATCATGACATCACACCCATATCAACTCTATTTACCCCCATCTTACTCATCCTAACCAATATTATAATATCCATATATCCCTAGGAAAATTAACTTATCTATTCACAACCAAAACACACACCCATTTAATACACCACCACCTCGTATCAACATAACCCATCATCATACCACAACATTATAAGTTAAACTATGGTTTTATCTCTATATTATCACTACTTCATATCCACTTAATTACATTAACCCATAAACGTTTCCAATAATTCATCACACCTCACTACATCTACCATGACTATTACCTCAAACTACATAAAGGATTATAGACACATAACCAAAAAACATAAAAATTCATAAAAATTATTCAATCTTCCATTTTTTTTATTATATCGACTCACATTTTTATCTTTATTTTAACAATGTTAATTCATGCTAATTTAATTACCTCAAATTACTATAATTTCCATAATATAAATTAGTTCATTATTCCATGTCAATTAAACTTCCACATCCTCATATATATCTTTAGTTTATTTAATTTATAATTATTTCATGTTATTCACACCAATTACCCATTAATACATCAATAAAAATAAACAAATCCACTTAACACACATATAATTAAATGTTATAATCCACTACCACATCAAAGCTCAATACTTTCATCAATTATCATCCAATGATGTTATACAATACCAAAATTATATATATCAATGATATAAACCTCATGATTTATCCATAGACACACTAATTCCAAATATAATTAGAGGATAAGAAGATTCCTCTAATTAAATATTAAAATAAAGACAAAAATATCACATAATGATGATTAAAGTTTTATTTGGTCTCTCACATTTATAAATCCATCAAATTATTCCAAAGAGATGTATCATAAAGAAATAATATGGTTTGAGTGGTCTTCAAATATTTTAATTATTTTCCTAAAAACTGTAGTGTGACCACCTACACTACATCATGTTTTCTATGATCAAATACCCAATCTTAATTTTACACCAAAGTCAACATTATCCTAAAAATTCCATAATATTATTATATATAGTTTCATTAATATAAAAATTATACTATGAAATGGTTTATAACACAATATCATTTTTATGAACTCTATGAAAAATATGAATTAGAACTAGAGTATAACTTCTATATATTAACAATCCAAAACAATAAAGTTCCTTTATAACTAACTATGAAATAGTTTATATAACCATGTAATGTTTTTATAATTATATATCTATAATATCTTCACTAATTATCCTCTTAAACATTGATATAAATTACACCATTCCTAAAGGAACCACAACAAAATCCATAAAACCATAATGAAATTCATATGTTGTGTTGTCCAACATCATTAAAACATAATCACATTACTTATTCTATCAATGCATTGTTAAAATGACTTCCACCAAAACTAACCAAGGAATAATATACCAAACCATGTCATGTTTTTTTCACATAATTGGATTTATATCCAATTTTAACTTTTCATATTCGTATTCCTTCTCAAACTCCCAAAAAATACAATGTAACAAATATACAAAAAAAACACCATTCTACATTATATAAAACTCAAATAATGTTTTCCTCAAAATAAAAATTATAAATGCAATGTAAATAAATAAGATTATAAAAAATCATAAGGAGATTAAATATAGATCAATAAATATTCTACTTTTATTTTATTATTGTGATTTTGGATGGGTTGTCATTTTGACATTGGTTTGTAAATGATTATATTTTTTACATTTATAAAATTTGTTTTTTTGTATAACATGTATGCATGTAAATTAATGGGATATTGTGCTACTTGATACAATTTTTATAAGTGTGTTTTGGAGTGGGTATTTAGGATAAACACATATGAATGTATATTCATGATTTATTATAGTAGTTTTTATAATTTATGCACATATGATTTACCCTTTATTTTATTTTATTATCCGGAATTGGGTCTGTTATCATTTTGGAGCTGTATTTTTATGGTTATATTTATAATGTTAGTTTGTTTTGGATTATTGTATAATATATATTCATATAAATTCATGTGTCAGTCATCAGTTGGTGGAAACTAGGCATTGAATTAGTTGTGGTTTCCCACTTTTTTTATTTATTATTTTAAATTTAATTGTGTTATTATTTTGTAACCAATTAGTTGGACATAATATATGTACTATAAGTTAATTTTAAATTATTGTTTATCATGTATGAATATACTTTAATGGTTTATTATTATAGTTTTTAATTTATTCTTTTTACTAACTAGTGGAAATTGATGGTAACTTTCTCCATAGTTTTTTTTATTTTCTCAATGCTAGTTGTCAGCCTATAGAGAATATGGGATTCACTGAAGGCTAGGTGATGTTGCAGATTGATGTTAGGTTCAATTTTTAACATCTTGGTTGGTTAGAGGAATTAAAAATACTATCATTTAGGGTTATTTGGGTTTGTAGGTGTGGATATAGGATAGTTTGAACACATAAGGTATCCCATATAAATTAATGATCAATATCTTTATAGCGATACTCAAGTTTCTATGGAAGTATAAGATATGTGAGGTGATGGTTGAACTAGAATGGGTTGGTTTCTTTTATTTTTCCTAGTGAGGTGTATTAATCACAAAATAAAAAGATGATATTTTTATCTCATAAATATTTTTGAATCATATGAGTAGGTTTTTGACATGTGATTTAATGCCTTTTTTGGTTATCTATTTTACTTGAGTATATTTTTGAAATTTAGTTATGAATTTTATGATACACATGTGAACAATGGATTTGAATGATAATTTTAACAATATTTTTTTAAATATTTATGGTATTTTAATGAGTTCAAATGACTTGTATTGAGGCTTTTTAGCATTTTTTTTGTATAAATATAGTTAAAATACACTGAATAACTTTATAACATGGTAAAAAAATTTATTCGGGTGATGATTTTATTACCCGTAAAATGGTGAATTATTTTAAATTATAATATTTAAATTCATTTTTAATGTTATATTTTTTATAGTAATACTTGTCTATTTTTCCAGTATTTTATTGATGATTTTTTTCTTGAAAGTGAATTAAGTGAGCAATGTACTTCAATTTTATATTTTTTTATTTCTAAAATATTTTAATTTGATTTCCAAAATATGATGAAATTTGTTTTGGTTATTTTGGGTTACTCTTTTTTGTTAATATAAAGATATTTATAGTTTTAAATGATATAGTTTTATTTATTCTTTTTGGGAGAGAATCATGTTTTTTTTAAATTTTTGTTTTCTTAGTGGGATTTAAGTGATTTTTATGGGTGTTTATTACCTTGATTTGGTTAATGATTCTTAAATAAACCACTTGTTTTTAAAGGCGAATAGGTTTTGAAGTGATTTTTGTATTCTTCACTACATTAGATTTTAAGAAGAAAAATATGATTTCAAACTGTTTTGGATCATTTGGTTATTCAATATAAGAAAGTAAATTTTTGGATAATATATTCATTTTTGTTGGAGTTTTCCAAAATAAAGTAATATTGAAATTAAAAAGAGTGTTTTTGTTTTTATTTCCTTTTGATGTAACTTAGTTTCTATTGGTTGGGTTGGGTGCTTCAGTTTATTTCTAAAATAATCAAATTTTTCTTCAAAGAATAATATTTTAGTTTGGATAACCTTTTGAAAAAAAGGGAGAAATTGAAATTCTGAATTATATTTGAACATGAGTTTTCTATTTGAAATGAAGTAGATTTTTCAAAATAACTTTGATTATGTTGGTTTTATTGATTGAAAATATAAATTTTGTTATATTGTTTGGGGTTTAATTTAATTTTCTATATCCAAAGAAAGTATGTGAGTCAAAATTCAGGGTTATTAGTGTTGAAAGTTAGTTTATTGATGTCAGAGAATTGATATTTGTGTTTTATTAGATAGTATTAAAATAGGTTCATTTAAAATAATTATTCTAAAATTTATAACATTTAATTTTATAAATTTAATAGTTGTAATAAGTGTATTTTATACTATTTATAAATAATTTATGATCTAAAATTTTATAGAATTAAAAATTTAAGTCTTTATTTTTTTGGTAAAATTTATGGGATGATTTTTTTAAACATAAAATTATTTTATAATGTTTCATTGGTTTTTTTATCTTTTTAAAAGTATGATGTAATGGAATAGTTATTTATACCTTCTTTTCTAATATAAAGTTTTAAATTTATTGAGATCTGATATGAGCATCTTCTATGTGATATTTTTATAATTTTTTGGATAGTATTGAGGATGTGGTGAAATAAAGAACTTGTTTTGGGATAAAGAAAAAGTTTTTGAAATATAAAAGTTTTTTTAACATATTTGATTTGTGTCATCAGGATTTAAGGTTAGAATTGATGTTTTAAGAATCAGTATCTAGTGGGGGTGCACCTCAAGTGTGGTTATGGCCTCAGGTATGAGCATATTGTTTTGACATCGATATTTATGTTAATTAGAATTCTCTACTCATAGAATATTGGTAGGTATGTTGGGAAAAATTTTCGCTCCCACGATATTGGTAGGGATGCTAGATAGATGTTTCCACTCCTAAGATATTGGTTGGGAGGTTTTTCAAAATTTTCCACTCCCATGATATCAAAAAAACTTTGACGAGTGGGGAAGTTAATGAGTATTGGAGTTAAAGAAGGCCTACTGAAGTGAACTAAAAAAGGGGGATCTATGAGTTGATTTAAATTGAGACATGGTAAATATAATATTGATCTTTACATTTAGGTTTGAATAAATCCTAGAAAAATTATTCCATCTTATGATTTTGTTTTTAAATAACATCCACATTGAAATCTTACCATGACTTGTTTCCTATGAAAATTTATTCATGAGTATTGTGGTTGATTTCATGTAATATTTATTGAAAAAATGCTCATGGATGTTTTGGAAGTTAATTAAAGTTAAGTGAAGTGGAAAGGAATAAGTATTTCCTAAGTTTTAGGAAATCAGGATGTGAAATATTTCACATTATTCCATGGTTGGTTAAAATAGAAGAAATTTTTACACTTATAAAAATATCATTCCATAACTCACATGAATTAAACCATGAATATAGTTTTTAGAAGTTTTTAGGTTTGTATTTCACTGTGATGAGTGACCATGTTTTTTTAGTGTGGGTTTATTTATCATGAGTTAGAGCATCATTCCACAAGCAAATACATCATTCCATAGTAGAAGGGGACACAAAATAAAGTACATATACCTGAATTATTCATGAATAACTATTTTTGAGGAGATAAAGAGGAAATTACACAATATATCTGATCATTACATGATGGTGATATATTTTTTGGGATCTCCAGTTGTATTTGGAAAGAGATATAGGATGAGATTTTTGGATCTAAAGTTTACACTGTAATATGGGTCATCATTATGTGACATGTTTAAGGAATTTAAATATGAGGATTTAAAACAAGAGAAAAGTATGATAACACTTTTAAGTATCCATAAACATATTCTAGGGGTTATTAAAAAGGGTATTGGTCAAGGATTGAGCAGCGAATAGTGGTGTAAACTTGATCAAAATACCAGAGGTACTTGAGGAGGCTATGTGAGACCGATCAAATTATTGATGGTTATCTAGTTATTTATTTTAATTAGATTTAATCACAATATTAATTCCACACACACCATTTTTTAATTTATAATAATATAATAACTTGTACAACATGATTGAAACCATTAGACACCAAGGATTTAACAATCAATAAAAAGAGCGTGTCAACCCTGTAAAAACTCTTGTCTTATGTGTGATCTATCTCTATATACCTCACATCAAAAATTTGTTTTTTTGTGATCCTAAACACTAAATTGAGATGGGATTTTTTTATATTATTTGTTTTTGTTACCATTAATTATTCTTCTCTCAGTGGTAGTGAACTCTCACTTGGGTTTATCAGTTTGTATCAGAGCTAGTTGTTATTATTTTAAGCTAATTTCAAAATTATAGAAATATTATTTTACAAAATTAATTTAATTTTGTAAATTGTCATTTCAAAATAATCTTATGATTAATTTTTAAAAAATTTCTAAAAAGATTTATTTTTCAAGGAATAGTGAAAAATACTGTTTTTTATTGAAATTTTTATTTTATTTTATATTTTTTACAAAGAATTTTTTTACTTTGAATTAGTTTTAAAATTTAATTAGTTTTTTTGTTAAAAATAATCCAATTATAGTCTTTGAAATGAATTTTATACTTTAATTTGGTATAAAAACATTTTTATACCTAAAAGGCATTTTTTGAAATAAAAATTGTTTTCCATCACATTTTTTCAGATTAATTTTAAATTAAAATTTTCCACTTATGTGGATTGAAAATTTAAAAATGGATTCCATATTTTGAATCATTGGGTCAGAATTTTTTAAATATCCCCCTTTTATGTTTGTATATTATGAATAGTAACCTTATAATTTTTTGCTACCAGGGTAAAGGATAAATCAGGTAATTACAATTAAAAATAAAATGAGAAAGACTTAAAAATGATCCTAACAATTTTCTTAATTTAATTTTATGAGTATATATCATAAATAATCATTTAAAAGTCAAATATATTGCTGTTATCTTTCCATTTTCCCATGATTTTTACCTTTATATTGTTTTATATAAAGAAAAGTAAAAAATGTCATTCTCTTTATTTTATTATCTCTAAAATTTTAACATAGGGATAAAAATAGGATATTTTTAGTTATAAATATTTATTTTAAATATAAATTATTTTTATCATGGTATTTTATTTCTAATTTCTATGGATGAAATAATTAACTTAAATTCTTATGCAACATTGACACTGTTTTCTGTAAGTAGTAAAAAGATCAATAAAATGATTTTAAAAACTATAAAAATTAAATTATTTGAGTGAGTTATAATATCCCAAGAAAATTATATAATTAGAACATATTTTTCAGTTTGTTAAAAGTTTATAATCGAATTCCATCTTTGTATTGATGTCTTTAAAGTCAAATTTAATGAATAGTGTCAAAAATGACATTAATGATATTTTATGTTAAATAATGTTTTATTAAATGATTTATAATTCATAAAAATATTATATTTTTACAATTTAATTATATATGGTTTATCAAATTAACCATGGTCTATTTTTGGTCCGTTTTTCCTTTTATATTCAATATATTTACCCCTAAAGAGTAAAAAAACTTTGTTTTGCTATAATCATCAAAAGGGTTAACGAGGGCTTAAAACAAAAAAAGAGTGAAAACATAACATAAAATTGTAAAATTTTTATTTTATGATATTATTTATACTTATACCCATCATATATTCTAAATAAATTAGTTTGGAGCTATTTTTAAATGAAATTGAATTTATATCAATTTAATACTTTAAGTAATTATAAGAATTCTCCTCCCCTAACTTATAAAAGGGCACCTCTTATCCTATTTCCTCACATTTAAAAATCCTTTTGTTTTGTCCAATAACAAAAAACATAAATTCCTTATATCCTTCCAAATTTTCTAGAATCCCTTTTTTGATCATAAATCCATCATAGGGAAGCTTTTGGTTTAAACTTTAAGAGGTTGTCTAAAGAAGAGGTATAGTTCTTAACCAAGTGTTTTTTATTTCTTCTTCAACATAATTAATATATTCTTAAAACATTCTATAAAAATAAAAATAGAATCTTTAATATATTTAGATTTTATTATGTTAATTTCATTACCTATAACCATCTCCTCTTTTATCAAATGGGAAATGAAACCATCGTTCGTGTGTATAATGGACTACCACCTCACGAACAGATATAATTCATTTTTCATCATAGTATCTCACAATTTGTTATAATAATAGATTTAATTTATATATATTAAATTAATTAAATATTTATAACTCTAAAAATAAATCATATCATAAACTTTCTTACCTTTTCATTCACTGAAAAACGATAATGTCGTTCATACATACTTTTGGACTAACACCTCCACGAAGCGGCGTGATTTATTTTTCATCAGCACATCATATTGATGGTATATATAAGTATATTTAAATAAATAATATGGTATTTATGAAATGATTTTAATTCTATAAATATAAATAATAATTACCATCTTTTCATAATGATTGTTGAAAAATGGAAACGTTACTCATGCGTATGTACAACCTACCATCTCTATAATTGTATCAAATTTCATTTTGGATAACCATATTTTATATTTGGTTTTAAAAGTATAATTTATGAATAAAAATGATCATTATTTCATTATTATTATTCTTTATACTAATGATTAATTAACTCTTCCACCAAATTCAACATACCGAAGTCAGTTTGGACATATGATCTGAATATCGTGAAAACATCTGATGTGAACTTAATTGATTAAGTAATTGTATATAACATGGAATTAAATAAAATAAAATGAAAAAGGAACTTGAAATTTTTTATTAATCAGGTAAATAATTAACATAATTTTTTATTTAGGAATATAAATAATTTATGGGGTGAGTCAGACTCGAGGTAAAAGAATTTGTTTTAAAAAAGTCCTCTTTTAAAGTTTCCTTTCCAACCCTTTTTCTTCTTCCATGTTCATATTTTTTAAAATTTTTTATATATGTATTTATATAGAAATAAAATAATTATTAAGGAAATTTTATGTCTCTTTGAATTTCTTTCAAATGTTTTCAAATGTAATCTTTTTATGGAATGTTTTTACTTTCTTTACAAAAGACAAAAAAGAATGTTCTATTTTAACATATACGATGACAACGAATTTTCCTGCCACTATAACCGTTACTTTTTTTTGGAATCATTTACAAATTTATACATTTTATTCAAATAAAAACCCTCTTTTACTCTATTCTAGGACTTTTAGTTTTGAAAATTGGTTTTTAAAGAAATGGGATATATCTATATCTGAAAATGATTTCTGATGGGTGAAAAGAATGTTTTTATGATGTAAGATTTTATATGATATGATTATGTTGTGGTTCTTGGGAATTTTTTATGATTATAGGTGGTTCCATTATAAACCAAACATGGATTTTTATTTTATATCCCTCCAATTCATTGGGTATAATTTATGTTTGGAATTTGAATATGAGGTTTATTCTAGGAAGAACCCATCAGGAAGAAGCTAACGAGGAGAAAAAGGCTTGGATTAATAAAAAAGATAAAATCATGGAACGATGTTTCAATGAGAGGAAGATTAATATTGAATAGTATTATCACACATGGTATATGTTGGCTAGCCACTTTTAAGATATACTATATGAGGACCTAGACATGAAGGTGCATTATCTTTTCGGGAAGCTCTAAAAGGTAAGCAACTCCAACAATTTCAGCCTTGTTTTTAATGATTTTGTAATTTGTTACAATGTTTAAATTACATTGTAGATCTATTTATGTCTTTCAAATTTACACAAAATTGTTTATTGGAATAACAATTTAAACTTAGTAGTAATAGTGATGGTTATTCTAAGTGTTACCAAAATGATTATTCCCTGTGTAATTGTGAAGGTTATTCCATTTGTAACTATGAAGGTTATTCCACATGTAAGAGTGATTTGAAAATTATGCTTCAATTTACCTACATTATTATTTATTATTTCTATATTTTTATAGAAATATTTTGATTTTTAAAGTTAAACTAAGGATTCCATGTTTAAAGAAAAGTATTTTCTACTTCTTATGGGTGAAAGGTATAACTTTTTGAAAAAGATTTCACATTTTTTTCATGATTTTAAAGAAAAATTTATGAATTTTATTTTTCATATAATATATCTTATGAAATGTTTTATTAAAATATTTGGTCAAAGAAGTTTATTTTTTGGGTAGTAAAATGTTTATTTTGAACCCAAATTTTATTTTGAAAAAGGAAAATTTTTATTAGTATTCATGGACTAATGATTTTCATTATTTATTTTTATATCTCTTATTAATATTTTTGTGAACATCCGACATATTAAAATGTTTTTCATAGGGAGTTAAGGATGATTTGGGACAAGGATGAGTTCAAGATAAAAATTGTGAATATGTATCATGAAAATAAAACTTTACATATCATAAAAGTTTTGTTTTGTGGAAAAAAATGGACACCAAGTGAAAGTTTCCAATTTGTGATGTAATACTTATTTATGTAAGTATAATGACCCAATTATCTAAAACTTTAAACCAAAATACCTTTTGGAATGAAAGAAAAGTAATTCTTGTGTAAATATACTAAAATATTTATTGTTTAAGGTTGGTTCCTTATAGTTGGTATCAGAGAAAGGGTTTTGATAATTTTAGAGATTAAGATAATGAAATTAAATACCCATAATATATTTCAATTTATGGTTATAATGTTATAGAATTTGGATATTACCATATTGATTTTTATAAAAAATGTCTATTCAGAATGTTTTTCCTAGAGGAAACATGGAAACTGAAGTGGGAAGGTGTCAAGAGGACAATATCCTTCCAAATTAACAACCTATAATGGTTGGAATTGGAACAAAATAGTTTTTCATTGTGATGGACCAGTTGACACAATCTATAAATGGTGGTGGTATCCATGATAGAGAGAATCCAGATCTATCATAGAAAAATATATTGATAACAGAGCATTTTTCAATACAACACCCTCTTGTATTCAGTAGATCATATGAAATAGTAATAGTTGAGGGATGGATTAAATCCCTAGAAAATATATTTTATGTCATGGGTTGTTCAAATCATCAAAAGGATACTCTTTCTATTTACTATTTTAAAGATGAACCTGACCAATGTTGGTCAATGGTTTAGAATATCAAGGAAAGGGAAGAGATTAAGGCCATGGAATGGTATTAATTTAAGAATATTTTCCTTTAGAAAAATTTTACTAAGATGGTTCTAATTATGATGGAAAAATAATTCTTAGAATTAAAATTGAAGTAGGAAGATTCAATGGCCATATATGAAACAAAATTTACCTGTTTCACAAGGTATGCACTAAATTTTATCTGAGATATTCATAATAAAATTAATTGGTTTTACTCAGGATTAAATATAATATATTGGAGAGAATTGTATTACCATGAATTTAAAAGTTATGAGAAAATTTTTCTATGTTTTGAGAAGGTGGAAATTGAGTTTTTAGATGATCATGTATTCTATAACAAAAAGAAAAAATAGGTCCAAGTGGTAGGTAATGGGAATGAAACCATCAAATAAATCTAAAGTTGAGAAAATCTGGTTTATATTTTGTGATAGGTGTGGTAAAAATATCCTAAGGTAATTCCTTATAAAATTTGGGAAGTGCTTGTGATGTGCAAGTTAGGGAATATGTCTTATGATTGCAATGAAAATTATCTTAGTAGTGGTAAGGGAAATTTTTATTAGTAGGAATTAAAGTGTTTTAAATGTAGTGAGATGGTTCATTATCCATATGAGTGTTCAAAGAAGAACATGAATGATGGTAAGAATCCAGACTACAAGAAGAGGGGTGTGGTGAAATCCTTTGCAACTACTTCAGCAGATGCTGGTCCATCAGACAAAGTAATAATAGGCACATTGATTGTTTATTTAGATTATTCCAATTTATTGTTTGATTCTGGGTTTACACATTCTTTCATTTATGATATTTTTTTAGTAAATAATAAATTCCACCTCAAGAAATAAATCTAAGACTCATAGTGAAAACACCCAGGGGAGGTATTAAAGAAAAAATAATAATAATTATCATATTATGATCTATGGAAAGACATTACCTATAAACCTTATTTTCTTTACCCTTGTAGAGTTTGATGCTATTATAGGTTTATATTGTCTCTCTATTTACAATGAAAAGATATATTATAGATCTAAATAATTTGTTTTTTAGAAAGAGTTTAAGTTTGTATTCAAGAATGAATTTATACCTTTTGTAACATATCAAGAAGCTGAGAAACTATTAAAAGATGGAAATAAAAGTTATCTTAAACATATCATTGAGAATAAGGGAACTGTATATATTAATAATGTACCGATAGTAAAATAATAATGAGATATTTTTTTCCTGATGAGTTTTCTAGTGTTATAATTTATTGGGAAGTTGAATTTACTATTGACGTAGTACCTGATACTAAGACAATTTCAAAAACCCCTTATCGAATAGATCAAGTAGAACTTCAAGAATTGAAAAATAGTTTACAAGAGTTTTTACCATGATAAATTTAACTTTTCAATAGGTTAAATTAGAATGAAAATTACCTAAGGAGATAATTTTTCCTTCTCCAATTCTAGAGTGAAAATGGGAAAAT
Organism: Viscum album; assembly: GCA_963277665.1. Lineage (NCBI taxonomy): Eukaryota > Viridiplantae > Streptophyta > Magnoliopsida > Santalales > Viscaceae > Viscum > Viscum album. The sequence continues at coordinate 458,476,108 of OY728136.1, forward strand.
ATTTCCATGGATTTCATGGTGGGGTTGCTAAATTCATCTTGAGGTAATAATGATATTTGGGTTATTATCGATTGATTAACTAAATATGCACATTTTCTACCTATTTGAGATATCATGTCTTTATATTAGTTTTCTTGACTATATCTCAAGGAGATAGTTGGGTTACATGGAGTTATAATCTCCATTGTATCTGATCATTATCTTAGATTTACTTCAAATTTTTGGAAACGACTTTAGATATTTTTGGGTATAGAATTAAATTTCTATACAGATTTTCATTATCAATATGATGGACAATTAGAGGGAAAAATTCATACATTGGATGATATTATTTTTTCCTATTTAATGGATTATTAGGAATTTGTGATCAACATATTTCATTGGTTGAGTTTTTTATAATAACAGTTTATATTCTAATACACATATGACAGCTTTTGAGGCATTATATAAAAAATGGTGTGATAAACTAGCTTTTTTGGTATGAAGTAAGTGAAAGAAAGTTTTTGGGAGCATAATTGGTAGAATAAATGTTAGATAAAGTAAAGAAAATTTAAAAATATATGAGTATGGTTCATAGTATGCACAAAAGTTATGCGGATAACTGGAGGAAAGATCTTTCTTTCTAGGTTTGTGATCATTTTTTTATTAAAGTATCTCCATGGATAAGTGTTATGCATTTTTTAAAAAGGGGAAAATAAGTCCATGGTTTATTGGACCTTATAAAATCCAAGAGAAAGTTATATTAGTTACTTAATGAGTGTCCTTGCCTATGAGCTTATCCCAGGTACACAAAATTTTTCATATTTCAATGTCAAGAAAATATATTCCAGATCCATATCATGTTTTGAGCCCTGAAGTAGTTCAGTTGGAAGAGAACCTTTCTTAAGAAGAATAGACTATTCATATTATCAACTATAGAGAGAAATTATTATAGAAAAAATTAATTAATAAAGTTAATATTTTGTGTAAAAAAAATATTGTTGAAGAAGAAACACGGGAATATGAAAATGTTATGAGGGAAAGATACCCCCACAAGTTTAATAATTGAATAAAATTATGAGGACAAAATTTCCCAAAAGGGGTGGGTGAGAATGTAAAAATATAGTTAATTTTAAGATAAATAATATTCATATGTTTTTTAATAATATTTTATATATTTACAGTCATTATAAAAATATTAGGTAATTTTTCATTCAAAATGATAAAGCTTTATTTTTAACCAAATTGGGTTTTCATGTATTATATGGTTTTATTTATACAATCAATTTCCAAATTATTGAATTTTAATTTCAAAAAATGAATTTAATTCTTGAAATAATCATTCCAAAATTATCTTAGGATGAATTTTTGTTAATTTTATGAAAAGATTGTTTTTTCAAGGAATAGTGAAAAATACAAATTTTTATTGAAAATTTTATTTTCTTTTAAAGTATTTACAAAGTGAACTTTTACTTTATTTTATTTTAAAATTTAATAAGTTCCTTTTGATTAAAAAAATCCAATTATGGTATTTTAAATTAATTTTATTCTTTAATTTGGTATAAAAACATTTTTATACTTAAAATGCATATTTCTAAAAAAAATTATTCTTAATCAAATTTTTCTAGCTTAATTTTAAATTGAATTTTTCCACTTCTGTAAATTATATATTTAAAAAATGATTACATATTTGGAATTAGTGAGTAAAAATTTGGTAAATAGGTCCCTTTTATTTTTGGGCATTATGATAGTAACCTTATTAATTTATTTTATCATAATAAAGGGTAAATAAGTCAATTAAGGTTAAAAATAAAATGATAATGACTAAAAAATGAATCTCCACTTTTATTAATTTAATTTTATGAGTATATCTCTTCCATAATCATCTAAAATTCAAATATATGGATTTTTTTTCCATTTTTCCATGATTTTGACCATTATATTATTTTATATAAATAAAAGTAAAAAATTCCATTTGTTTTGTTTTATTATCTCTAAAATTTTAACATAGATATAAATAGAGGATATTTTTATTTATAAATATTAATTTTAAAAATAATTTTTTTTCTAATCATGGTAATTTGTTTGTAATTTTTAGGGATGAAATAATTACCTTAAATTTTTATGCAACACTGACACACTGCTTGTGCAAGCAGTAAAAAAGTCAATAAAAATGATTTAAAAACTCCAAAAATAATATTATTTAATTGATTTATAATGTTCAAAAAAAAGATGATTATAATATATTTGTGGTGTTTGAAAAGTGTATATTCAAATTATATCTCTTTCTTGATGTTTTTAAATTCAAATTAAATGAATAGTGTCAAAAATGACATTAATGATATTTTATGTTAAATAATGTTTTATTAAATGATTTAAAATTCATAAAAATATTATATTTAGTCAAGTGAATAGAATATGGTTTAGTACATCAACCATTGTTCATTTATTAACTGTTTTTCCTTTTATAGTATCTATATTGACCCCTAAAGAGTAAAAAAATATTATTCATGATAATTGTCCAAAGGGTTAACAGAGGTTTAAAATAAAAAAATTAAGTGTGAAAAAATCACCTAAACTTGTAAAAATTTTATTTTATGAGATTAGTTTTACCCATACTCATCCTAGATTTGAAATATATTAGTTTGGGACCATTTGAACATGAAAATTAATTTATATTAATTTAATACTTTAGGTAATTCCAAGAATGCCCCTCCCCTCACTTATAAAAGGGTACCTCTCATACTATTTTCCGCACTCTTAAAAAGCCTTTTAGTTCAAAAATTTCCTACAAAAATCTATTCCTTACATTCCTAACCATGTCCTATAATCATTTTTTGATCATAAAACCATCCTAGGGTAGGTTTTGGTATAAAGCTTAAAAGGTTTTCCAAAGAAGAGGTATAGTTCTTAACCAAGATTTTTTAATTTATTTCTTCTTCTACCTCATTCAAATATTCTTCAACCATACTAAAATAATAAAATTAATATATTCCATATACTAAGATCTTATTATGTTAATGTCATAACCTATATCTATCTACTCTTCTATCAAATGGGAAATGAAACCATTGTTCGTATATATGACAAACAACCACCTCGCAAACTGATGTAATTTTTTCCTTCACCGCATATCATAACTAGTTATAATGATAGATTTAATGTATATATATTATATTCATGATATATTTATAATAATTAATAGATAATATATCATAAACTTTCTTACCTTTTCCTTCACTGAAAAATGATAATGTCATTTGTGTGTACGTGTGGACACCTCTACGAAGCGATGCAATTCATTTTTCATAACCAAATCACATGGATGATATATATAAGTATATTTAAATAAATAATATTTTATTTATAATATAATGGTCATTATATAAGGAAAAAATAATACTTACCTTTTTACATAATGATCATTAAAAAATGGAAACGCTACTCATGCATATTTATATCCAACCGTCTCCAAGATTGTAACATATTTCATTTTTCATAACCATATTTTATAGTTGGTTTTAAAATTATAATTTATATATCAAAATTATAATTATTTCATGATTATTATTCTGTAGATTATATTATAATGACCACTTCGACTATAGTCATCCTACCAAAGTTAGTTAGGACATATGAGATGAATATCGTCAAAACATATGATGTGAAATTAATTGATTAAGTAATTGTATATAACATGGTATTAAATAAAATAGAAGGAATAATTAACTTAAAAACATTTATTAAGAAAGTAAATAATTTACATAATTTTATTATTCAGGAAGGTAAAGAATGCACATGATGAGTCGGACTCGAGGTAAGAGACTTTCTTTAAAAAAAATACTCTTTTAAAGTTTCCCTTCCAAATATTTTTATTCCATGTCCATATTTTTAAAATTAGTTTATGGATGTATTTATATGGATAAAAAATAATTATAAAGGAAATTTTATGTCTTTTTTACTTTCTTTTAAATGTTTTTAGAAGGAATCTTTTTAGAGAATTTTTTTGACTTTCTTTACAAAAGACAAAAGGAATGTTCTATTTTAATATATACAATGATAATTAATTTTCTCTCCAATGTAAACATTAATTTATTTTTTTATTCATTTATAATATTATAAATTTTATTTATAGGAAGACCCTCTTTCCATTTATTTTGGGAATTTTAGTTTTAAAAATTGGGTTTAAAATGTCACGAACCAAATCTGGTCGCCATCAAAACTGACACCCAACCCAGTCCATGGAAAGTACCGAAGGGAGTTACCAATCCATACAGGCTGGAAAAAGTGATTGCGTATCATATAAATAAATTTGTGAATTATTTACCCAAGTTTATAAATGTACAACAACAAACGAATCCAATAAACCAAATCTGGATTTTTCAAACAAAACCATCTTTTACAAAATTTCAGAATTGAATTACACAATTTTAAAAAAAATTTAAAGACTATTAAAAAGGTACAAAACCAAAAAAAATACAGCCCAAGAACCTCTACATGGTAAGAGGCACTGCCCTCAAGCCTTCTCCACAACACCGCATCATGAAGGACTGCTAAAAACCCGAACCATTGGAACAAAAGCTGTTCCCAAACCTATGACAAAAAAACCAAGTCTACTTACATCCAAAGGTGTAAGTAGGGTGTAAGAAAAATCCCAGTAGGATACCACCACTAAGATATTCAATGTGATAAATATTCAAAGACAAAAATCTTGCAAGTTTTCAGAACATGAAATTCTAGTAACAATTTCTAAAAGATGCAAATTTAAATAAAAATAGTTTTCAAGTGGTCTATTTTAAAGAATAAAAACTTTTAAATAAAATACCAAAGATACTGAATTTTCCAAACAAACATACCATATGTCGACGTTAATCATAAATCATCTAATGAGCACAAGCAATGGGAAATAACCCCTAGGCACTAGCTTGTTGTCGGTCCCAGGTACCTCGTATCTCAGTGAAAGTAACCATCACAATATCTATTCTTGTTCACACAATCCACTAGTAGGTATCATACCCATAACCTAGTGTCCCCACAAAAACATCATCATTATATTTTAGTTAGTGTATTCATCTTCAATCTTTCTACATGAAACTGAGGCCAAACCCCACAGGATCACTAGCATACTAGTACACGTCCACCCACATAGATTCCCAGGATTCCCTCTTGTGCTCAAAAAATTTAAACAAGCCATGAAATATAATTTTCACATGAAAATACCACTTACATGTCACACATTCACCAAACATCCCACATGTATATCACACAAGTCACATAATCCACTTTTTCATTCAAATGCATTTTGAAATCATACTCACACCAAAATAGCCCACAACACTTTTCAAATCTCTTTAACACTTCAACAAATCTTTTAAACAATTTTTATAAAACCTTTGAAAGATATTCCAAATAATATAACATCGCACACACATTTTACATAATACCCTTTTAACCTTAAAATTTATTTTATCATCAAACTCACACGAAACATCCCACAAACATGTTTCGCACCCACATCCCAATTTAATAAAACACTTCATCAATTTATAAAAAATTATAAAAATGTTTGACATCTTAAATCACCTATTTACCTTTCAAAAACCCATCTTAAGTGAATACAATCACCAAAATAGTACATGTACATCATTTTACTACTTTTTTTAACTCACTAAATCATTTTCAATTTTTATAAAACGATCCTAAGGGGTATAACCATGTTTTACACACAAAACCCATTTAAAAACCCTCTTTGCCGACAAAAATCACACCAATACCAATAAAAAACCCAATTTAAAGCCCTAAAAACATTTATTAAACCAATATCAGGTGTTATAAAATTACCTCAAATATTTCCACAAAGATACACATGTAAAACACACATTTTCATAAAACACCTTCAAGAAGTATAACAAGGTTTTACACATAAAACCCATTCAAAAACTCCCTTTTAAGGCCCACATGACACTGAAGAATTACCCAAACAGAATTTTCAGCTACTTTCAACAACCAATAAATCACTTTCACATTTTATAAAACTACCACAAATGATATCACATGAGTTACATTTGAAAAATACACAACTTCAAGAAAAAATGTAACTTTAATACTAAATTCTTTACTAATGCTACCAAAAGTGGTTTTCTCACCACAAAACACATATGAGGAATATGATGAATGAGTAAATCCAGAAAGATAACTCATCAAGAAATTCTTACACATGGAATCACCTACCGAAAGTGTCAAAACCCTCAAATATTAGTGCGAAACATTAACTGCACTACTGCCGCCCGCACCTCAAGGAAGTGAAAAGAAACCTAAAACCTCAAGATTACACCAAAAAGACACAAGGTAAACCCTAAGTACGAAACCTAGTTTCTTGAAATTTTAGAACTCATGAAAGGGTGAAAGAAACACTAAGGAAAGGGAATAAATCAAAGAGAGAAAGACTTACTTGCTTGATTTTAAAGTTTCCCCATCAAATCTCCATTAAAAAATGAGTTCCAAGGGAGGGAGAGAGAGCTTGGAGGCTATACATGGAGGTAGGCCACGAAATATGGAAGAATAGGGTAGATTTGGGTTTATTATGGAAGGGAAAAGTTGGAATTATAAAATTATTTTAATGACCTAGACACACATACATGGTTTGACTACACGGTTTAGTAAACAGTGCAGCCTAACCGTGAAGCCTATTCTGGCCACCCAAAACCAAGCCATTATCCTCCGATTTCAGGGGGTTCCATGGGGGAAACCAAGGGGGAAATATAGGCCAAGGATAGGGGAGAAAAAATCCCAAAAGAAACCATCCTTTTCACCCTAAAACTCATCCAACTCAAGGGTACAAACCACCTCAACAACTTACCCCACAAGTGGTTCCACTAGAAGTTTCACAAAACCAACTCCAAAATACCACAACCTAACACCATCCTTTTGAAAATAGAGGATTTAAATTACCATCCAAGACCCCCAAGACCCATAATACTAAGGTCATAGATCAATAACACAAGAGTCACCAAAATTTTAATCCCAGAACACCCGGAAACTAAGAGGAAGCTAAGAACCAACAGAGGATTTGAAACAAAGCATGGAATTGAAAATCCGGGTATGAAAATTCTCTCCACCATAATCCTTTACACCCCCAAAAAGCCACAATAAGGCCAAATCAAAAACTAAACCCAACTGGGAAACCATGATGTACTCCTTTGCCAAGCTTTTCCCCCAAATGCCAAAACACCTCTAGTGATCAATTAAGAAAGGAGTACTCTCACAAACCAAAACTTACACCAGTTTACTGAAATGATCAAGCACATTCAGAATTTATCCCAAAAAGAAAGATCTTCAAAAAATATCTAAACAAGACTCAGTAAATTTACCCAAATTAACAACAACATAGAACAAGTTTACACATACCTTACTTTAACTAAACCATTGGGAAGTCTCTAATCCCAAAGATTACCCAAGGAGGATGTTGGTAGCTACATAGATCCAAATGAGACTACCTACCATTAAGCCAAGACCAAGGAAAAATCTCAGTTACTAGTATGGGGAGACAAAAATGGTCTCCCCACCATAAGAGACAACCTAAATGTTCGGAGACAGAAATAGGAAACTAACAGGGGGGCTCGAATGGAATCCCCAGTACATGAGGTTAACTTCCATTAGATCTTTCTGAAAGAACAAGGGTTTGAACGACCTTGGGATTTCCCCTAACTATGAGCCAGCTTCTCTTCGAGACCTATGGCTGGATCTCAAATGATTGAATCATCTTCAGCCTCGTAGTTAGGCTTTGGAAACCCCCAAACATAACTTCTTCCTTCGGTGCCACAAAAAACTACACCACAATCCTAGTTGGGTTTACCAAGACATAACCCACTCCAAACTCATCTTTCCTTAACCCAAAATTTCCCTAAAATAATGTCTTAGAAGATTCACACACATCACACCTTGTTTCTTTGGGTGAGAAACAACATAAGGAAAGGAAACATATAAACACCTTCCTCTAAAATGGAGGATTTTGATGTTTTTCCAGGGGAGACATACTCCCAACATAACAGAGTCTCTTAAAGTATTGCATGATCCTTACCTTTATAGTCAAAAAAGCACATGAAATCACAAGGCATCACCGAACATGACCATTTAAACTGCTAGAAACAATACATGGAGAGGGACCTTATGCAACGTTACCAAACATCACACAATTATAGAAAGTGTCTATAACAGCCTCTCATGACCAGATTTCCTACACTGGTGGTTTAACGTGAAATCCTACTTTGAAGATACTACAAAAGAACCAGAGGCCCTCTTAGACACCATCCACACTAACAACCCCAGACCACTTCCACCTTCGATGAATCAGGTGACTTAATAAACTAAGGTCTCTTTCAACCTTCCACAAGAACTCTCCAGCTACAAGAGGATCCAAAAAACAAGAAAGGAAAGGGTGTATACTCAATCTATAAGGATAAAAAAAATATTCCTTATATCAATCAACTGGAGAATTTTTCAACAGAAAAACAATCCGAGTTTCACTTCAGTTGTGCACTAACCCTTAATGGGGGTGTACCTTATCCAACAAGGGAACCTAAGGATCCAACCAAACTGGCCCATTGGTCTAGAAATACCACAAACCAGATCCAAACACATTAAGGGAACCACAAAAAATTCATTATGAACTTTTCTCAGAAGAGGCCACTAACCGGCCCTTCAACCCAGCTTACCAATCAAACAAAAACCCAAAACATTATTCCAACAAGAGGGGTTCTTGGACTCAAAACATACCACAAAAAAAAAAAATTCCCAAAAATACATAAGACACACCATCCAAAACTAGTCATCAAGATATCATGTTTTTCTTTAAAATCATTTCTTTGAAAATAAATGGTTCAGCAGTTAGCGCATCCACCAATGGTACCCCATGGGAATCACACATGCATGTTTCCGTGCCACACCGGGCACCCTCCTCATATCCATCTCGACACTCATCTAGTCATTCCATTAAACATCCATCATCCCATATAAAACCATGCATGTGGTCACTCATGAAAATTCCAAAGGTTAAAATAAAAATTTACTCTACTTTTCAAAACCAAAACAGTCAACCAACACTTCCCTTTTTCTCAGACCCGCTAACCACAAAATCGAACCCAATTTATAACATACAAAACTTTTCAAAAGAGAAAAGTCATTCAAATGAAAACACACTTTCAATATATTAATATCAATTTCAAAACATATCATCCCATTAAAACACCATTAAATAGTTTAGATAACTCTTTTGGAAATACTTTTTCAAAACCAACTTTACCATAGTTCTTACTTTCAAAAGATGTGTAACCACACCATTTTACATTTCAATTTTTTTTGAAAATTTAGTTCCACCATTTTAAAAATAAAACCATTCCATCTTTATTAGAAAACCATTTCAAAAAAACTTCACTCTTCTTAAAACCAAGTAATTTTTACTTTAAAACCAAACTTCCAAGATTTCAAAACTAAAGAACACAAGACAATGTGAGGGGAAAATAGTTTTGGTGGGTGACTTGGGAATATGGTTAGAAGCCATACGCCAATAACTTCACCATCACAGAGAGTGTTTTAGGGAAATATCTCTAGCTCCACATGACTTTCTAGGCCCTGTGATAACACTGAGACCATTAACCCAACTCTCTTTTCATTTCCCCTAATCATCATCAAACCAAGAAAACCAAAGGGCTTAGATAAATCCTGACTTACCATGGAAAGTTGAATACCATTATGAGGTGTTATGTCTAGGAAAACTACCCATAAATGGAATGTTAAGTCCCAAAAAATCCTAGATCTAGACTATCTCGACTGTTCCCCAAATAACATAACCCAAAGAGAGCAAACCTCCCCTCATACCATTTTGTCACGAACCGAATCTGGTCACCATCAAAACCGACACCCAAACCAGCCTTTGGAAAGTCCCGAAGGAAATTACCAATCCCCATGGGATGGAACAAGTTCTTGGGTATCATATAAAGAAATTTGGGAATGATTTACCCAAGTTTATAAATGTACAACCACAAACGGATCTAATAAACCAAATCTCGATTTTTCAAACAAAACCATATTTTAAAAAAATTTAGAATTGAATTACACAATTTAAAACAATGTTTAAATACTATTAAAAAGTTACAAAACCAAAAAAAGACATTACAAGAACCTCCACATGGGAATAAGCACCACCCTCAAGCCATCTCCCCAACACCGCATCACGAAGGACTGTTAAAAACCCAAACCATTGGCACAAAAGTTGTACCCAAACCTGCAAAAAAACAAGTCTACTTACACCCAAAGGTGTAAGTATGGTGTGAGAAAAATCCCAGTAGGATACCACCACTAAGATATTCCATGTGATAAACATTCAAAGATAAAAAACTTTCAATTTTTTAGAACATGAAATGCTAGTAACAATTTCTAAAAGATGCAACTTTAAATAAATTTTTTTTTTCGAGTAGGCTATTTTAAATAATCAACACTTTTAAATAAAATAAAAAGTCTACTTAATTTTCCAGCCAAACATACCTTATGCTTATGGTAATCATAAATCATCTAATGAGCACAACCAACAGGAAATAACCCCTAGGCACTAGCTCGTTATGGGTCCTAGGTACCTCGTATATCGGTGAAAGTAACCATCAAAATATATATTCTCGTGCACACGAACCACTAGTAGGGATCATACACATAACCTAGTGGCCCCCCAACAACATCATCATCATTTTTAGTTAGTTTTATCATCGTCAATCTTGCTACATGAAACTAAGGCCAAACCCCACAGGATCACTAGCATACTAGTACACGTCCACCCACCAAAATAACAGGGCTTCCCTCTTGTGCTCAAACAAGTTCAAAAAGCCATGAAATATAATTTTCACATAAAAATACCACTTACACATCATACACTCACCAAAAATCCCACATGTATATCACACAAGTCACATAATCCACTTTTTCATTCAAATGAATTTTGAAATCATACTCACACCAAAATAGCCCGCAACACTTTTCAAATATCTTTAACACTTCAAAAAATCATTTAAACAATTTTTCTAAAACATTTCCAAGATAGTCCAAATCATATAACATCCCACAGAAATTTTACATAATACCCTTTTCACCTTCAAATTACTTTTATCATCAAACTCACATGAAACAACCCATAAACATGTTCCGCACCCACATCACAATTTAATAAAACACTTCAGCAATTTATAAAACATTCTAAAAATGTTTGACATCTTAAATCACCTCTTTACCTTTAAAAAACCCATCTTAAGTGAATTCAATCACCAAAATAGTACATGTACATCATTTTTATACTTGTTTTAACTCACTAAATCATTTTCAATTTTCATAAAACAATCCCAAGGGTTATAACCATGTTTTTCACAGAAAACCCATTTCAAAACCCTCTTTTGAGGCCAAAATCACACCAATACCAATAGAAAACAGAATTTTAATCCCTATGAACATTTATTAAACCACTCTCAGGTGTTATAAAATTACCTCAAATAATTCCACAAAGATACACATGAAAAATACACATTTTCATAAAACACCTTCAAGAAGTATAATAAGGTTTTACACACAAAACCCATTAAAAAACCCCCCTTTTGAAGCCCACATGACACTAAAGAATTACCCAACAAGAATTGGTAACCCCTTTCAACAACCAATAAATCACTTTCATGTTTTATAAAACTACCACAAAAGATATCCCATGAGTTACATTTGAAAAATACACAACTTCAAGAAAAAATGTAACTTCAATACTAAATGATTTACTAATTATACCAAAAATGGTTTTTTCACCACACACAACATATGAGGAATATGAAAAATGAGTAAATCTGGTAAGATAACTCATCAATAAATTCTTACACATGGAATCACCCACTGAAAGTGTCGAAACCCTCAAATCTTGGTGCAAAACATCAACCGCACCGCCACTGCACCTCAAGGAAGTGAAAAGAAACCTAAAACCTCAAGATTACACCAAAAAGACACAATTTTAAACCTAGGTACGAACCCTAGCAGCTATAAATTTTATAACTCATGAAAGGGTGAAATAAACCCTATGTAGAGGGAATAAAGAAAAAAGAGAAAGACTTACTTTCATGATTTTAAAGTTTCCCCCATAAAATATCCCTTAAAAATGAGTTCCAAGGGAGGGAGAGAGAGCTTGAAGGTTGTCCTTAGAGGTAGGGAACGAAATGGGGTAGATTTGGGTTTATTCTGGATGGGAAAAGTTGGAATTACAAAAATATTTTAATGACCTAGACACCCTTGCACGGTTTGCCTGTACGGTTTAGTAAACCGTGCGGCCTAACCGTGCGACCTGTTTTGGCCACAAAAAACCAAGAAATTCTCCTCCAATTTTAGGGGGGAAAGGGGGAAACCAAGGGAGAAATATAGACCAAGGATAGGAGAGAAAAAGTCCCAAAATAAACCATCCTTTTCACCCAAAAACTCATCCAACTCAAGTGTACAAACCACCTCAACAACTTACCCCACAAGTGGTTCCACTAGGAGTGTCACAAAACCAACTCCAAAACACCACAACCTAACAAAATCCTATTGAAAAAAGAGGAGTCCAGTTACTATCCAAGACCCCCAATACTAAGGTCATAGATCAATATCACAAGAAGCACTAAAATTTCAATCCCGAAACACCTGAAAACTAAGAGGAAGCTAAGAACCAAAAGAGGATTTGAAACAAAGCATGGAATTGAAAATTCAGGTGTGACATTAAAGAAAAGGTATATATCAATATTTTAAAATTATATTTTATTGGTGAAAATAATGTTTTCATGAAACAATATTTTATGTGTTATGATTATGTTATGGTTATTGGGAATTATTTATGATGATGGATGGTTCTTTTATAAACCAATGATGAGTGGGTCCATGATATCCCTCTAATTAATTGGGTAAGATTTATGTTTGGAAGTTGACCATGAGAATAATTCCAAGTGTAACTATGATGGTTATTCAAAGTGTAACCTTGATGGTTATTCCATGTATAATTGTAAGGGTTATTCCATTTATAACCATGAAGGTTAATCTATATATAATATTGATATGAAAATGATTCTTCAAGTTACCTACATTATTATTTATTCTTTCAATAATTTTTATAGAAATCTTGTGATTTTGAAAGGTAAGATAACGAGTTTATGTTTAAAGAAAATTATATTCTATTTCTTATGGGTGAAAAGTATTAATTTTTGAAAAAATTCATGATTTTTTCAAGATTTAAAATAAACCTTTATGATTTTTATTTTTCCTTTAAGATTATATATGAAATTTATTATGAAAATCTTGGGGTAGAGAAGTTGATTTATTGGGTAATAAAATGTTTATTTTGAACCCAAAGTTTATTTTGAAAAAGGGAAATTTTTATGAGTATCTATGGAATAATGGTTTTATTTATTTATTTTTTAGGTCCCTTACTGGTATTTTTGTGTTCATCCCACATTTTTAATTATTTTTCACAAGGTTTTAATGATGAGTAGGGACAAGGATGAGGTCAAGATAAATTTTTTGAAGATTTTTATTTTAAAATAAAACTTTTTATATCTTAAAAGTTCTGTTTTGTTGAAAAAATGGATACTAAGTGGAAGTTTACACTTTTTAATGTAATACTTATTTATTTAAGGCCGATGACCTAATTATCTAAAAATATAAACCTAAAATATATTTGGGAATTTAATAAAATTAATTATTATAAAATTATACTAGAATTTATACCGGTAGATTCCTTAAATATCTTTTCAACTTTATGGTTATTATGATACATATTAGGTATGTGATGTTGGTGATAAAAATACAACTTCAGGAGTTTCATTATTTATTGGAATAATATATTTTAATTGGCACTATAAGAATAAAAATTTAGTTACCTTAAGCTCAATGGAAGTTGAGTATGTTGAAAAATCATAATAAAAAACATAAATGATATGGATGAACTCACCTATTGAAGACATGATGGTGAATGTCTCATACTAATTAATAATTGTATTTGATATAAAATATATAAAATTTTCAAATAATATGGCATAACATTGAATTTGAAATATATTGAAATCAAGTACCACTTCATTAAGGATAAGGTGTAATATGGAGAGATTTCATTGGAATATGTTTCAATAAATGAGAAATTGATAAATATCTTAAAAAATACCTTAAAAAAAGAAGACTTCAAACACTTGATATTGTTGTTGGGAGTGAATTCTATCCCATCATCCTTATAATTTTTTTGTTATATTTTTCTTTATTTTATTTCTTTTCAATTATTTACAAGTTGAGAGAATACAAAATTATCTCTTCTTACAAATGGTAGAGACTCAATTTTATTTTTATAGGTTATTGTTGGGAAAAACCCCTCAAGGAATCATTACATTGTTTTTGGGTTTATTATGTTTGTGACAAAGCAGGTTTCTATGGTTAGTTGTGGAGTTCTAGAGAGATTGTTGACATGGTATGTTGACAAAGATCTAAGACAAAGTAATGGATTCTTTGGAGGCTATATAGAAAAGTACATATACAAGGTGGTTCCATTTCCTAGTGTATTCCAAATTTTTGGGTTCCAAAATTTGGAGGTTGGATCAATCATTTTGAAAGTTTTATTTCCATGAATGCCTCATAAAAATATGGAAAGGAATGGGTTTTGTGAATATAGGAGTTTTGTTAACATAATGATATTTAAAAAATAATTCGATGTCACAAAGTCTGGGTTTCAGGAAGATGATTCATGAAGGTTGTTATTATAAAAAATCTCATGAATAAAGAAATTTTTTAAAGGCTATGAAATCTGACCAAAAGTTGTAATAATTTTGAATGTATTGAAGTTCGTGGAGGCTATAAAAATATGACCAAAAGTGTGAGCTTCCTAAAGGCTATGTGATCTTTACAAAAGTCTTGAGATTCATGAAAGGTGGTTACTTCACGAAGGATTTATGAGCATCATGAAAGAGGTGATCTTCAACAAATGTGTGGGCTTCATAAAGGATAAGTGAGCTTCATGAAAGAAGGATATTTGAAAAGGTAGTGAGAATAAAAAAAGTATTAAAAAGGTATTTCCTTGTAAATCTTAGGTAAAGTGATATTCATCAAGTGAATGAAAGTAGAACTTAAACAGATCATCTACCTAAAATTGATGATGCATTCATTATTTATAATGAAGGGATATATATGTCCATAAACTATGTGTGAATCCTTTATAGAGTACTGATCAACGAAATAGGAAGAAGGTGATCCTTTCCACCCATAATGATCCATCGAAAAACAGATCAAGGGAGTAACCCTTGGGAAGCAGTGAGTTGTCCCTAAACTTTTTAAAGGTAGAGAGCCTAGGAATAGATGTTATCTAGCCTAAACCTTATTTTGGAAGTGATACTTAGTGGATTTGGTATATTATAAAATTACCATTTTATACTCCTTGAACATAACCTAGTGTGAGTGAACCAAGTAAAATTTCTATATCTTATGCATTCTTTTATTTCTGTTCATACATTTCTATGGGTAAGGGAGAAAAGAGTGTTTTTAATGATTAAACAAGATTTGAAGGGGTAGTTGTTTTAGTTTTTCATACCCTAATTCACCCTGCTCCTCTTAGGGTATTTAACCTAGTTAGTATACTAATTAGTATTAGAGAAAATGGTTCATATTAGTGTTTCTCTCTCAAGGGTTTTAATGGAGGTTTTCAATCACAAAGGGATTCCTATATTTGATGGAAATGACTTTCAATTATTGAAGAATTGGATGCAGTGATAATTCCAATCTTTAGGAATAGATGTTTTTATGGCAGTGATGCATGGAATTTTGGCCAATATCGATGGTTGTGATTTATCATAAGCTGAAAAAAGGGAGTTGGATATTGGCGCTAAAGAAATTAATGCATCAGGGGGATCACTATCTAATTCTATATATAATAAAGTGATGTTATGTAATTTTTCACACCCCGACCCATGTGTACAAATTTATTTAATTAATTTTTCTACCTTGAAATATTTTGCTGGGGTCTGGGGTGAGTCCAAGATGAAATTTCTAAGTTTATATTAAAAATTACACTTTTTGGTGTTGACGTCATCAAGCACATAAGAAGTGCGTGAATTTGGAAGCTGCGCGGCTTTGTCCTGACAACTGCGTGACCGCCCGTTCTCAGAAAATGAAAATAAATAATTTTTTTTGTAACAAAATCAAGCATTAATTGCATCGTTTAAAATTTTTAATTGGTAAGAATTTTATTATTATTAAAACTATATGAATACCTTGATTATTTTTATTTTATCATCATCATCATTATTATTATTATTATTACTACTACTACTATTATTATTCCTTTCATTATTATTATTATTATTATTATTATTAAATTACTACAATTTCTTAATTGGTTTTTTTAGATTGACCTTATTTTTTTAGGGTTTTGGGAGAACCCTTTATCTCTCCATTTACCACTACCCCCCACCTCCATCCTACATTTGTGCGGTTCGAGGAACCTCCAGGCGCTGCCTCCTCACGCGATCTTCCCTCCTCCCTTTCAGTGCTACCTGCGCACCCGCCCCGTCACCTATTTCCTCCTCCAGCACCTCGACCAGCCAGCCACCATCACACCTCGACAGGGTCGAGACCCCCCTGACTCCCTGCTCTGACCCCGGATCCCTCCCCTTGCTGCGCTCGAGCGACCGAGCCGCCTCCTCCCCCTGTAGTGCCTCTCGGCCTTCAGCCTCCCTCCACCTCAGTGCGCGCCCCACCCGGACGAGTCTCCCCTGCTCAGCGCTCAGCCAGCGTGCCCTCCACCCTTTGTTGTTTGTGACCCCGTTATCCCCCACATTCACCGTGTGTGCGGCGCGACCCAGCCTCGGATACCACCTCCTCCCTTTCTGAAACACCGACCTCCCACGCAGCAGCCCAGACGCAGTCTTACTCCTCCTAGCCGCTCCCTCTCTTGCTTCTCCCCTTGCAGTGACTCCAACTAGCAGCCCCTTCTGACGCACCCTCCCTTCACCGGTACAACCCTCATCTATCCCTCCACCGACCGGTTCACAACTTTTTGTATGGTCTTTCTTCAACCAGCACCCCCATTGCACCTCTGATAGAACCTTCTCTATTTAATTTCCCTTTTTTGTGATAGGGGTTGTGTTTTTTTGTGGGTTAGTTGGTTGGTTAATGTTTATTTTGGTAGGTTTGATATTTTTGAAACCCATGTGTAGTGATTCTAAGTGAGTGTTGTCATCGCGCCTTGTTTCCGAAGTTTCTTTATCGTCGCGCCATGTATCCGGGGTCGGAATTTCCATTGTACTTGCATTTTTAATTTAGGAAACTTTAATTCTATGTTTTTCAAACTTAGTATAGATGTTAAATATTTTTGTGCAACCTTTTGGTTAGTCTCTTGGTATGTGGTCTACATTTGAAGTCTTGTTTGTTATGGTTTTATTATGCAGTTAATTTTAAAGTATCATTTTATGCAAAATTGGGTGTGTTTTTATTTAGAACCTTATTGTGCCTCTGTTTAGTTTTTTATAAATTGTTCAACATTGATTAAATTATTTTGGTAGTGCGAATTATAAAAAGGGTATTTCTGGGGTGTGTATTATTTTAAAAATTGATTTTAATGTGCGGTGTGTTTTGTCGAGTTATGAACATTAGGTGTTTTATGAAAATGGTCTGTAATGTAAAAAACATTGTTTAATAGTTTAAACAAAATTAAGGCATGTAATTGGAGTTAATATTTTTGCTTGGTATTGAATAGAAATGGTTTTGTTAAACATTTCATGCCTTGTGTTTTTTTATATATAAAAGTTTCTGTTTGGATTTTCAGAGTAAATTGTGACGTGAAATAAATTTTTGAGGTTTATGAATGTATCATCAATTTGAGGAACAATGTTTTTGGTTCTTTCTGTGGTTTAACAAGTGGTTTGGATTTTAGAAAAGTGTGGTTTTTGTTTTAGCATGTTTTGGAATTTCATTAAAAATGGTCGGGTCTTGAGTGTGTAGGATAACTATATCAAAAAGAGTTTTATCAATATTTGGATGTGTTAAATTATGTTTTTACATCTCTTTTGGTAATGTGGGAATTGTACCTTTGATAAAAGTGGGTTTATAAATAGTGTTTAAGGGCCTGTTTGGCCACTTAAAAAAATGATGTAAAGGGTTTGTTGTAAAACCCACCAGGATGTTCCTTGTGTCTTGTTGATATGGGATGGATGGGATGTCCTTGGTATGGAATCCGCGAGTTCCATTATATGGTTTCCTCGGTTGGGAAACCCTTGGTATTTATTGAATTTAAGGCACAAGGTAAATATTTGGGGAGACTTGGGGTGAGACCTTTTGGGAAATTTTATTATAAATATTGGTTGTGATTTGATGCTCTACAACATCTATTGGCTCTCCTCCTTTTATACTTGCGACATACGAACCTGACATATTGATAGAATTGTCTGAGATGGGTACTACACTTGTAGTTTATGGTAATGACCAGTGGAAATAGTAGCAAGATATGTTTGGGTTTATTACTATGGGATTTACCCTCGGCCTGCCTGAGAAAGGATGGAAAGGCGTTCTGGAGTGTTATATTTCACCGTATGTGGCATGCTACTATAGATGGGGTCGCAGGTATTAGTGTCATCTGAATTATTCTTGATCTCTCAGGTTTGCCTATGTCTATTGTTTCTTTTAGATATTGAACTATTACGAAGATACTAGCACACCTATTTACATTTCCCTTTATATATCTGCCTTGGTACCCTTGTTTGGTGTTTTTTTTAAGAAAAGTGACATTTTGGTTTTCCTAACTCCTATGATAATGCTTTCAAAAGAAAACGTGTTTCAAACTCTTTTGTTCTAGTTTTTCAAATGACTAAGGGAAATGGTTTGTACTTCGTTTTCAAGTAAAAATTGTAGAAATGCATACTTTAATATATTGTAGTTCAAACTTAGAATTGATGTTTCTTAATTTTAAAGGTAGTGCATTGGGAATAGATATCGGGCTAGCCTACTACATTTTAATACTCACGCCTATATTTATTTTATGTTTTTAGTGTTTGTGCAGGCTCCAGCTTGGGTGCACTCACCTTGGGCAACGTTTGATCATTGAGTCGAAGAGTGACCCATGGGGTCACATGGAGTTAGTTCAGTCGTTGATTTCAGTTAGTTTTTATCTTATTCAGTTTCTTATTTAGTTTTTTGTTGGGTTTATTAATACTACACTGATATTTATTATTTATTCTTATTTTATTTATTTACCTTGGGTGAAATTGTTTCCACAGTCTCTGTTGATTCCCTGACACTTGTCGCCAGCCCAGGAGAATCGGGAACGACTCTCAGGCCATGTTGTGGACCAGCTTGGGTGATCAGTTTAGGGTCAACCCGGGTTGGTTCATGAAAAAATGGTATCAAAGGAGGTTATCTCTTAGAGGACCTCACTTTTTAGAGCACCCTTTGTTATTTGGGATGTCAAGGTCGATGGATTCAGATTGTCGGGACTTGAGGGGTAGGTGCGGGAAGAGCGTCATGAACTCTTGCTCGTGCTAATCCTTAGGTTTCCATGGGAATTATGATTTAATAAGTATTCTTTGGGTTTTTATGGAAAATTTTGTTATTGCTACATGAAAAAGGGAGTTGGGATAATATTCCTCCTAAGCCACATGGTCTGGCAAGCCATGTGGAGCTAAGGGCAAGGTCCAAAAAGACTCTTCGTGTCGGTGACGTGTTTGGCATATGGCCGCCAACCATATGGTCAAGTCACCCACTGACACTAGTTCTCTTTTTGAGTTATTTTGGGTCTCTTCTGACTTCAATAAGTTGTTTTTATTTGAAAAATTGGTTTTAAAAAATGGTTGTTTGAAATGACATATTTATTTTGAGGATTGTTTTAAAGGAAAAGGGGATGAATGATTTGTTTTTCGAAAATAAAGTTGCTTTGTTTTGGACTTGGTGTTCTGATGAGTGCTCACATGCATAATGGTATGTTGGAATATGAATGGATTTCTGGTATGGAGGATGGATGCCCGGGGTGGCACAGATACATGCATGTGAGTGAGACTCTAAAGAATACCAATGGTGAGGGTTTAACCCACCAATATTGATTCAAATTAAAGTTGTTTTCAAAAGAAATGTTTTGATTTTATGATGGCTCGTTTTCTTGTGTTTAGAGCTTGTCATATATGCAGTGTTGGGTTTTGAGGATTTTTATTTATTGAGTTGTTATTTATTGGGTTCTCAACTCTTCTTGTCCAGCAGCTATTCCCTTGAAGCTTTGATGGGTGATCATAGTACGGTTGATCAACCTATGGATTTTATGATTGAGTTTCGGAAGCTAGATCCACCTCTCTTTTATGGTCAAGTAGACCCTTCAATAGCAGAGGAGTGGATGCAGAAGATTGAAAGGGACTTTAAACTCATTGAGTTTTCTGAGTCGTTGAGGGTCAAATTTTCAACCTTCATGCTCGAAGGTTCATCATGGATATGGTGGAAGTCTGTGTCTCAGAATAAGCCCCGTCAAGAGCTTACATGTGAGTTATTAAAGGCCTTGTTCATTTGCCAGTATTTATTTGAAGAAGAAAGGGTGAGAAAGGGGATAGATATGTGTTGTCTGCAGTAGGGTAATAGATCCATGTTGGAATATTTCCAGTGCTTTATGGAGCTGGTCCCTTATGATTCAGGGTATTCCACAGATGACCCCATGAAGGCTCAAAGTTTCGAGGTAGTTATCTGCCCAAATTTATAGTCGAAGGTGTCAGAGTCCAACCTAACTTATTTTGTCAATGTGGCAAGAAAAGATTTTCATGTAGAAGCCGTGATGGTAAGAGTGCTCAAATAAGTCCTCCCTTCTTCGATCCCTATGGACAGTGGTGAAGATTATGGAAAAGAGATGAGTAAGAAATTGATAGTGGATGTAGTAGGTCATGGAATCAAAAGGCCTCAGGATCTTTCATCAACCTCTTCATATCGATAGATCTTCGTGTGTTACCAGTGTGGCAAGATGGGTCATAAGAAGCCGTCGTTCCCAAGTACCCCTAAGCCCTATCATGCTTGCAGACATTTGGGTCACTTACAACGATTCTATCAGGGAATTTCTAGAAAATGACGTGGAGGAAGTTCTCAGAAGTGATGTGTTTTTGGAGTTTTGTTTAAAGTTTCATGTGCATGTTTCCTTCCAGTGTATGGGATCTCTTATCATTGTAGTTTACTAATGGTGTTTTGGGTTTTGAAATGTATGGGATTGTCTTGGGTCTTTAATGAACTCTGGTTTTAAATTCCAGTATGATTTTTATTTTAAAATATTGTCATTTCTTTTTTCAAATAAAAAGGTGTATGTTTCTTATTGGGATTATAAGAACCTGGCTGTAAGATAGGAGACGCTTCATCCATCATAGTTCCATCCAAAATGCCTCGGAGTGAATCCGGTGCATAATCAGAAACCCCAAGGAATTTTTAAGAAGATTGGCTAATGTTGTGCCTCTATCATCACGGTGATACAGTTTTAGTGTTTCTGGTGTGGTTTCTCTATTGTTGTAAATTATCTCTCATCACAAAAGGGTGTGATAGACTTATCCCTCACGTAATGTCAGTAATGGTGCATTTTTGGATGAAATTTGATGATCAATGACCTTACATGGACCACCCATGTGAAATAGTTATAGCTTTAGTTTGTGTCCATCCCAAAGTGATGGGTCGTGAGGAGTTTTCCGTCGTAGTTTCATTGATCCAGTCCTTGGGCCCTCCCTCCCCTCCCGTGGGGTTAGGTTTTTTAGTTTGTGCGGAGTTTTTTTTAATCTCTTATCCCTTTAGGACGAGAGTGAGTGGTTTGAATGTCCTTATTGTGCTTCTTTTAGCTTGGGTTAGGCCTGGTGCAGGTCTAAGTTAGATCTCTGTTTGTTCGCTAGTAGGTTGGTTCAATATGGTGGGGAGGCCCACTTTCTCTTTGGGTTTTCTCTTAAGTCGTTATTGGGTGCTAGTTGAGTTCTTATGGCGGGGAACCCATTCAGGCCTCCCCTTTGATGGTGATCTATTTTGGGAAATAGGGTTGAGTCCCATAGTTGGTCAGTGGAATGTCCTTGGGTTAAGAGGTTGGATCGTGTTTATATATAATCCTTAGGTATTGATCGATCATATGGATAGTGTCGTGGATTTCTGAGGGCGGAAAGCATTATGGTGGGGAGAATTGTCACACCCCAACCCATGTGTATAAATTTATTTAATTATTTTTTCTGCCTTTAAATATTTTGATGGGGTTCAAGGTGAGTCCCGAACAAAATTTCTAAGATTATATTAAAAAGTGTGCTTTTTGGTGTTGACGTCATCAGGCGCACGAGTGGAGCATGAATTTGAAAGTTGCACAGCTTCTTCCTGGCAACTGCGCGACTGTCCGTTCTCAGAAAATGAAAATAAATAATTTTTTTGTAACTAAAACAAGAATTAATTGCGTCGTTTAAAATTTTTAACTGTTAATAATTTTATTATTAATAAAATGATACGAATACCTTGATTATTTTTATTTTAGCATTATGATTATGATTATTATTCTTTTTATTATTATTATTATTATTATTAAATTACTATATTTTTTTTAATTGGGTTTTTTTAGATTGGCTTTATTTTTTATAGGGTTTTGGGAGAACCCTTACTCTCTCCATTTACCACTACCCCCACCTCCTTCCTGCATTTGTGCGGCGCGAGCAGCCTCCAGGCACTGCCTCCTCACGCGGTCTTCCCTCCTCCCTTCTGGCGCCACTTGCGCACCCGCCCCATTGCCTATTTCCTCCTCCAGCACCTCGACCGACCAGCCACCGTCGCACCTCGACAGCGTCGAGACCCCCTCGGCTCCCTTCTTCGACCTCGGATCCCTCCCCTTACTGTGCTCAAGCAACCCAGCCGCCTCCTCCCCCTGTAGCACCACTCGGCCTTCAGCATCCCTCTGCCTTTGCGTGTTCCCTGCCCAGCCGACTCTCCCCTGCTCAGCGCTCAGCCAGCGCCCCCCCACCCTATGCTGGTCACGACCCCGTCATCCCCCACATTCACTGTGTGTGTGGCGTGACCCCGCCTCAGACGCTGCCTCTTCCCTTTCTGCAACACAAGCCTCCCGCACAGTAGCCTGGATGCAGTCTTACTCCCCCCATCCTCTCCCTCTCTTGCTTCTCCCCTTGCAGCGACTCTGGCTAGAAGCCCCTTCTGACACACCCTCCCTTCACCGGTACAACCCTTAGACGACCATCCTCTGACCGGCACACACCTTGCCGTATGGTCTTTCTCCGACCAGCACCTCCACCGTACCTCTGATAGCACCTTATCTATTTAATTTCCCTTGTTTGTGATAGGGTTTGTGTTTGTTTGTGGGTTAGTTGGTTGGTTAATGTTTATTTTGGTAGGTTTGAGATTTTTGGAACCTGCACGGAGCGATTCCAAGTGACCATCATTGTCGCGCCTTGTTTCTTAAGTTGCTTTATCGTCGCGACATGTATCCGAGGTAGGAATTTTCATTGCACTTGCCATTTTTTATTTAAGAAACTTTAATTATATGTTTTTCACACTTAGTATACATGTTAAATATTTTTGTGCAACCTTCTTGTTAGTTTCTTGGTATGTGGTCTACATTTGAAGTCTTGTTTGTTATGGTTTTATTATGTAGTTAATTTTAAAGTAGCATTTTGTGCAAAATTTGGTGTGTTTTTATTAAAAACTTATTGTGCCTCTGGTTTATCTTTTATAAATTTCTCAACACTGATTAAATTATTTTCGTAGTGTGAATTATAAAAGAGGGTGTTTCTGGGGTGCGTATTATTTTAAAAATTGATTTTAATGTACGATATGTTTTGTCGATTTTTGAACACTGGGTATTTTATAAAAATGGTCTGTAATGTTAAAAACATTGTTTAATAGTTTAAAAAAAATAAAGGCATGTAATTGGTGTCAATATTTTGTTTGGTATTGAATAGAAATTGTTTTGGTAAACATTTCATGACTTGTTTTTTTATAAATAAAAGTTCCCCTTTGGATTTTCGGAGTAAAGTGTGATGTAAAATAAATTGTTGGGGTTTATGAATGTATTGTCAATGTTAAGAACAATTTTTTTGGTTCTTTATGTGGTTTCTTAAGTGGTTTGAATTTTACAAAAGTGTGGTTTGTGTTTTAGCATGTTTTGGAATTTCATTAAAAATGGTCAGTTCTTGAGTGTGTAGTCTAACTATATTAAAAAGAGTTTTATCAATATTTGGATGTTTTAAATGATGTGTTTACATCTCTTTTGGTAATTTAGAAATTGTACCTTTGATAAAAGTGGGTTTGTAAATAGTGTTTAAGGGCCCGTTTGGCCACTTAAAAAATGATGTAAAGTGTTTGTTGTAAAACCCTCATGGATGTTCCTTGTGTCTCATTGACATGGGATGGCTGGGATGTCCTCGGTATGGAATCCCTGAGTTCCATTATATAGTTTCCTCAGTTGGTAACCCTTAGTATTTCTTAAATTTAAGGCATGAGGGAAATCCTTGGGGAGACTTAGGGTGAGACCTACTGGGAAATATTATTATAAATATAGGTTGTGATTTGATGCTCGGAAGCATCTGTTGGCTCACCTCCTTCTATACTTGCAACATACAAACCTGATATATTCATAGAATTGTATGAGATGAGTAATGCACTGGTAGGTTATGGTACTGACCAGTGGGACATAATATATGGATATGTTTGGGTTTATTTCTATGGGATTTTCCCTCGGTCTGCTTGAGAAAGTATGGCTGAGTGTTCTGGAGTGTTAGATTTCATCATATATGGCATGCTACTATAGAAGGGGTCACATGTATTAGTGTAGTCTGGATTATTCTTGATCTATTGGGTTCTCCTATGTCTAGTTTTTCTTTTATCTATTGAACTTTTACAATGAAACTAGCACACCTATTTACATTTCCCTTGTTATATCTTCCTTGGTACCCTTGTGTGGTGTTTTTCATGAAAAGTGACATTTTGGTTTTCCTAACTCCTATGATAATGTTTTCAAAAGAAAATATGTTTCAAACTCTTTTGTTCTAGTTTTTCAAATGACTAAGGGAAATGGTTTGTACTTTGTTTTCAATTAAAAATTGTAGAAATGCATACTTTAATATATTGTAGTTCAAACTTAGAATTGATGTTTCTTAATTTTAAAGGTAGTGCACTGTGAATAGATATCAGGCTAGCCAACTGAGTTTTAATACTCATGCCTATAGTTATTTTCTGTTTTTAGTGTTTTTGAAGGCTCCAGCTTAGGTGCACTCACCTTGGACGATGTTTGATCGTTGATTCGGAGAGTGACCCACATGGTCACACAGAGTTAGTTCAGTTGTTGAGTTCGGTTAGTTTTTATCTTCTTCAGTTTCTTATTTAGTTGTTTGTTGGGTTTATTAATCCTACACTACTATTTATTATTTCTTCTTATTTTATTTATTTACCTTGGGAAAAATTATTCCCATAGTCTCTTTTGATGCCCTGGTGCTTGTCGCCAGCCTAGGAGGATCGGGAATGCCTCTCGGGCCATGTTGCGGACCGGCTCAGGTGATCAGTTCAGGGTCGAACCAGGTTAGTTCATGATATAATTAATCACATGATATGTGTTAAAAATTTCTAAATATTTATGAGGGTGACTCAAAAGTTATGGGAGAAAAGCTTCAGGTTCTATAGAAAAAGTTTGAGGATCTCAGAATGCACCCAAATGAGTGTGTTGACGCATTATTTGACCGGGTGAATGTTTTTGTGGAAGAAATGCATGGTCTCAAAGAAATTATTGAAGATGTAAATATTTTTAATTGTATCTTCAAAATATTTCCACCTTGGTTTTTTTAGAGTTGGTGGCCTATAACCAACTACTTTGTACTTTATTCATTAATAAAAGCCTTATCACATCTTGATTGTTCTTCTGCGTGACAA
Source organism: Viscum album (assembly GCA_963277665.1). Taxonomy (NCBI): domain Eukaryota; kingdom Viridiplantae; phylum Streptophyta; class Magnoliopsida; order Santalales; family Viscaceae; genus Viscum; species Viscum album. The sequence continues at coordinate 458,502,010 of OY728136.1, forward strand.
TACATGTGATAATTTCCTAAGGATAGCTGTTGCATTAAAGGGTCATAGCGAATCCCTGCTATGATGAGAACCTGAAAGTGCCATAACACTATTCTTGAATTTATGTTCTATGGCTGGATGATGTTATTTGAGGGACAAAAATAATACATGCCATTAGGGGTGAGGACTCATAAAACTTTGAGACACCTTCTCATGTTGTTCACCCTTGGTAATATCCAGAAGGATATTATGAGAATGATACCCGCCAGTAGGAAATCCACATTTCATAATGTCATTGGATGTTCCTATCTGTGGATGTGTGTATTGTTCCTTAGACTTTAAGATTATTATTAATGGGTATTACAAATCGCGCACTTAGATGTATTGATGAAAATTGTGACGACACACTGTTCACAGTGAGGTAGGATATGTTGGGTGCATCACGAGTAATACTGCATTAATAGATAATGCAAGAAAGGATTTGTCCCTTCTGTTTCATAACGGAAGTAGATATCTCAGGCCCTTTGATGGAATTGATATAGCCTAAATAAATCCATGTCCATGGTAAGGTATGGGCGAGTTCAATTCTGGAAAGTCAAAGAAAGAATAATCAAGCACATGGGTTGATGTCACTAGCATGAAACCCGCTTGATTCAAGATATCGTGACAAAGGGATTATATTATACGGTAAGCGTTCATAGGAGGTGACATGTCATTGCGGCGTTAACATTTTTCTCTATGGGTGCCTTGGCGTGTTTCTAGACGCTAACCTTGGACTTTAGGTAAGATCCACCTAATGCCACTTAGAAAGGGGCCTAGAGGGTCACACACTAAGTGTGTCCATGTATCTCAGTTAAATATTAATTTAACAAGTTAAATATATATTATTCCTGACTGTGGTTGAATAATTATTTAAAGATGCCTAATCACATTTATTTCGACACTAGTTATTCGAGAGAATATATTGTGGGAAAAATAATATATTTATTAGTGAGTAATGTAGTTACATTTATTTAAGAAATAAATATCCATTACTCAAGGACTAATAAATATGGTGGAGGAAATAAAGGAAAGTGGAAAATAAAAGTACACACCGTGGAGTTTTATGAAAAACGAGTACATGCCATGTATTAATGATTAAACACCGTGTAGTTTTTCCAGTCAGGATTTTGAGGATATAATATTGTTTTATTAAATGATATTTATTATAATCAGCATGGGCGCATGTTAAGGAATTAATAATTAGACATAGGGGTTTTCAATAAGAGTTAATGAAATAAATAAAATGCGTAACGCACTTATTTATTGTCATAACTCTATAACCTCAAAACCGATTATAAATATCCTCACAACCCCAACACTTTTCAAGAGAGAATCGTTGTGCATAACAATTCTGGAGAATTCTTTCAAGGCCAAAAGAACTCCTTCCTCCAAGAACGCTCTCAAGACCGAGAGACCAAGGCAATCGAAGGCAGACATCGTAAGCGAAGGTTCTTCCACGCTAGCACCTGGAGATCCCTTCAGCGACATCCGGAGATACTTGGAACACGTGTGGATCACCACTAGAGGAATCCTACACTTGGATTCTACGACGCAACGACGGATCACATCAGATTGTGACTGGAGACATCAACGAAGAAAGAATTACACCAAGGTAATTTTTTTGAATTAATTAAATTAATTATAACCAACATATGATGATCCTATCTCTATGGTTCTAGGACTCCCTCTTTTGTTTTTCGTTCTTAGTTCTATTTTGAAGATCCAGAGTTTTATATCGTGAAAGATCTCGGTTTGAACGTTGTTTAACGCTAAAATTAAAGTTGGGAAAACCCACCAACGCACTTCTGCTACACCCAGAACATACAAGTGGTATCATAGGGAGGTTATATCATTGATTATAATTATTTAGTTTTTCGTTGGTGATCTGCGCATTAAATAATTTAGTTGTTTCAATTCAAGTTAATCATTCTTTAAATCTGAATCTCGAGATCTGTTCATCCTCTATCGTTTCTCATTCACCATATAGAAACGACATTTTCTTTTAATTTTTGATTAAAATAAAATAGAGGAACTCATCCAGAGGATACAAAAGTTTCTGGCCGTACAACACCATAATACACGGTGTGTATTCAGAAGTACACGCCGTGTAGTCTAGGTTCATGCATCAGACTGGTCTACCAAATCAGGCCGTGTATTGATCCTATCTAAGTCATTTATGACACCGTGTGTTGACCAGGAATAGGTGGCACATGGTTTCCAGATTACACGTCGTGTGGTCCAACAGAACATGACGTGTAGTCCCTTTAGGTTAGGGTTTGACCGTGTACCCTGTACACAGTTTTCCTGGCTGGAAACCGTGTAACACGGAGACTACATAGCCTGTGTCCCACTGAACACGCCATGTACTCCAAAAATTTCCGAAGTACTTTAACATGCCATGTCCCTGGGCATGTACTTCAGATGGACGGTGAAGAAAAAGTACACGATGTGTTGTCGGAACTACACGCCTTGTACTCACCCAAATTACACAGATTTATTAAAATTTATTATTATATTATACAAACCCTTGAGACGTGTACCATAGTGCAGACGTAAAGCTGATGCACAACACGTGATAGGTGTTTTATATATATGTGTTTAATTTAACATTTGCGTAATAAATGGGAATTCACCGGGTTGACTCCAAGGTACAAGTTACGTACTAGGATAATTTTAAATGAATTTATTTGTTTAAAATTGTGATGGATGAGAATCTCAAGGAAATTAAGAAAATAATTTAAGATAAAAGTATTGATTAATTAAAGATAATTAATTGATTCGAGTGTGATTTATCTTAAGAAAGAACGATTAAAGAATTGAATGCTAGTTTTATTTATGCATAAATATTTTTGCATGTATGGATGATCATGAGCTAGACCAAGACCTTTGTACGTGAATGGTTTCCTTTAATTTATTTATTTAAATTTGTTGTCCTGTGATCCTTCTCCTCATTAATATGTAGGGCCTGCATGCACAAAGATTCTTTTATGTAAAAACCCCTTTTTACCCCTCACCTGCATGTGAGATAAATGCATATGTAATGGATGGAGCTCCCAAGCTAGTGGAGGTGGCTTAATTCAGGAGAAAAGGAGAAACCAATCGAAGGAGATACAAAGGTGGACAGGTGGAAAGCTGTAAAAACGAACCCGAAAGGTTCAAGGTGTTTCTCCCCTAGGTCTTGGGTTAGTTTATCAACCGGTAGATAAACTAATCAATAGAAAATCTCATGATCATTCCATTTATTTTAATTCTGTCAGTTGCATGGTTTATTTATTGTGGGTGTGTTGTCATGATCACACAATTAATGAATTAAACAAGCATGCAAGATGGAACTAAAATAAAAACCGGCTTATGCGTAAATATTATCTTAGACATGGTTAATCACTTAAGTATATCCCACTTAATATTAACAAGCATGTAATAAAAGATAATAAAATATAAATTTACGTATAAGGATAAAATCCCTCAAAAGAAATATTAAGTCGGTATAGCCTTCCATAATCTTGGTTAGAATCGAACCATAGTTCAAAGTGCTTGACCAACCCTAGTTGGGGTGATTTCAATTATCGGGGAATTCTAATTCAAGGTTTTGAGTTGACTTGAATTGGTTTGCATCAAGGGTTGACTACCACAACAGGACTTGGTATGACCAAGAGGAAAAGGTTGAAGAAATCCAAAATAAAAGGATTTCAGGATTGGGGAGTCCACTCAGCGGATCAAGGAGCTGTGAGTTAATGCAGTTGGAATTTGGAATGCCTACCTAAAACCCTTCAAGCTGCTTGACCAACCCTTGTTGGGGTAATGCGAAGGGCAATATGGATCCTTGCCACTAGAATATTCAGGAAACAGAATATTTTGAAGTCAATGGCGAGGGCTATTGGATTTTGATAAAATAGTGGGAGACTAATAAGTATTAATTTATTTATTTGTCTCAGTTTTGTAATAAAGTACTAAACCTTTTCTCATCTTAATTTTTAGAAACAGAAATAAAATGACTTCAAACATATCATTGCGAACCACACTCGAGAAGGAAAACCTTCTCATTGACACCAATTTCCAAGAGTGGTAGAGGCGTTTACGTGTCATCCTTCACCACGAAAGAAAATTGTATGTTCTGGAAGATCCTATTCCAGTTGTGCCTGGGAAAGAGGCCAGTGATGAGGAATTATCTCTCTATATGAAACACATGGATTATGCTACATATGTCCAGTGTTTCATGCTATCATCCATGTCCAATGATATCTTGAAGCAACATGAAAACATGGAGGTGTATAGCATGATGTATCACCTTAAGGATCTCTACTAAGAGAAGGCGAGACAGGAGAGGTATGAGATCTCCAATTCTTTGTTTACAACTAAGCTTGGAGAGTTTGCGCCAGCTGAGCCTCATGTAGTCAAGCTTATTGGGTACATTGAATGCCTGGACATCTTAGGGATTAAATTCCCGGATGATTTGCGTACAGATCTCATCCTATCATCACTTCCCAAGACCTTCTCTATCTTTATTATCAACTACAACATGAGCAAAAATGAGAAGAGTATATCGGAACTTCTAACCTTGATTCTCCAGGTAGATAAGGACATGGGGCGTGAAAAACCTGCAGTCCTTATAGTGAATAGGAAAAGGAAGGACAAGGCAAAGGGGACAAAGACTTATAAACAGTCTGAAGCCCCTAAGCACCGTCCTTCCAAGAAGGGGAAGATCCAGAGGTAGGGAAAGGAATGAGAGGAGGTGTGTTTTTCATGTGGCAAGCAAGGCCACTGGAAGAGGAACTGCACCCAAAAGTGTGGGGACTCTAAAGTTGTGTTCGTTATCGAGTGTAATCTTTCTATTTCTACACATTGGGTATTAGATACAACTTGTGGGGCTCACATCTATATTCAAATGTAGGAACCAAGTATATTTAGAAAGATTTCCATAGGAGAGGTGGATCCTCGAGCTGCCAATGGTGCAAGGCTGGCTGCGTTGGCTATTAGATATTACCACCTCTCACTACTGACTGGGATGATTTTGGTTTTACATAACTGTTATTATGTGCCTAGTGTTACGAAGAACATAATTTCTGTATCTTGTTTGGATATGGATGGATTTGTTTTCAAATTTGGAAATAAGGGTTGTCTCTTTTATAAGAACAATGTATGTTATGGTATGACACATTTAAATAATGGTTTGTATGTATTAAATTACGAAAACCAAGTGTTGGAAATCGATAATGAAACAAACTCACATGACTCATACATCACTCAGTTGTGGCATCACCGTTTCAGTCATGTGAATGAGAAGTGCTTGACAAATCTTTGACAAGATGGATAATTAGAATCTACTAATCTAAAACCACTTGATAGATGTCATGCTTGTTTACAAGAAAAAATGACCAAGCTGCCTTTTGGTGGATAGGGTGAAAGGGCCATAGATCTTCTAGGATTGGTACACACAGATGTCTGTGGACCATTTCCAGTAGAAGCTAGAGTTGGATATTCTTACTTCATTACTTTTACTGATGATTTTAGTAGATATGGCTATGTATAATTAATTAGGTATAAGTTATAGGCCTTAGAGAAATTTAAGGAATTCAAGAATGAAGTAGAGAATCATCTTGGTAAGAAGATAAAGAAACTTTGATCGGATCGAGGTGGAGAATATCTGATCCAAGAGTTCATTGATCTTCTACGGGATTCTGAGATTCTATCTTAGCTCACTCCTCCATATACACCACAGTGGAACATTGTTAGTGAAAGGAGGAACCACACCTTGTTGGACATGGTGAGGTTGATGATGAGTCATGTAGATCTTCCATTATCCTTTTGGGGATATGCATTACAAACTGCAGCATACACATTAAACCGAGTACCAATTAAGGAGGAAAATGGAATTTCATCTGAGTTATGGAATGGAAGGAAACCCACTTTGTCGCACACATGTGTATGGGGATGCGAGGTGTTTATTAAGGCCTTATCAAGCAACAAACTAGCACCCCAGGGCATGAGGTGTATCTTTATAGGATATCCCAAGGAAATGAAAGGATATTACATATATAACCCTTCAGACAAGAAAGTGATTGTCGCCAGACAATCCATCTTTCTTGAGAGGGAGCACATCCTCAATAAGGATAGTGGGAGAAAGATTGACTTTGATGAAGTTGATTCTCAAGATACACAGGAGTTGGTACATGAACAAGTTCCACAGGTCCCCATGGAAGAGGTTCCAGAAACACAAGTACTGTGTAGAATCTCAAGAGTGGTAAGGGAACTAGAGAGATTTGGTTTCCTAGTCACCGAGGATGGTGAATCATTATTGTTGGACAATGATGAACCTCTCTCCTACAAGGAAGCAGTAGAAAGCTCAGAAGCTACAGGATGGCTAGAAGCTATGAATTCTGAGATGGATTCCATGTATTAGAACCAAGTCTGGGTTTTGGTCGATGAGCCAGTTGATATAAAGCCTGTTGGATGAAAATGGGTATTCAAGAGAAAACTGGACATGGAAGGTCAATTTAGCACCTATAAAGCAAGGATAGTGGCTAAAGGATTCAGACAGCGTCAAAGAATTGACTATGATGAAAATTTCTCGCCAGTTTCCATGTTTAAATCCATAAGAATCATACTTTCCACAACAGCTTACCATGACGACGAGATTTGGCAGATGGATGTCAAAACAACATTCCTTAACGGGAACCTTCAGGAAGATGTCTATATGACACAACCAGAAGGGTTTGTGACACCAGGTGAAGCCAAACGGGTTTGCAAGTTGTAGAAATCCATTTATAGATTAAATCAAGCATCCAGGTCATGGAACATTCGATTTGATGAAGCCATAAAGGAATTTGGGTTCATTAAGAATGAATGTGAGCCATGTGTTTATAAGTGGTTTAATGGGAATGAAATCGTTATCCTAGTAGTATATGTTGATGACATATTACTTGTTGGAAATGATGTACTAGTCTTACAGTTAGTTAAGGACTGGTTGAACAAGTGCTTCTCCATGAAGGACTTGGGTGAAGCAGCCTACATTCTAGGGATCAAGATCATTCGTGATAGATCCAAGAGGCTTCTTGGACTAAATCAGGTTACATACATTAACCAGATACTAAAGAGATTTAGTATGGAACAATCCAAGAGGGTATTAGTTCCAGTGTCACATGGCCTATATCTTTCTAAGAAAATGTGTCCTTAGACACAACAACAGAAAGATAGAATGAGTATGATCCCATACTCTTTGGCTATAGGATCCATCATGTATGCCATGTTATGTACCAGACTTGATGTTGCCTATTCATTGAGCATGGTAGGAAGATATCAAGCAGATCCAGGAGAACAACATTGGACTACCGTTAAGACTATCCTTAAGTATCTGAGAAGAACTAAGGATATGTTCCTAGTGTATGGAGGAGATGAGGAGCTTGTCATCAGAGGGTATGCTGATTCTGGTTTTCAGACAGATCAGAATGATCTGAAGTCACAATCTGGATATGTTTTCTGTCTCAATGGAGGAGCTGTGAGCTGGAAGAGTTCAAAGTAGCTAGTTGTCACCGATTCTACAGTGGAGTTCGAATATATAACAGCTTCTGATGTAGCCAAGGAATCCATCTGGATTCAGTACTTTTTCCAGGAGCTTGATGTGGTGCCTAGCAGTAAAGATCCCATTAAAAAGTATTGTGATAATACTGCAGTGGTGGATCTTGCAAAAGAACCAAGGTCACATCAACGGACAAAGCATATACTCCAAAAGTATCACCTCCTGAGGTATTTCTAACAAAGGGGTGAAGTTGAAGTGAGCAGAGTGTCCACAGAAGAGAACATGGCAGACCCCATGACTAAAGGCCTATCTCAGCAGACGTAAGAATATCATGTGAGAGCTAACAGGTTAAAGGTTGTTTGTAGTTGGCTCTAGTCCAAGTGGGAGTCTGTTAGAGTTGGTTTCCTAGAACCGACTAATTTGTACTTTATTCATTAACAAAAGCCTTATCACATCTTGATTGTTCTTCTGCATGACAATACATGTGATAATTCCTTAAGGATAGTTGTTACATTAAAGGGTCATAGCAAATCCCTGCTATGATGAGAACCCGGAAGTGCCACAAAAATATTCTTGAATATATGTTCTATGGCCGGATGATGTTATTTGAGGGACACAAATAATACAGGCCATTAGGGGCGAGGACTCATAAAACTTTGAGGCACCTTCTCATGGTGTGTGCCCTTGGTAATATCCAGAAGGATATTATGAGAACGAGACCCGCCAGTAGGAAATCCACATTTCATAGTGTCATTGGATGTTCCTATCTGTGGACATGTGTATTGGTCCTTAGACTTTAAGATTATTATTAATGGGTATTACAACTTGCACACTTAGATGTATTGATGAAAACTGTGACGACACACTGTTCACAGTGAGGTAGGATACGTTGGTTGCATCACGGGTAATACTGCATTAATAGATAATGTGAGAAAGGATTTGTCCCTTCTGTTCCATAATGGAAGTAGATATATCAGGTCCTTTAATGGAATTGATATAGCCTAAATAAATCCATGGCCATGGTAAGGTATGGGTGAGTTCAATTCTGGAAAGTCAAAGAAAGAATAATCGAGCACATGGGTTGATGACACTAGCATGCAACCCGCTTGATTCGAGATATCGTGAAAAAGAGATTATATTACACGGTAAGCATTTGTAGGAGGTGACACGTCATTATGACGTTAACTTCTTTCTCTATGGGTGCCTTGGCGTGTTGGTAGACGTTAACCTTTGAATTTAGGTAGGCTCTGCATAATGCCACTGAGAAAGGGGCCTAGAGGGTCACACACTAAGTGTGTCCATGTATCTCAGTTAAATATTAATTTAACAAGTTAAATAAATATTATTACCAACTGTGGTTTAATAATTATTTAAAGATTCCTAATCGCATTTATTTAGACACTAGTTATTCGAGAGAATATATTGTGGGTGAAATAATATATTTATTAGCGAGTAATGCAGTTAAATCTATTTAAGAAATAAATAGCCATTACTCAAGGACTAATAAATATGGTAGAGGAAATAAAGGAAAGTGGAAAATAAAAGTACACACCGTGAATATTAAATATAGACACCGTGTAGTTTTATGGAAAATGAGTACACACCATGTATTAATGATTACACGCCATGTAGTTTTTCTAGTCGGGATTTTGAGGATATAATATTGTTTTATTAAATGATATTTATTATAATCAGTGTGGGCGCATGTCAAGGAATTAATAATTCGACATGGGGGTTTTCAATAAGAGTTAATGAAATAAATAAAAAGCATAACACATTTATTTATTGTCATAACTATATAACCTCAAACCTGATTAAAAATATCCTCATAACCCCAACACTTTTCAAGAGAGAATCGTTGTGCACAACAATTCTGGAGAATTATTTCAAGGCCGAAAGAACTCCTTCCTCCAAGAAATCTCTCAGGACCAAGAGACCAAGGCGATCGAAGGCGGACATCGCAAGCGAAGGTTCTTCCATGCTAGCACCCGGATATCCCTTCGACGACGTCCAGAGATATGTGGCACACATGTGGATCACTGCTAGAGGAATCCTACAATTGGATTATACGACGCAATGAAGGATCACAACAGATTGTGATCAGAGACATCAACAAAGGAAGAATTCCACCAAGGTAATTCTTGTGAATTAATTAAATTAATTATAACCAAAATATGATGATCCTATCTCTATGGTTCCAGGAATCCCTCTTTTGTTTTTCATTCTTTGTTTTATTCCGAAGATCTGGCGTTTTATATCGTGATGGATCTCGGTTTGAACGTTGTTTAACGCTAAAATTAAAGTTGGGAAAACCCACCAACGCGGTTCCACTGCACCCGGAACCTACAGGTTCAATCTGAAAGTTTATGTATTGGAAGATAAATATACAAAGGAGCTAACATTGGATAGGTTCCATAGTAATCTTGTTTCATATGATATGAAAAATGATGATAATGAGTCTGTGTAAAGAGGGAAGTCTAAATAATTAGCATTCAAGGCCGTAGAGAATCTCAATATTGAAGATGGGAAATAAGAAGAAGAGATAGATGAAGTCATGCCATTATTCTCATCAAATATATAAAGAGGAAAAGGAAAGTTCAAAGGGAAAATCCCACTAACATGATTTTGATGCGGAAAGATCATAAATATTATAGTGAGGTGCCCCAATAAGTTTTAATATTATTATTAGGATGAATTAAAAATTACCATGAATAATTATTCAGCCTATTTTAAAGGTAATAAAAATTTTAAGACAAATTTATTCAAAAAGAAGAATATGCTTTCAAAAAAGGATGACATTTCATAAGAATCTAAGTTAAAAGAGTTAGAGGAAGGAAAGAATCGTAAAAAAAATTATATTTTAGAAGTTTTCAAAAATTTCCAAAAAAAGGAAGAAAGTAACAAAGATGAAGGCGAAGCCGAAGGAAGTGTTGACCTTAAGGTTGAATTAGAAGATTCACTTGAAGAGATAGACATTTGGAGAGACAAAATAAAGAAAACCAATAGGGTGGTTTGTGATGCCAAACACTTTATGTTGTATTAGAAAGAAGATAAGTCTGAGATAGTGAATGAAATTAAAAATCTTAATTCTTCAATTCCATAGAACTTAAATACAATCAGTGAGTACAAGATTAAAGTTGAAGAAAAGAAAAGGGTGATCAATGGTTTGAATAATACAGTGAAAGATCAAGAAAAACTTATTGAAAAGATTTTGGAGGAGGTTGTTAGCTTGTGAAGTAAAGTTAAAGATTAGTTGAAACTATTAACTACAGAAAATTAGGTTTTAAAGGAAGTAAAAAATGGAAAATTAGATTTCAAAGCTCCGACGAAACAAAAAAAGGAATGTTAGGAGAAGAAAATGATAGATCTGAATGTTAGAGCTATTATAGGGATTGATCAAAAACAAAAATTAGTAATGGTTGAAGTCAGACCACAAGCACCCACTCTGAGATTGTTAATTTATTTGGGTATAAATCAGAACAAGAAGATTCAAGGAACCCAAGGGAAAATCAGTAGTGAAATAGTTCCACATAGTAGTGAACCCCACAAAAGATGTTATTGTTGTGGTAAGGTGGTACACTCGAAAAATGTATGTTCCATTGCTAAGAGGAACCAAAGGGAATAATACTTAAAAAGGCATCCATATAGAGCTCAATATTTCAAGATATCATTTGATGGTCACTATTTTAAGTGTGGAGTATTCAGACACATGATAAGATATTTCTCATCAACAATGCATAGAATTGTGCCAAAGCAGAATAAATGTGGTCATAATAAGTAGCTCAATGTATCATAAAATAATCTAAAAATACAAAATCAATTTAAATCTCTATAAGATGAAATTTATCCATCATACTTTGAGGAATATAAATATTATAAATCCATATTGAGTATGAATTCAAAGACATGGATCAGAAAGAAAAGAGATGAACATGAAGTGGTTGCAGATATTTCTTTTCAAAGCATCAGATCACACTGAAATATGAATCATTGATAGTTGATGCACCTCCAATATAAAAATAAATAAGGAACTGATGATAGGAATAAAATTTGATAAGGAAGGTATTATGATATTTGGTAATGATGAAAGTCTCAAAATTATTGGCTCTGAAAAATACAAGTTTGGGGGAAAAGACATGATATGTACAGATTTCTTGGTTGTTGAAGGTATCAGTCACAACTTACTAAGTGTCAATAAATTGCGTGTCTCAGTAAATTCCATAATATTTTCCAAGAAATTATGTGTCACCAAGGAAAAATATGGTGTATTTTTTATAGGGAAAGCGTACAAAATGGAATGTCTACCTTGTGATTGGAAAAGAAGATATGTGCTTTTTATCCAAGGAAGAATAAAACTAGTTATGACACAAATGTCTTGGTCACATGATCCAAAATTCCTTAGAAGATCTAGTGAAATGTGATGCTACTTAAGATCTCCCTTGGTTATCATGTGATCGTACTCATACCTGTGATGCCTATCAACAAGGGAAGATAATTTAAAATAAATATAAGGAAAAAGAGAAAAGCTCAAAAAAATTGCTTGAGTTAGTACATATTGATGTGTGAGGTACTATTTTAGCAAGAAATATTTATGGGAGTAGATATTATGTTCTCTTAATAAATTATTTTAGTAGAATGGCATGGGTTTTAGTCATCACCCACAAGTATGAGGTTTTTAGTTTTATAACATGTTATCGAAGGGAAGTTGAAAAAATACTAGGTCAAAAAATCTATAAGATTCAAATAGATAATGGAATAGAGTTCATAAATATCCAAGTGGAGTATTATCTCGAGAAACATGGGATAAGGCACCAAGTTTCAGCAGTAAGAAATCCATATAAAAATAGAGAATTTGAGAGAATAAATCAGATTATAAACAATTGGGATATAACAATTATCATTAAGAAAGACCTTCTATATATGTTTTGGAAAGAAGCAGTGATGAAATTAGTCTACACATCAAATAGAGAGTTATTATTTCCAAAAGAAGAGAAGACACTATATGATCTATGGTATGGAAAGAAGCCAATGTTGAAATACTTTTGATTCATCAAAAGTAAGTGTTTCATTCTCAATAAAGAGAAACATTAGAAGTTTGAATCCTATGGAGATGAAGGGATATTTCTTATATACTCAAGAAAAATCAAATCATATAAATGTTTCAATAAGCATCTAGGAAAGGTAGTTGAAAGAAATGTTGTAACTATAGTAAAGAATGTGAAAAATCTTCAACAAATACATGATTAGTCTAAGGAGGATAATGATGAAGAGATAAGAATCTCAAGGGAAGTTCTAGTTCTAGAAGATGATTAAGAATAATATTAAGATAATGAAAAGGATAAACACAAACCAATATCTACACAAATACTGAAGAGTAGATATGAAATTGATAGATAAAACATAAACGACAATCATACATCACCAGTGCAGACAATAAAGATGAGTAATCTACAACAAGAATCATTATTATCAATGGTAGAGCTTAAAGTTTTTGAGGAAGAGGCTACAGATTACAGCTAGGTTTAGGCTATGAATGATGAGCATGAAAAAATTGAGAATAATGAAACATGGGAGATTATTTCGAGACCAATAAATAAGAATTTCATTGGAAAAAATGGGTCTTTCACAAAAATATGAATGAATATGACATAGAGATTCCAAAAAAATCCTGATTAGTGTGAAAAAGGTACTCCTAAATAGATGGTATTAATGTTTATGAAACACTTTCACCTATTGCAAGGCCAGAGACAATCAGATTATTCTTGGTCATAGTAGTGCAAAAAAGGTTCAAAGTTTTCCATATGGACATCAAGTCAGAATTTATAAATGGGGTTCAGGAAGAAAAAGTTTATATTGATTAAATAGATGGTTTTATCATTCATGAAGATGAGAAAAGATTTTTTCAGCTCAAGAATTCACTATATGGGTTGAAGCAAGCACCAAGAGAATGGTATTTAAGATAATATCAGTTTGTAAAGAATCTTTGTTTTTAGTGTGGTGGAGTTGATTACAATATATATGTCAATAATGATAGTAATCAAAGGATGATGGTGATTTTATATATTTATGAAATAATATTCGGTGAATCAAATGAAGCACAGTGAAATCAGTTCACACAATTCATGAAAAGTGAATTTGAAATGTCAATGATTGATGAATTGACACATTCATCAAGGATAATTACAATATTCTAAGGAGACAAAGAAATAATGACACATTCATTTATCAATATAAATATTCCAATGAGGTTTTGAGAAGATTTGGAATGGATAATTCCAAGGATATGATGACTTTGGTGGATACCCACATGAAACTGTCATGAGATAATGGAGGCAATGCAGTTAATGTCATAAAATACATGAAAATCATTCGTATTCTATTATACATGATAGTGACAAGACTTGTCATTGTTTTTTACACTTTTGAAGTAGAATTTTATCAAAGAAATCCCAAATAAATCCACTTAATTTTAGTAAAAATAATATTTCAGTATATCAAAGGAAGAGTGGATTTTGGTTTTTTGTATAATGAAAAATCTCAACAAGAGTTATTGGGATATATAGATGCATATTGGTCCCGTTAAATAGATGATATAAAATAAACATCAGGTGGAGCATTCTATCTTGGTGGATTTTGTATTTCTTGGATAAGAAAGAAGAAAGATTAAATTTCATTGAGCATCAAATAAGTTGAATATATTGTTTCCACTCAAGCTTGCAAATAATTATTATGGACAAATTAAGAACTTGAAGATATGGTATTTGAAGTGAAGTCTTTGATCCAAATCCATTGAGACAATTCAAGTCCTATAAATCTTATCAAAAACATATTCTGTCACTCAAGGAAAAAACACATTGAAATCAAGTATCATTTTATCAAGGAGAAGGTGGATCAAGGGCCTGTGAAGTTCGATTATGTGCCTATAGAACTATAGGTTGCATACATTCTGACAAAGGCCTTACCCAAAGAATCATTTGAATGGTATTTACTGGCTCTTGGAGTTCATCCAACTCCCAACACTTGAAAAAGTGTGGATATGGGACCCCCTCTTTCCAAGGTATGATGTTTTTACCTAATGTACTGATCTATGTTCTTTACCCTATAATAGACCATAATGAAGTGAACTTTAGGTTCATTAAAAAAGTGGGAGAAATTGTGTCTATAAAAGGGGATAAAATGTGTTAATAAAGACATTTGAGAAGATGATAGGGGTATAAGTGAAGTAGAGGAAGTTTTAAATCTAATGATGATAAATATGATTGATCAAATAATATATATCACGAAATATGTGATTCAGGATGAAATTAGTTGAGTGGTTTTGGAATGAAGTGATTCATTAATGAAATTTTAATGCTACTATTTTTTCTCATGCCGAGCATGGATCATGTGTGATTATAGTGTCTGTTGAGTAAATCCTTGATTTCTATCTGAATCTCAAGAAGTGAATGTGGGTAGAAGATACAAGATGCTTTAATGAGGTATAAAAATATGAATATTAGTCAACAAACCCAAAGGGGTGTTGTTGGAAAAAATACCTAAAGTTACAATTACAGTGTTTTTGGGTTGATTATGTTTTTTGATAAAGTAGGTTTTAATAGTCACTTGGGGAGTTCTATAGAGATTTTTGACAAGGTATGTTTACAAAGATCTAATACTAAGGAATGGATTCTCTATAGGCCATAAAAAAAGTACATATACAATGTGGCATTGTTTCCTAGTGTTTTCCAAATTTTTGGGGTCCAAAACTTGGAGGTTGGATTGATCATCACGAAATTTGGATTTCCTTGAATGCCTCATAAAAATATGGTAAAGTCACGAGTTTCACAAAGATAAGAGTATCATGAAGGTAATGAAATTTTCAAAATAATTATATCTCATTATGGCTGGGTTTCATGAATGTGTGGAGTATTAGGAACACATGATGAAAAAATGGCACATCTTCATGACTATAAGAAGTAGAGCATTGCGAATGTGCGAAGAGTTGATAGTAATCACCAAAACTATGAGAAGCTTCAGGAATTATGAAATTTCCCTAGAGCTTTGAGAAATATGGATATTTGAAGACAATGTTGGGGAGCTTCATGAAAATGCGATGATGAGGATGGAAGCTTCTAGAATGGGAGGCAACACCTATAAATAGGCCTCTAACCCCCTCAAAAAAGTGATCAAGACTTAACAAAGATTCTAAGGCTATGAATTCATGAAGTTGATTGGAAAAGGTTGTTATTGCAAAAAATATTGTTAAGAAAGGAAGTTTGTGAATGCTATGAAATCTAACAAAAAGTTTTAATCATCATGAAAGTATTGAAGTTCCCTAAGGATATAAAAAGTTGACCAAATGAGTGATCATCATGAAGGCTATGTGATATTTGCAAAAAGTGTTGAGATTTGGGAAATGAGTTTTCTTCATGAAGAATGGTTGAGCTTCAAAAAAAGAGATTGTGGGAGTGACCCTTGGGAAGCAGTGATTTGTCCCTAAACTTTGTAAAGGCAGTGTGCCTGGTTATAAAAGTGATCTAGATCAAACCTTATTTTGGAAGTGAGCCTTAGTGGATTTGGTACATAGGCACATTATCATTGTATGCTCCTTGGAAGTAGCTTAGTGAGGGTGAACGAAGTAAAATTGTTGTGTCTCAGGCATGATTTCATTTTTTTATACATTACTATGGGTAAGGAAGAGAAGAGTGTTTTTTAATGATGAAACAAAATCCAAAGGGGTAATTATTTTAATATTTCATACCCTGATTCACCCCCTTCTTACAATATTTAACCTAGTTGGGATAACGATTATGATAAAGGGACATAGGGGTTAAGAGAAGTATTCACTTTATAGGGTGATACTTGAGGTGATAGTAATTTAATAATGGATAACATATCATCTATTGTTTCACACAATTAAATCAAATAAATATGGGGAGATTGAATATCCCTTGGTGATTAGGGAAGTTGATGAGTACTAGAGTTAAATAATCACTTCTGAAGTGAAATGAAAAAATGGGGACTATGATTTTATTTCAATTGGTACATGGTTAAAGTTATATTTATATTTACTCTAAGGGTTATTGAACTCTAAAAAACATTATTCTATCCTATGATACTATGTTTATATAAAATTCACATTATATTATTACTATGAATTATTTCTCGAGATAAATCATTCATGATACTTGTTGGTGATTTTTTCTTTTATATTTTAAAAACTTAATCATGATGTTTGGTAGTAAATTTTAAATAAGTGGAATACAAATGAATGAGGATTATTTTAGTTGTATAAAATCATAGTGATAAGAAGCTCAGATTTTTCTATGACTGGTTGAAATAAAAAAAGAGATTAATCTTACACAAGGATCACTCCATGTCTTAAACACATTACCATGTAAATACAATTTTTGGGATTTATAGGGTTTACACTGCATCATGAAGAGTGAACATAATTTTTTATTGTGGGGTAATTTACCATGAGTTTGATAATTATATCATAAGCAGAGAAATCACACTACAATATAAGGAAGTATTCCATAAAATACCTAACCGTGAATCATTCATGTGTTGTTATTTCTAATGAGATAAGGAGGTCATGTCACAATGTATCTGATCACACTATGAAGTTGATATAAATTATATAGATCACTTTGAGAATTTAGAAAGAGATATAGAATGGGAATTTTATATTTTAAGATTACACTACAAAATGTGTCTATTTTCCAATGATTTCCATTGGGGTCACACATCGCGTGTGGTGGTGCACTTTTTTATTCCTACTTGACTCTACTGAAATGGTTTTCTTCTATAGAATGTTCACACCTTCTCCAAGGTGGCTAGTTGTTTGCCCCACATTCTCACTTTGCAAAGGTGTTTGATCTATACTAACAAGGTTGGTGATGCTAGCTCCTTTATTGGAATAAGATGATGGGATATTGGTTCCACCTTCCATGGATTCATCCTTGGAGAACATTTCCTAGTCCGATCATCCCTTATATATTTAATTCATGTTTTTGAATTTTGGTCCTAGAAAAATCTTGAGGTAGACACAAATTAATTATGCTGCTTCTTCTGCGATAGAGTATATACCTACGGGTAGAGTTGATGGTGATGTTGGACACATATGGACATCGGTGGATGATTGGTGTGTTTGGAACCGGTAAAGTATTCATATTTAGAATTCGATGGAATGTTGAGTACAAGTAATCTTAAGTTTGGAACCCAAGGAATCTCTTGTCCATCACAAGGTAAATTTCACTAGGGGAATAATAATTATAAGGATTTGTAACTTAGGAATCTCATGTTCATTTTATTAGGTATAGATTCTAGATAATCTTGTAGGGGAACCATTTTAACATCTTATGGGGATAAGTTGGTCACAGGTTTAATGTTTTGTGGGGATAGGTTTGTCATAGGTTAAATGTATTATGGGGACAGATTAGTCATAGGTTTAACATATTGTGGAAATAGCTTAGTCATAGGTTTAATGTATTTTGGGGGCACATCGGTCATGGGTTTAACATCTTGTGGGGAAAAGTTGATCATAGGTTTAACATCATGTGGGGAAAGGTTGGTTACAAGTTTAATGTCTTATGAAGATAGGTTGGTAAAAGATTTAAAATATTTTGGGGATATTTTGGTGGGTTGAGTGTGTCCCATAGGGATATGATCACACTTTAGAGTTTCGACCATCCAAGGGGAAGATATGCATATTTAATGGTGATGTTGAGAAGTTGGGATTGAACCTTAGGGTGGTATCCCATGTGTGTTGGGATTGAACCTTAGGGAGTCATCCTACGTACGCTGATAGGAGATAGGTATTAAAACCCACAAAATTTGATGTCACAATTTAAGGTCATATGATATGACCGATCCATGCATTTTATCATAATGCGGTAAGGATGATCATGTCATGAAAGGAGCGATAACAAGGGATAGTGTGGGGATTATGCGTAGTGGTTGCCCTGGTGTTAGGGTTATCATCCCATGGAGGTGTGGGGATTATAAATATGGGCTACCCTAGTATTGGGGATTCATCCTTGGTGTTGGAGTTTTATCCCATGGTGGATAAGAAGGTGTCAACCCATTATGATCATATATAGTGCACCTTGTGTTTATCGTAAGGGGTAGGAGGTGTAGTGTCATCCCATAATAGTCATACACAGCGTATCCTGTGTTCACTGCACATGGGTAGGGTTAAATTTTAATATCATGTATTGTGGAAATTTTCATGTAGTTTAGCATTATACGACTAGGATATTAGTCTATGTAGTTTATATCATGCAGACCAACGTTGTTGGGGCCTACACCCAGGGAGACCATTTCAAAGTAACATAGGAGGATATAGAATTAGACCTCCCTACTAGGAATGGTGGGTATTTTTCCTTGATTATTCCACCTCCAAGGATTACATGACTATTTTTCATTCTCCTTTGGGTGGAACATAGCATAAACACTACCATGGTGAAGTGGAAAACATGGATCCCAACATTATGGTGCATGTGCTTAAGAGATACATGGAAATGTGGAAACAACTTAAAACATGACATCATAATCAAAAGTAAAGGTTAAACACAAATATATAATAAAATAGTGTGCTTGGGATATAATACCATGAACTTTAAATGGAATTTCATGAGATTAAAACATTATCCAATGCATTGGAGCACTATCTGGGCGCACCCACCATAATCATATCATGTCCATACATAAGTTTTCTAAATAGATCATATAACATAATAATGCATTTCGGCTCTATTAACCCCATTATTGAGTAGTGTGGGATTCATACATTTAATTCCCTACTAAAATAAGTATAGGTACATATAGGTGAATACCCTTGAGTAGAAATGGGTATGATAATTCACTTCATAATCATTTGTCATGAAAAATTGTAGTGAAATTTTAACAACGTAACGATAATACTTAAAGATTAATAAAATGGTTTAATGAGAAGTAAAGGGGTATATAATCATTTGGAAATAAAAAGTATAGTATGAGGTATGTTTTAAAACATATCCCAACATTATTAATTGGAAAGAAAAAATGCATAAAATAAAGAAGATTCTTGAATAAAGAGGAGAAGGAGAGGATCCCTTACCTTGAAGTGAGTCATGTTCATAAATAATTGATTTTAAAACCTTAATCTACAGTATAGGTTTTGGAGGACAAATAAAGGCTTTATAAAATTAATAAAATAACCTATAAAATGCGTTATTTTCAAGGTTAAATATATATTTGGTTTTGGATACCTTTTATGAAATATATAACATCACTTTTGGGTCATTGTGATGTCATAATACATATCATATATCTATACCGTATTTAATTTTTACCTAAAAATTCGTCTGCCTCAAAATATTATGAAAAATTATCTTTTAGATAATTTTGATGTTATAAATATAAAAATAATATTTATTTATCCATATAAATTCATATATATAAGAATTTATATTTTTATGTCAAAATCCATGTTTATTAAAAAAAATAATGGTTTTTTTACAATAACATTTTTTGACCCTTATAAAAATTATTTTTGACTTCATAAAATTATATTAACAACTATAATTAATAAATATTATTTAAAAATAATATTTTATTAATATATATAATTTATTTTTAAAATTTTTAATTATTTAATAGGAATGTATTAATTAAAATTTCTTATTATCAAAAAATATAATTCAAGTTTTGTCGTACTGAAATATAATTTTCATCAAACTCCTTATTTTATCATTTATAAAGTAAAATAAATAAAGAATAAATATAATCATTATTTTATAGAAAATAAAGTACAAATATTCATACTATTAAGGTTTCAATACATAGAACTTTATTATATGAGTGAATTATCTAAGGGAAAGGCGTGCGATGATGATATTTTCTTAGGGTGGTTTGGCGAAAAAGGTTTGGGCCATGATATCAATGAGCTTGAGATTCTCATGTAAATAGTTTTTATCATGCCTAAGTTATTGAATATTATATTGGGATTGGTCAAGGTAAAACCCTAGAGATGATATCTCCCTCATAAGATATGATAAAAGAGCTTCATAGGGTATGATCCTACTGGTCGAGGTCAACAATTCTTGCATCTATATCAATGGACTTTATCAAAAACCATAATGTATACTAATAATATGATCCCTATTAAATGGTTATATTATCAATGGTTATGCTATTTAATACCCCTTTAAAATTTTCAGGATATAATATTCCAAAATAACCAAAGTAGTGCATGTGTTTTCTATAACTTTATTACTTAATAAGACATTTATACAATCAAAGAGAAGTAATTTCATTTATAAAAGTTTAGTTTGTTACAGTATGTTTCACATGGGAATATTATGGGGTGGAGATTAAATATATCAATTTATATGAAGTAGTTTGGATATCTCAATTCCATGTTTACTTCAACCAGAGCTACTGTCGTAGCTCCTTGATAGGTAGTCTCCTGATACGAACACCTTCAACCTCCATCACGGGGAGGTGGGAATTTGATTGTGGGTTCTACGTAATATTAGAGGGATCCCTCTGATGGAATTTCAATATGATTAATTACTTATAGTTCCCAATGCTTGGGATAAGAAATAGAAAACCCTGATTGCAGGGATGACCCTCCTAGACTGGCTAAGTTAGGTGTTGGGTCATCAACCCCCTTTCTACAAAGAAATCCCATTTAAGAAATGATTGGGAATATTCTTGAACATGATAGCAGATAAGATCCCAATGAATATAAAGTCTTTTTTGGTATCATAACACATTATGAGGCCAAGTTCCTATTGGATGATAATGGAGGAATTCTATCACCAGGAGTGGGGATGCAACATGATGAACTGGCTCCAAGAGGTTTGATACCTGGCATTCCTAACCACTGTCCTAAGTGGTTGGTTTCTACCAATTAGTGAAAAGTGAATGAGATTATGGATAGGGACACTAGTGATGGAAGTGATATTATAAATAGGGAATCAAGTCAACCTAGGCATCCATGTGTTGGATAGGCTCTATAGCCAGTTAGGGAATGTCAGGAGGGGGATATGCCCAAGAGTATATGTGGCCCGTTCAAATTTATACCTGGATGGGTTGTAGTGTACCTCAGTGGGGTATGTTTTCTCAAATTCTATCATCCCTTGAATACTAGAATTCAACCATCCCTCCTCAATATTGTTGAGGTTCTACCGATGAATCTCAGTGCAGCTAGGGTGGAGGCTAGTATTAACAAAACTAAGAATTTTAACTTCATGAACTTTTCAACCCCAACCAGTGATATGGTTGAGGATATGTGGGGGAAATTAATGTATAGGGAGTATCTGAAGGATTTTTAGGGGTGGGTTATTGGTTGCATAGATCTAAATAAACACCTACAGTGAACCACACACCTCATCCCAATTTTATCAGTAGTTTGGGTGCATCCAATAGCTAGAAAATTGAGTGTACATGGGGGTATGTGATGAGAGGAACCCCTGTAACCTTAATTATATTTGGTAGATTATTTTAAATGAGGGTGTTGGGGATCTAATTATAATACTTCAAACCAACCTTGATGCCAAACTCATGAAGAATTATGCTGAGATCTAGGTAGAGGCATACCTGGGCACAATATTGCACCAACATGTAAGGAAAGTGGAACCATAAAATTACCCATATGAGTATCAGGGTAGTAGGCAATCCATCCTTCAAAATGAATGATGGGAATTATAGGATCAATCTAGGGTAGTGGATGTTGAGTCTCAAGGGATCGTTATTTGTTCACCTATGAGAAAAGTGAGGATCCCTTCCAAATGACTATGGGAGAAAGCAGAGAGCTCTCACACTGGGGAGAGATGGTCTAGGGAGGTCCTTGGAAATAATCTATGATATTTAGTGTAGAAATTCAAGGATGTTCCCTTCCCTATACTCTGGGTGGAATGGGGGGATTTTGTGACTATCGTTGACAGTGAAGCAGCTATGGTGGTGTCTGAATCGGGAGGGGATCAAGCTACAAGTGGTCAAGATGGCAAGGATCATAACTTGCATAATTTTCTGGGAGATTTTTGACTATCTAGAGAACATGGATTCCTTTATGAGCTGAAGTAGCGAGGGTGAGACAAATACACCTAGGTATGGGTGATGTTTAGGGTGGGGCCTAATGAGACAATCTTTTTAAAGATTCTATCCCATGATACACTATCCCGTAGTACTGACACACATGGCTCTTGTGATGAGGAGTCATGTGGTTCTGATGCTGACTGGGAAAGTTCTCAAGATATTGGAGAGGTCACACCTGAAGAAGATTACTTGAATAAGTTTCTATTTGGAGACGTAATTTTCTATAAATACAAATTTTATCTTTATTTCCTTTATCATAACTAACCCAGGATCTTGAATCATGTAGTAATAGTATTAGGATAGCCAAGGGTCCTATGTCAGTAGTGATGGGAGCATCTCAATGAGCATCAGGGATCCCACCATAAAGTCTTCTCCTGAGGCCTCGATGAGAGAATAGTCTGTATAGGGGACAAAAGGGGAGGCTTTAAACTATCTAGCCCTATCGACCATCTATAGGGTCCTCACCTTGGCATTCCAGTAGTAGTTCCCCATGTTGGTAGGATAGGACTTCCAGGATAGCTAATCATTGAGATCCCTATGCCTTACTAAGGTGATGTTCAGAATCCCATTTTCCACATTTCTCCTAGAACTTTGATAATTGAACTCAAACCTTTCTTTTATTTATAAATACTCTAGACATGTGTAATCGAGGGATATCAGGGTAATTATTGAGGTTTCAACTAGCACTGAAGGGTCTCCATAATTGGAATTCACATTCGAGGCCCCAGACATTAAAATCAATCAAACCCTCACCCCATGTAAGTTTGTTTTTGAAAATATTATTTCTATCTTGTTTACTATTATAGGTTGGACTAAATGACACAATTTTATCTATAATAGTGATCAAGGAAGTGAATCATTAGCAATCAGGTGTGGCTAAAGGAGTCGGGATGCACACTCTGGAAATCAAGTCGATCTTTGGGGAGTCATCCATTCATAGTAATCCAATCTTAATCCCAAAATAGAAAATCGTTGTGTAGGTGAGTATGGTTGTGGGGGAGGGGAACCCAAGGATGACATAGATACCACAAGTAGTGAATATTCATACTATGATGGCCCTCTTCTTGACATGGAGCCTATTCAATCTAAGAGGCTCCCTAGGGAGGACCCTACTTCAATAATTCTCATAGATTTTCTTGAATAAGATCCTGCAGCACCCGAGGATCAAGAAGAATCCAGTTCTAATGTCACCGAAGAGAACCGACGGCGTGGAGGATAATGTGGGATTTTACCACTCATACCTTGGAGGCAGACCTAATGATCTAGATAGGGTCCCTCCACCACTGGTTACTAAACCTATGCACTAGAGGGGTGGATTCTCTTTGCCTCCATGTGTTTCCCCATGACTATCTTTTCAAGGGGGCTCTTGAGAAACATCATGAGTTCAATGCTTCATAGTATGAGGAGATATATGAAGGTGAAAAGGTGATCCAAGCACCTGAACAAGAAATCAATTGGCTGTTGGAGCAAGCACAGAAACATGAAATTATCACTGAAACTCAAGCGGAGATCATCATCCAAATAAGGGAATAATTGGTGGTGGATGAGGTTGAATAAGTAGGGGAAGAATCTATAGTAGATGAGTTTCAAGTTGAGAAGGTTTGGGTACAGATATAGGGTGATGAGGTCTGCCTTATATTTTAGGGGGAAGCATTAGAGCTCTTTAGGTGGAGAGTAAAACTCCTCACAACCAATAGGAGTGTCCTGATAAGGGAAGCCTTGGTTGGAGAGTAAAACTACTCACAATCGACTTTATTTTCCAATGTGTACATATGAAAAAGTGGGGTAACACCAGGGGTGTTGGATTCTACCTGAACAAGGGGGTGAGGGATATTAATTGATACATATATGATTCAAAGCACATGGGGTGGGGGTGAGAAGACAATAGAATATAACCACTGACCATGTTCAAAATGAAGATTCCACTATCATACTGCCAAGAGTTGGGAAATAAAAATTATGATTGATCATTGACCATATTCAAAACACAATACCTATTAATTTTTCATAGAAAGTCCTTCAGGGTGTGTTCCCAGAATGGGAGGAGAGTCAGGTGGCCAGGCACCATTGCTGTCATGGTCCCCATAAAAACATGGAATATAATGGGGATCTGAATCAAGAAAGATGAAATGTGTGGGGATAGATGGAGGGAATGTTTAAATGGATTTCAACACTCTTGAGATTATTCCACCATGGTTCTGAACATAATGGGATGGTGTATCAATGTAAGAAAAAAGATACACTCGAATTCCAAGAGGAGTGTAATCTTGGTTTCCAAGACACAGTCAGATAATTAGAGTGGTACGATAGTGGGAAATGCCAAAATTGGGGAAATATCCCTTCATGTGAAGGTTTGAAACATTTCTTAGTTTTACATCATGCAATGCAGACAGAGGGTGTGTATTTTAAGGTCTTACAACAAGGAAGTTAAACACATATTTTAATGTCATAAGATGAGGAAATGTAATTGTTTTATTTTAAGTTCACATAGACTTGACCAAGTTTTCATATAGTTTAGTGTCATATGGTTAGAATGTGTTTACCGATGTAAATTGGGAACCCAACCTTCCAAGGTATTGGGATACATGAAAAGGAAACACAAGGGGTGGTACTTCATGAAGTAGAGGGAGGCTCTAATTTTTATTTCTGATTCAATAGGCCCAATGATTGAGACCAGCCTTTTACTGTGGATCAGAGAAGAATATCAAAAACTTCATACCTCTTTAATTCATTCCATTTTTTTTCCTAGGTCACAAGGGAAACCTGGATGGGGAAAGTTTGGATTTTGATTAGGTTTCCCCTATGGGTTTTAAACTTGATATTCATATGTGAATATTTCCCTAGGGTAGTTTAAGGTCATACCAATTGAACAATATGGGGGATGGTGAACCATTCTTTCGGCCAGCCACTGAAAAATCTTTTGTAAACTAAGGTTCGGGGTCAAATTATAATGAACATGGTCTCACCCATTTTTGTGTTTGTAATTGAGCCAGAGACAGGGGTTCTAAGCATCAATATATATCCCATGATGTAAGGAATCAGGACGCACATATTTCTAGAATGTTTCATAGTGGAAGACCAATTCCAAAAGGGGTCAATCCTCTCAAGAGAGGATGCAAAAAAATGAGGGGGAATTAGTTTGATTAATCACCATAGGAAAGTAAAGACAACTACATATTGGGGGCCACAAGGGAATAATTACACATATTTTTTGGACATAGTGTCTATATTATGTTTGTTACTAGTTTAAGGTTATAGATCTTGGACCAAAGGAAGAAAATGTGTTCTAGGGATGTTCATGTAGCATAAGAGGAAAGGAAAATCGATTTGACGAGAGAAACAAAGAGACCTAGTGACACATGAGACATCCCTAAGACAATTTTCACATAGTTTAAGGTCATGATGCTTGAACTAAAGGAGACATGTCACAAGGAAGTTTGCGTGGAATGAAAGAGTAGTAACCCGATGTGAAAAAATGTTGAAGGAGGTCCAATTCCATGTAAAACAACTTTAAATTAAGTTGAAAATAGTTTAAGGTCATGATTCTTGGACATGGATCCTAGTTTAAAGTCATAGATTTTGGACCACATGGGAGTCAACATTCTATTTTTAGAACACCTACTCATTTCAACCATGACTGGGGGAAAGTTCCCCCCTGAATCCTAATCCCATGGGATCCATGATTAGTGTGCGAAATAAGGATTGGAAGGGAGTTCCCCTTATTACAAAGGATAACACGAGAAGTGGAAAATGAATCTAACTTGGTAAATCTCCAACAACACCAAATTTCTTAGACATCCTGCTCAAACTCATGAGGAAATAATACCAAGGGTGTTAAAACTCCTCTAGAATAGAGGTAGGTGTAAAATATGGTAAATAATTACTTCTATGATCAAGACTATGAAAAGGGGTGACTTATGAGTGGGAGATTATTTTTTACCATGTTAAAAATATATGTCCCACAACCACACCAATCAGGGATGGGGAAAACCAATGCAGTATCAACCATTAAACATGTTTGAAAAATGGAAAAAATCAACTATTTACAGGAATACTTCAAGGCATGTGCCCAGTATGGTAGGTGAGATTGGGTTTCCATGCACCATTTCTATTAGTGGAACTTTTTAGATCGAGAATGTGATGTGTATTCAAATTCGATATTATATGTGGTGTGGTAGTGGAAATGTGGTATGGTATGAGAGAAGTTAGAAACTTGGAAATTTATTCCACCCTACACTCAAGTAGCTAGATGAGTATATTGGAAGGTTAGGATTGTGCATGTTCTCAAGGGGGAAGGCCCTAGGATATTTTTTTGGTTGGTATGGGCCTAGGATATGAGATTAAGGTGTCAATACGTATCCCAAAAAGTTGGGAATCAGGATACACATAGTTCTAGAACATGGTGCAATAGATGACCTGCACTATAAAGAAGATCTTCCTCTCAAGTTTGGGCTCAATTCATGACACATTTATATGTCATGTGATAAGGATGTCGGTTTTGGATCAACTAATATTTTTCATATGAGGCATAACATGTGTATAATAGGGTATGAATACAATTTAATGTCATGTGATAAGGATGTTTTTCATCTAGGAGAAAATATGGTATGATTGGGGGAATACACATGGAAGTCACCCAGGTGATGCAGGGGCAACAATGGTGTGATTAGGGCTTACACATGGAAGTTTCTTAGGTGTTACAGGGGAATAATGGTGTGATTGTGGATTACATGTGGAAGTTTCCTAAGTGTTGCAGGGGTAACAATGGTGAGTGTATCGCCTCATGACTATCATGTGAGGCATCTTATTTCATAATATGAGGAATCATGTTCTCATTATAATAAGAATCCGATTATGGTTTTATTGGGTAAATTCACAGTTTAAAATTGTGTGTTGAGGACATTGAGGGCACACAACTTGTGCATTGAGATATTTTCATCATATATATAACCCATGGGGTGTGGAATATATTTAGTCTTTCCTTCAAGGGATTCCCACTATTTTATACTCTTTTTGAGTCATAATGGAATCACATCCTATTGATATTCCATGGGAGTATGATTGGGTCCTAAACTTTTGGAGGAGTCCCATGGGGATCACTTAGGCATCTTGTGTTTATTACACAAGGTAAGGCTATAATTTAACATAATCTATTGAAGATGTTGTTTTATTATCATCTCACATTTTTCATATGAGTATTCATGTGTTTATTATTTGGGGTAAGGCTACATTTTAACATCATGTTCTAAGGAAGTTATTTTTTTATCATCTCACATTTTTCATATGAGGAATCCCATGTTTATTACACAGGGTAAGGCAGTAGTTTAATTTCATGTGTTGAGGATGTTGTTTTTTTGGATCATCTCACATTTTTCATATGAGGCATCTCATGTTTATTAAAAAGGTAAGGCTATAGTTTAACATTATGTGATGATGATGTTCTTATTTGTAGTTTAAAGTTATATAGATCATACTATCAGTTTCATGTGAAATAATATTTGAGGAACCTGCTGATGGTGGGAGGTGTTATGTGATCCCCATCCATGGTAATCAATGAGTATTCACCATTGGGGTAAACCTTATGAATGATGTAAGGTCCTTCCCATTCGGGATCTAGTTTCAGTGGTTTCTTTCCAGGTATCATGGGAGTCTAGATATCCAATACCATATCACCTTATAGGAAGAAGTGAAGGAAAACCTTTTTGTAGAATACTCGTGCCATCCAGTTATGATGTATTTCTAGGTTATAAAACACCTGGATCCTATTCTCTTCAAATCTTCTAACTCAGACTACCAAAGTTCCTCTCTCTCATCTGATGTATTTTGATCATAAATGGTCATCTGTGGAAATGAAGGATGAACCTATGTAGGGAGAACCACTTCTATCCTATACACTAAGGAGTATGGGGTCACCTGGGTAGAATTTTAGGTCATCATTCAATATTCATAGAGGGAATTATGGAGATTACCAAGCCAACTCTTTTTGTTATGTCCAACCCTCTTCTATAGGATTCTAGAGAGGGTTTTATTAAATGCCTCAATCTTTCCATTCTACTGCACATGATAGCAGTCAGTGTGGTTAGATTGGATGTTTCACATAGTGTATAACTTCTTCAGCTCAAAAAACTCAAAATTTTGTGTCATTTTATATGATAATGGTGTGAGGAATACCAAACTGATGAATAATGTGGGACTTTAAAAACTCTATCACCGATCAAGTCTTGACTTCTTTGAGGTGGATGGACTCCACCAACTTTGAAAATAAGTATGTGGTAGTTAGAATGAACCCATGCTATCAATTTGTTGCTGGAGGTTAGGGACCCATGACATCAATCCTTCATACATCAAATGGCCAAGAATAATTGGTGGTATAGAGAATATCTAGTGATTGATGCATGAGGTTGGCATGGATCTGAAATACACAAAACCTTTTGGAGAATTCAACACAATCATGAACCATGGTAGGCTAGAAGTGACCCAATATTCAGATCTGGTGAGAGAGATTCAATTCTACCTTATATACCTTGAATGAACCAATATGGTTTTCCTCCATATACTGTGGGATCTCCTCTCCTTAGATGAAACAGAAGAGGATTCCATCGAATCCATGCTTGTAGAAGGTCTTCTCAAGGATAGAACTATCTTGAATGAAAAATTATACTATTTGGTGATGGATTCACTCACTCTGGTATCAGTCTGGAGAGATATTTCCATATTGGAGGTACTCAATGAAAGTATTCATCTAATTAGGTGCTTCTTTTACTGTTGAGGGGTTTGAGGGCCTTTCTATAGAAGTTTCATCCACCAACTGATTCACATATAACTCTTCATCATTATACATGATGAGAGAGATAAAACTTTGATATGCCACATGAATGGCCAATTCATCTTAGTTAGGCTCTACAAGAGATGTAACTAGACCTTACAAAGCATCAATCACTCATTATGTGATCGAGGAACTTGATTCACCTTTGATAGATATGGGAATTAGGCCATTAACTCATGATTCATTTCTATCAGAGGAATGATTTCCTATTTCTTGATGATATAGTCTCCATTTATATATTTTAAAACTATATTAGAGTTTACCATCACAAGAAATTGGGGTACATTGATTTCTAGGGTGATCTCAAGGATGGTGATAAGATCCCGGTACTTAGCCTTATTATTGGTACAACCTTGTAATAGTAAGAATGAGTATGGAAAGAAAACATGTCTGTGAGTGATGAATAAAATTCCAAGGACCACCCTATTGAGTTTGGGGTTGTTGAGCCTTTTGATGGATGGGCTATAAGAATCACTATCAAAATTTATCTACCAGTATAGTGTGGTCTAGTCCATGGAGAGTATGGATTCATATGGGAAATCAATGTATAGGGGAAGTTCCTTAAGGGTTATATGAGTAGCCAATAATTTTTTAAGATATTGTCCCTTGATAGCTTTCTGCGGGGAAAAATTGATGTAAAAATGACACAAAATCACTAAAAAATGCACCCATCATCCCATCAATATAGTGTAGTTTTGAATATATATTATACGAATCAACATGGGATACCAGCTATATCTCATGGTGTTTTAAGTAATAATATAAATTCTAAATTGGAAAGACTAAGGTGGGGTAAATCTTCTAGATGAGATAATATATAGTATTTGTTTTAAGGAGCATGAAACTAAGATATTGTAGGATTTTCCCTAACCTCGCTATTCCTCTGATTTAGGAGGGTGCCTAGTGACCATTCCAGGTTGGTCACATAAAGGACTAGAGTTTTTATTAGGATGGGTGACATCAATATTGGAGGAAATAGTGGATACTATTTAATGTCTTTGAATGTAGTCTGGTAGTCTTCATCCCACTAGTAGATGGTATCCTTATTCATGAGCCTTTATAAGGGATTGCACTTATTGTCTAGAAACACAATTAATCATCAGATATAGGTTAAGTTTCCTTAGAGACCTCAAAGCTCCCAGTGGTTGTATAGATGGGAAATTTGGTCGATAGACTTAATCTTCTTTGGATCGATCTATATGCCTCTATATCTGATAATGAAACCAAGGAAATTTCTACCGATAACCCCAAATGCACATTTTAGAGGGTTCATTTTTAAATAGTGGGAGTGGAGGAAGTTGAAAACTTTATCAAGTTCTTTAAGATAGTTTTTAAACTGGTAGTATTTAATTAATAAATCATCCACATTGTATTCCACAGAATTTTTAAGAAGTGGTTTGAAAATATGGTGAATGTCATGCTAGCAGGTAACTTTAGCATTATTAAAATTAAAGGGAATCACTCAGTGGAAAAAGGTTCCATGGGGTGTTCTGAAATTAGTAACCTCCTCATCCTCAGGGGATAGTCAAATCAGTTTATATCTAGAGTATCTATCTATAATATATAGGTTCTGAAAGCTAGCAGTGGAATCAATCAACAACTATGTCATATTAAAAGGAAAATCATCCTTTGAGCTGTAGAAGTTGAGGTCCCTAAAGTCAATGTTGAATATGATTTTACTATTCCTATTTCAAACTAGGATAATGTTGTTTATCCACTTGGGTTACTATAACTTCTTTATGACATTAAACTTGATTAAATATTTAACTTTATCCTCGAACATGGAAACTTGGTAAGGATAAAAATTCTTGAGATTCTATTTTAACCCACAGTTTCTTATAGGGAGGCTAAGGTGGTAAATGAAAACATGTGGATTGGGTCATGGAATTTACTTGTTTACCCAGGAGAACACATCACAGTGTTATTTTATGAAATCCACATACAACTTTTGTTCTTACAAATACATGAATGCACTAATCAGTGTTGTTTCAGGTCTTCCTCCATGCCAAGATTGAATTGGGTAAACTCATCAATTGTAGTGGATACACCCTCTTCTAATACTAGAGGGGTGTTATCCATATACCTTCATTGTTTGAAGTATGTTCCTATATAACTACAAGTTTCATACATTCTTACAAAATCCTTACCCAAAGAAGAATTTGAATGGTATTGACTAGATCTTAGAGTTCAGTCGACTCCCTGCACTTGAAAAAGTGTGGATATGGGACCCCCTCTTCCCATGGTATGATGTTTTTTACCTAATGAACTGATCTATGTTCTTTACCCTGTCACAAACCATAATGAAGTGACCTTTAGGTTCATTTAAAAATGTGGAGAAATTGTGTCTATAAAAGGGGAGAAAATGTCTTAGCAAAGACAGGGGGAGAATTTGATAGGAGGAGTAGTGAAGGAGAGGGAGTTTTAAATCTGACGATGCTAAAGATGATCGATCAAAGAATATATATCATGAAAGATGAGGTTCATGATGAAATTATTTGAGTGGATTTTTAATGAAGTAATTCATTAATGAAATTTGAATGCCACTATTGTTTCTCACACTAAGTATGGATCATGTGGGATTATAGTGTGTGTTGATTAGATCCTTGATTTCTATCTGAATCTCCATAAGTGAATGTTGGTAGAAGATAAAAGATTACTTAATGAGATATAAAAATATGAAGAGTAGTCAATAACCCCAAAGGGGGAGATTATTGGGAAAATCCCTAAAGGTATCATTATAGTGTTTTGGGTTAATTGTGTTTGTTGACAAAGTAGGTTTCAATGGACAGTTGGGGAGTTCCATAGAGATTTTTGACAAGGTATGTTGAAAAAGATCCAAGATGAAGGAATGGATTATCTAGAGGATATACTAAAAATTATATATACAATGTGGCATTGTTTCCTAGTGTTTTCCAAATTTCTAGGGTCTAAAATTTGGAGGTTGGCTCAATCATCATGAAATTTGGATTTTCATAAATGCCTCATAAAAATATGGTAAAGGAACGAGTTTAAAAAAGATAGGAGTATCATGAAGGTAAGGAAATTTTGAAAATAATTCTATGTCATGAAGGATGGGTTTCTTGAAGGTGTGTAGTATCACGAACTTGTGATGAAAAATGGAAAATCATCATGAATATGAGAAGTGTAGCATCATGAATGCATGAAGAGTTGACAGTAATCACCGAAACCATGAGAAGCTTCATCAATGATGAAATTTACCTGGAGCTTCACGAAATAGAGATATTTGAAAACAAAGTTGGGGAGCTTCAAGAAAAGGCGATGATGAGGATTAAAGCTTCTATAATGGGAGGTAAAACTTATAAATAGGCCTATAACCTCCTATAAAAAGATATCAAGACTTAACAAAGATTTTAAGGATCCAGATTCATGAAGTTTATTAGCGAAGGTTTTTATTTAAAAAAATATTGTGAAGAAAGGAAGTTCGTTAAGGCTATGAAATATTACCAAATGTTTTAATCATCATGAAATTAATGAAGTTTCTTAAGGATATAAAAATTCAACCGAATGTTTGAGCATCATAAAGGCTATGTGAGCTTTAAAAAAGTGTGGAGCTTTATGAAAGGAGGTTGCTTCGTGAAGGCTGGTTGAGCTTCATGAAATAGGTGAGCTTTACGAAAGAGGTGAGTTTCACAAAAGTTATGGACTACACAAAGGCTAAGTGATCTTCATGAAAGCAAGGAGCTTTTCAAAGGAAGTGAGTATCACAAATTTTTTAAAAAGGTAATTCCCAGTAAATCATTGGTAAAGTGATATTCATTAGGTTTATAAAAGTGGAAATTCAATAGAGAATATACCTACAATTGAGGATTTATTCATTATTTAAAATGAAGGGTCCTACATGTCTATATATTGTGTGTGAAGACTTTCTAGAGTAGTGAGAAAAGGAAGAGGAAGAAGGTGATCCTTTCCACCGACAATGATCCATCGAAAGAGAGATTGAGGGAGTGACCCTTGGAAAGTATTGAGTTGTCCCTAAAATTTGTAAAGGAAGTGAGCCTAGTCATAGAAGGTATCTAGCTTGAACCTTATTTTGAAAGTGAGCCTTAGTGGATTTGGTACATCGACACATTATTGTTGTATACTCCTTAGACGTAGCTAAATGAGGGAGAACCAAGTAAAATTGGTGTGTCTCATGCATAATTTCATTTTTTTCATACATTTATTTGGGTAAGGGAGAGAAGAAATTTTTTAAATGGTGAAATAAAATCCAAAAGGGTAGTTGTTTTAATATGAAATAACCTAATTCACCCCCTTCTCAGTGTATTTAACCTAGTTGTCCTAACAATTAGGATAAAGGGGCATGGGGGTGAAGAGAAGTTTTTACTTTACAGGGTGATACTTGAGGTGATAGTAATTGAATATCAGATAATATATCATCTGTTGTTTTATGAATTTAAATAAAATACATATGGGGAGATTGAATATCCCTTGGTGATTATGTAATTTTATGAGTATTATAGATAAAGATTCACTTCTGAAGTGAATTGAAAAAACGGGGCCTATGATTTGATTTCAATTCATACATGGTTAAATTTATATTTATCTTTACACTAAGGGTTATGGAACTCTAAAAAACAACATTATATCCTATCATACTATGTTTATTTAAAATCCACATTAGAATGTTGCTATGAATTATTTCTTCAGACAGATCATTCATGATCCTTGTTGGTGATTTTTCTTTTTATTTATTAAAATATTAATCACGGATGGTTGACAGTAAATTTTAGATAATTAGAATAAAAAAAATGAGGATTACTTGAGTTTTAGGAAATCATAGTGATAAGGAGTTTATATTTTAATATGATTGATTGAAATAAAATAAGAGATTACTCTTACACAAAGATCACTCCATATCTTACATGTATTACCATGTAAAGACAATTAATGGGAATTATAGGGTTTTAATTGATTCATGAAGAGTGACCATACTAATTTATTGTGGGTTAATTTACCATGAGTTATAGAATTATATCACAAGTAGAGTAGTCACACTACAATATAAAGAAACATTCCATAAAATACCTAACCATGAATAATTCACATGTAGTTATTTCTAAGAAGATAAGGAGGTCATGTCACAATGCATCTGATCACACTATGAAGTTGATATGAATTATATAGATCTCTTTTAGAATTTAGAAAGAGATATAGAATATGAATTTTATATTTGAAGATTACACTACAACATGTATCTATTTCCCGATGCTTTCCATTGGGCCCATACATTGTGTGTGGTGGTGCACTTTTTTATTCCTCCTTGACCCTAGTGAAATGGTTTTCTTCCATATATTGTTCACACCTTCTCCAAGGTGGCTAGTTGGTTTCCCCATATTTTCACTTTCCAAATGTGTTTGACCTCCACTACTAAGGTTGGTGATGCCAGCTCCTTTATTTGAATGA
This sequence comes from Viscum album, assembly GCA_963277665.1. Lineage (NCBI taxonomy): Eukaryota > Viridiplantae > Streptophyta > Magnoliopsida > Santalales > Viscaceae > Viscum > Viscum album. The sequence continues at coordinate 458,536,863 of OY728136.1, forward strand.
GATGATGGGATATTAGTTCCTCCTTCCATAGATTCATCCTTAGAGCTCATTTCCTAGTCCAAGTTTCCCTTATAGATTTAATTAATGTTTGTGAAGTTTGTTCCTAGAACCATCTTGAGGTTAACTCTAATTAATTATGCTTATTCTTCTGTGATAGAGAAGATACCTACGGGCAAAGTTGATGGTGACGTCAGACACATATGGACATCAGTGGATTTTGGGTGTGTTGGAAACTATAAAGTATTACTATTTAGAATTAAATAGAATATTGAGTATGTGGAATCTTAGGCGTGGAACCCAAGTAATCTCATGTACATCATTGGGTGATTTTTTCTATGGGAATAATAATTATAAGGATTTTTATCTCAGGAATCTCATGTTCATTGTATGAGGTAGCGATTCTAGATAATCTGCCAGGGGAACTATTTTAACATCTTGCGGGGATAGGTTGTTCATAGGTTTAATGTCTTGTAGGGATAGGTTGGTCACAAGTTTAACATCTTGTGGGGACATGTTATTCACAAGTTTAACATATTTTGGAGATAGGTTGTTCAGAGGTTTAATGTATTTTGGGGCTTCATTGGTCATGGGTTTAACATCTTGTGAGGAAAAGTTGATCACAGGTTTAACATCATGTAGGGATAGGTTGGTTACAAGTTTAATGTATACTGGGGATAAGTTAGTAATAGATTTAACATATTGTGGGGATATTTTTATGGGTTGAGTGTGTCCCATAGGGATATGATCACACTTCAATGTTTCAACCATCCAAGGGGGAGATATGAAGATTTAATGGTGATGTTGAGGGGTTGGGATTGAACATTAGGGAGGTATGCCATGTGTATCGGGATTGAACCTCAGAGAGGAATCATATGTACCCTGATAGGAGATAGGTATTAAAACCCACACAATTTTATGTCACAGTTTAAGGTCACTTGACATGAACGATCCATGAATTGTATCACATTGCAGTAAGGATGATCATGTCATGAAAGGAGTGACAATAAGGGATAGTGTGGGGATTATGCATAGAGGTTTCCCTGGTGTTGGGGTCATCATCCCATGCAGGTGTAGGGATTATGAATATGGGATACCCTGGTATTAGGGTTTCATCCATGTTGTTTGAGTTTCATCCCATGGTGGATAAGAAGGTGTCATCCCATTATGATCATATATGGTGCACCTTGTGTTTATCGTAATCGGTAGGAGGTGTAGTGTCATCCCATAATAGTCATACACAGGGTATCATGTGTTCACTGCACATGGGTAGGGTTACATTTTAATATCATGTATTGTGGAAATTTTCATGTAGTTTAAAATTGTATAACTAGGATACTAGGCTATGCAATTTTACATCATGCAGCTCAAACATTGTTGGGTCCTGCAACCAGGGAGACCATTCCAAAGTAACATAGGAGGATACAAAATTAGACATCCCTACATGGAATAGTGGGTAGTTTTCCTTAATTATTCCACCTTCAAGGATTACATGTCTATTGTTCATACACCTTTGGGTGGAACATGACATAAACACTACCATGGTGAATTAGAAAACATGGATCCCAATGTTATGGTGCATATTCTTAAGAGAAACATGGGAATATAGAAACAACTTAAAACATAACATCATAATCATAAGTAAAGGTTAAACACAAATAAATCATAAAATAGTGTTCCTAGGATTGCCTATCATGCACCTTACATGGAATCTCATGAGATTAAAACATTACCCAATGCATTGGATCACTATCTAGGCACACTCATCATAATCATATCATGTGCATGCATAAGTGTTCCACATAGATCATATAATGTAAGAATGTATTTCATCTCTATTAACCCCATGATTGAGTAGTGTGAGTTTCATACATGTAATTACCTAATAAAATAAGTATTAGTACATATAGGTGAACACCCTTGATTAAAAATGGGTATGGTAATTCACTTCATAATCATTTGGCGTGAAAAATCACAGTGAAATTTCGGCAGCATAATGATAATACTTAAAGATTAATAAAATGGTTTAATGGGAGATAAAGGGGTATCTAATAATTTGGAAATCAAAAGTAAAATATGAGGGATGTGTTAAAACATATCGCAACATTAATAATTAGAAATAAAAAGGCATAAAATAAATAAGGTACTTGAATAAAGAGGAGAAGGAGAGGATCCCTTACCTTGAGAGGGTGTTTTCAAAAGCTTGGGAGGAGATTCTTGAGATATTGTGGGAACCTTGGGAGAGATATAGAGATAAATGGGTAGACTAAGGTTATTCTATAAGGATTTTGAGTGAAGATAAATGGAATATTGTGTGGGTTTATATAAGAAAATATAGGGGAGTTCTTTTTTATTTCCTAAACATAGGTTTTGGACTCTATACAATAAAGTAATAAAAAACACAAACCATACCATGGTTTCAACCAAATAGGATTGATCTTCATTATTTTATAATTCCAAGAACAAAAATCATTAAAATATTACCCTTGGTGATTTGGAAGTGAGCCATGTTCATAAAGAATTTATTTTAAAACCTTAATATATAGTATATGTTTTATAGGATTCAAAATGTAATGGCCCTAACCTTCCTAGTCCATTACTTTGTCAAATTATGGTGTTTGGGGTGTCTCAAACACCATCAGTGAGCTAGGAGGGCATCAGTATTGGTGGAAGGGTGTCGCCATGCTGTCACTTATCAGTTCCACCGATCAGGGTTACACCTGAATAGTGCCACAAAGGAGTGTTAGGGTTTCCTTCGCCCACTTTCCCACAACATCTATTTTAATTTTCATTACCTTTTTTAAAGTGATTTAAGGCCATTTTAAATCTTATAAGTGATATCTTAAATCCCCTAAGAGTGGGGAAACCATCAATTTCCAAAATGTGTGGCCTTTTTCTTTGGTGTCACACACTTTGATGTGTTTAGTAGTTTCACCCCTATTACGTGTTTATCTTTATTTTAAGGAAATACATCAACTCACATCCATCTTCTGGTCTATCCCCACCATCTTCAACGAGAATTATTAAATCCTAATAAATTCTAACGTATGAAACCACCTAGCCATGTGATTAAACCCTGATATACTTTTTAAGAACTTTGAGATTTCATATCCCATAAATCTAGGATCGGCCTTTTATCACACCAAGATCTTCTTCTTCCTTGGTCTCTTTATTTTACCTTGGAGCGCTTGGATTCCCTCTTCTAGAGATGAATCATGTGCCAATGCTAGAGCCCTTCTTGCTCAAACTTGGAGTCCTTGGAGTTCTTCCTCTTCAATTTGTGCATCCCCATTTCATGGCTTGAGGAGAAAACTTCGATCATTGATAATCCATGTAGGGGTTCTTCCTTCGTCTATATTTATTGTGCATCATGTATGGTGGGTATGATGATGTTCTCTCATGATGTAGATGAAACCAACTTTAACGAAGATAATTAACATAATTTTAAATAATGAAGGTGTAGGAATGATGATGTTTATGTTGTTGTATTTTAACTTTGTTTTTATGTTGTGAATTGTATGGATTCATGTCCACTGAAAATTGTGGTCATTGGTGGTCCTTTCTTGTGCACTAATTAACTCTGTTTTCCAGGATAATCTTGTGATTCAATGGCTATAACATGGAAACTGGTTAATCAAGTAAACTTGGTTGATTAAATGGATGCCCGATGACTAAGAGCCCCTATGTGATCACCCCGATTAACCAAACAGAAAGAAGGAACTTAATGAATGGTGTGGCTAAATCTGAAAAATTCCTTGCTCATTTCTGGTGACATGAATGGTCGTTCTATTTAATATATGTGGGGTGACTTAAAAAGGGTGATGAAATGTTTTGGTTGAGAAGTTGTTGGCCTGTAAATATGAGGTCATGTGGAGACGGTATGTTGGGGCTTGTTTTGGTTCCAATAATTCGAGGGATCGCACAGATTCCTTTTGATGTTGTTACTTTACAAGATAACTGTGTGTGAATGCTTAAATGTCACTTGGATGTTTTTCCTTCAGTTGTTTTTATGGCTTGTGGTTATGCCTGTTAGTTTTCCGGTAGTGGAGGAATGTTTTAAATAGAATCAATTAAACATGATAATGAGAACGATTATGATGGGGAATTGTTTTCCAGAAATGGTTTGTGCTCTGGTTGTGGTTATTGTGTACTTGTACATGTAGTAGTAATAGAAAAATTGGTTGTGTGTGGGATGATTATTAGTTTCATAACCCTTAGGTTGGGATTAGTGCTTGTTTATCTATATGTATACAATTTAGTTCTTGTGGTTCTTATACTCACCCCACCCATGTTGAGAACTTCGTGCCGAACACCCCCATTTCATGGGGGAGGGTGTTTTTCCCAACATTCTTATGAGTGGTTGGTTATTAGATCCTTTTTTCTCCCTCTCCTATGTATAAAAATATTCTTTGGGTAGGCTATGAAAACCTAAGGTTCATTTGGGCCCAAGACTCTTCGGGCAGGGTGTGTTGTGGTAGATGGCCCAGCTCTGTGTGGGCATGTTTGTTTCCCAAGTGTCTTCAGGATGAGGTCTAGGTGTCTTCAGACATGGAAGTGGTTGTGGTGGCCTAGGTGTCTATGGTCATGGTTATGTGTGGTTTTGGTGGCCCATGTGTCTGCGGGCGGGATGCATGGTTGTGGTGTCCTAGGTGTTTGCAGGTGGGATGTGTGGTTGTGGTGGCCCAAGTGTCTGCGGGCAGGATTTGTGGTTGTGGTGGCCCATAAGGTTGTTGTTGGGGTGGTAGTAGGACTACAGTGGAACCTGTGGGGGTGGTCTGATATGTAGTAAGTCCTAAATAACTAGTGGGAAAGCGGTGCGAGGTACCCAAATATCGATGTGCTATTACTATTACTTTACTTGATTGCATTATTTGGGGAGTGTTCCTTGGTGAGGATGAGTGGATAGTTTCCTTGATAGGTGTTTTGGTTACCCCTTTTCTCACGAGGCATTAGAATGAATCCCCACTTGTGCACAAGAGCTTTTGGTTTTTCCTACTGATTATACCTGTAAACTCATCCTACATATATAAAAATACTTTCAGGTTTCAAGGAGGACTTTGAGGACCATACCAGACCTTACTAGCTTGGACATCAGGACAGTTATCATTTCTGATTTTATTTTATTTTTGTAATTCCTTTCATATTTTATTGTACTTATATCAATTTATATTGAACTTTCATATGGGAATGGATTTTTTGATTTACTTTTACTTTCAGTCCTTAGAGTTGTTTGGGTTTACCATCTTATCTCTCGATCATGTTCTATAAAAAGGGTAATTCTGTCCATATTACGTGAGATTTTATACCCTTGGTGATAGTTTCCACTCTAGGTCCTATTGAAGGTGGGAGTCAGGGGCCATTATCTCTCCTTAAACTAGAATAAGGAAGGGTCTGGCGGTTTTTGGTCCCTTCCCTCATCTTGGTGAAGGCGGGTCGTGACACATAAAGGCTTTATAAAATTAATAAAATAAACTCAAAAATACATTATTTTAAAGGTTAAATATATATTTGGTTTTGGATACCTTTTTATAGAATATATTACATCACTTTTGGGTCATTGTGATTTCATAATACATGTCATATATTTATACCGTATTTAATTTTTACCTGAAAATTCATTTGCCTCAAAAAATTATTAAAAATTATCTATTAAATAATTTTAATTTTCTAAATCTTAAAATAATATTTATTTTATCCAAATAAATACCAATATATAATAATTTATATTTTTAATTCAAAATCCATGTTTATTAGAAAATAATGGTTTTTTGACAATAACAGTTTTCTGAAACTTTTAAAAATTATTTTTGACTTAATAAAAATTAATTAACAAAAATACTTAATAAATATTATTTAATAATAAAATTTTATTAAAATATAATTTATTTAAATTATTGAATTCTTTAAAATGAATTTATTAATTGAAATTTCTTATTATCCAAAAATTCAATTCAATTTTTGTTGTATTGAAATCTAGTTTTTATCACACTCATTATTTTATCATTTATAAAGTAAAATAAATGATTAATAAATATAATAATTATATCATAGAAAATAAAATATAAATATTCATACTATTATGGTTTCAATACATAGAAATTTATTATACTAGTGAATTACATAAGGAAAAGTTGTGCGATGATGATATTTTATTGGTGTGGTTTGGTAAACATGGTTTGGGTCATGATATCAGTGATCTTGAGATTCTCATGTAAACAATTTTTATCAGTCTTAAGTTATTGAATCTTATATTGGGATTAGTCAAGGTAATACCCTAAATATGATATCTCCCTCAGAATATCTAATAAATGAGCTTTATAGGGTATGGTCCTACTGGTCGAGGTCAAGAATTCTTTCATCTGTATCAATGGACTTTATCATAATCCTTAATTTATAATAATCATATGATCACTGTTAAATGGTTATATTATCAATGTTTATGATTTTTAACGGCCCTTTGAATTTTATAGGACATAATATTCCAAAATAACCAAAGTAGTGCATGTTTTTTTCTATAACTTCATTATTTAATAAGACATTTATTCAATCAAAGAGAAGTAATTTCATTTATAAAAGTTTGGTTTGTTATAGTATGTTTCAATTGTGAAGAGTATGGGGTAGATATGAGATATATCAATTTATATGAAGGAGTGAGGACATACCAATTCCATGTTTACTTCAAGCAGAGCTACTGTCGGGGATCCTTGATAGGTAGTCTCCATATATGAACACCTTCCACCTCCATCATGGGGAGGTGGGAATTACCTTGTGGGATATACATCATATTGGAAGGATCCCTCTAATAAAATTTTAATATGATGCATTAATTCCAGTTCCCAATTATTGGGGGAACAAAGAGAAAAAATTGATTGCAGGGATGACCCTCCTGTACAGGCTAAGTTCGGTGTTGGGTCATCAACCCCTTTCTACAAAGACATCCCATTAAAAAATAATTGCGAATATTATTGAACATGATAGCAGATAAGATTAAAAAAAATACAAAGTCTTGTTTGGGATCATGAAACATTATGAGGCCAAGGTCCTATTGGATGATAATGGAGGAAGGATATCACTAGGATTGGGGAAACAACATAATGAACTAGATCCTAGAGGTTTGATACATGGAATTCCTGACCAGCATCCTTGGTGGTTGGTTTCTACCAATCAGTAAAAAGTGCATGATATTATTAATAGGGACACTGGTGATGGAATTCATCTTATAAATAGGGAATCAAGTCAACCCATGTATCCATGTGTTGGATAGGCTCTACATCAAGTTAGGGAATCTCATGAGGGAATACATGCCCAGGAATATATGTGGCATGTTCAAATTTCTCTATGGATGGGTTGTGGTGCACCTCAGGGGGGTTTGTTTTCTCAAATTCCATCACCCCTCTAATACTAGCATTCGACCATCCCTCCTCAATATTGTTGAGGTTCAACCGATGACTCTTAGTGCAGCTAGGGTGGAGGATAGTATTAAAAACACTAGGAATTTTAACTTCATTCCCTTTTCAACCCCAACCAGTGATATTATTGATGATCTCTAGGGGATGTTGAAGTAGAGGAAGTATATATAGGATTTTAGGGGGTGGGGTGTTAGTTGCGCAGATTGAAAGAAACACCTATAGTGAACCACACACCCCGTCCCAATTTTCTCAGTGGTTTGGGTACATTCAACAGCTATAAAAGTTAGTGTACATGGGGGTATGTGATGAGAGGAACCCCTATAACCTTAATTTATTTTGGTGGATTCCTGTAGATGAGGGTTTTGTGGATCTCATCAGGCTACTGCAAACCAACCTTGATGCCAACCTCATGCAAAATTATGCTGGAAACTAGGTAGAGGTGTACCTAGGCACAATATTGCACCAACATGTAAGGAAGGTGGAACCATAAAATTATCCACATGAGAAGCATGGTAGTATATAATCCATACTTTAAAGTAAATGATGGGCATTATGGGATCAATCTAGAGTAGTGGATGTATAATCTCAAGGGATCATCATTCCTTCACCTATGAGCAAAGTGAGGCTCCCTTTAAAATGATTGTGGGAGAAAGTATAGAGATACCACACTGTGGTGACATGGTCTAGGGAGTCCCCGAGAAAGAATCTATGATATTTAGTGTAGTAGGTCAATGATGTCACCTTACCTATGCTCTGGGTGGCATGAGGGATGTTACGAATATCCTTCATAGTGAAGTAGCTATGGTAGAAGCTGACTCGAGTGGGGATCAATCTAGAGGAGGTCAAGATGGAAAGGATCATAGCTTGAGTGATTTTCTAAGAGATTTTTTGACTATTTAGAGAACATGGATTCCTTTATGTGTTGGAGTAGAGAGGGTGAGCCCACTACCCCTGGGTATGGGTGATGTTCAGGGTGGGTCCTGAGGAGACAATCTTCATCAAGATGTCATCCCATGATACACTATATACCAGTACCGACACACAAGGCTCCAATGATGAAGAGTTATGTGGTTTTAATGCGGATTGGGAAAGTTCCCAATATATTTTTGAGGTCACACTCAAGGAAGATGACTTGAATAAGCTCTTTTTTGGTGAGATATTTTTATATAACTACACATTTTAGATTTATTTCCTTTAGCATCACTAACCAATGATCTTGAATCATGTAGGAATCATCTTAGGATATCCAGGGGTCTTATGTCAGTAATGATGGGAGCATCTTAACAAACAATGGGGATCCCACTATGAAGTCTTCTCCTAAGGCCTTGATGAGAGAAGAGTCCATATAGGAGACCACAAGGGTAGATTCAGACTATCTATCACTCTCGACCATCTATAGGTGCCTTAACCTGGAATTCCAGTGGAGTTCCCCATGTTGGTAGGTTAGGCCTTTCAGGATAGAGAATCATTGATATCACTATTCTGTACCAAGGTGAGGTTAAAAACCCCATTTTCCTCATTTCTCCAAGAACTTTGATAATTTTACCCGACCCTTTATTTGATTTTTAAATATTCTAGACATGTTTAATCGAGGGAGCTCAGGGTAAATATTGAGGTTACAACTGGCACCAAAGGGTCTCCAGAAGTGAAATTCACATTCGAGGCCCTAGAAATGAAAATCACTCAATCCCTATCCTCATGTAAGTCTCTCTTTGAAAAAAAATATTTATATATTGTTTACTGTTAGAGGTTGGACTAACTGAGACTCTAATATCTAAAACAATTCTCAAGGAAGTTAATCATCAGAAATCAGGTGTGGCTAAATGATTCAGGATGCGCACTCTAGAAATCAAGACGGTCTTTGGGGAGTCATCCATTCATGGTGATCCAATCCTAATCCCAAAATAGAAACTTGTTCTGGACGTGAGTATGGTTGTGGGGGAGGTGGAACCTGAGGATGACATAGATAACACCAAAAATGAATATTCATACCAAGATGGAATTCCTCTCGATGTGGAGCCTAACCCATCTGAGAGGCTCCCTAAGGAGGACCCTACTATCATAATTCTCATGGATTTCCTTAAATATGATCCAACAACACCCGAGGATCTAGAAGACTCCAGTTCTAATGTCACTAAAGAAAACCTCATTTTTCAGCATAGGGTGTAGAGGAGAATGTGGGATTTCACCACTCGTAACTTATAGGTTGACCTAATGATCCAGATAAGGTCCCTCTGCCACTGGTTACTGAACCTGTGCACTAGAGGGGTGGATGATATTTCCCTCCATTTCCCCCCATGACTATCTTTTTGAGGGGGCCCTTGAGAAACATCATGAGTTCGATGCTTACTAGTATGAGGAGATATCTTAAGGTGCCAAGGTGCTCCAAGCACCTAAACAAGAAATCAATCAGCTGGTGGAGAAAACACAGAATCATGAAATTGTCACTGACACTCAAGAAAATATCAGCATCTAACTAAAAGAACAATTGGTGGTGGATGAAGTTGAATAATCAGGGTAAGAATCTATGGCAGATGAGTATCAATTTGAGAAGATTTGTGTATAAATATGGGATGATGAGGTCCTCCTGATAGATAAGGAGGAAGCAGCAAATATCTTTTCATCATGTAATGTGGAAAAAGGGTGTGTATTTAAATGTCTCACAATAAAAAGTTAAACACGTAGTTTAATATCTTTGGATGAGGAAATGTAATTGTTGTATTTTAAGTTCACATAGATTTGACCATGTTTTCATATAGTTTAGTGTCATAAGCGTAGGATGTGTTTATTGATGTAAATTGGGAACCCACCCTTCCAAGGTATTAGGATACATGAAAAGGAAACAAAAGGGGTGGTACTTCATGAAGTAGAGGGAATCTTTAATTTTTTTTCTGATTTAATTGGACCAGTGACCGAGACCTGTCTTTTACTGTGGAATAGTGAATAATACCACAAAATTCATACCTCTTTAATTAATTCCATTGTTTTTTCCAAGGTCACAAGGGAAACATAGCGGGGGGAAGTATGGATTTTTATTAGGTTTCCCCTGTGGGTTTAAAACACGATAAACATATGTGCATATTTCCCTAGGGTAGTTTAACGTCATACCAATTTAACCATATGGGGGATGGTGAACCATTATTTCGTCCATACACTGAAAAATATTTTTTAAACTAAGGGTCAAGGTCAAATTCTAGTGAACATGGTCTCACCCATTGCAGTGTTTGTAATTGAGCTAGAGACAAGGGTTCTAAGCATTAATGCTTATCCCATGATGTAGGAAATCAATCCACACATAGTTATAGAATGTTTCATAGTGGAATACCAATGCCAAAAGGGGTCATCCCTCTCATGAGAGGATGTAACAAAAGGAGGGGGAATTAGTTTGATTAATCACCAGAGGAAAGAAAAGACAACTATATATTGGGACCACAAGGGGACAATTACACATGTTTTAGGGCCAGAGTGTCTAGATTATGGTTATTACTTGTTTAAGATAATAGATCTTGGATTGAAGGGGAAAATGTGTTCTAGGGATGTTTGTGCAGTACAAAAGGAACATAAAATTGATTTGAAGAGAGGGAAAAAGCGACCTAGTGCCACATGTGTTATCCTTGAGAAAATTTTCACATAGTTTAAGGTCATGATGCTTCAAATAAAGGGGGTGTGTCTAAAGGAAGTTATTCTAGAATGAAAGAGTAGTAACCTGATGTTAAAAAATGTTGAGGGAGGCCCAATTCCATGTAAAATATCTTTAAATTAAGTTGCACATAGTTTAAGGTCATGATTCTTGGACATGGATCATAGTTTAAGGTCATAGAGTTCAGACCACATGAGAGTCAGCATTCCATTTGTGGAATACCTACCCATTTCAACCATGTCTGGGGGAAAGTTCCCCCATGACTCATAATCCCATTATATCCATGATTAGTGTTAGAAACAAAGACCGAAAGGGATTTCCCCATATTGAAAAGGAGATCACAGGAAGGGGAAAAAGAATATGACTGGGGAAATCTCCAATGACACCAAATTTATTGGATATCATGCTTGAACACATGAGGAAATAACACCAAGGGTGTTGAAACTCCTCTAGAATAGAGGGAGGTGTAAAGGAAGGTAAATCGTTTCTTCTAGGATATAGACCATGAAAAGGGGGTGACCGATGGGTGGGAGATGATTTTTGACCATGTTCAAAATATAGGTCCCACGACCACACTAATTAGGTATGGGGTGAACCAATGTAGGATCAATCGTTAAACATGTTTGAAAAATGGTAACTATCATCCATTTCCAGGAATACTTTAAGGCATGTTCCTAGGACGGTAGGTGAGAAAGGGTGGCCAGACACCATTTCTGTTAGGGGACCTTTTCATATAAAAAATGTGACATGGATTCAAATTAGAGATTCCCTAAGGTGTGGTACTAGAAATGTGGTATGGTATGATAGAATTTAGAAAATTTGAAATCTATTATACCCTATACTTAAGAAGCTAGATTATCATAATGTAAGGTTAGGATTGCACATGTTTTCAAGGGGGGAGGCTTGGGATAAGTTTCTGGTTGGTCTAGGCCTAAGATATGAGATTCGGTTTTCACTACGTATCCCACAAAATTGGTAATCAAGATATGAATAGTTCTCGAACACAGTGCGGTAGATGAACAAAAATAGAAAGAAGATATCCCCCTTAAGTGAGGGCTCAATTCATGACACATTTATATGTCATGTGACAAAGATGTTGCTTTTGGATCATCTCATATTTTTCACTTGAGGCATCCCATATCTATTATAGGATATTTCTATAATTTAACATCATGTTCTGAGGATGTTTTCTATCTAGGATAAAAGATGTTCTGATTGGGGAAATACATATGGAAGTCACCCAGGTGATGCCGGGGCGACAATGGTGTGATTGGGTCTTACAAATGGAAGTTTCTTAGGTTTTTAAGGGAAATAATGATGTGATTGTTCATTGCATGTTTAAGTTTCCTAAGTGTTATAGGGGCAGTAATGGTGAGTGTATCACCTCATGAATATCATGTGAGGCATCTTATTTCATCATATTAGGAATCATGTTCTCATTACAATAAGTATCCCATGGTGGTTTTAGGGGGTAAATTCACAGTTTAACATTGTGTGTTGATGGCGTTGATGTTACAAGACTTTTTCATTGAGCTATATGCCTCATGTCTACAAACCATGGGGTGTGGAATATATTTAGGCTTGCAATATAGGGATGACCACTATTTTATACTCTTTTTGGGTCATAATAGAATCTCATCCTATTGATAATCCATGGGAGTATGATTGGTTCTTACAATTTTGGAGGAGGCCCATGGGTATCACTTAGGCATCTTGTGTTTAATACATAGGTCAAGGCTATAGTTTAACATAATCTATTGAGGATGTTATTTTTCTGGATCATCTCACATTTTTCATATGAGGAATCCCATGTTTATTATATGGGGTATGGATAATTTTTAACATCATGTGATGAGGAAGTTGTTTTTTTATAATCTTACATTTTTCATATGAGGCATCCCATGTTTATTACACAGGGTAAGGCTATAGTTTAATTTCATGTGTTGAGGAATTTTTTTTGGATCATCTCACATTTTTCATATAAGGAATCTTATTTTTTTATAAAAGGCAAGGATACAATTTAAAATTGTGTGTTGATGAGGTTGTGGTTTGTATTTTAATGTCATATAGATCAGACTATCAGTTACATGTGAAATACTTCTTGAGGAACCTACTGATGGTGGGAGGTGTTATGTGCTCCCCATCCATGACAATCAATGAGAATTCACCATTGGGGTAGACCTTATGAATGATGTAAGTTCCTTACCATTTGGGATCTAGTTTGAGTGGTTTATTTCTTGGTATCATGGGAGTCTAGAGATCCAATACCATATCACATTGTGGGAAGAAGTTAAGGAGAACCTTTTTGTAGAATGCTCATGCCATCCAGTTATGATGTCTTTCTAGGTTATACAACACCTGGATCCTATGATCTTAAAAACCTTCCAACATGGACAACTAAACTTCCTCTCTCTTATATGATGTATTCTAATCATAAATTTCCATCTGGGGAAATGAAGGTTGAACCTATATAGGGAGAAATACTTTTATCCAATACACCAAGGTGTATGAGGTCACTTGGGTAGAATTTTATATCATTATCTGATATTCCCAGAAGGAATTAAGGAGATTACCAAGACAAATCTTTTTGTTCTTGACTACTATCTTTTATAGGATGTTAGAGGGGGTTTTATTGAATTCCTCGATCTTCCCATTCTCCTTCACATGATAGCAAGCAATGTGGTTATATTGGATGTTTCACTTAGTGTATAACTTCTTCCATTTAGAAGCTCAAAAGTTGGTGTCATTTTCTTTAAGAATGGTGTGAGGAATACCAAACTGATGAATAATGCAGGACTTTAAAAACTATATCACTGATCAAGTCTTGAATTCTTTGATTTTTATGGATTTCACCAACTTTGAAAAAAAATTATGTGGTAGTTAGAATGAACCCATGCTTTCAATTTGTCGCTAGAGGGTAGGGACCCATGACATCAATCCCCCATACATCAAATGGATAGGAATAATTGGTGGTATATATAATATATATTGACTAATGCATGAGGTTGGAATGGATCTAGAATGCCCAAAACCTCTTAGCAAATTAAATGAAATCATGAACCATGGTAGGCTATAAGTGACCCAAAATTCAGATCTGGTGAGATAGATTCAATTCGACCTAATGTGCCTTGAATGACCCAACATAGGTTTCTTGCATGAATTGTGGGATCTCCTCTCCTTATATGAAACAGAGGAGGATTACATTGAGTCCATTCTTGTAGAGGGTTGTCTAAAATCTGGAATTGTCTCAAATGAAAAATTATACTGTGCAGCGATGGATTCACTCACTCTAGTCTTAGTCTGGTGGGAGAGTTCCACATTGAAGGTTCTCAATGAAAAGATTCATCTAATCAGGTTCTTATTTGACTGCTGAGGGGTTTGAGGTACTTTCTATAGAAGTTCGAGCCACCAACTGATTCACCTATCATTCTTCATCATTATACATGAATAGAGAGATTACCCTTTGATGTTTCACATGAATAAATAATTAATCTTGGTTGGTATCTACAAGAGATGTAAATAGACCTTCCAATGCATCATCTAAGTCATTCCGTGATTGGGGAACATGATTCACCTTTTATCAAGATGGGAATTAGGTCATCAAATCATGAGTCCTTTTCTAGAAGAGGAAACATTTCTTGTTTCATGATGATATAGTCTCCATTTATCAATTTTAAAACTATCTTAGAGTTTCCCTTCACATGAAAATGGGGGAAATTGATTTCTAGGGTGAGATCAAGGCTAGTGATAAGATCCTGGTACTTAGCCTTGTTATTGGTACAAACTTCTGATACTAATAATGAGTATGGAAAGACAACATGTGTGCCAGTGATGAAGAAAATTCCAAGTCATACCCTATTGAGTTTGGGGTTGTTGAGACTTCTGATGAACGGGCTAAACAAATCACCATTATTATTTATCTACAAGCATGGTGCAGTCTAGTCCATGGAGAGGATGAATTCATAAGGGAAATAAATTTCTAAGGAAAGTTCCTCAAGGGTCATATGCATATCCAAATTTTTTTAAGATGTTGGACCTTGATAGCTTTCTAGGGGACATACTTGATGTAAAAATTCTACAGAATCACTAACCAACACACCAATAATCCCATCAAAATGAAGTAGTTTAGAATATATAGTCTATGAATCAACATGAGATACCCTCTATATCTTCTGGTGCTGTAAGTAATGTAATAAATTCTAAACTGGAAAGACTGGGGTGGGTTAAATCTTCTCGATAGGAGAATATATAGTCTCTATTTTAGGAAGCATGAAACTAAGATAATGTAGCCTTTTCCCCCTACCCTCACTATTTGTTTGATCTAAGAGGGTGCCTAGTGACCATTCCAAGTTGGTCACATAAAGGACCAGTATTTTTCTTGGTATAGGTGACATCAAGATCAGAGGACATAGTAGATACTATTTAATGTCTTTGAATGTAGTTTGGTAGTCTTCATCCCACTGGTAGATAGTATCATTATTCATGAGCCTTTATAAGGGATTACACTTGTTGGATAGAAACACAATTAATCATTAGATATATATTAATTCGGCTTCGAGACCCCACAACTCCCAGTGGGTGTATAGATGGGGAATTTGGCTGATAGCCTTAATCTTCTTTGGATTGATCCTATGTCTCTATATCTGACAATGAAACCAAAGAAAATTTCTATCAGTAACCCCAAATGCACATTTTAGAGGGTTCATTTTTAGATGGTGGGAGTTGAGGAAGTTAAAAACTTTCTCAAGTTCCTTGAGATGGTTCTGAAACTGGTAGGATTTAATTACAAAATCATCCACATTGTATTCCACAAAATTTATGATAAGTCGGTTGAAGATGCAATGCATGGAATGCTAGCAGGTAGCTTCAGAATTATTCAAATTAAAGGGAATCACTCAGTATAAGAAGTTTCCATGGGGTGTTCTAAAATTAGTAACCTCATCATACTTGGGGGATAGTCAAATCAAGTTATATTCAGAGTATCCATCCATAAAATATAGGGCCTAAAATCCAATAGTGGAATCAATCCACAACCATGTCATCTTAAAAGTAAAATCATCCTTTGAGATATGGTAGTTGAGGTCCCTAAAGTCAATGCATATTCTAATTTTCCTATTCCTCTTTCTAACTAGGACAATGTTGTCTATCCACTTGGGTTACTATACCTCCTTGATGAAATAAAACTTGATTAAAATTTTAACTTTAGCCTCGACCATGGAATCGTGGAAAGGATGAAAATTATTAAGAGGCTATTTTAACCCACAATGTCTTATTTGGAGGCCAAGGTGGTGAATGAAAATATGGTGTTTGAGTCATGGAATTTTCTTTTATCCCTAGGAGAACACATCACAATTTTGATTTATGAAATCCACATACAACTGTTGTTCTTACAAAGACATGAATGCACAGATCAGTGTTGTTCTTGGGTCTTCCTCTATACCATGATTTAATTGGGTAAACTCATCAATTATAGTGGATACGCCCTCTTCTAGCACTAGAGGGGTGCTATCCATATCCCTTCATCATTTGAAACACAAGGTTCATAAGTAGGGGGTGAATCTGTAAGAACTATAATTTTGATAGTGGTATTAGTACCTGATCTGGGAGGAGTGTAATCCTTGATGAGGGGTTCTTGTTTTATAGAGACCATGTCAATGAAGGATTATTCATGAATACCATATTATTTTTTACCATAATTCCCACATTTGATATTAAAAAGATGGTGTCTAGTAGACTTACACTGAGTTAACCTTGCCTTTTGAAACATACAACAATGTCATGGATCAGTGGTTATGGGGAAGATACCTTGGTATTCCATAGAAGTTGGGATTTTTGGTACTATATGGTCATATCCCATATAGTATTATGAGGTTATCTACAATAACTCCTTTTTTCTTGGATATTATAAAGAAACTCCCGAGTTTGGGGGTTTTGGGCATTAACCAATGGATTGGAAGAATGAATATTTATTTAAAATATTCTCATAAATTATTTGAAGCAGTTGAAAGGTTTTTGGGGGAACTGATATTCTCAAACCCATCATTCTGGATTTTTTTCTCCCTTTTTAATACCCCACATCCAGGTAGTGGGTCTCATGTGAGTTGAAGGGAGAAGTGTCACCTTATAGTACATCCACTCGACCATCAAGGGAGTATTTAAGGAACTGATGATATGAAGAAGGGGCCACTACTTTCATATGGATCTAGGGCCTTCCCAAAAGGGAATCATAGGTCATATCCTATGATACTACCATAAATTAAATTCTTTCTAAAAATATGATGAACTAATACTTCATCCAAATCTTACCATGTGGTTTATTCTCACTTTTGTTGTACCTCTATTTTTTTTGGTTAGAGGGAGTCAGATTGACTATTATGAGACCCATCTTTCAGAGCATCTAGTTTGGGATGAGATTTATCCTAGAGATAGTATCAACTTGGGAGTAATATATTTCCACACCATTAAACTTGATTGTGATATAAAATGGGCATATGTGACCCTGAATGGTGGCACCCTCATCATCCTCGAAAAAGGAAACAACAGCTTGGAATTATTCCTGATCAGCTTCTTCTACATGGTAGGACTTAGCGGTAGCTAACACAGTATAAAAATATTAAGCAAACTTAAAGGCCTTAATAAGGTCCTCATTCATGTATTTTGATAGATAGAGTTCATCGAGGATCTAGAGTCTTTCTGGAATACCATTTAGGTGCTTCAAAACATCATATTTCTAAGGAAGGGGCATGTTCTTGATTTTTAGTGGTCACTCATTAATAAGAAGCATAGTTGGTGCTACTAAATGAGGATTTGGGGATTAAAAAATTTTGGTTGTATTTTTTTACTAACTTTATGGTTTAGGTTGATCACTAGATAACTGTGTTTGGGCCCTAGGCAGTCACGACTGATCATGATGCTGTTATGATTGATTTTCATGATCGACCAATACAGTTGTCTATAGAGGCATACCTGATAGAGAATATTTATAGGAATATGCCTGTTAATCTCTATGTGAGTCTTATTTTTATATTCTTAATGGCATGAATAGCCTCTTTGAAACATTTTCTTAGATGTCCTTCCTATTTCTATGATGCCCATTCCTCCTTCGGTGGCATCAGCCAGCAGTGCCTAAGGGGGTCATGCGATCTTCCTCAATGTTGAGTACAATAAAATGGTCTACCAATATAATGTTGTTTATAGAGGCATACTCATGTTCTTCATCAGTTGAATATTCTTTGATGGAAAAAATTCTAAGAGTCTCCCCCAATTTGGGATCCTTTAATTCACCAAGACTACAGGTCAACATTCTAAATGGTATGGGATTTTAATTGGCAGGGTTTTATTGATTCCTATTTCTATGAGATTTAGAATGTTTCAATACTAATGAGGTGGTGAAAGTAGTCATGGAAAACATAATGGGTTTTGGATTTCTCAAAATAGAACAGATACTAACTTGGACATGCAAGAATATCTTTTGGGCTATCCAGTCATTGTAATGATGTGTACCCATGCTCGGCACCTACTTCCATTCATCAGATTCCTCATTACTGCTATATAGGTTGGTAGAGACATGTACTACCTATGTTATGACATCACCAAGTGTGACTTTTCCACAATACACTTGGCCCTAGATCTAATATTTAAAGATAAAGAACTCCTTAATGTGTTTCCTGAGGATCCTATGGTATGGAAAAAATTTGGTGTGATCAACAAGGTTATATTCCTTATGACTTATGTATTATGGAAGCTTCATGATTTTATTTTCCATGTCATAGATGAAATAACCTGGGACCTATGCTTCCGTGAAGGAGTTGGTAATATTCTTACACTCTACAAAAGGATCCCTAAGTGTCTAACCCTGATGAGGGACTTAAGAAATATTTTCATAGATAGGCTATTCCTAATGAGGCTATAGATGGAGAGGTCTAACTGAATGTCAAGGAATGTCTAGCTAGTGAGACCTATCTAGCAGAGGTACCTGAAGGTGGACTAGCTGTGGGACCTCAGCCTTTACAATGGTAGCTATTTCCATCTTCACAAGATTTTTCCCAAGATCTTGAAGATTTAATGGGCATGAACATTGTCTATTTTATTTTAAATATTCTTCTAGGTACTAATATCATTTGAAAAATTATCATAACACACCCATTTATCTTAGAGAGATGAGGGTAGAGATAGATTCATCTTGGACATTCTCCATGCACATATTCAGTAGTTCTTCTTGGTAAGGATACATGTTAAGGGAGTTTGTGAGACCCTTCCACAGAGAAATGAATCAAATAACTCACTCATTATAAATATTCATACATTTGGAGAGGTTAGCAATTTCATTCTTGTGTATGGTGGAATTAAATTGGTAGAGGAACTACCTATGAAAATTTTCCCAATAGGAAAAGACCCTAGAAGTATCTTCCTGATAAAAGAAGGTCCTTTCATGTTTGTACGAAGTAGTGAATATTAGTGGATTTCTATTGATCTAGTGTCCCAAGTATCGGGTCTCACCTCGAGTTGAAGTGGGACAAGTGTTGTAGAGGATCACCAATATCATTGAATAGGGTGTAGCTCAGATTTATAAATTTTGAAGGTGGGAACATCTCATCTACCCATGTCAGATATGAATTCTTCATTATAAGGATCACATATTGTTTCATTTCTAGATCCTCAAGGAAAGTGATGGGAGTGACTATCATGTCTTTTTTGAGGGTTGGTGGTCATAAATTCCCTGACTGATGTGTTGGACTATGAGGTGTAACAGTCATAATACCAAATAGGGAAATCATTCTATTCAAGAAGATTAGGTGGGTCATATCTCAGTCACTTTCTAGCACCACAAACCTCTACCCTGATCAGATGTGAAGGACCACCTACCTCTTCTCTGGGTTCTTAGTCGAGGAGAACTAGCTAATAAGCTATAGGGACAAGGTCTCCTATGTAATTGTATCACCCTTGGAATCATTCGATGATGATCACAACAACGACCTTCTTATATCCTTCGATCTCTTGGAGAAAATAGAACAACCTAGCATCTGACTCAGTTTCTGATGCAGGCTAGATGGGCCAATGATTTTAGCATCTCCCTTGTCTTTGTAAATATATGAATGGGTGGGTGGCACAAGATCATTAGGGGGACTCCTGATACATAATATCTTCCTCTTCGAGTGGGCGTGAGCACCCACCGAAGGGTTTTCCTAATACTACATCTCCCATTAGGGTATATTTTCTCCATCCCATCCCATGTTTTTAGACTATTTTATCTAACCATCCATGGTATTAATTGTGACAGTGTTTATGGTAGGAGTTGTTGGAGTAAAATTTTATCCATCGATAGGATAGATGGTTTGGTGATCTTGTTGTTTCCTTAGAAGGTGGTTGAAGTGGAGGGTAGTGTACTACCCCAAAACATTATTTTCACATGGGGAGATGCCTCAGGCATGATTCTCTAAAGCATGGTGATTATATTGGTGTTTTTCCACAAAAAATTCTGGCGGTATCTATATGAATTGGGGAGCTGATCCACTAGGAACTACTGACAAATTGAATTAATATTCTCAAGGATCCATGAGTAAACTAGTCAGAGATCTCAAAGGTAGAAATAAATTGCCCAAATATTTTGGTAGAGACATAAGGACAGGCCCTCGGTGAGACATTCTGAGATAGTAAATCACTAGGTTTTAGGTGGCTATAACATAAATAGTAATTGGTTAGTGGATAAGATTTACCACAAAACTTCCTCCCACTGTTCATTTAAGGTGGAATCCTGCTCTTGATCACCCCAATATCCAATTTTTGATGGCTAGGAAACTAGGGGTGTTAGTGATGAGGACCTACTCTTCTATTGATTTTCTAGTAGAGTAAATGCTACAAAGGCCAAAGGCCCCTAGAACAATGGTGTTTCCTCTTGAGGCGGGGATAGTTTCATGACCATATACTTATAGGATGGGATATCTGTAGACTCTTGCTTATCAGTAAAGAAATCATCTCTCTATGGCTCAGTAGAGTGTTCACCATCATATGAGGGTACTAATCTAGATCACAAAGTCATTCTTACTTCCAAGGTGGAGGTTAAGAGGTGGGATGCTAATGGAGGTAGATATGGTTATAATGTGATCCCCAAGAAAGATTCTATAATATCCTTCACATTAAAGTACCTACAGAGGGATCTAGGTACATTATGGACCTTGTATTTAGGAATTGTTAGCATTAGTCGACAAGCTTCTTCCCTTTGTTCTAATGGTAGTGTTGGAAGTTTTTTTAGATCTTTCTATCACCTTAGAGTTTGAGAGGTTTATTGTGATGTGATGTTTCCCCTATTCCTATCTCAGGTGGTGTAGAATCTCCCCAAGTGAAAGCCCCTAAAGGTTGTGATGATACCTTATGTGCGTGCTATGGTCGACGTCATGGGCATAGACCCATGTTGGTAGTTTATTCTCTTACCCTAGGATAGATCTTCATGCTAGTGGAAGTCTTCATCATAGGGAGTACCTCTATACTAGTTGATAGTGTTGTGGGGAATACCTTACAGGTAATTTTCTTCATCGTAGAGTGACCCATGATATGTTTTAGTGGTTCCCATGATAAAGAGAGTTAACCCAACCTACCTCGTGAGTGACTGAGATCTCGATCCCAACCAGGTGAAAACGATTCCTTGATCAATAGTTGTGAGAGTGGGGTGAGGTATTTCAGTGGTGAAATGGGCCAATGGAGTTAAGGAAGATACCTAATGTTAGGTATAGTTTGTGACCTCCCCCCAGCATCGATGACAGGTGTTCTGGACCGGGGCCCGTAGAGTAGGGGAAAGGTTGGGTCACTCACTAGCCTATTGAATTGGCCATAATTGTCAATGTGGCTTTATAGGAGCCATATTAGGTGAATCTAGAGTGTAATTAGCTACTGGTTATACCTAAAAATCCCATACCTCCTTGGAATAGGGGAGAGAGACATTAGAACATTCTTAGGGGAGGCTCCCAAAATAATTTTTCATACAGATTGGAGGTTTCTTCCCCCTACATGACCCTTGGGGGAAATATAATCAATGATATGTAAATGCTTCCAAGTCCATACATGCCTTGTCCTTGGTTAGGATGAACCCTTCCTATTAGAATAGATGATTTAGGGTATTGATAACCCTCTGTTGAATAACTTTAGAGGGGGAGATGGGGAAAGGGTTCTAGGTAGCTATGGAAGTGGTGGCCGACATGGAAGAAGTTTAATTGTGTAAGTTTGCTATGCCATTAGTTCTACTTCCCCCACTCCTATTAGTGATGGGTCATTGAATTTTTTTGGAATCTTGAGCCATGTATCATGAATGAATTCAGTTTTCAGTATAGTTTTGATTAAATTTGTACCCAACATTCCAACAAAATCCATTATTTTTAAGACGATTGAAGATGGAGGAAGAATCTATGCAAAAAATTTCCCAGACCGGAGATTCCCAATGTCACTCCTTTTCCCATGGTTGTAGGAGAATAATGTCATGTTAGGCCCACCATGTTGGTTTGATGAGCCAAGCACTAAATTTATGGATCTGGTGACATAAAGATCTAGTGGTTTCCAATGTTACTAGTCTACCCATGGCCAAAGAAGAAGAGATTCATGTTGATTTCACCATTTTTCTGAATCTTTGAACCATGGATGAACACCATGTGTGGTGGTGCACTCTTTTCCCCTTATTTACCCTTATGAAATGGTTTAATTTCATAGGTTGGTTGAGCCTTCTCTAGGGTGTCTAGTTGGTTTCCCCACATTCTTTCTTTCCAAAGAAGGGTGGCCTCTACCACCAAGGTTGGTTGTATTGGATCGTTGATTAAAATGGGATGATGGGATGTTGGTTTCTCCTTCCATGGATTCCTCCTTGGAGCTTGATTCATAGTTCGATTATCCCTTATAGATTTAAGTCATGTTCATGAAGCTCATTCCCAGTACCATTTCAAGGTAGACACCGATTAATTATAATTCTTCTTCCACGAAAGAGTAGTTACCTATGGTCTTATCTAATGGTGATTTTGGACACATATGGACATTAGTAGAAGTTGGGTGTGTTGGTCACTTTTAAAGTCTTCCTATTTTAAAGTTGATGAAATATTAAGTATGAGGAATCTTAGGCAGGGAACCCAAGGCATCTCATGTCTATCACGAGGTAATTTTTTCTAAGGGAATAAGACTTATGAGTCTTTTTACCTCAGGAATCTCATGTTTATTTCATGAGTTAGAGATTCTAGATTATCTAATAGGGGAAAAATTTAATTTCTTATGGGGAAATTCTGGTCGCAGGTTTAATATCTTATAGGGATATGTTGGTCACAATTTTACCTTCTTATGGGGATAATTTTTTCACGAGTTTAACAAATTGTGGGGATAGGTTGGTCATAGGTTTAACATCTTATGGGGATAGGTTAGTCACAAGTTTAACATATTTTGGGGGTAGTTTGGTCACATGTTTAACATCTTGTGGGGAATGGTTGGTCATAGGTTTAACATCTTATGGGGACATGTTGGTTATAGATTTAACATCTTATAGTGATAGGTTTATGGGATGATTGTGTCCTAGGGGGATATGATCATACTTCATAGTTACATCCTTCCAAGGGGAATGCATGTAGATTTAATGGTGATATTGAGGGGTCAGGATTAAAACTTAGGGTGGTATTCTGAGTGTGTCAGGATTGAATCTCAGGGAGGTGTCCTACATACCCTATTAAGATATAAGTATCAAAACCCACATAGTTTTATTCCATTGTTTAAGGTCATATGACATGACTAAGCCATTCAATTTATCATAATGTGGTAAGGATGATCATGTAACAAAAGGAGATATAATAAGGGGTAGTTTGGAGCTTATGCATATAAGTTTACTTGGTGTTGGGGTTCTCATCCCATGGAGGTGTGAGGTTTTCATATATGGGATGACCTAGTGTTGGGGTTTCATCCCATGATGATTAAACATGGGGAATCATATGTTTATCACATAGGGTAGGAGGTGTGGTTTCATCCCATTCCATTCATACATGAAGTATACAATGTTCACTACACATGGTAGGTATAAATTTTAATATCATGTATTGAGGAAATTTTCATGACTTCTAACATCAAGTGGCTATAACGTTAATCTATGTAGTTTTACATCATGAATCTCATATGTTGAAAAAATCTACATCTAAGAGACCATTTTAAAGTAAGAGAGGAGGATATGACATTATACCTCCCTAACAGGAAAGGTGGATAGTTTCCCTAGATGATTCCACCTTTAGGGACTACATATCTATTAAAAATATGTATATGGGTAGCGCATGGCGTAAGCACTTCTTTGGTGAAGTGAAAAATGGGTATTATAACATTGGGGTACCTATTCTTAGGGGAAATAGGTGATAAGACTTTATAGACCATGATTGAATCAAAGAGGACATACATGAGGGTTGATGATATGGGTTGCATTAGAGATCAAAGAATTGGTGGACCTGATTGAAGTAGGTGTAGGGAACCTAAGAATTCAACTCACACACAACCATGTTTGGTAGAAGGAATCATTAGTTCAGGTACCTGGAAGTTGTTCTTTGAAACTCTAATTTTTTTTGCACAGGTTGAGTTGCCTAAACCGTAGGCTCTAGAACAATGAAAATAAATGTATTTTGGAGGGATATGTTTTCAAAACTTATGGAATCATGTGAATATTAAGGTTGTGTAAAGGTAGATCATCTTATGCACACCAAACTAGATTTTAAGTGAGGTTGCATGATGAAATCTCAAATATGATAAAAGAAAATTTGGGGCCCATGTGAGGTCAGTTGTGTAATTTCTCTACCTTAGGTGATCCATTGGGGAATGTAGTTTCATGATGTTGCAAAATAAGGGGTTATATGAGTGAGAGCTGATGCTTTAACTTCCAATGGTCTACCCTTTAAATGTGTTGGGGTAGTGATGCTCTATTTATATCCAAAATGGATAGCTTCAGTCATGAAACTCTACATGTATCACTCTAAATAGTTTTATACTCTCCATTCCTTTTCCATCGGGGTAGGTTCACATAGTGTTGTGGTTCAAAGATTCCCTTATCATGAAAATAGTTTTTCACACAAATGTAAGGTTTGTGCACCTGGGTATAATGTTGTGTGTCTCTTCATTTTCATATACATTCCCTTTTAGAGTGCTCATGAAACTTGGTATCTTAGACATATCCTTTTTCACAAAAGTTAGTTGTTTTCTAAAATAGAGATTTTTTTTCAATTTCTTAAAGTTCTGAATTCTTACCCCTTAGCTCTGAGATGGTCCTTTGATCAAATTGTGCCCTATTTTAGAGAAAAACCACCTCTCAAGGGTGGATACACATTTTCTACACCTATAGTTTCTTCATTTAATTACATATTCAGTGATTATAAATATGATGAGTTCATCCTGGATAAAAGTATACCAAAACATTGAGATAGTTGATCACATATTCTATGGGGAATTTTAAAATGGGGATTTATAGGATTGAGGAGAAGAGAAAGGGTAAACACTTTATCCAAAGTCCATATGAGCTTGAGGTGGCTATGTGATTTTAATTTATTTTTTATAATTTTCTAGATCTTTTTTATATGTAAATTTTAATACCATCTTTCTACTCCTTATGCCTTATTATTTTTGATGATAAGATAAGAACATGGATAATAGGATCATAATTATTAGACACCAAGGATTAGAAACTTGATAAAAATTGTGTTTGAACCTTATAAAAACACTTGTGTTATGTTTTTTCTATATCTCTATATCTCACCATCACTTAATTTCATTTATGTTCATATGTAATAATTGACGACAGGGAAATTATTTAAGAGTCGGTGTTTTGGTAACCAATAATTCAACCCTCTATCAATGATGATATACTATCTCATGGGTCTATCAGATATTGTATGGGGTGTTATTCTAACATTTTTTACTCCTATAATATTAGTATAGATGTTGTTTGGAAGTTTCTACTCTCATGATATGGTAAAGATGTTGGTTTAAAGAGCCACATTCAAGAAATAGTAAGGATTTAAATCAAGAGTTTCATTCCCAACATGGTTGGATCAACAAATAAAAATAATTTATTTCCCTTGATATGTGTTCCCTATTTATGAATACCTATAAAAAAATATTGAAAATGGTAATTTAGATGCCTCATTTTCCTATTGTGTAACTAGATTCAGGTTATTCGTTATTTGGATTAGACATTCCCTTATTTTGTCTGCTTCTTTGATTTGTGTGTTTTCATTTAGTGGAATTTCTAATAAAGAGTTCAATTGATTGTAATATATTATATATTAAACTTGTTTTCTAGAAACACAAAATTTGGTTGATTTTTTTGTGGGCATGTAAACTTGGGTCCTAAAAGCTAGTATTATATCTATATATATACAGTTATACATGGTATGGGATAAATGTTTCTAGAGTATGTAGAAATAATATAATAATATTTTAATTATGATGTATGGAATTCTATATGCACATATGATGGTATCCTTTGGCAGAGTACATTGGAATCAGAGTGAGAAATCTTTAGGTTTCATATTTCTCTTTGGTTTTGTTTCATTATTTTAATATTCTTGTGCCAAAGTATTGATATGAATGTGGTATGCTTCAGTTTCATTGAATATATAGTTTTTTCTTAAATATTTTTAGTGAAATTAGGTAATTAAATTGGGTATGAGTGTAATGTTTTGGAATTGTTAATGTACCCAGGAATAGGGGATGTAGTCGGTCAGTTGGTTAAAGATAAACCTCAAGTTATCATTGAGTTTAAATTATAGAATGATTAGGTAAACAAATCTAAATTTTTATATTTGGGTATTCTATAATTATTAAGAGTTTATATGAGGTTTTTTAGAAATTATTAAAATAAATTATTAGTTTCTATTGTATTTTTAAATGATTGTATTGAGTTATGAATATATTTTCTTGACAAGTTCATTAGTCAATAGGATTATTTTTTAGTAAAGTAGTTTTAGTTTTACTATTTCAACTAGATGATCAATATTGGGTTGTTTTTGGGTGGTGGAGGACATTTTGATCAATTTTTGGAAGTACTTGGGTAGTGAAGTTCTAGTTTCTTCAATATCGACTGGTTTATGCATGAAACTAGGAGCATAATTAACTAAGCGATAAGGAATATTCTCAAAATATTCGGTTCATGTATTGAACTATGATTAGTTGGAGGATTTATGATTTTACTATAAATATATGGTCCTCGAATATGATATAAATAAATGAATCATAAAATTTTCTATTTTATTGACTAGTGATTAGAGATAAATTAAAACTTGAGAGTTTATGTCCTATATATATTAGTTGATTTTAGTGTTTCTTAGTGAATTAATGATATATTAGTATCCACATTATTTCCTTATGTTTTGAAGTGTGTGTGGTTCTTTCCATTATTTATTATATCTTTATTATTTTTAATTTTTTATGATTTGGTTGTTAAATTTAGAGAATGGTGAGGGCTCTCACTCATATGATCTATTATCATTTTCTTTTATATATATTAACTTGTTTGTATGTTATAATTCTAGAGGATGATCTATGTGTTGGGGAATAATAATTTCTATTAGATCCATTAGTTTCTATTAAGTAGTTTTCTATGATATTTGAAGTCATAATCAGACGCTATGAAGTTGTAATAAGAAAGGATTTTGTTTTTTAGAATATGTATATAAAGGATTATTTATATTAAAGAGACTGGAATTTTCTATTATCTAAATTCAATCCATAGATGTTTGAGAAAGGTGAATGGATTAAGATTTTTTAAAAGGTACTTGGTGTTGTTTGGATGGTGTTAATATAAAATGTTTATTTCAATATCCAATATATGAAAACAAAAATTAAACTAATGTCTACTCTTACAAGAATACACAATAAGCCTACCATTATGAACAATTTTTTTAAATACTCTTTATTCTAAAGGTGATTCAAAGAAAGGAAATTTTTGATCATATGAATGTATTTAATATGATTATAATCCTATTGTAAAATTTTTACGTTAAATTTAGAAGTGGAGTGTGGGAATTTATTATATTATTGGTATTTTTAGAATCTTGGGATGAAATTATAAGTTAGTATTTGAGAATGTCTACGATCTAATTCTAAATGAAGAGATCAAATGAAATAAATTCCATAAATATACTAGCACAATATATATTATGGAGAGTTGAGTATGTAAATCTTAATATATAATTCAAAAATAGTGAAGTATTCAAGTGAAAGGAATCAAGGTAAATCGATATACCTAGGTCTTGTATGCTGGTAGTGTGGAAAGAAAGAAAAATTAAAGAAATATTGTAAACATTAGAAGGTAAATTTAAAAGGATCACCCACAAATATTGAAACTAAGAAATATGGTAGTAGTTTACTCTGGAGTGTTAATAGTAAATGGGAGTCATGTTCTAGGATCATCATTTTATTCTATATCAGAGAGTGGATGAATGGAAAATTATATATTTAAAAGTTTTGAAAAAGTAAATCTAGATAATAATTAAGCTCTTGATATTGAAGGGAAAGGTAATGTGGAAATTTTGGTGAATAATGGTTAATTCCTCAAAATTCATGGGTCTAGACACATACTGGGATTAATATTTTTTTTATTTTCATAGGTTAGCTTGATTATGTGGGGTTTTCATGAAATTTATGGATGTAGTGTGGAAAATCACATAAGATTCCATGGAAGTGGAAAAAGGAGTGAAAGATGATAAATTATATCTGAATATGATATCAAATTATTCAATGATTGTTAGTTCTATCATATATTCATAGTTTTTTAATTATTATCTTGTTTACATGAATAATAAATGAATGATATTCTTAGTGTGTCTATAAAAATGTATAGGAAAAAATCCAATATGTTCTTATGGAGGATCATTATACTATGTTACCTTTATTGATGATCTTTCATGGAAAGTATGGGTGTAATTTCTGAATTTCAAGTCATAAGTATTCAAACTTTTATCATATACAGAGATTTAATGGAAAACGGGACTGATTTAAAGATATAATTATTGAGATTGAATAATGGTGGTTAATATAAAAAATAGAGTTTAAGAAATTCTATTAGAATAATGGAATTTTATGGGAAAATACAATACCCATAACATTATATAATATTTGTTTGGTTGAATACATTAATAAGATACTAAATGAGATATCTTATAGCATGTTAATTCATTTTGATTTTAAAAAAAAATCGGTAGAGAATATGAATGTTGTAGGTTTTTTATTAACAAGAGTTTATCCATATCATTGGGGAAAACATTTACTAAAGAACCATGGACTTTTAATCTAGTTTATGACTCATACCTATAAGTTTTTAGAAGTATTTCCAATATCCATTTTGATTCCAGTTAAAGGTAAAGTGTGAATGTTGAATTTAAGAAATGTTTTATTATAGGGTATGGTGGTTAAGGATTTATATCTTTACTTTGAGTTAATGATCTATGAAAGGTAGTTAGAAGATGTATATAATAATTATTTTCACCTGGATTTATATGTGATATTACAATATGGAGTTTCTAATGAAATTACATGTATACCCAAACAGAACCCATAATTCACATCCACTAACCACATAAATTTTCCTTAATTAAAAAGTAATGAAAACATTAACTGTTGCTATTTATTTATTTATATGTAATTTTTTACATATTATTAATGATAAATATCATTAAAATTTAATATTGAGAATAATATTCAATCTTAGTATTATTCAAAATATTTAGATACCAATATTCAAAATTACTTGTAATCCAAGATAGAATAGATATACATATGTAATAAAAGATATTTGAAAGTTATATAGATTCAAATCAAATCAACAAAACATTCATTACTATTTGGAAAAAGAAAAAAAATATAAAAAAGTGATCAATAATTGTAATGTTTTTGAAACATATCTTATGGTGTTTGAGTCATGGAATTTTCTTTTATCCCTAGGAGAACACATCACAATTTTGATTTATGAAATCCACATACAACTGTTGTTCTTACAAAGACATGAATGCACAGATCAGTGTTGTTCTTGGGTCTTCCTCTATACCATGATTTAATTGGGTAAACTCATCAATTGTAGTGGATACGCCCTCTTCTAGCACTAGAGGGGTGCTATCCATATCCCTTCATCATTTGAAACACAAGGTTCATAAGTAGGGGGTGAATCTGTAAGAACTATAATTTTGATAGTGGTATTAGTACCTGATCTGGGAGGAGTGTAATCCTTGATGAGGGGTTCTTGTTTTATAGAGACCATGTCAATGAAGGATTATTCATGAATACATTATTATTTTTTACCATAATTCCCACATTTGATATTAAAAAGATGGTGTCTAGTAGACTTACACTGAGTTAACCTTGCCTTTTGAAACATACAACAATGTCATGGATCAGTGGTTATGGGGAAGATCCCTTGGTATTCCATAGAAGTTGGGATTTTTGGTACTATATGGTCATATCCCATATAGTATTATGAGGTTATCTACAATAACTCCTTTTTTCTTGGATATTATAAAGAAAATCCCGAGTTTGGGGGTTTTGGGCATTAACCAATGGATTGGAAGAATGAATATTTATTTAAAATATTCTCATAAATTATTTGAAGCAGTTGAAAGGTTTTTGGGGGAACTGATATTCTCAAACCCATCATTCTGGATTTTTTTCTCCCTTTTTAATACCCCACATCCAGGTAGTGGGTCTCATGTGAGTTGAAGGGAGAAGTGTCACCTTATAGTACATCCACTCGACCATCAAGGGAGTATTTAAGGAACTGATGATATGAAGAAGGGGCCACTACTTTCATATGGATCTAGGGCCTTCCCAAAAGGGAATCATAGGTCATATCCTATGATACTACCATAAATTAAATTCTTTCTAAAAATATGATGAACTAATACTTCATCCAAATCTTACCATGTGGTTTATTCTCACTTTTGTTGTACCTCTATTTTTTTGGTTAGAGGGAGTCAGATTGACTATTATGAGACCCATATTTTAGAGCATCTAGTTTGGGATGAGATTGATCCTAGAGATAGTATCAACTTGGGAGTAATATATTTCCACACCATTAAACTTGATTGTTATATAAAATGGGCATATGTGACCCTGAATGGTGGCACCCTCATCATCCTCGAAAAAGGAAACAACAGCTTGGAATTATTCCTGATCAGCTTCTTCTACATGGTAGGACTTAGCGGTAGCTAACACAGTATAAAAATATTAAGCAAACTTAAAGGCCTTAATAAGGTCCTCATGCATGTATTTTGATAGATAGAGTTCATCGAGGATCTAGAGTCTTTCTGGAATACCATTTAGGTGCTTCAAAACATCATATTTCTAAGGAAGGGGCATGTTCTTGATTTTTAGTGGTCACTCATTAATAAGAAGCATAGTTGGTGCTACTAAATGAGGATTTGGGGATTAAAAAATTTTGGTTGTATTTTTTTACTAACTTTATGGTTTAGGTTGATCACTAGATAACTGTGTTTGGGCCCTAGGCAGTCACGACTGATCATGATGCTGTTATGATTGATTTTCATGATCGACCAATACAGTTGTCTATAGAGGCATACCTGATAGAGAATATTTATAGGAATATGCCTGTTAATCTCTATGTGAGTCTTATTTTTATATTCTTAATGGCATGAATAGCCTCTTTGAAACATTTTCTTAGATGTCCTTCCTATTTCTATGATGCCCATTCCTCCTTCGGTGGCATCAGCCAGCAGTGCCTAAGGGGGTCATGCGATCTTCCTCAATGTTGAGTACAATACAATGGTCTACCAATATAATGTTGTTTATAGAGGCATACTCATGTTCTTCATCAGTTGAATATTCTTTGATGGAAAAAATTCTAAGAGTCTCCCCCAATTTGGGAGCCTTTAATTCACCAAGACTACAGGTCAACATTCTAAATGGTATGGGATTTTAATTGGCAGGGTTTTATTGATTCCTATTTCTATGAGATTTAGAATGTTTCAATACTAATGAGGTGGTAAAAGTAGTCATGGAAAACATAATGGGTTTTGGATTTCTCAAAATAGAACAGATACTAACTTGGACATGCAAGAATATCTTTTGGGCTATCCAGTCATTGTAATGATGTGTACCCATGCTCGGCACCTACTTCCATTCATCAGAGTCCTCATTACTGCTATATAGGTTGGTAGAGACATGTACTACCTATGTTATGACATCACCAAGTGTGACTTTTCCACAATACACTTGGCCCTAGATCTAATATTTAAAGATAAAGAACTCCTTAATGTGTTTCCTGAGGATCCTATGGTATGGAAAAAATTTGGTGTGATCAACAAGGTTATATTCCTTATGACTTATGTATTATGGAAGCTTCATGATTTTATTTTCCATGTCATAGATGAAATAACCTGGGACCTATGCTTCCGTGAAGGAGTTGGTAATATTCTTACACTCTACAAAAGGATCCCTAAGTGTCTAACCCTGATGAGGGACTTAAGAAATATTTTCATAGATAGGCTATGCCTGATGAGGCTATAGATGGAGAGGTCTAACTGAATGTCAAGGAATGTCTAGCTAGTGAGACCTATCTAGCAGAGGTACCTGAAGGTGGACTAGCTGTGGGACCTCAGCCTTTACAATGGTAGCTATTTCCATCTTCACAAGATTTTTCCCAAGATCTTGAAGATTTAATGGGCATGAACATTGTCTATTTTATTTTAAATATTCTTCTAGGTACTAATATCATTTGAAAAATTATCATAACCCACCCATTTATCTTAGAGAGATGAGGGTAGAGATAGATTCATCTTGGACATTCTCCATGCACATATTCAGTAGTTCTTCTTGGTAAGGATACATGTTAAGGGAGTCTGTGAGACCCTTCCACAGAGAAATGAATCAAATAACTCACTCATTATAAATATTCATACATTTGGAGAGGTTAGCAATTTCATTCTTGTGTATGGTGGAATTAAATTGGTAGAGGAACTACCTATGAAAATTTTCCCAATAGGAAAAGTCCCTAGAAGTATCTTCCTGATAAAAGAAGGTCCTTTCATGTTTGTACGAAGTAGTGAATATTAGTGGATTTCTATTGATCTAGTGTCCCAAGTATCGGGTCTCACCTCGAGTTGAAGTGGGACAAGTGTTGTAGAGGATCACCAATATCATTTAATAGGGTGTAGCTCAGATTTATAAATTTTGAAGGTGGGAACATCTCATCTACCCATGTCAGATATGAATTCTTCATTATAAGGATCACATATTGTTTCATTTCTAGATCCTCAAGGAAAGTGATGGGAGTGACTATCATGTCTTTTTTGAGGGTTGGTGGTCATCAATTCCCTGACTGATGTGTTGGACTATGAGGTGTAACAGTCATAATACCAAATAGGGAAATCATTCTATTCAAGAAGATTAGGTGGGTCATATCTTAGTCACTTTCTAGCACCACAAACCTCTACCCTGATCGGATGTGAAGGACCACCTACCTCTTCTCTGGGTTCTTAGTCGAGGAGAACTAGCTAATAAGCTATAGGGACAAGGTCTCCTATGTAATTGTATCACCCTTGGAATCATTCGATGATGATCACAACAACGACCTTCTTATATCCTTCGATCTCTTGGAGAAAATAGAACAAACTAGCATCTGACTCAGTTTCTGATGCAGGCTAGATGGGCCAATGATTTTAGCATCTCCCTTGTCTTTGTAAATATATGAATGGGTGGGTGGCACAAGATCATTAGGGGGACTCCTGATACATAATATCTTCCTCTTCGAGTGGGCGTGAGCACCCACCGAAGGGTTTTCCTAATACTACATCTCCCATTAGGGTATATTTTCTCCATCCCATCCCATGTTTTTAGACTATTTTATCTAACCATCCATGGTATTAATTGTGACAGTGTTTATGGTAGGAGTTGTTGGAGTAAAATTTTATCCATCGATAGGATAGATGGTTTGGTGATCTTGTTGTTTCCTTAGAAGGTGGTTGAAGTGGAGGGTAGTGTACTACCCCAAAACATTATTTTCACATGGGGAGATGCCTCAGGCATGATTCTCTAAAGCATGGTGATTATATTGGTGTTTTTCCACAAAAAATTCTGGCGGTATCTATATGAATTGGGGAGCTGATCCACTAGGAACTACTGACAAATTGAATTAATATTCTCAAGGATCCATGAGTAAACTAGTCAGAGATCTCAAAGGTAGAAATAAATTGCCCAAATATTTTGGTAGAGACATAAGGACAGGCCCTCGGTGAGACATTCTGAGATAGTAAATCACTAGGTTTTAGGTGGCTATAACATAAATAGTAATTGGTTAGTGGATAAGATTTACCACAAAACTTCCTCCCACTGTTCATTTAAGGTGGAATCCTGCTCTTGATCACCCCAATATCCAATTTTTGATGGCTAGGAAACTAGGGGTGTTAGTGATGAGGACCTACTCTTCTATTGATTTTCTAGTAGAGTAAATGCTACAAAGGCCAAAGGCCCCTAGAACAATGGTGTTTCCTCTTGAGGCGGGGATAGTTTCATGACCATATACTTATAGGATGGGATATCTGTAGACTCTTGCTTATCAGTAAAGAAATCATCTCTCTATGGCTCAGTAGAGTGTTCACCATCATATGAGGGTACTAATCTAGATCACAAAGTCATTCTTACTTCCAAGGTGGAGGTTAAGAGGTGGGATGCTAATGGAGGTAGATATGGTTATAATGTGATCCCCAAGAAAGATTCTATAATATCCTTCACATTAAAGTACCTACAGAGGGATCTAGGTACATTATGGACCTTGTATTTAGGAATTGTTAGCATTAGTCGACAAGCTTCTTCCCTTTGTTCTAATGGTAGTGTTGGAAGTTTTTTTAGATCTTTCTATCACCTTAGAGTTTGAGAGGTTTATTGTGATGTGATGTTTCCCCTATTCCTATCTCAGGTGGTGTAGAATCTCCCCAAGTGAAAGCCCCTAAAGGTTGTGATGATACCTTATGTGCGTGCTATGGTCGACGTCATGGGCATAGACCCATGTTGGTAGTTTATTCTCTTACCCTAGGATAGATCTTCATGCTAGTGGAAGTCTTCATCATAGGGAGTACCTCTATACTAGTTGATAGTGTTGTGGGGAATACCTTACAGGTAATTTTCTTCATCGTAGAGTGACCCATGATATGTTTTAGTGGTTCCCATGATAAAGAGAGTTAACCCAACCTACCTCGTGAGTGACTGAGATCTCGATCCCAACCAGGTGAAAAAGATTCCTTGATCAATAGTTGTGAGAGTGGGGTGAGGTATTTCAGTGGTGAAATGGGCCAATGGAGTTAAGGAAGATACCTAATGTTAGGTATAGTTTGTGACCTCCCCCCAGCATCGATGACAGGTGTTCTGGACCGGGGCCCGTAGAGTAGGGGAAAGGTTGGGTCACTCACTAGCCTATTGAATTGGCCATAATTGTCAATGTGGCTTTATAGGAGCCATATTAGGTGAATCTAGAGTGTAATTAGCTACTGGTTATACCTAAAAATCCCATACCTCCTTGGAATAGGGGAGAGAGACATTAGAACATTCTTAGGGGAGGCTCCCAAAATAATTTTTCATACAGATTGGAGGTTTCTTCCCCCTACATGACCCTTGGGGGAAATATAATCAATGATATGTAAATGCTTCCAAGTCCATACATGCCTTGTCCTTGGTTAGGATGAACCCTTCCTATTCGAATAGATGATTTAGGGTATTGATAACCCTCTGTTGAATAACTTTAGAGGGGGAGATGGGGAAAGGGTTCTAGGTAGCTATGGAAGTGGTGGCCGACATGGAAGAAGTTTAATTGTGTAAGTTTGTTATGCCATTAGTTCTACTTCCCCCACTCCTATTAGTGATGGGTCATTGAATTTTTTTGGAATCTTGAGCCATGTATCATGAATGAATTTAGTTTTCAGTATAGTTTTGATTAAAGTTGTACCCAACATTCCAACAAAATCCATTATTTTTAAGACGATTGAAGATGGAGGAAGAATCTATGCAAAAAATTTCCCAGACCGGAGATTCCCAATGTCACTCCTTTTCCCATGGTTGTAGGAGAATAATGTCATGTTAGGCCCACCATGTTGGTTTGATGAGCCAAGCACTAAATTTATGGATCTGGTGACATAAAGATCTAGTGGTTTCCAATGTTACTAGTCTACCCATGGCCAAAGAAGAAGAGATTCATGTTGATTTCACCATTTTTCTGAATCTTTGAACCATGGATGAACACCATGTGTGGTGGTGCACTCTTTTCCCCTTATTTACCCTTATGAAATGGTTTAATTTCATAGGTTGGTTGAGCCTTCTCTAGGGTGTCTAGTTGGTTTCCCCACATTCTTTCTTTCCAAAGGAGGGTGGCCTCTACCACCAAGGTTGGTTGTATTGGATCGTTGATTAAAATGGGATGATGGGATGTTGGTTTCTCCTTCCATGGATTCCTCCTTGGAGCTTGATTCATAGTTCGATTATCCCTTATAGATTTAAGTCATGTTCATGAAGCTCATTCCCAGTACCATTTCAAGGTAGACACCGATTAATTATAATTCTTCTTCCACGAAAGAGTAGTTACCTATGGTCTTATCTAATGGTGATTTTGGACACATATGGACATTAGTAGAAGTTGGGTGTGTTGGTCACTTTTAAAGTCTTCCTATTTTAAAGTTGATGAAATATTAAGTATGAGGAATCTTAGGCAGGGAACCCAAGGCATCTCATGTCTATCACGAGGTAATTTTTTCTAAGGGAATAAGACTTATGAGTCTTTTTACCTCCGGAATCTCATGTTTATTTCATGAGTTAGAGATTCTAGATTATCTAATAGGGGAAAAATTTAATTTCTTATGGGGAAATTCTGGTCGCAGGTTTAATATCTTATAGGGATATGTTGGTCACAATTTTACCTTCTTATGGGGATAATTTTTTCACGAGTTTAACAAATTGTGGGGATAGGTTGGTCATAGGTTTAACATCTTATGGGGATAGGTTAGTCACAAGTTTAACATATTTTGGGGGTAGTTTGGTCACATGTTTAACATCTTGTGGGGAATGGTTGGTCATAGGTTTAACATCTTATGGGGACATGTTGGTTATAGATTTAACATCTTATAGTGATAGGTTTATGGGATGATTGTGTCCTAGGGGGAGATGATCATACTTCATAGTTACATCCTTCCAAGGGGAATGCATGTAGATTTAATGGTGATATTGAGGGGTCAGGATTAAAACTTAGGGTGGTATTCTGAGTGTGTCAGGATTGAATCTCAGGGAGGTGTCCTACATACCCTATTAAGATATAAGTATCAAAACCCACATAGTTTTATTCCATTGTTTAAGGTCATATGACATGAATAAGCCATTCAATTTATCATAATGTGGTAAGGATGATCATGTAACAAAAGGAGATATAATAAGGGGTAGTTTGGAGCTTATGCATATAAGTTTACTTGGTGTTGGGGTTCTCATCCCATGGAGGTGTGAGGTTTTCATATATGGGATGACCTAGTGTTGGGGTTTCATCCCATGATGATTAAACATGGGGAATCATATGTTTATCACATAGGGTAGGAGGTGTGGTTTCATACCATTCCATTCATACATGAAGTATACAATGTTCACTACACATGGTAGGTATAAATTTTAATATCATGTATTGAGGAAATTTTCATGACTTCTAACATCAAGTGGATATAACGTTAATCTATGTAGTTTTACATCATGCATCTCATATGTTGAAAAAATCTACATCTAAGAGACCATTTTAAAGTAAGAGAGGAGGATATGACATTATACCTCCCTAACAGGAAAGGTGGATAGTTTCCCTAGATGATTCCACCTTTAGGGACTACATATCTATTAAAAATATGTATATGGGTAGCGCATGGCGTAAGCACTTCTTTGGTGAAGTGAAAAATGGGTATTATAACATTGGGGTACCTATTCTTAGGGGAAATAGGTGATAAGACTTTATAGACCATGATTGAATCAAAGAGGACATACATGAGGGTTGATGATATGGGTTGCATTAGAGATCAAAGAATTGGTGGACCTGATTGAAGTAGGTGTAGGGAACCTAAGAATTCAACTCACACACAACCATGTTTGGTGGAAGGAATCATTAGTTCAGGTACCTGGAAGTTGTTCTTTGAAACTCTAATTTTTTTTGCACAGGTTGAGTTGCCTAAACCGTAGGCTCTAGAACAATGAAAATAAATGTATTTTGGAGGGATATGTTTTCAAAACTTATGGAATCATGTGAATATTAAGGTTGTGTAAAGGTAGATCATCTTATGCACACCAAACTAGATTTTAAGTGAGGTTGCATGATGAAATCTCAAATATGATAAAAGACAATTTGGGGCCCATGTGAGGTCAGTTGTGTAATTTCTCTACCTTAGGTGATCCATTGGGGAATGTAGTTTCATGATGTTGCAAAATAAGGGGTTATATGAGTGAGAGCTGATGCTTTAACTTCCAATGGTCTACCCTTTAAATGTGTTGGGGTAGTGATGCTCTATTTATATCCAAAATGGATAGCTTCAGTCATGAAACTCTACATGTATCACTCTAAATAGTTTCATACTCTCCATTCCTTTTCCATCGGGGTAGGTTCACATAGTGTTGTGGTTCAAAGATGCCCTTATCATGAAAATAGTTTTTCACACAAATGTAAGGTTTGTGCACCTGGGTATAATGTTGTGTGTCTCTTCATTTTCATATACATTCCCTTTTAGAGTGCTCATGAAACTTGGTATCTTAGACATATCCTTTTTCACAAAAGTTAGTTGTTTTCTAAAATAGAGATTTTTTTTCAATTTCTTACAGTTCTGAATTCTTACCCCTTAGCTCTGAGATGGTCCTTTGATCAAATTGTGCCCTATTTTAGAGAAAAACCACCTCTCAAGGGTGGATACACATTTTCTACACCTATAGTTTCTTCATTTAATTACATATTCAGTGATTATAAATATGATGAGTTCATCCTGGATAAAAGTATACCAAAACATTGAGATAGTTGATCACATATTCTATGGGGAATTTTAAAGTGGGGATTTATAGGATTGAGGAGAAGAGAAAGGGTAAACACTTTATCCAAAGTCCATATGAGCTTGAGGTGGCTATGTGATTTTAATTTATTTTTTATAATTTTCTAGATCTTTTTTATATGTAAATTTTAATACCATCTTTCTACTCCTTATGCCTTATTATTTTTGATGATAAGATAAGAACATGGATAATAGGATCATAATTATTAGACACCAAGGATTAGAAACTTGATAAAAATTGTGTTTGAACCTTATAAAAACACTTGTGTTATGTTTTTTCTATATCTCTATATCTCACCATCACTTAATTTCATTTATGTTCATATGTAATAATTGACGACAGGGAAATTATTTAAGAGTCGGTGTTTTGGTAACCAATAATTCAACCCTCTATCAATGATGATATACTATCTCATGGGTCTATCAGATATTGTATGGGGTGTTATTCTAACATTTTTTACTCCTATAATATTAGTATAGATGTTGTTTGGAAGTTTCTACTCTCATGATATGGTAAAGATGTTGGTTTAAAGAGCCACATTCAAGAAATAGTAAGGATTTAAATCAAGAGTTTCATTCCCAACATGGTTGGATCAACAAATAAAAATAATTTATTTCCCTTGATATGTGTTCCCTATTTATGAATACCTATAAAAAAATATTGAAAATGGTAATTTAGATGCCTCATTTTCCTATTGTGTAACTAGATTCAGGTTATTCGTTATTTGGATTAGACATTCCCTTATTTTGTCTGCTTCTTTGATTTGTGTGTTTTCATTTAGTGGAATTTCTAATAAAGAGTTCAATTGATTGTAATATATTATATATTAAACTTGTTTTCTAGAAACAAAAAATTTGGTTGATTTTTTTGTGGGCATGTAAACTTGGGTCCTAAAAGCTAGTATTATATCTATATATATACAGTTATACATGGTATGGGATAAATGTTTCTCGAGTATGTAGAAATAATATAATAATATTTTAATTATGATGTATGGAATTCTATATGCACATATGATGGTATCCTTTGGCAGAGTACATTGGAATCAGAGTGAGAAATCTTTAGGTTTCATATTTCTCTTTGGTTTTGTTTCATTATTTTAATATTCTTGTGCCAAAGTATTGATATGAATGTGGTATGCTTCAGTTTCATTGAATATATAGTTTTTTCTTAAATATTTTTAGTGAAATTAGGTAATTAAATTGGGTATGAGTGTAATGTTTTGGAATTGTTAATGTACCCAGGAATAGGGGATGTAGTCGGTCAGTTGGTTAAAGATAAACCTCAAGTTATCATTGAGTTTAAATTATAGAATGATTAGGTAAACAAATCTAAATTTTTATATTTGGGTATTCTATAATTATTAAGAGTTTATATGTGGTTTTTTAGAAATTATTAAAATAAATTATTAGTTTCTATTGTATTTTTAAATGATTGTATTGAGTTATGAATATATTTTCTTGACAAGTTCATTAGTCAATAGGATTATTTTTTAGTAAAGTAGTTTTAGTTTTACTATTTCAACTAGATGATCAATATTGGGTTGTTTTTGGGTGGTGGAGGACATTTTGATCAATTTTTGGAAGTACTTGGGTAGTGAAGTTCTAGTTTCTTCAATATCGACTGGTGTATGCATGAAACTAGGAGCATAATTAACTAAGCGATAAGGAATATTCTCAAAATATTCGGTTCATGTATTGAACTATGATTAGTTGGAGGATTTATGATTTTACTATAAATATATGGTCCTCGAATATGATATAAATAAATGAATCATAAAATTTTCTATTTTATTGACTAGTGATTAGAGATAAATTAAAACTTGAGAGTTTATGTCCTATATATATTAGTTGATTTTAGTGTTTCTTAGTGAATTCATGATATATTAGGATCCACATTATTTCCTTATGTTTTGAAGTGTGTGTGGTTATTTCCATTATTTATTATATCTTTATTATTTTTAATTTTTTATGATTTGGTTGTTAAATTTAGAGAATGGTGAGGGCTCTCACTCATATGATCTATTATCATTTTCTTTTATATATATTAACTTGTTTATATGTTATAATTCTAGAGGATGATCTATGTGTTGGGGAATAATAATTTCTATTAGATCCATTAGTTTCTATTAAGTAGTTTTCTATGATATTTGAAGTCATAATCAGACGCTATGAAGTTGTAATAAGAAAGGATTTTGTTTTTTAGAATATGTATATAAAGGATTATTTATATTAAAGAGACTGGAATTTTCTATTATCTAAATTCAATCCATAGATGTTTGAGAAAGGTGAATGGATTAAGATTTTTTAAAAGGTACTTGGTGTTGTTTGGATGGTGTTAATATAAAATGTTTATTTCAATATCCAATATATGAAAACAAAAATTAAACTAATGTCTACTCTTACAAGAATACACAATAAGCCTACCATTATGAACAATTTTTTTAAATACTCTTTATTCTAAAGGTGATTCAAAGAAAGGAAATTTTTGATCATATGAATGTATTTAATATGATTATAATCCTATTGTAAAATTTTTACGTTAAATTTAGAAGTGGAGTGTGGGAATTTATTATATTATTGGTATTTTTAGAATCTTGGGATGAAATTATAAGTTAGTATTTGAGAATGTCTACGATCTAATTCTAAATGAAGAGATCAAATGAAATAAATTCCATAAATATACTAGCACAATATATATTATGGAGAGTTGAGTATGTAAATCTTAATATAGAATTCAAAAATAGTGAAGTATTCAAGTGAAAGGAATCAAGGTAAATCGATATACCTAGGTCTTGTATGCTGGTAGTGTGGAAAGAAAGAAAAATTAAAGAAATATTGTAAACATTAGAAGGTAAATTTAAAAGGATCACCCACAAATATTGAAACTAAGAAATATGGTAGTAGTTTACTCTGGAGTGTTAATAGTAAATGGGAGTCATGTTCTAGGATCATCATTTTATTCTATATCAGAGAGTGGATGAATGGAAAATTATATATTTAAAAGTTTTGAAAAAGTAAATCTAGATAATAATTAAGCTCTTGATATTGAAGGGAAAGGTAATGTGGAAATTTTGGTGAATAATGGTTAATTCCTCAAAATTCATGGGTCTAGACACATACTGGGATTAATATTTTTTTTATTTTCATAGGTTAGCTTGATTATGTGGGGTTTTCATGAAATTTATGGATGTAGTGTGGAAAATCACATAAGATTCCATGGAAGTGGAAAAAGGAGTGAAAGATGATAAATTATATCTGAATATGATATCAAATTATTCAATGATTGTTAGTTCTATCATAGATTCATAGTTTTTTAATTATTATCTTGTTTACATGAATAATAAATGAATGATATTCTTAGTGTGTCTATAAAAATGTATAGGAAAAAATCCAATATGTTCTTATGGAGGATCATTATACTATGTTACCTTTATTGATGATCTTTCATGGAAAGTATGGGTGTAATTTCTGAATTTCAAGTCATAAGTATTCAAACTTTTATCATATACAGAGATTTAATGGAAAACGGGACTGATTTAAAGATATAATTATTGAGATTGAATAATGGTGGTTAATATAAAAAATAGAGTTTAAGAAATTCTATTAGAATAATGGAATTTTATGGGACAATACAATACCCATAACATTATAGAATATTTGTTTGGTTGAATACATTAATAAGATACTAAATGAGATATCTTATAGCATGTTAATTCATTTTGATTTTAAAAAAAAATCGGTAGAGAATATGAATGTTGTAGGTTTTTTATTAACAAGAGTTTATCCATATCATTGGGGAAAACATTTCCTAAAGAACCATGGACTTTTAATCTAGTTTATGACTCATACCTATAAGTTTTTAGAAGTATTTCCAATATCCATTTTGATTCCAGTTAAAGGTAAAGTGTGAATGTTGAATTTAAGAAATGTTTTATTATAGGGTATGGTGGTTAAGGATTTATATCTTTACTTTGAGTTAATGATCTATGAAAGGTAGTTAGAAGATTTATTATTATCATAAATGAAAGTATTCTATAAAAATATTTAAATTTATAAAAAATAGTTGATAATAAATAATCAATAGATCATGTTCAAGTGAAGCTAAATTTTTCAGATATACAAGAAAGTTCAAGGAGTAATGAAATTCTAAAGGCACTGGAAAATTTGGATAGAATTAAAGTTGGTAGAAATTTGGAGGTTCCAATAAGAATAAATGTATTAAATGTTAAAATATTATTGAAGCATGGATGGGTTTTCCAAAATGTGCAATTGACCCTCATATTAAATTAATATGGTATACTAGGGTTAGATAGTGGGCGTAAAGGTTTGAATCAAATTTACAGAACTTACTTCAAACAAATGGTAGAGAAATAAAAATATCATAAGTGGTTAAATGTTTGAATAACTCAAAATTTTGTGAGTTATCAATAAAATATGAGATGAATTCCTTTCAGGTAAAAAAACATTAGAACTATAATATATACCATTATAAACGATATCACTTATGAATAAGTGGGTTTACCATATAATAGAATAAACATTTGGTTAGAAACAATATGAAGAAATGATATTTAAAAAATAATTTCAAAAATGATGGAATATATTTCAGTGAAATTTTCTATTTTTTGTTGAAAAATATAATTATCTATATTTTACTTTGAATAGTTTCATGATAAGGTCTATATCTTGAATAATTATAAGTGAATATGAA
The DNA here is from genome assembly GCA_963277665.1 of Viscum album. Taxonomy (NCBI): domain Eukaryota; kingdom Viridiplantae; phylum Streptophyta; class Magnoliopsida; order Santalales; family Viscaceae; genus Viscum; species Viscum album. The sequence continues at coordinate 458,580,666 of OY728136.1, forward strand.
ATACCATCATGGGTATTTGAGGAAGAAATTTACATGGATAAATTACAATGGTTCCATTAATCTAAAAATAATAATATGATGTCTAATTTTAAATAGAGTTTATATGGTATGAAACAATTATCTATGAATTAAAAAAAGAGGCTTAAGGAATTTATGATGAAATTTGTTTATCTATTGTAATGTTGATCATTATTTCTATTGTAGGGTGTTTAATGATAGTTATTTTATTATTCTTATCTTGTTTGAAGATTATATTCTCCTGTTAGGTCTGATATAAATTATATAGTAAATATGAAGTATTATTTGGCTGAAACATTTGAGATGAAATACCTTGGTGAAGAAAATTGAGTTTTGGGGATTAGTTTCAATAAAATTTATAGATTATAAATTTGATGTTATCTTAGTATTACAACATTGAAAAGGGTTTTAATGGTTTATAATTCCAATATGAAAACTTATTTACACCTCATTGGACAATCACATCAAGTTGTTGAAAGATAAGTTACCTAATAGAAATTATGAATCTAAGTGCATGTTAAGAAAACTATATATATTTGAGGTAGGAAGCTTTATATTTATCATGGTTTATACAAGGCCTGTTATTTCTCATTATTTTTTAGATTTCATTAGGTTCATATAAAATCTATTAAGGAATATAGGGAATCTATGAAGGGGATACTATGAAATCTCAAAGAGATTATTTTTTATCTTTATGTTTCTAATAGATGAACCATTATAAGGATATATAGATGAAAAATTTGGAGTCTATATTGATAATATGAAGAGTTCTTCACACCGTGTGTTAACTTATAGAGGAATGATAGTCAACATTTTATTACTATGATAACTAGTAGTAATACTTTAAATGCAAAAAGTAGAGTATGTTGTGAAAATTAAGGTAAGGATAAGATGATCAAAATAAAGTGCTTTTTTGATGAAAATTATAAGGAATCTGAAAATAAAATGTTACTTTCTGATAGATGGAGTGTAATATATATTTATTAGAATAATTTTTTCAATGAATCATATTCATAGAAAATATTACTTTATCTATATTCTTCTGTAATATGAAGTGTTGGAACTATAAAAGTTTTATAGGAGTGAAAATATGAAATATGTATTAACAATGGTAATAGTCTAGGAAAGTATGGGTCATTGTTGTACCTCATCTAGATGTGCATGAATAGAGGTTTCTATGATCACTATAAATCATAAGGTTCAAAGATAGATATTCTTTAATTAGTGGTTGAGTGGGAAGTCCTTGAAATAGTATTTAAGTGAGAGATTATTAAGGTGAGTATCTAATTTCTCAATAGGATAATTGTTTGGTGGGAGAATTATTTGGTGGAGAAATTGAGGTTTTATTGTTACAACTAGATGATCAATATTGGGAAACTATTGGGTAGTGGGGATGTTATAATAAATTAAAGGAAGTAGTTTGACAATGGATTCTAGTTTCAAAATATCGGAAAATATATTGGTACAACTGGGAGAAAAAGTAACTAGGTGAAAAGGAATATTCTTTGAATTTTTGTTTTTATATTGATTAATTATTAGATGGAGGTTTTAAGGTTTACCTATAAATATTTATTCCCTATATTGGATGTAAATCAATTATACATCAAATATTTTTTCTCCATTATAGATTATTGTATCATTTATAACTAGAGAGATTTACTCTCTTATCTCTTATTTAACTTTAATTTTTCTCCATGGAAAAAGGGTATATCACAAACCACATCAATTCCTTATATTCCATTGTGTGTTTGGTTTTCTATGTTGTTTATCATATAATTTTATATTTACATTTTTGTTTTTCTATTAGTTGATACAAATCATTGTGAGGGTTCTCACATAAATACCTTATTATTATGTGCTTTTATATATCTAGACTAGTCTTCATGTTTTAATTTTAGAGGATCATCCCCATTTTAGTTTTTAAAAAGTTGGTTATTTAGGTGAGCATTTAGTTTCTTTTATAAATTTTTCATCTTGGGGAGTGGAAACTTTGGATATAGTTGTAAAAGTCACCTTTATATTAGGCTTAAGGTAAAAACACACTCTCATTTAGTGATTTTAGGTGTTATGTATTTCTTATAGGAGTTTTATGTGACAATTGTGGAAATTATTAATCAAATAGATAAATTCCACACCATTCATATTTTATAACTCATAGTCACATTTTTGCACATGATTTTATGAAAACTTGTAAAGATAGTTAAAATATGTATATTTAAGGGATTAATGGTTATAGGTATGATTTTAAAACCATGTTTATAAAATATATTTATATGGAAAAGTATATTTCGACTTTTTTTTATTCTTCATGTCATCCTAAAGTTTAGTTATAAATTAGATGCTTATGAAATTTTCAAAATGGATTATAAATGATAATTATATTTTAATTTTTAGGGGAATACCAATTTTGGGAGACATGTAACATTTAAAAATGTTATTTTTACCTAAATCACTTAGTTTCATATCATATGTGTGAGAAACTAGATTTTAAAATATGATGAAAGTTCATCTTAAAGGATTAAATCATTCTTTGACTTTAAAATTTTAAGAATTGAAATAATTATTTTTAAAAGTATAGGATCATGTGATATAAATGTTTTGACTAAAATTTAGAAAAAAATATATTTTTTAAATGAATAGTTTGAAACTAGTAATTATAAGTAGATTATTATGGAAATTTGAAATTATCCAAAAAAGGTTGATAACCATGGGTTTATGGTAATTTTGGTTGATTTTAATGACTGAGACATGATGACTCTCGGGATTTTGGTACATAGTTTTAAAGTAGTATATGGTGTTAATTAATTTTAAATTTTTTTTAATTTTATTTATAATTGTGACAAAGTATATGTGTTCCTTAATTGGATATTTAATATTGTGAGTATGGAATTATAATGTTTAGATTGGTTTTTTATCTTGTTAGCATGCTGGTTCAAGATATCAGAGTATCATGAGTTGGTATGATAGGGGAAGTTTAATTATATTTTTATTGTGAAATGAGTGTGTGTGAAAACAATTAGGTCTTTTCTATATACATAGGTCATCTATCAATTGAACAGAGTGCTAAAAGGGAAGGAATGGTAGTGAATTTGTGAATATCTCATTTAGGTAAGGTAAGTATACTCTTTGATCAGTCTGTCATACTTAGGTTGATAGATGGATAGTGTTAATGAGTGACGGTTTTGATGAGTGTTAAACTATACTAAGTACTTATCCATAATAGGGTGTGATTTTAAAGAGATTATATTAACTTGAATAGAGAAATAAGTCTTTATAGTAAGGATCATATAGTTAGATGTGGTGAGTGAAGGAGAGACTTTTAACATCTAGTTTTTATCTATATTTAATGGGATTAAAAGAATGAGGGTTGGGATAGTTATAACACTCACCTTTTTAGTTAGTTTCCATAGGATTGGTTTGTAAAATACCTCGATTTAACATGTTAGTGGAATAAAGAGAATCATGTTTCCCATATATCAAGAGTAGAGTTTTTTTTTTAAATTTAATTCAGAATTAAGTTTTTGGTAATTAAGGATTATATTTGAGGATGATTTTGTAGATTTGGGGGGGAGGGGTAGTATAAATTTGGATTCCCAAAAATAAATATTCATGGTGTAATTTTATGAATATAGAAGTAGATAACACTAGGTACTTGGTGGGGGGTCAATAGGTACATGGTGGGGTGGGTAGGGATAGTGAGCCCAAGGATTCCACTAAGTGGACACTAGACCCCAACCAGGAGGCTAGTGGCCCACTGAGTACCTGATGTGTCCACATGGTACTCAATAATCCATGTAAATATTTGTTTTTAAATTTAAATTATCTATTTATTTTCAATAAAATCCATTTTTATCTCCCTTCTCTATAACCACTCAGGTTAAACAGTAGGCTGATCTCCCCTTCTCATCCATTTCCCCTCTCCACTTCTAATCCATCTAATGATCTATCTCTCCCCTGAACGATGGTACATCTATGTTATTGGTCTCTTATAAGTGTTGATATGGTAAAAATAATGTTTTATTGAATTATTTTTATTATGTTATGTGAATTTAAGACAAAATTCCTAAATTAATACTTTTTATTTGATTTTACAATTTTATATAAACATGGTTTAATTAAATGATGATATTATATGGGTTAATTTTGATAAGTATGAGGTAGTTATTCCCTTATGTATTAAACCATATATCATATGTTTTATGTGTGATGTAAATGTATTAAGGTTCATGATAAGAAAACACAATTAGGGATAAAGAGGATCCCAAATTTTGATATGACATAGAAGATTATAGGATTAAGAAAAGCATTCCTCACTAGACCCAATGATTTTAGGGTTACTCATAAACTATGGTTTAGAATAACTCGATAGGTTTCATTCCACCATGACTAAACCAGATCTCCAAAGACCTCAAGTATGCCTCTCCATTCTCCTAAGTATTCCAAATAGCATCGAAGGTTGAAGGTGTGACTGTGGGGTGAATATATTCTCTAATGTGCATACTGATAACCAACAAAAAATGAAAAATAATAATAGACAACTTAATAAAACACCAAGATTAAAGATAACAATATATCACATTCTCTATCATAATTCATATCTACAGTGTTATATGAGCCATACAGAGGCTAACTAGATCGCTTATAAACCAATAATTTATAGCCATACCCAAAATAACAACTCCAACATGACAACAAAGATCCAATATGACTAGTATAAAAATTCATAGACATATCACATGTTCATCCACTACACTTTCATCTAGATAAACACTGATCATAGGGACCTTTCCCTTGCACATATCATGATACATGAAGTTTATACACATCCTAGAGGGTCTGTGCATTGTGTGATAATATAATTAGTAGTCCACCACCAATGGTGTATCTAGATAATATTCACACATATTAAAATTAAAATGTATGAAAATTATAAATTAGAAAAACTTTTTTGATCATGTGCCCAATCAACCATGGGTGAGTGTCCTACCTACATTACCTAGTGTTGGTATGGGATGATGTTCCCATAGTTTGAACTCACTATAAGGGAGAATGATTCATAACCCGTCATCCTATACCAAATTAGTCATTACCATACCCAAAGCCTTATGATGAATTATACACAATCAAAACCATGATCATCTAATTAATCTCTATATTTTTGAGCTCAACAGCCCTAAATAATCTCATATATGGAGATCATACTTCCCCCAATATGTGATCAAAACCATCACCAAAAAACTATGGAAAAACTTAGTATTGTATCCATTCTTTGGTCTAATGATAAAAATCATCACCCAAAGACACTCATCTATAAAGGATTCCACTAATAATCTAATGGTGATAACTAACCTATGGGTCCCTCTATGTGTATATGACCCCAATGGTCTTATCCCTAATGGTAAGGGACATTACTAACATCTTATGACCATAAATCTACAAACCTCATTCTCCCCACCATTAGTGAATGATATATCACTATCAAACCATATCAGAATATCAAATTTCTACCTAGGTCCATACATCAAAACAATCACAAAAAAATTCATACTCAACTTACTAAAAAATCCTTTGGTTCATTGACCATTACATGAAACTTACTTAGAGTATCTTAACCCATAACCCCACCTAACCACACTATACTAACCTTAGGGTAGTCTCTTAAAATCATATGGTTCATATTCAGTCCTTTTCTTAGTCTCTCACATGAAACTATCCACACCCACCGATCACATTGTGAAATAAAAAACATATAATAATGAAAATATATTGGAACCACCTATTTGGAAGTTGTAGGACTCTATTTTTCAAAAAATTAAAGTTAATTTTGTCCCAATTTTAATGTTCCCCAAAATCTAAAAAAAATAACTGGAATTAATGATTCATGGAAAGAGATGAAAAAACGTCAATAAAATCATATAATAGTTACAAAAGGATTGATAACCTTACCCAAGATGACCCATGGGAAAAAATAAAATAATGATCCAATAAAACAATAAGGGAATGCCTCCCTTGGAGGAAGAGAATAAAAGGGTATAAGGGAAAAAGGATATGTGTCCCTTACCCTAGATAAATTTTGATCCCCTCATTTAATTAGGGTTTTAATGCTTAAACACATAATCAAAATCTCAAATAATCTATACTGGATATGGGTTATGGAATGACCACATGGTACATGGTGTAACAACCATACCTAGGGTCAACTTGAGGTGTGGCCCTATGTTGTAGGACAAAATGCACCAAACCATGGTAAAAATAGAAAAACATGACCACCTACTCCCTAGGTCATGCTATAAAGTGACCACCTTTATCATAACATAATGTTCTAATCAGTCAGGGATTCATGACACAACTATACCCCACTACGACATGACCAACACTGATACTAGATTTTTAATCTTACACACCCCCTCATCATGTCATAATTCCCTATTCTATGAAATGATCCTAGAATTGTATTATAATTTTCATCCTAATACCTGATCAAAACCTCAATACTAACTCTTGGCCTCTACCAAAACAACTAGTAACCTAAACTATCATATATACACATGGTCTTAATTAACATAGATTCAAAATTCCACACCTAAGCACCCAGATCATTGTAATCTCCCCACCAACAAAAAACTAATCCATGAGTTATCATTGACCAAACCATTAGATAACCCCAATCAAAACCGAAAAAAACCTACTTATCACATTCCTAAAACATAAAAATAGTGCCGAAAAGATCCTTCTATTCCCAATCACCCTGTTCAACTAATACTAAAGACTCCATTTTTGGGTACTCTCCACCATAGTAATCACCTACCTAGCCACACCATAACCAAACTTCCTGACCCAATAATGGTATCATACCTAACCATTATCCCCAAACTATAGTTACTAGTCATCAACCACACCATAACCACATATCATTCTTAATTCTAAAACCTCACCCCTCACTTGGTTGGTAAAATCAGACAAAACATATATATTTCACCATTATACATTAAGAAAAACCAAAATCAACATGACCTAAATGCACCTATAACCATTAATGGATCTCCAACCTACTCAAAAAATATTGGTTTTATCACATACAAATAACCCAAACACCAATATATAGATGTCATACCACACTAAAAATTCACACTCTGTGTCATCCACTACCCACACTACTTATCAAAATATCCTATACCATGACCTATGTATATAAAAAGAATCCATATAAAACCTACCAACACTACTCTTAGTCCTACTATTTATGCCTTCATTTGACCATATCTATTACCTCTATATGAATATGAGGTCATTTGGAATAACCTCTCTAGATATCCCATCTGCTCTGAAGCCCAAAACTTCTTAGGTGGTTGATGACACTAGTTAAAAATATTCCACACCTACCCACACAGATATAACTTGGAATATGACTTACCCTGAGGTGTAAAAGATGATCATCTTCTCTGACTGCCTTTTTAAGACCCCTTTACCCTCGATTCCAGGTATCCAAAGTTCCACTACCTATCCCACTTGACATTACTATCTGGTTGGGTACTTGATAATTATCCAAATTCCAATATGTTATCAATACTCGATTCACCTCTCTAGAGAATAAATCTCACTTGAAAATGTTCACATACACCTTGATAGCATGTCGAAGACCATCCTCAAAATTTTATACCTTAGTGATCCCATCTCCCACTACTGTTGACACAAAACACAACAAATCCATGAACTTAGAACATGATCTAGAATCAACATACCCCCTGCATCATATGAATAAAATAATTGGATTAGTCTACCCTTTATATATTTGTAAATAAATTCATGAAGAACCTCAAATCAAAGTATTTCCAATAAATACCAACATATCTTACATCCTTAAATTATACATCCTAGCAGAGTTTCACTATCCCCTTGAGCATGTACATCACTAGCATCACCCTCCTCCATAGAGGCGTCTCAATCTGATCAATGATGGCTTGAACTAACTTGATATATAACTCATCTACCTGGGGTATTCCCTTCCCCTAAAACAATAAAGGATTCCACAAATAGATCTCTATAGGAAGATTCACTATAAATGACTCAATTTATAGATTCCCCCAATTAATATTCTAGATAACCCATATTAAACTCTCACTCTACTAATAATTAAAAAACTACACTAGCTCAAATAGTTATCCAAATAAGCCTAATATCTTCTCATGCAGAACATGCTCATCTTTTCTCTCTGGGGCCCTAACTGGATCAATCCTTATTATAACTATATCGCTTCCCTTGGGGATCCCAATAGGTACATGCCTTGGAGCGTACCTATCTCGGTCTTCATAATGCTTCAATAGAGGTAGACAAGGTGACATATAACTAGAAATAAAATTCCATGATTGATGCATATATAATATTCCAAATATCATAATTATGAAGTATTTAACAATAATTATATTATACTAGACCATACACTTTTCTATCTACACGTAAGTCCCTGTACCATTTAGCCTTATCACCCCACCTACCCATTTTAGGTTAAGGAACCACACACAAACAAGAAAACCCCCATGTGCAAGATCCACTTACACTGAACCACTAGGAGTTAGAGGACCCTTTTAGCTAAATAGAATTCCACCAAGAATATATGTAAAAAAACTATATAGATTTTTTTATGCTTTAAATATATAAACCCATTTTTCAATAAGTCGGTAAACAAGAACACACAAGCAAACACATGTTAAGTGATCCCTATATACTTGAAATTATGCATGGATACATACACCCTCTTAACTCTATAGGACAATAGTCAACACATAAACCAAATAACCATCAATTACACATCATTTATACCAATAAATAAACTATAATACTAAAAACATAAAAAAACACCCTAAACCATGGTAATATGGGCGCCCCTAAAGATGAGTTAGCTACTCACCAAAATAAGGTGTGTTTCCAAGTATCATCCTTACAAAACCTATAGATCCATTTTTTCTAAAATAAAATCTTTAGAATCATTAATTTTAAAATCATAAAACACTTCAAACTTTACTTAAGTAAATTTGAATATTTTACTTAATCTTTATTCTTCTTATTTAACTTTCAAACCTCATTATTTTGGAAGGACTAATTTTGAACCTTGAACATTCTATAACATCGTGAATCTATAAGAACCTTTTCAACTAGAAGATCATTTGGAATATTTTGAGTTTTTTATAAGTGACATCTATGCTCGAAGATCATAGTGTTTATCATTACAAGTTTGTTACACTCAATTCCTATATATAAGAGACCAAGGCTTCAAGGGTTATTAGTATCTTATACTGGATCATTCCAAAGTGATAATTTTTGATACTTGATCACTACCTCTTTTTATTTTAGAGCTTATAATTTTTTTAGTTTTTAGTATGATCTTAGATATTTCATTTATGTGGGGTTTCATTGTAAAATCTCTAAGTTTATTATTGAAATAATTTTATTCCAATCATCTTGTGATCAAAGAGTTATGGGGATAGGAACTACTATTTCAAAACATTGTGTTTTAAGAAGTCCTAAGTATAAGGTCTTAGATGATTCTAATCTTCTAATTAAAGAGGATATATGGGAGAAGAACTTTCTACAACTCATTTTTTTAATAATTTTTGGGATATTAATTATTTCTTATGATTTTTTAACCTAGGAAGTCCAGGACTTTTGGAAATTTTAATGTTATATTTGGGTATCAATCCTCCTCCCAATTTGGGTAAAAATAGAAGAAGTTACTAGGATAAAAACTTAGATATATTTTAATAATATTGTTTAGGGTTATATAGATTTTCATCTAGTTCTTTGTCACATTGTTACATTCTATGTTATTCTTATTAAATTTACTTTATTTTATTCAGTTAAGTTTTATCTTTTGAATAGTTTACTTTTAAATGTGTTTATTAGTTGTTGTTGCTTTAATATTTTAGAACCCGTAACATCTAAAGTATGCTTACCTAGAGTGGAAATTATTGTTAAGTTTGTGAAAACTTAAATTTACCCCTATAGAGGTTTCCATACATGGATAACATAAAATCCAACCTAACATCCCAAATAAAAAAAATAACAACTTACTTTGATACCACTTTATAGAATCCCTAGCCTAGTTCACCTATATTGTGACCAAAGTAGAGTGCTACAAACCTCAGGAATGCCTCCCCATACACCAGAGTTTATTGATTAGTAGTGAAGTTCTAAGGTGTGATCATGGGGAGACTTTACCCTTTGATTCACATAATAATAATTAATAGCACAATTAAAATAATAATAGTCAAAATAATAAAATACTCCGATTATAGTTGATAACATCACATGTTATTGCATAATTCATATTTAAAATTGCATATAAAGTATAGAGAGGATAACTAGATCATTTATAGATTGATAATTTATAGACATACCAAAAATTATAAAATAACACCTCTAAAATGACACTAAGGATCCTCCTATTCTAGTTACAAAATCTATCAACATCTCTCCAATGCATCCACTACACCTCCAACTAGATACACATTAATTTAAAGGATCTTACTCTTTCTTTTAATGTGATATGAATTCTGTACATGTCCTATAGGTACTATTTATTGTGTGATTATAAAATCAGTAGAAACCCAATAACATTTTCTTTATATAGTATCCACATGCACATGACTATATAAAAATTAAAACATATGAGAATCATAAAATAAATAACCTTGTTTAACCTCATTGTCTATTAGTAATGAGTGAGATGCCTACCTTCTTTAACTAGTGTCACTATTATATGATGTACTCATAGTCTAAACTCACCCTAAGGTAGAACAATGAATTACCCATTATCTTATACCAAGTGAAAAATTCGTCATCATACCCAAATACTAGTGGTGAATGATGAATCATGAGAATCATGATCAACTAACCAATATCCTTATTCCCTTGCTCAATAGCTCTAACGAATCCCATATACGATGAGAATCCCACTCCTAACTAGTGATCATAATCACCACAAAAAACTGATGTAAAATCTCTATTCCATATCCCTCCTCCAATAAAATTATCAATATCATTAGCCTAAAACACTCATATATGGAGGATATTTCTAATTATATAATGGTAAATACCACCCTATGGGTCTCTTTGTGTTCACAAAACACTAATGACCTTAACCCCAATGGTGAGAGACATCACTAAAATCTTATGTCCACAACCTAGTAAAACTTGTCACCCTATCATTATTGAATGATATATCACTATCATATTTTACCTATAAATCAGATCACCACCTGATTTCACACATCACATCAATCACAAAAAACTTCATGCCCATGTTTCCAACTAAATCCATAGTCTATCAACTAACACATAACACTTAATTAGTTTATCTTAAACCATATACACACTTAACCATATCATAAACCCCCTAGGATGATCCCCTCGAATCTCGTGGACCATAACCAGTACCATTCCTAATTTTTCATGACCCTAGCCATTTCCATAAATTACAAAATGCAATAACATACATATAAAAAAGGAAATATATATGAAACACTTACATCTACCTTAAAAGTCTCTTATTATTGAATGTTGTAAGAATATTCAAACCCAATTGGTATATTCCCTAAAATATAAAAAATCCATATAAACATGGATTCTTGGATATAGATAAAGAAACAATGAGAAAACATGAAAATGGATGTAACAGGATCAACAGTCTTACCCATAATGACCCCTAGGAAAAGACAACATGGTTATTTAACAAGAAATAGAGGGAATCTCACCCTTGGTAGAAGATAATTTATTGGGACTGGGTAAAATGGATTTGTGTCCCTACCCATAATGAAATGAGGATCCCCTATTTTAATTTGGTTTTTAATACCATAAACACTTTTAATCAAAACCTAAAAAATGACACAAGATATGGTTTACAACATAACCACATGGGTCATGGTGCACACCCATACCTAGGGTCACATTGTGGCATAGAGCTACGTGTCATAGTGAAAAAGTTTCACCATGGAAGAACAATAAAAATCAACCACCTAGGTGATGGGTTGACACTATGGCATGACCACCTCAACTGTGATGTAATTCCTTAATCGTCCATGTATTCATGAAAGAACCACATATCTCTGAAGCATGACCAACACCTGCACCAAATTATTAATCTTATACATTCCCTTATCACTCTATAATTACTTATATTATAGTGTTCCCCTTGACCTACAACAAAATTTTTATCCGTAGACCTAGATGGAACCTCAACACTTGATCCCAGTCTCCACCAACATCTCTAACAACTCGAACCGGCTTATATATGCAAGGATGAGCTAAAATTGAACCCAAAATTCCCCAATTAAACATTTAAACCATTACATAATTTTCTAAGTTTTTCTAATACTAATTAAGTATAAAAACACTAAATTGGTATTTGGGTGGGGGAGAATAATTATGAGTAGACGAGTATCATCCCTCTTAAGTGTTAGAAAATTTTCTTGTATAGGTATATTTTTTATAGTGGTTTTGGTGGGTAATACCGTAATGTGTGGTGATTTAGTAAGTATATATGAATAGAATAAAGTGATTAAGTTCATCCCTAGAGACAATATTTGGTTATTCATTGAATAATTTAACTTGGTTATCTTTTTGAGGATCAACATTACTTGATATAAAGGTAATTCTATGTCCTTACCTATGTTTGGTGTTGCATGATGACCTTTCCTTTAGGTTTTATTGGTTAGTGGATGCGAAGATAATATTACATAGGTTTTAAAATCTCTTTTGATGGAATCTTTAGGTATATTAAGTAATGGTCCTTAAGTAAAAATCTCGATGTGGCTTGGATAACATAGGTGAGTATGCAATCAAAGGGTTGGTTGAGATGTTAGTTAAACCTTGGTTTTTTATATATGTTGAAGGCATTTTTGGTAAAGACTCTTGAGTATTTAAATAACTATGTGGGTGAGTATCTTGGGGTTGATGACATAGGTGAAAGTTATAATGGGTTCTTTTGGACTGAATGGGTTGGTCTTACTTATGAAATAGAATATTTGATGGGTTTAACTTGATACAAAGGGTGAGTTAGGGTTAGTAGGATTGTTATAGAATTCATACCATGGGTTTTGTTTAAAGTATATAGTTGATACAATAGGACATGTATGGGATGAATTTTTATATATATGGGAGTCAAGGAGATGGAACTTATAGTATATGTTTTAACTAAGAGCTAGGTTTTGATCCCAAGTGATATTTTGTTAGTTATCATAACTATATTGATGTAGAGTGCTTGTATATAGACACTAATCTCATAAAGGGTGTAATATTATAGAAATAGATGATGTTTCATGATCCTACACCATGGTAATCTTTTTTCCGAGTTTTATGTATCATGAACCACCCCTTAGTTATGCAACCACTTATGATGGATGTATGTTTATCCACTAACATGATACTATTTTTTCTAAGTATGGTGTGTCATTATCCACCCCTCAGTTGTGAAATATCTTCTAGAATATTTTTCATGATCCACCGTCATGATACACACTTCCCCATTGGTGGTTTAGCTTGATCTACCCCTTGTTTATACAATCTCTTCTAAGAAATTTGTCATGATTCGATGCAATGAAACTATCTTCTCTAAGTGTGGTATTTTATGATCTACCACTAAGAAATACAATATATTTTGTAATATATTTCATGGTCCACTATCTAGATATTCTCTCATTGAGTGTAGTGAATTATTATTGACCCATCTTTCATTATGCACTTATAGAGGCTCGAGTTTCAGCCTCATAGAACTTGAGGAATGATTCTCCAAATTTAAATTAAGAATGTTTGTTTGAGTATTGTAATGTTCTGATTAACACATGTTGGGTCATCTTGGTTATATATATTCCAATTTTTATAACTTTATATATCTTTTCATGAATATAATGATACATTTCAACATATATTAGAGGCCTTGTTAGTTGTTTACCACTATGATTTATTCTCACAATATCCACATGAACCTTGGAGGATTTGAAGACCTTATATTTGATATATAAGTTACGGAATAAGGTTTCACATAAGTGACCAGACTATTGTAGCATGTAGGGTTTTAGAGGTACGCTCTAGGAAAGGCATAGGATATGGTGGCATAGTCTTCAAATTTATTATTATATTCAATTAATATTATATATTTTATTGAAATTTTGGCAATTATTTCTATCGAATGGATATATGACCTATATGATTTCACTTTTTATTGAATAATGGGTATTTTACTTATAAGGTTTTATTTTTTTCTATAAATCTATTTATATACTTTTACATTGTATTATAGATGATTTTTCTATCTTTTATTTGTTATTTTATACTTGATATAATAAGAGTATAATATCCCCAACATTGATTATAAATCCTCTCTACTAGACAGAAGCCTTTTTCATATAAAGAGGAACGTATGAGATGAAGTGGAAAACTAGATCAAGTACTATTCAAGTGACCTAGGTCTAAGATTTTGTAAATGTTATAATAATATTTTTTCGTCTATTTAATGTTTTGGGTATGGTAGATGAGGATATTGCTGGTTGGAACTTGGTAAATACACTAGGATTGGGAATTTAAAACATTTGAACAATGGATATCCTTGTTACTAGGGTTAGAATATTTTGGTTAATACTTTTTATGGTTACACATGAGTTATTTATTAAAGTATGTGTAATGTATTAGGCCTGGTTCACTCATAAGTAAACAAACACGGTTGGTAATGTCGACTCAAGTGTGCCTCCCCATATGCTATAATCTTATGATTAGCAATGGGGGTCTATAATAATATGGTAGAGAGACTATACCCCTTTATCAAAGTATATCACAATGGTGAATAATCATAATAAGTGGAAGAAACAATACAATGAATTAAATATACACAAATCATCTAGATATAATAATAATCAATAAGAAAACATCATAAATAGTAATATAACCACATCCACTATTATATACAAAATTATTTCTTGTCTGTATTCTATAAAAAATGTGAATAAAAGGAAATACAGAAGTAGGAATATACAACATTCTATATAAAAATGAACAAAAGAACAAAATATATCTCTAATAGCATCGCAAGCATAATATTGATCCTTTATTCCCGTAATCCATCCTAGTATAGAAAATCAAGCATCCAAATTGGGACCCTTTCCCTTGATCCTACCTACATCCATGAAGTCTTTTTGGGTACAAATTGACTACCCAAATAGGGAATGAGATAAACTTGGTATACCAATACCAATGGTTCCTAATACTATATAGCCATCGAGTATAATATAAATAGTGTGGAATCATAATGAATAAGAAAAATAATTAAATAAACCATGTCAGTCTAAGTTTCTCATTGGAACTTTTCTGATTCTACCTACTTCATCTTAATTTCGAATGTCTCTGAATAAGTGACATCATAATAATATATGAGTATGTGAGAAAGTATAATCCAGTATAAGACCTATGGAATATATCCTAGGTCCTTATGAAAACTAATCTAATAAGGTAACTATACGGTTCCATGACATGTATGTCTTTAATAGTCAAGTGTAAGTTAAAAATGGGTGTACCCTTGGCATATCACCCAATGGTGTTCTACCCAAGCCCTAGAAATACATTCTAGGTGCCTCCGTGCTAGGATTAATATGATCCATATCATAATAAGTCATGTGGTTCTTGGATCATCATGTCCAAAATTAATACAAGGATTCATATCACAATGTCCAAAATCCTATATGATGAGAAATAATGTCATGTCCAATAATTCATAACAAGAATATGAAACAACATGTCTAGACTTCTTTCAAGCATGAGGGTCACCATTCTTGGTATTCTAAACCAAGGAGAAGTGTGTAAGTGGAGCAACATGTCCACCACCTTTCCAGTAAAAAAATGGGAATTCCATGCCCAGTAGTAATAATCAATTATCCATAATCACAATGAAGGGAACATTGATTCTTTATAATTAATAAATGGTTTGGTGACATGATTATACCATCCACCTTCCATTTAATACAATTATCCACTTCATTTATATATAAAAAAGGAAAGTTAACCCACCTAGATGGTGGTTTAATTTCATATATTAGTATTAAAGGACCTAACAAATTATCACAAATTTTATTTAATTCAATCAAGACATTAAATTTATAAGGAATAAACCTAACTCTCCTTGAAAGGTGGTACAAATCTATGCCCAATGAGACCCATATGCCACAAATCAATGACACTACATTAAAAATTTCTCAAAGATTGATTCCTGATGCATCATAATAAATTTTATAGCTCTCGTCCATCTTTGGTAGGATTAGTATCGGCACTGAATTCAATCTTCCATTAAGGTCTTGAAAGGATTTCTCACAAATTTCAGAGCATATAAATTTAACAAACTTTTTAGTCAAGCTCATAATTGGTGCTACAAGGAATGAAAATTACTATATAAAATGATTGTAATAGATATCTATCCCCAAGAAACTCTATATATCAAATACATTCTTGGGTTTCTCCCAATAAACCATAGATCTCACCTTATCCGGTTCAATAGACACTCTTGAATATAAGATAATATAACCTAGGAAGTAAACCTTATCTATCTAGAACCGACATTTTTTACTATGGAATACAACCTCTTATTTCTTAGTGTACTAAATATTATGTAAAGGTTTTTAAAATGACCGTTTCAAGTATGAATATACACCAAGATATCATCCATGAAAATCACAATGAAAGAATCTAGGTACTGGTGGAAATCCTGGTTCACCAGGGACATAAAAACTATTGGTGTGTTCATGAGATCGAATGAAAATATTAAATACTCATACAAAAAATATCTACTATGGAATGTTTTACGTGGTATGTATAATGATACAACCCTTACTTGATGATATCCCAACCTAAAATAAATATTTGATAAAACTATATATCCTCATATATAATCTAAGAGGTCATCTATTTGAGGTAGTGGATACCGGTTCTTAACAGTAAGCTAGTTAAATTCCTTCTAATACAAACATAGTCTAAGGGTTCCATCTTTCTTATTTTAGAAAATCATGGGTGAACCCCATAGAGAAGTATTGGGTCATATAAACCCCATGGATTCCAAATCCTCCAACCACCTCTTGAGTTTATAACGCTTTATAGAATCTATTCTATAAGGATTTATAGATATCGGTACCACTCTTGGAACTAACTAAATAAGAAACTCCACCTTTATCTTAGGAGGTAGCCCAGAAAATTCATTAGGGGAAACATCCCTAAATGATCCACCACAAGAGGGAGTTTTATTTTATGTGCTCCCTGATCATTCAAAAAAAGATTGAAAATCTAGGCAGTCACTCTGCCTAACCCATGATGCTCAGGTCTAACTAAACTATCTTATACATCTCATTCACCTTTATGAATATAGCTACCTCCCTTTGGTGATGAAAACAATACCCTCGCTTATATAAATCAACATGGGTGTGAAAAGTTACTAATAATTACATCCTGATAATGATGTCAAAGCATGTCATATCAAGAACGAATAGGTTCCACACAAAATGGTAACCGCCTATCTAAAGGGTTCCATCCCTATATTAGTTTACACATTCTGATCACAATCCCAATGGAGTATTGAGAGTCATCACTCTATAGAAATACTCAATATCGAGGATAATATTTTCCATAATAATCATTGATATAAAAGAATATGAATCACCTATATCGAATAAATTAGACACTAAAGTGGAATATACTAAAATCATACCTCAAACTATAGAATTCTTGAAACTTTATTCCTCATGTTTTAACTGTACTTCAATACCTAGCCCATTTTATAGCCCTGAGATACAACCTGATTACCTGGGGTTAGTCCACTCTACTAGTTCTGAATGACTTATGTCTGGATCCCTTGGCCATGAACACCTCCTCATCCTGATCAGTCAAAAGTACTCCAGCTTCCCACCGAAAGAGGGGCTACAAACCCTACCCCAAATGTATAGTCAGTGATGATCTTCTATCACTATCCACTAGAGGAAAATTTATACAAAAGTGGTTAAGAATCCCCATATTCCTGAAATAATGGCACACAACAGGGTCTCTAATACACTGGGGCTTCATATGAACTAGCTTCCTACACTTATGGGATAACACTTGGATATTAATGATGTTACTATGTTTATCACTTCCCAGATGGGAACCCTCTAGTTGTGCTTCCTATGGCTAGTCAAAGCACTATCTAGTCTAGGTAACACACCTCTCTATCCCACACCTATATCCTCTCTTAGATTTTTCTTAGTGATGATGTCCTGATTCACTATTCTAGTGTAACACTCCAACCCCAGAATACCATAGACAGCGTATTACTTTATTACATTGTCATGATTACAAGTTATCAAATCCTAAAGGACCGAATAGTTTAGAAGTTTTTTAAAACTAGATTAAAAACATGACACCCATAATACATTTTTAAATAGAAAATAAAACATAAAATATAAAAAATATGAATAAACCGCATCCTTGAATCTCATTCAAAGGATTCCTCTTCATAACCCGAGGAAAGGAAAAAAATAAGGGTGAGCTCAAATGCTCAATAAGGATAAGTAAAGCAGAATCAATAATGAATTGATGAGAATAATCAAAATGAAAATTTAAATAACTAATAACACAGTCCATTCAAATAACTAGATAAGGAATAATCAATATGGCAAGGTAAGAAATAGAAACACATGCCATTTAATCAATAAAATGATAATAGAATGAATCCATAGATATATCAAAGAAAAAATCTCATGGATAAATAATAATTGAGTCTAAATGAGGTAAATTATTAATTATCAGATGCCATGTTTTCTAGGTACATGGTACCTTTACTATCAAGACCTTTCATAAGACAGTTTAACATATCAGGTAAAAACCCTTCTAATTTGGACAGTTGATTTGTCTCATGAGACTATCAATGAATCGAGGGGATATCTATAACTGGGCCTCAACCATGTCCCACATATCTAAATCATTCCTCATATTTCGAATAATTTATTTAATTCATGGACAATGTGCCTTATGAAATATCTATATTGAATAAAAGATACAGATTTACCAATAATTCCCCAGTTAATTGAATAACTATAAAAGTAAAAACCATATGTAAAAATGGTACAATAATTAGTAAATAATAAAATCAATTGAATTATAATATGCAAATTTAAGATTAAATTATCATAGGAAAGTTATTATTTCAAAATAAATTTAACAATCACAAAATAAAGTGATATTACAAAGATAACTTTTACCACTGGGTAATTTTTAATTCATAACCCCTTGGATGAGATAATTAAATATAAAACATTAAATATTATGAAGATAAGAGGATTCATGATACAATATATCAAAAGTTTTATTATATACACCACAAAAAATAAGTAAGTGGTGAATGTGACATTTATCTCATAGATGTACAAAAGTGAGATGAAAATTCATTACCCGATCCTTCCTTTTTGTAATGTGGTATTTAAACTCATATATAGAAGTTTAAAATATGTTATTAAATTATACCATGACTATAATCATATTCATAATATTATATATTAACTTTTTATAATGTCTTATTACCTGTTAGTTAACAATCTTTCATTATTTTCACTATTTTGGGTGTTAATAGCCTAGTTTTTCAAGTATGTTTTGACTTGTTACTTGTTGTTATTCTTACTTAGATCATGATTTCATCATATCAAAAATTTAAACCGTGATATAATTATCATATATATATCTATTATATATGTATTTTGAATAATCTATAATATTTTGAGATAAGAAATGAAATACATCGTTCATGGAGACGTTATGTCGTACGTATGCATGAACGCTACTTCCATTTTTTTTCATATTTAAAAGAAAGTAAATGATATATATGTATATTATAATTAAATTATAGTATATATTTCATATATGTATTATATTTTTATTAAAACCATCCTTTATACATTCCATGTATATTGTGAACGAACCACATCGCTTTGAGGAGTGGTAGTCCACACTTCCGCAAATGATGTTATCGTATTTACACAAAATGGAAAGTATAAAGGTATGTGTTATAAAATAATTAAAAAAGCATAAATACATAATTAATATCATATATATAATATATTGACATTTTTTTCATCATAATTTCCACCATGATAGGTGGTAAAGTAAAAACGAACAATCATCATTTTGTGAGGTGGTAGTTCGCCGTACACATAAACGGTAAGTTCGTTACCCATTAGATGAAAGTTTTTGTAATTGTAGGTATAAAAATTAATATAACAACATATCATTATATTTTTTATAATGATATTGTTATGAAATAATTGAATAATAATATTTTAGGGGGTGTATAAATAAAATAAAACAAAGGAGCTTGAGGAAGGATGTTACCTCTTCTATGGGTAACTCCTTTTGGTTTGAACCAAAGTGATTCCTTGGATGGATTTTTATTAAAGGGAGGGTTCTAAGATAAGGTTAGGTATATTGTAAAATTATTTTATTAGATATCTGGAAATCCAAATATCTTGATAGATGTGAATAAATGGGAGGGTGAGTTCCTTTTTATAATGGAGGAGGAGTGACATTCTTGTAAATTTTGGAAAATGGAATTCCACCCACGTTTTTCTCATGTCAAGTGGATAAAATAATGAAAATAAATATCCAATGGATTATGGGTTCTAATTATTTATATAAAATAATTTTTTTTGACAATTTTATAGGTTAAATTGGACTTTAAGTTTAAGGTTTAGTCCTTTCTTAAGCTAATTTTTCTCTTAATCGCTATAATTAATTTTAATCACTTTCAGTAATATTTTTGGTAAAAAAATAAGTTTAACTTATTATATATTATAAATTATTATGATTCAAAATATATAATCCAATAATTTAAATTATAATCACATAATTGGAAGAAATTAATTTAAAATTAATATTGCAGACGGGACAACAATGCGGGTTTTTAAAGTAAAAATGTTTAAAAGTTTACTATGTTTTCATATCCAATTTGAAATTGAAATTGATTGAAATGACCTAAATTGTTTTAGTTTATATATCATTGATAAAATTTTACTTTTAAAAAATTTAAAATATAATTTAACCTTATAAATAAATTAGATAAAAAATAAATTTTCAATTAAAATTCAGTATTTGTCACTATTGAGTAAAAAATAAAACTTCTCAAAAAAATACCAAAAAATAATAGTGACCTAATTTTTATGATTATATTTAAAATATTAAGTTTATTTTTTCATATTAAATTTACAAATTTTCCAAAATTTATATTTAAAATAGGTTCTCCATTAAAATGTGGTAAAACTGCTTTTTTAAAAATATAGGTTTTATGTGTAAAATTGGGTTTCTTCTTATATTATGTCTATAAAATATGTTGGATTAATAAAAAAATATTTGATTTAATATATAATATATATTTTTAATTAATATCATTCACTAATATTAATTAATTTAATTTATTATAATAAAACACCATTAGAAGCAAAAAAATAGTTCTTTATAAAAAAATTTCTTGTATATTCAATTAGTTTTGATATTAATTTCTATTTATTTTATAACCAATGAATTCAATAATTTGTTTCCATATTTTAGTTAATACTATTAATATCCACTAATTGAAAATCTAGTTTAAGACTTATTATATTAAATAATAATATGTTAATAATATATTCTTGTTCGGTAAAACATGGTCTTGCGTGTAACGCAAGCCATTGAAGAAACTTATTTTTGTGTGCGACACACACTAACTAAGTATCATGCACATTGAAATCTATATTATAGATTTATTTTATTTAAAATATTAAATATATTTTAAATTATTTGGATATTATATTCTCATAAGCACTTGGTGTTTCAAGTCATACATGCTATCAAATACAATATTATTACTTTAGAGTTTTGGGGTGTTACATTCTCCCAACATTAATTAAATTTAATCCTATAAATTTAAAATTTATCTCAATAATTGAGGGTTTTATATTTTAAAATACTATTGTTGAAAAACCCACTTCATAAATAGGGTTAACAAAATATATCTTAATAAGGGGGAAACAGAAATGTGAAGGTTACCACAAAACTTGGCTTTCGAATAGAGGGACATTAATGAAAACATGGACATAAAAAAAATATAACCATCAAGTTCTAATGAATAGTGACATAGAACGTGTTCATGAAAATGTTGTTGACCATGAAACCATAACCTGGAGGTGTGAATAAAGGGTAATTGATATCATAAAAAGATGATAATAGGACAACATTTTTGTTTCAAGACCCTTTTCCTAGAATTGAGGAGTTATTTCACTCTATTAGTAAATATACATTTCAATTTCACAATATTATCTTTTGGTTGCACCTTGAAATATTTCTAATTCATTTCTTTGCACGAGTTTCATCAATGGTTGAACTTATACATCAATATCTAAAACCACATCCAAAGTTCAATTTAAACCATTTCATAAATGATTTAACATTCCAAAATATTATGATCCAACACTTTAGAATCATTTACATGGTAGTTATTAGTATCCAATTTACCATATACTTATCCATCATCTCTTTTTCCAAACATCATTGTCTCAACATTATAATTCTGTTAAGGGTTATCTTTCCCTCAACCATTTTTTCCAAAAAGTTCAACTTTCTAATGAATCACTTTTAATAGTACCATTAAATATATGATATCAAATATTTATTGGAAAAGAACTTCAATAAAATAATTATATATTTCATAATTCATATGATGAGAAACTTTTCAATAAAATACTTTTACAACATATTTCTTATATCTAAATAGAAAATCAAATTAATTATTCCACTTCAGTTGTGTCGATAACATATGCTTGACATTGATCCCTTAGATTACTATGAGGTACATTACCTTGATGGTTGGGGAATTTTTTTACATAGTTCCCCAACTCCTTGTAGTTCTAACACTAAATAATATCATTTTCATTCTTTCCTTTTCATTCTTTTTCCTAGTGACCCTTTTCTACACACTTATAACAAACTCCAAATCCTTTAAATCATTTAACAAAGTGATTATTTCCATAGTTATCACATGTGGGAAAATCCTTCTTTACCTTATTCCCTTTATATATTATTTTATCTTCCTTTATCTACTTATCATGCTTCCCTTTGAATCCATAAGAATTGGATAATTCTTTCTCTTACTTGATAGCACATAAAAATATTGCATCATATGAATAAAAGTTAGAGAAATGGGTTTCCTTTGGAGATTTGACTTAAACACTCGAAGATATGGTCAATATTTTACTCCATGTTGCGTATAAAATCTGTAGCATACCTTGATAACCTTATAAATATAACTTCATACTCTGCAACAATTTCTTCCTACTTTTTCTTTAAACAAAGTAACTTTATCTTTATCTCAGTTTGTTACTCACAGGGGAATTTTTTTTTTCAAATAATGTGTCCTTAAAATTTATCCATCTAATGAGTTTTATTTCTTCTTCCTCCCTAATATTATGGATCAACAACCACCATTTATCTACACTGATATTAAGACAATACACTAAAAGTTTAACCTTTTCCTTTTCACCACATCCCAATGCCATAAATATCTTATCCAAAGACTTAATCCATTGTTCAACCACCATTGGGTCAGTATTCCCACTAAATGATGGGGGAATTTGTTACATAAAGCAATCCAACATTGAAGAATCTCATTTTGGAATATATTTCTCTATTTGGGAAGGTTATGTGTTATAACATGATTAAATAACCCTAATATATCCATAAATTTCTCAGTCCTAATACTATATATATTGGTATTCCCAGTAGGGAAACCTCTACATTGTCTATGGGTAATGATACCATTATTACTTCTAGGATCTATTTATAAACGATGATATATATTGAATTATATCATAATATTATGTAAAATAATGTATAATCTTTAAACTAGTGAAACATTTATCATAAATTGAAAATATTTTCCATAACTAATCTCATAATAATAAAAATGGTTTCTTTGGAGATATATTTACTTTCAAATCCTTCATAATGGTTTGTAACGAAAATATGAATTATCCTAAGTGTATCCCCTATGAGTGTTAAACCAGGTGTGAATTAAGGTTTGATTTCATCTACCAGGTTACACTCGATTCATGCTTGACACACCTTGTCAGGGTTGTTACCTCTAGTTAAATCTATTCCAGAACCACATCCCCTTTTAGTATCCAGATAGATATGTATTTCTAAGAAGACCCACATAATCTCTATCGTACCAAAATTCTAGGAAGTTATTCGATAGTTATCCTCAAATTCTATCTAAAGGTTATGTTCCCCAATATAAGTTTTCTAAATATATTTTCCAAGGTTACTAATAAAATTTCTTTGATACCAACTATAACACCCCGACCTCAGAAGCCCGAAGCCATTACATTACTTTATTACATTGGCATAATTTTAATAGTAAAATCCTGAAGGACCAAATAGTTTAGCAGTTTTGTAAAACCATATTACATAATTTATACCTATATTTCATTGGTAAATATAAAATAGAACATAAAACATAACAAATAATAATAAACTACATCCTTGAAACTCATTGATTAACGTTCAAATTTACCCAAGAGAATAAGGTAGAATGGTCTTTGTAGTCTAGCTTGGATTGTCGAATCCTTAGAGACCTAAGAAGTAACCTATAGACACGCACATTATTTGGAATATTTTTGGCTATGAAGTGGCCAACTTGGGTTGATTTAATATGGTTTTAAATGAACTCTAAGAGACTTAAGTGAATTAAAATTATGATAAGGGTTGATCCTTGGTTATTACAATGGGTGGATTGGATGCATTCTTTTTCTTATAAAAATATTTCAATTTCTTATATTTGATATGGGTTCATTTAAGGAGATCAAAAAAAATCATCACTTAGTGGTTTAATTCCTACGAAACCTAATACTAATCACCTATACACTTTAAAGATCATAGTTTTGAGCACTCCAAGGTAAAGGTTCTTATTATCACTTGAAATATGTGACCTTAAATTCAATAAGGATGAAGAATTTTTAAATTCATCAAATAAAAATCTCATTTAAAAGAAGTGATTATTCATTAATGTAGTGAGAAATAACATCCAATACAGCCCCTTTCTACTTTCTTGGATCAACCCATAAGTGATTTAGCCCTCCATTGATCCCATGGTTTCAATGGAAGTGGAAAGCAGACTCATGAGGGAGGAATTGGAGAAGTAAAAAAAACAATGAAAAAAAACAATCACTCCACCGTTGTGTGATAATATCACAAGGTTTGGTATGAAAAAGTTCACACCATGAGGAAATGGTATCAAAGTGATAAGAATAATAATATAAAAAGAGAATATGAAGAACTTTTATAAATAAACTAAGGTAATTCAAGTAACTTACAATTGAAGGAATGCAATTACAACATCAAATTGGCATCATAACATTAAAACGAAACAAAGCTCAAAAGATCCTCAACTACTCCAAAACCACTACCTTAAATAGGCATTTTTTAAGCCTTGGGTCGATATTTCAATAGTCCAAGTCTCTTTAATTAATTTTGGTAGGCCATAGGTAGGTGGAAAGTTGAGGGAGAGTTGATTTTTTCACCCTTGACCTGAGGTGGTATCCATATTTCATCAACCGAACAGAAGCACTTGGAAGACTTTCTAGATGACCGAATTAGAGTGGTCCATATAAGAATAAAATGTAACCCCGTATGTATCCTAACCTCATGTAAAATTTGGGCCCATTTGGAGTTTTGGATTCTATGATATGATTATATTAGTGGGATGTTTTTCTGGGCCACAAAATCTGGTCCAGAATCTTATCTCTAACTTGGACCGCCTAAATAACCACAATGGAGGACGAATTAGTACTAGATCCTGAATAATAATTTGTTCCTCTATATTTCTTCTAGAATATAACGAAATTTGGGATTCATTGGGTTTTTAATGTGGGTCCGACATTCTCATCAGTGTGCTGGTGTCCAATATGCCTTCTCTAGACTTGCTTCCATTCATCTCCAAATATCTCCACCATCCTTTATGAATCCTCCATTTATCACTGAATGAAACATGTTCATATTGAAGTGTAGATAAATCTTCAAAAATATAAAATTAAAATATGGATAATTACATTCCTTAAAATTAGATGAATCACTGGATACTTTAAATGATGTTAAAAAATGTACCCCATAATAGTGCATTTTAAGAAGGAATTACAATCATAATGTGAAATGATGTTCAAAGTGTAAAATGAACTAAAATGGTGTTTATGAATAATAAATCACATTAATATTATATATATTAACAAATAATATTAGCCTCATTTAGTGGCTAATCACACCCCCAACTTGAGTTTTGCTAGTCCTGAGAAAAATGTATCCCAACAATATGAAATTCGAATTCCCTTTTCCAAAAATATTTTAATACAAAATAATCACAAAAAACCCTTATACTAAAAAATCATGAAACCCATAATAATATTTTAATACAAGATAGTTTCATAAGAAGATCCCAATCCCAATCTCATTCGTTTGTTCAAATTCATTTCCATATTTCATCCAATATCAAAGTATGAGGATGTGTTTTGTATCACAATAGACGTGGGGGTTCATCTTTATTCATGGGGGAAATGATAGAAGTTCTATGTGGAATCACATTTCAATATTAAGATGATTATTAAATTTTTTATATATTGATTTTTTTTTTCAATTTTGCCATGGTAATTGAAATTTCACTCAAAAGAGTCAACCCCTGTAGCTAGACTTTGCAGATGACTCCCAGGCTCAAAGACCTTAGGGAACCAAGTGAATCCAACATACTCGGGCATCATCTTGAGTTAAATCAGTCAAAAAAAATTCAAATTACCAAAAATAGAGATAAAATTACTAACTCTAGGCCAGACAACTATGGAGTCACGATCCCCAAGTGCCAAAAGCCACACATTAGGTCATTTCATTGCTCTACACGCAAATTTATTGTTTTTTTAATTAATTTTTTTTGAATACTCATATTAAAACTAAAATGATCACCAAAACTATGCTATTTATTTGGGGGACCCCATGAACTCAAATTAATACCCCACTATCCAAAGGATGTGCGTTGTGATTTTCTTTTATTTGGATGAAAATGTAAACCATGAAATATCACATTAGATATCCACACTTTCCAAAATCTATGCTCATAAAATTATACATGGATTAAAATCAAAATCAATTCATGCTAAATTATTTGATATTCAGTTTCAAAGTGTGCAATGTGTATTACCATGTTCAAAGTTAAAGGAATTTTTCCTTCTATTTACACACATTTTTTTTCAAATCATTCATTTTTTTGACACAAAATCATTTTTTAATTTTATCTCCCCCAACTTAAAATAACACTATCCCCAGTTTTTGAAGAAATGAAAATTTAGAAGGTGTAGAGGAAGGTAAGGGAATTTCAAAAAGGAAATTGAAATATGAGGATCATGGAATGAAGTCACCTGGTGGTTGAAGCTGAAGTTCTTGTTGCTCCAATTTAGTCCTTTGATATCCATGTCACTTGTAGAGTTCCCTAGTAGAAAAAGGAAAAAAGAAAAAAAAAACAATATATATATATATAAATATTTATTTATATAATAAATAAAGTAAAATATAAGTATATATATAAAAATTATAGAATAAGGAAGCACAAAAGCTGTAGGTCAGTGGTAAGTGCGCACCCCTGTCTCCCTTCAGTCCCGGGTTTTAATCCCCACGACTTAGCTGGTTGTGACGGGGTTTGAACTACGACCTATGATGTGGATTTTTTTCTATTATTATATATTTTTTTTGTATTTTTATTTTAACCTAAAAAAACATAAAAATAAAATAAAATAAACTGATGATACATTGTCTTCGTTTTAAATTCCTGGGTAAGGTATTACTCAAGGATCACACCACGTGACACAGATGAATATGGAGCTCCCCTTTCGTACCCATCCATACTCATAATAGAAGAACAGGTCAACAGTCTTTTTTTATTAAATATCAAAATGATTAATTAATCCTATTTAAAATATAAATTTTATTAAAACAACAAAATGATAGGAAACTTGAAAACCATGGGTTGCCTCCCATACAACACTTTTTTTTAACGTCATTATCTTAACTTGGACCCCTAATTGATTAATTATTTTCATCATCTAAGGTGGGTTCACACAATTCTTCATAAACTTCATGTTTTTTTTCGAATTTTTCAATGAATAGTTTGACTCTATGACCATTAACTTTAAAGGTTTGACCATTGGTGGGATCTTTAATTTCCACAGCCCCATAGGGGTACATCTTATGCAATATGTATGGACCTAACCATCTAGACCTTAACTTTCTCGGGTGTAAATGAAGTTTTTAACTATACAAGAGCACAAATTTTCCTGGTTCAAAATGTTTGACTTTGATATTCCTAGATTGGTAGGCTTGAAATCATGCTTTATTGATCCATGGATTTTCATAAGCCTCCATCCTTAGTTCCTCCATTTCATTGAGATCTAATTTCCTTTTTTTTCTGGCCAATGAGAGGTCATAATCCATTTTCTAAATTTCCCAAAAGGCCTTATGCTCGATTTAAATAGGTAAATGGAATGCTTTTCCATAAACCAACCTATATGGTGGCATTCCTAGGATGGTTTTGTATGCTGTACGATATGCCCAAAGAGCATCCAAGAGTTTCTTGGACCAATCTTTCCTAGAAGGATTGACAATTTTCTCAAGAATTTGTTTGATTTCTCGATTGGATAACTCATCTTGACCATTGGTCTGTTGGTGGTAAGCAGTGGATACTTTGTGAGAAATTCCATAATTTTCCATGAGTGATGAGAATGGACGATTGCAAAAATGAGTTCCACGATCACTAATGATAGCTCTAGGAATTCCAAATCTAGATAATATGTTTTCTTTTAGGAATATAAGCATAGTTTTATGATCATTGGATTTTTTGGGAATGTACTCAACCCATTTTGAGAAATAATCAGCAGATAAAAGAATGTAGAGGTATCCCCTAGAGTTTGGGAAAGGACCCATGAAATCGATTCCCTAGCAGTCAAATATTTGAATCAATAAGATGAGAGTGAGTGGAATTTGATTTCTTTTTGTGATGGAACCTACTTGTTGACACCTAGGAAAACTTTGACAAAATATTTATGAGTCCCTTGAGAGAGTGGTCCAGAAGAGACCACACTAAAGAATCTTAGCAGATGTTTTCTTAGAGGAAAAGTGACCTCCACATGCCTCACTATGAAATAATTTAAGGATATACTCTTGTTCAGATTCTGGGACACAACTCTTAATGACTTGGTCATGGAAGAACTTATAGAGGTATGGATCATCAAACACATAGTTCCTAACATAAGAAAAGAATTTCCTTCGAGCCTGAGTCCCCAAGAATTTTGGTATGACTCTTGTAACTAAGAAATTGGTTATGTCAGCATACCAAGGGCAGTCACTCACAGAGTATAGGTGTTCATCCAGGAATGAATCAGACACAGAAAGGTGATTTGAGTTGTCTTTGAATTCCATCCTAGAGAGGTGATTAGATACAACATTTTCAACACCCTTTTTATCCTTGATTGTGAGGTCAAATTCTTATAAGAGAAGGACCCACCTAATCAGTCTAGCCTTAACATCTTGTTTTTGGAAGAGGTATTTTAGTGCATAATGGTCAGTAAACACAGTGATGGGGGATCCTAAGAGGTAGGACATAAAATTCTTTAAGGAAAACACAATAGAAAGTAACTCCTTTTTAGTGGTCATGTAGTTGATTTGGGCATCATTTAAGGATTTGCTTTCATAAGAAATTACATAAAGAGTTTTATCACAACATTGTCTTAACACAGCTCTAACAGTAAAGTCACTGGCATCACACATAAGTTTGAAAGGAAGGTTCCAATTTGGATATTTCATAACGGGAGGAGAGGTGAGAGAGAATTTGAGGGTTGAGAATGAACCCTTACAACTTTATGTCTAAACAAATGGAGCATCCTTTACTAGTAAAGCAAAAAGGAGACGAGAGATTGAACTAAATTACTTGATGAATCTTATATAGAAACCATCATGTACTAAGAAATACCTCACTTCCTTGACAGTTTTGGGTGATGGAAGGTGATGAATTATGTCAACCTTGGCTTTATCAACTTCAATCCCCCTACATGAGACTAGATGGCCTAGAACTAGTCCCTCTTTAACCATGAAATGGAATTTTTCCCAGTTTAGGACTAGATTATTTTCTTCACATCTTGACAAGACTCTATCTACATTCCTCATACATCCCTAAAATGTATCCCAAAACATAGAGAAGTCATCCATGAAGACCTCTAGAAAATCCCCTACCATGTCTGAGAATATTCCCATTATGCACTGCTGGAAGGTTCCATGGGCATTGCATAACCCGAAGGGAATGCATTTGAAAGCAAAGGTGCCAAATGGACATGTGAATGTAGTCTTCCCTTGATCCTCTAGGGAGACCTCAATAT
Source organism: Viscum album (assembly GCA_963277665.1). Taxonomy (NCBI): domain Eukaryota; kingdom Viridiplantae; phylum Streptophyta; class Magnoliopsida; order Santalales; family Viscaceae; genus Viscum; species Viscum album. The sequence goes on from OY728136.1 coordinate 458,611,166, forward strand.
GATTATACCCCGAGTACCCATCTAAGAAATAGTAGAAGGCATGACCTGCCACTCTCTCAAGGACTTGGTCAATGAATGGTAAGGGGAAACAGTCCTTCTTAGTGAATGAGTTTAGCTTCCTATAGTCAATGCAGACCCTCCATCCACTACTCACCCAAGTTGGAAGAATCTCTCCATCATTATTGGTTATCACTGTGATTCCTGCCTTCTTGGGAACCACTTGGATTGGGCTGACCCACTCACTCTCAGCTATGGGATATATGATACCAGCTTTTTACAATTTCAGAAGTTCCTTCCTTACTACCTCCACGAAATTAGGATTGAGTCGTTGTTGAGGTTGACGACATGGCTTTGAATCAGATTCTAGAACAATCCTGTGAGTCCCGATAAGTGGGCTAATCCCAGGAATATCAGACAGGGTCTAACCAATAGATTTATTATGTTTCCTAAGGACATCTAGAAGCATCCTCTCATGATTGGATTCAAGAGAAGAAGAAATGAAAATAGGATATGTTTTTTTGTCCCCTAGGAAAGCATACTTGAGTGCAGTGGGAAGTTCCTTCAATTCAAGATCAGGTTGGTTTGGAATTTCAGAAGAATATTGGGACATTGGATCAATATCAATTTTTTTTCCTTGAGCTTTAGATAGGATTGATTCTCCACATGTAGAAGTTTTTGATACTATATTATCTTGATCAGATTTAGGGAAGGAAGTTTGATTGGTCTCCGTGAAATTGGTTTCCTGAAAGGTTTTACTGATTGTTGGACCTAAGACTTCATCATAAGAATAATTTGAAAATGATTCAATCCAAGGAGATAGACTTCCTTCATGTGAACAAAGGAAATCAATCTCATCCTGACTTAAACATCCATCAAAGATTTCTTGATGTTCTATGGATTCATTATCAATGCTTTTTATCATGTTTACTTCATGAATTTCCTCTTCATCCCCTATTTATGAGCTTTCATTATAGATGTTCAAGTCTAGATGCATGTTCCCAAAGGTAATGGTCATGTTCCCATTTTGAACTCGGATAATAGAGTTGATTGTTGCAATTAAGGGACGACCAAGGATAATTGGGGTTTGTTCCTTATTTACTAAGTTTGGATGGTTTTCAAGGACAATGAAGTCAGCAGGGTAGATGAAGTTTTCAACCTTTACCAGAACGTCCATTACAATACCCTTTGGAACCCTAATGCTATGATCAGCAAGTTGAAGTGTAACAGATGTGGGTTGTCATTCTTCTAGGCCTAACTAGTAGTACGCAATATAGGTAATGATATTGACACTAGCACCTAGGTCACACAATTAGTAAATCCCTAAACCAATAAATTTCTAGCCTTCTTAACTTCATTATTGAGATATAATTCTTACCCTAATACAATTATAAGAAAGCTTAAGGTGTAATTCAATGGAGGTCTCTCAAAGAAGAGTTAATCATCTTACCCAAATCTTTCAAAGTTTATTTCTTCTTATACCTCCTCTAAATCTATTGTATCCATAATAACATAATTAATAAATCATAATCAATATACTGATATATTATTATGATTATGGTAAAACCATTTTCCACCTTCTTTCCACTTAATGTGAAAAGAAAGTATCACTCGTGTGTATGTGTGGACTACCCCACCATAGAGTAATGAGATTCACTTTCCATAACTGCCTCTCATGGATGGTTATAATGATGGATTTAATGAATATATATATATATAATATTTAAAATAAGATAATTATTTTTTAATTATAAAATATTATTTTATTTGTTTTTCTTTTTCTCTATAGTAAATGAAAGTATCGTTCATGCGTACGTACGAACTACCATATCTGTGAACAATATATTTCATTTTCAATGTTTTCCTTTTATTGACAATTCTAAAATTGTATATAATGAATATATATATATAATACTTATTATATGAATAATCTTATGTAAATTTTATATTAATACTATACCTTATGATGTTCTTACTCATATGGTCTTTATAACAAGATCTTGTTTAGGTCGGTTTTACCACCTACATGAGTGATATTATAATGTTTATGACATTAATGATTAAGGAATTTTGAATAATTGTGATATTATATAATAATAAGATATACATGAAATTAATTAACATTTTATATATGATATAACCATGATCAAAATGAAAGGACCAGAATGGATGAACCAAAATATGTATGAAAAATGATATAATTATCACCCAAAACAGGGATTTTAATAAATAATTATTAAAAAACAAAAGATAATATGTTATAAGTGGATAATATTTATATTATAAGTATAAATATTGTTTTTTAATATAATTATAATAAATTTAAATATATTATACAAGAGGTTAAAAGTGCTCTAAGGAAATTCTGACATGAGGTAAGATATTTCTCATCTCACTTTTATTTTTGTGAGACATATGCCATATTCACAACTTTTTTCTTTCATGTGGTATATTAACTACCCATTTTATATGTTATATCATTAATATATTTATATTCATATCATTTAATGTTTTATTTGATGTTATTTATTTCATGGGGTTTTTTATTCAAAAGTTACCAAAGCGGTAAGGGTTTTATGTTACAATCTCACTTTTTACTGAGATTGTTTATGATTATATTTATATTGATTAAATTATATGATATATCTCTAAAAAATAATATCTATTTTACTATCTTATTTTTATTTATATAATTTATTATTTTATCTTTAATTTTACTCTCTCTAAGTACTCAAACTTCTGAAAGGATGTTTTTTTAATGAAAATCGACTTCATTTTTCTATTTATTCAGAAATCCTTTTCTTCCATTGAAATATTTTCTTTAAAATTTTATTAATAATGTTTTTAATATTCTTAAATGATTTAATAAATTAATTTTTACCAATTTTTTACTTTCTATAAAAAGGTTCAAAATTAATCTTTTTGTTGTTTTCCAAATGAGGTACTTTTTAGCAAAGGTGTGTACAAAATATTTGTTTTAACATTTATCGTATGAAATAATTTTACTATGATCATGAATATTTTTTACCCTGAATATTCCTTAAAAATTTTACATGGTTCTTTTAAAATAAATTCTTTCCAATTATTCTATAAATATATATATTTTAAATAATTGATTTCAAAATTAAAGGGGTATTTTCCTCAAGAAATGTTCAAGTGATCTTTAAAAATATTTCCATCTAAATTAACATTATTTTATAAATATTATGATATAATGAGGATATAATCTAATGATACTATAAACCATATTACTCTAGATTTCTTATGATCATGTTTCTATGGTGATTGACTGGGGAAAATATTAACATTTTGTATTCTATTTTTTTAATACGAATGTTTATGTTGATTATGTATTTAATTTTTATTCATTTATTCTAAATTTTTAATTAATTAGAGTTATATATGATATTAGGGGACATTTATATTCCTATATGAATCAGTAGGTCTCATGAGATAATCTAGTTTGGATATTTAGCATACTATTTACCTATTTGGGTACGATGTCTTGGAACATGGCCATAGAGGTAAGATTATGATGTCCAACATTATGAACTCTATCATGATGAAACTAGTTATTTTTATCCATATTATTATTTATGTAGTTATGTTATATATGGATATATTCCACTTTTATGATATTATTTATATGACATATTTGATTATTATTTATCTTTATCTTATTCTTCATACTTTATTTATTATGTGATAGATTATATTGTATGTTTTCCCTTACTGAACATATGATATCACCTTTTATTATGTTTTCCTCCATCCGTGATACTAAGAAGGGATATATGAATGATTCAATGGATGTACTAGAATAAATAATAAATTTTTCACTATAATTTTAAGTTTTATTTTAAATTTGCAAATGTAATATGAGAATTATGTATGTACCTAGTCTCTCAAGACTATTAAACTATTCAATAATTTATGGTATTATCACTTATATCTTGTTCCAATGTTGTAATATAACCATATCCTATGGGTTACTGGAGTTGGGGTGCTACATACATGGTTTTCCTAACCATGCAACCTAACCATGTGGCTTGCTCGGTGTCTTAGAAATATAAAATTCCAAGAATTAACCTCCTTGATTTTAAAGTTTTAACACTTATTTCTAATTTCATTTCAATTAGGACAATAGTAGGATACTTAAAGTGAATATATCCCTCACTTATATTTAATTTTTTTTCTCCCAAACCTTATATTTCAAGAAAATTATTAAAGTATGACCCTCATTATTGTTCTCTTCTTCCTCTCTTTCCTTCAATTTCCCTTTATTTATTTATTATTTAAATAGATATATTTTATTTTTATTGTATTTAAGGTTTTGGGTGACCAAATATTGATATTTTGATTCTTTATGTATTGTTTATGATTTTTTCTTTCTTATTTAGGTGCTTACTACAAAAGGCGACACATTATGACTTGATTCCACATGGACTAAGGTATGTGTTTTGTGAGTTTCCTGTAATTGGAATCTCATTGTGTGATTGGTTATTTTAAATGTTTTATTTATAATATTTACAACCATATATAACATTTAAAATATATTTAAATAGTTTTTACCAAATTTATACACATGGAATAAAGGGTCTTTTAATCATTTTACTAGATTCTAAAGTAAATATTGAGTGATAAGTGTTTGATAAAATTTTCATATAATTTCTTCAAATGAATATTTTATAATAAAATGTATTTTAACCCTTTTGGGTCTTGGAATGAGTAAATTATTGTTTGAAAAAGAATAAATGGGTAATGCGAATTCTTAAATGGTTTGAATAAAAAAATGGAATTGATTATTTAAAATTTTTAAAGGGTGTTTTTACATGAATTTTTTTAGATAGGTGTTTTAAAAGAGGATTTAAAGTGCTGTAAAATACTTAGAATCCTTATTTAGTTTTAAAAAGTCCCATTTTTAACTTTATGAAATAGTTTTCATGATAAATAAGAAACCCTCTTGATCCCCTTTTTTTCTTTATATAGATTGTGGCCCCAAGGGGAATGTGATATATATATATATATATATTTTGTGATATAGATTTTGTAAAAAGGGTTGTTTCAAGAGAAGGTGTTATATGATAGGTGATATTTATGCTTATGATTTTACCATTGATTGATTGATGTATTTTCTGGTCACCTCCAGTTGATTCCTTTCACTAGAATCCTAGGCACTATGAGAGTGGTTAAGATTTATCCTACACTAGTTAACTCTCACACTATATATTGTACCCTAGTTAACACTCCACCCTTGCTAAGGGGATCCCCTGAGGAGTCTTGTGTGAGAGAATCAGGTGGCTTGTGGTTTGTTTTGTATGCAACATAGTCCAACCGTTGGTCCCACATTATATTGGTGTCTAAGATCATATCATTATATGACTTAGTGAGTTTAAAATGATACTTAGTTTTCATTTATGACCTTTAATATAGTATTACCTCCTTATTTTTTATTTTATCACCTTGATCGATTAACTTGTGTGGCACTATTTAGTGACTGTGTTTGATTTCTTACCTATATTCAATTATTTTCATAGTTCCCTATTATATGGTATTTTTTTCTTAACTTTTAGATTTTTTTAGAAATTATTTTCAAAATTGGATTTATAATGAGTGATTATAAAAAAATTAAAATGGGGTTTTTCTTTATATCTTGGATTTTTAGAAAAGGTAAAGATTTGTTTTTTTTTGGAAAATCTTATGAATTTTCATTTTAATTTTAAAACTTTTTTTCTAAAAAGGATGGTTCTACCATTTTTTATAAATGAGTGTGGTAGTTTATGGAATGAAATATGAAATGTTATTTCACTAAAAAATTAATAGTTTTTTATGGCGGTTTTTAGCGGCAGTTTACAAAATCATTGCTAAATTTTTTTATTAATGATTTAGCGGTGGTTTTTTATAAAACGCTGCTATTTTTTTCAACTCTGACACTTCCCCTCTACACCCCCCATGACCCTATTCTCCCTCGACCCCCAAGAGACCCCCCCAGCAACCCTCAAACCCTAGCCCCTCGTCGCCTCACCGCCTCACCGATTCTCATCTTATGTAGTCTTTCCTCCATCAAATTTATTTGAAACAGATACACCAATTATGTTTCATAAACTATATTCATCTAAGTTTACTTCAAGTAAATAAAATTCCATAACATTATCTTTAATAGAGTTGGTTTGATCTCCCAGAAAAATATAGGTAGTCTAATACTAATCCTAATGGTATGTTTAATTTTTAATATTGTGTAGTATAACAATTTTTTCAGCACAATGTTGACATTAATTAATTGAATGGTTAATGATTATAAATCATGGGTGGAATTATTCCTTGGATCCCTTTATATTAAATTCTATTATGTTCAAACTTGTGGCTACTCGTGGGTGTGGATATCATTGATTAATAATGAATTGAAATATGGATTAAAGTGTGTTTATCATGATATAAAAACTTAGGTGATTTCATGATATAACATGAATTTGGTAATATATTATTGTTAATAGAAATTACTAGAAATAATTTGTTATGAAAATGAATATTAAATTTAAAGACATATGGTAATTTTTATAATTAATAATTGAGTCTTATTATATAATATTGTGATATAATTATTATTGTGACCTATTTTGAGTTTAATGTAGTAATTATTATATATAATTCTAGGAAAAAATTCACTCTTTAATGCTTGTATAGAGATATTGGCCCGGTTTAATGTTGTAATTCATATATAGGGGATTGGATGAATTTACTATTATAATGATTATATAAAGGGATATGACTAGATACCGTACTTCTTATAGAGACGGATATATGGTGGATGGTGAAATGATTATCTAGAGGGATTATACATGATGTTGAAATGCATATACAATGGTATTTTCCCAGTCATTTTATCATTCCATGGTTCTATGGAGATGGTTGTAATGGATTTCATAATTTCTCAAAGATATTTTGGAATGGTTATGAAGTAGGTTTATAGTAATATTGTGTTTATTTTTTAATTAATAGACCTATTTATTGCTTTATTACATGAACTTATTATCAGACTAGTTTTGATTAGAAATGGTGGTGTCAACCTAATGATTTGTACTAACACTATATTCGGGCCACCAATTGGTGGTAGAGAATATTATATGGACATAGGATTAGATAGTGTAAATGGACCTTGTTTTTGATTCTTTCTTATTAGGTGGGATGGAGTTTGGAGATGAGACCGACATGGGGCTCGAGACCGGGGTATTTTGAGTTTATTTTTGTTACATGGTTATTTTATTTGTATTACCTTTAGTTTTCCATTTTGATATATTTTATCATAAGATTAAATGATTTATTATTAATTGCTTATTGGTCGATCAGTTAAGAGGACCTCAAATGTTACAATGACAGAAATGGAATTATTACAGCCATATAGATATGTGCTGCTGAATAGTGAAATTGTAGATCCATTTATTGAAGAGTTGAGGATACAAACAAAGAGGCGAATGAGAGTCCGAACACTAAATGAGAAATATATAATGAAATATATTAATAAAGAGCTTGTAGAATGGTTTTCATGACATGTAAGTTCATAAATATTACAATAAATATGAATATTAGGTTGATAAATATATTTTGTAATTATAATAAAGTATATTTATTTTTTTAGGTCATGAATACTGATAATCGAGCAGATTTGTTAGAAGATTTAAATTTTCTTGCTCGAGGTCTTCTAAAACAAGTTAGAAGGTTCGACGCTTACAACATGAATGGCTTTAGATTTCATATAGTCGATCAAGAAGAGGGTTTGAAAACATAGAATAGTGGTATATTTACATTTTTTGATGTGGGATACTATGGAAAGGTGACTAATATTATTGAATTCAACTACCATGAGAATTTTTAGTTGTTTTATTCAAATGCAATTGAGTCGATATTATCAGAGGTGTTAAAAGAGATTCCTTGCAATTTAATTCTGTGAACTTCTCTCGTTTGATGGATATTGGTGATCGTGAACTGCATGATTCATATATCTTATCATCACAAGAAAAAATGGTATATTATGTGAATGATGTTGTGGATGAAGGGTGAAGTGTAGTTGCTAATGTAAAACAAAGAGATTTGTATGATATAGGTGATGAAGTGGAATATTTGACCTATGAAATTGAATCTCATCAACAAGAATCCGAATTATTTGTCCACCATGATATTGAAAATATTAGTCAAGCAAGGATAAATGAAGTGGATGAAGTAACGGGGCAAGAAACCGACATGATTGAAGGATAAAATGATTGTATGTATAGTTATGCATTCATTTAGAAACCACTTATTTTATTTGTGTAATCATTCATTATCATTGTTATGTATATTTTTTTGTTAGTACTCTACATATGTTATCTTTTGTATTTTTTTTTCTGCATAAATTTTTTGAAATATATGTTATGAACGTAATTTTATTTTATTAAATGACAAGAATTCCAAGGAGGAAGTGATATACTATTTTATCGACCACTGTGACAGATAAAGATCCATCTGTCTCCCTCCCTATGACATATGAGCCACCATCCTCCCACCCCCTACACCATATCCCCTTGAATCATATCTCACACCCTTTTTGAGCATCTCTTCAGCAGCTCAGTCATCACATCCCACTTTAGGAGCCTCAACAGTGGGGGAGTGGCGCGCCACTTCTAGTTATTTTAAGAGATACTAGAGGGTGACTGTTATAGGTACAAATTTTAATATGAATAAATTTATTTCACTTTTTTTATACTTAATTTTTGTTCATTAAAGATTGAAACAATGAAACTATAGAGAAAAATATAAAAAGTTTAGATGTATGGAATCTGACTGGAGAGAAGATGTTTGTCCCATTTGATTCATATGGGGTCCCTACGGATGACACCGCATGATTACTTGGCTAGATTTTAGGCCAGTTGGCTGCGGAGTCCATTTCCCTTCATATTTCATATGATGATTAGATACATATGCATGTAAGTTGGAAAAATGCAGTTTTTGATTCCCAAATAAAGGTAATTTTAATACATTATGGTGTAATTAAATTTCATGTTATTAATATTTTCAAAATGAGTTTCTGTATAAAAATGTTTTTCCACGTTACAGTTGTTGATGTGATAGCATGAAAGTGGAAATTGAAAAATCTTGGCAAAAAATGGAATGAAATTAAATTTAGATTGTAGGGGTGATGTCAATGATACTTTGTTGACCACCCTACATATGTATGACAAGCTACCCGATGGGGTACCCAAAGAGAAATGAAAATATTTTGTTGACATACATCGTGATGAGAAGTAGATGGTATTTAAATATATATTACTATAATAATATCATTTTACATTTATACATGTATATTAAGAGGAGATGAGATTGAATACATTACTATTAAATTTCATTTTAGTTATTTTAGGATCTTTTAAGAAAGAATACATCAAGAAGGGCTAAGTAGGTCATCCCTCACACTATGGGGTCATAGATTTTTTCAATAAGCTGATCTTATCTGGTAATATTTTCATTAGTTTAAATATTTATAAGACAACATTATTTTTTTAATATATTAAATTGCTGATTTATGTTTGTTTAATGCAGTCACAGAGTTTAGGGCATGAAGCATCCCAAACAGAAGTGTGGTTGAATGTTCACAAAAAATATGATAAAATTTTTGTTAATGAGCCTGCCAAAGAAGTTAGGGTATGAACTCATTTTTCAATATAATAAATTATTATCATTTGTTACTATGTTAATATATATTGCTTCTATTATGACTGTTATTTGGTTTATAGGTAAAAATTAAAGAATTGTGGGATGCTAATCTTGCATAGTCCTACTCAGTCTCCCAGGATGACCCAGTTGCTAAAGTCCTTGGGAAGGAGCATCCTGGTAGAGTGCGCGGGGTGGGTTTGGGATCCGTACTATCTGAGGTCTTAGGTAGGACACCGGGGATTGCATTTGTATCTACTCCTAGTTGTAGTCAGTCCATACCTTGAGATACTCAGAGATAGATTGTTTCTCTATGAAAAATAGTTCATGACCAGGGGGCTCAGATATCCACTTTGCAGAAAGCATTGAATGATTTATATCAGAAGACAACCGGATCTTACCCTATGGTATTGCATCGACTGGTGGTGAGTAGGTAAATCATAAAAATTCCAAATCATTTAGTCTTCAAACTTTTATTGGTTTTATGTTTAAAAGTAAATATACAATATAAATTAATTTTCAATATAATGTTCTTTCAGGTGGTTTAAGGAAGTAGAGATGTAGGTGGAGAGGGTGACAAGATTTTTTCATCATCGGACTGTGATTAGTTGTTTTATTGATATGTTGGAAAAATATGGTAACAGTTGGTTTTTATATGCATCATGTGTGGCACATAGTTGCCACCAAACATTTTCATGACCTAACATTTTCTTGATTTCTCATGTTTCCTTTTATGTATTTTATTGATTTCTGATGTTTCCTTTTATGTCTTGATTTCTCGAGTGTGGTATGCACCATATATGTCAATGATTTTTTGTCATGAATCAATTTCTATGATTCATTTTTCCTAAATTTATTTGTTTTGTTACCTAAGGATGAATGAAAAAAATATATCCTATAGTAAAAGGAATCAATCCATTCATAGTTCTTGGAAAAGTTCTTCTATAAAAATTTGTCTCATGTATAGGAGGAGAAGTATGAGATGTATGGGAACCATTATGTGAGAAATAAATAAAAAAATTTATGTGAATGAGTAAGTGTCTCTACATTAGGGTATAACCAGTGTGATTATAATTTTCACCAAGGCCTATTATAGGAGATCCCAACATCATTACATATATTGAAACATTATGAATCAATCCACATATAGTTTTTATATAATACACTTATGCATATTAGGCTCTTTCCTAGGGTAAGAGTAATTTTTTTCATAACATAGGTCTATGGATAAAGAACCACATGCTAAGGATCCTTATATAGATTTGGATAATATGTAGAGGAAGATAGATCATTCTAGGTAGACTACTCTAAGAAGTTTCAAGTCTTACAGGATGGACCATGCATCACATAGTTTAACATCATGTGAAAATGACTAAAATAATATATAGTTTAAGATCATATGAAAAATACATTATTATATGAGGTTTAATGTAGTTTAAACTAATTTTTAAAATGAAATGAACTTGTCTTGATGCCAACCCTATATGGATATAAAACCAATGTGAATGAATAAACCCAGTCACTAAGATAATGTGTGGGATTTGATATCGGTTTTTTGGTTGGGTTTGAGATAGGAGATCAAGGAATCACTATGTATCCCATAAAAATAGGAATCAATCCACACATAGTTCTTATAATTTGGGGGAAAATATGATCACCTTGACTTAGAATTTATAAATAACAGGGAAAACAAAATAAATAGAATGATTTGAATGGTACATACCCTTTATAAACTTCCCTTTGTGCATTATCAAGTTTTGGGGATTTTTAGGGAGATTTTTGTAGTGATTTTGAAGTTTGAGGTGGTGTTTTAGCCTTTTGAAGGCCACCACGGTTTTTGCAATGACTTGTCTAAATATAAGGGATGTAGTTTTATGTTTGGAATGATCTTGTATAAATGGGATATATAACCATGAATTGGGGATGACATGGTGCTATGCATGTTTTCCTAGTGGTTTTTCTAGGCACCATGAGAATCTTGAAATTCCCTTGGGTGGGGATGGAATATCAGAGGACCACCTATCCAAAATAGGAAACCCAAGCTCACCACATTGTAGCCTTGGCCATGATGAGGGTAAAATGGTTAAGAAATGGGAACTAGGTCATGGATTCTATACATGGAAGAATATAGGAGAACCACTCCATGTTCTATGATTTGGAAATATCATGCTTTTGTATTTCTTTGGTTAAATGGTACATATCATCTTAATAAAGATAATTAACAATCTTAATTGAACTTTAAGGGTAAGGGAGAAATCACATGATTTTTAGTAGTTATGATGTGTGGTGTTGGTGATGTGGGGTGGTTGCAATGTGTTGTGGTTATGATGTGTTATATGTTATATCAATTATAATGGTTTTTTAGGGCATTGGTAATAGGTTTGCAGTATCAGTTGCATTTTTTTTGTAAATCTGGATTTAGAGATGGTTTTAACTACCATAAAATAAATATAACATATTTAGCGGTGGTTAAAACCACCACTACAATTAATCTAATTTTCTATCTACGGTGCTTAAAACCTCCACTACGAACAACAATTTAGTGGTTATCTTAACAGCCTCTACCCAGTTTCATATTCATTTATTATTCCGTGACATTTTTTTATGGATTTAGTGGCGGTTTTTCTTGGCCAAAATGATATTTTTTAGCGGCAGTTATAGTATCTGCTAAAAAAATATCAGTTTCGCCAGAAAAATCACCGCATAATGCACCCACTATGACGGTTACCATAAACCACTGTTAAATTGAGTAAAACACTGCGTGTTGTATCCTGGAACACACTTTAGTGGATGTTTTTGGAAACCACCGCAGAATCATATGGAAATTTTTTAAACCTTTGTCATTTCAAAAAAAAAAACACCACGAAATGGTCATTTTCCTGTAGTGTTTCTTTTGGTATTTTTTTATGAAATAAACTTATTTTAAAAATATAGTTCAAACTATCATAAATGAAATGTATTTTTGAAAGTAGTTCCAAAAAAATCTTTGAGGGATCCTATTCGGCTCAATTTTACTCACAACCTACACACACCTTAGGTTGTATATAGATATTTTGTTTTATTTTAGTTTCCCTTTTGAGATCTTCTTCTTGATTAATGTTTAGGTTGGTCTGATGGGAGATGGTTTAGGATATATGGAGTAACCATGGGTCATGGGAATTTTATTGATAGTTTTTTGGTTTTGGTTTTATTTTTTTCAAGGGATGTTGATTTTTGAGCCCATAGTTGAATAAGGAATTAAAAGAATATGGATTGGATATGATTAGTATGTTTTATTTTGTTGTCAACAAATAAATCAATTTCAAACATAATTGTTTTATGATGATTCACTTGAGATGATGTTCATTATAATTTCTTGGATTGATTTGATAATAGTGGAATAAGATTGAAGGTTGAATAGAGTTATTGTATGTTGAAGGTGATATCACCATGCTATAGTGTTATTTGTAAATGCATGTAGTGTTTTCCCAAGAATGAAAAATGGAATAGGTAAACTATAAATGGGGATTATGCAAGGATTTTTTTCTAGGATTTCTTCTTATATAAAATGGTTGAGCCTAATATATATTTTAGAGTGTGGTTATGGTGACTTGAAGTATTTTCCCTTTCATGAAAATAGGGAGAGTATTTTTATAATGGTATTTTTATAATGCTTTTTGAGTTGTGTGCTTCACCTATTAAAAATTACTAGCAAGGAAGTTCTATAAGAGTATACATTGTGGTTTGATGAAGTTTATTTATATTTGGATTCAAATCATGGACAATTTCACCATGGTGCATCCTTCGTTGAAAAGACCCAGATTTTCCTTGTAATTTTTTGTAATTATATGGAATTATTACGAGTCTTCGAAAATTGACGACACCTGATTATGAGGCCCAGTGTGCCCAAAATGAATTTCTGAACTTTTTTTTCATGTATGTTCAGTAAACGCATGATCGGTGTTTTCTAACTTTTGAACCATTGCTCGAATTAAAAATCTGAGGGCACCGTTGAATAGGTAGTGGCGGGATTTGCTTAAAATCAGATTTACTTTAACTGTAGTAGGTCTGGAGAAAAAGTTAAGTTTTGTGACTTTTTAAAATAAATGAAATAAAATAATTTTATTATTTTATTTTCTTTCTTCTCCAATAATGGACAAGAATATTGTGGGGCCAGTGATGTGTCAAGCCAATAAATGGCTTGAACTATCAAATCTTAAGTAATGATGTCATTGGGTAATTAGGAAGGTTCCAAATTAATGAGCCCCCATTAATTCCCCATGTAGTTACTTACCCTCCCCCTCTCATATATATATGGAGTTTGGGGAGGGGTATCAGCACAGCTTCTCCAAGAAAAAAAGTGCTGAAAGAGTGCAGAGATGCCGACCCCTTAGGGGATGGAGCCGATCCCAGTGGGAGGTGACGGGTGACACCGAACCATGAACCGAAGGACAACTTATGAGTGGTGTCGTTGGGAACTAGTTGTGGGAACGAAGAACACGATCCACCTTCAAGTTGGGTGCTCTCCAACAAGTTTATGATGTAGGGGTTTTTATTCTCGTTTATTTCATGTGAATTTATTGAACCCCTCTATCCTCCATCTTGTTTACGAGCTAACACAGTGGGGCTGGCCTAACAAACATGGCCCAGACCCTCTTTAATCTTTTCTACACCCTTGTGTTCTCTGTGGAATATTTCCAGCACGACGACACCGATCGGCTATGAAGAAGGCGTGTGCCGACACACGCTGCAAGAAGAGGTTGTGGCACAAAGACGCGGCAGTCATCAGAATGAATGGAACTGGCTAGCCGGAGAGGAGGTTTGGTGCGCCATTGTGCACTGGCGGTGAGAAAAAAGGGGTCGTGACTCATCAACTGCGGTGAACGGAGGAGGTGCGGCGTGCTATCACGCACCACCGTTGAGCAGAGAGTTGCGACTCATCAGCCACGACGATCAAAAGAGGTGGCTGACACTTCGGTCAGACATGAATGGAGATGTGGCATGACCAACGCTCCACTAGCGAGCGAGAGGCGGCGCGACCAGAATGCCATCGGCGAGCAGGAGGCGGCACGACCAGCGCACCACCGACAAACAAGAAGTCATGGCCGAAGCCATGATAGAGGCTGAACCCGCGCCTCTGGTGGGTTCTACGGCAACCCAGTGGTTCCCACGCGGTGCCGCTGCTTCACAAACCAAATGGCCTTTGGGTTGTTCGAATGTTCAGGAGACTAGGGGGTCACACCCCCCGCGCCGGCTAGGGTGGACCCCACAGCAAGTCAAACTCTCCCTTGGACCAGACCACGCCCCCCTCAAGTCGGGCCACGCTCCACCTCGGACAGGACTGCGCCCCACATCGGGACGGACCACACTCTATAAGAGCCGGGCCACCCCCATTGCAGGCCTGGCCGCCCCCTTGTGGGTTGGGCGGTGCCTGCTGCGGCCTAACCCAGACTGAGTCTAGCTGGGTCGGACCTGACCTGGGCCAACTGGGCCCAAAATCACTTATAGGGCCATATCTTGAGAACCTGATGTCCGTTTGATGAACCGTCTATGACATTGAGATCCTTGGATTGAGATGGTCCTTTTAGTATACTCCTCTCAATTTTTGGAGACAGCTATAGTATGGCCGAATTGGATCGAACTCGAATCCAACCAGGCCCCTGGAACTAAAACGCTTATAACTCACAGACCAGGTGTCTAATTGACACACCTTCTAACGCGTTGGAACCCCTACGACATAGAATTTCTTTGGTTTACTTCTCTATGAAGCATAGTAGTGGTCAAGGTATGATAGATATCTCAAGGGAAGATTTTATGGAACTCAAGTGCACTGGGTGTGAGGAATACAGTGGCTGACAGTGAGGCGAAGGTTGAAGAAAGATTATATGGAGGTCAGCACTCATTGATCCTATGTGGGGCAGTGCATACCGATCCTGTGCGGGTCAGATCCTGTGTGGGTCAGTGCTCAACGATCCTATGTGGGTTAGTGCATACCGGTCCCATGTGGGTTAGATCCTATGTGGGTCAGTGCTTAGAGATCCTGTGTGGGTTAGTGCATATCGATCCAGTGTGGGTCATATCCTGTGTGGGTCAGAGGGGGTTAGTTACCTATTGACTATGGGCGGGTCGAATCCTGTGTGTATCTTTGCGGGGTTTAGTACCTATCGATCCTATATGGTTCAGACTTCGTATGGTCATAAGAAGTACCTCTTGATAGAATAATATGATATATCTTTGTGACTAATCATATGTACTTTTATACTTCACTAAAAATCGGGTTTGAGTTGAGACTCTTTTTGAGCTATGTCAATTGCTTCGTGCTTTGTGATTGAGATCATGATTTGTGGTTTTACTTAGTGGAATCCTGAGAGACCTTTAGCGGTCTTGGGGTCCCTAATATGTATTATTATACTCACCCATACACGGGCTTCGCCCGTACCATG
The DNA here is from genome assembly GCA_963277665.1 of Viscum album. Lineage (NCBI taxonomy): Eukaryota > Viridiplantae > Streptophyta > Magnoliopsida > Santalales > Viscaceae > Viscum > Viscum album. The sequence continues at coordinate 458,627,269 of OY728136.1, forward strand.
TTTTGTCATGTGCAGATGACGAGCAGCTGGGCTGAGATTTGAGGGATCCAGGACCAAGCGGTACGCAGAGGAGACATATAGATATGGAGTTCTGAGGAGGCGATCTATACCTACCCTTCAAGTAGAATATTTAGAGGATGACCTAGGAGCGGTTTCTTTTTTTTCAGTTGTATTGTAATTTTTAGTTTTACTTGTACTTTTCTAGTTGGTCTTGTATTTCAGCCTCTTACTTTCAATACTCTTTTACTGTAGCAGTTACATAGTGGTTGCTTCTTGTTGCTTTCTAGTCTGTGTGTTTGTACAGGTTTAAAGGCAATGCCTTCCCATTATAGGGATACACCTTTTCGGTGCTAGTCATGAGCTCATGGCCTTTGGAAGGCAGGCTTGGGGTAGTCATGACACGAGCCCTAGGGGACAGGTCGTGACAAAGTGGTATCAGAGGAGTCAATTCTACAGAAGAACTAGGACTCAGATCTTTTCAATGTAGCAATAGTGTTCAGTGTTATGAGTGTGGTTTGCAGTTCGGGGAGTCCATTGTTGCTGTGGCGGCCGACGTATCCATACACCAAGACCCTAAATTCTGATTTCTAACTCATGGCACGAAAACACTAATTGCGCGTGTTTTTGGAAATTTTTTCCTTTTGATTTCTTTTTAAGGTAGTTCACCAGGTATAACTTATTTATCATACCACACCTATTATCTTTTAGGTTTTCACCATGAAGACAACCATCTAGGATTCACGAGAGAGTACGTGATGACATCCCACCGAGTGATGAGGTCGTAATGCAGGGCCCTTTTACGGCGTTAGCACCTTCGGGTGGTGTACCAGCAACACCACTACCCGTTGGGAAGCTGTTACCACCAGCCCCACAAGTAGAGGGTGTATGCAGACTGAGCGCATTGCATGATTTTCAGTGGCAGAGACCTCTGAGGTTCTGAGGGGAGATGAAACTGCAGGCGGTTGAGGACTAGATGGAGGCTATATTCATAGTTTTCTGCTTTGTTGGGACACCACCTGACCTTATGGTGATCCTATTTGCCAGTCATTTTCAGAAAAGGCATGGATATGATGGGGCTTGATCCTTCAAATGCATGACGAGGTGACCCTAGTCTGGGCGGACTTTAAGAGGCTTTTCAGGGCAGATTTCATCCCAGAGACCTTACGCTCTGGGAGCATACAGGAGTTGTTTTACCTACAGCAGGGCATCATGACAGTGGCCCAGTACTCGGTGAGGTTTACTGATCTCTCCCTATACTCCACCGACATGGTACAAGACCCTTTCTTCAAGGCCCGAACCTCTGACCAGGGTCTTCAACGGGAGATCACAACATCGATGGTATCACTCTAGAAACCCATGCAGGCTGGGGTACTAGAGTGAGCGCTTTTAGTGGAGAGCTTCCAAGCTGAGCAGGCACCGTCAGCAAGACCCACCACTGGACGACACGTAACAGAGTCATCTGCGGATGGCAGTAGGAAGATGACACGAAGGTCCAAGAGGACCAGGTGTTCTGGTGTATGGACCGAGGATATAGGGTTGGAGGTGTAGAGATCGTGAGGTAGAGGAGTTCAGACGAGGGACATGCAGTTCTACACGTGCAGCGGGTAGGGTCACATGGATTGTGACTGCCCAAACCGCTATATGTATGAAAATCAGACGGTTGAGAGACCGTCGAGGTAGATGTAGAGGTTTGATTGAGGAGGTCCGTAGGTAGTAGGTGGACGTGGAAGAGGAGCTGGTCATGCAACTGGCGGTGGGCGATGATATGAGGTTCTACCACTACCACCACAATGTGGTCCACCCCCGACCATAGGGAGCATGTGGACAAGGACGAGCTCAATACCAAGCATCTGAGGCCTATTACCATGGCACTTCGGAGATAATTAGAGGTACGATCTGTGTCTACTCCACCTTAGCTGTAGTACTTATAGACATAGGTGTCAGTCACTCTTTTATTTTCACGACCCTCATTTGGAGATCAAAGATTCTAGTAGAGCCATTGGCTCGATCCTTATGGTTAGATACTCTTATGGGAGAAGATTCGACGATTACACACTGGTTCCAGCAGTGTGAGCTTACTCTAGGAGGCGAGAGATTCGGCTGGGATCTTCTAGTAGCGGCGTCGAGGCCTTACGACATCATCTTGGGTATGGACTAATTATCCATAGTCTATGCTCAAATTGACTGTATTAGGTGCAAATTGCGGTGTTTCCGCATAGATGGGACTAATTTTTCCTTCACCGGTGATAAGATAATCTTTTCAGCATAGGATGGACTTACCCAGAGAAGGGTGCAGCCGATTACGCATCTGTTGGAGAGCCTTACCCTTAGAGTAGTAGATGTTGAGAGTCTGAGCTATCCTGTAGTGGTGGACCAGTATGCTGATGTCTTTCCTAATGATGTTCCAGGACTACCTCCATGTAGAGAGGTAGACATTCACATCGACCTGTACCCTGGGACGACACCGATATCTACACCAGCATATCTGATGGCTCTCACGGAGCTTTGCGAGTTACAGGTATAGTTGGTGGGCTTACAGAGCAAGGGGTTCATAAGGCCCATATTTTCTCCATAGGAAGCCCTGGTTTTTTTCCAAGAAGGTAGATGGGAGTTTGGGACTTTGTGTGGAATATTGGCACCTGAACCAGATGATCATGAAGAATATGTATCCAATACCAAGTATTGATGATCTTTTTGATCAGATGAAGGGAGCTCGTTGGTTTTCGAAGATAGACCTCAAATCAGGCTATCATCAGCTCAGAGTACTAGATGAGGATGTGCAGAAGACGACCTTCAGATGTTGGTATGGCCACTATGAGTTCTTGGTTATGCCATTCGGCATGACCAATGCCCCTGTAGTGTTCATGGGACTAATGAATAGGATATTATAGCCATACCTCAATCGCTTTGTGGTGGTCTTCATCGATGACATCTTAGTGTACTCAGAGATGGAGGAGGAGCATGCCTATCATCTACAGATAGTTTTGGATACACTCCGGTAACATCAACATTATGGAAATATCTTGAATTGCCAGTTCTGGATACGAGAGGTCCACTTTTTAGACCACATTATCTCGTAGGCTGGAGTAGCAGTGGATCAAGCGAAGATAGATTTTGTGCTTTCTAGGGAGCCACCCAAGAGTGTGACCAAGGTGAAGAGCTTCCAAGGGTTGGATGGATACTATCGGATATTAATGATTGAATTTTCCAGAGTTTTGGAACCCTTTTTAGCTTCGACGAAGATAGGAAAACCCTTAGTATGGATGGAGAGATACCGGCAGTGTTTTCAGAATCTGAGGTAGAGACTGATGAGTGCCCCCATCTTAAGGATACCATAAGAGGGCGTTGGGTATGTAGTATACTGTGATGCATCAGGGACTGAACATGGCTGTTTCCTGATGCAGGAGCGAGCAGTGATGGCCTATGGCTCATTAAATCTAAGGCAACATGAGAAGAACTATGCTACCCATGACTTGGAGTTATCAGTAGTGGTCTTCACCTTGAAGGTGTGGCAACATTACTTGATGGGGGAATATTTTACATTCTACTCTGATCATAAGAGTCTCAAGTATATATTCTCTCAGAAAGATCTGAACCTGAGACAGTGGCGATGACTAGAGTTCTTCCAGGACTATGACTTTGAGAAATTCTATACTCCTGGGAAGGGGAATGTGGTAGCAGATGCACTCAGCAAGAGGTCTGGTCTACAGTTCCTGAGTGAGGTGATAGAGCAGTTAGTCATGTTGTAGATATCCTTCGGGGATAGAGATGGAGCAGATTACCTTCAGTCTTTGGTAGAAACTCACCCACTGCTTCAGTAAGTCATGGAGGCATAGCTTGGGGACATTGACTCTGAGGCTCGACATGCTCAGATATCCTCAGGATAGGCACCTGAAGAATTTTTTGAAGGTGGGGAGCACATTATCCTCTTCAGAAGACGTACCATTGTACCGATGGCGCTACGGGAGGCGATGTTGAGGGAGTTCCATATGCCCCCTTTGATGGTACATCCTAGTGTAGAAAAGATGTACCAGGACCTCCGGTGTTAGCATTGGTGGTCAAGGATGAAGAAGGATGTAGCGAAGTTTGTTTCTCAATGCCTCACTTGTCTGCAAGTGAAGGATGATCATCAGGTTCTAGCAAGCTTATCACAACCACTAGAGGTGCCAGAGTAGAAGTGGGATATGATCTCCATGGACTTTGTGACCGGAATTCCATGTACGTTCAGGGGACATGATTCCAACTAGACAATTGTTGATCGACTCACCAAGTCGTCCCACTTCCTACCCATTAGAGAGAAGGGATTTGTAGAGGGCCTGGGATTATTCTACGTGTAGGATATTGTACGACTTCATGGGGGTGGAATCGACGATCATCTCTGACCACGATGTATGTTTTACATCCTGATTGTGGAAGGGATTACATGAGGCATTTGGGACTCAGCTACGTTTGATCACCGCTTTTCATGCTCAGACGGATGGTCAGACAGAGCAGACCATTCAAACGCTGGAGGACATGCTTCGTGCATGCGTCCTAGATATTAGACACATTTGGGAGGATCAATTTCCCTTGGTGGAGTTCTCATACAAAAAAAATTATCACTCCACCATCGGTATGACACCATTAGAGGCCTTGTACAGTAGACCTTGCAGATCACCTCTATTCTGGACAGACCTAGGGGAGTCAGCACTTATGGGTCCATAGTTGCTATAGGCTACCACTGAGAAGGTGTAGACCATCCAGGAGAAGATGAAGAATACAAATAGTAATAAAAAGTCTTATGTTGACAATATATGGAGACCTTTGGAGTTCCAAGAGGGGGGCCACATATTCTTGTGAGTATACCCTCGATCGGGACTACGAAGATTTGGCCAAGGCGGCAAGTTATCACCGAGGTTTATTGGACCTTTTCTGATACTTTGGAGGATAGGTGAGGTGGAATACCACTTGGCACTTCCACCGCAGATGGAGAGGGTGCACTATGTATTCCACGCATCCTAGATGAGAATATACGTGCATGACCCATCTCACATCATCGACCACCACAAGCTGGACTTCGATGATGGGGAAACGTTTACAGAGGTTCCAGTGGAGATTGAGGATCGACAGGAGCGGGTCCTTCATGGGTGGTTGATACCTTTAGTACATGTTCACTGGCATCATGAGAACCTCTAGGAGTGAACATGGGAGTGAGAGACTCAGATTTGTTCTCAGTACCCCCTTTTGATTCCTTAGTCTATGTTGTGGCCTTCAAGGATGAAAGTCCCTAAGGTGGGGAGAATGTAAAGACTTTGATTTTCCATGTATGTTTTTTAAATTATTTGAAATTATTACGAGTCTGTGAAAATTGATGGTGCCTGATTCTGAGGCCTGGTATTCCTGGAATGAATTTCTGAACTTTTTTTGGGTACGTTCAGTAAACGCATGAGTGGTGTTTTCTAAATTTTGAATCGTTCCTAAAATTAAAAATATGAGGGCACTGTTGAATCCACAGTGCCGAGATTCTCTTAAGGGAGGATTTACTTTGACTATAGTAGGTTTGGAGAAAAAGTTACGTTTTGTGACTTTTTAAAGAAATGAAATAAAATAATTTTATTATTTTATTTTCTTTCTTCTCCACCAATGGACAAGAGGAGGGTGGGGCCAACGATGTGTCAATCCAATAAATGGATTTACCTATAAAATATTAAGTAAAAAAATCTTTGGGGAATTAGGAAGGTTGATAATTAATGTTCCTCAATTAATTCCCCACGTCGTTTCTTACCCTCCCCCTCTCCTATATGTACGGAGTTTGGGGAGGGATATCGGTACAACTTCTCCAAGCAAGAAAGTGATGAAAAAGTACCGAGATGATGAACCCTTAGATGATGGAGCCGATCCCAGCGGGAGGTGATCGGTGACACCAAACCATGAACCGAAGGATGACGTTTGAGTGGTGTTGTTGGGAACCAGTTGCGGGAACAAAGAACACGATCCACCTTCAAGCGTAGGCACTCTCCAATGGGGTTACGAGGTAGGGGATTTGATCCTCATTTATTCCAAGTGAATTTATTGAACCCCTCTATCCTCCCTCTTTTTTACGAGCTAACGTGAAGGGGATGGCCTAACGAACATGTACCAGAGCCTCCACAATCTTTGTTACACCATTTCATTCTTCGTGGAATACCACCAGCGCGGCAACAACGACTGGCTACGAAGAAGGCGTGTGCTGACGCACACTATAAGAGGAGGACGTGACACAAATCCATGGCAGTCATTGGAACGACCGAAATTGGCTGGCCACGGAGGAGTTGTGGCGTGCCGTCGCATGCCACTGGTGAGAAAAAAGGGGTTTCGGCTCATCAACCGCAGAAAATGGAGGAGGTGTGGTGTGCTTTCACGTGCCATCGGTGAGCAGAGGGATACGGCTCATCAGTCTCGAAGATCGGAGGAGGCGGCCGAAACTTCGAAAGACCACGAAAGGAGTGGCGGTGCGACCAACACATCACTGGTGAGTGGGAGGCGGCGTGACTAGCGTGCCACCGGTGAACAAGAAGTCATGACCGAATCCATGGCAGAGGCCGAACCCGCGCCTCTGGTGGTTTCTGCGGCGACCTGGTGGTGCCCATGCGGTGCTGTTGCTTCACAAACTGAATGACCTATAGGTTTTTTGAGAGTTTGAGATACCGGGGCGTCACACCCCCCATATCGGCTAGGGAGGACCCCACAGTGGGCCGCACTACCCCTTAGATCGGACCGCACCCCCCCCTCAGGCCAAACCACACTCCACCACGGTTGGGCCGCCCCCATTGCGGGTCGGGCTGCCCTTACGGGCCACCGTTGCGGGATGCCCCCTTGCATGCCACCTTTATGGGCCGCCCCCTTACGAGTCGCCTTTACGGGATGCACCATTGTGGACTGGACTAGACCTTGGCCCAGTGGGCCGGGCTCGCCGTGGCCCAGCCCAGACTGGATCGGACCGGACCGAGGCCAACCGTGTCCATAATCACTTAAAGGGCCATATCTTTAGAACCGGATGTCCATTTGATGAACCGTCTATGGTGTTGGGAGCCTTGGACCAAGAAAGTTCTTTTGGTATAATCCTATTGAGTTTTAGATATAGTTGGAGTATGGCTAGGTTGGATCAAATCTGAATCCAACTGGGCCCCCAAACTAAAACTCTTATAACTCACAGACCGGATGTCCTATTGACACACCGTATGGCACGTTGGAACCCTTAATAAATAGTGGTTACTTGGTCACTCCTTTATAGATCTTATTGGAGGTCAAGAAACGTCCAATATCTCAAGGGAAGATTCTACGGAACTCAAGCGCACCAGGTGCGAGGAATCCAGTGGTTGGCAGTGAGGTGGAGGTTGGAGACAGATCATATGGAGGTCAGAACTCAGCGATACTGTGTGGGTCAGCACATACCGATCCTATATGGGTCAGATCCTGTGTGGGTCAGATCCTATGTGGGTCCACGCTCAGCGATCCTGTGTGGGTCAGTGCATACCAATCCTCTATGGGTTAGATCCTGTATGGATCAACACTCAACGATCCTATGTGGGTTAGCACATACCGATCCTATGTGGGTCAGATCATGTGTGGGTTAGCGGGGTTTAGTTACCTATCAACTCTGGGTGGGTCATATCCTGTGTGGATCATTGCGGGGGTTAGTACCTATTCATCCTGTGTGGGTCAGACTTCGTATGGTCAGAAGTAGTGCCTCTTGACAGAATAAGATTATCTAGTTTCGCAAATAATCATATGTATGTCTATACTTCACTAAAAACCTAGTCTGAGTTGAGACTCTTTTTGAGTTGTGTCTATTTCTTCGTGATTTGTGATTGAGATCATGCTCTGTGGTTTTACTTTGTGGAATTCTGATAGACCTTCGGGGGTCTTGGGGTCCCTAATGGGTATTTTTATACTCACCCCTCCACGGGCTTCACCCTCACCTTGTTGTGTCATGTGTAGACGATGAGAAGCAGGGTTGAGATTTGAGGGAGCCAGGACTAGGAGGTACACAGAGGAGACGGGCGGACATGGAGTGCTGAGGAGGCAATCTGTACCTACCCTTAAGGTAGGATCCTTGGAGGATGAACCAGGAGCTGTTTCTTTTTTTTAGTTGTATTGTACTTTTCAGTTGTACCTGTACTTTTCTAGTTGGGCTTGTATTCCATCCCCTTACTTTAAGCACTCTTTTACTATAGTAGTTACTTAGTGGTTTCTTTTTGTTGCGTTCTAGTCTGTGTGTTTGCAATGTTTTAAAGGAAATTCCTTCCCTTTATAGGGATACACCTTTCCGGTGCTAGTTGGTAGCCCCTGGCCTTTGGAAGGCGGGATTGGGGTAGTCCCGGCATGGGCCCCGAGGGACAGGTCATGACATTGGTGACCATTTGAGTTGAATTCAAAACATTCGAGTGTTTCTTGATGAAAGAGGAAAATGATTGGCTGTTGTTAGATAATTGAATATGAGAGATACACACTATACTACATGTCATATTGTTTGAAAAAAATACCTGTGTGAAATGTATAGGAGTTAAGATTCTAAAGTTCTAATATTTTTGAATTATTTTCCAAATATATTTGGTTCATTTAGACCAAAACTAGATCTAGCATTCCATAATTCTAGATGTGGTTAGAATGAAATTTCTATTTATAGTGGATCTTGGGACACAACACTATTAATGTCCTAGAAGACACTAAAAAACAATGTCACATCCATAGTTCCATTTTCATGTACATATCCTATTATTTATATATTTTATTATTATATTTCTTTTATGGGTGTTTAACTTATATTTTTTGAGTTCTAGAGTTTTTTTGGTTTGGTCGGATTTTTTTCCAATCACCGTGCCACTACCCTAAATGATGTTCCATTATGATGGTGTTAGGAAGGATTTATGCTATGGACCCTAGGGATTTTTTCGTAGAGACCTGGGTCCCAAAAATTATCAGCACTTCCATTTTGAGCACCTCGACTCTATAACCTAAGAGGTCACCCCATAGGGGTGTAGGGAATTGGGAACCCCACTATTTCCCTTAAGGCCATATCATGGAGGATATCTAACTTATCATCCCATTTTAGACCTCACACACCATATATTATAGTTCACATCACTGTAGGGATATTCATACTACATCCCTAAGGGTTGCACTGTGAATCATGTTACACACTATTTTAAAAATATTAAATTTAACATTTCCCCTAATGATTTTTAACCTATTTCTCCCCCATTTATCTTCCATTTCAAACATTACAGCACCTTTCCCACTAGATATCTCATCTTCCTTCCATATTCACCCAATATTTTGTAGGATTTTACCCAAAATCTCTTTAAAACAATCAAGTAAGTAGTTCCTTTCCCTTTCCTTAGCTTTATTCCCTCCACCTCTTAGTATTCTCATAACCCTAAGTTCATGGTGTCCCAATGCTTGTGTTGGACAAAACTAATGGGAGGGTTATAGTTTTTATGGTCTCCCCATACCTCCTTATGGTCTTTAATCCCATTTTTATGTGGATTACATTGAGTTATCATTGTTGTCAACAAATTGAAGTAGGTGGTTTCATTAGTTGGATTTATTTTATAAACCTTGAATTCTTGGTTATTTTAAAAGTACATTTAAATAAAATTAAAATCTTTTATGAAATATTTTAAGGTTGATATGTATATGATAAATATTTATAAATTTTTCTATTGATTATATTAATGGAGTTTATTTACAAAGAATGTTTTATATGAAAATTTTTGGGTCGTATACCACATGTTTAGCAAAATGTATCTTGAGATTGAAATTGTTTTAAATGAGGGTATGTGGCCTTCGCAATAGGGAAAAACTTGGGAGATTGGTTACTAAGGTTGTAAGAATAATATTAGTATAAATAGTTATACTTTCCCCTCCCTAACATTGTAATCATTCTATAACATGAACTAAATATTTGCATGATGTGATAGGGAGTCACTTTATGGGCTAGATCCTTTCTTTTGGGCCTTGAGATTACTCACCCTAGGTTTGTTCCCACGCTTGATTAAAATTATTTCTATCACCGAGTTGTGTGAGTATTGTAGAGGTCTTATAACTTAGATACCTTAGGTAATTACCATGGATCTTGGTTTAAATTGGTTGTTTAATTTTCATTTACTTTTATATAATAATTTTTTAACCACTTCTTGTATTTAAAAATATTAATGTTTATTTAGATATCTCTATTTTCAAACTATCATGCCTTGTTTTATCTACCAATGATTTCTTATGAAACACCTATGGGATCCTACTTGGATAGTTATTCTCACACCCTATAAACACCCAATGGGTGTATGTAGACCCTGTTTTGATATATATAATAAAATTATAGTCATTACTTGGTGGCAGTGGTTACGCACATTAGTAGGGCTTGGGATGGTGATGGTAACATGGTGGGATTATACCATCATGTCACTCAAAGATGTGTTTCTATTTTTGGGTATATTTTGGGTTTATTTTTTGTATTTCATTTATCTAACAATGCCTCAAACTCCCATCACATCTCTTTATATATGTATCCTTATGTCTTTTTTAATTTTTTTTACTTTTGATATTGTTTTGGTTTTTTTTAATGAGTGCATGACTTACAAAGCTATGGAAAATTCATATTATATCACCATGTTGGATTCATTTAATTATTTTCATTGGGAAAACCATTACAAAATTATATTCTTGATTCCATGACCCTTATTTCTAGCCCATGGGGATTAATAATTCCTTATAGAAATTTATATAGGAAAGTTTGGGTGCTTGGTTAAGGGGTAGACCACGTTAGTTCATGATAAAATGGTATGAGAGCCCAGTTTTAGTTATATTATTTTGGAATTAATGTAGATAAGATATAATATTGTTAGGGATCAAGTTAGTGAAATGAATAAGTGTTTGGTAAATATATTTATCACCTAAACTCGTGTTTCTATAGGATGTTAGGAATGGAATTTTGGTTTTAAATCTTGATTTACACTTCATTTTGTCTAGGGTGTTTCAGTTGTAGATCATGAACTCAAGTTGTTATTTATGAAAGGGTAAGTTTTGATATGATTCCTTGGCCATGAAATGCTTGGATGTTTCATGTTATTTTTGATTTTGATTCATGATTGATTATATGTTTATTGGATTTTCATTTTATTTGGTTTTATGTAATATATTTCCCCCAAGGACACCTCTTGAAAATTCTTTGAAGGATGTTGTGGAAAATTTTCCATGAGATAACCCTTTGGTAGATCAGAGTTTGATTGAATCAATGGTATGAATGGTCTGAGATTTGGATCAAGAAGTGATATTTGGCCCTACTCAGGTGAAGGAAGTAAAATCATGTTCAATTGGTGATATGGATCAGGCTCAAGAGTTACTTTGGCATAAAAATTCATAATTTTTGGGCACCAATGATTCTCAAGAAGAAAAGGATTGGTTAGGGAATACTAAAAGAATATTTGAATTTATTTGAACTCCATATGTTGTTACAGAGAAGTTTTCTTTAATCATGCTTGAAGGTCCCAATAATAAATGATTGGAGAGAGTGTTCAAAGCTAAGAAGCATGAGAACTTGGAGTGGAAAGACTTAAATGTTATCTTCACCCAGTAATTTTATCTTGACACCTAGGTATTAGTGAAGTCTAAGGATTTTGTGACCCTTAAATAGGGAATTTGATCTATGATAAAGTATTAAAATTGGTTCAATGAGTTTATCTATTTTTTTACAAATATTATTTATAATGATGGGTTAAAGTCTTGACATTTTGAAATGGGGTTGTGATATGATATTTAGTTGCAATTTTTATTGCTTAAGATGAAGTATTATACTAAGGTTTTTAATTTTCCCCATTTTGGAAGATATTGGACAAGGTGGAATTTCATGGTTGACTTGCCTATTTTCTATGCCCAACGGAGGTGAGGAAGGTTTCTCATAAAAAAAAGAGAAAGATGGATGAATTTAGAAATAGAGGTGGTGGAGGCTTCATACCTTCATCTTAGTATTTATAACCATGTTACTAGTATGGAAAGGTGGGTCACACGGAGCCCTCACGACTAGAAACTCTCAAGGATTTTCATTCATATGGGTTGTTAGATCACCAGTATATATTTTCTAAGGTTATCTACTCACCCTATATTGGTTTAGGATCTTAAACTATTAGGGGGTCCTTTTTGTATTCAAATTATTCAAAGGTATTATATTGTCAACCTCAAGGATAGGTAGGTTGGATTAGCTCTTAATATGGGAAGATCCAACTAAATGCTGATCTCATGACCACCAAAAGACCTTAAACTCATCCTGAGATAATGAATTTACATGTAGTGAAGAGATTTCAATGGATTCTAAGGTTAGGACAGCTATTGTGAGAGGAACCATTATTATTGCATTGTGTATGGATACTACTTTATTTGATATAGGTACCTCTTACTCATTTATCTTGACCCACATTGCAGGTGTCTTAAATATTTCTTTTGATATCATTATATATGTGATATAATTTTTAAGTCCTTTTAGGAAGAAGAAAGTGCAATGATTATGATGCACTTTTGTGTTATCTCTATATCAGAAGTGGAACTAGCATTGGATTTATTGGTCTTTGAGTTGGAACTCTCTGATGTAATCATCTAGATGGATTATATGACTTCCATAAAGGCCCATGTTGATTGAAATAATTTTAGGGAGACCTTTTCTACCCCTGATGGTAGCTCTCATATATTTCAAGGGTAATGAGACCCTCATTCTAGTCAGGAGGGATCACCTCTTCCTAAAGTGAGAATATCTATTTGTCAGGTATAATTATTTTTTGTAGAAGTTACTGAATAGAGTCTTAGAATGGATCATCTTTTAGTAGAACAAAAATTTCTAGAGGTCTTCATTAATGACTTCTTTAGTCCATCCCTATAGAGGGAAGTCGAATTCTTGATCAACCTGGTGCCCAAAATATGACCAATTTCATTTCCTTTTTATCACATGGAACCTATATATTTAATATAATTAAGGATATATCTAGATGATTTAGAAGCTAAAGGATTAATTTTTTAGAGTTTGTCTCCTTGGGCTACCTTGATACTTTTCTCCAAGAAAGAATATGGGTATCTCAACTTGTGAATTAACTATAAGAATATAAACCGAGTGATGATTAGTAACACATATCTCTTTCCTCATGTCAAAGAATTATTTGATAAATTAAAGGGGGAAAGGTGGTTTTCTATGATTGATCTACATTTAGGCTATTAACAGCTCTGGGTGAGAGAACATAATATTCCCAAGGCTAATTTTCAAATCATGTATAGGAATTTTGAGTATCTTATGATTCCTTTTGTGTTGAACAATACTCCTATATTTTTTATGGAACTCATGAAATAAATATTTCATCGGTTCATTGACACCATTTTGGTGGTGTTCATGGATGATATTTTACTTTATTCCAAGTATTAATAGGATCATGGCCATCACCTAAGATTTTTTTAGAAACCTTGTGTGATCATCTCCTCTATTCCAAGCTAAGAAAGTGTGAATTTTGGATTACATAAGTGAATATATTGGGTCATGTGGTCTCCAAATAGGGTATCTCAATCGATCCTGAAAATTTGAGAGTGATTATATCTTGGTAGGAGATAAATAACATGTTATATATTTATAGATTCTTAGGTTTGGTGTCCTATTATTAGTGATTCATGAAATACTTCTCTAGGCTTGCGTTTCCATTGAATGCTATTAATCGAAAAAGGGTAAGGTTTTTATAGAGTTATGGATTATAAAAATAGTTTAAAAAATTAAAGAATCAATTGAACTCATCCCCAATTATAATTATATCTAATGTCACTTATGGTTATATTATTTATTTTTATGCTTTAATAACAAGTTTGGGTTCTGTGGATATGTATAATGATCATGTGGTGGTGTATGGATCTCACCAGATTTGAATATATGAGAGAAACTACCCAATCCTAGATCTTGAACATGAATCTATCATGTATTATCTTATTTTTTAGTAGAAATATATAACACCCCAATCATCCATACTATGCTTCTCTTTGAATAATGAAATAGCTTGCGTTGTACGCAACTTCGAGTTCTAGCACACCACGACCAATCAAACTAATGATTATGAATACTAATACCCACTTTTTGAAACTTTATAAATTTTATTTTTCAAAATGTAATTATTTTTTGGATTTGGAATATCAAAATTATCTTAGGGTGAATTGTTGGTATTTTTCTAAAAACTTTCAATTTTTGATGAATAGTGAAAACACTGCGTTATTATTTAAAACTGACTTGTATTTAAATAATTATTATTTTTATTTAATTTTTTTAAAGTAAAAATAGATACATAATAGCTATATTAGTTCAATTTAATTCATTAGAGTCATTTTATAATAATATTAGATGTATAAAATTTTATTGAACTTTTTAACGCCTTTTACCCACCTTTTAGGAACATTTGAAAATTTGCATAAAACAAAATTTTACCACTTCTATGAATTGAATTTCAAAAATCTGAGAGGAACGGTTGATATCAATAAGTAAAATGTGGTTCAATAGGATGAAAATAATTTTTGGTAAATAGTAACTTTTGAATTTTATTTACCACAGTTAAAAGTAAATAGGGTAATTAAAGGTAAAAATGATATTATAATTTCCCTAACACGTGTTATAATTCTATTGGATAAGTGTATTTAGACTAAAATCAACCTTAGGAATAAAATATGATCCTTTTAATCCACTTGGATTAGATTAGGACATTTATTATTATTTTATTTAAAGAAGAGTTAAAAGTGTTAAATTCAATGTTTAATAACTAAACCATTTTTAATATAGACTTATACATAAGATTAGTTTGACTATAAATATTCATTATAAAGATAAAAATATTTCCTTCATCATGTTATTTTATTTATAATTTTTATACATTAAATAAATAAATTTATTTATGACACAATGATGATGCAGTAATTACCTTATTAAGGAAAGATTAAAATAATTGATATTATAAATACCAAAATAAATGTAAATTGAGACTTTTGATGCGTTACATGAATTTTCTAGATTAATATGACATTTAAGGGTTAATTTTACAATCTCTTTATTATCTGAGGTTGTTTATATGTGAGTATCTACTAGTACTTCTTTATCATCCACATTCGTGTTTCTTAAAAATGTATTTCAAAACATTTTTACTATTTCCTATAATATGGGTTAAATTCATTTATACTGTTGTTTGAATTTTTTTTAAAATGTTTTGAATGTAATCTTTCCATCATTTTCCAAACAAGGTACTTTATGAGCTTTTTGAAAAATTAAGGTAAGAATTCTTTTTTAACTTATACGGTGGTTGAAGCTATTTTCTGCCATTATAACACCTTTGAAGCTTCCCTTAAAAGCTTATAAAAATATTTTCAAAATAAATTTTTTCTTTTATAATTAATTGAATTTTAAATGATTTCAAAATAGAAAGAGATATTTCCCTCAAATAGTTTTTATTTCATCTATGTCAACATCCTTTGATGGATTTTACACTTGTTTGAAGTTGATTTATTATGATATAATCTTCTGTATTATATTTAAGGTTTTGTAAAATGTTTGACTGTGGATGTGTTATTTTTATACCATTCATGTTTTATGGTTAAAGTATTATCATCGTATTCTAGTTTTAATACGAATGTATATATTATGTTTCAATCTTTTCATATGAGGAATACATTGGACTTAGTAAGTGACGGGTGGAGCCTGCTATAACTCCTTGATGTATCAGTAAGTCTCATGAGACAAACTATTGTCTTGGACCAAGTCCTTGAAAAAATCTTATTTGTAGTCTTGGAACAAGGCTTTGACTATGTGGTTATGATGTCTGACATTATGCATTCCATCACTATGAAATTATCTATTGACATTACATGTGAATATTCGACTAGTATAATATACATGTTAATAAGTAAATGGAATTATTTGATTTATCTTTGCCATATTATGGTGAAGTTTATGTTTAAAATTCTTCTGTTTTAGTCTTATACATTGCCTTAAATTTTTGTGCTTATTTATGACAGTTTCCTCTATTTTGTTATCCTTACTGAGCATCTGAGCTCACCGCTTTATTATGTTTTCTTTTTCCTAAGATGTGAAGAAGTATATTATAATTAACCTGTAGGAATATTAAAAAGTATATGAGTGTGTTCAAAGGGGACACGATGTTTCTTTTTTATATCATGATGTAATGTGAAACTTATGTATGTATCTAGTACTTCCAAGGCTACTAAACTAATCAGTCTTTCGAGACATGATCTCTTGTGATCATGCCAATGTTATGTAATAATGCACTGACTCTTGGTAACAAGGGTCTGGGTGTTACAAAATACATATTTGGTGAAATATTAATCATTTATTATGATCACAAGATCCTAATATATATGTTTTACTAGAAGTAATTGAATCTCAAAAAAGAGTCGATGGATGGAATACCTATAGGAATTTTAATTTGACACCACCTACACACTAGGTAAGGGGAATTTAGTCATTGAGTATGTTAGTAAGAAGTTGCATTATCAGGCTCTAAATGATTCTACTGGTGAGTTAAACCTCGTGGTCCTTTTTAATAAGATTCTTCTATAGTAGAAAGAGGAATGGGAAGAAGTGTTCCTAGATAGCATTTAGTTTATGCCCTCTCTTTTTGGTCTTATCCTCTAGGAATAGTTGGATGATGAGAAATGAAAATTGATTAGGTGCATATTTAATAGGGGGGAAACCATTGAAGATTGGTATTTATCTTATAAGGGTTTTCTTTTCTTTGGAGACTATTATATGGTTACTTATCTCGAATAATGGTTGTGATAAGAACTACCACCATTCTTAGTGTGATGAGATATGTATAGATTTAATCATTGGATTACCTAATACACCTCAGTGGAATAATTCTATTTAGGTTATGATTTACTAGATGATAAATTCCACCCATTTCATTTTGATCAAATATTTTACAAAAATGGAAGATATTGAGAGGCTATACATTTAATAAATTTTGAGGTTGCTTGTGGTTCCATAAACTATCATTTTTTATTGAGAACATTGATTTACCTCCAATTTTTGGAATGGACTTTAGGAGGTGATGGAATATTAGGTGAATCTATGTATAGACTATAATCCATAGATGGATGAACAAATAGAACATGTGATATAGATTATAGAATATATATTTCATTCCTACATCTTGAATTTTGGAGTCTCCTAGGATAGAAATCTAGTACCGGTTGAGTTTTCTTATAATTGTAGTTACCAGTATTCAATAAGAATGGATCCTTTTAAAGCTTTGTATGGTCATCCTTGTCAGTCTCCTATTTATTGGTCCAAGGTGGGTGAGACCTATTTAATGTGGATGTGAATTTTTCAAGAGACAATTAATATTATTTATACTATCTAGTAGTGATTAGTTATGGATCAATGTTTCCACAAGTCATATGAATATATTAAGAATTATCCTTTATAATATTCAGTTAGTGACCTAGTGTTCTTAAAAGAATCCCCCCATCTAGGACACTAGTAGTTTGGGATGTAGGGGAAGCTAACTCTGATATACATGGGAACCTTTTATATTACTATTAAGGTCAAGTGGGTATTATATCAGTTGGATATTCCTCCTTAATTGACATTGATTCATAATGTGTTCCATATTTCTCAACTCAAGAAATATGACCCTTAACCTTCCCATGTCTGAAATTGGGAGGATCTTGAATTGGAACTGTATGATTTAGTGGTTTATTACCTAATTCAGGTTATCAATTCCAAGGATAAAGTTATTTTTGGGAAATCTATCCCATTAGTCTAAGTCCTATGGCAACACATGGGTGATTTTCATGAGACTTGGGAGTGGTAATCATTAGTGAGGGAGTGCTTTCCCCACCTCTTTTCTAATAAAACCCATCTTAATTGACTTTCTAGGGGCATAAAGTTTCATGGTTGGGAGATTTTTCACACCCATAGTTCGTTTTCATGTACAAATTCTAATATTTATAAGATTTTAATAGTATCTTTTTTTTGGCTATTTTCTAATCATATTTTTGAAGTTATGGATTTTTTTTGTATTGGATGGACTTTTATAGGTCAACACAATATTTACCTAAAGGATACACCTTGGTGATAGTGTTAGGAATGATTTTCACCATGACTCCTAGTGGTTTCGCCATGAAGGCTTGGGGTTCCAAAATTTTTTCCTATACCATTTTGAGAACCCAAGCTTCATAACCTAAGAGGCCATGCCACAGGAGTGTATAGATGAGGAACCATGCCATATCCATAAAGGTTTTGTTGTGGAGGAGATCTACCAACTCAACCCATTGGGAAACTTTTATGTTTGTCGATTATATGCTACACTATTGGAGGGGGCTTCATGTCACAACCTTGAGGGTTGCGCTATGAAGCATGCTGCTCGAAATTTTAAAAATATAGAATTTAACATTTTTATCCTAATATTTTTAAACCTATTTCTCCACTATTATCATCCATTATAAACACATAAGGACTCCTCTCACTCTAACTCTCTTATTTACATATTCACACAATATTCAGTTGGATTTAATCCAGAATCACTTGGAAATCATCAAGTAAGTAGTTCTTCTGCCCTTTATTTTCTTTATTCCCTCCCTCCACTTAGTTTTCTAATATCCAAAAGCCTATAGTGGACTATGTCTTGTGTTATCTAAAACAACTGAGAATATTTTTTATAGTCTCCCCTTTCCTCTTTATGGGTTTTCTCCCCTTTTCTAGTGGATTCAACTGAGTTATAATTATTGATAATGGATTGAGGTATATAGTTTAATAAGTTGTATTTTTTCATAAACCTTCAATAATTTCTTATTTTCAAAGAATTTTTAAATTTTTTTAAATCATATTATAAAATATTTAAAGGATTTTACATATCTTATAATGGTTTAAAAATTGGTTCCCTTGATTTGGGTGATGGATTTTATTTACAAAGCATATTTTATATGGATATTTGGGTGTTATATACCAATTGTTTGATGAAACAACTCTTGAGATGAAAATGGTTTTAAATGATGGGATGGTGAATCTCTGATATGGGGAGAACACATGGAATCCTTGATACATATATAGGAAGTCTAGGAAAAGTATTTATAGGCATGGTTTTCCCTCCGTAGCATTAGAATCGCGCTATAACACTAACTAAAAAGTCTCATGATATGATAGGGAGTCACTTTATAGGGAGAAACCTTTCCCTTATGCCTTAAAATTACTCTCACTAGGAGCATGTACACACTTAGTTATAATTGATTCAATCAATGAGTTGTGTGAGGTTCCTAGAGGGTTCATACTTTAGATCCCTTAGGAAATTCCCATGGTTCTTGGTTTAAATTGATTGTTTACTTTTCATTTTCTTTTATATTGTTAGATGTTAATTACTACTTTTCTTTATAACCGTTACAAACATATTTTGATGTATTTTATTTTCAAACTAGAATTTATGGTTTTATGTAACAAATATTTCTTATGAAACACTAGTGGGGTCCAATTTGGCTAGTTATGATCACTCCCTACATGCAACCAATGGGTTTTTCTAGATATTGTTTTGGAAGATACAGGAAAAGGAAAAGAACATCTTGGTGGCATTGGGTACTCATGTTATTAGGGTATGGGATGTCGATGCTGACATGGTGGGATTGTTCCATTGTGTCACACAATTTTTGAGTCTCTTTTAGGTTTAGATTTTGTATCTCATTTATTTAACGCTACGTTAGCTTCCCATATCATCTCTTTGTATACATATCATTTTGAATATTATTTTCATTTATTATTTAATTTTTAGAAGTGTTTTGTATTTATTTATTAAGAGCCTTAATTTACAAGCTATGTCATGGTCATGATAGATTATTGGTTTGGATTTGTTTAAAAAATTTCATTCGGAAAACCATTCCCAATATAGATTCTCGATACTAGATGATAGTTTCCAACATATGGGAATTGGTAACTCCCTTTAGGCCTTTAAACATGCTAGAACGAGTTCCTATTAGATGGGTGAATCCTTTTGGTTCATGAAACGTTATATGTGAATTCATTTTATCTCATCAATGATTGACATTCATTTTTTATTGATTTTTGATAATCCACCTTTCAAGGGGTGAGGTGGAACCCTTACAAGTCCCGTAGGTGTAAGTATTACATGGCCCATAGGACTTAAAGTAATTCATTGCTAGTAGGCTTCAAACTTTACAAAAAACCTAGACTGACAACTTGGAACTACTCCTCCCCAACATATTCATTGTGAAATTAGCTCTCCACCTTCGCATGGTTGTTCAGATAGGCTGTCCCATGCATGCACAAGCTTTTCCCGATGGCAGGTGACATACCCTATCATTCTTTCAATCCGTGTAGCTTCTTTTATGGTGAAAGATCCTTGCTCATCCTTTTATAGATCTTTTTCCTTGTAGGTTGTTTGATTTTCATCTGCACTTAAGGTGGACCGAAGGCCTTGAATGAAGTTAGGAGACTCAAGGTAACATAATGGATCAAAAATAAATAGAAGAAGCTAAATGTTAGTTTAATGAAGTTTAATATTTTAATTAAAATTTAAAATTCAATTTTGAATATGTTTTGATACTATTGTAAAAAATATGGAGACTCACACTAGAGATAATAAATGATTCAGTGATGCATTGAATATATAATATTCAGAGATTATTCCAAGGAGAGAAAAGGGTAGAAAAAGAATAATAAGAGAAGAATAAAATATGGGTGTATGCTATATATATACAAAGTGAATAATTAACTTTATATTGTGAAAAAGAATAATAATAAGAAGAACTCAGAACACAAAAAAATCAATAATAGTTGATTTGGTGTAAGACTCTTTAGTTTTTATAAACATTTACTATAATTGTAAAGTGTGGTATGTACTTGTGTGTAGGATTCACTGAAACATTTTCAAAAGATATTTAATTTGATTTAAAGGATAAAAACTACTCTCCTATAACTACAAGTAGATTATAGTTGGTAGTGTGATCTTGTTCAATTATAAATCACACTAAGTATTAGCCTTCTCTTTTGAGTGGGAAACTTGTAAACCACAATGTTATTTTTATTAGTGTGTGATGGATGTGTGTGGCCAGTGGATATCATTCATCATAACAGGTGGAAAGTTTTTTTGAAATAGAACTAAAAAATAATTTAAGATCAACGATTCACCCACTCTCTTAGTGATCACTCAAGGATCCTACGAGTAGATTAACACATGGTATCAAATCTAGGCTGCCATTTTTTATTATTGGCTATTTGGATGATGGATTTTGAAATCTATATCTTGTTGTAGAAGTGTTAAAAAATTTATATTATCTATAATGGATATTTAAAATTCAATTAATGACATGGTTATATCAACATTTTATGGGAAAAGATATCATATATAGAAGAATAGGATAATTCCCTACCTTTTATCTATTAATTATGATGTTTTAGAAGTTAAAAATGATGGATTAGTTCCCCATGTTGAAGGTTATTCCATGTATTAGAATATAATAAGACTCTATAGAATTATGAATGTGATCATAATACTATTTTTCTCCTCTTTTAGTGAATGAATTTCTCCATTTTAAATAAATCAACATGAAAAAACGCATATGGGACATGATTGAGAACATATATGAATAGAAGACTAAAGTAAATAGAGAAAAGCTATCAATTAGGAGGTTAAAGAATGAAGATATTTAGATATATGATGATGAAAATGTGGATGGATTTCATATAAGTGTTAGTGAGATCTTGAGCATGATCGATGGCTTTGATGAGAAGTTAGAATATTCTATTATAGTGGAAAATATCTTTCATATCCCACCTGATAATTTTGATGTAAAATAGTAGATTTGGAAGATAAATTTCCAGATAAACTGTATATTGATAATTTACAAAATATTCTAATTACCTATGAGATGATAAAATATAATCTTTTCATGAATAATTTTAACATTAAAAAAGAGTTTTATTTTGAAGCCTTTAAGTAAGAGAAGCATGATAAGAAGTTTGATGAAGTTGGATCTAAATTTTTACATTAATATTTAAATGTGGATTTGAAGTTTGATAAAATTATGTATCTTATTTTTAGCAATGTGATAAGAGGAAATGTAAAGTTCAAGGGTAGGATTCCACTAAAAATTTTCAAGTGTGTATCCATTGGACATTTCGATGAAAATTTTCTAATATTGAAAGATGATAAAGCTAGTGAAGATGAATAAGGATCAAGAAGATCATTCAAGAAGAAATATATAAATACTAAAAAGTCAAAGTTTTCTTCTAAAGGGAAGGGATATAATTTACAAATATAGAAAAAATAAAATTCTTATCCAAGTGTAAATAAAATTAACATTGTGATGAATATGAAGAGGAAGTTGAGACTTATAGTGATAAAGCTGTTAAGAAAATTCACATTGCTAAAGTGAATGAAAAAGATGAAAATTATTATCAAAATAGTTCTAAAATGGAAGAAGAAGAGAATGATACTATGTTCATGCTAGATATAGAATTAAAAGAATGTTTCTAAAATATATCTAAAATGGAGAAAGAAATTAGAAAGTCAAATAAGGATGATAGGTCATCAAGTAGTAAAGAATCTATTTTTATAAAAGAAATATCTAAATTTTCAAAGGATATTGATGACTTAGGGAAGATTATTGATGGTGAGAAGACTCTTAACATCATATTGGAAGAAATTGTAAAGGATAAATAATAGCATATTGTCCATATTTTTTTTATCAAAACTGAAAAATCATTAATCAAATCCACATCTAGTTTTCATAACACTTTTAAAATCTATATAATATTCTAATAATAATGAAGTTTTTTTTAAGAAAAAAAATATCATACTCTAAGGGTGAAAATAATTATAAAAAATTGATAAAAATTTTGATAAGAGGAAGCTATTCAAGAATATCATGTTTTTAGAAAAATATGGCGACACTCAGAAATATGGAAATTTTAGGAACACCAACTTGAAATAAAAAACCACTAATACTGGTGATTATAGAAGGGATTATAAGAAGTATAAATTGAATAAGAATATGTATGGAGTCCATAATAATCTTGGTTTTTAAAAAGGATCCAATATTGGTGACTCGAAGATGGATAAAATTCAATTACCGAGTTCTAGATAGTATGATGATTATAGTGGTAAGTATTCTTTATATTTATTTTCCTAGTACTATGAAATATTTTGGCATATAGAAGGATGTTTTCGTTTAACTAAAAATATAATAACATTTCTAAGAGGCTTTTGAGGCATGGTTTGAGGGATTCTGAGTTTTCTTTTTTATTTCTACACCTTGGTATTGCATCTTTTATCTAACAACAATGTATCCTATTTTGGCTGTTTTCTTAGAAAATGTGACATGCTGCATCATCTTTTGAATGGGGTAATGCTTGGTTATTTACCTTATCAGTATTTTGTTGTTTATTTTAGTTTTATGTTGTTTACTATCTCTACTATTTTATTATTAATGATTCCTCTATGTTACACTCTGCTAATGAGGGAATAGTTTACCCACTATCACACCCTAGGCCCTCACTGCTAGTCGACATCCTCTAGTATTTAGAGAAATACGCTTGAGGTCATATGGACAACTGGGTACATGGCACCAGTTGAGTGGAATTAAGATCCAAGACATTACAAATTGGCAGCAGAGGTTTTTTTTTGGTTTTTATTACTGTTTGGAGACATTATAAAGGGATAAGAAGTAAATGGAGTTTTTTAATTAGTTGTGCCCAAGAGTAGCTACCCCGTGTACATGGAAAATCCAAATTACCTTGGATTGAATTGTGATTTTTGGATTTTGAGATATTACCGTTGATTCGATTTCACCATTGGGTAACACAATTGTTTTTTGTTGTTATTATTTATATTATTATGGTTCTATTTTGTTGCAACCCGATGATATGAGGTCATTCCATCTCATGCATCATATAGACACTTATTAAAAACCACATGCCATGCCATTTAAGAGCATTACTAATTTCATGTTGTTATGATATATGTTATGCTAGATATGCATGTTGTTGTGATAGGTATTATGATAGATATGCATGCTATTGTGATAGGTTTATTGGTACATGTTATGGTTGAATTGAATGGATGTCAAACTTTGGTCCCTGAAGAGTATGGTCCCTCTTGGATCGGAATTTGGTGGATCATGTTTCAGATATGGGCTATAGTTTTTGTTATTATGTGCTATATGTGGATTCCAAGCATTGATTCGTAGAGAGTATGGGCCCCAACAGATTTGAATTTGGAACATCGTTTCTTTATTTTTCAGAAACAGGGGTTCCAAGAGAGTTAATTAAGCTTACTATCCGGAAACCCGGACAACACGACATGTGATGCTATGAACACACTCCATGTGTTATTCTGTTCGGAAAGAGATAACTTTTCTTAAGTACACACCATGTACTCTGAGTACACTCCATGTAGTATTTAACCATGTGTCTGGCCATGTGAGAGAGAACATGGGTTGTTGGTTTTGTGTTAGTACACGCCGTGTACGGTAGATGCACACTGTGTATTTTTACTTAGGCATACCCCATGTGACTCTGTCCATGTAGAAGTACATGGCCAGAAGTGGGAACTTGAGTATATGACATGTTTCGGGCTAACACTCCATGTACCTGAGATATTTACATGCCCAGGCCAACAGGAGTACAGGCCTATGTAAGAGCTTGAGGGTACACGCTGTGTGTGGTTTCTACATGCCGTGTACTTCTTTTCTGGTGCCCTTTAAGAGTCTTTTCCTATTTTATCCCCCATTATCAGTTTTGGAACTGAGAGTAGTACTTTATTAAGTAGTTTTACACGTAGATCACAATAGATAAACCTATGGATCATTATTAGGACTCCTAATGGTTGTTTTGGGGCTTCTTTCTAAATGGAGAGGTTCTTCCTCTAGTTACCATTTTCAGTTGTCATCAGAAAGTGAACTTGGAGTGAATGATCGATTGGGTGTTCAGAACAACCTAGTTAACACCTATGGTTTGAGATGAGTTGTGAGCTATCTGTCTTGACCTATTCTATTTCAAAGAGTCCCTTGTAGGATCCCTCTCATGTGTACCATTTGCGAGGATCCCTGTTGTATGATGCCTCAACTGTTTATTGTTTGAGGATCTCATGTAGGATTCCTCCTTTACCATTTTAGCTAAGAATCCCATGTAGGATGTTATCACTTGTGTTACCTAGAGGATCTCGAGTAGGATGACTCTCAGTGTTATGACACTTAAGATTCGTAAGGGGCTTTCCTGTGGTAGAGCTTTCCAACGTTGGTACTGCCTAGGTATCATTGTCCCTAGTAGGATGTTGGAGACTTTAAATATGACACCCTTGTTCGAATGGGTGATTGTTGTATATTGACCCTTGATATTTGAATGATAAATGGGGAATTCTCATTTCATTAGGCTAGACAAGCCCCAAGAATGGATAACCTCTTAGGAGTTCGTGTGAACCTCTCTTTATTTAAGTGATGGGCGACTTGGTATGTCATCATCCGTGTAAATGGTTTTGTTGATGATGTTCTTTTGAGACATTTCTTGTGTGAGACATCTGGTACTAGGATGAGTAGGGTGGATAGCCTATGAATAGTACCCAAAATGTGTCATTTTTTCTTGTAAACATAGGGTAATATATGTTGACAGACACGGTACCCGTTGAGTGTTAAATGTTAAAAATGAGTTGTCGAGTTCAGTTAAATCATTGAGATTTGAGTTGTTGTGTCTATTCTAAATTATCTTCAGATTATAGTGACCTAAACCTTTTGGAACTAAGTTCATCCCACTAATCAGGAGGATGTTCTGGGACACAGATGCGCTGACACACCAGTCGATTTAATTTTGGATTTCATGCCAAGTGATATGACATGGTGATCATGGTTGGGGGAATGACACTCGTACATTTAAGTTGGTTGTGAACTCAGGTGTTTGAGAGTGGTTTTTCCTTCTTATTGATGTTTAAGACACTCCTAGGTGGGGAGATTCATGTTGGTTCTGTTTAAATGGGTTCTTCTTGGTAGAAGGATCACAATCAAGGACCATTCTAAGATGGTAATTTCTACTTGAATTCCTTTGAGACTTGCGAGTCCTGATTCATGTTATTTCTTTCTTGGAAGCATGATGTTTATATGGTTTGTTGTGTGTTCATCCCTTGTGACGCACCAATGATCATGGGTGGACTTGGTGTTTAAGCATTAGATTTTATGGAAATTTCTTGGGATAAAGGCATTGTGATCAGTTAAATGACGATGCGTCGATAGGTGAAGCTGAGTTTTATTTTAGGAGGTCGACCAATAGTGGTTCTGGCTATCCTTTTCTAGTGATCCTTGAAATCCTATTAGTGTGATCTTTATTAATAGATGAGAATGTCCCCTCTCTTTACATCATTATGGATTCACTAAGAGAGATTCATTTATACGTCATGCTACGGTTGAAGGTTTTTGGGCTGGTTCGTGATCTCTTTCTATGTTGTGAACTGGATGCATAGTTTTAAATGATTCCTAGTTAATCATGAGTGATACATGAGTTTTTGTGTAGTAATTACTTGGACAGACTCTAGGATGCCTTATATTTTCTTTGACATGACCACTAAAAGGATGCTGCTCTGGGTTCATCCAGTGTTCTTATGTGTACATTCGGTCGTGTAACAAAGTCTCACTTATAACGAGGAGTATAGACCACCTTGGTGAGATCCTTGGACTTCGGGTTGTTGAATCTGAGATTATATCGAACTTATTTTTAGTATTGTATGAGATTCGTAAAAAGAGGTAATGATCCCAGTGGGGTGGATTTTAATTATGCTTTTGCTCATTATGGGCATGTTGTGCCTTGGGAGAAGGCGTTGAGTTATTTTACGATACACTGACCTCCTATGATGGGCGTTTCTAAGATAAGTCATCCAGTGATGGTTTGAATCATTATCCTTCTTGTTCTTTATTGTTTGGTTCCATTAGACCATTTTAAACACTCCAACAGTTTAAGGTGGGTGTGGTGTAAAAGTATGCAATGTATTTTGAAGAAAGATTGTGTGACCTCCTTTGATGAGGTTGATTAGGGTTCAACCATTATTTGTTGTGAGGCCACTGTTATAACCCCATTTATGTATAAGTTTTCCCAGTTAAAGGAAAAATCACACTGGAAGCATTGCTAGAATTCTCAAGGGCGTGCTTAGTGGAGTTATCTGATGGTGTAGGTTTTGTGGTAACTATGTCATTGCATTGTTCTTAAAAAATTCATGAAGGTTACACTCTTCATACCGATTAAAGAAAACTTAAGTTTTTATGCGCTTGGAAGGTTGTACATCCGTGAGATTGTACGACTGCACATGGTTCCATATTCTATCATTTCAGATAGAGATGCCTGGTTTACTTCTTGTTTATAGAAAGGACTACAAATGGTGATGGGTACATAGGTGTTTCTAAGAACAACCTACCACTGCCAGATGAATATCCAGTCAGAGCGCACAATTTAGGTGATGGAGGAAATTCTTCGAGCATGCATCTTGGATTTCAGAGGTTTTTGGGAGAGACACATACCCTTGGTTGAGTTTTACTATAACAATAGATTTCAGGCTAATATATAGATGGAACCTTATTAGTATTTGTATGGTAGACCATGTCGATCACACCTGTGTTGGATGGAGGTAGGAGAGGCAGCTATGTTGGGTCCTCATCTTGTCCAGAAGACCACTGAGTAGGTTCAGTTGATTTAGAAGTGGATGGCTACTACGCAGTCTCTTCAGAAATCTTATGCCAATTGCCGCAGACGACCTATGGAGTTCAAGGTCGGGGATTGAGTTTTCCTACATAATACACCGAGGTTGGAACACAAGAGGATCGGGAGATAGGGTAATCCTTCACCGAGATGCGTCAGGCCATTTTAGTTTCTTTAAAGGGTTAGCCCGGTTTCCAATCAGCTTCAGTTTCCATAGAGGTATCGATCTATGCATGACATATTCCACGTTTCTTAGTTGTGATGTTAATTTTTAGACTTGTCTCCCACTTTTCAACCCTAGAAAGTTGGGTTGTAAGTAGATTCATACTTTGAGGAGCATCCTTTTATATTTTGGATCATAGCACAAAATTTTTCAGGACTAGTATGTTCCTGTAGTATGGGTTCTATGGCAACATAGTTGAGTATAGGATGAGACCTAGGAGAGGGGGACTGATGTATGATCATAGTGGCTGGGGTTTTTCTCTTATTTTTCTTCACCACCCTTGGAAGGGAAATTCAAGGTTTAATTTCATTAAGGGGGGAAGTTTTTATTAACTAGATTATTCCTTTTAGGTACATATCTTTCCTTTTAAGTTTTTACTTAAGAAAATAGAGGGAAAAGAGTATTGAACACTGTGTATTTTCAAGAACACGCCATGTAATATGGGTACATGCCATGTACTACACAGTACATGCCATGTGATGGCCTAGCCAAGACCTTTAAATAATATGTATGGACATAGTGTTTAGTTTCCATTACACGTGGTGTACTTTTATTTTTTTTGGCTAATATAGGTTGTAGCCTCATGTTTTGTTAGGTGAATAGAGGTCTCACCCTATTATGCAAAAAACATCACCAAATGGGATTTTTCCTCCCAAATCTCCGTCCGAACTCCGATTTGATTGCCATTGGAGGAGTTTAACCCCAATCGATAAGCACTTGATTCCTCTTGAATCATTCTTCTTGATTCCTTCTCTTAATGAAGTTATCAAAATTTGATCATTTTTCCTCTTTTTTTATATATACTTTATTCTATCTAGAATTAAATTTTGACACTGAATGGGGAGAGTCATATGAGTATGAGGTAAGTGGTCTTGTGCCTCTCACAAATTTTCATGATGATTATATATGTTGGAGTGTCAAACGACCGTTCTTGGGGTGTCACTTAATTTATAATTTACCCTTATTTTTTCCTATTGGTGTTTAGGTAATCAAATAAGTGCTTTAAAGTATGAATTGGGATGTTTATCTCAATTAAGGGCCACCCCATGGGTGTGTTTCCCTTGGAATGACCTTTTATAGACATTTGCCCAAGGTTTCCTATGTGACATGCCTTATTTCCATTATTTTTTTTGTCAAGTATGAATTACATTTATAATGGAATTACAATTATGATAAATTTTGATTGAATTGATTAAGGGTTTGGGATTAGTGATTTCCCCTTTTTCCCCATGTTATGCCTATACCTCTTTAAGCATGTTTGGAATGTTTTGATCCAACTGTGAACCTGACCACATGAGTTAGGTTATGATAAGGCCTTTTAATGGTTTATATTACTTAATAGACTTTTTATGTAAATTGTGACCATGTGAGTGATTTATGTTTAAACCATGTGATAGTTTAACTCACATGTGTTGCTTGTTATATATAAACTTTTCATGTGAGTATATTTATTTAAGCTTTGTAATTGTTATATTATATATTAGGATTGTGATATAAACATCCCATGTGAGTATAATTATTTAAGCATTGTGATAGTTTAATTCAATTGTTGCTTGTTATGTATGATGCCCACATGAGTTGTTATTATGTTAACCATATAATAGTGTAAATTTCATGTGTTGTTTTAATGTTGAAATAATTAAACATCGGTCTTGGTTTTGATACATGTTGAAATGGTTATATACTGGTTTTTGACCCTAGAACATGATGAAATGCTTATATACTAGGTTTCAGCCCTGATTGACTATTGAAAAGCTTATATAGATGGTTTTGATCCAGTTTGGTGTTATGTTATACCATGGTTATATGGTTTGGGTTAAACACACCAGGGTTGATACTTGAATTCCACTTTGGGTTATATACAAGTTTTTTCTATTGGGATTTATTTCTCACACCCTATTTGGGACCAGACAAATTATATTATTGCAGGTGTCAATAAGGGAAGGAAACCATCTATAGGTACTTGATTTGTTGTTTATAAGTAGGAGAACATGTGACCAAGACAATGGTTGCAATTCTTCTGAGTTTTATTTTTATTTCTGTACCTTTTTATTTTATATCATATCTAACTGCAGTGTATCAAGTTTTGCTATTTTCCTAGAACATGTGACATGTTGCCTCATCTTTTGTACAGAATGATGTATGGCTATTTATCTTATCAGTATTCCATTGTTTATTTTAATTGAATGTTTTTTACTATATCTAATATTATATTATTATTGATTCTGTTATGTTATACTCTACTAATGATGGAATTGTTTCCCCACTATTACACACTAGGCCCCCATTGATAGTTAGAAACCTCTGGCATTTGTGGAAATGCACTTGAGGTCATGTGGCCAACCGGATACGAATCACCAGCTGAGAGGCATCCGAATCCGGGACGTTAAAATATATTCCAATCACATGATAGTAGATTTAAATCTTTTAAAAGATATAGAAAATTTTAATGGAGGATAAGTGAATTTTTTAAATGATGGGTCACTCAAGGTTAAATTACTTGGTTTAACAGATACTGGAAAAGAAAATCTAAAATCCAAAAGCACTTTATTTTCTGATGGATTAAAACACAATTTTTTAAGTGTTTCATAAATTTGTGATGAATTATATGAATTTATTTTTAGAAAATATTGGTTCTTGGTAACAATCCTATAATATATAAGAATGCTAATGTGTGTACAATGAATTAATAGTAACTTATGTCAAGTGGGTGATGCTATAAATTCATGTTATCTTAACATGAACGAAGAAAATATTTTATTTCATAAAAGTCTTGAAATTTGGCCAAAGAACCATGAATAAGATCACCCAAATGTACATTATTCATGATGTTTATAAGTTGAATATGTAAAGATAACGAATGTTCTTGACATGACAAAAATGGAAGATTGTTAACTATTCACACAAAAGGTGGAAATTTAGCCTACCCAAGCATTGGTGCCCATTCATTCTAATGTTTGTCGGAAAATTATAAATAAATAAACTAATGAAGATAATTAATTTATTTTTTAAATTGATTACTTCACTCATATTACTTTTTTCATGATTACTAATCACAATTCAGGGGACTTAAAGATGTTTAAATGTTATCAAATAATTATAGAAAAGGAATGGGGTTTTCATTTAAATAACATCCAAATAGATAATGGAACTGAGTTTTAAAATGGTAAGTTTGAAGATTATTTAGATAAGTATGGAATTTTACATGAACATAGTGTACTATACACATCACAGTAGAATTGTGTGGAAAACAAAATAATAACAGTTTCACGGAGATGGTTCAGACTATGCTAATCAAGTGTGATACATCTATATATTTTTAAAGGAGAGATATTAAAGTGATGAATCACATAGAAAATCATTGTATCTATAAACCAGACTTAGATATTTACTCTTATGGTATTTATTATAAAAATTCTATAAGTTTGAAGTATCTTTGTGTTTTTGGAATCCATTGTGTTATCATGGTAAAAGGTGAAAAGATTCAGAATTTTAAAAAACAAGATGTTGATGGAATTTTCCTAGGACATCCTCTAAATAGAAGAGTAAACCTCTGCTAAAAAAGAGATACAAGAAATATTTTTTACTCTTATAATGTGAAGGTGCTGGAATGTTCAAATAAAGAAGTTTCCCATAGATAAGTAAGTTCCATTAGTGATGATGATGCTATTTTTTGGAAAATAGCTTGAATAAGTACTTTTTTAATGATGAAATTTAAATAACTTATAGGTTGAAGAAGTATATTTAGCTACTTTAAGTTATGAGGAACAAGATTATTCATCGCATACAAGGATAAAAAGGCAAGTGAAAGTCCAAAACATCATTGGAGATCAAGGAAGGCATGTTCAAAATAGAATAACTTTGTAGAAAACAATTCATATATCATTGTTTTCTCAAGTTAAACATATCAATTTTGAATAAGATTTAAAACATAAAGAGTGTATTAATGTTATGAATGAAATTTGTACTAGATTAAAAAGAATGAGACTTTGGAGTTGGTATCCAATCCTAAATAGAAAAATGTTATTAGGAAAAAGTGGGAATTCTGAAACAAGTTGAATAAAAGAGGCGAAGTTGTTATAATCAAATAAATAATTATGTATAACTGCTGTTAATATGTTAAAGGAGTGAAATTTTATGAGACCTTTATAGATTTTAAAAACTTAAAATAGTTAAGATGTTTTTTTAATTTAACCCAAATCCAATATAAGATTTTTTAAATGGATGTGAAGTCTGATTTCATTAATGGTGAGTTAGAAGAGGAGGTTTACATTGTGAAAATATGTGGTTTTTTTCTTGGATAAGATGGGAATTATTTTTTAGGTTAAATAAGGATTTATATAGGCTAAAATAATATCCATGATCTTGTCATTCTAAGTTGGACACCATCTTAAATAAGTTCAATTTAAAGAAGGGAAGAGTATGAGAAACCATCTAAATTAAGGATGAAAATGGGTATCTCTCCTTGTTATTATTCATATATATGAAATCAAATTTACTAGAAATGTTTAAGAATTGTGTGATAATTTTTCTAAGGATATAAAGATGTTATTTGAAATTTCAATGCTCAAAGAGATTAGGTACTTTCTTGGCATACAAATTTATCAAAAAAAGATCAAAATTTTATTTTAAAAGAGAAATATATTGTGAAATTTTAAAATAATTTCATCATGGATGATTAAAAACCAATTTTTAAAATAATTTCTTTGGGAAAAAACCTATCCAAAAATGAACATGTAAATGAAGTTGATCAAAAGGGAATTCTAAAAGCTGATTGGAAGCCTGTTGTACTTTACAACTTCAAGAAAAGATATAATTTATGATGTTACTCTATGTTCCATGTATCAAAGTGCATAAAAAGAGTATCATTTAACTACTAGAAAGTGGAATATTATGTATATCAAAGTTAAAAAAAATTGGTTTTAAATATGACAAAAAAGGAAATCTTGACCTATTTAGATACATGGATGTAGATTTGGTAAGTTGTGTTGATTATAAGAGGTCAGTATCTAATGGAGTTTTATTTCTTGGATAAAGGAATGTTTATTTGAATACAAATAATTATAATTCTACCACCTTTACTACTTTCAAGAAATAATATGTAGCTACTACAAATTCCACAACCCAATCAATGCAGATGAAGACTTATTTGGAAGATCTCGAGGTTGAAGTGTAGTTTCCACTTCTTATCTATGATAATAAAAGTTATATAAATATTCCAAGGAATATATTTATACATAAATATCTAATAACATTGACATAAAGTATCACTTTATCAAGTATCTTATGAAAATAAATTCTTTGAAGTTGGAATTTGTTCATACAAAGAAGAAAATTATTGATGTGTTCACCTTACCACTATGTAAGGATGAGTTTCAGAATATTATATTGATGTTGGGAGTTCAAAATCACTCATCACAAGAATAATATATGGTGTTTCATTCCCCTATATCATTTTTATTTATAAATTATTGTCAAAGGGGGATAAAAATAAAAGAGAACATAAATATTCTATTATGTTTATCATTCTATGTTTTACAAAGTGGGATACTGCATTTTAAGTGGAGTTATCCATTGATATGTATTACCTTTTAGGAGAATAATCTCTTAAATGTTAGTATATATTTAGGGAGAGAGACTAAAAGTGGTAAGAAGTAAATTCATTTTTTACATGTGTGAAATATTCTAATAGTTTGTTGAAGTGCATGCATGATTTTTTTTATTAAAGATTTTAGGGGTAGATTTGATTATAATGATGGGTATGATGAAGTATTGATTGAAGGATAAATACTCTATTATTAATCAATTTTCAAGTGGTATCATCTCATAAATATGATTCAATAAGGCTAGTTTTGAATATTTATGGATGTAAATAGCTATTTTTGTGGATAATATTATTTTATTATTCAATTTTCTTATTTACTTCACTGATTTCACTAATATAGGCTTAGAATTATTGAATAATGATTCATTTATAAGTGTGATAAGTTTAAAGGTGGTTAATGGTTTTTGGTTTTTAATAAAAAAAAAAATGGGATATTGTTGATCTGATAGTTTAAGAAGGGATGAAGAAAAGATAGAGTGGGTATGATTGCTATGTTTTATTTTGTTATTAGCATATAAATCATGTTTAAACTCAGGTGATTCATGATGATTCAATTTATATGATGTTTATGAAAGAAGATTGAATGTTGAATAAAGTTTTTGGAAGTTTAAGGTTAAATCACCACACCATATAGGTATTTGAAAATGGGTTTAGTGTTTTTCTAGAAATAAAAAAACATAGCTACACTAGATATGGGAGTTTTAAAAGGAATTTTTGTTTGAGAGTTATTGTATAAAATTCTAAAGTCTAATTATTCTATGGACAAAAATTATAGTGAATTGGGGTTCTTTACATCACATTATAAAGAAAATATAATTTTTAAAATAGTTTTTTCACAAGGAATTTTGAGTTTTATGCTTCACCTATCGAAAATGGCTAACAAAAATATCCCATAGGACTCACCGTGGTGGTTTAATGAAGTGTATTCATACTAGGATTCAAAATGAGCGTCACTATGTTGTGGGGTATCCATAGTGACTATTTTGAGTAGATATCAAAGTGTTGAGGTGTTTCTCTATGAAAGAGAAATGATTATCTATTTTTAGAGGATTGAAATGGGGAGTTATATTTCATAAACAATGTCTTAGTGTTTGAAAAAAATCCCTATGTGAAAAATATAGGATGGAAAATGACAAAGTTCTGGTAATTTTTAAGTTTTATTCAAATATTTTTAGTGTAGTGGGACCAAAACTAGATCTAACATGTCGTGGTTCTAGTCATATTCATAATAATTTTTTTGAGTGGATCTGGTGATGAATCTCAATTGGTGGCTCAGGAACCTCAAAAAATTGATCTATGGTGTTTTTTTATCTCATCAATTATGACTAGGAGACTCAAGGTGACCCAATAGCTTGAAAATTAGAATGAGATGTTGAATGTTAGTTGAAGGGAGTTGAGGATTTGAAATATGAATTTGGAATTAGAATCTGAATGCGTTGTGATTCTACTGTGAAACATATAGAGACTCACAATAGAGAGAAACAATGAAATTGGATATGCATTGAACATAGAATATTCAAGGTTTATACAAAGGAGATAAAAGGGAATAATAAGGAAAAATTGAATAAAATAAATTATGTTCATGTGCTATGAATACAAATTGAATAAGAAATGTTCTATTATGAAATAGATAAAGAAGAATAACTAAGCACACAAACAACTTGATAATTGTATATTTAGTGGAAGACTCCTCAGTTGTTACCAATATTTTCTATCATTTTAAAGTAAGGGATAAAATAGTTTATGATATATAACAAAACATTATTGGGAGATATGTAAAGTGGGTTTAGAGATAAACCCTACTTGTCTGTACTTATAAGTCAATTCTAGTGTGTAGTGTGATCTTGGTCAATTCCAAATTACCCTAAGGATTTTCCATCTCTTTTGAGATGTGAACCCTGTAAATCACAATATTACTTATATTTTATTGTGTTGTATGTATTCATCTAGTTGATATCACTCATATTAATTGATGGTGAAGGTTGTTTTTGGAAAACTATCACTGAATCACT
The DNA here is from genome assembly GCA_963277665.1 of Viscum album. Classification (NCBI taxonomy): domain Eukaryota; kingdom Viridiplantae; phylum Streptophyta; class Magnoliopsida; order Santalales; family Viscaceae; genus Viscum; species Viscum album. The sequence goes on from OY728136.1 coordinate 458,662,833, forward strand.
CCCCTCTTAGTGATCTCTCAAGGATCCTATAGTCTAATTAACATTAATGTGTCAGCCTTGTCACCATGGATCCTTGATTTAGTTTTTTTCTTTATATATTATTATTTTTTATTTATTTATGTTCACTTTCATATAATGGTTCAATTATGGGATATTGTAATAATTTATACTGATTTATACCCAGTTTGGTTATTAATTTTTGTATTGAAATTTTCTATTTTTATCCATGGGCGTCCGATGTATGGATGGGTCATGCCAAATTTTTAGGAAGAATATTTGATAAATTTATTTAGATTACAGGGGTAAAATAATTCTAAATTTTTTATGCTTTGATACCTGGGTGTTTGTTTTTATCCCTTGGAAATTGAGAACAAACATCGGGCTTGTGGTGGGCTAGGTCAGGTGACATGTTAGGATGACCCAGGTTAGTTCCTAAAAAAATGGAATCAGAGTATCCAATTTTTATTTGGGGTGAAATTTGATTGAAATTATATTATAATATTCTTTAAAACTCAAGGGTTATCTCAATATTAATCAATACCTTTTATGATGAAACTTGAGTTACTATGGGTAGTCAAGATTTGAGACTTGATTTTGAGTTTTTATTTAATTATATTTTATGTTTTTTCATATGAGATTATAGTATTTTAATCCCCATTGAGTATACTAGTGATTTTGGGGTCTCACTGAGATTTTGGGGTGAAAATATAGGAAGCAACAAGGTTGTATGGTAAGATTGACTGGTAAGAAAACGATACGGAGCCCATTCAGTTAGTACTACAACCCATTTTAAAGATTTTTTAATGGTTATTAACTCATATAGATAAACTATGGACGATTTTTTCTCCCCCAAGATGTGTTGTCTTGTATTCCTTTCTTTCGAGATTGACTCCAATGGTTCTTTCCATTAATTTTGGGTTAGTTTAGGGAGTTTTTATTTGTGTAATTTATGTTATTGGTTTTTTTATTTATTTTTAATCCTTGATGTTTATTCGTTCTCCTAAAGGGTTGGTTTATTTAATAGAAGATTGTATTTTAGTGGAAAGAGTGATGAGTTTTAAGAAATTTTTGTCTTATGAAACCAAATTTCATGGTTATCTTAAACTAATTTTTGAGCTTTGTGGAATCCTTTAAAACAATTTTTTAATATGTCTCAAAATCAACTGATTTCTAAGTGAATTTTGTATATATTTTTAGATAAAGTTTATTTTCTATTTTTAAAACACGAAATCAGTTTTCATAGTTAGCACGATTATTTATAATTACCAGCATAGGAAGCACTAATAAATTTATATTTTAATTTGTTATAGATTTATAAAATAGAATTCATTAGTTATCAAAATAGTAGTTAAATATTTTTAAAGGATGGAATGTTTTAAGTTGAACATGATCTAAAAAAAATTAAATTTTTATCAAAGAATTGTGGTTTAAGTTGATTTTTTTGTAACGAATGATTTTGTAAGGGGTTAATTGATTTTAATTGAGAAACATGAAGTATTGAGTTTTTTTGGGTGTTATTTAGAGAATTAATCATAGAATTTCCTTGAATAAAAGTTAAAATCTATGAATTGGGAAGATATTCTGGGGGATTAAAATATTTTTTTCGAAGTTTTCCCTCCACTTAGAGACTCTCTATAGACTCATAATCGACTGGTAAGGATGGTTCTTCTAATTTCTTAGACCTCATCCAAGACATCATGAATAATTTTCTATTTTCCTTCCATGGTGTTTAAGGTTCTCTTGAATCAATAAGGTATCTAGAGAGGATTGAGGGAATATTCACTTATCTAGAAACTCTCAATGTTTCAAGGGTGAAGGATTCTGTTAGCCTATTTTAAGGGCCTAAACGAGTATGGAGGGAGAATTTGGTTCCTTCTATATGACATGACAACTTTTCTTGGTATTTTTTTTAGACTATTTTCATTCAATGTTCTTATAATAAGGATGTGAAAGTGGAGAAGGACATGGAGTTCATGGGTTATCATTAAGGGGAGAAGTTGGGGAATGAGTATATTGATCATCTCTCAGAGCAAGTGTTATTAATTCAAATATTGTCTATAATAACACCTAAAATCTCATTTCAAAATAAGGGGATTTAATCTAGACTTTGGATCACTTGTGATCAAATTGGGCCTTTCATCATGTGAGGAAGTGGTGGAAAGAGGCGTGTTAGTGGAATACGATTAGATTGTACAACTTAAATTAGGTGAAACCATGGATTCATTTGATGCAAGTAAATATATTTCATCTATATGAAAGTTCCTAGAGACTATCTTTGGTGTGGTCACCTAGTCTATCTTTATGAGTTTTATAATCACATATATTGGAATAAAAAGTCTCATGTGTATTTTAAATTTTTTATGGTTACCTATCTCAATTTGTGTTGGATCAAGATTTTTAGGTGATCCTTATTGAAGCATTTATTTGGGTTTATTTTTTGGTTTTTCATTATGGATTATGTTATTCTAGGTTATTCTTGTGCCTTGGTTTAGTTATTTTATATTTCTTGAGGATTATGTGTATTTTTTATATTGGTTGTGTGAGGGGGATTCTTATTGATTTGACATGGGTAAAGGCTTATGCTTGCAGTTGGTTAATTAGGATGTATGATTAATCTATTAATATTATACATTAGTTTGTGTTTATCTTGGATTTTATGGGTTCACAATGGGATGGTGTTTTGATTTTGAGGTCCTAAATTACCCTCTTGATTATTGTGACCCAAGGTGGAAACCATGTCATTCTCTTGAATCATGTATGTGTTTTGTTTCTATTTATGATTTAGGTTGGATGTGTTAATAGATTTGAAGATGGGTTTTAATTTGATAATGTTTAGATTTTTGCATGGATGTGATTTTATTGGAAATTTGAAACCTCTATCTTGAATGTTTGACTATATTTAGTGGAATGGTTTTTTATTTGGTATGTTGGGGATTCCTTACTAAGGGGTGTGACATTTTTTTGATTCACCATTTTAGATAAATTATTAATTATGGGGGGACCTATAATAGTTTCCTACTCTTTATAAGTCTTTTACCTCTTGATCCTGGATGAATTATGCTGGAAAAATTAAGGTGGTGTTCATATATTTTATTCTTTATCTTAGAGGTTATTTTTTCTTTGGTATTTCGTTTCCATAGGTTCTTCTCAAGTTGGTTCCCCACCCACCCACCTTTTAATTTGGGGTGATCCATTTGGTAATTCATTACATACCTTATAATTTTGGAAAGACTTTATAGGGTCACAAAATAGCATGGTTGGGAGAATTGTGTCACCACTAATTAACTTTCATTTATAATATTATTTAATTATAGGTTAATAATTAATTTTGGGATTTTTGGAATATAAATTTAGAATTTCTAAAAAAATATGTTGCATGGTCAGGGAAAATTTTGTGGGTTCCAGAATAAACGATGTACATTCTATAGTTTTTATTAGTGGATGTCACATAGTTAGTTTGTAATTAAGAGAAATTGTGTGGCAAAATCATGAAAGTTTTCCAGGAACCTTATGGTGGATCCTATATGTCTATTGTATGAATTTTCTAATCATGTGGCCAAATTATGAAAATTTCGCAATGTCGTAAAAATGTAAAATACCAAGAATAAACCTCCTTTATTTTAAGGGTTTCAACCCACTTTCCCCTACCATTTTTCTTAGATGAATCCTGAGTTCCATCAAGGGAGCTTCTCCCTCCCTTTTCTTCATTTTTGGTCTCCTCCCACTTGGATTTTAAGTGGATTATTAAGGTAAACACCTTCTTCCTTACTATTCTCATATCCTCCCTCTCCCTACCTCCATTTATATTTGGTTTCACATTCTTAAATGAACCCTAATATAAGGATCTGCATCATTATGGTTTGGAAATTCTAGGTAAAATTGAAATTTTCCATTTAGTGGATGGTACCTTTTGAGAAACGGAGCATGGGTCTATAATATAAGGGTTTGAATACCTATAAAGGACGTATTTAAGTAAGTATGAAGGCATAAAGTGGTTATAGAGAAATATCATGGGTGTTAGGTTGGAATAATACAAAGATAACACAAGAGGGGGTGAATTGTGTATTTTCAATAATCTTAACTGATTCTTTCTTTTGACTTCCTTTCAGATTTTTTGTAGATATACAGAATTTTCTTCTATAATGAGTATGATCAGTAGATAAAAATAAAGAATAAACAAAACAATTTGATAGTGGTTCAGGGGGACAAAGATCCCCTAGTCCACTTCACCAACGCTCTCTCTATGAGCTTGGTGAATTTCACTAGAAAGGTCCCATTATCACAAGACCTCAAATCCAAAACTGAGTGTAGGCAGTTGACACCTTTACAACAAGGATAAATAGAGCCTTATGGTTCTTTTATAAAGAACAAATTATCCTCATCTTAGTACAATAATCTTACAAATAAACCACAACTAAGTACAATCATTTGATACTCTAATAAATCAAAAAAAAGGGTTTGATTTTTTGATGGTTCAGGTTAATTTTAACAATTGATACAACAACTAGTAGTAGATGGAACTTCTTCTTTAGAAATGAATAGCTAAAAATTATATTAAAAAATAATAGCAATGAACAGCTATAGTAATCTTGTAGTAGTACAAGATTGAAATATGAAGAACTTTAAAAGTACATCCTATTTTGTAAATAACAGAGTCAATTGTTCATTGCATCATCACTATAAAATATATACACACGGATATAGTCGTATGAGTCTTGTATCACACATATATTGAAAATATATACTGGTATAATATATAGAGAAGATAGCTTGCTTAGATATTCTAGATCCAAGAAGATCGTCTGATAGATCATGGATATTCAAATTCAAAATAATTCAGGAGGGTTAGAACTTACCTCAAGAATAGAAGTGATTTTCTCCATTAAATATGGTCTTTCAAATTTATGATAATGAGATTTTAATCGGTCTTAGAGAATCTTTTAATCATCTGACAATTCTATCAAGACCGTTGCAGAAATCTTAGATAAAATCATGAAATAAACTTTTGACTTTTAATATTCCAACATAGGGTTCCTTTATAAAATGAAAAAAATACCATAAAATATGGTTAAATCATGTATCGTTCATTATCCAAAAATAAGTTTGAAAATGTAGGGTTGATCATAAAAGTATGTTTGGTGAACCATATGTTTGTTTCTCAAATATAGGGTTCCTTACTTACATAGAGTTCCTTAACCATACTTTCTTCTCTTAACAAACATAAGGTTCCATACAAACTTAAGGTTATTTAACCATAATTTTTTGATAAAATTTGTTTGAGAATCCAAACTTTATTTCTTCTAATATAGGTTTTAATACAAACTTAATGTTTATGATCTATACTTATTATTCCAAGCATAGGAATCATTCCTTACGTTACGTTTATCAACGTAGGGTATGAACAATGTTTCTAGAATACACTGAAATGTGTTATGAACACTTTAATGAATATTCCTTGAATATTAGGATAGAATGAATATTGAAATAAATATTAATTTCCTAAAATACATTTAAAGTAATATCATTAGTAAAAAAAGGGTATTTGTGAGCATCAAAAGTATTAATATTTATAGAGTATTATTGATACAATAAATGCCCAATAATCTCCCTTTTTTTATGATCACAAAACCCATAAAATAATAAATAGAAAATATTGGATTTGTAAACACATTTAAAGAAATTAAATTTTCTTGAAATTATTTCAATTTCACAGAAATATTTTTATTTAAAAATTTATGTTTGAATGTTGTGTTTACCCAATTTTCTTCCCTTTTTATGATATTAAAAAAAGTATAAGAAAAAGGATTAAAACACTTTCAATTTTTCACATAACAATAAATTAATGTTTATTATGTACTTTTTGAATAAAAAAGACAAGGGTTCTGGCAGAAGAGATAAACATATAATAAAATATAGAAAGAAAACATAGAATATAAAAAGAATAAATAAATTTCTATTATAAAAACTATAAAAATACATTGGAGGTTTTAGATTGAGAAAAGGGTTAGACAGTGGGTCTGGTAGAATGTAAAAGGGTTTGGTCAAGAGTAGGTTCTAGTGCTATTTCTAGTGGATCCTAAGCTACTTAAAAAACTTCTTTCAATTATATCATTTGAGATTGTAAATTTTATGAAATATTTTCTAGCAAATTCTTTATCATAATTCTTGAATCTTGAATAACTTTCATATTTTCAACTAAATTGACTTTAAAAAATTCAAGAAAATTATCCTGTATCTAAAAAACCTAAGATAGATTATCACTAAACTTATTGAGCAATAGCCTAATATCAGGTTCACTATAAGTGAGTTTCTCAAAAAGATATCTCTGATTTTCCAATAGAACTGATAAGGGTGCACTATTACACTGAAGATTTTGAAGCCTCTCATTCATATTATCCATTACTGATGTGATATCTTGAAACCTTCTAATCAAATTTGGTGAAGTTGGTGGTGCATATTTAGAAGCTCTATACTGATTTATACTTATTTTGACTGATTCAAATTGACTTCCCAAGTACTATTTCAAATATGAAAAAATAGTTTTAGAGACAAATTCTGATTTTATCTTCCCAAAATAATCCAACAAATCTCTTTTGAAAGCATAAAAATTCATTTTTGACAAATAATTTTCTTTGATCTCTTGAATCTGAGTCTGAACATACTCTAATTCCATTCTTGGAATATAAAAATTTATTAAATCTTTAAAATATGTTTTGGATGCTTCTTGTTCTTGTCGAAGACTTTAATTATCCTCCTGAACCTTATTAAACTTAATTACAAGATCTTCAATATGAAGTTTGAGTGAATCAGATGTCCCTTCATCTAGATTATTTGACTAAATAGTAGCTTCCACAATAGCTAATGGAGTATAAAAAGTCTTATCCATAGACTTCTCACTTGAACAGGATATACCATCAAGGACCTATGTCTTTTCTCTAGAGATAGATGCAGTTATTTTTTTAATGACCAATGTTAGAAACATAGTGTACCTAAAAAATATTATTTATCTCATTGACTTATTTATGAACATATTTTCCTTCTTGTGTAGCTTCTTCCAAGTGATCTAGTGTTTGGAACATCCTGAAGCTCTTATGCCTGAATTTCGGCTTGTTGATCTATATCCTAATCCGGATTTTCCAAATTCACTAAGTGAGTTTCATCTCTAGATCCTATAACTTTATCATCATGCTGGGGTTATTATCTGTTCATTGGTCTTAATACAAGTGTCTCATGATTTCCTTCTTCTGAACCTTCTTTACCAATATTTGTATTATCATATCGAAGCTTTTTTTTGGTATGTTGAGAAACACCTTCTATTCTGGATTCTCCAACTTCTTCATTTCTTAAATTTTCTTGCTCCCCCTGAGAAAAAGATCTAGATTTCCATTAGTCATCTTCAAAAATAAGAATCATCTTACCTTTGACTTTACTCCAAAAGAAACCAAATTTTCGTAGGGTACCAGCATTCAACACATTTTTGTGATGACATTTTACTTGAGAATCAAAAAGGCAAATCAAATTTTTCCTAAACAAAATAAGACAAAGTATCCTTCTATAAGGATATAAAGACATCCTTACCTCTGAATGGAAATAATAATTTAGATATCTCAGCATATATCTAGGAAAATTCTGTTTGATGTCACTGATAAACCAAAACACAATATACATATCCTGGTATAAATCATTCTTCATTTTATCAACCCTTGGGGAAATAACAGTTTGAATAAATTTTACTAAAAATATTTGGTCTACCTCAAGATCCTTTACAAAAAATTTCATAAATTTTTTTGATCCAAAGAGAAATGACATAATGTCCTCTGATTTTTTTTCGTAATTTCCAATTGATTGATGATCAAAATGAAATACTCCTTCATGAGAGAATTTTGAAAATATGAGAAATTTCTACAGAGGAGATCTAAAGTTCCCTATCTTCTATTCAAGAGGATATTGTATCTTTTGTTTCACTAAAACTAAACTGAAAATTTCTATAAAACTAATTCAACTCTACTTCATAAATAAAAACTATATTCTCCTCATTAAATATAAATTCAAAACCTTGAAATGTAATATCTTTCTTAAGTAAAAGGTTTGTCTCATATAGCCATTCAAAATCTACAAATTTTCCTTGAATCTTACTTAAGGGTACATAATGACCCTTAAGATCACTTGGTTAAACTTCATCTATTCACTTGGTCTTCATCATTTATGAGAATCTAAAGGTTGAAGGTTTTTAGATTCTAGGGTTTAGGAGAAGTATGAGGGCTCTGGTAGGAAAAACGGTTTGAAAACGAAGGGTAATATAAGTTGAAGGGGTTTTTGACAGATAATGACACAGTCTAGTTTCTTGTGCTGATTACGTAGGGTAATCATTAAAATTTTAATTTTTAAAATATATAGTTTTAAAAACTACATATGAGTAAAAAATTATTTATGTAAATAAATTAAATATTAAGTCAACAGAGAATAACATAAAATGAATAAAAATAATAAACCAATTTAACCGAAAATAAATTGATAATCATTTATTTAAAATTAAATAAACCTAACCCATTTAATAAAATCAAAAATTATAGTGGGAAGTGATTTATTAAAAATATTAGCTAATTGATAATCATTATTAACAAATTCTAAAGATATATCCTTTTTAAGAACATGATATCTTAGAAAATAATGCCTTATATCGATATTCTTAATCCTAGAATGAATTATAGGATTTTTTGAAATATTTATGGCACTAGTATTATCACATAAAATAGGCATATTATTAAAATTTAATCCAAATTCTAGTAAAGTGCGTTTCATCCACAATACTTGTGCACAGAAACTGCCATCAGATACATATTCTGCAACGGCTATTGATAGGGCAACTAAGTGTTGTTTCTTACTTGACCATGATACTAAAGATTTTCTAAAAAATTTATAGGTTCCTAAGGTTCTTTTTTTATCAAATATGTATCCTCCAAAGTCTTCATCTGAGTATGAAATTAAATTAAAATAAAAAATTTTGGGATAAATAAGATATTGAAAATAGTTCCTTTTAAATATCTAATTTTTTTTAACAGTAGGAAGATGGGATTATTTTATATTTTACTTAAATCTAGAACATAGGCATATGAAAAACATAATGTATAGTATGATAGAAATAAGATATATAAAACTACCAATCATACCTCTATATAACTTGTTGTCAGTTGGTTTTCCAACTTTATCCAAGTCATGTTTTATATTAGTACACATAAGAGTTGTATAGGTCTTACTATTTTAATGTCCAAACTTTTTCAATAAATCAATGATATATTTACTTTTATTTAAAACATTTCTATAATCCTTTTTATAAATCTGAAATTCTAAAAATAAATTTAGTTCTCTCATCATACTTATTTAAAATTATTTTTAAATTATATTTGAAAAATCATTACAAATATTTTGATTTATTGGACTGAAAATTACATCATCAACATAAATTTTTACAAATACAATATTAGATCAAATAGTTTTCTTAAAAATAATATGATATACTAATCCCACTGAAAATCTATTTTCCATAAAAAAGAGCATAATCTTTCATACTAATCTCTATGTCCATGTTTAAGTCCATAAAGATCTTTAGTAAGTTTAAAAACATAATTTGGTTTATGAGGGTTTTAAAAACTAGGAGTTTGTTCAATATAAACTTCCTCCATTAAGAAACCATTTAAAAAGTCATATTTAATATCCATATGATATAATTTAAAATTCATATGATATGCATAAGATAAAATAATTCTAATGGTTTCTAGTCTAGATACATGGGAAAAGGTTTCATCATAATATATAACTTCTTCATGATTATATCTTGTAGCTATTAATATAGCTTTGCTTTTGGTTGTGATCTCTTGACCATACTTTTTATTTCTAAATATCCATTTGGTTTCTATTACTGGATAATTTTATGGTATTTACACTAATTCCAAAACTTCATTCCTTTTGAATTTTTTTAGTTTTTCTTTCATTGATAACATCCAACTCTCATCTTCTAAAGCTTCTTCAATAGACTTAGGTTCTAACTGAGATAGAAAGGCAGAGAATTCATATAGTTTTCCTACATTTCTTCTAGTTCTAATTCATGTGTCTTGGTCTCCTATGAAAGTTTCTAAAAGATGGTTCTTTAAGGTTCTAGACTATCTAGGTAAGACACTTTTAGAATCTTTATTTTTATATTCTTCTGATCTGGACTGAATCTTAATTATGTCATTTTCAAAACAAACTTTAGGGGTTTCAAGTATCATGTTTTCAAATGAATTAGTAACTTCATTTGTTTGATCTTTCTCTTTAATGAAAGGGTTAGTTTCATAAAACATCAAATGAAATAATTATCCAACAATCCTTGACTTTTTATTTTACACTTTATAGGATTTAGAAGTAGCAAAATATCCTAAAAATATTCCTTCATCATATTTTGGATTGAATTTACCAAGCTTGTATTTAGAATTTATGATATACACCTTGCATCCAAAAACATTAAAGTGATCTACTTTAGGTTTTTTGTTATTCAAAAGTTCATAGGGTGTCCTTTTAAAAATTGGCCTTATTAAAACTCTATTCATGATATATCATGTTTTTCTTACAGCTTCTACTCAAAAACAGGTATGACTGTATTCATTCAGCATAGCCCTTTCAATTTGATGAATAGTTCTGTTTCTTCTTTCAACAATTCCATTTTTTAAGGTGTTATTAGTGTAGAGAAGGTATGTTTAATACCTAGATTTGAGTAAAAAGAATTAAATTCATTATTCTAAAATTCTCCACCATGATTACTTCTCAATGAAATTATTTTAAAAACTTTTTCATTTTGAATAATTTTGAAAAAACTTTCAAAAATAGTAAATACTTTACTTTTGAATTTTAGAAAATATACCCAAGTAAATCAAGAATAATCATCAACTAAAATATAAACATATAATTTACCAGCCAAACTTGTTAACCTCAATAGTCCAAAAAAATCCATCTGGATAACTTCTATAGGTTTAGATGTAGAAAATTTTTTAATAGATTTGAACGAATATTTATTCTATTTTCTAATTTTTCATGCATCACCGAATCTATCATTGTCAAATTTAAGACTAGGAAATTAATAAACTAATTATTTATTAGATAATTTATGTAAATCATATATATTTCAATGACCAAGTCTTATATTTCAGATCGATGAATTATCTGTCTTAGCAGTTAAAAAATTCACTTTTTGTTTACATAATGAATTTAAATCCAAAGTATAAACATTATCAATTCTAGGTGCTATAAATTTATGAAATTTATACTTAAAAACATAATAGGATTTTTTAGAAAAATCAACATAGAATCCATCATCACAAAGTTGATAAATACTTATCAGGTTGTGATTTATCCCTTCTATATATAGTACGTTATTGATTGAGATAGACTTTGGATCTCCAACAGTTCCAAATCTAATGATCTTTCCTTTTGCATTTTCACCAAAAGTGATTATACCTCCATCCATTTGAGTTAGTGTATGGAAATTTGATGAGTCTTTACTCATGTGTCTAGAAAAAAAACTATCCATATACCATATGGCCTTTTTTTCATGTGTCCTTTTTTCTGCAAAAGAAATTAAACATTTGTTTTTTTGATACCCATATTTTCTTGGGTCCAACAGTTTCAGCATGCAGTGATCTAGGAATATAGATCTACCTTATCTTTCTATAATTCATATCACGTGCTTTAGATGTATTATTATAAATATAATACTTTTTTAATACCACTGATTTGATGATTTCTCAATTAACAATTGTTAGTGAAATGACTTTTTGTTCCATAGTAATAACATGTTTCATTTTTTGAACTGGGCACAATCTTTTATAATTTTATTTTTCACCCTTTTTACCAACTCCAAATATTTCCCTTTTAATAACATTCTTTCCATGAATCTCATTTAGAAATTTTTCTCCTTTAGTAAAAGTAATTTCAGAACTTTTATAAGATTCTACTTCATCCTATAACTCTTTTATTCCCTTTTCATGATCAATACAGTTTGATGAATAAGAATTTAATTTTTCAAATAGTTCTTGATGTTGTTTTAGCATAGTGTATCTTTTACTTAAAACAAAATTGTGAATATTTTTCAATGAATTATGATTATTTAATAAAGAATCATATTTCTCTTATAACATAGAATAATAAGCATCTAATTTATCATTTGAGCAACTATCAGTTTCAAAATCAGAAGAGTAATTAGATTATACCTCATCTTCTTCCTTAGACATAAAGCACACGATGGCTTCCAATTTTTTTGGATCTTTCTCTGAATCATATTTTTAAGAGCTACTAGAGTCTTCAGATACACTCCACGTATCTTTCATGGCTCTTTTCCCTTTATGATCATAATTAGAACTCTTATGATATTTATGTTTGGTCCTCTTTCATTCATCTTTTAATCATGGGAAATTAGGTTTGATGAGACCCAATTTTTTTCATTCACATCATCTCACTTCTCAGGGTTCTCGTTCGTCCTTCTTGAAGGATTTTGTGGAGCCTCTTTTCTTCATTTATAATTTACTAATTTTTTGGCTAGTTATGCCAGTTCTATTTTATAATTTAAGGATTCTGAATCTTTTTTTAGTTTGACATCTTGTTTTTATTTTGTTTTATGCTTATGAGATATCACATTGAGAGAATTATTTTTCCTTTTTACTAGAATCTTGTGATATTCAACTTCATCTTTCATTTCTGCTTCATACATCATAAATGTTCCAATTAATTATTTCATAGTCAAATTCTTGATAGGTGATGATTTTTGGATAGCCACAAATATGTCATTTCATTTAAAAGGAAGTACTATGATTACTTTTAGTGCTTAATCTGATTGACTGATAGGATCTCCCATGGTAGTTTTATAGTTAACAATATCTGTTAATTGTCCATTCATTTGAGTAATTCTCTCACCATAAAACATTCTAAAGGTGTAAAAAATTATCTTAGTAGTAGAATATATCGTCTATATTATGTTATATATTTCATTATAATAAAATACAATAGTTTTCCACATTTTATAGGAATTTGGGAACTATGAAACTCAATTGAATTCATTAGGTCCAAGTCTACAGATAGTAAAATTCATTACCTTTGAATTTATGTCATATTCGGATTCTATTTCATCATTCCAAGTCTCTAGTTTTTACAGGAATCACATAAGGAGTGATGGTCTTTTAATAGACATTGAAGCATGTATTTTTCAGATAAATGATCATATGTGATTTCTATGATCCATAGTTGTCACTATTAAAGTATGGAGCATGAACCATAGACATTTATTCTTTTGGATCATCCGTTTATATCTTAATTGTATAGACCTTATTATTTTTATCTTATTACTGCTTTATCATAAAATATCACCTTTGATACCAATTGTTAGGTCGGAATTATATAAAGATAACACAATAGGGGGGTGAATTATGTCTTTTCAATAATATTCACTGATTATTTTTTTTGAATTACTTTGAGATTTTATGTAGATATGCATCATTTTATTCTATAATGAGTATTAGTAGTAGATAAATATAAAGAATGAACATATTAATTTTATAGTGTTTTGGGGCACAAAGATATCTTAATCCACTCCACCAATGCTCTCTCTGCGAGCTTGGTAAATTTGATTAGAAAGGTCCTCTTATCATAAGACCTCAAATCCACAACTGAGTGCAGACAGTGGACACCTTTACAATAAGGATAAACAGAGCCTTCTGGTTATTTTACAGGGAACTAGTTATCCTTATCTTAGAATAAGAAGCTGAAACTTCAACCAAAACTGAGTATGAGTAGTTTATACTCAAATAAATCAAAAGATTTTGATTTTTTGATGGTTCAGGTTGATATTCACAATTGTAGCAATAACTGACAATATATGGATATTCTTCTTTAGAAATTAAATACTTCAAGAAATAATAACTCTGAAGTGATCCTAGTTGAAAATGATTGTCAATGATAATAGAAACATATAGCAGTAGTAATCTTATAGTAGTAAGAGGTTAAAATATCTAGAACTTTCAAAGTACAACCTCTTTCGTAAATAAAATAGTCAACCATTCATTGCAGTATCACTGTAAAAGATATACACATGAATACAGTCGTATTATTGAATGTATATATGAGTCTTGTATCACACATATATTTAAAAGATACACTGGTACAATATATATAGTAGATATCCTGATTCTATATTTCAGATCCAAGAAGACCACCTGATATATCATGGATATTCAAATTTAAAATAATCCAGGAGAGTCGTAACATCCCTTAATAAAAGGAGTTATTTTCTACATTAAATATGGTCTTTTGAATTGATCATAATGAGCTCTGAATCAGTCTTAGAGAAGCTTTTAATCGGCATGTAATTCTATCAAGACCATTGTAGAAATCTCAGATAAAATCACAAAATAAACTTTCGGCATTGAATAGTCAAATTTAGGGTTCTTTCATAAAATGAAAAAAATAACAAATGTAGGGTTAAACTACGTAGAATTCATTCTCCGAACTTAAGGTTGACAACATAGGTTTGATCATAAAAGTATGGTTGATGAACTATACATTTTTTTCTCAAACATAGGGTTCCATACATACATAGGGTTCCTTAACCATACTTTCTTCTCTTAAAAAACATAAGGATCCATCCAAACATAAGGTTCTTTAAACATACTTTTCTAATAACATAGGGTTGATAATCCATACTTTATTTCTTCCAACATAAGTTTGAATAAAAACATAAGGTTCAGGATCGATACATGTTGTTCCAAGTGTAGGGTTTATTCCTTACGTTAGTTTTATCAATGTAGGGTATGAATAGTGTTTACAGAATACACTAAAATACATTATGAACACATTAATGAATATTAATTAAATATTATTATAGAATAAATATTGAAATAAATATTAATTTTATTGAAATATTATTAAAGTAATATCATTAAAAAAACAAACAAGGATATTTATGAGCATCAAAATCATTAATATTTATAGAGTTTTGTTGATACGATACATGCCAAACAAGGTGAAACAAGAATGGTTTCTGTAGTAACTGGGAGATTTAGGAAAGATTCACAGCATGGCATATTTTTTCACAATGTCAATTATCAAGGCCAGGATCCAAAATTATTTTGTCCCAAATTCCAACAACATGAAACCATGTTTCATTTTATGAACTACTCATGGGAAGTGTTTTGGGTGTTTTTATGTGACATAATTGGTTCAAAATATTCTTATTTGGTTCCCTTGATTCCTATATGCAATTTTGGATGGGAATAAAGGTGTTTATCCTATTGGAGCTTCCCCAACCTCGTTTTCACTGCAATTGAAGGACTATTAATTACTATATATTCATTTTGGTAAGTATTATCCCTTGTGATCCCTTGATGTCCCTATTATCTTTAAATTAATCTTCATATTTTTTTCTTAGGATTAATTTTTATTTGAGAATCCAATGTCAATTCCACTGGATCCTAGTGGAATTGTTTGAGAACTATGTGGAATTTGATCAGTATACTGAGTGTATATGCCATGATAATGAATATGTGATTTTTATGGGAGTTTTACTAAAGTTACATCTCTTGGTGATCCTTAAATGGTTTTTGGTCAAATTGAATTGAACCATCCCTCATATCATTGAATTGATTTGGGTTTTTTGAATTCCCTAGATTCAGGAGATCCATGGGAGTGGTCTAACTCTATTAGACAACATTGTCGAAATAGTATATCAACTAGTTAAATTATCCTAGGGATTCCAATTTAATTATATTAAATTGGTCTATTTTTCAACTATTTGATAGGGATTTTTCCCAAAATAATTCTGTAAGAGTGTTGTGGAACTTCCATGGGTGGCTGGTCATGGTTTTGGTTAGGTAGTGATATTCAATGAGTCTTTCAGCAAGTATTCTTTTCTCCATTGGTTATAATTTTTCTTATACTCATTTAATTAATTATAATTTATTTATAATTAATTAGTTTGGAATTATTGGGCATGAGTTAAAAATTTGCGGTGATTGATGAAGTCTAAATGGATTTAGAGGGTGTGGAAAAGTAGTCGGGCTTTTCTTGGAGGAGAGTTGGGTCAATTTGAGTTAGGTGGTCCTATGTGCTCTACCCTATGGTATTATGCGTGGTTTATTATCTTATGATATTAGGTTTTCCGATCTAGAAAAGTGACCCTTAATTCATAATGTGTTATGAATATAAAGTAATGATCAATTGGTTAATAATTCTTAAGTCTTAACTAATTAAAGGATCCACGCATTATGTAACTAAACAAAGTGAAAGGGGCCACAACAGACCCCTATGCACTAGATTGATTTCAACTTCTGATGGAAAATTCTTGATCACTAATTTTTTACTTGTACTACATGAACCACCTTGAGTGTGTAGTTTTTCTACATAATACCTATTTTCTATGAGATCATGTTTGATGCTTTGATCACATGTGTGTGCATGTATAGTATTTGAAACTATGTTTAATACATTATCACATGTGTGTGCATGTGTATCCCATGAGACCATGTTTTATTCCTTGATAACATGTTTGTGCATGTGTATCCCATGAGACCCATGCTTGATATTCAATCACAAGTTTTTTTTGTGTGTGTAGCCTGTGAGACCCATGCTTGATATTTGATCACATGTGGTGTGTGCATGTGTATCCTGTGAGTCCTATGCTTGATGTTTTATCACATGTGGATTTGGGATGGTTATGACTCTTCTTGATATGATGCGATATTAATTTTCCATTCTATATTAATGTGTTTCATGAGATGTTTTTTATTGGTTGTACCATATGAACTTTCCCCCTAAGAGGGATGTGTTAGATATTGATCGACATGCACATGGGCAATCCCTTCTAGTGGTATGTTTTAAACATGTTTTTTGGGTTATATCATCTAGGGTGGATTTTTCAAACATGGTTTATTGACATTATTTCTTTCATGTATTTGAAGCAGGTATAATCAGGGTTCATGGAGGATTGGTAAGAGTATGATCACTTGACATATGGGTTCTTGTTTCTTACTTGTTCATTGGTGATTATGTGTTCTTCTTGCATAGTTTATATAATACCTTTTTAATTTATACTGATCTTATCAGATTCACATACACTAAATTTTACTGGTTAAGTATTAGACCATTATGGTGCTTCCCTACTGAGTTATACTCACACCCTACTTAGGTGGCCATGGAACATGGGTACCTAATAATCCCTCAATTATTGTAGGAAAATATTGGAATAAGTTTCATGTTTGATCCTCTTCCAGTGATATCTATTTATGAGCCTAGAGACTGAGAGCATATGTGGCTTGTAGTTGTGTGTAGATCCTCTTTGTAGTTTTTTTCTTTTCTATTATTGTATATGAAATCATTCTAGTGGGTGATTAGAGACTTTGTATTCAGGAATGACTATTCAAGTATGTTTTTTTGTATTCATTTATTATAGTTATGGATATTATTTTCCATGTACTATGATTAAATATTATTGTATGTTTGGTTATTTATCTATTGTTGTGCACTTTGGTTAAGGTAATAGTATTCCCATGATTCAATTTAGACCCCCACTACTAGTCTGAATCCTCTGGCGTATGGGGAGGTGTGCCTAAGGTCATGTTTCACTTCATCATGATCCTAGAAAATAATGTTAGGTTGTTATAAAATGGCACCATAGGGTATTGTTTTCATTATTTGAGGAGTTTTTAGATTGGTGATATAGGAATGTGTTGAATCTTGTGATGAAATTCAGTCTAGTGTGTTGCGAACACATTTCTCAAGTGTAGTATAGGTTATCAGGGAATGGGATTGATTTTATTTGTTTATTATATTATGGTTGTATGATTTAACCTTGTGTAATGCACATGGATTTCGAGATTTATGATTTCAAATGGATTTAACTCTTGTCCATATCGATAAGAGGGATCACATGCATCCGATTCGTCATGTAGGTTTTATATGACATATATGATGTTGGTGTTTTACTATACCGACGATAGAGGAATCAGCTAATTTAGTTTCAACAACTTTTATTATGGTTTCATATATGAGTTCTTTATGACATTATAATAATTTTAACCACTATGCATGTCTACTTTTGATAGTAGTTCATGTGGGACTATGGTGTGGTGCGCCTGGGAAATGATGATGATAATGACGGTGATGAAGATGTAGTTTCCCAAAAAACAGATGGTGTAGTATACCTCATAAGGACATTTTCAGACATTAATTTCCCTAGTAATACTTTTTTTTGAGTATCCATTAGATAGGTCTGGTTAATTAAGGTTCCACCCATATCTTATGTGTATTTTTCCATCTAGGACCAAGAATAATTCTGTTTAACCAAACCAGACATCTATAAACTCTTGATTTGGATAGTTTAAGGGTGAAGTTATCATGAAATGTCTATAGAGATGTTCTTAGATGAAATTTGTGAGTTGAGAACCTTATTGAAACCTTATTTAGAGATATTTTTAAAACCCTAGTCACCTTGGATATGTGACTTTGGTTACTAGTGAGTTTGTGATTCATACTAATTGAGAGAAACCCAAATGAGAATTTCTTCACGTGAAAGAATACATATAGTTAGTGTCATAGGGTGGATTTCATTGATAGAAATTCCTTATACATGTAAATAACCTTAGGAATGATTAGAGAATGATATTGAGAGTTTCCTATAAGACCTCGAGTATAGATAGCCTTGATTGAAAGTACTTGTGATACAAGTATGGGTTTTAGAGTGCTTTTATGCTTGTGAAATAAGGTAAGGACCAGGCATTGTCTGGCTTATTAGTTAGAAATGTGACTCGCATTGGATGTCAAGTGAAGATAATTTGTGGTCATGCCTAGGAAGGTTAGAGTACGGTCAGATTCTCAACAGATTAAACTGACACCCATGTGATGGGTGGTGCATGATGGATCTTGGTAGCAAGGAGATTCCAATTCTAAATGGAGCACCAAGGGTACTCGGTTTGGTGGATTCATTGTATTATTGTTGGGACTGCCAAAGAGGTGTGTGATTCCAAGCCCAAAGGTCCATGGGTTGTGGTAAATTAGTTTGTTTGGAGTAAATAATAGTTTTTTCATACCTCATTGGGAAATATTTAATATAGGATCATTAATACTATGGTTACATGTGGGGTCGATTGGATCAGTATAAGCGAGGTAGTGAGTAGACCATTGAGAATGTTCTAGGTTTTATCCAAGAACCCAGAATAAGTAGTGGTGGTAGGTAACTGATAAATTCAATTTGAGGTCACCCTTAGAGTTAGAAACTAGTGCATTTAGTATGATTCTCATAGGGATTGGAGTCCCAAAGGTTATTTTAAGTAGATATGTATCCATGATGAGAGAAAAAATCAGCAATGGATCGGGGTACTATTGTATGTCCAACCATAGTTTCTCATCTATGGAGACGTTATTGTTTGAAATTATGGCTTGTAAGAGGGGAAAAGACCCATCAGGCTCATAAGTTATAATATATGCCTAGGATACTGGAGGAAGTTATTCACATAAATCATGGATCATTGGATAAAGTGAATTTCATTCTAGAAATCTAGGTGTGTGTAGTGAATGGCGTCCTGCTTTGTAATATGGTATTAATAAACGATCATGTTTAGTCACTGCATCTAGTGATGAACTAGTCGGGGGTGGGTAGACTGATGTATTCTTTGAAAAGATGAAAATAAAGATACTCATGTGGTTGGGATCATCTATCTGGTAAAGATTGAATGAACTCTCTTGAGGAAGGGTCATTATATTTCATAATACTAATCATTAGACAGTCATTGTGACTCGAAAAGACTAATTTGTAAAGGACCCAAGAGCATATGGTTCTAAAATGAATGCTTGATGTATTTTTTAGATTTGGTGTTGGATAGATACCATATGTGGGCATCAGAATCAGAGCATAATTGGTGTGATATGAGAGCGGGTTATATTTTTGGTTGATTTTTTTACAATTAAGAACTTGTGTATAGTGTGAGTGGTTGGTGAATCAACTAGAAAGAAGAATTAATTTGAATTTTGTTTGAATTTGGTTTGGATTTTGGTAAGGATGTTGTATTTATTTAATGGTTCCTCCAAGTCTTAAGGCATCATTATTGGTGGCTTCATGGAGTGGAAGTCATTAGGCTAGTTACCTTTATAGGAAGTCGAATGGAAGAGTAACGACTGATGTTTCATTGTGAAACTGAATGTGGTGGGTTGTAACTACATTGATCTTTTCATATCGGGTATGATAGAGGTTTTTGAGGATCAATCGAGGTGTTAGGTGGCATGTTCAACTTGCGTTTAGTCCATAGAGAATCATTGGTTTGGTTCGAAACCAGGAATGTGGTTTTGGTATGTTATTTTAACCTATGTTTAGGTTGACATGCTTCAAGGGGTGAAACATAGTTTAACCACATGGTTCAGGGTGTGAATAATTCAATGAAATGTTTCATGACATGTTATAGGGGGTGAAACCTAGTTTCATTTCATAGTTCATAGGGTGAATCACGTGAACAAATGTATTGAATGTTCCTTTGGGGTGAAAATTCATGGAAACCAAGGGGGAGTCAGTGTTATGGATCAGGATATAAGTAGGGTCTTGTTTTATTGTTCGTTGGTGGAAATGGCAGGTTGGTGGTAGGCATTTCATTTGAGGATGCATCAATGGTGTAATTTAGAATTTTGAGAAAAGTTAAACAGAGGGGGTCCAAATGGAATTTTTACTTGAGGTTAAACACAGTAATAGAGGAATCATGTTGGGAGCATCATGTTGGACATAGTTAGTGGGATTGTGGACTATTAGAAGGATGTCTTTGGTAGGAGTTTTTTTATGGTGGGGTGCATCATGGTTTGTGAATCATCCTTAGAAAGAGGAGTCTTATGGTAGAGACACCATAAGTTTCTAGAAATGATGATATTAGATTCTATGCAATATTAGAATAGATGGGTGAAATGTGTATGGATCATCTTCTGGTGTTTTATTATTGGAGTTATGCAAGATGCGTATGATGGGTGTTCAATAATAAGCATGTATGTGGGGTGGTGTATTGGTGTTTAGGGATGTAACATGGATAAATCCAGGTTATTGGTGATTGAATAATATCAAGAGATGTCTTTAATGTGATACCACAACTTATTAAGGGAATGAAGTGTTATAGTGGGGATATTGTAACAACCCATGTCGTTATAGGTTGAAAATTACAGGGGAAAATTGAAATTTTATATATAGTGGAAAGTTATTTTTGAGAAACAATGATTGGGTTAGTAATATGAGGGATTTAATACCTCTAAAGGATGTTTTTAAGAAAGTATATTAGTTTCAATTTGTCCGATAGTTAGATAGGGTGAATCTAGAAGGGTTCCTGTAGTAGATAGGAGTTGTATGAAAGATTTAGAACATGGAATATTTCATCACAATGTGAATTATAAGGGCTAGGATCCTGAGGAATTATATCCCAAATTATCACAACATAAAACCATTTTTTATGACATGAAATAATTTTCAGCAGTATTTTAGGTGTTCTTAAGTAACATGATTGGCTTAGAACCCCCTTTTTTTATTTTCCTAATTAACTTATACTATTGTTTATGGTAATGAAGGGGTTTGGCCTCTAGGATCTCCTCTAACCTCATTTCTTCTATGATTAAAGATCCTTTCATTATGATAGATTCCTCTTGGTATATATTATGCCTTATTATCCATTTATGTCCCTAGTATATTTTAATTCCACTTAATTTTCAAATCTTAGTATTTATTTTGATTAAAGAATCGGATGGAAATGCGACTAGATATTGGTGTAATTTTACAAGAACGACATGGCTTTTGATTATAATGGAGAGAGGATATCCCATGATGATTAATGCATTCTGTTAATGGAAATTTAGTTGAAGTTATGTTTCTTAGTGATCATTCTATATTTTTTTGTACTAATGGTGTTAAATCATCCATCATATCATGGAATTGATTCGGGGTTTTTTATGCCCTGGATTTGGTAGTGTGTTAGGAATGATCGAACTCTATTGGACAATGTTATATAAAATGTATGTCATTTTGTTGAATTATCCTAGGGATTAAGATTTAATTATATTAAATTGGCCTTCATTTTGATACCACATGATATGGATTTTTCCTGAAATAATGTTGGAAGAGTGTTTTGAACCTTCCCTAAGAGGATGGTTATGGTTCTATATAGGAAGTGATATCTAGTGAGTCTTTCAGTAAGTATTCCTTTTGTATTTATTTATAAGTTTCATTATACTCATTTAATTAATTATAATATAGTTATAATTAATTAATTTAGTATTCTTGGGAATGATTTATAAACTTGTGATGATTGATGGAGGTCGAATTCACTTTGGTGACACAAAAAAAGTAGGTGGGATTTTCTTAGAGGTGAGTTGGCTTAATTGGAGGTAGGTGGTCCCATGTGCTCTCCCATATGGTATTATGAATGGATTATTAGAATGTTATATGAGGTTTTCCACTCTAGGTTAATGAAACTTAATTTATAAAGTGTTATTAATAGAAATTAATGATTAATTATTAAGTGATCCTCAAGTTTCAACTAATTAAAGTAGTATTTCATAATATAACTGAATAAAGTGCTAAGAGACATGATGGACCCTTGTTCACTGGCTTGATTCTAGATAAATATGGTTGATTGTTTCTCACTAATGAGTACCTTGGATTACATGTACACCCATTGGTGTGTGGTTTTCTTATATGGGACCTAGTTCCCATGAGACTATGTTTGATGCTTGGATCACATGTGTGTGCATGTGTATCTTATGAGACCATGTTTTATTCTTGATCACATGTGTGAGCATATGTAGATGATGATAACATGTTTAATTACTTGATTACATATGTGTGTGTGTATACCATGAGATATATGATTTAGGTTCTACATCATGCGGTGTGTGTGTGTGGCTCGTGGGACCCATGCTTAATGTTCGATCACATGTGGTGTGGGAATGTGTAGCTTGTGAGTCGTGTTCTTTATGTTTGCTCACATGTGTATTTTTTATGGTTATGAGTCTTCTTGATATGAGGTGATATTGATTTTTCATTCTTTATCAATGTGTGTCATGATTTTTATTTTGTATTTTGATCCATATAGACTGTCCCCCTGAGAGGGATGTGTCAGATATTGATCGACATGTACATGGGTTATACATTCCAGTGGGATGTTTCAAACATGTTTTATAGGTTATCCCATCAAGGGGGTATGTCATATATGGATGGTTGACATTATTTTCAACATGGATTCAAAGCAAGTGTGGTTGGGGTTTGTGACATCTTTGTAAGCGCATGACCACTCATCATATGGGTGTTTGTTTTTTTACTTGTGCATTGATAGTTATATTTTATAATTTCATAATTTATGTATTACTTATTTAATTTCAAATGATATTATCACATTCTTGTACAATGAATTTTACTAGTTAGGTACTGGACTGCATTGGTGGTTCTCAACTGAGTTGTACACCCTGCTCGGGAGAGCATATCACTTGGGCAATTGAGAATCCCTCACTTATTACAGGTACTAGTTGGGATAAGTCATGGTTTTTATCATCTAATAGGATAGCTCAATACGATTCTGTAAACTAAGTTGAGGTGTGGCTTGTATTTGGGTTCATAACCTCTTTGTACTTTTGTTCTTTTATATTGTTGTATATGAGATTGGCATAGTGGGAAATCAGTGTCCTTGTATTTAAGGCATGATCGTTTGAGTCTATTTTTTCCACATTCATTTATTATAGTTATGTTTATTATTTTCAATATACTATAATTGTATATTATTAAATTTTTGGTTATTTATATATTACTATACAATTTTATTGAGGATATATTCTCCCCATGATTCACTTTAGACCCTCATAGCTAGTCGACAACCTATGGCGTAAGGGGAGGCACGCCTGAGGACATGTGTCACTTTGTATCAAAATCGATGATTCAGGTTATTTTTCCACATATAATACCTATTTCAATTGTATTTAGTGTTTTGGGTGTCCTAATATTGGTGTTTTTATTATTAGGGGTTATGGAGGGTGTTTCTTTGCTTGCTTTTGTGTTCTCTACAAAAGGCAACATGTTGCGACTTGATTCTGCTTGGATTGAGATAGGTGTTTTTATGAATTTCCTTTAATTAGCATATCATTGTGTTCTTGTTACTTTTAAATGTTTTATTTATCACATTAATACCTATATATGATAATTATAATGAATTTATAGATCATTTTACATAGTTTAAGAACTTATCATTACAAGTGCTTTAATTTATTTTCTAATTAATAAAGTGATGTTTGGATGCCAAGTGTTTGAGAAAATATTTATGTGATTTCATAAAATTAATTTATGATAATGAATTTTTTTTACCCTATTTGGGTCTTGTAATGGGTATAGTGTGTTTTCCAAAATAATAAAAGAGTGTTGTGAATTCTTAAATAGTTTTAATAAAAAATGGAATTTATTATTTAAATGTTTTCCAGGGTAGTTTTACATGAATTGTTTTATAAAGGTATTCAAAAAATTAATTTCAAGTAGTTTAAAATAATTTTCATCCTAATTTGGTTTTTAAAATGGCTCATTTGGTACTTTATGAAATAGTTTTCATGATAATTGGGAAACCATATTGAGACCCTTTGATTTTTTATGCATGATATGGATTGTGTACCAAAGGGAAATGTAATATATATATATATATATTGTTTGTGATATAGATGTTGTAAAGGGGTTGTTCCTTGAAAGGGTGTTAGGGGTTAAGTGATATTTATACTTATACATTTACCATTGATTTATTTGTGTTTTGTATACTCACCTCTAGTTGATTTTGTTAATGATAACCCTAGTCACTATGAGATAGGTTCTTATTTATGTGATGCTATTTAACTTACACACTAGATAGTTTCCCCTAGTTAACGCTTCTCCCTAGATAGGGGGTTCCCTCATGGTGTATTTTATGAGAAAATCGAGTAGCTTGTGTCTTGTTTTGGATGCAATGAAGGCCTAAAATTGGTCCCATATTATAGTGTTATCTTGGACTATATTATTGTAGGACTTAGTGAGTTTTCCATTATACTCAATTTTCATTAATTACATTGTATAGGGGATTCCATCCTTATTGTTTATTTTATCCCCATTATCGATTGACTTGGGTGGAACCATTGAGTGCTTGTGATTAATTTTTTTCTTACAGTCCATTGTTTGTATAGTTCACTAATGTATGATATTTTATTCTTGGGTTTTGACATGTTTTCCAAAAATTATTTTTAAAAGTGGGTTATAATGAATTCTTATAAAGGAAATAAAAAAGGTTTATACTACATGTCTTGGTTTAAAAAAAACTAAATTATTGGTTTTGTTTTGGAAAATATTATGAATTTTTATTTTAAGTTTAAAATGATTATCTAAAAAGGATGGTTCCACCCTTGTGTTCTAAAAATGGGGTGGTGGTTTTATGTAATGAAATAAGGAATTTTACTTGTTTTTTTTATATTTATATTAGAAAAAACTATTTTATAACTATAGTTAAAACTATCATAAATGAATTTTTGTAAGAATTATATAAAGTACTTAGTGAGATCCAATTGTGCTTGGTTTAGTTAACACCCTACATACACTTTTTATTATATGTATTTATTTTATTTTCTTTCTGGTGCTAAGTTTGAGATCTTTTTCTTGGTTTGTGTTTAAGTTAGTCTTATGGGAGATGGTTCAAGATGTGGTGAGTGACCATGGGTCATAGAAAGTTGATTGATAGTTGTTTGGGTTTGGTTTTATCTTTGTTCTTGGGAGTTGATGCATTGACCTTATCGACCCAGATCATTGCTTTATTTTTTGTTTAATATCTATGATTTTTTTATTTATTTTTGTTTAGTTTTACAAAATAGAATAATTATGATTTGTTTTATTTATTTCTACTATATTATATTTAGTTTCTTTTTTTATTGAAACTATTCATTTTTATGTATGGATATCTGATATATGAATGAGTCATGCTGTATTTCTAAGATGAATCCATGATGAAGTTATTTGGATTGAAAGGGTGAAATCATTATCAATTGAGTAATTTTTGATACACTAGTTATTTTCTCCATCATATAGGGATTAGGAATTCACTTTAAGACTTATTGTGATCTTGGACAGGTGACATGTAAGATCGATCTAGTCTAGTTTGTTAATAAAAAACTTTAAATTATGTTTTTAAAGGGCTAGAGTTATAGTGGATTGGTATTGGTTCACCTCTTTTTCAAATAGAGTGTGTGATACAAATATTTCTTTTTATTCTATTAATATAATGTTTTAGTTATTTTTAAATGGGGTAGAAAAGACAAATGAGATCATGAACTAAGGGGGAGAACATCTAAGTCACTTAGAAAAGAATTGGTTGTCTCTAATATAAATAATTATCTAAAAAACATCACCTTATCTGGTAGTATGGTGTCCATACACCTCTCATTTGATAATGGATGTGATTTTGATGTTTTTGGTTGATTTATTGAAAATAATTGAGTGGATCCAACAAAACTGAATGGAGTTGACAACAAATACAAATGGGGATATGAAAGAACCCTATGGAATTGTTAAAGGATAGTATTTTTGTCAACTATATATGAGAATATTTTTAAATTGTTGAAGTTGTATTTGAATCCACTAAGAAATTTTTTGATCTATTTTAAAGTGATAGAGAATTCTCAGAGAAGCTTGGAAGTGGTTCTAAGCCTATTTGATAAAATTTTGAATTTATAAGGTTAATCTTTCTATGTTTAGGATATTGTATAAGATATTAAGATGATTTATTAATATAATTTTGATTTTGTAAGATAATTTAAATTTTGTAAGATATTTTGAGTGTTTATAATATACTTCTCTAGAATTTGATATATTGAGATTTCATAAGATAATTGGACAAAGAATAAGATATTGATACTACATAAGATACTTGGAAAATATGTAAGATGTTTTAGCCTATATAAGATGTTGCAATGTAATATATTTGATAATACCAATGCAGTTCTATAGAAAAGGAAAAAATATTATGCAATTCATAAGATAGTTCTTTTTATAAGACTTTTCTATTTTTTTAAGATATTTTAGTTTGTGAAAATGTGAGAAATTGGAACTCTAGATGATTGTTTTGGAAATAAAATATGATGATTTACAAGATGTTCTTCATTTAATTAGACATTAAAAATGAGATTTGTGATTCAAGCTGAATATTATAAGGAAAATAAAATGGGATGATGTTGTGCTAATATTCAGTTCATTAAATGCATGTAGATTACTTTACTATTATTCAAGATAAGTATTAAAAAGTGTTTCACCATTACAGGATGAGTCACACCATGAATAAAACTGACTAAGATATTAAATTAAGTTATTCTAGGGAAATGAAGAGAAGAGATCACTACCTAAACAATTTAGAATTCTTAAATGCATATATTTTTAAATTATCCTTGGGTGATCACTATTAAGTAAATACCTGAGTGTGTTTTATTAAATCAATTAAAATTAGAAGAAATTAAAATATGGGTACTATGTTAATATCATTGGATACAACATTTAAGTGATAATAGAATATTTTGTGATCATGGGAGTATTCCCACACTACCAATTGAGAAAACACGTAGAGGATATCATTGTATAATTCAGTTGTGATAAGTCTCTATAATATGATAAGTAATTGAATTCTAGAATTTAATTAATTTTGGAATATTGATAATTTATGACTAATGGGATAAGTAGAGGAATAGATATGGTTTGAACTAATGTTGGTAGATATTGAGATAAAATTAGAGATAGTATCCTAGAGTTAGAGAGATCATAAAATCTATAGAGCCCAGTATTTATTAATTTGATATAGATATTTAGATCATCAAATTATTCTAAATTTATTGAGGAATGATGATTTATATGAGTTTATAACTTATATCATAGGTCAAAGTACTTAAAGAGGTGAGTATACTTTGATCTGTTTATCTCAATGGATTTAGAGGAATGCCAACATCAGTTGTTTAAGAAACTATATTTTATATATATCTTGGTCATCCTATTTTGATTATATCATAACTAGAATGATTTTTTGATTCTATAAGGATGTCATGTATTCTTGGGAAACACACCAAGGTAAATAATGGTACTTCTCTATCCACTTGTAATTTGTGATTTTTTATTAGTGGAAAATTCATGACTCAAACTCACCCGATCATAGAAAGAAGTTTGTACCCACATTAATATTTAACCTTATAGACATTATGTATACCTTGTACATGTTTTTAATTCTATTTCATATGTGTAAGTCTGAGATAATTATTTTATTGGATTAGATTCGAATAGATCACATAGGTTTATTTTAAAAGTAAGAAATTGTAAAACAAAATCACTATTGATTCACCCCCATCTCATTAGTTTATCCATTCTAAAGGAATATCAGAAAGTATTTTCCATGGAATGGGAAAGAGAACCAATTCATTGTGATTGTAAAATGACATGAACTTTTTCGTCACATTATAGAGCATGGTATTTTTTATTGGAAGATTACCTATATAAAATGAGGAACACCATATCAATCATTTTAAAAACCATGGGTGAAGGGTTTAGATGAAAAATAGGAAATAAAAGAACCCTCCATGAATATGTAAGATTCTATTTAATAGAGTAGATTCTGTAAAGTCTTGAATTTATGTGTTTTTGATGAGGTTTATCAAAAAATGAAATCATAGGAGACCGTGCCTTGATAGAGATCATTTTAGGATTTTAGAATCCTTGTGAAAAAATGGAGGCTTGACATCATAATTTTTGTTACCAAGGAGGGCTTACATAAGAATAATTAATTTAGGTTTTTAGAAAATAATCTTTCCATAGAGGAGGATGTGGAGAGCATTGTGTTTCTAGGTTGGATGTTGAAATGCTCAGGTGAGCATGGTGCTAATAATTTCAAAGGTTATTTTGACTAGAGAAGAGTTATGTTAAGGTTATCATTAGGAAATGTCAGGGTGAAACAGGGAATGTTGTGAAACATTCTAGAATCAAAATAAAATTAAGGGTTCATGCCACTAAGTAGGAAGTCACACCATGAATAGTTATTTCCAAATTCAATAAGGAATATGTTACAAGATAATGACTTGGGAGTTGACTCACCCCAAATTAGAATATCATGGAAGATATGATAGAAATAAGATATTTTCCATATACTTATGCCTTTCAAAGAGTTAGATCATCCCAAGTTAGGAGAGATTTTTTTTGGAGATATCACTCTTTTAGGACTAAAAGTAACTTAGATACCCTAAGAGGGGGGTGAATTAGGGTATGGATATTCTTTTCAAAATTATTCCCACCCCACTGGATCTTGACCACTTTATTATTAGGGTAACTTCATTTACTCTTCAACATTTATATTCATCTTATCCTTGTCAACTTTATCTGATGATGATTCATTTAAATTAAAGCAATAAATAAAGCATAATTACACACATATTTTTACTTGGTTCACCCTCACTGGGCTATATCCAAGGATCATACAAAATAAATGTACTAATATACCAAATCCACTAAAGATCATTGTCAATACAAGGTTTTTGTAAGAACTTGGTTCTTATTCTTAAGGTGTGGGTTTCTTCCTTTCCTTTTTCCTTAAGTGTTTTTGAGAAACTAAGAAAAATGGGGAAAATACCAAAATTTGTGGGTACATGCCGTGTAATTTTCCACACTTCATGTACTTTGGCCATGTGGGATGAGTATACAGGGCGTGTAGACCTGTCGGTGATGAAGTGTGTAAAAACTGACTACACGCTATGTACTTAGTCATACACACTGTGTAATCAGTCAGCAGGTGAACAGTAAGGTGGTGGGAGTAGCTACCAGCGGAATTACAATACACGTCGTGTACTCAGAAATACATGCCATGTAATCAAGTTGACAGATGAACAGTGAGGAAGTGGAAAGTGGACGCCAGTGGAACAGTTAAAAAAATGAAAATTACACGTAGTGTACTTGAGAATACACACCGTGTAGTAATGTTTTTTCTCTTAAAACAGGTAGTAGCCTCCTCTTTCGACAGAGGAATCTTAGAACACCTGAGAGCCATGGGAGAGAAGGCCAGATCTTGGAAGAGCTACGCGCCCATGTCTGGGGTGTCGTATGGCTGATGCCTTAGCTGTTAAGATATCTATAATTTCATATATAATCTAATGAACATGTATAAAATGCTGTTTGGGATCGTTTCCTTGATCTAGGGCCACCCCGAGGGTGCGTTCCCCCTGTTTAGCTCTTTGGCCAGGATACCCGTGGGTATGCCGTAATGATAGCATGTTTTGAGTTTTCTTGAGAGGAAACATATTTATTGCATTCCTATGCATTGGGCTTGGCCTAGTTACTTACTTAGCCTGAGGTAAGTGTTTTTCTTAGCCTGAGGGTAGTGTTTTGATTCACCTGAGGGAAAGGTACTGATTCACCTGAGGGAAAGGTATTGATTCACATGAGGGCATGGTATTGATTCTCCTGAGGTAAAGGTATTGATTTGCCCAAGGGAAACATTTCTTATGCCTGAGGGAAGTGGATTCTGTGCCTAAGGGAAATATCTAGTACGCATGAGGGAAAGGTTCTGATTAGCCTAAGGGAAAGGTACTATTTAGTCTGAGGGAAATGTTTACTTGAATATTTACTATGGTGTTTTCTTGTGTTATACCTACCAAGATAAATCAAAATTTTGGTATGGTTATTACCTTATATTTGTTAGATAGCCTGTTTAGTTTTTGTTGTGGAACTGTACAGGAGATTGCCGGCCGAGGACAGGTCTCGAGAACTTATAAAAAAATTATATTGAATTATTAACTAATAATTAAATGGTAATGGAACTGGTAGGAGTAGCTACTTTTGAGTACTTCCTAGATTACTGCATGTCTTTATTGCACACTTTTGTTGCAAATTTTCACTATCAATTGGGCATGGTCCTTTGGTGGTTTCCAACTGGGATTTATTTCACACATCCTGTTTGGGTCATATCTTGGGCCTAAACAGATTATATTGCTGCAGGTGTTGATAAGGGCAAGAGTCCCTATACAGGTACATGATTATTGTAGAGGACTGGGAGAGCATGGGACTGAGCTTAGGCTTGTGATGCTGTTGAGTTCCTGTTGCAATGATTTAGTTTTCATTGCTGTACTTTGTACTTTGTACTATATTGTATTTGATTGTAGTGTATCCTATTTTGAATGTTTTATTATAAGTAAGACATATTGCATCATCATATATATATGATTGTTGGTTATTTTTTTCTTCAATGCCGGTGTCTTCTCAGCTTTGTATTTTTACTGCTTCCTCTTTTGGTATGTTTATATTTTTCCACTGTGCTATAATTCAAAAAATGAGGGCATAGTTTCCCCACTATCAGACCTCGGCCCTCCCTGCTAGTCGGTAGCCTCTGGCTTTTGGGGAATTGCACTTGAGGTCATGTGACCAACCGGGTTCGGGGCACCCACTGTGTGGCACCCGGATCCAGGAAGTTACAAAGTGGTATCAGAGGAATTTCTTTTCTTGACTTAATTTTTGGAGCCTATTATTAGGGATAGGACATAATTTTTATTTGGTAATAAGTTGTGCCCAGGAGTAGCTAACCCGTGTATAGGGAAAAGCCAATCTACCTTGTTTAATTGCGATTTATCTAGTTTTTCAATTTTACAGTTGATTTGATTTTCACCATTGGGTGACGCACTTGTGGTGTGTTGGTTATATTTTATACTTGGGTTCTATTTAGTTGCAACCCGATGAGATGAGGGTATGCCATCTCATGCATCATTTAGGCACATGTTAGAATCAGATGCCATGCATAGTTTTTATGCCATGTAGGTGCATTAGAATTTGCATGTTGTTGTGATAGATGATGTGCTAGAAAATTCATGTTGTGGTGATAGTTACCTTGTTAGATATGTTTTCTATTGATAGGGTATTGGTACATGTTATGGTTGGGTTTATGGATGCTAAACTTTGGTTCTTGAGAAGTATCGGCTCACTTGGACCGGAATTTAGCAGATCGTGATCTAGCCTTTTGTTGTGTTTTGTACTATAAAGTGAAATGTTGGGTGTTAAACTTTGATTCACGGGGAGTATGGGCCCCCACGAATCGGAATTTGGCATACTGACGCTTTAAATTAAATAAAAAGGGGCTCCATAGTAGTTTATGAGGTATAATGTCCGGAAACCCAGACAACACGATGTGTGGTTCTATGAACACATGCCATGTACTCTTCTGTTTAGGAAGAAATGAAAAAAAATTTAAGTACACACTGTGTACCCTATGTGCATGCTGTGTAGCTTCTAACCATGTCATAGGTCGTATAGGCAGAAACACGGGAGGGGAAAACTCTAGAGGGAACACGTCGTGTACTGGTATTACACACTGTGTCGTGTTGACCATTTGTCCGCCCATGTGACTAACAACACGGATGGAGAAATATTTTCTTAAACACACAGTGTCACTACCTAACATGCCATGTAGTGTAATATGGGAATTTGGTTATGTAACTAACAACATGGGTCAGTGTTATCCTTTCTAGTACACGCCGTGTTCATATTGAACACGCCGTGTAGTGTGAGCCGTGTATCTGAGCATGTCTCGAACAACA
Organism: Viscum album; assembly: GCA_963277665.1. NCBI lineage: Eukaryota > Viridiplantae > Streptophyta > Magnoliopsida > Santalales > Viscaceae > Viscum > Viscum album. Next base: position 458,695,464 of record OY728136.1, read on the forward strand.
TGGGTCGGCGAAGCTCGTTTAGTACACGCCATGTACCTATGGGACATTCTGTGTAGTCTTGACTGGTAGGAGACTGTGTAGACTTGGCTGTGTGGTTGGGGAGATGGAGTGGTGTACATGCCGTGTGCGGGTGGAACACACCGTGTACTGAGGGTTGATACACACCCATTCCAGCATTAAAACATGACCATGTAAGGGCTTAAGGTTACATGCCATGTAGACCCTATACACACCGTGTAGTCTCTTTTTTCTAGTTTTTGTGGGTTTTGTTTTCCTTTTCATTGGAAATCTTAAACAGACAAAAGAACCTTGATAGTAAATTAAACTAAGTCATGTGTTTTACCTTGTAGAGACATGCCCTCGAGAAAACCACCGGTTGTTCGCCAAGAGAGCAAAAATGATTATACTCTAGAGATGGTAGGCCATGGGCTACCAGTGGATCCCCCAGCAATGCTAGACGTGGTGCCAACCGTTATACCGGACGCAGGCATGGATGCATAGTTCCGTGAAGGTTTCATGCGGTTCATGTAGACCTTCCAGGGAGCACCTCCGGTTGCCACATCTATGGAAGAGCTGACATGTATATTCAAGTAAAAGAATATGCCTACATTTTTAGGGGATGGCGGACCACAAGCTGCAGAGTCATGGCTGGATTCATTGTATACTATATTCGAGCGTCTTAAGACACCTCTAGGGAGGAGGGTCAAGCTCTCTAATTATATGTTGTGTGATTCCTCCAAGAGATGGTGGGATATTACCACTTAGACCTATAATCACCGAGACATGACGTGGGAAGATTTTCAGGCAGTCTTCTAGGACTTTTTCTTTCCGGAGACGCAAAGGGAAGATCGATCTCGAGAGTTCATGAATCTGTAGCAGGGCACCATGTTAGTGATGGATGATTCTGCCTGCTTCACCGAGCTACAGGGGTTTTCACCTGTTCTGGTGGGTGAGGAGACATTGAGGGATAAAAACTTGGAGGATGGTCTTCGATATGGCATCCGAGTGCTGGTGAATGTTTTCAGGTTTCCTACAGTGCATGCTATTGTGAACCAGGCACTGATTACTGAGCCAAACCTATGAGAAGCTAGTGGTACAGGCCAGGGTGGTTCAGCACCAGTTTCTGGTACTATTTCCATTAGTAAGAGGAAGAGGCGGACAAATTTCCCTCATGGTGGTATTACTAGCTAGAATAATTCTTCAGGTGATCTGGTAGTGTGCTACCAGTGTGGTAAAGAGGGTCACAAGAGACCTCAGTGTCCACGTGACCTAGTGGAGTACCGAGCTTGTGGCAAGGTGGGCCATCTCCAGCATTTTTGCAGGGCGTTTCCACCAGTGACTAGTGAGAGGGGTTATGTGCAGACTTCATATGTAGAAGTAGGGACATCAGATTCTTACCAGTCAAGGAATTAGAAGACCTTAGGACATTCAGGCAGGGGTGGTGGTTGTGGCCATGGTAGCTAGACACCTGGATCTCAGAGACAGTAGGGTGGGTCAACTCAGGGTAGCCAAGCTGTGTCGCAGGGCCGTGACACTAGGTAGGCATATGCAGTGCAATATACCCAATAGGAGTAGGATACCAGACCTTCCACTGTCAAAGGTACAATTCTAGTTGCTTCTGTTTTGTCTTATACATGTTTTGATACTAGCACTAGGCATAGATTTATATCTGCGCCCATTGTAGAGAGCCTTGGGCTCTATGTTTATTATTCTTCTTCTAATATCATAATGCTTGACACTCTGTTGGGAATTAGAATGATAGGTGTGTGTCAGTGCAAGGAGTTCCCCCTAGAGGTTGGTGGGTGTCACTTTCTATGGGACCTCTATGTCTTAGAGATGACAACCTATGATATCATTCTTGGGATGGATTGGTTGGTACCTTTCAAGCCATTGTGGATTGCTATCGTCACCGGGTGAGTTTCACATCACCAGAGGGTGGAGAGTTTATATACAAGGGCGAATGGGGTGTCCAGGAGAGCCGAGCTAGACCCTAGCATCATGGGCGAGGTGGAGTGATAGCATAAATTGAGAGTCTATATCTAGATGACCAGGGAACTTGTCTGAAGGATTTCCCTTTAGTGGTTAATCGTTTTAGGGATGTCTTCCCGGACGACTTTTCAGGTCTACCTCCGGAGCGAGAGGTGGAATTCTCTATTGATCTTGTGCCAGGAGTGACACTAGTGTTTATTCCTCTTTATAGGATGACTACACTAGAATTGCAGGAGCTCAAGAGGCTGTTAGAGGAGTTATAGGAAAAATGGTTTCATCCGACCCAGTACTTCTCCTTGGGGTTCGCCTGTCCTGTTTGCAAAGAAGGTGGATGGTACCCTCAGACTTTTTGTGGATTATCGGAAGTTGAACCAGTTGATGGTTAAGAAATGATATCCCTTTACAAGGATTGATGATCTTTTTGATCAACTTCGAGGAGCACGAGTGTTCTCGAAGATTTAATTGAGATCCAGATATCATTATTTGCGCGTTAGACCATCAGAAATACTACTCACATCCTTTCGGAGCAGATATGATCTATACGAGTACTTGGTAATACCGTTTGGACTCACAAATGCGCCAACATTTTTCTTGGTTATGATGAATTGTGTGTTCCACCCATATCTGGATTCTTTTATTGTAGTATTTTTGGATGATATATTGGTGTACTCTCACACTCGACATGACCATGCCACCCATCTTGAGATCGTAATGAGCACACTGAGAGAGCATCAGTTATATGCTAAGCTCTCAAAGTGCCACTTTTGGATGGACCAGATATACTTCCTGGGTCATATTATCTCAGAGGAATGAGTGACGGTAGACCTATAGAAAGTGAGAGCAGTAGTTTCCTAGGAGGATCCTAAGAATGTGTTTGAAATAGAAAGTTTCTTGGGCCTGGCTGGTTACTACAGGTTCTTTATACAAGACTTCTCCCACTTAGTAGCAGCGTTGACGGGTTTGACTAAGAAGGGTACGAAGTTAGTTTGTTCATAAGCTCATGAGATAGTCGTTCATGAGTTGAAGGGAAGGTTGACATCAGCACCAGTCCTGATACTTCCAGATAAAGGGAAGAGCTATATAGTTTACTGTGATGCATCATGTATTGGGCTGGGAGTAGTGTTGATGCAGGGCTATCGAGTAGTTTCATATTGGTCTCGGCAGTTGAGTCCACATGAGAGGAATTACATGACGCATGATCTCGATTTGGCTGTAGTTGTGCATGCATTATGCTGTTGGATACCTTACGTCTTGGGAAATTTTTTTTTGGTGTTTATGGACCACAGAACTCTTAAATACATATTTACCCAGCATGAATTGAATTTGAGACAGCGAAGGTGGGTTGAATATCTTCATTACTTCTACTTTTAACTTTCTTATACACCTGGTAAAGGTAATGCAGTAGCTGATGCATTGAATAGGAGGACTCAGATACATGAAGTGCAGGTGGCCAGTGGTGAGTGGCAGCTTATGGATTCATTTTCTGAGATGCATTTTGAGGTGCACGATAGTCAGAGGTGAGACTATCTTTCATCCTTATATGTGACTTCTACCCTCCGGGATAGAGTGTGGATGAGATAGCTATCGGATTCAGAAGGTCTAGTTCTATGGGAGTCAGTGGCAAGCGAGGACCCTCCTCCTAGTTGGATGATAGGCGATGACAAGGTATTGTGTATCCATAGAAAAGTGTGGGTTCCAGGGGATATAATTGAAGAGTTGATGTGAGAATTTCATGCTTTTTCTTGGGCAGTGCATCCTAGAGTTACCAAAATGTACAGTGACTTGAGACATCAGTATTGGTGGCCAGGTATGAAAACAGAGGTAGCTGGTTTTGTTGTGAGATATTCCACCTGTCAGCATGTGAATTCAGAGCATCAGAGGCTAGCTGGACTATTACATTAGTTACCCATTCCAGAGTGTAAATGGTATGATTTCACAATGGACTTCATGATCAGGTTGTTGAGGTCACCTCGAGTCAAAGATGTTGTGTGGGTTGTTGTGGAAAGACTTACGAAGGTAGCTCACTTTTTGCCGATCAAGGAGACCTTTTGTATTGATGCGCTCAGAATGTTTTATATCTTAGAGGTAGTACATCATCATGGGGTCCCTCGTTCCATTATTTCAGATAGGGAATCCCATTTTATATCTCATTTCTGGAAGAGATTTTAGAGGGAACTGGGTACAAAGGTGCTTCTGAGCACAACTTACCACCCTCAGACCGATGGCCAGTCAGAGTGTATAATACAGGTGCTGGAGGACATGTTTTGTGCAAGAGTCCTAGACTTTGGGGGCTCTTGGGAGAAGCACATACCCCTGGTTGAGTTTACCTATAATAATAATTATTAGGAAACTATTGAGATGGCACCTTATGAGGATTTATATGGTAGGCCATGCCGATCACCTTTGTAATGGTTAGAGGCAGTTGAGTTAACTTTACTGGGACAACATCTCATGCATGAGACTTTAGAGTAGGTCCAGTTGATTCAGAAGTAGATGGATACTGCACAGTCTCGTCAGAAATCTTATGTTGATCGCCGTAGACGACCCATGAAGTTCGTGGTCGGGGATCAGGTTTTCTTGCATGTTTCACCAAGGTTGGGACATATACGGATTAGGAGACATGGTAAAATTTCACCGAGGTATGTAGGGACGTTTGAGATTCTGGAGAGATTCGGGTCGGTTGCCTATCGGTTGTAGTTACCACAGAGGTACCAGGTCATGCACGACGTCTTCCACGTATCTCAGCTGCGCCGTTATCACTCATACTCATCTCATGTTTTTTCTACCCAAGGAGGTTGAACTTCAGGTTGATTCATCCTTTGAGAGGCATCCGATTCATATTATTGATAGGATCACGAAGGTTCTCCAAGGCCGGTCAGTTCCTCTCATATGGGTGCTATGGCAGCATGGTCAAGTGCAGGATGAAATCTGGGAGTGGGAGACTAATGTACGTGCTCAATGGCCAGAGTTTTGCTCAACTATATCACCACCACCCTTGTAAGAGAAATTCAGGGATGAATTTCTTTAAGGGGGGAAGTTTGTAAGAACCTGGTTCTTATTCTTGAGGTGTGGGTTTCTTCCTTTCCTTTTTCCTTAAGTGTTTTTGAGAAAATAAGGAAAATGGGGAAAAATCCCAAAATTTGTGGGTACACGCCATGTACTTTTCCACACGTCGTGTACTTTGGCCGTGTGGGATTAGTATACAAGGCGTGTAGGCCTGTCAGCAATGAAGGGTTTAAAAACTGACTACACGTCATGTACATAGTCATACATGTCGCGTAATCAGTTAACAGGTGAACAGTAAGGTGGTGGGAGTAGCTGCCATAAGAATGACAGTACATGCCGTGTACTCAGAAATACACATTGTGTAATCAAGTTGACAGATGAACAGTGAGGCAGTGGAAAATGGCCACCAGTGGAACAGTTAAAAAAATGAAATATACACGCCATGTACTTGAGAATACACACCTTGTAGTTATGATTTTTCACTTAAAATAGGCAGTAGCCTCCTATTTCAATAGAGGAAGCTTAGAACGCCTGAGAGCTGCAGGAGACAAGGCTAGATCTTAAAAGAGCTCCCGATCGCACAACGAGACTCTGATTCCTTCTTCGTTGATCTTGTTTGAACCCTGCGAATAATCCTTTCCATCTACTTAATTGTTTTCTTCCAATTATTTCCTGAGGGGAAGTTATTTGGGTTTGAATGGGTTATCATTATTCTCAGATCTACATCATTCTTGGTTGATTCAGGAGGCATCATTCACGTATATCTATCAGAGGAGATCAAGGTAGGTGGTCTGGTGTTTATTTCCAACTGTCGAGTTGATTTTGTGTACCGTTGTGCTACACGCCCATGTCTGGGGTGTCATATGGTTGAGGACATACCTGTTAAGATATCTAGAATTGAAAATATAATCTAATTAACATGTATAAAATGTTGTTTGGGATCTTTTCCTTGATCTAGGGCCACCCCGAGGGTGCATTCCCCTTGTTTAGCTGTTTGTCCAGGATACCCATGGGTATACTGTAATGATATCATGTTTTGAGTTTTCTTGAGAGGAAACATATTTATTGCATGCTTATGCATTGGGCTTGGCCTGGTAACTTTCTTAGCCTGAGGGAAATGTTTTTCTTAGCCTGAGGGTAGTGTTTTGATTCGCATGAGGGCAAGGTACTGATGCTCCTGAGGGAAAGGCACTGATTCACCTAAGGGAAAGGTACTGATTCACTTGAGGGCAAGGTATTTATTTTCCTGAGGTAAACGTTTATTATGCCTAAGGCCAGTGGCTTTTGTGCTTGAGGGAAATATCTGGTATGCCTGAGGGAAAGGTTCTGATTAGCCTGAGGTCAAGGTACTATTTAGCCTGAGGGAAATGTTCACTTGAATATTCACTGTTATGTTTTCTTGTGTTATACCTACCAAGAAAAATCACAATCTTGGTATTGTTATTACCTTCTATTTGTTAGATATCCTGTTATAGTTTTTGCTGTGTCATTGTACAAGAGATTGTCAGCCGAGGCCGACTCTCGGGAACTTATAATTCAATTATATTGAATTATTAAATAATAATTAAATGGTAATGGAACTGGTAAGTGTAGCTACTTTTGTGTACTTCTTAGCTTACTTCATGTCTTTATTGCACACTGTTGTTGCACATTTTCACTGTCAGTTGGGCACGGGCCTTTAGTGGTTGCCTACTGGGATTTATTTCTCACACCCTGTTTGGGTCATATCTTGGGCCCAAACAGATTATATTGCTGCAGGTGCTGATAAGGGAAAGAGTCCCTATAAAGGTACATGATTGTTGTAGAGGAGTAGGAGAGCATGGGACTAAGCTTAGGCTTGCAATGTTGCTGAGTTCCTGTTGCACTGCTTTAGTTTGATTTGATGTACTTGGTACTTTGTACTGTATTGTATTTGATTGTAGTGTATCCTGTTTTGACTGCTTTCTTAGAAGTAGGATATATTGCATCATCATATATATATATATGACTTTTGGTTATATTTTTCTTCAGTACCAGTGTATTTTCAGCTTTTTATTGTCACTGCTTCCGCTTTGGGTATGTTTATATTTTTCTGTTGTGCTACACTTCGATAGATGAGGGCATAGTTTCCCCACTATCAGACCTAGGCCCTCACTTCTAGTCGGCAACCTCTGGCATTTGGGGAAATGTCCTTGAGGTCATGTGACTAATCGGGTTCGGGGAACCCGTTGTGTGGTACCCAGATCTGGGACATTATAGTTTGGGATAGATCACTTCTATGACTAGGTACACTTCCTTAAAATATTTAGGGATATATCACTACTTCCTAAGGGACACTCCCTCAATCAATCTATTGATGGATAACTGTGGGTGGAAAGGATCACCTTCTTACACTTTCTTTTCTCACTACTCTAGAAAGGATTCATACACATTTTATAGACATTTATGTCACTTAATTAGTAATAATGAATCCATCCATAGTTGTAGGTAGATTCTCTGTTGAATTTACTTTCAGGATAATTCTTCACTTCTGTAAAAACACCTTGATACATCATTTCCAATTCCCAAACACCTGGAACAAACTTCTCCTTATTATAGATGAAAAAATTATAAACTCAATATTTGGAAGGATATCTAATGGATTCCAAATTTTTTTCAATGGATTATATGTATGAGTGAATAAACTCATTATACAAGTATTGTTAAATGGTATGGATCCTTTATCTTCTTCTTCCTCTTCTTCAGTGTTCAGATATGAAAATGATATTGCTCACATAATAAATGATCCTTCAGAAAATTCTTCTGTTTATCTGAAACACCTCTGAATTTTTTCACATGAAAGTGTTCCATGAAGTCATATTTTTACCAGATATATGAAATACACATCATTGTGTGGTGACTACCTTATAGAGATACCTTTCACAAACCATTTCTACTCCTTTGTTAAGTTTAAAAATCTATTTATGGGATACCTTGCACCATATAGCGTGAGTGATTTCTGTATTTCCATTCTTCATAGACTGCCTTCACTCTGTGAATATCTGAATCTTCACTACCCATTTTCCTTTGTGAGATAAATTTCCTTGTAAACCCCTACTGCAGACTTTCTTCATGAACTGCCCCTTTGTGAACTGATCCTTCATGAACAACTTTGTGAATCACCTCTTTCGTGAATTACATCCTTCATAGAATGCCTCAATTGAGAACCACTTTGGAATTATCTGAATTCTTCTAGTTATAATCCTCTCAATCAAATTCAGTCTATCTAATTATGTTATTAGGGACCTTTATATAGGAAATGAAATCCTGAAAACCTCACTAATCACAATTATCATTAACTCCTTTTCATATTATCCATAATCATATATTATATAAACTATGAGGTTTGTATAAGACATTATTCCTTTTTGGTACCCTCTTATATATCACCTTAATCTTCAAATGAAAATTATATCTGTGGCTTCTTCAAACACACCACATTACAATGTAAATGATTACCTCTTTTGTAGTTTTTATAGAACATTGCATGCTATACAGAAATATTTCCTTTTCCAATTTTGTTTTTTGGTACAAAAATACTTTAGATGCTTTGTTCAAACTTCTTTAAATGTTTTTCATCCCACGAACTCCTTTAGATGCTTTTTGGTCTATGAACTCTTTTAGACACTTTTCATTATGCAAACTCTTTTAGAATATTTTCAGTTTTCAAATTACTTTAGATGCATTGCATTTTTCTAGTAATGCTATGCATAAACCCTTCCTTTTCCACAATAAAAATACCAATTTTGAGGCCCAAAAATTTGGAAAACATTGGGAAACTGCTCCACCTTCAATACTTCTGATTTGAAAGCATCCATGCTATAATGTTGTCAAACATCTTTATCAATAAACACAAACAACCCAAAAACACTGAAATGACTCATTGAGGGATTTTTCTCCAACACACTCACTATAAACATGACTTGGGGTGAAGATCATGGAGATTTTCCAACCCCTAAAATTACTTACACAATAAGTGCCTCATTTGAATTTTGAATTATAAATGTTGAGAGATATCTTTATAAATGATAAATTAGAAGAATAGTGGAAGGAGAAGAAGAATAATAATAAAAATTCTAGCCCTTTGAAGGAAAATAAGAGAAAAAGAGAGGGCTGATTGAGATATATGAAAAAATAGAGACACAAATGGAGCCATTGCAGTATCTATTATAAAGAAATAAGAATAAGAGATATTTCTAGATGAGGTGTTGTAAATAGAGTTTAATGTAATAATTTTTTGAGAGAGAAAGAAGAATAAGAGGGGATTATATAATTTTTGGGAAGGAGAAGAATAATAAGATGTCACTACTGAGTAGAAATGAAGAGAAAATATTGACAAGGGGGTGGAAAACATATGAGAAAAAAAGAAGAAGCATAAGAAGATTACTGATGCCCAAAAAATTGAATATAATTTTTGTATCTAATTTAAAAAGAAGATGAGTTATAATTAAATATTAGTTTTGGAAGAATTATAAGGTAATTTCAAATATTTTTTATAAGGAATGGAAGAGAATTGGAACTCACTAAAGATATTTTCAAAGAAGAAGGATGAGTTTATGTGAAAACTCATGGAATGTTGATGAAGATATTCATAGTGTTGTTCACAGTTGATATATGTTGGAGTAGTAAGTAGAGATAAATGATGACTCTCTACATCTAGTACATTAATAATAATAGTGAGGTTATTGAGACTTGGTTAGTGATTTCAAAGTTATTATCCTCTTAAGAGTTGTTATATAATTATAAGAGTAATGAAAGTTTACATTGGGATGTAGTGTACCATCAATAAATCATGTAAGGGGAGTTAGAAATGTGAAATGGATGGGGCGAAGCTTGTGTGGTCTTTGGATCATATGGGCTTTAGATTTCAAAATCCCTCATGTTAAACTGGAAGATTTATCAAGACTGCCCCACCCCATAGCAGATCTGGGAAAGCTCGTGGGAAACCCTATAGGAAACCCACATTTTTTATTATAATTATAATATTTTTAATTATTAATATAATGAAAATACTATAATATATTGATATATATATATGATACAATATAAGAATAATAAATAATAAATAAAAACTTCATCGATGAAGATGTGCGGGTGGGTGCATGCGATGACATAGGGGTAGGTTGAGTCAGGAGACAGTGTTGTTCCAGTGGGGGGGGGAGGCTGAGGTGGGAGATGGGGCTAGTCTAGAGTGGTGAGGCTGAATCGAGCAACTATGAGGATGGTTTGGAAGAAGGAGTTCTATGTGGGCAATAGGGTTGGTCCGACATGGGGGGAGGCCAAGGCGGGTGATAGTGATCCTATAGGGGGAGTCCTAGGTGGGATATGGTGTAATATCCTCAATTCTTAATGATAATAAAACCCTCTTTGATAATAATTTATGAGCATTTTTATATAAAAATGTAAATTTTCAATAAAAATCACTTATTAAATTATTTAAAAGTTTTGCATAAGGATAAAAATCTTATTAACATCGTGGAATATTCTATGGAATATTTTTAAAGTTAGGTGTTGAGTTAGCATGGGATTTTGGGGCCTGTAGATCCTTGGCGTTAAAAGAATAAAAATATTAAAAATATTATATCATATGTGTGTCATTTTTCTAAAATAACGGGATATCTCCCAAAAAGTGTCTTAGATGAGAAATATGAGGTCACTATTTGGTTTGATATGTGGAGTTTACCCAATATGTGACATTACATTTGTGCGCATCGGGTGTTTGGACAGATCACATGTGATGGTAATTTATTTAATAACTCTATTATAATTTTTTTTTGAAAAAAATATATCTCCTGAATGGTATATCCTACGAGAAAATTGATAACATCATTAGGTTTGAAATGTGGTTTTTTCCTAGTCGTGATATAAACTTTGTGCACATCAAGCATTTAGTTACATCACATGTAAGGGTAATAAAAATTGGTATTTAAATATTTTTGGGTAGTTAAAATAAATATAAAAATAGTATTTTTTTTTATTATTGTTATTATTATTATTATTATTTATGTTGAAGAAAGATATGAATATTTAATCGTGTAATTAAATAATTTTTAATTTTCTTAAATGATGAGAGATGTTTCATTATGGATGAATATTTATTAGAGGGTTGGATAATAATGGTGATACTATTAGTGCTAAATAAATACAATTGTGTAATTAAGAAAAATTTATTAACCTATTATTGGTATTTAATGGAATTTTTTATGAGCATGTTTATGGTGGTAATTATGGAAAAGATTTAATAATGGTAATAATATATTGTTGTTATTATTATTATTAAATTGAGAAAATAATATTAGTGTGTTTATATAATGTGTGTGTGTGTGTGGGATATATATATATATATATATACATACACATGTGCAGGGGTATATATGTATATACTAATGTGTGTGTGTAACATGAATATATATGGGTTAAATATATATGTGTGTATATATATACACATGTCCAGGTGTATATATGTATATACAGGTGTGTGTGTGTGTGTTTAATGTGTATAGATATGGGTTAAATATATATGTGTGTATATATACATGGTAGGGTGTATGTGTGTGTGTGTGTGTGGGTTTGTGTATGTGTGTTTGTAATTTGTATATATATGGGTTAAATATATGTATGTATGTATATGCGTGTGTGTGTGGGGGGGGGGGGTATATATGTTTATACAAGTGTGTGTGTGTGTCTATATATATATAATGTGTATATATATATATATGACTTTAAAATTCATTTAGAGAATGATTAAATTTGTTTTATAATGGGTTAAAAAAGCATAAATGGTGATGGCGTGTGATGCATGGACTTAAGCAAGACAGAAAAAGAACAAAATAAATTAGGTAATAAATGAAAGAATGAGAGAAAATAATATAAAAGTGGAAATGGGGAGAGTGTGTAGTGTACAAGAGGTTTCCACCCTATTCCCATGCCTCACCCCCTCTATTATTCTTTTTTATTTTATTATATTATTTTTCCAAAATTATATCTTTAATATCTCAAGTGATATTGATCAAATTGACGCGTCATTGGTACCGTTGGGTTTGTCTCAATGAGTAGAATTTTAATCCTAATTTTGTATCTAATGGTAGTGAGGATTCAGAGGTACAATTAAACTCAGACATCAATCCTTTTTGTTAATCAATATTGTACCTAGGGTAGGTATCCCTTGACTTTAGTGCATATTTTATTATGGGTTGTTGGCATGATTTTTTGGTATGCGTGTGTAGCCTGTGAGACCTATATTTGATGCTTGATCACATGATTTGTGTGTGTATCCTTTTCCCAGTGTTTGTGATGCTTGTATATAGATTTTGATGACAATGTTTATGGTTCTTCTTTACTTGATGTGATATTGAATTTTCATTTTCATTATATGTATCGTGTATGTTGTATTCTTGTTTACTACAATTGAGCATATTAGTTTGGCATATTTGGTCGTCATGTGAGTTGCGACACATTTTGAGACTATCCTCTAAGATGGATGTAGCAGAATTAGTTTTACATGTACTTAGACTATTCCAGTCGCCAGAATGTGCCACATGATTAGGGATATCCATACAGGACATATATACTAGACTTGGGTCGACATGTGAGATTTGATGCAATTTTAGTATATCCAATCAAGATGGATGTACTAGAATTTGGTCGATATATACTTAGACAATCCATATCAGTGGAATGTGTCACATGTGAAGAAAATTTCTAAGGATTTGTTTTAACAATGTTTTGTGTTTTTTAACAACTAATATTTTATAAAAGAATGTTTTTGGAAAACAAGTAAAAGTTGTTGAATTTTTGAACCCAAACACAAAGGTGGAGAAAAAATTTTCTTTTGAGAAAGTTTTTTTTCATATGCATAGGATCAGACTAAGCATCATCGATTGCATAAGTTATCAAAAATATAAATTTGTTGATCAGATGCTCCATTGATCTCGGTTTTATCGTCATGAAGTTCAAGATTCATCAGATTCCATGGTTGTTAGAAATTCAGAATATTGTTGATGTGGTTGAATGAAGATGATGATATCAAGAGTTATAATGTTATTAAAATTTCTAACCTAAATTCAGACGATGGTTTTCCAATATTCAAGTTCTCATAAATCATGAAAACTCTCATAATAAAAGCTTTTGAAGAGGAATTGTAAATATTGTATCATTTTAAGGAATCAAGACAAAGTTTGCATAGGATCTATAAGTATCGAGAATAGAATTTTTTAGAAGTATGAATGAGTTATATTTGATTAGGTTTGAAGAATTTCAATTTTTCAGAGTGGTGTTTCCATTGTAATGAGAATTCCATTGTTATGAGGATCAAATTCAATCAGACTGACTCTAAGAAGGAAATTCAATCAGACTGACTCCAAGAAGGAAAGTCAATCAGACAGACTCTAAGATGGAAATTCAATCAGATTGACTATAATAAAGAAAGTAAATTGGACTGACTATAAGAAGAAAATTTAATCGGATAGACACTGAGAAGGAAATTCAATTAGATTTACTCTAAGAAGGAAATTTAATCAAACTGAATCTAAAAATAAAATTCAATCAGACTGACATTGATAAGTAAAGTCAATCAGACTAACTTTGATGAGTAAATTCAATCCATAATGAGATGAGGAAGTTCCATCATAATGATCTATGGAGGTTTCATAATAATGAGATAATTAATTTTCATCATAATGAGTTGAGGAAGTTCCATCAAACTAATGAAAATTTAGAAAGTTCAAGAAGGATGATTACTAAGAAGACTCAATACAATTCAATAGGGTTATAGAAGAGTTAAAGTGGGAAAACATGAAGTTAAAATATGAGTGAATTTCAAATGTTTTTGAATTTGAGTAAGCAGGAAAAGTTTTATATTTTCTTGTCTTTTCCATTTTGAGATGCCTATAAATAGAAGCACAATACATTCAAACTTTGAAACCCTTTCATTTGACAGAAAAGGGAAGAGAACTATTGAATTTGTGTCAATGTTATTTTTTGGACTGATACCTCATTAGAAGGTAGAACACCTAAAATTTTAGTTTTCTCAATTGAGGAATATTAGATTGAGCATTTTAGTAGAGATTGAGTAATGCATATTGAAAATGGGTTCATCGTGCTAAGTCCATAAGACTAAATTCATTGGAACGAGTCCATCATACCCAGGACCATTAGAATGAGAAAATAATACTCATCCGCATCGGACTAAGGATCTAAATAGATAATTTTTAGAGTAGTTTTAATAAAGACTTTATTATTATTTTTTGTCTCAATATTTTGTATGAAAATTTTACCAACTGATGAGAGTTTGGATAATAATTCCTATCGACAGATAGAAGGTGTCTGACAGAAGTTGTCATAAGATTTATTCACTTCTTCAATTTAGTGAATTCCCATAAAATCATGGGAGTGGATATGGTAAGGATGTAAGTTCTCACACTGAGAAAAAAGATTAAAAATATCATTTTATTTACTTACTTTCCTACTTTTTCAAGCATGAGTATTTACTAAATGATTATAAGGATCTAAAATTTATTAGGTTACATGGGTTAGGTTTTTAAAAGTGTTGAAACTTGTAAATTTGAGAACTGATTCACCCCCCCTTCTTAGTTGTTATTTGATCCTTTGGAACTTCAATTGGTATCAAAGGTAATTCCCTTATTGAATCATTATCATGGATAATATCAATTCTATCAATAGTAGAGGCATTCCTACATTTGATGGAAAAATTATTATGGATGGAAAAATATAATGAGTCCTAATATCCTATCTATTGGACTGTAATTTATTGATGTTTCGATAATTGTGTTTCCACCTATTGAGAATTATTCCCCGATGACTTTTACTGATAAGAGAAATATCAAAATTGATGGAAAATATAGAAATGTTATTCTTATGTATCTGTCATAAAATGTTTACATGAAGAAAATGGGTCTCAAAACATCAAAGATTATGTGGGATAAGTTGCAAATTATTTTCGAAGGGAATACAAAAGTGAAGGAGGAAAAGTTACAAATCTGGAATAGTAATTTTGAAGACATAAGAATAATACATGAAGGAACTATTGATAAATAATTTAAAAGGGTAAATGAATTTTTTTACAACATCAAGGGATTTGGTTAAGTTCTAGAAGATTCTAAAATAGTTAAGACACTTATAAGAGGATTTCTAGACATGTTTGATTCTAAAATTTTCTTTTTAGAAGATAAGGATGGTTTATCTATTGATGAATTGCATAAAATTATTATTTCTTATTAAATGAAGAAATATCTAATATTCAATAATAAGATGAAATATGAAATGTATTTTGAAGCCATGATAAAAATAAAAATAAAATATGTTGAAGATGTTGATCTTTATGACTCTATTGATCAAGATGATAATGATTTGAATAAAAAATAATCTCTCTTATATCCAAGAACTATCAAAGAGAAAGATTAAAGCATGGGGTTAAACTTCCTCTCAAATGTTTTGAGTGTGGTGGAATTGGACATTTTTTATGAATTTTCCCAATAATAATTTTGAAAAATATCAAGATGATTCTGATAAAAAACCTTGATGGAAGAAGTGAAACAAATGTTCAAAACAAGAAAAGTCATCCAACAAATCTAAGAAGAAGTTTACTAGGAACAAGAGAAGTATGTTGAGTAAAAAAGATGAATTATATTCAACTAAAAATAATTCTTTAGAAAATTAATGTTCATAAAAGGTTATAAAATTCATTAAAAAATTATAAATTTGAATAATATTTAAATAGTGAAGGAGGTAAAGAATCTTACAGGGAGTATCAACTTAGAATAGAACTTGTTGTATATCTTTAGAAAAACAAATCTCTCAATAAATAAATCATAAGGATGAATGAAGATGGTGGAAAATTTTTTAAAGGTGAAAAATATGATTTCAAGAAATAATAAGAATACATCTAAGAGATATTATCTTATAAACATAGAATTTATGAACAGGGAAAGATGGTTAAAGATCTCATTAAGAAGCTGAAATCTGAGGAAGAATAAGTTGAAAAGTTTCAATCAAACTTCTTGATTCTAAAAGTACCTTGAGGAAGATAAATGAAAACTTCAACAAAGCTTCGGAAGTAAAATATGAGACTTGTAATGTTGCTGAGAAAGTTCAAATCAAGAATCAAGTGAAATACTTACCATCCAAAAATAATATTTCATCTGATTTTTTAGAAATTTCAAGTGAGAAGAAAAATGTTGGAAAAGCATGGGTTGAGAAGTGATGTGAGAAACCTATCACATCTACAAAATTTGAAAACTCCCTCAGTAGAAAAGATGGTCTATTCCTAGAGTATATTAGATCATAAAGAAATTATCAACCTCAACAAAGTTTCTACAGAGAATGATATTACTTCAATAAAAAAATCAAGATTTGATGGTCATTGTTGGTGATGTAAAATCTATGGGTACAAGGCTTATAATTTATGGAATAACATATATCTTCTTTAAAGAAGGTTTGAATAGGGTGAAATAATTAGTTAAATTATAATGAGTAACTTTATTAATTTATAGAAATTTGAAAAAGTAAATTCTCAAGATATTAGAAACTTTTTGATGAAATATCTGTTTGATTTTATAAAATAAGTTTGTGGAATAAGTGATCAAAATGGTCATTTTGTTGAAGAATGTTTGACAACTGTTCCAAGAAAATTCGTGTATGTGAGAAAATAAATAGAAGCATAAAAGGAGAAAATTTAATAAAGATATTTTGTTGTTGATACATCCTTTAAATCAAATAAAATAAACAAACAAGTAATACTTGATAGTGGTTGTTCTTCACACATGACAGGTGATTTAAAAATCTTGAAACATGTTAAAAATCATGATGGAGGTATTGTTACCTTTGGGAAAAATCATTCACTAAAAAATAGAGGAATTGGAATAGCTGAGATTGAAGATGAAAAGTTTAAATCTAAGGATTTCTTGTTAGTTGATAGACTAAAACATAACTTATTTGGTGTAAGTCAATTTTGTGATGATGAAAAAGAAGTGATCTTCAAATCAAATTCATGTGTTATCAAAAATTTGAAAGATATGAAAATTATTAAAAAGGAGAAATAACCAGTGGGAATCTCTTCTAAATAAGAGAATTTAACAACTCCTGTTACTTAAGTGTTAAAGATGAAAGTAAGTTGTGTAAATGAAGACTTGGACACCTTAGTTAGAAAAACATGAAAATTCTCTATAAATTTGATGTTGTAAGAAGTTTTCCAGAGTTTAAAAGAAGATATAGAAGATGTTTTTACAACTTGTTAGAAAGGGAAGATGGCTAATTAGAGTCATACGAAAGTTGATATTCAATCTATTAGACATATTGAACTCATTCATTCTGATTTATGTGGGTTTATGAGGCATTAATAAAAAAAGGATTTGTAATTTATCACTTTTATTGATAAATTCACTTAGATGACTAACATAAAGTTTTCGAAACACAAGTTAGAGGCTGTATAAATGTTCAAGGTCTTCATAAAATAATTTGACAAAGAATTTGGGGTTAACATAAAGAAGTTTAGAATAGATAATGGTACTGAATTCACATGAAATACTTCTAAAAATTATCTAATAAATCATAGAATCAAAAATCAATATAGTGCTCCATATACCCCAAAACAAAATTTAGTATCATAGAGGAGTAATAAAATTTTGGTAGAAATGTAAAGAAGTATGTTAGTATAATAAAAATATTCAAAGTTCTATTAGAGAGACGTTGTTAGCACTGATGTACATGTTCAAAACATATTTTTATTGAGGCTGAAATCCAACATGACTTCTTATTAAATGTGGTATAACAAAATCAATTTATTTAAATACCTAAAAGTTATTTTAAATCCATGTTTACTTAAAATAAAAAATATTGATATTGGAAATTCTAATGATAAAGGTGAAGAAGGAAATTTTATGCGTTATTAACCTAATTGAAGAAGTTAAAAGTGTTAGAAAATAATTTACAAAAGTTTTATAACTCATATGATGTTAAAATTAATTAAAATAAAAAAACATTAAAAAAAGTTTCTGAGAATTTTGAAGAAGAAAAGATGAATAATTCCAACAAAGATGATAGTGAGTTAAAATAGAGTTATCAAGATTCAGGTGAATTTTGTGACGTGGAAAGTGAATCTGAAATAGGAACTCTAAAATTTCTTACTTTATAAAAACTTATTTAGACTGAAAATATTCTTGGGAATAAATTTAAATTGAAAAACCTTGTGGGTTTTTTACTTTATGAGGATGAAAACAAAGTTTTATATTGAAGAAATATTTGTATGGGATGAAACAAGCTCTACGTTCATGGTATTATAATCTTAACAATTTTTTTGAGAATGTGGAGTTTTTCTAAAGGAGAAGTTGATAAAAACTTATATGTGAAATATTTTGACTCCATAAATCAAAATTTAATGGTTTACATGGATGATATATTTTTTACTGGGGATAGAAAAGATGTTTGGAAAACATTTTTTAAAGAAATGAAAATGAACTCTGAGATGTCAATTTTCAGAGAATTAAAATTCTTCCTTGGTTTACAATTTTAACAAAAAGAAAGATACATTTTACTATCTCAAGAAAAATATGTCGGGTAATTGTTACAAATGTTTTTCATGGATGAATCCAAATAAGTTTCTAATCTTATCTCAGTGGGGATGAAGTTGAGTAAATATGAGTCTAGTAAAAGTGTGAATCATAAAGACATTCATAAGATGATAGGAAGTCTACTTTAACTTACTTTCTCAAGGATTTATATTGTTTACATTCTGAATTTTTGTGATAAGTACCAAAGTAATCCAAAATAATCACATATGTTGAATGAAAATAGAATTATGAGATATGTGAAAGGAAAAAATTCACATGGGTTATTATAAAAAATAAATTGTGAGATGAAGCTTCATGGTTATACTGATGTTGATTGGGATGGATATTGTGATGATATCAAATAAACCGTAAGAGGAAAATTTTTCTTGGGTGAATGTTGTATAAGTTGGAATAGTGAGAAACAAAGTTTATTAACTTTGAGAACAATGGAATTTGAATATGTTGTGGCTATATAGGCTTTTACTCGGATATTTTGAATGAAAGTTCAGCTGGAATATTTGAAATTAAAAGTTTCTAAACTATTAAAGATACTTTCTGATAATAAAAGTATAATTGATATTTCTAAAAATATTTTCCAACATTCAAGATCAAAACAGATTGATTTAAAGTTTCACTTTATAAATAATAAATTTTCTTCCAGATATGTTTTACTATAATATATCTCAATAAAGTTTCAAACTACTAATATCTTCATAAAGGAAATTCTAAAATAAAGGTTAGTTTAGTTGAGTATATAAAATCATGTTCAACCTCCTCTAATGACTTCCAAAAAATCATGGGGAATACCCCCACCGTGCTTTGGATTATATTGACGAAGGGGAAGATAAAGAAACAAAATTTTAATTTTTAATATGTTTTTTACTTATCTTTATTTTATGAATTTGAATTTATGGTTATTATATAATGGGGGATATGTCAATCAAGGTGTAGAGAAAAAGAAAAAGTGAGAAAAGATAAAAGTTAGGTTGATTTTATCTTTATATGGCCATAAAATTTTCTTATCATCGAGGTATGGAATTCCATTAAAAAAATACTTTATCCAGTATTGTAGTGTTAGGACACTCTCTTTTGATAAAGGATTTGTTTTGATAAAATTTGAAAACTTTTATTTGTTTCAAAACTTGAGTTGTGAAAATTTTCTGAGAACTGAAAAGGTTTTTAAAGAGTGTAGTCAACAAATATAAAGGTAGAGGTTAAAAAACCTTTGTAATATTTTTTTTAAAATTTATTCATTTGTTGATAGCTAATATTTTATAAAATAATTTTTTTGAAAAATAGGTGAAAGTTGTTTAATGTTTGAACCCAAACAAAAAGAAGGAGAAAAGTTTTGTTTTTGATAAAGTTGTTTTTTGGGCGCAAAGGATCAGACTGAGAAGCACCAGACATAGAGTATCAAACTGATAATCACTAGTCATAGAAGTTATCAAAAATATAAAGTTGTTGATCAGATGCTCTATCTGTTATAGTTTCATCTGCATGAAGAAAAATATTTATCAGAATCTATGGTTGTTAGAAATTCATAATGTTGTTAAAGTGGTTGAATGAAGAAAATGATATCAGGAGTTAGAAAGCTATTAAACTTTCTAACCTAAATTTAGAAAATTATTTCTAGTCTTTAAGTTCTCATAAATCATGAAAAGTCTCATGATAAATGATTTCGAAGAAATGGAGGATTTTTAAATATTGTATCGGTTCCAAGATTTAAGAAAAAGTTTACATCAGATCTAGAAGTACCAAACATAGAAGTTTTCAGAAGTCTGAGTGAGGTATAACCGATGAGGTTTAAATAATTTCAGAGTTTCAGAGTGGAGTTTCCATCGTAATTAGAATTCCATCATAATGATAATTTCATCATTATGAGGAGGAAATTAAATAATATTGACTATGAGGAGTAAATTCAATTGGCCTAACTTTGATAATAAAATTCAATCACACTGAATCTGAGAAGGAAATTAAATCAGACTAACCCTAAGAATTAAATTCAATTGGATTGACTCTAATAAGTAAAGTCAATATAACTGAATCTTAGAAGGAAATTCAATCAGACTGACTCTGAGAAGGAAAGTCAATAATACTGACTCTGAGAAGTAAATTCAATCTGACTAACTATAATGTGGAACTTCAATTCGTAAAGAGTTGAGGAAGATCCATCTTAATGAATAAAAGTTTGAAAGTTTCAGAAGGATGATTAGTAAATAGACTCAGAATGATTCAAGAAGGTTCCAGAAGAGTTGAACTTTCCAAACATGAAGTTTAAATATGAGTGAATTTTGGAGGTTTTGGAATATGAGTAAGTAGAAAAATAATTCTAGTTTCCCACCTTCTCTATTCTAATATGCCTATAAATAGAAGCATAGTACATTATTATTTTTCAATCCTTTCATGTGAGCAAAAAAGGTGGAGTGGTGCATAATTTGTGTCAAAGTTATCTTTTTGTCCTAAGACCTCATTAGAAGGTAGGGCTTCTGAAAGTTTTGTTTACCAGACTGAGAATTATCAGACTGATCATTTGAGCAGAGTTTGAGTAATGTAGATTGAAAATGTGTTCATCATACTAAGTCCATTAGATTGAATTCATCAGACTAAGTCCATCGAACCCAGCCCCATTGGACTGAGAGAATCTGACCCAGCCACATAAAACTGCGGATCTGGACAAAGAATTTGTGGATTAGTTTGAACAAAGTCTTTATTCTTTTGTTTTTGATCAATTTTTTGTAATCAAAATTTATAAACTAATGAAACTTGTTATAATCATTCCTTTTGAGATATATAATGTATCTAATAGGATTTGGCATAATTTTTATTCACTTCTTCATAATAGTGACTTTCCATAGACCCGCAGGAGTAGTTATGGTAATAATTTAGGTTCTCACACTAAGGTCTAACCTTGTAAATCTCATGTTCTTTACTTGTTTTCCTACTTTTTCATGGATGATTATTTACTAAAATATGGTAAGGATGTAAAATTTAATAGGTTGTAGGGGTTATGTTTTTAAAAGTATTGAAACTTATAAAAGTAAACATCTAATTCAACCCCCAGTTGTTATTTGGTCCTTTGGAACACCAAAATGCTTGGGTTTATCCACTCAGAGAGGATGTGTCAGGCTGGTTACCGATGTTCCAACTAGAATTATGTCAAAGTAGGTATTTTTCTCATTCAATGGTGCCTAAGCGAGTATAACTGAACCCTGATGACTTGGTATGAGTTTGGTACTTATGTGATATATTGTATTTATATCTGAACCTGTTTATGATCATGTAATACACTTATATATTTTATAAACTAATGTTAGTGTTCGTTGGTGGTGTCATACTAAGTCTTATACTCATAAAATACTCGGTCATTTTGGTGCACTTGTAGATTTCATGAGTAGATACCTAGTGATAGGAAAGGGTGCTATTATAGATGATTGAGTAGTTAGAGTAGGAGGATAAAGATATTGATGGATGGATTTTGAGCGAGATTCCATCTGCTACTTTTATTTTATGGATTTACCCCATACCTTGGATCCCTGTTTAGTTTGAATGTATATTGTAAGACATGTATGCCATATTTAGTTTCTACACATGTTACTCTGATTATTTATTTATTTTATTGTTATTATTTATTTTGTTCACTCTAATGGAGGGTATAGTATATCCAATGATGGACTCAAGATGCTCACTTCTAGTTGGAAACCTCTTGCATACGGGGAGATTCATATAATGTCATGTGGAACTCCAGATCAGATCTGGTGGTTCGTGTCGAGATGTTAAAAAATGGTATTATTGGTCTAGGATTTATTATCTTATCTTTTCTCTTTTCCTTGATTTGAGATAGGGTGGATAGAGTTAGAATGGTTGGGATTCGAGTAGGGGTAATATAGAAATATCTGATCAGCACTGTATACCAAACCTCCTAGTTTTCATAAAATGGGGAAATTATATTTTTTTGTTACTGTTTATAAAATTCACCTTAGGAGATACACATTATGTTGAAATGTAATTTATGGGATTTCATGTGCATTCATGCATCATTACTAGGCACGTAAGTTTACATTCCATGTATATATATATATCTTGTTGAGTTGTATATTAGTTATTTTATTAAATTCCTTATATTTTGTTTTTTATTCGGGATAGATTTTCTGATTGTGCGATATATCTATGTTGACATGTTGTTGTGATATATCCAAATTTGAATTAATTAGTTGAATTGAGCATGATATAATGTTAGTATGTATATATGATGATTGTGTCTAATGTGTAGGGATGAAGACTGGGGTTAGTGCTAGGAGGGGTATACCTTTGGTTAAGGGTGGACTCCTTGGAGAACCTTGTATGATCTCATAGTCTGGATGTGAAATATTAATACTTATAATGTTACTCTTATTATAAATATGTGAGAAACAAATATGCTGTTTGAGCTCAGTGACCTATGTTGTTCAAATAAGACCTTTACAGATACTTCTTGGAGATGAGAAGTTATTGGTGGAGGAGAATCATAATATCCTAAAATTTTAATGATAATAAAACCCTATTTAATAATAACTTATGAGTATTTTTATATTAATATGTAAATTTTCAATAAAAACACTAAATAAATTATTTAAATGCTTTGTGTAAGGGTAAAAATCCTATTAACACCTTGGAATATTCTATATAATATTTTCAGAGTTAGACATTGAGTTAGCATGGTATTTCAGGGTCTGTAGAGCCTCAATGCTAAAAGAATAAAAATATTGAATATATTATATCACATACGTGTTATTTTTTAAAAATAATGGAATATCACTCAAATAGTGTCTTGGATGGGAAATCTGAGACCACCATTAGGTCTGGGATACAGGTTTTACCTTAGATGCGACATAATATTTGTGTGCATCGGGTGTTTGGACAGATCACACGTGAGGGTAATTTATCTAATATTTTATTATAATTTTTCCTGAAAAAAATTAAATATCCCCTGAATGATGTATCATACGATAAATATGATACCATCGTTAGATCTATAATGTGGGTTTTACCTTATGCATGACATAACATTTTTGTGCGTCATGCATTTAGTTATATCGCATGTAAGGGTAATAAAATAATGGTATTTAAATATTTGTTGTATAGTTAAAATAAAAATGATAATAATATTTATTTTATTATTATTATTATTATTATTTGTGTCAAAGAGAATAATGAAAATTTAATTATGTAATTAAAAATCTTGAATTCACTTAATTGACGAATGACCTTTCTTCATGGGTGAATATTTATTAGGGGTCAGGTAATAATGGTGATATTATTAGTGTAAAATAAATTAAATTATGTGATTAATAAAAATTTATTAATATATTATTGGTATTTAATGGAATTTTATATTAACATGTTTGTGGTGGTAATAACAACAAATATTTAATAATGATAATAAAATATTGTTGTTATTATTATTATTAAATTGATAAAATAACATTGTTAAATATATATATATATATAATGTTTATATATCTATGGGATAAATATATATACACACACATGTGTATGCATATATATGTATATATTGATGTGTGTTTGTGTGTTGGTATAACATGTCCATATATAGGTTAAATATATATGTATTTATATATACATGTATGGGTGTATATATGTACATGCGGGTGTGTGTGTGTGTGTGTGTATAATGTGTATATATATGGGTTAAATATGTGTGTGCATGTGTGTGTGTACATTTCAATGTGTATATATGTATATATGGGTGTGTGTGTGTGTGTGTGTGTGTGTGTATAATGTTTATATATATGGGTTAAATATATATATGTGTATGTATGTATATGCGGGTGTGGTTATATGTGTGTGTGAGTGTGTATGTGTAATGTATATATATATATATATGGATGACTTTAAAATACATTTAGATAATGATTAAATGTATATTATAATGGGTTAAAAATGCATAAATGCTGATGGGTGTGGCATGTAGACTTAAGTAAGAGAGAGAAAGAATAAAATAATTTGGGTAAAAAATGAAAGAATTAGAGAAAATAATATAAAAGGGGAAATGGGGGGGAGTGTGTAGTGCACAGGAGGTTCCCACCCTATTCCCACATCTCTCCCCACTCTCTCTATTATTATTTTTTATTTTATTCTATTATTTTTTCCAACTTCACTTTTCAATATCTCATGTGATATTAATCGGATTGATGTTTTGTCAGTGTCATTGGGTTCATATTGATGAGAATAATTTTAAACCTAACTTTGTTTTTGTTGACAACAAGGATTCATAGGTTCAATTAAACTTGGGTTTCAACCCTTGTTTTCAATCACTATTGTACCTAAGCTAGGAATCCATTGAATTTAGCACATATTTTATTATGGGTTTTAACAAGATTGATTGATTTGAGAGTGTAGACCATGATACCTATGTTCAATTCTTGATCACATGAGTTATGTGTGTAGACTTTGACATGTGCTTGTGTTGCTTGTATATTTATTGTGATGGATATGTTTATGGTACTAATTGACTTGACATGATATTGATTTGTCATTTTCATTATATGTATCGTATATATTGTATTCTTTTCTTCTCCAGTTGAGCATACAAGTTTGGTCTATTTCGCTGGTACGTGAGATGTAACACATGCTCAGGACTATCCTATGAGAGGGATGTGCTAGACTTGGGTCAGAATGTACATGGAATATTCCAATCAGAGGTATGTGTCACATGCTTAGGGATATCCACACAGGAATTATGTGCTAGACATGGGTCTACATGTGATATTTGATGCATGTTTGGGCTATCCACTTTAAAAAAATGTGTCAAACTTGGTTTGGAATTTACTTAGTCTATCCCTTCTAGCAGAATGTGTCACATGCTTGGGGATATCAAATAGATGAGGATGTGTCAAGATGGTTACCGATGTTCCTTCCCACATTGTGTCGAAGCATGTATGTTTCTCCAAGAATGGTGTTGAAGCAGGTAGAACTGGCCCCCGAGGACTTGACATGTGTTTGGTACTTATGTGATTTTTTTACCATGTTTATATTCATGAAATACTCTTGTATATTTTATGAATTGATGTTAAAGTACATTGGTGGTGTTAAAATGAGTCTAGTACTCACACCATACTCCGGAATTTCGGTGTGTTTATAGATTTCATTACTAGAGACTTGGTGAAGGTCAAGGGAACTATTGTGGATAGTTGAGAAGATAGAGAAAGAGGATGCAGATGTTGATGGATGGGGTTTGAGTGAGACTTCAGCTGCTACTTTTATTTACTAGCTTTACCTCATACCTTGGATCCTTGTTTAGTTTGATTATATGTTGTATGAAGTGTATGCTATATTTAGTTTCTACAGATGTTACACTGATTATTTATTTATTATATTGTTATTATTTATTCTGTGCACTTTGATGGAGGGTATAGTCTCTCCATTTATGGACTTGAAACCCTCGATACTAGTCAGTAACCTCTTTCATATGAGGAGACACACATGAGGTCAGGTGGAACTCCAGCTCAGACCTGTTGGTTCATGTCGGGATGTTACATATGGTTTGTTTGGAGGGATTTTGATGACTCTAGTCTAGAGAGGGGAGGTCAAGATAGGATAAAATGAGACTAGAAGGGGGATTTTGGAAACACGATGATGAATCTAGAGGGAGGGTGAGGGAGGTAGGTGGTGAATGGCATATCGGGTCTGGGGAGTGGGATAATTATGCAACCCCATCTTTTAGTACATAAATATGATATCATTTTATATGAATATTCAATACATAACATTATGATCCACACCATAACTATAAAGGTTTAGTGCCTTTGAAGACTAGATATATAAACATATTATTTACATACATTCTGCAACATCTCTTATAAGATTCTTCTCACTTTATACCCTTCTTGACATATGCTTCTTAAAACCTTTCTTGATAACCTGGGGAAAGGAAACATAAGAAATGGTGATCTCAGATGCTTGGTAAAGGTAAACAAGATAGATATTAATCAAGGATCATATGCAAGTATAATATAAGTATAAGGGTTTTAGATTATGATCATAACTTATAAAATTGATCACTAATTTATCATGGATAATAATCATGAATTGTGAAACAAAAATTTAGCATTTGAAAGACATGAATAATAAGAGTGATAAATCATCACTAATCAATCATGAACCACTAGTTTAAATCATAATCATAAAAACAAATCATAGAAGTGTGGCACCATCATAGGAATAGAAACAATTTCATATGTCAAGTTTAACTAAAAAGACCATTAAATCATAGTGTATTAGTCATCATCACTTGTTTCCCATATCATAACAGATCAGAAATAACCACATATTTCCCATAGTGGATGAGGTATCCCTACCTATTCTCCATAGTGTATAGATCACATCAACTTTTTCCCCATAATTATCTCATGAGATATAAATATTTACCCAAATAATTGAACAAATATATAATTATGGGACCACCCATAACATAATGAAAACCATACAAATGTGTCCCACAAGATCATAAAGCATTCATCATCTCATCATAACATGCACCGTGTAAAGTAAGTAGGTTTCATAAACATTTCATTATTTCTTCATAGCATAACTTATAAAAAATAAATGAGTTTCATAAAAATGAAATCATAATAATAATAAACCATACATAGTAAGAATAAGGATGTAATCATTATATCATATACATATTAAATCACAATTAACCTCTAAGTATGTTATCATAGATGAAAATTTCTTTAAAAGGTCAAAAAATAATTTTTGAGGAAAATACCCTTTCATTTTAAACTAACATCTTTAAAATCAATAAATTTATAAAATATTATGGAAAATTTTTTCTTTGAAAAGAACCATAGAATTTTTTAAAGGAATATTAAAATATTTGAGTGGTCTTAATGGTGGTAAATTCTATTCATGGTATGTACGTTAAAATAAATATTCTATTCACATTTTTAGTGAAAAGTCAAAAGTAACCCATTCAGAAAACAATAAGAATATTTCATTGATTTTTTATAAAAAATAAATCAAGGTTAAAAATGAATTAATATAATAATAGGATAATATTGACACATTCTTGAAAATATTTCAATGAAAACCTCGACATGGAAGAAAAAGATTCATAGTCAAAGAGGAAATAAAGTCTGTTTTCCTAAAAAAACATATTCTCAGTCATTTTAAGTACCATAAAGAGGAAAATAGTACTATTACATGATAAATATATTAATTAACAGAGGAGAATAAAATAAAATTGATTTATCATATAAGGATCATAAAATTTTATCAATGTAAAGTCAAGTATAAAAAATCCTGATTTAAATGGGAATAAAACATAAATCCCTTACCTCAAGTCTCATATTTCTTCATACACATTCAAAAATACTGTTTAATAAATATATATTTATAATATATGTATTATAAATCCTTAATAATATATATAATACTATATATTATTTAATTATATCATATTATCACCCATTTATTGACAATTATTTATTGAAATCATTATTTTGTGTGATAGCTGCTTCGTTTTACATGCATGTTTCGATTTGGTAGTCTCAATCATTATAATATGATAATGATTACATAATATCAGGAATTATTATCATTTAATAAGTATATTATGCAATAATTATATATAATTTTATAAATATTCATATAAATCAGTGATGAAACATGAATTAAATCACTTTGTGGAGATGTTAGTCTGTACCTGCACATGAGTGATGTTTCCATTTTTTGATGGATAGAATGAAAGAAAGGTAAATAATAATTAAACTTTATAGAAAAATAATAATATAATATATATTCATTAATTATATTATTATTACCATCAATTTTAATTGGTGATGAAAAATTATACACATCTATTCATAGAGGTGGTAGTCCACACGTACGCACACATGATGTTTTCTTTTCCAATATGATAGAAATGAGGTGGATAATGATTTTTAAATAATAATAATAAAAATTGTGTATATTTTAGATAATCAATTCATGCTTTTAAAATAGATACCCAATTTTTTTAGGAGGTAGAAGAAGAAATAGAATTGAAATTACTCAGTTACGAGTTATGCCTCTTCGTTGAGAAAACACCTTTGGTTTACACCTTAAGCCTTGAAATGATTGTATTTTGGAAAGAAAATAAGATCTAAGAAGTGGGTAAAGAATCTAATATGGTATTATTTTAGTTACTGGAAAATATATATGGCTTAAAAGGTGTTAGGAATAGAGGATAAAAAGGGCCATTTTTTAAGTGCAAAGAGTGACACTCTTGGAATTACTTAATGTATTAAATTAGTATAAATTAATTTTCATTTAAAAGTGGAACCAAATTTATATATTTATAATTTAGGATAATAATAGTTAAAAATTGTCTCATCCAATAATTTTTTTACAAGTTTAGGTGATGTTTTAACCCTTATCTCTTTGTTTTAACCCTCATTAACCCTTTTGGAAATTACCACAATATCAATGTTTTTTAATATTTAAGGGTAAATAATGTTACCATAACAAGATAAGTGACCCATAAATGGAATATGGTTTATAATTTTGACCATATCTCATTAACTAGTCTGAATATAGTTTTTTATGAATTGAAAATCATTTAATAAATTATTGTTTATTATAAAATATCATTAATGTCATTTTGGGAACTATTCATTTAATTTGACTTTAAAGTCATCAAGATAGTTATGGAATTTTAATATAAACCTTTAAAACATCCATAATATGTTATATTTATCTAAAAAATTAGTTAAACACAAAAATTCATCCAAATTATATTACTTTTAATATTTTTAAAATCATTTATTTTATTTTTCAATTACATGAAAAAAAATATTGTGTCAGCATTGCGTAAGCATTTAAGGTAATTATTCCATCACTAAAAATTAAAAATAAATTACCATTATAAAAATATTAATTCATATTTAAAATAAACATTTATAAATGAACTTATCATCTTTTTACCCTTATCAAATAATATTATAGATATTAAGGTCAATAGAGTGACATTTTGTATTTATCATTTTCTTAAAATAATATAAAGTTCATAATCAAATAAAAATTGAATAAAATGGACATATTATTGAAAATTTTATGATAATGGTTGAAATAAAATCATATAATAGGAAAAAATAAAGTGTTATATAAATTTTAAATCCATATCCCATAGTTTTGACCTTATTTTTCCCATTTTACCCTTAATAAGGTGAAAAATATTTACCAAGATTACTATTCATAATTTACAAAAATAAAAGGGACATATTTACCAAATTTGAACTTAATGATTCTAAATATTGGATATATTTCTCAAGATTCAATTCCTAGAAGTGGAATAAATTCATTTTAAAATAATTTCATAAAATCCAACAAAATCATTTTAAAAAATGGATATTTGAATATGAAATTGGATTTATTTTTATTTCATGAATAGTAAAAAAATGATGAATATTAAGAAATTTGATTGAATATATTATATTACCATTTAATTAAAATCATTCATAAATAGATATTAATTTATTTTATTTAAATAAAAACACATTATGCATATAAAACAAATTTTCAAAGAAAATCTCTATTTACCTTCAAGAATTTTTATTTTCATATTTAACCACTTGATAACAAATGAAATTATTTTATACATATATAAAAAATATTTATTCATAATTTATTTATCCCTATTTATACCCCCCAATCCAACAGTTAGACGATAACTATCAAATAATAATATTTCAACAGTATAATGTGGTTTGTTTAAACTTGGTGTTGCGTGTAAATAAACTATCAAAGAAATAAAATTTATTTATAGAGAAATATATCATATAATATTAGGTTGTTACTTTATACAACCATTAAAATGAATTTTTCTTTGAAATTCCATCACTCAGATAGAAAAAAATGAGTATATCTATGTTTCATCACATCCTTGGGTTCCCAAGTAGCTTCTTTAAAGTTCTAATTCCTCTAGATAACTTTAACCATGTGTGTATTCTTATTTTATAGCACCTTATATCTATTATCCATTATTTATATTGGATTTTCTTCATAAAAAAGATCATGTTTCATCAGTATTGCCTCTAAGTTCAGTAAATGTGAAGGATTGGGTATGTAAATCCTTAGGAGAGATACACAGAACACATTATGAACTTGAGAGGGATCTGGTGGAAGTTCCAAACACTAAGATACTATCAATATGTGATAAAAAATATCAAAAGAAATAATATATCTAGGTCTCAAAATTCCCTTATTTCTAAATCTCATTAGATTTTTCCAAGGTGATATTCATAGAAATACCTTATCACAAACTTTGAACTCTAGATCTTATTGAAGATAGTAAACATAACTTTTTTGTTGAATTTGAGCTCCCCTTATGTGTTGTTGAATGGCTCTCACCTTATTTTTCATCACCTTAGTGAGCTTAGGTTGAAATAGATTTCTTTATCCAACTCTATCCCTTCACATGATACTTTTTTAATTCCTTCCATAAAAGGCTTCATAAGGAGTCATATGTACACTTGAGTGAAAGCTATTATTGTAAAATAATTTGACCATAGAAAGGTGTTTATCCCAGCCACCTTTAAAATCCATAAAATATGATCTCAATATATCTTATAAAGTTTGAATGGCCCTTTTATATTGACCTTATATATGAGGAAGATATGCAGTACTGAACCTTAAATTTATATTTATACCCTTCTAAATACATCTCTAAAACTATGAGGTAAACCTCAAATCCCGATTTGATACAATTGAGAGTGGTAATCCATCCAATATCACCACATCATTAATATATATCCTGGAAATATGATCAATAGATAAATATTATTTAATGGAAATTAAGTGTGCTAAATTCATAATGTGGTCAATTATAACCCAAATACCAATATTCCCCTTATATTTTTTGAAGATTCCCATGATAAAATCAATGGTGACGTTTCCCCATTTCTATTTTTGTATGGTTAATGGTTTTAACATCCCCTTAGACTTCTATATCTCATTGTTAACTTGTTGACATAACATCAATGGAGAAGAATTATCTATAATATCCATTTTTATTTTGTCCCATAAGATATATTATTTCAAATTTCTATACATATTCATACTTCCAAGATGAATAGAGAATGATGAATTGTGAGCTTCATCTAATAGTTATTTCATCAATTCTAGTATTAGAGGGATACATGCTCAGTTTCTAAATCTTATCATTCAATAAAAATCATGATTTAAATCAAGAAGATTTATGAACTTATTCTATGGTTCCACATATTTCTTTTTCTCCTATTTAATCCTCACATGGATAGATGGTAGAACATTCATCTGAGAAAGACAGTATTTGTCCCCTTTCCTCAATATTTCAAGTTCCATCTTCTAAAAATCCATAAATACTGGATCTATTTCAATCCTAATCATGGATAAACTAGAATTTTCCTTCTGAATTAAAGTATCAACCACATTTTTCACCATCCCTAGGTGGTAATGTTTTGTGTAATCATAATCTTTAATCAATTCTAACCATATTCTCTGGTGCATATTCAACTCTTTATATGTGAATATATACTTACAGATATTATGATCCATATATATTTCACACCTTTCCCCATAAAGATAATTTTTTCATATATTTAATTAAAAATTTACCACTACCAACTCCAAATCATGAGTTGGGTAATTTTTTCATGTATTTTCAATTGGTGTGTGGCATATGCTATCAAAATATCATTCTACATGAGTACACATCCTAGTATATTATTTGATGCATCACTATAGATCACAAACCCTTCTCCACTATAGGGTAGTGTGATAATAAGTTCACTAAACAACCTTCTATTTATTTCCTTGAAATTATCTTCACATTCATCTATCCAAAGGAACTTAACACCCTTCTAAGTCAAATCAGTTAGTGGATCATATATTCATGATAAATCCCTCATAAAATATTGATAGTATCCAGCAAACATCATAATACTATAGATTTTGGTTACCATGGTTAGTCTATGACATTGATAAATGACTTATTTCTTATAAGGAACCACTGATATACCATCACTCGAGATTATATGACCCAATAATGAAACTTTTTGACGCCAGAATTCACTCTTGGTAAATTTTTCATACAACTTATCCTTCCTTGGTGTCTTCAGCACAATTATCAAATTACCTTCATGCTATTCCTATATATTTTAATATAAAACAATATAATTTATAAATACTATCACAAAATTATTGAGTTAATCTCTAAAGACATTATTAATTATCATGGGAATTAGTAATTCCAAAAGGGATTAAAATAAAATCGCAATTCCCATACCTCATACGTAAAGTAGTATTGGGCATATCCTTCTTAAACCACAATTAATGATATCCATAACAAAGGTAAATCTTATAAAATTATTTATCTCCTTGTAATTGTTCAAACAAATCATCGATACGGGTTACAAGATACTTGTTATTGATAGTGACCTCATTATGTTCCTGATAATCAATGAAATATGCATTGAACCATCATTCTTCCTAAAATAAGAATAGGTGAACCCCATGGTGAAACACATGGGAATATGAATCCCTTATCTAGATTCTCTTGGAGTTTCTTTATAAAATCATGAAACTCAATTGGGGCCATTATATAAGGAGTATTTGAAATATGTGTAGCACCTGATATAAGTTCAATTGACAAGTCAACGTCATTATTTAAGGTAAGAATAAGAAAATATTTAAGAAAGACAATAATGAATTTATGTACAATAAAAATATCCTCAATGTTGAGTTTCTACCCAAACATATGAGATAGGTACCCATCATGGATATGAATTAAGACCCACAAGATAGAAGCAATTTGCATTGGATGTTCGTATTCAATATCACAATAATAAACAATCATAGGTTTATTCAAAATATGAAATGTGACTTCCCTTAATCAGTAAATGATATGATATACATATAAAAATAAATTCAACCCATGCCTATAATCACATCAAATTAAGCTAAGGTATAATCATAAGATGTACAAGAATCACATTCCTATAAACATTAATCGGGCTGGAACTATAGACTTGAGATGAGACCATTGTACCATTAGTATTTTTCACTACAAACTCAACATATAATTATTGAGGTGGTAATTTTATACCCTTAAAAAATTACTTAGATATAAAATAGTGGGTAGATCTAGAATCATATAAGACATTATCTATTCTAGAGTATATGATAAGTGTACCTCCCATTATGTCATTCTTGCAACCCACTTCGGTAGTCATGATCGCATGAGATTTTAATTTGTCTTTGGGATTAAGAGGTTGTTGACACTGTTCATCATCATAAACCTTTAAATTTGTTCCCTGATTAGTGTAATTATTATACTCCTTACATTTGAAGCATTGGAGTGTGGGTGGTTCATTAGTTATCATCTTTTTTCCTCCATTGCATTAACCAGACTATTCATCGCCTTTCAACATTCTCACACTTTATGACCAACCATTCCATATTTAAAGTACCTATCAGTTCCATCCAATAATTTTCATTGATTTTTCTTTTCACATTTATGGCATTTTGAAAGTTTTTATTTCTTTCCACCATGTGATTTATTCATGTTTTCATGAGACTCCATTTTCTTTTTCTTATCAAAACCATGGGAATCATGGGAAATCCAATTTCCATTTCTACCTTGAGTGTATATCAATTGATTTTTTCATATATACCAAAGTCTCATATAGATAATTCCTTTTAGCAACCTGGTTTTTAGCAAAAAAAGAATCAATCAAATTTTATTTTAGGGATGATGATTAAACCAGAATCATAACTTACAAGTCTTAGGAATTTTTCTTCAAAGGTACCAATGGTTGCATCATAATTTTTCTTAAGCTCAAAGAATTACTTCTCTATTTTTTTACATAAAATATGAGGGAAGTACTAAATGAAAAATATCCTCTTAAAATCATCCCATTCCATGTATTAAATTTCTTCTTATTTCCTTGTATTCTTAATAATATTCAACTATTGATCAGCTTCACCTTACAAATGATAAACTTCTAGGAAAAAAATTTCATGTTCTGATCACTGAAAAAAATATTTTCTTAATGGTACTAATCATTTTCTCATCTTCTAATGGATCAGGTGAACCACTAAAAGAATGTGGATGTTGCCTCATGAAATACTCTACAATATAGTGTTCCCTCTTTTTATCATTTGGAAGATCATCTTGATTCATAGCTTGACAAAGTTTTGTAGGCATAGAAATAATATTTTGGATTATAACCCCCATAGAATTTGGTTGCTCAGGAGTAAAGTCATTGTATTTTTCATCACATTCAGCATCAACACGTTTACTTCAGGTTCTTTCCATTGACTAAAACTCTAAATAATAGTGTGAGAAACAATATTCATAGTTAGAATCTGTATAATTAGGAAAATTCATTTATAGGATGTCTTATTCATGACACCATCTTTCCAATATATATCACCTTAGGTTTAAACTATTCCTTCCTTTACTACTCTCTATTAAAATCTTTCATAATAGTTCATAAGAAAAATAGGAGGTAACCTAATCATATCCTCTAGGAGTATAAACCCATGTGCGCAAAAATGGTACATTCACCATGAACCAGAATAATGGTCAAGATATACTTTAACCAACTCTTTTTATGATTATTACCACTATATGCATCTATACAAAAAACAAATCCAATTATATTATCCATATAGGGATGGATTTATATTAAAACCACATAATCTCTATATTAGAAAAACTTTAGGATTTTATCCTATACTTAGGATTATCCCTAGGGTTTTCACCAAATTTCTCTAATACTAATCATCAAATATTGACTAAACCGCACTTTGATACTAAATAAGGAAATAAAGGCTTTTTATATATAAATATTACAATATTTTATATGAATATTCAATATATAAAATTATGATCTATTCCAAAACCATAAAGGTTTAGTGTCTTTAGAGACTATATAAATAAAAATATTATTTAGGTACATTCTACATCATCTTTAATAAATTTATTCTCACTTTATAACCTTCTTGAAATTCCCTAATTAAAACCATTCTTTATAACATGGGGAAATGAAACATAAGAAAGCATGAGATCAGATGCTGAGTAATGGTAAAAAATGGAGATATCAATCTTTGATCACATATGTAAGCATAAGATAAGAATAAGGGTATGATATTATGATAATAACTTAAAAAATTCATACCCAATTTATCATTGATCATAATCATGAATCATGGAATAAATCTTTTGCATTTGAAATACATTAATCATAAGATCAATAAATCATTACTAATCAATCATGAACTATTGGTTCAAATAATAAGTATAAAAACATTTCATAAAAGTGTGGCAACATCATAAGAATAAAAATAATTTCATGTGTCAAGGTTAACTACTGAGATCATCAAATCATAGTGGATTAGGCCTCAAAACTTATTTTCCCTTTCTTAATGAATCTGAGATCACTACCTATTTCCTATAGTGGATCAGAAATCCCTACCTATTTCCCATAGTGGATTGATCACATGAACTCATTTCTTGTAATTATCTCATGAGATATAAATCTTTACCCAATCCATTGGAGGGATACATAATTTTCGGTCCCACACATCACATAATTAAAACTATACATATGTGTTCCACAAGATCATAAAACATTCATCATATCATTATAACATAACTTGTGAAAAGGAAATGAGTTTCATAAACATTTCATTATTTCATCATAACATAACATGTGGAAAATAAATAGGTTTCATAAAAATCTCATCATTATAATAACAAACCGTCGAGATAAAGAATAAATATGGTATCATTGAATTATATATCTAGTAAATAATAATTAATATCAAAGTATATTACCATAGATGAAAGTTTCTTTAAAACATCACTGTAATATTTCTTGAGGAAAATAACATTTTTCATTTTAAAATCACTTATTTAAAATATAAAAATTTATAAAATACTATGGAAAAAACTTTATTAGAAAGGAACCATGGAAAATCAAAAAGTAATCCTCAATTATTTTATTGGTTATGAAAATGAGAAATTTCAGTCATGTCATGTATGTTAAAACAAGAATTCCTTTAACATTTTTTGGTGAAAAGTAAAAAAGTACCTTATTTGGAAAATGAAAATAATATTCCTTTGAAACAATTTTATAAAAATTAAACATAAGAAAAATGACTTGAAACATTTATGGAATAATAGTAAAACATTATTTAAGACATTTTAAAGAAAACGTGGACATGGAATAAAAATATTCCAAACCAAAGTGGAAATAAATTATATTTTTCTCAAAAACATTTTACCAACCATTTTAAGTGAAAAATTAGTAAAATAGTTCTATTACTTAAAAAAATCATGAATAAATGAAGAAGAATAAAATTAAAGGTATTTATTAGGTAAGTATCATAAAATATCTTAAACGTAAATTCAAGAATAAATAGTCCCGATTAAAATGGGATTAGAACATAAATCACTTATCTCAATTCTCATTTTTCTTCATATGAATTTGAAACTCATGTATAATAAATATAGATTTATTATACATGTATTAAAAAACCTTAATAATTCATATCATACCATATATGATTTATTTAAAAATTCTCACCACCCATTTATTAATAATTATTTATTAAAATCATCATTATGTGTGGCAACTACTTTGTTTTTCATGCATGTTTTGGTATGGTAGTCCCGGTTTCCCACCCCTAGAGTGCCCGTCCCTATATTTTTCCCTTTTTTACATGTCTAGTTCCAACCCTGTCCCCCCACCCCCTGTGTGCACCCCAACACATGTGCCTCCCCCATCTCGTCCCATTATGTCTATGTGTGCCCCCTCTCTTTTACCATATCCAAGCAGGACCCACTTCTTTTGTACCTCATATCCATCCCCAAATGACACCCACAACCACATTGTAATAAAATTGAACCCCATGGAATTCAACCCTTAGTCCCCTAGAAATACTGCCATGCGTTTGAGCCACTTGGGTAATTTTTTTTCCTATCTATATAATGGATATTATGTTATTTATATATGTTTATATGTTTATTAAAATAAATATTCTTTGCATGATATATTTAAATACGTTAAATATATAATATATATACATTTATATAAATTATATGTATACATTTGTATTAAAATATATATTTAAATATATATATGTATATTATATAAATATAAATATATATGTATATATATTTTCTCTGCACACCTCTATAAATTATATATTTACATATATTTAAATAAAATTATGTATATATGTATTTATAAATACATTTATATCAAACATACACAAACAAAAATGTGTATTTATATATTTATTTGTAAATAGTTATAATTATTTTCATACACGTATATATTACATATGTTATATATTTGTATAATACCTAAATATATTATACATATATATATATATATATATAATTTATACCTACACAATTAAAAAAATATTAATATATATATATGAATACGATATATTATATATTTTATAAATACATTTATATGTATACAAATATTTATATATTATATATATAATATTTATATTAAATATACATATAATATAATATAATATAATATTTAAATATAGATTAAATTTTATGAATATTTATACATCTATACATATATTAATATTTATATATATATAGTTATATCATGTATACACATATATATTTAATATATCAATCTGAATACTTATTTATATATTAATATAATTTTTTTTATTTATAATTTTTTTAATATATATATATAATGTATTTATATATTTAATAATAACATGTATATGATATATATGTAATATAATATAATATATATTTATATAATTATTTATATATACTTACATTTATGTTTATATATATATATATTTAATATATTTTTCATTATCTTTATATAATATGTTTATAATGTATTTAAATAAATTTATATAATTTCTTTATAAGACACATATACACACAATCTTTAATTTGATATATTTTAAAAAGAATAAAAATATTAGAGGGGGTTAAAACCCCCTCTATTCTTAAAAATTAGCAGCGGTTATAAACCTCCTCTAATTTCTTAAATCAAAGGAGGTTCAAAACCCCCTTCTAATTATATGAATTTGTGTGAAAGTATATATTTTTATAGTCTATTATTATTATCATTATTATTATAAAACCTATAAAAGTTTTATACGATTTTTTAAATAAATTATATTTATATATATACCTTTATAATATATTTATTCTGTTATATTACAATTAATATTACATGAAATACAATTTTATACAAATAAATATATATTAATGTATATACACATTATACAATTATATAAATTATTTATATAAATATATTTATATGATATGTTAGAAATTAATGTATATACACATTATACAATTACTTAATTATTTATATAAATTATTTATAAATACGATTAAATACAATAATTTAAATTATTTATATAAATATATTTATATGATATGTTATAAAATATTTAAACACATTTATATATTATTTTTTAATTATATATATATATATATATTATATGAATTTTTTTATGAAAATATTGGGGGTTCACAACCTCTCTAATCTCTTAAATTAGAGAGGGTTGTGAACCCTCACTATTTTCTTAAAAAAACAAATTCCATACATATATATATATGGTCTCTAAAATCCAATAAAATAATATATATATATATAGTGCCTATAACAGAATTTATAGTGCCATAAATTATTTAACTAAAGGTTGTTTTAGCATAACCGCCTCTAAAATCCAACCAAATATTAACAAAATAACGGTAAAAATTTTAGAGGCGGTTGTGAACCACCCTCTAAATTCGATGATTAGTGAGGGTTGTGCATAACTCCCTATAATTTATACTGAAAATTAATTTATAGGGGGTTGTGTATAATCCCTTCTAAATAACTGCCATTAATCTTCTGTTTTTTCTAGGGTTAATTAAAGTATTAAATTAATATAAATTAATTTTCAATAAAAAGTTGCATCAGATTGATAAATTTCAAATTTAAGAGTGTGATTTGAAATCCTATTATCAAATAAATTTTATATAAGTTTAGGGGATGTTTTTACCATTATCTCTTTATTTTAACCCCCACCTGTTGACCCTTTTGATAATTACCGCAATATTAATGTTTTTTACTCTTTGAGGGTCAATAATGTTACCATAAAAATAAAATTAACCCATAAATTGACAATGGTTGATATTTTAGACCATATAACACTCAATTTGATGAATATCGTATTTTTATAATTATAATCATTTAATAAATATTGTTTATCATAAAATATAATTAATACCATTTTTGAACTATTCATTTACTTTGACTTTAAATC
Source organism: Viscum album (assembly GCA_963277665.1). NCBI lineage: Eukaryota > Viridiplantae > Streptophyta > Magnoliopsida > Santalales > Viscaceae > Viscum > Viscum album. The sequence goes on from OY728136.1 coordinate 458,735,378, forward strand.
CATCAATATAGATATGGAATTTGAATAAAAATATTTAAAAAATCCTTAATATGTTATATTTATCTAAAAAAATTGTGTAACACAATAATTAATCCAAATTATATTAATTTTAATATTTTTAAAATCATTTATTTTATTTTTCTATTACTTGAATATGTACTATGTCACCGTTGCATAAGCATTTAAGGTAATTATTTCATCAATAAAAATTAAAAATAAATTATCATGATAAAAAAATAATTCATATTTCAAATAAAAATTTAAAACCAAACTTATAATATTTATACACTTATGAAAAAATATTAAAAGTATTAAAGTCAAGTGAGTGATATTTTATATTTATCCTTTTCTAAAAATAGTATAAAGGTCCTAATCAAATAAAAATAGAACCAAGGGGAAATGTTTTTGAAAATTAGATGATGATGATCAAACTAAATTCATACAATATAATAAATTCAAGTTTTTGATACATTTTAAATCCTTATCCCAAAGTTTTAACCATGTTTTACCCGTTTTACCCTTATTGATGTGATAAATATTTACCAAGGTTACTATAAATAATGTAAAAAAATAAAAGGGAACTATTTACGAAATTTAAACCTCTTGATTCCAAATATTAAATCCATTTTTCATGATTAATTTATTATAATTGTGATAAATTCATTTTTTAATGAGTGCGCAAAACACAACAAATCCATTTTTAGAAAAAAATTCATATTTGAACATAAAACTGAATTTATTTTTATTCCATGCCTAGTAAAACATTTTTTGATGAATATAAAAATATTTTTTTGAGTATATTATATTTTCATTTCGTTAAAATCTAATATCAATAGATATTTATCTAATTTATTTAAATAAAAATTCATTATGCACATAAATTTTTTTCCATAAAAAACGTCTATATTTACCTTTACACGCTTTTATTTTCATTTATAACTATTTGATAACCAATAAATTTATTTTATACATATGTAAACAATAATTTTATTATAATTTAGTTATACCTACTAATACGTGTATTTCATTAATATATGTCAGGGTGTATTGATATATTGATTTCTATTAATAATTGATTAATATTATCAAAACTAAGACTGTTTAACTTGTTCTGTGATTTTTGGAAAGAAATAAAAAATATTTGGAAAAGGAACAAAAGGGGATGAATTTTAGGATGATGAGTGCCATGGAAAAACACTGGAATATTTAATATAGGATCTAAAATTACATAGAGTTGGAGTAGACTGAAAAACCTAGAGAAGGTCATTTTCACATCATCAAATAAATTTACGTCATGAGTTTCATTCATGGGGTCAAAACTAAAGAACCCAAGAAAAATGAGGCTTCCAACAGTGGAAATTGAAGATTCTCATTATGAAAATGTTACACAGAATGAAACATTATAAGGTATGAAAGGAATATAGAGTGTGAAGTGATGAAAACTCAATCAGAGGAGAGCCTAACACTTTCACATCGTGAATGAAATTCATGTCGTGCAAGTTTCTAGATAGACCTTGTAATGATATTTTAATGGTATTTTATATTTTAAAGTCCAAATAATTATCTAGAATATAATTTAATACCCAAGGTGTACCCACCATTCATAATGGGCATAATGATGGTGAATTAAATTCAACATGAGCCCCCTAATTCTTATAAATCTGAGGACAGGGTTCCACTCTAAATCATTCATTCGGGGGTGTCACCACTGGGATTAAGGACTACCATTTTCATGATGAGTAGAAAAAGATATTTTTTTCCTTACCCCTCATGGATAGCATGAGAGGGTAGACCTTGGGTAAATCAACTATAATGGAGTGGGATTGATTGTATTAAGGTATTTTATTTTTGAATGAAATTCATTTTGGGTATTTTTTCAAAACCCTAATTTCTCAATTTTATTATTTTTCTTTAATAATTAATAACCATTATGTGATCGGTGAGGGAGTGATACTTTCAACGCATTGACTAGTAAATGATCCTCACCATGACCATTGGGTGGATTGTCTGCTATGTTTAAATATGGTTTCGAGTTACCAGATCATCAAAAAATTGATGTAACATGACCATTGTGAAAATGTGAAATCAATGATTTTGAGGTTGTTTTCCATGACCATGGATTCTCTAAAACTTGGTTCTAACACTATATTATTTTTATTCCATTATATTATTCCCTACTAAATAATTTACGCATGTTTTCAATTGCAACACATTTTTTCTATTTTCTTAAATCTCAACATCCATCACTATCTCTTCCAATTAATTAACCTAGATTTAAATCATAAAATAGTTAAGTATTTTTTATTAAATTATTATTTTTTAAAAACTTATCTTTTTGGGTTTGACCTTGGACTTGTATATCCTAGACTAACCTATAGTTTAGTGGTTTTTTTTATTCATGTTATAAATTTATAAATTTAGTAACCCTATGGGAATTAACAAAACCCATAGGGTTATCTCATATTCATATCATACAATCCAATAGCTTGGTGATAACTATCAAATAAAAATATTTCAACAGTATAACATGGTTCATTTAAAAATTTTGTTTTGTGTAAATAAATCTATTGAAGAATTAAAATTTATTTTTAGATAAATATGTCATAAAATATCAGGGTTTTACATTATACCCCCTTAAAATTAATTTCTCCATTCAAATTACATCACTTAGATACAAAAAAATGAGGATATATCTATTTCATCACATCCTCAGGTTCCCAAGTAAATTATTTTAATTTATGATTCCTTCAAATAACATTAACCATGTGAGTAGTATTATTTAAGAACACTTTATCAATATGATCCAAGATTTTTACTAAATTTCCTTCATAGGAAAGATCATGTTCCATTGGTATAGCCTATAAGTTCAGTAAAAGTGAAGGATAAAGTATATACTTCCTCGGAAGAGATACATAGAACAGATATTGTACTTGAGATATATTTGGATAAAGTTCCAAATGGTAAGCTAAAATCACAATGAGATTAATAATCTAAAAGGGAATGATATATCTATGGCTCACCTTTCTATTTATAAATCTCATAACCTTTTTACAAGGATCTATTTTCAATAATACCTTATTACTAACTTTAAACTCAAGATCTTGATGATGATTTTCAGCATAACTTTTATTTCAACTTTGAGATTACCTTATGTACTATTGAATGGCTCAAACCTTCTTTGCCATCACCTCTGAAATATTAGGTTGTAATAGATTTATTTCTCTGACTTCATCCCAACACATTGGATTTCTACACTTCCTTCCATATAATTCTTTATAAAGAGTCACATATATATATTTAAGTGAAATCTATTTTTGTAATAAAATTTGAACATTGAATTGTGTTTATCAAAAACACCTTTAAAATTTATATATCATGATCTCAATATATATTTTAGGGTTTTAATGGTCTTTTCAGATTGATCATCTATATAAGGATGATATGCAGTACTAAACCTTGACTCTATATTTGGATCCTATTGAAGAATTCTCCAAAAATTTGAGGAAAACCATGAATCCCGACCAGATTCAATTGAGAGTGGTACTCTATGAAATCTCACCAATTCTTTAATGTATACCATGAAAATTTGATTAAGTGATAAATCTTCATTGATGGTAATGAAGTGTGATGAATTCATAAGGCAGTATAATATAACCCAAATAGAATTTCTCCCTTTATATGTTTTGGGGAGTCCAATGACAAAATCCATGGTGATATTTTCTTATTTCCATTTTATCATGGGTAATGGTTGAACATTCACTTAAACTAATATATATCATACTTAAATTGCTGACATACTTGGAATCCAGATACATACTCTTAAATATCCCTTTTAATGTTGTCCCACTAAAAATATGCTTTCATATTTCTATACATCTTCATACTTCTTGTATAATTAGAGAATGACGAATTGTGAGATTGATATAATAGTTCTCTATTAAATTCTAGTATTTATGTGACATATAATTGGTTACTAAAACTTATCATTCCATAAAAATCATGATTAAACCTAGGAACATTTCTTAACTTCTTCTACAATTCCACATCTTCATTATGTGCCTCTTTGATCCTCACATGGATAGATGGTTGAACATTCATCTAAGAAAGATAGGATCTATAACCTTTCTTCAGGATTTCAAGTTCCATATTCTGAAAATTCATCAGTATTGGAACTCTTTCGATCCTCATTATAGATAAACTAGCATGGTCATTTCGACTCAGAGCATCGACCACCTTATTCAGCTTCCCAGGATGGTAATGTATTGATCAACCATAATCTTTAATCAATTATAACCATATTCTCTGTCATATATTCAACTCTTTATATGTGAATATATACTTAAATATTTTATGATTTGTATATATGTCACACCTTTCACCATAAATATAATTCCTCTATATCTTTAATGAAAAAAATTACCACTACCAACACTAAATCATGAGTCGGGTAATTTTTCTGATGTATTTTTAATTAGAGTGGGGAATAAGATATCACCATATCTTTCTTTATGAGTACAAATACCAATACCTTATTTTATGAATCATTATAGATCACAAACCCTTCTCTACTATAGGTTAGTGTGAGCACAGGTGCACTAACCAAACTTATCTTCAACTCCTCAAAATTCTCTTCAAATTCTTCTATCTAAAAGAACTTAACCACCTTTTGAGTCAACTTAGTGAGTAGATTAGATGGTTGTGAGAAAAATCTCAAAAATGTTGGTAGTTTCCTACTAACCTAAGAAAACTATGGTTTTTAGTTACCGTGGTTGGTCTAGGCTATTGATCAATAACTTCTCTCTTTCAAATATTCACCGATATACCCTCACTTGAGATTAAATAACCCAAGACTAATACTTTATGAATCTAAAATTCACACTTGGTAAATTTTTCATACAACTTATCCTTCCTCGGGATCTTTAGCACACTTATCAAATGATATAAATTCTCTTCCTTACTCTTTTAATATATATGAATAGCATATATAACGACTATCACAAATTGAACAAGGTAATCTCTAAAGACTCTATTTATTAAATCCATTATGACAGTAGAGGAATTAGTTAGTCTAAATGGCATTTATTTAAATTTATAATGGTCATACTTCATAAAAAAATAAGTCTTGGGTATATCCTTCTTCTTAACCCACAACTTATGATACCCATAATGAAGGTCAATCTTGTAAAAGTATCGATCTCCTCGTAATTGAACAAAAAAATCATCAATATGAGGTAGAGAATACTTGTTCTTGACAATGATCTTATTAAGTTCCCGATAATCAATGCAATGAATCATTGAAAAAGATTTTTTTACAATAAAATGAATAGTTGAACCTCATGGAGACACAATAGGGTTTATGAGTCTCTTGTAAAGATTCTCCCAAAGTTTATTATTTAATTCCCACAACTCAATTGGGTTAATTCTTTAAGGAGTCCTTGAAATAGGCGTCACACCAAGTATGAGTTTTATTGAAAATTTAACTTCAAAATTAAAAGTAATACTAGGAAACTCTTCTGAAGAGACATCAACAAAATATCATAAAATAAGAATATCCTCAATATTTAGTTTCTCCTCAACCATCTGGGATAGATACCCTTCATGGATAGGAATTAAGACCCCCCAAGATAGAAGTAATTTCCATTGGAAATTATTATTCATCCTCACATTGGTAAATGATCATAGGTTCATTATAAATATGAAATGTGACATATCTTACTCGAAAATTGATATGTGAACTATATAAAGAAACCTAATACATGCCTATAATCACATAAAATTCAGATAAAGTAACAATCACAAGATTTATTGGAAGCACATTCCAACAAACTTCAATCGGAGAAGAACTATAGACTTGAGATACAACCATCATACCATTAGAATTTTCCCCACTAACTCAATATATAGTCATTTAGGTGGTAATTTGATACACTTGTAAAATTACTTAGATATAAAAGAGTGATTAGATCTAAAATCAAATAATACATCAGTTTTTCTAGAGTGGATGATAGTGTACCTTTCACCACATTATTCTTGTTGTAACGACCCAAAGTTTTTCAATGGAAATTACCTTCTTATAAATATGTCATAAAATCACATGAAAACACAACATAATGAACTACTAAGTGCTAAGTGACCTTTAAACATAAGTTTTTCACTTCTGTATTGGGAATTTTAAAAATCTGACATACACTTTTGTGTTCAATATGATTTTTGGAGTCTAATAAAACAAAAATAACTATTGGTGAATAATAACATACTCTTATTAATAGTAACATACCCTTATGATTAGTACTATGAACCTTATGAATAGTAAATTGTCTAAAATAATAGTAACCTTACCGACAAAAAATTAAATAAAATTTAGTCATCTTAGAAAGTGACAATTTGACCATAGTAAACGTTTTGGTATTTTTGAGAGTCATAAATAATTAATTATAATTAATTAAATAATTTAAAAGAAAATTTATTTTCTTAAAATGTTTTCATAAGTTAAAAAATATATTCCTTCTTGTTTTTAGATAATTTTATAAGACCGTACATAATTTTTGAAAGCATTATAAAATCTATTTTAATTTTAAAACTATATTTTTCAAGTAAATTATGATTTTAATTAAATATTAAATTAATCATATTTAGAAAAATATTTTTAAAAAATGGACTTTGTTTTTGTATTCTACACATTTAAAAATGGTTGGGGTGAAATTTTGGGATTTTTCTGAAATACTTGAATTGTGGATGAATAGTGAAATACTGTAATTTACAAAAATAAGCTAAATAAGCTAGTTATAGAGTCATGTGTGATGTTCTGATGAGGTAAGCCCACTTGTTTCGGGATTAAATTATAAAAGTACTATTTTTAGTCATTTAAGACTCACTATTCTTTTTCTTGGGGATAAATAATAGATTAATGAGTTTTATATTAAGAAAACCCCTCTCCCCTCCACTATAAATACTACCCTTCACTCCCTCATTCCCTCACACCTATCCAGCATTAAGCCATGCCTAAAATCTATCCAAACATCTTACCTATCCCCTCCCCCACGTCCAAGATCTGCTGGTCTCATCAAAAGACCAATCTTAGGCCCCTTAACGAGTCAAGAGGTAATTTCTCTCCCTCTTCTCCTTTAATTCCATTTCCATTTCAAGTTCTTTTCTTATTCTCTCCCCACATATATTTATCCAAATGGTATGGTAACTCAAGTAACATACATATACTGTAATTTTATGATACTAATGGGATATTATATCATCCAACCCTCTTTCTCCTGTTCTTTTTATTTTATTAAAGAGAACGTTGTTCGTGAGGTGTTAATTTATCACCTTCAAGAACGAAATGTCTTTTTCTTCCATTTCTACCTTCAGATATGGTCATAAAGAAATTTTTTTGGTTGAAACTGAATATTTTATATGTATTATATCCTCTTTAAAGTTCTGGAACTAACTTATGTTCATATTACTAAGTGATAAATTAAAAAAAGTTCGTTGTGATCGAAAAACCGCCCAATTTAACCCAAACAATCATCATTTATTTTTTATCTAATGATTCATCCACATGGTATATAATATAATTCATTATAAGATAATTTTAAATTATGTAATGTCATTAATAACATATAATATCATTTCTTTATTTTTACCCATTTTCTACCCGAACTTTCATTTAAGAAATCAAGTTAACCACTCAAGAAGACCATAAAAACAAACATTCCCGAACAAAGTTTTTAAACCCTATAACTCATCAAAAGGCCCATAAAATGACATAATGAAACCAAAATGAACCCTTTTCATGTATAAAAGGTCCTTTAATTTCTAATTAATGAATATAAATTCAATATACATGACATTAAAGAGAAGAAATTTAATGGCCCGGACCTCTTCGGTCCATTAATTTGTGAAATTTTTGTGTTGGAGGTGTTCCGGAGTGTCAAGGGGACTTATCCCCAAAACATTGCCAATTTTCCAGTTCTGTGAATAGTGTTTCCTGTTTTATGAACAGTAACAAATTGGTTTGATAGATCGGTTTCACAGATCGGTCTCACAGATCGGTTTCACAGATCGGTCTGACAGATCGTTTTCACAGATCAGTCGGACAGATCGGTCTGACAGATCAGTTTCACAGATCGGTCTGACAGATCGGTTTCACAGATCGGTCTGACAGATCGGTTTCACAGATCGGTCTGACAGATCGGTTTCACAGATCGGTCTGACAGATCGGTTTCACAGATTGGTCTGACAGATCGGTTTCACAGATCGGTCACACAGATCGGTTTCAGAGATCGGTCTGACAAATCGGTTTCACAGATCGGTCTGACAGATCGGTTTCACAGATCGGTCTGACAGATCGGTTTCACAGATCGGTCTGACATATCGGTTTCATAGATCGGGCACATAGATCGGTTTCACAGATCGGTCTGACAGATCAGTTTCACAGATCGGTCTGATAGATCGGTTTCATAGATCGGTCTGACAGATCAGTTTCACAGATCGGTTTCACAGATCGGTCTGACAGATCAGTTTCAGAGATCGGTTTCACAGATCGGTCTGACAGATCGGTTTCACAGATCGGTTTCACAGATCGGTTTCACAGATCAGTTTGACAGATCGGTTTCATAGATTGGTCTGACAGATCGGTTTCAGATATCGGTTTCATAGATCGGTTTCACAGATCGGTTTTACAGATCGGTCTGACAGATCAGTTTCACAGATCGGTCTGACAGATCAATTTCATAGATCGGTTTCATGTACAGTAACGGTGGGTGAACAGTGTTTCCAGATTCCGACAGTTTTGCCCCTTTTGAATTTTCCATTGATGTAAAATATATTTAAAGCCTTATTTTAAGGACTCTTAAGGCCGATTCAAATGCCATAAATCCTATATTAACTATTCCTAAGGCTTGGAATGTTTTACTTGGTCAAACCGCGTGGGGTAATGCGATCTGTTTTTAATGGATAATTAACCGGATCTTAAACTGTCACCTCGTTAAATCTTAAAAAGGGACGATATATCATTCTCCCTTTTTCTTTTTCCTTTGTTCTCAGCTAAGAGATGCAAGAACCTTTCAATCATTCCCGTAGGAGTTGCACAATCAATCTTTACTCCTAGGATTGGTTCTGCTCTGTTTTGGATGCAACCAAACTGTGTCGGTCAATCTTCCCAATAAGTTGTCACGAGAGGAGGATTGTGACCCGTTGTGTGGTTAAAGGATGTCAAGAACTCTTCCAGGTAGGGGATTCATGGATTCTCTAATTGTATATGTGCAATCGTAGAATTAGCATGATTTATCCCATTGGATCACAATGAAATTGACCTAATTAAATACTTGAACCGGATTAAGAAAATCGGTTGATCGCATGTTGTTTCTTTGTACCGTGATAATGGTTGCCTCATGTTTTGCTAGATAGAGTGATATTTATGATTTCTTTGAGTTGTTGTTCGTTCTTGATAGAGATTGATAATGAACGTAAAGCTGGAATTAATTGTTAATTAATTGGCTAAAGATAAAGAGGCATGTAAATTAATCTGGTTATTTCTGTTGTTGTAGTTGTTATAATTTGAGGATAATCAAATTAGGGAAGTAAGCATGGTTATTTAATTGTGATAGATTACTGATTAGGTATCTCGTAATTGGAACCTACGAATAAAAAATCTGCTAATTCAATATGGATTAAAGAACAGATTATGTGGGAATTTCTAAAAGGGTTCTGAGTTACCCTCTTGTTTTTTAAAGGGTCAAGATCCCATGGTTATGATTGTTGTTTTTCTGCTGCTTGTGCTATGATGTGACCCTGGAGGGGTGTTGTGATATGTGGAGGCATGGAGGCCTTGTGGTTATGGCAGCAGATGACGGCTAGAGTGGCGAGATGCATCAGTTTATGCATGTGGGTGTTGGGGAGGACACTAGAGGTGATGGAATGTGATGGATGTGGTTGCTGGATGCTTGTAGTTTTATTTGAATGTTAATCTGCTTTGATTTTCCCCACTGCTCAAGGCAGCTGGTCTTGCTACCCTTCTTCCGAAGGAGGCGAAGACGCGCGGGGTATGCCACGTGCTTTCTGTGTTTAGCCTCTCGAGGGAGAATGGTTCTATGCTCTTTCTATAGGTGGAAAAAGACTCGACGGGTAGTATATCTACTCACCGTGTTGAGCCTCCTTTGTGTTTAGAAGCATAGGATTCTTTTCTAGAATTCCTGGGAATATGGAAAAGTAATTCTGTAATGAATGTTTGATTAAATGGTGAAAATCCACGGGGATGGAGATACTAGAACTTAAAGGTGATGTGAATCTTAAAAGGAGCAGTTGACTTTTGGGTGTGATGCTAATGAAGTTTAATGTTAAATTATTCATGGTTAATTAATGTTTAAAGAATTAATTAATGTACAGTGGAACTGATAAAATGACAATGGAGTAATCTAATAAAGCTCTTCAAATGTTTGTGTGCTTATAGGATACCTAGTCTTAGAAGTAACAGCATGGAGTCTGAGAGACGTTAGCTGCAGTTGTATCTAAGACTAGGTAATGCCCATAGTGTGGATGTGAGTTATATATATATTCTGTACTTTTTGTGTTTCTATACGCTACTCCACCCTGTCGGTAAGGGAAACTGACACCCCGGGGATTCTGAGCCCTGGGGGGTGTTTTCCCCAACATTCTGATGGGAGGTCGAATGGCGGACTACCCCCTTTGGCCCATCTCTCTTATCTTGGTAGATACTTGTGCCATGAGGCACAACGGTTAGTTACCCCATATATGTGTGTAGAGGGCTGTAATGGCTTGTGGTTATTCACACACATATATTCTGGATATAGTATCCTATGGACTACTATATGTGTAACGTGTATAGGCTATGATAGATTGAGGATCCTCACTCAGAGTATGGGCTGTAATGGCTTGAGGTATTATACCCGACGTATGATACACGTTAAGCGAGCTGTGGTGGCTCCCAGAAACTACCTGGTTACTTTTGGTTGTGAGGACGGTGTGGTGCTTCGCCCAGGTGTCTGCGGGCAAGCCTATGTGGTGCACGAGGTGCAGATTGTGGAGCTTAGCCCAGGTGTCTGCGGGCAAGCCTTTGGAGAGAGAATCACAGGACGTATGTCATTGGGGAAAGCGGAAAACCAGTGGGGAAGTAGTAGCGGGGTACCCTTGATATTCTTTATTATATGCTATATTCTTGTATGCGTTACTTGGTGAGAGTAGCCATGGTGAGGTTAGGAACTTAGTATACCTGTTTAGCTGACGAGTTAGTTTCACTTGTTGTTCACTGGGCTTTAGCATGATTTCTTTACTTTTTCATGAGAGTCTTGGGGAGGATCCTACTAAGTATACTGTTATACTCACCATATGTATATATAAACTGTTTTTCAGGTCACATGGAGCAGGTTGGGGATCAATTTGGTTACTACTTTCTTATGGTTGGAGGAGGAGCTATTCGGGCTTGTGGTCGCTGCCGTTTTACTTTCTTTTGGGTACTTTTAGTTTCCCCTTTCAGTTGTAGTACTTTTTCATGACATTTCATATATGTAATTGGATTTATTTTATATTTCAGTTCTGAGTTGGAGTTGATTGGAGTCTATTATATCTCTCTCTTCTGCATGTGTTCTCTTTGAGGGCAATGCCTCCCATTTGTATGTTTATTATACCCTCAGTGCTAGTCTCCAACCCGGGGCCTACTGGAGGCGGGAATCGGGGGTCATTATCTCTCTTCTCATGTTTTCGGCCTAGGAGGGGTACACTTTGTGGGGAGGGGGTCGTGACAGAGTGGTATCAGAGGTCTGGTTGAGGGATAAGATGGATTTTGGAGTTAGGAATAGGTGAGGATGCATGGGATGGTAGGGCAACAATGTCATTCATGTTTAGCAAGTGGGGTAAACACTGGAGACCGGAAGAGACATAGGCATTTAGGGCCCCCTATGATCTGTTGCACAGACCTTTAAGTTTACAATGGCTACTAAACAAAGTGATACTGGTTGTAGGGTAGAGACCTAGGAAAGGATCATGCATCATTATTCTTTGCGCCTGTGTTTGAATGTGTAGACCTTGGGATAGGTAACCTAAAATTAATAAAACAAAAAAATTATTTAATTAATGTTGATTCTTCCATATTCCAGGCTTAGGAGCTCTAACAGTTGTTATTTTACAGGTATGGCTCCAGGTCGACGTCCTCGTCAGGTTTGCGCAGAAGATGCCCAACAGGCTATTCCAGCAAATCGCCGCCGGGGTAGAGGTTGAAGACGATGACACTTGGAGGAAGACACTCCGAGAGTTTCAGCGCCAGAGTCTACAGAAGTACGAGGGCTCCGTTTCAGATGCAGTAACAGAAGACTGGTTGGAGGAGGTCGAGATAGGCTTCAGTTCGATTCGTGCTCGGAAGGAACACTGGATGTCCTTGGTTGTGACGATTCTGCGTGGAGCAGCGAGGCAGTGGTGGTTCTTGTTCCTCGGGGATCGTGAGGAGTCAGTGATCTCATGGGAGGAGTTTCGAGACAGGTTTAGAGTTGAGCTTCTTTCTTCGACTGCGAAGGCGTCCAGTCGCCAAAAGCTTCTTACCCTTCGACAGGGGAGCTCCAGTGTTCGGGAGTTTGGAATCCCTTTCAGGAACCTTCTACGATATGCTTCAGACCTGTTACCAGATGAGGAGGCCAAGGCGAGGCATTTCGAGGAGGCTTTGCGTCCAGAGATCCAGAGCCAGGTCACCCCATTTATGCTAAAGACATATCTTGAGGTGCTGGCGAGGGAAGAGGTTGTTGAGAGGACTTTGGCTAGGACCAGATCGTCACGATAGGGGAATCTTCATGATTCCTCACGAAACAGAGCTATGGTCCGGGGTTCCCGGTTTTCAGGGAAGAAGAGTTTCCGTTCACCTGGGGGTAGGTCCCAGCCCTTCCCATCTCGTTTCTCCGGAGGCAGCAACTCTCAGGCCTATGACAAGGGATCAGGCGCTTGTTTTTCTTGTGGTGGTCGTGGTCATCAGCAGCGGGAGTGCCCGACTTTTCAGAGAAGTCACCATGCACCGGGCGCTCCGCTCCAGGTTCCTCCGTTGAGGCAGTTCTAGCCGAGGCAACAGCTGCAGGTTGCACCAGCTTTAGATCACCAGAGGGTAGATGGAGCAGGCAGAGGACAACCCCATGACGCTCCCCATCCTTAGAGAGCAGAGCGCGGCCATGGTGGTGGTCTTCATCAGGGTCAGAGAGGTCGTGGAGGAGGTCGTGGTCAGCTTCATGCTCTAGCGTTGCCACCCCCAGGCGAGCCAGATGTCGTTCGAGGTACCCTTTGCTTGTTTTCTACCTTGGTGTATGCCTTGTTTGATTCAGGAGCAACACACTCCTTCATATCACTTACCCTTGTCCATGCTTTGGGACTTGAGGTAGAGAGGCTTCTAGTGCCCTTGGCATCGACTACACCAGTTGGAGGTCGAGCCGACTTGTTTGAAGTATGTAGAGACTATGAGCTAGTGTTGGGGAAACACCGCTCTTCGGGAGATTTCCTATGTTTACGAATACAACCATATGATGTCATACTCGGCATGGATTGGTTGTATTCGGTGCAGGATATTGTGGATTGCTATAAGAAGAAGGTCGTTTTCTTTGATGCAGATGGAGAGAAAGTGGTGTTTGTTGGTGAGAGAGATCCTCGGATGAGTCATAAACGAGTTCCATCCTTATCATCCATGATGGCTGGGATGATGCTGAGTTTTTCAGAGGTTCAACAGTTGGCGTTTTCTAGGGTCGTAGAGGAGTACCCTGACGTCTTTCCATAAGATGTTGTATCCTTACCCCCTCGACGAGAGATCAAGTTTGGGATCGACCTACATCCAGGAGCGTCTCCTATCTCTATGTATCCGTATAGGATGGCCCCTTTTGAGTTACGAGAGCTACGTATTCAGCTTGATGGTCTGTTGCAGTGTGGTTTTGTTTGGCCACGTGTGTCACCGTGGGGTGCACCAGTTTTGTTTGTGAAAAAGGCTGACGGCAGTTTGCGGTTGTGCGTTGATTATCGTCGATTAAACAAAGTGACAATAAAGAACCGCTATCCTCTTCCACGGATTGATGACCTATTCGATCAACTGAAGGGTGCAAGTTGGTTCTCAAAGATCGACTTGCGGTCAGGATATCATCAGATGCGTGTAAAGGATGAGGATATCCCGAAGACTGCTTTCCGTTGTCGTCATGGGCATTATGAGTTTGCTGTAATGCCATTCGGCGTGACGAATACTCCAGCTATTTTCATGGGGTTGATGAATGCTGTGTTCCGTGAATTCCTAGAAAAGTTTGTTGTGGTTTTCATCGACGACATCCATGTGTACTCCACATCTGAAGAGGAGCATGTAGTGCATCTACGAGCCGTTTTGGGAATTCTTCGCCAACATCAGTTGTTTGGGAAGTTGTCGAAGTGTGAGTTTTGGGCTCGAGAAGTTCATTTCTTGGGGTATGTTTTGTCCCAACAGGGAGTAGCTGTGGATCCGTCGAAGATAGAAGCAGTGGTGTCTTGGGAACCTCCCAAGACCGTGTCATAGGTGCGAAGTTTCCTTGTTCTTGTAGGCTATTATAGGAGGTTTGTAGCCAATTTCTCCTGAGTTGCGACTCCTCTAACAGCTTTGACTAGGAAGGATCAAGTGTTCATATGGACTGATCAGTGTCAGGCAGCTTTCGAGTATCTAAAGGAGAAGTTGGTAAGTGCTCCAGTCCTTTGTCTTCCAGTGGAGGGAGTCCAGTTTGATGTTTTCTGTGATGCTTTACATCTGGGGCTAGGCTGTGTTCTCATGCAGCAGAGGTCAGTTGTTTCTTATGGGTATCAGCAGTTGCGTCCCCACGAATGAAACTATGCCACCCATGATCTTGAGTTGGCAGCCGTGGTGTTTTCTCTAAAGTTGTGGAGACATTACCTCATTGGTGAGAACTTTGTGGTTTTCACCGATCATAAGAGTTGGAGGTATGTTTTCTCCCAGTGTGACTTGAATTTGCGGCAGTGCCGGTGGATGGATTTCTTGCAAGAATACGACTTTGAAATATCATATACACCTAGAAAAGGGAATGTTGTAGCTGATACACTAAGCCGAAAGTCACGTGATGATGTTGTGTGTGAATCTGGTGATTCCTGGAGAGTGATGGAAGAGCTATCATCTTTGCATCTTGATATGGGAGAAGTTGTTGGTAGAGGTTGACTTTTTCAGATGACGGTGCAGTCATCCCTGATACAGAAGGTGGAAGAGTCTCAGTTGGGTGATCTAGAGGTAGAAGTCTTGAGAGACAGAGTTGTTTGTGGTGAGGCCCCTGATGGTTGGTCGGAGGATGAACAACATCGAGTGTTGTATCATGGTAGGCTTTTTGTTCCCTTGGCGATGCGCGAGACGGTTCTCCGAGAGTTACATAGTTCACCCTTGGTAGTACATCCTGGTGTGATAAAGATGTACTGATCCTTGAGGAGATATTTTTGGTGGCCTGGTCTGAAACGTACTGTTGCAGAGTGTGTGTCTCGATGTTTAGTCTGCCAGAAAGTGAAGGTCGAACACCGTGTTCCTGGTGGTCTTCTCCAGCAATTAGAGATTCCTCAGTGGAAGTGGGAGGACATCTCAATGGACTTTGTTATAGGTTTACCTCGAGCTCCGGGAGGACATGATGTTATATGGGTGGTAGTGGATCGTTTAACAAAGTCGGCCCACTTCATAGCGATCAAGGAGTCCAGCTCAGTGGAATTTTTGTCGAGGCAGTATCTAGAGGAGGTGGTGAGAATTCATGGAGTACCTAGGACGATCATTTCTGATCGAGATCCTAGTTTTACCTCTAGGGTGTGGAGAGGTCTCCAGCATGATTTTGTCTCTCAACTGTGCCTTAGCACTGCTTTTCATCCTCAAATGGATGGTCAGACAGAGCGAACCATCCAGACTCTTGAAGACATGTTGCGCTCTTGTGTTCTTGATTTTGGAGAATCATGGATGAAGCACTTACCCTTGGTAGAGTTCGCTTACAATAATAGTTTTCAATCTACTATTGGTATGGCGTTGTTTGAAGCCTTGTATGGCCGGCCATGCTGTTCTCTGTTGTGCTGGACTGGGGTCGGAGAGTCAACAATTCTCGGACCAGAACTAGTACAGAATACAACAGAGATGGTTCAGGTGATTCATGAGAGGATGAAGACAGCACAGGATCATCAAAAATCATATGCTGATCAAAGAAGGAGACCCTTAGAGTTTAATGTTGGGGATCATGTGTTTCAGAAGGTGACTCCCCGTCGTGGGCAGCGAAGGTTTGGTCGTGGAAGTAAGCTTTCTCCCCGGTTTATTGGTCATTTCGAGGTGTTAGCTCATGTTGGAGCTGTGGCGTATCGAGTAGCACTTCCTCCTCATATGAGTCGAATACATGATGTTTTCCATGTATCACAGCTCCGTCATTATCTTCATGATGAATATCATGTTATCGATTGGGGAGAGATCGATATTGATGATGATGAAACCTTCGAGGAGCGACCTGTGGAGATCAAATACCACAAGGAGAATGTGTTGCGTGGGCGTTCTATCCCCTTAGTTCATGTCTTGTGGCAACACGGTGGAATAGAGGAGAGTACCTGGGAGCGTGAGTCACAAATACGTACTCAGTACCCAGAGTTGTTTAATGTTTAACTCCTTTCATGTAATGATGTTTTCTTTGTGGTTGGATCTTTCATGTTTCATTTATGTACTTTTCATGTGATGTTAGGTTTGAATGGTATAGAGATGGATTGTTTGTTCCCTTGCTCTTGGATGTTGTGGTTTTGTTCCAACTTTCGAACAACTCAGGGTGGTTTTCCCTTGAGAGGTATCTTATGGGGTGGTTGTTCAGACCCCTCTTTTCTTCTGGGTTGGTTTTTAATTCTCAAGGACGAGAATGTTTTGAGAGGTATCTAATGTAATGGCCCGGACCTCTTCGGTCCATTAATTTGTGAAATTTTGGTGTTGGAGGTGTTCTGGGAGGTCAAGGGGACTTATCCCCAACACTTTTCCAATTTTCCAGTTCTGTGAACAGTGTTTCCAATTTTATGAACAGTAACAGATTGGTTTGACAGATCGGTTTCACAGATCGGTCTCACAGATCGGTTTCATAGATCGGTCTGACATATCGGTTTCACAAATCGGTCTGACAGATCGGTTTCACAGATCGGTCTGATAGATCGGTTTCACAGATCGGTCTGACAGATCGGTTTCACAGATCAGTCACACAGATCGGTTTCACAGATCGGTCTGACAGATCGGTTTCACAGATCGGTCTGACAGATCGGTTTTAGAGATCAGTCTGACAGATCGGTTTCACAGATCGGTCTGACAGATCGGTTTCACAGATCCGTCTGACAGATCGGATTCACAGATCCGTCTGACAGATCGGTTTCACAGATCTGTCTGACAAATCGGTTTCACAGATCGGTCACACAAATCGGTTTCACAGATCGGTCTGACAGATCGGTTTCACAGATCGGTCTGACAGATCGATTTCACAGATCGGTCTGACAGATCGGTTTCACAGATCGGTCTGACAGATCGGTCTGACAGATCGGTTTCATAGATCGGTCTGACAGATCAGTTTCACAGATTGGTCTGACAGATCGGTTTCACAGATTAGTTTCACAGATCGGTCTAACAGATCGGTTTCACAGATCGGTCTAACAGATCAGTTTCACAAATCGGTCTGACATATTGGTTTCACAGATCGGTTTCACAGATCGGTTTCATAGATCGGTTTCACAGATCAGTTTCACAGATCGGTCTGACAGATCGGTTTCACAGATCGGTTTCATGTACAATAACAGTGGGTGAACAGTGTTTCCATATTCCTACAGTTTTGCCCCTTTTGACTTTTCCTTTGACGTAAAATACATTTAAATACTTATTTTAAGGACTCTTAAGGCCGATTCAAATGCCATAAATCCTATATTAATTATTCCTAAGGCTTGGAATGTTTTACTTGGTCAAACCACGTGGGTTAATGCGATCCGTTTTTAATGGATAATTAACCAAATCTTAAACCGTCACCTCGTTAAATCTTAAAAAGGGATGAGATATCATTATCCTTTATTCTTTTCCTTTGTTCTCAGCTAAGAGATGCTAGAACCTTTCAATCATTCCTGTTGGAGTTGCACAATCAATCTTTACTCCTAGGATTGGTTCTGCTCTGTTTTGGATGCAACCGAACTGTGTCGGTCAATCTTCCCAATAAGTTGTCACGAGAGGAGGATTGTGACCCATTGTGTGGATAAAGGACGTCAAGAACTCTTCCAAGTAGGGGATTCATGGCTTCTCTAATTGTATATGTGCAATCGTAGAATTAGCATGTTTTATCCCTTTGGATCACAATGAAATTGACCTAATTAAATACTTGAACCGGATTAAGAAAATTGGTTGATCGCATGTTGTTTATTTGTACAGTGATAACAGTTGCCTCATGTTTTGCTAGATAGAGTGATATCTATGATTTCTTTGAGTTGTTTTTCGTTCATGATAGATATTGATAATGAACATAAAGCTGGAATTAATTGTTAATTAATTGGCTAAAGATAAAGAGGCATGTAAATTAATCTAGTTATTGCTGTTGTTGTAGTTGTTCTAATTTGAGGATAATCAAATTAGGGAAGTAATCATGGTTATTTAATTGTGATAGCTTATTGATTAGGTATCCCGTAATTGGAACCTACGAATAAAAAATCTGCTAATTCAATATGGATTAAAGAACAGATTATGTGGGAATTTCTAAAAGGGTTCTGAGTTACCCTCTTATTTGTTAAAGGGTCAAGAGCCCATGGTTATGATTGTTGTTTTTATGCTTCTTGTGCTATGATGTGACCCTGGAGGGGTGTTGTGATATGTGGAGGCATGGAGGCCTTATGGTTATGGCAGCAGATGACGTCTAGAGTGGCGAGATGCATTAGTTTATGCATGTGGGTGTCGGGGAGGACACTAGAGGTGATGGAATGGGATGGATGTGGTTACTGGATGCTTGTGGTTTTCTTTGAATGTTAATTTACTTTGATTTTCCCCACTACTCAAGGCAGCTGGTCTTGCTACCCTTTTTTCGAAGGAGGTGAAGACGCGCGTGGTATGCCACGTGCTTTTCGTGTTTAGCCTCTCGAGGGAGAATGGGTCTATGCTCTTTCTATAGGCGGAAAAAGACTCGATGGGTAGTATATCTACTCACCGTGTTGAGCCTCCTTTGTGTTTAGAAGCATAGGATGCTTTTTTAGAATGCATGGGAATATGGAAAAGTAATTCTGTAATGAATGTTTGATTAAATGGTGAAAATCCACGGGGATGGAGATACTAGAACTTAAAGGTGATATGAATCTTAAAAGGAGTAGTTGAATTTTGGGTGTGATGCTAACGAAGTTTAATGTTAAATTATTCATGGTTAATTAATGTTTAAAGAATTAATTAATGTTCAGTGGAACTGATAAAATGAGAATGGAGTAATCTAATAAAGCTCTTCAAATGTTTGTGTGCTTATAGGATACCTCATCTTAGAAGTAGTAGCCTGGAGTCTGAGAGACGTTAGCTGCTGTTTTATCTAAGACTAGGTAATTCCCATAGTGTGGATGTGAGTTCTATATATATTCTGTACTTTTTGTGTTTCTATACACTACTCCACCCTGTCGGTAAGGGAAACTGACACCCTGGGGATTCTGAGCCCTGGGGGGGTGTTTTCCCCAACATTTTGATGGGAGGTCGAATGGCTGACTACCCCCTTTGGCCCCACTCTCTTCTCTTGGTAGATACTTGTTCCATGAGGCACAGCGGTTAGTTACCCCATATATGTGTGTATAGGGATGTAATGGCTTGTGGTTATTCACACACATATATTCTGGATATAGTATCCTATGGACTACTATAGGTGTAACGTGTATAGGCTATGATGGCTTGAGGATCCTTACTCGGAGTATGGGCTGTAATGGCTTGAGGTATTATACCCGACGTATGATACACGTTATGTGTGATGTGGTGGCTCCCGGAAACTACCTGGTTACTTTTGGTTGTGAGGACGGTGTGGTGCTTCGCCCAGGTGTCTGCGGGCAAGCCTATGTGGTGCACGAGGTGCAGATTGTGGAGCTTAGCCCAGGTGTCTGCGGGAAAGCCTTTGGAGAGAGAAGCACAAGACGTATGTCGTTGGGGCAAAGCGGCAAACCAGTGGGGAAGTAGTAGCGGGGTACCCTTGATATTCTTTATTATATGCTATATTCTTGTATGCGTTACTTGGTGAGAGTAGCCATGGTGTGGTTGGGAACTTAGTATACCTGTTTAGCTGACGAGTTAGTTTTACTTATTGTTCACTAGGCTTTAGCATGCTTTCTTTACTTTTTCACAAGAGGGTTGGGGAGGATCCTACTGAGTATACTGTTATACTCACCCTATGTATATATAAACTGTTTTTCAGGTCACATGGAGCAGGTTGTGGATCAAGTTGGTTACTACTAGCTTGTGGTTGGAGGAGGAGATGTTCGGGCTTGTGGTCGCTGCCGTTTTACTTTCTTTTGGGTACTTTTAGTTTCCCCTTTCAGTTGTAGTACTTTTTCATGAAATTTCATATATGTACTTGGATTTATTTTATATTTCAGTTCTGAGTTGGAGTTGATTGGAGTCTATTCTATCTCTCTCTTCTGCATGTGTTCTCTTAGAGGGTAATGCCTCCCATTTGTATGTTTATTATACCCTCAGTGCTAGTCGTCAACCCGGGGCCTACTGGAGGCGGGACTCGGGGGTCATTATCTCTCTTCTCACATTTCCGGCCCAGGAGGGGTACACTTTGTGGGGAGGGGGTCGTGACAAGAAAGTGTTCAAATACAAGGTAAGGGGAAATTCTCAAACACAAATTTCATCCTTCAGGTTCTCCCTCTTTCACTCCATTTTTGATATGGTTGCTCCTAAAAAAATCATTTTTTAATCATTGTATTTATTTTTCTAGGATATACATGTTTACCACTATTGTTTTTGTCAAAAATATGTTTTCCAAAATAACTCTTCTTTTAAGAACTCACCTTTTACTTCTCATTCAAGGTTGATGGTTCTTGTATCAAGTATGTTATTCCCTCTTTGTTTTGGGAACCAAAAGTTTATTAATGTGTTCTTATGAGATGAAACTCATTCATTTCCATGGGTTAGTTAGGTTAATTATTGATATTTTTTCTATGTGTCATGCATGATAATGATAATATTATGATGTGACAGGTGCATCTGAAATTATATAGTGCAACATGAATGTTTGAATGTGACGGGTGCGCCCGGAATTATACAGCACTCCAATGCATTGGGTAAAGTGATGAATCTCCTGAGAAAATTTGAAATGATGTGAACAAGATGATAGATTTTTTCAAAATTATATGTGGTAGTTAACCACTAAGACAAGATGTTTCAATTTTATGCATTTCCAAACTTCTAGTCTTTAATTTATGCTTCCTCTCATGTTCATGATATTTTTCCTATGTTATGATTATGCTCACCCCATGATATATTGTTCTTTTCTATCCTCTTACTGGGATTTTAGCTCGCACCTTTTGATGTATATCCTCAGGTGGATACATGTACTATGGAGAGATCAAGTTCCAATAAGAAGCTAGAGAAGAAGAAATTAAATAAATGTTTATGCTTGATGATATAATTACAACGTATGGTCCTAGTTTTCCCAAGACACTAAACCTTTGGATCCTCTATTTGTAATACTATTATGTTGTTTATCATAAAATAATGTAATAGTAATGTAAGAAAAAGTTGGGTCGCTATACTTGTAACCCACTTGGATATTCATGATCACATGAGATTTCCATTTTTATTTGGTATTAAGAGTTTATTGACATAGATCATCATCATAAACCTTCATATTAATGCACCGGTTAGTATAATTTTCATACTCCTTGCATTTTAAGCATTAAAGTGTGGGTGGCGTATTAGTTTTTTTCCCCTCTATTTCATTAATCGGACTATTTATTTCCTTTCATTATTCATGAGATTCATGACCATACTTTATATATTTAAATAACCTCCTTGTTCCATTAAATAAATTTAATTAATGTTTATTCTCGCATTTCTAGCATGTAAATGGTTGGAATTTATTTATACCATGTAATTTATTTGAGTTTCTGTAAGACCTCATCATCATTTTCTCATCAAAACCATGAGAATGATGGGAATATATAATTTCTATTTCTACCTTGAGTTCACATCAAACTATTTATTTATAAATAATGAATTCTCTTATCACTAATTACTTTTAGTGATGTGGTTTTAATCCACTAAATAATTGAACAATTTCTCTTTTAGGGATAATTATTATGCCATATGTATACCTTACAAGTCTTGAAAAATTTTCCTCATAGGTACCAATTGTTTCATCACCATTTTTCTTCTACTCCAGAAATTCTTTATCCATTATTGTATATAGAATATAAGGGAATTACTTACATAAAAATATCATCTTAAAATCATCTCATTCAATGGATTCAATTTCTTTCTCTTACCTCTTATTATTAATAAGATTATACTGTTGATCTAATTCACCTTCCAAATGATAAATAGTTGGGAAACAATTTTCATGCTCGGAGTACTGAAGATTAGAAAATATTTTCTCAGTGGTACTAATCCATTAATTTATCACTATTAGATCATACGACCTGCTAAAAGAAGGTGGATGTTAGCTCATGAAAGACTCAACAATATGTTGTTCCTTTTCTCATTTAGAAGCTCAACTTGATTCATAGCTTAAGAATATTATATAAGCATAAAAAATACTTTACATTCCATATCCTATATAATTTAGTTTCTTGGGAGGGGAATCATTGCATTTTCCCTCACATTTTTCATTAATATAGTTTGTTTAGGTTCTATCCATTGACTAAAACCAAAAAACATAGCATGATCAATAATAGTCACACTAAAAAACCGAATAATCATAAAAAATCATTTATAGGATGTCTTATTTGTGACACCATATTTTTAATCTATGTTACATTAATTTTAACCTTGGATATCCTTGGTAAATAGTTATTCAAATCCTTCATAATAGTTCATAAGTAAAATGTGAGTTAACCCAAGAATTTTCCATGGTAGTGTCAAAATAGGTGCATAGTAAGGGAACATTCACTATAAACTCAAATTATGGACAAGATATACTTATACTAACACTTTTCCAGATTATTACCCATGGATGCAACTATGACAAAACCATGCCCACTTATAGTATCTATACTGGGATGTATTTCTTATCAAACCACATAATCTTTATTTTACCAAATCTTTAGGATGTTGTCCTATACTTTGGGTTATCCCTAGGGTTTTTACCAAATTTATCTAATCCTAATTTTAAATATTGATTAAACCCCACTCTGATACCAACTAAGGTGACACAATATTTTTATACATAAATAGTACATCGTTTTTTATTAATATTTAATACATAACATTACGATCCATGTTAGAACCATATAGGTTTAGTGACTTTGCAGGCTAGATATATAAACATATTATTTATGTACATTTTTCATTATATATCATAAATTTATTCTCACTTTGTACCTTTATTAACATACCCTACATAAAACATTTCTTCATAACTAGGGTAAATGAAATATAATAATGGGTCATCTTAGTTGCTCAGTAAGTGTAAACAAAAAATATATCAGTCGATGATCATATGAAAGAATATAATAAGCATAAGGGTATGAGATTATGATAATAAATTAAAAAATTTGTACCCATTTTTTCTTGGATCATAATCATGAATCATGAAATAAATATTTATCATTTTAAAGACATGAAAAATAAGAGTGATAAATCATTACTAATTAATCATGAACCACTAGTTAAAACCATAAGCATAAAAATATGTCATAAAAGTGTGGAACCATCATAGGCATATAAACCAATTAATATGCCAAGGTTAATTACCAATACTATAAAATCATAGTGGATCATGCATAAACACTTATTTCACATATTTTAATGGATCCCACATCACTACATATTTCCCATAGTGGATCATATATCCCTACCCATTTCCCATACTGGATCGAGCACATCTACTCATTTCCTATAATTCTCTCATGAGAATAAATATTTACACAATGCATTGGAAGGTTATATAATTATGGAACCACCCATAACATAATTAAAACCATACATATGTGTTCCATAAGATCGTAAATCATTCATTATATCATCATAACATAACCTGTGGAAAGAAAATTGGTTTCATAAACATTTCATCATTTCATCATAGCATGAACTGTGGAAAATAATTGAGTTGCAAAAAAATATCATCATCATTATCAAAAACCATACAATTAAAGAATAAGGATTTTATCATTAGATCATATCCCTAGTAAATTATAATTAACATAAAAGGATGTTTTCATAGATGAAAATTTCTTTAAAATAAAACTTGAATATTTCTTAAAGAAAACACCATTTTTATTTTGAGAGAACTTTTTTTTAAATATAAAAAATTATAAAATATTATGGAAAAAGTATTATTTTAAAATATAAATGGAATATTATAAATTAATCTTCAAAATATTTGAGTGTTAATGATGAATGGAAATTTCATTCATGTCATGTATGATAAAACAAATGTTCCTTTCACATTTTTTTTTGTAAAAATTCAAAAGTACATCATGTGAAAAAAGATAAGAAGATTCATTTTAAAAAAATTATATAAATTAAAACATGGGTAAAAATGACTTCAAACACTCAGATGATAATAGTAAAACATTATTCAAAACATTTTAAAGAAAACATTAAAATGGAATAAAAATATGATTGACCAAAGAGAAAATAAAGTCTACTTTCTCAAAAATATTTTTCCAGTCATTTTAACCACCACAAAGATGTAAATTGTGCTATTACTTTAAAATTACATGAATAAATATTGAAGAATAAAATTAAATGGATTTATCAAATAAGCACCATAAAATTTCCTCAACTAAAATTCAATTATAAACATTCTCAATTAAAATAGGATTGAAACATATACCTCTTACCTCAAGTATCATCTTTATTCATACACATTAAAAAATCATGTATAATAAATATATATTTATAATAAATTTATTAAAAAACCATAATAATAATATCATACCATATATTATTTACTTATAATATATTATCACCCAGTTATTAATAATTCTTTATTAAAATCATTGTTCTATGTGATAATTTCTTCATTTTCAAGCATGTTTCAGTTTGGTAGTCTCAGTCCTTATACTTTGATCATGGTTCCATCATATACATAATTTTAATCATGTAATTATTATCATATGTAATAATTATACACACTTTTATAACTATTAATATAAATCGGTGATGAAAAATGAATGACATTACTTTATAGAGATGGTAATTTGTACATACGCACAAGTGATGTTTCCATTTTTTGATAGATAGACTGAATGAAAGGTAAATAATAATTCACATTTATAGAACCATAATAATATAATATATATCATGTATATTCATTAATTATATCATTATAAACATAAATGGGAAGTGGTGATTAAAATCAAAACGCATCACTTCATGGAGGTGGTAGTCCACACATACGCACAAGCGATGTTTTCTTTTCCCATGTGATGAAAATGAGGTGGATTATGGTTTTTAAATCATCATAATTAGAATTTATTATATTTATTATACTTAATTAATAATTATATAATGAATACCATATATTTATAGGATGTAAAAGAATAAATAAAATTGAAATTACTCTTTTAAGAGTTATACCTCTTTGTTAAGAAACCTCCTTTAGATTACACATTGAGCCTTGAAATGATGGTATTTTGGAAAGAAAAAAAACTATAGGAATTAGGAAAGGAATATATGAAGGTATTATTTCATGTATTTTATGAGATATAAGGATAAAAAGTTGTAAGGAAGAGAGGGTAAGAGCTGTCCTTTTATAAGTGATAGGAGAGGCACTCTTAGAATTACTTAAAGTATTAAATTAATATAAATTAATTTTCATTGATAAGGGGGTATAAATTTATATATTTAAAAGATATTATGAGTATGAGATAAAATAATCTCATAAAATAATATTTCAACAAGTTTAGGGGATTTTTTAAGTCTTATATCTTTGTTTTAACCCCTCATTATCCCTTTTGACAATTATCACAATATCAAAGTTTTTTACTCTTTAAGGGTTAAGAATGTTACCACAAAAATAAAAGTGACCATTAAATGGAACATGATTGATATTTTAAACCATATATCATACCATCATCTAAATATATGACTTTTATTAACTTCAAATCATTTAATAAAATATTATTTATTATAAAATATCATTAATGTCATTTTTTGGACTATTCATTTACTTTGACATTGAAGTCATCAAGATAGTAATAAAATTAAAATATAAACATTTAAAAAACAATAATATATTATATTTATCTAATTTTTTTGTGAAACTCAATAATTAATCCAAATTTTATTACTTTTAATATTTTTAAAACAATTTATTTTATTTTTCTATTACTTGAACAAATACTGTGTCGGTGTTGTGTAATCATTTAAGGTAATTATTTCCTTAGTAAAATTTAAAATTAAATTACCATGATAAAAAAATTAATTCATATTTTAAATAAAAATTTACAATCAAACTTATCTAATTTTTATCCTTATGAAAAAATATTAGATATATAAAAGTCAAGAGAGTGACATTTTGTATTTATCCTTTTCTTAAAATAATATAAAGTTCTTAATAGAAAAATAGATCCAAGTGGACATAGTTTTTAGAAATGGATTATAATGTCCAAATTATACTCATATAACATGATAAAGGTGAGGGTTAGATAAATTATAAATCCTTATCCCAAAATTTTAACCCCTTTTTACCCATTTTACCTTTACCGAGGTGACAAATATTTAAAAATATTACTAATCATAATGAAAATAATTAAAGGGATATATTTACAAAATCCAAACCTCATGATTCAAAATATGGGATCCATTTTCTTGATTCAATTCTTAGAAGTGGTAGAAATTCATTTTACAATATGTGCATAAAACGCAACAAAACCATTTTAAAAAAAATGCATATTTGAACATAAAAATGGATTTATTATTATTCAAAGCATATTAAAATTATTTTGATAAATATTAAAACATATTAATGAATATATTAACTTTTAATTTCATTAAAATAATTTCATAATAGATATTAATCAAATTTATTTAAATAAAAACACATTATACACATAAAAACCATTTTTAGAAAAACATCTCTATTTACCTTTAAATTCTTTTATTTTAATTTATAAACATTTGGTAACCAATTAATATATTTTATACATATGTGAATAATATTTTTCTATAATTTAGTTGACTCTATTCATACCCACCAATCCAACAATTAGATGATAAGTATCACATAATAATATTTTAATAGTATAACATGGTTCATTTAAACTTAGTGTTTCATGTAAAACATTCTATCAAAGAAATAATATTTATTTATAGATAAATATATCATATATTATTTATAGTTTTAAATAGAAAGGGATAATGATACGTGAGCCTGGGAACTTGGAATATTGCATGCTTAGGTGGTAAATCATAGGAGACTTTGTAATTTTAAGTTTAATTTACTAACATTGATTATTCATGTAGGAATAGTAGTGAATATTCCCATGTGTTTTTAAAAAAAATAAAATATCCCATGGGTAAGATTTTATCCATGCAGGTAAACTAGCATGGTCTGGCTGCCCATGTGAGTTTTTTGTCCAATCCCATTTACTATATGTTTTTTTAAGAAACCCACCCCGCCCCAGGCCCACTTAACCCATGGGACCAAAACCCATTTTATACTTTCCAGGGGAGTGAACCCAAGTGTTATAGTGACTTAACCAAAAATTAACACCAAAAATTACATTTAGTGGATTCATATGCATCAACACATTGTTTATTTCATACTCCTTGGATTATCCTAGTGCGATTGGAACATGTAAAATGCTTGTGTCCTTTATGAATGCTTGATTTATATTTTTCAAGACATAGTCATTGAGTGTGGGTTAATAAACCATTGATAAGTTTGGTAAAGGTGTGTTAAAGTGAGATAACCTTCAGATCATCATTAAATGAAGAACTCAGGTTTTACTCTATTAACTAAGAGTTCAAGATCATCTATCTAAGTGATATTTTGAGGGATTTTTTTTATATTGGAAATGTTATATATGTTGATTCACTCCCCCACTATGGGTGTCACACACTATAGATCCTATTGGAGCCTAAAAATTGGTATAAACACCTATATTCCTTTTATTGGATTTGTTTCACTCTAAAGTGATCTGATTGGGTTTTTGAGTTGAATTTCATTGTATCATTAAATTCATTTGGTTACATGGAAAAGGGTAAAAATATGAGGAAGAAGCACAAATACAAGGGTATTTCATATACTGAAATAATTTTTATAAAATGTGTGATTCAGATGGAAGAATCCAAAAACTCTCAACAGAAATGTATGGATAAATATGATTGTGAATCTATTAGTTTAGTCACTGATACTATAGGATTAATTGAAGAGCATAATTTTCCTATTGAACATAAATCCACTAATGATGAGGAGATTTCCATGAAACCCAATGAGGTAATACATCCACTTATTAGAGGAGATAAATCAATAGATTCAAGAAGAAAATGTGAACTTGATATAGGAAAGAAATTCTCAATATATACATGTGAAAGTGAAAAAAAAATTAAGTTGATAAATTAAAATTTCTTAACTAGATACCTTTTTAAGGGTATACTAGTCTATGATAAAATAATGATTCTTATATGGAGGAATTAGAGTATATATCCTCTAGAATAGAGAATCTAAAATTTGATTCTAAAGAGAAGATCCTTAGCTCAAAATAAGTTCAAAATATTAAGGTCAAGAGTTATGAATTGGATGTATGCATAGTATAATTGGATGAGGAGAACCAAAGGTGAAATCAAGTGTAAGTGTCTGTAAATGAAGTTAAAATGAAAATGGTTTCGAAAGCTAAAGGATAGATCTATTTACTCAGTGAAATTTTAGACAATATATAAAACCAAATAGCCATGGATAATGGACTAAAAGATAGAATATTCCTCTCAAAAATCAACTTGGTGAGAGGATAAATTATAGAATATAATCTTTCTCAAGGTTGGGAAATATGGCTACCAAATTGATGGAAAAGGATTAGAAGATCAAGAAGCTTGATGAGAGGATGAAAACCTCTAATGGAAAGAATAAGATCCCTCCTATGGAAACAATAAAAATTGGATTCTACACCTGTGTAAATTTAGAATCTGTGAGAAATAATAAAATTTTCACTAAATCCAGAAGAGAAGAATCTCAAAGGAAGGTTGATACCAAATGATACCATTATAAAATAATGGGACTTATTATAAGTATGTGCTTAAAATACAATGGTCTCAATGAAGAAAACAAATTTATCGAGCAATATCTCAATCGAGGAATTATTGTATAAGTTTTTAATTTTTTTTGATATGTTTCATTTGTGGTTACCATGATTACATGGATATATAATGTTTAAAAATAGGTGAATTAAAATAATCAAAAGTAAATCATTTGTTCCTATGGAAAATTGGAAGATAACTTACACTAGAATAAAATCTTTTAAGCTGGAAAATAGATTCATTACATTAGAGTAAAGTAATACTTGAGCTTAGTAAAGGGTGATACAAGACCAAAATTTGTTTTCTCATAGTAGTCATATTTGGAAATAATCAAATAAAATATGGAGGAAAAATAAAGAATCTGGTTTAACTACAAGAAAGATGGAAGGGCATGTAAATAAAGGACCGCCAAGGATGAAAAAAATACTAAGGTGGATCTCATGTATGTTAATGAAAATTGACATAAATCATGCCTAAGTAGTCTCACAAAAACTAATATAAGTAAATATATAGTGACTATTAGTAAATATATTTTTTGATGAATGGACCATGAATAAAAATGAAATAGTCATTACCCAAAGGAATAAACATTCATAAGTGGGATTAGTTTCACAATAGAGGTGAAGTCCAAGATAAGAAATGATAAGTTAAAAGTAAATATCCAAAATGAATTTTATGTAATTGGTAACACTCAATGTAGAAACAAAAGAAATTCTTAGATTAAAAAGGGAATTAAAGGGTTGGTCCACCAAGACCAACCACATTCCTCAACTTGAGTAAATTAAAAGAACCCCTCTCCCTATATAATTAAATGTTATTACTATTATTTAATTGTTATGGGTTTTAGGGCAGATACATTCCATTGAGAGGTTTTATCAAAAGATTAAAGTGGTATTATCACATTTCCTAAATTTCTAATTGAATTTAGAAGTAGAATAAGTGGGATCTTATTGAACCTAGAATTTCAAGAACATGATTATAAGAAGAAGGGAAAAAGTAATAAAAATTAGTCTCATAATCGATATCAAGTCCCAATTGAAGTGTTAATGTCAGGAACATATGCTATTAATTTTAATCGTACATTGAATATGGAATAATATACCTTGATGTAGAAACAAAAACAAAATTCGTTTTCATGGCTCATTTTTTATTTAACGAAACATATGATATCATTTCATAATTTTCAAGATATAAATGGTTGATATAGATGGATTAATTTCATGATGAATATGTATTATATATTCAATGATGAATATAAATAATTCAGAGGTATTTTGGATAAAAAATCCAAATGTTTCATCCCCATCAACATAAAAATACACTCGATGGATAAAGGATGAAATTTGTGTTAATAATTGGCATAATTTCTTAAAATTGCTATCAGTATTAGTTTTCAAATATGATTTTTAAATAGAAATATTGTATGAATAAAACATTTTGTAATTCATGTTTATTCACTAATGGTTTTATGAAAGTTTGATTGAGTTCAAATAGGGATTTCCATGGTATAATCTTAAGGTTATAGTTGGCTGAAACATATGAAAGTGGGTTAAGTACAATAGACATCAATGGTGTTATTAGCTTAATATATTATTTTATATAATTATTTAGGTATTATAATGTTAATAGGTTTTTTTGTTGGCCCATTTCTAAGTGTTAAGGCTACACATTTAAAATATTTGAGAATAAAACCACAAATAGTTTATGAGATTGACATAAAAATATGAGAATGTTTTCATGAGTGGTATATATTATTAATAAGTAGTTGAGAGATGGAGAGTGAGTTGGAAACTATTGGATCCCTGAATTGTACTTTTGAATAGGGAGCCTAATATCTCTAATATTTTTGTAAGGACTGGATTGAAATAGGTTAAGAAGTTCCATCAATACTCAGGATTGTGAAACATCCTAATAAATCGTATGCTATCAAGTTGTTTCAATTAGTGACTCCAAAGAGTATTTTAAGTGAAATTAGATTTGAATTTGGTGTTGTTTAACATTAAAAAGATAGGGGTAATTTAAATAAATGTATGTTCCTCATAATAAGTTATATGCTTTTCATTTTATTTCAATGGGGGAGATGGAAGCATCATGAACCCATGAATCTCCTCAAACCTCAAAGGGGGGGGTAGAAAGAATGGGAGTAGAAAGCATTATGATGATGTGAAGAAAATTTGGGATTTATGATATGAGTTAAAAACAAAACCAAAGGTATATATTATTGGCATCCAATTTAGGATTGGTATTCGATGGTGTTGTAATTGTTATCAATAAGGTGTTTTGAAAGAAGATCTTGAAAGTAAAGTGATGGATGTTCTAGAAGTTATCTGGAAGTGGAAATACCAAAGGATCATAAGCTATTATAATCTAGAAGTTATAAAGTGATAAAATATAAGATGGTATTATTAATGTTATGTGCTAAAGGAAGATTATGAATATGAGAAATTTTTAAGGCATTTTAATAAGTTCTGCTTGCATGATAGGTACCACATCACGGAGTTCATGGATATACCATGGTGGAGTTTTTTTGTGAGGTGGAAATAGAAAAGTCATTAAATGAAAAAGGGTAACATAATGTGGACTTCAAGAAAGTGTAAAGGATATACCATTCCAATGGAAATAGAACCACATTGTAGTGATTGAAAAATTGAAAAAAAAAAATCACCACACTGAGGATTATGGCCTTTTTCATTGGATGATTCCCTATGTAAAATGTATAACACTAACTCAGGTGTTGTGGAAGAAATGGTTGAAGGGTTTAAATGAAAAATAGAAAATTTTGAATCCATACCTATATATTTATAAATCTATTGAATAAATTATATTCGTAAAATTCTTCAATGTAAGGTATTTATTTGAGGAGGTTTGTCAAAACGGGCAACTAGATGAGACCATGGCGTGGAAGAGAGTGTTTTGGGATTTATGAATCCCTATGAAAAACAAGGAGGATTCAAAAGATCATTTTTGGATACCAAGGGTAAATTACATAGGAATAGTTGAATAAAATTCCTAGAGAATCACTATTCCATAGAGGAGGATGTGGCAAGTATTGGGTTTCTAAGGATAAAATTGAAATGTGTAGGTAAGCATGGTGTCAGATGTTTTGAAATGAATTTTATCTAAAAAAGAGCTGTGATGAGGTTATTGTTTCACTATTCCATGGTTAAGTATGTCACAATATGATACATTTAAGTATCAAAATAAAATTGGGGGGTCATTCTATAATACAAGAAGTCACAATGTGAATAGGTATTTACAGATTCAGTAAAGAAAAAGGTACAATGTGATTATTGGGGAGTTGAATCAACCAAAATTGAAAGATTATAATAGATATAATGGAAATAATATATTTTCATATTCTTGTTCCTTTCAAGTATTTGGGTTGACCTAATGTTAAAGAGAGAACTTATGGAGATATCACTTTCTATACAGAAGAGCTGACATGAATATTGAGGAGTTAACCCAACCCCTTGAAAGAACATACACAACAACTATAACTTTACAGTTCTAAATAAGAAAAGGTTAGAGAAATAATTATAAAATATAAATAAGAAGAATCATGGAAGTAAAAGAATAATAATAATAATATTTTTATATAATTTCTAGAAAATAGGAGAAATACAGAGAGATAAATGAGATATTTGAAAAAGAGAGGCACACTGGGTGTTGCTATAATATCTATTTGAAAAGAAGAAGATAAATATGGATTTTCAATTGATGTATCAAAACTGAAGATGAATGAAATATTTATTTGAGAGAGGAAGAATAATAAGAGGTGATTCTAGATATGTGTAATAAGGATAAGAAGAAGATAGAATCATTATTGTGCTGCAAAGAAAATGAAATCAAAATAAGGTGCTGGAAAATATAGGATCAAAGAGAAATAAATAGAAGGATATTTCTTGTACCTGGTAAAGTGGAGAAATTTTTTATATTTGATTCAAAAAGTAGAATAGGAGTAACCTTAAGATAATTTTAGAAGAAGAAGAAGAATATAATTCTAAATCTATGTTGTAAGGAAGGATTGAAAGATAAATGGAACAAACTAAAGATATTTCCAAAGAAGAATGATGATTTTTTTAACGTCCCCTGATTTGACACTATATCACGTGGCCAAATTGGGTCAGATACTAGTCCTTAATCATGCCTCCCCATATTCTAGAGGATTCAGACTAGCAGAGGGGGTGTGATTTTTATAGTGGGAAGACTATACCCCCTGGTATGGAGTACAATATAGTAGAATAATCCATAATAATAAATATCATAGTAATGAAAAAATAGCAAAAATAATATATAATTTAAAAGGAAAATAAAATGAAGAACCAATAATTATGAATCATGTAATGAAAAGAGAAAATGTATCTAAATGAAAAATTGAAAACAATACTATAAAAGAATCAGTAGACAGATAATAATCCCAAAATTCCCTGGTCCCAAACCCTATGTCGTACCCATGTTTAAACTTCAGCCCATCCAACAAGAAACAAATTAGCAATAAGGTCCCTTTACCTTATCCAAAACTGCATCCATGTGACCTACTCGGGGGCCAAATGGAATCTTGAATAGGGTGTGATTAAAACTCAGTGAGTCGACACCATTGTGTATAGAAAAAACTAGTCTAATAATAAGTTTTTGTAATTAAGCGACAAATAGGTGTATTAATTAATCAATTAATATAATACATCAATCGACCTACTTCGACACCATTCTGGAATGTCTCTGAGCATATATCACAATCATGAAAGCCATAACCATATACCATGGTAAAATCAAAACCACCAGTAAAATCCATACTTATAATCATTTTAACCTCCAGGTATAGCCTTATATATAAACATTTCATCATGTAACTCTAGTCATAGCCCACTATATAAGAATTTAATCATGCTTAACTGGGCCAAGCCTGTTATATAAACATTTCAGCATGTATCACTAGGCCAAGACTGCTATATAATCATTTTAGACTCCAAGAAAATCCCTATATATAAGCATTTCAGCGTGAATCACTAGAAACAACACTCTATATAAGCATTTCAGCATCAACTTAGCAATTCATAATAGCAAGGATAACACAATATAACATCATAAGCCTGAATGGTTAATTATGAAAATTACCATTTGTATTTCAATTACACTTTCATTTATATATAAATTTATCAATATCTATATCAATATCAAATAAGATATTACCAAAGTGATTCTATATAAAGAAATCACCTACAATATCATGTCATGATAAACACACATTAAACCATTATCCAAGTTCTTATTATTTTAAGGTTCTCTCACCCAACAGGTAGCCATAAACCAGGCCACATCAACAATTGAATCTGAAGGGATCCAACCAATATTCTAATCCATTATTTAACATTAATCAATGAATAAATTAATTAGACCACACATTATGTCAGTGAAATCACAACATTTCATAAACTTGACAATTAAATAGACCATCGGGTTGGGTTTAGACACCCTACCTTTATCCAGCGAATAAGAAATGCTTCCAACCGAAATCGACAACAATAAAAGAGGTGAGAAAGATCACATGAAGGAACCTAGATCACACGAGATCAAGATAAAAACCTAAAAAATATAGGGTCATGATATTTACACCATAATGATGGAGAGCAATATAAAAAGATAGGTAAACCTAATAAAAGAAACTCACTAGTGATCAGATGTGTAATCAGGATGTCTAAAATGAAGGAAGAGACTCAAAGATCACCTGGAAATCATACTAAGGTCAAGAAAGGAGAGGTTTTACTAGAGAAATGAAATAATCATATGTCTTTCCCACTTAAAACCTCTAGGTCCAAGGAATACATAATGTGTAATCCTTTCACATTGTGTATTTCCTCATTTTTGAGTTATGCCAAAAAAACAGTCACCTTAAGTTAATATTTATTTCAATAAACATTTACACGATGTGAATTAGGTACATGACGTGTAACCACTTCACATCATGAACCAGTTCACAACATGTGTCTGGAAATAGTTACACGACGTGTAACATATACACGATGTTGTAATTATTCAACAAACAGTTTTTAGCCCATCTATTATGAAAGAGATTGAACCACATATAAAGCCTTCTAGAATCATGAAAAAACTCCTATAATCCCATTTAATACATTTATAACCAAACTCCATTAATTATAAAAAATCAATCATCCTTGATCTTTAGGTTATTTCCCCAATAAAGGCTCTCTATCTCCGAACAAGTCTCGACCACCAAGTTCCAACGAAAAAAAACTCAGAGGGACATACCTAAAAAAAGATAGGATCTTACAACCTCCCCACCATATAATATCTCATCCCTGACCTGCTCAAAGCATCAATATGGGGTCTCAATGAACATTTCTGGCCATTATTCTCTCATATCAGACTCCCTCTCCTAGGTTTCCTTGAACACACCCATGTTGCCACTGCACTCAAACCAGAGATATAATCCTACCCCAGAGATACTTCTCAATACAGTCTACAATCTGTATCGGATTCTCCTCAAAGGATACATCATCACAAATCTTGATGTCCTTGACATCTACCACATGATAAGGCTCCAGAAAATATATTTGAAGCTGTGACATATGAAAAATGTCGTGTATGGAACTATAGCATTGTGGAAGGGATAATCAATACCCCACTAGACCAACCGTATCTATTATCTAAAATAGCCCAAAAACTTGGGCACTAGCTTCCACTTCTTCCTAATATGGAGTTTCACTAACCTAAGTGGCACCCGAAGGAAAACATAATGACAAACCTCAACTCTAGAGGTCATCTATGATGGTCAGCATAATATTTTTTCCTACTCTATGTGGTCACCAACTACCTCCTAATAAATTGAACCTACTCAGAAGTATCCAGCATGAGACTAGGCCCAACAAGTGATGACTTTCCTACCTCCAACCAACAAATAGGCGAACGACACAACCTTCCATATAAAATCCTTGAAAGGTTCCATATGTATTGATGCCTAGAAACTATTATTATATGAAAGCTCCATGAGTGTTATATACTACTCCCATGAACCACTAAAATACAAAACATAGGATCATAATATATCCTCTAAAACCTGAATAGTCTACTCAGATCGATCGTCAGTATGAGGATAATAGGTTTTGATCAAAAGAACATGCGATCCTAGATCCACCTGGAGACCCTACCAGAATTTTGATGTGAAACAAGGATCTATGTTTAAAATTATACTCCTCAAAATAATGTGGAAATAAAATATCTCTTTCATGTACAAACTACCCAAATCATTGACCATGAAGGTCTCCCTAATAGGCAATAAGTGGGATACCTTCATCAGTCGATCTATGATCACCCATACTGCATCATTCTTATTGAGTGTCCTGAGTAATCCCGCCACAAAATACATAGTGAAATCCATCCATTTACACTTAGGAATGGACAAAGGTTGAAATATACTAGATAACCTCTGATTCTTGACATTCACCTACTGATAGATGAAACATCTCGCCACAAATCTCACTACATCCTTCTGTATTCCTGACCACTAGTACTATCTACGGAGATCATGAAACATATTTATCAAACTAGGATGTACCATCCATCTAAAAGCATGAAATTATATCATCAACTCCTCAAAAAATCCCATAGTAACCTATACTCATCCACGAAGAAGAAGAGAATTTTCACTACGAAGAGACTATCCTGATGGTGTCACCCAACTATATAAGTTGTCTCTTAGAACTAATCCCTTCAGATAAGATAATTTGTATATATTAATCCTATACAAAAGAATTGATATAACATATGTTGAAGTCAGATCTACTCATCCCTAGGGCTCCTAGACATCTAGATGTATATTTTCAAAGATTTCCATCATTCACTAGTCATCGTAAGACTCCCAAACTGCCTCTACCTGCATTGATAATGAAAATTCCCTTTCTTGGTGTGTAATCCAACTCAAAGTTGAAAGACTATAAATACTTGAATCACATCCTCTATTGAAGGTTCAAGTACCACTAAAAATAATCACCTGAGGCTCTTATGGTCAATGTGCACCACAAACCTATCACTTGTAAGATAGTGTCTCTAACATCTCAACACATGTACCACTGCAGATAACTCCATATCATGATTAGGGTAATTCCTATCATGTAGTCTCAGCTATCTAGAACTATAAGAAACCACTTGATCTTCCTGCATTAGAATTTATTTATGTACAACTCCAAATGTATAACAGAACACAATATATGCCTTACCCAGCACAAGTAAAGTGAGGATAGGTTCTAAGGTTAATCTACCTTTTAACTATTGAAAGTATCTCTCACAATCATATAACCAAACAAACTTCACCCGTTTATTGGTCTACCTACACATCAGTGATATCAAATAGGATAATTCCAAGATAAAATGTTGATAATAATATGCAAAACCCAAAAAGATCTAAATCTCTAAGACAGTATTGGGTTGTTACCAATAAACCATGTCTACAACTTTCTTTGGGTCCACTAACACTCCTACCTCTGAGATGACATGACCCAAGAAGTGCACTTTATCAATCCAGAAATTGTATTTGGATATATTGGAGTAAATTTGATTCTCTTAATGTACTCAATATGATATCAATATGTTTGGAATGTTCATATGATGATTGAGAGTACACTAATATTTTGTCGAAAAAAAGCACCAAATACTGATCTAGAAAAAGATGAAAGATATTATACATTAAGGACATGAATTTTATCGGTGTGTTGATAAAAATAAATGACATCACTACAAACTCATCCAAGCTATACCTACTCCTAAAAGCAGTATGATGTATGTCTAATGGTGTCACCCTCAATTGGTGGTATCCAGATATCAAATACACATTAGAGAAGATATTAGAACCTCTTAGCTAATTTAATATATCTACAATTTGTAAAAGGGGATACCAATTATTGATCATCATTTAGTTCAATATTTGATAATCCACACATGAGTATAAGGTACCATCATCCTTCTTGGAGAAAAGAATTGGTGAACCCTATGGAGATGTGCTAAGTCGTATGAATCCTTTAGCTTCCAGGTCTTCTAAAGGAACTTTAAACTCATAAAGCTCTATTAGTTCCATTCTACAAGGTGGGATAGCAACTGAATATTCTCCTAGCACCAACTAGATCATGAACTTGATCTCCCACTCAAGAAATAATCCATAGAACCCATCCAAGAAGACATCATAAAAATGGTATACCAATGGAGGAAAGGAATTATGTTGCATTCCTCCATCATCCAGAACAAGGCTTGATATCTGAGCCATGAGTAATCTAATCTTTAATGAATTGGTCCTGCATGACCAGCTGGAAGATGTCACTCACCCTGGTGATAATAACTACCTACTTTTGGTAATATGAAGGTAACTCTCCTATAGTAATAATCAATATTAGCATGGTATAGGACTAACCAATTCATACCAAGAATCAAATCAAAACCTAACATTTCCATCACAAATGGTCTCCATAAGAAATGATAACCGCCAATATCTAATGAAAACACCTTGAAACATTTGATATTCTCTAACCGCACTCCCAATAGTGTGTTGATGGTCAAAGAACCATCCAAGGCTTCCATAACCAAGACCAAACCATTTAAAAAAATATCAGATAAAAATGAATGTGATGATCATGTATCAAACAAAACACAAGCAAGGGTAGATGATACAAGCATCATATCTCTGGAAGTTGAAGGTCGTGCATCCACAATAGTAGGATTAGTCTGCATAATGTGCAGCTGACCTACCTCTCTGCCCTGGTCTCCATCCCGACTCCTCTGAGCTACTACCTTTTCCTGGTACTATCATTCATGCACTGGGGTACCATGTCCCCTTCCATGACTTGAATGTTTTATAAAACTTAGGCTACCTATCTGATAAGGAGTTTTTAATTCCTTCCTAGAATCTGATAACTATCCTGATCCCCTTTCATTACTCTTTGTGAGAAGATCCCTCAATACTTATGGAGATGGCCCATTATATCACAGACATGGTACTCCAAAGAGGGGTACAGACACTAAGGCCACTTGTGGGTAAACTTTACACACTAATATCACTATAATAGAACATATTATTGAGGTGGATTTACACTTCTCTAGCTACTCTTCTTGTTGTTTACTTGGTGAAAATGGTCATAGTGGTGCTTCTTTCCACCAGAAGAAGAGCTTCCAGTTAACCCTGATGAAATAGGCTGGCCGCTGCTTGGGGCCTCTCTCAGATTACCTTCCATGAAGAGTACCTAATTCATCACATATAAAAATATAATTAGATAAAAAGTTCACATGTGACCTAATCTCATAGCGAAGCCCACCCTAAAAACGCCTCTCCCAAGAGATCTTATCAAAAGTTAAATATGGTTTAAAGCACTGCAGGTTAGTGAAACGTTCAGCTTAGCCCATCACTAACATTACCTCCTCTACCATATGAATGAACTCACAATATTTACTATCCTCTAATGTATCTCAATAGAAGTGTATCAAGAGAATTACCACAAAATCCTTACAAGATAACTCTCCTTACTTCCTAGCCTGCTCTAGAATATCCCACCAATGCTTTGTAAGTCCACAAATCATATATGTAGAAAGATTCACCCTCCTATCAGTGGGTGTCTCAATATGCTTAAATATCATATAGACTAACTCAATCCAGAGCTCAGATACCTAGGGGAATCCCTCCCTTATGAATTTTTTCATATGTTGCATCTAAAACTCTTTCTTCAACTCATACATTCAAGGCATGAGGCAAATGATCTCCCTTTCCCTTGTTCACATGACCCTCAAGAAGCTGTCACAAAGCTGAACATCCATCTGATCCTCATGAGCTACAAGAAGCTCTATATAAACTATATTATGAGCATTCTGATTTCCACTCTCCTAGTGCTCAACCTGAAGATGAGGAGGATGAATTTTCTCTACAAGATAAACACCCTCTTTAAAATACTAGCTAACAAACAAGGTCAACCTCAATAGGTGACAACAATAGAGAACCACTACTCCTGGTCTCACTAAACATGTCTTATAAGAGTTTTATCATGAAACAATAGTTCATTTCATTTCATTTATCA
The DNA here is from genome assembly GCA_963277665.1 of Viscum album. Lineage (NCBI taxonomy): Eukaryota > Viridiplantae > Streptophyta > Magnoliopsida > Santalales > Viscaceae > Viscum > Viscum album. Next base: position 458,775,827 of record OY728136.1, read on the forward strand.
GATATAATAGATATATCATCTCACAATTCAATTAGGATAGTATATATCTCATGCAATAAATATTTCCCTATCAATGATAATTCATGTCAAGATATATCCCTATGTGCCTATCATGATGCTTGAATACTCATCTTGTATCATACTGGGTTATGAGTGTAAATACCAAGAAACAATAACACTATGAAACAATAATGTTACACAACATGTGAATCATCCAAGGTGAAATAACATCAACTGTAACAAGAGAACAACATAAACAACAATCTCATCCCTAGGAACTTGGATTTTCCCCTATACATGGGTTAACTACTCCCATAAATAGTCATATCCTAGTATTTTTTTGCCTTTCCCAAATTTTAAAGTTTTAGGAAAGAACCCCCCTGATACCACTTTGTAATGTCCCCTGATCTGGAGCTCCCTCATGTGTCCAAATCAGGTTAGTTACTAGACCTCAAGAACACCTCCCCTTATGTCAGAGGCTACCAAATAGTAGCGGGGGTGTGATATGTATATTGGAGAGACTGTACCCCTAGTATAGAGTACAATACAGTGGAATATTCCATAATAATAAATATCAGAGTAACAAAAAAATATTGAAAATATTAAATAATACAACTGGGATATAAAAGGAGGAACCAATAATGATTAATCATGTAATGACAAGCATAAATGTATAAAAATGTCAAACTACATAGAATATTCCAAAAATTTCATGATCTTGAACCCCATATTAGACCTATCTCTATACTCTTTCCCATCCAACAAGAAACAAATCAACAACAAGGTTCCTTTCCCTTGTCCAAACTCGCATCTATGTGATTTGCTCGAATACCAAATAGCGGTCCGAATAAGGTTTTAGTAAAACTTAGAAGGTAAAAACCACCATGTCTAAAAAAATAAGTCTGATAATAAGTGTATACAATAATGTGATAAACATGTGTCTAATTAATCAATTAATATAATACATCAGTCAGCCTACTTTGGCACAGTACCAGAATGTCTCTAAACATGTAGCACAACCATGCCAACCATAACCGTATAACATGGTAAATTCAAACCACATGGCAGATCCCTATGTATAATCATTTCATCCTATGAAGAATAACCCTATATATAATCATTTTAGCATGTCACACTGTGCATATCCCACTATATAAGCATGTCAGCACATGTCACTAGGCCAATCCCACTATATAAGAATTTCAATACGTATCCTTGGGTCAAGCCCAATATATAAGCATCTCATCCTCCAAGAAAATATATATATATATATATAATAATTCCAGCATGAATCACTGGGAATAACCCTTTATATAAGCATTTCAGCATCAAATCAACAAGTTATAACAACAAGGATATCACAAAATCACATCATAAGCCTTAATGGGTAATTATGAAAATTTCTATTTGTACTTCAATTACACTTTTATTTATATATAAATTTATCAACAGATATATAAATAGATCATAATATATTACTAAAGTGATTTTTTAGCAAGAAATCACTTATAATCTCATGTCATGCTAAACACACTTTAAACCATTATCCAAGTTCTTATTATACAAAGGTTCACTCACCCAATGGGTAGCCATAAGTCGGTCACACCAATAATTGAAACCAAGGGGATCTAAACAATATTTCAATCCATGATTTGAGATTAATCAATGAATAAATTAATTATAGTGAATGTTACATTGGTGAAATTGTGACATTTCATAGGCCCAACAATTAAACAGACCATGGGGTTGGGTTTAGACCCCATACCTTTATCTGGTGATTAAGCAACGCTTCCAACCTAAATCACCAATAAGAAAATATATGAGTAAGATCACAAGAAGGAACCTAGATCACATAAGATCAAGATAAAAACCCAAAACAAACTCAGTCAAGAGATTTACACCACAACGATGGAGAGAAACAAAAAAATAGAGGAAAACCTAAGTAAAGAAACTCTCAAGGGATCAGATGTGTAATCAGGACGTCCAGAATGGAGGAAGAGACTCCAAAATCACATGGAAAACATCCTAGGGTTGAGGGAGGAGATATTTCACTAGAGGAATGGAATAATCATACATTATTCCCACTTAAAACCGATGGGTCCGAGGAATACACGATGTGTAGTCCTTGCACTTCGTGTATTTCCTCATTTTTTGAGTTACACTAAAAAAAATCATCATCTCAGGTTAAAATTTATCTCGATCGAAATTTACATGACAAAATTAGGTACATGATGTGTAACCACTTCACATAATTAAATAGTTCAAAACATGTGTTTTAAGACTGTTACACGTTGTGTAACATATACACGATGTGTAATTGTATTGCAGACAGTTTTCAGTCCAGCTACTATGAAAGATCCCGAACCACCTCTAAAGCCTTAGAAACTCATGAAAACCCATTGTAAGTTCATTTAACACATTTATAAATGGACTCAATCAATTATAAAAAAACATACATCCCTTAACTTTAGATCATTTTCCCCAACAAAGGCTCTCCAACTCAGAACAAGACTTGGTCACCAAGATCCAATGGAAAAAACTCAAAGAAAGATGTACCTGAAAAAAGAATTGATCTTACAATTTTCCATGAAAAATCATGGAAATATATTGAATTTATTTGTGAATATGTATATAACAGGTCTGTAAAGGAGCAATAAGTGAAGATCAATGACACCTTTCTAAATCTACTACTTTAATAATGATAGTGGGCTTGCTAGGACTTGGCGAGTGGCCCCAAAGCTGTTATCTTTTCAAGAGAAATGAGAAAAATGAGGGGAGTAGAGGGAGTGACCTTTGAGAGGTAGAGAACCATCCCAAAACCTTTTAAGGGGATTGGCCCGAGACATAAGAGTTTCATATTATAAATCCACCCCAAAATAATGTGTTTATTAGATTTTGGTGCATCGGCACATTGTTGATTATATGCTCCTTAGATTAGCCCAGTGTGTATGAACTAAGAAAGATGGTTATGTCATTCATGCATGCATGATTTATATAATTCAAGACATACTCATTGAGTGTGGGTTAAGAAACCATTGATTGATGTGGTAAAGGCGATGATAAATGATATAACTTTTATATTATCATTAAATGAAGAACTCAGGTGTGACCCTATTAACTATGAGGTCAAGATCTTCTAGAGTAGTGAGAGTTTGAGGATAAAGTGTATTGGAACAATTTCATACCTTGAGTCACCCACCCTCTCTACGTATCTCACACTAAATATCCTAGTGGGGACAAACATAAAAAATATTCTACATTTTAAACCAATAATTATAATAACCTATAAAATCCATATCTAATAATATGTAGAATTTAAAAATTTAATTTAGTAATTTTCATTTTGAGGAAATAATGGTTATTTTAAAGGTAAATATTTTTAAAATAAAAAAAATTTAATTAATTATGGTGCCAGAGGTATTAGATAAAATATGGGTAAATAAAACGGAGGGTATGAAATGATGAATGATATTGTTTTGAGATAATTTATATGGTAGTTTTATGAAATTGATATATATATATATATATATTTATTTATTTAATAAAGTTTTTTAAAAATACAATGCACTGTATTTGATAAAATAAAAAATAAGTTTTAATAAATATATGTTTATAGGAAAATATAATAAATCTGAAACAAAAAAATATATGAAATAAATATTTTATATAGATATAAAAATAATAATTTAAGTTTCATAAAAATGGAATTTAAATTTGTTTCTATGGTTCTTTAAAATTATTAAACTAATAATAAAAAATAGTGTTTTATTTTATTAATAAATACACCTAAGATCTTGTGATTTTGTGGTCTAGTTTTATTAATAAAAAGAGTGTTTCATGTTATTAATATACTGTTTTTGAGTCCTCTTATCAGTGAATTTATCCTAAATTTATTTCTAGACAACCTACAATAAACTTTATTCAAAAAGAAAAAAAATAGATATACTAAATTTGAGAAATATTTTTCCAATGAGCCTATGGTCTAGTGGAAACAAAGTCCTTACACTGACTCGAGTAATTAGTTTGATCTTATAGGTAGATTTATTACCAATTTATTGATAGCCACTCTCTTATGAACCTTATTCAAAAGTACAAAAAATATATATCCTGAATATGGGATTACCAAGTTTGAGTTCTCTTATCAGTGATTATCTACAATTTATTTCTATACACCCTCATATCCACCTCATTTGAAAATGCTAAAAATATAAATCCTGAAATTGGGAAATATTTTTTTCCCATGAGCCCATGATATAATTATAAAAGAGTGTCTTTCACTTAACCGATATCAAGTTGAGTACTCTTATCTTTACACGTAATTATGAGTTTTACTCAAAAAATAAAATAAAATAAAAACTCATATTTGGAAAAAATTCTGAAGGATGTTGGATCTCTCTCCCCTATGGGCTCAACCCATATAAAACTCTCTCACAATAGATCCATATAGTTTTGAATTCAATCAAAACATGGCCAAACACCCAATCCTTTTGTCCACTGATAGGGAAAATATGTTTCGCTGCTCCGTGTCGGAATGTCTTGGTGGTTGTCATCTCTCATTTAAGAAGATTTTGGTTAGTACATGCTTATCATAATTGAATCCTCTTGTGGGTGGTTAGTGGTATCATCCTATTCAGATCGCTATTACACCTAAGGGATTTTTTGATAGTGCACCGATTTTGGATCCCCCTTCCATAGAGTTTTTGGATGTTTCTATGTTTCATTTGCATACCCTTATTGTGAAGTTCTGTCGAGATCACTCTTATGTGCCCGCATTTTCTTACTGGTTTAACTCTTATTGGGGTCTAACATCTCTGAATACTATTATAGACCTTTATTGTAGACATTTTTTCATCATCTTCTGGTCTAATAAAGATTTTATCACTACTTGGTCTTAGGAATCATGGCTATGATTGGGCTCACTTGCTTTTTTTAGGTGGGTGTTAGAATTTCATCGGTAGAGATATCCCTCTACTACAACTATTTGGCTCTGGATTTCTGGTATCCCTCTTTCATTCAAAATACGGTAGTTCTTAGGGGAATCAACAACTCCTTTGTTAATTTTTTTGGGGAAAAAACCTAACAATAGATCTCCTTTAACACATTCCCCCTCACATCTGTATGGAGATGGATATCTATAAGTCTATCTGGGGCCAGCTTCAGTTGAGGATTGAGGATGTGGAATTTAGTTGGAGAAAGATATAATATGAGTTTGGCCTCAAATTTTTCCCTGACTATAGACTTCAAGGTTATGACCCTGATTGATTTAGGAAGACATCTTGGTCTTAGGGGAAGAAGCTAAATTTTCCTTTCTCATTGCAGGGTTCCTTGATTACCCACCAAGATCTTAGTCCGAGGTCATCTGTTTTGATTGGTGATCTTAGGCTGAGGTCTTTATCACCATCTTGGTCATCCTACACTCCTACTTGTATGTCTTGTACTCTTGTGGGTTTCCAACTGTGACTTGATATTTTTTTAGTTCCTCTAAAAGGGGTGGGTGGTGGCGATTTAGAGATGGATAAGGACTCCCACTTTAGCAATAGTTAACTTATTCTTGTTAAATATTCCTTCAAGGATTTGGATATCATGATTTTGTTGGTCCCTATGCTTCTAGATGGTGGATTTATTGAAGATGTTATTCCTTTGATAAGATCTCCCACATAGGTTTCCTTATCCTGTAATCATTCTACCGATAATGTGACTACTCCTAACGATAGTTTTAGGATTATCGAGATGGATAATGACTCGACATCTTGTATCTCTTGGAAATGTGAAGCTAGAAACATGGTTCTCATGTCGACCATTAGAATATGCACTATATCATCTCTAGTGGGGGATATTCTGAATAAACCTAATGTATCTAATCAAAGGGATAACTTGACGCTTCCATCAATGGTTGTTTTTTTCTAAAACTCCTTTTGTCTACCAGAGGGAGTCACCAATGCGAACACAACACTTATTTCTAGAGAGAGAAAGAAGAATCCATCCAATAATCATCCTTCTACAGTTGACTATAACTCCAGTGGGATCGGGTGTTTCTCATGGTCTAAGAATGATGATGTATGGAAGGAACTCTTTATCTCCTCATATGGTGAAGGTGGGGAAGCCACCAAGTGTTTCAAATACAATAAATATTATTAATTACTATCTTTTTAAAGAATATTAGGGGGATTAAGAGATCTAATAAGTGTGAATATATTAAGAAACTAGTTTCTAACTTCAATTTCAAGGTATATTTGTTGCTGGAACTAAATCATAATGAGGTTATTCTTAAGGGGTTTGTATCCAAATTATGATTCTTTATTTTCATGCATGTTTCTATAACTAAATCTTTATGTTTCATTGTGGAGTTTTTCTTCACAAAAGTGATTTTGTGGTGTAAAGTGGAGGAGAGAATGCATGTTTGGTTCCAGTTATCATGATTTAACCTTGGTTTGTTTCCTTGTTTAGTGTGTGTGTGTGGGAGGGGGGGGGGGTTAAATATATTTCTGATACTAATGAGAAATAGGGAGGGTATGATTATTCTAGTAGGTCAATGCAATATTTTATCTATTTCATAAATGGTAATCAAATGGCTAATCTAGGTTTCTTTGGTGAGATATTTATGAGCTACAACAATCATAAGGGCAATAGGCGTGTTTGTCTTCAACTCCATAAGTTTTAATCAAACCTACAAGGGATAAACCTCTATAGGGGCATGGAGGTTTTTCATTTGACCTGGTGATTTTATAATAATTTAATGTTTTTTATTAGTCTTAGTGACCATTCCTCTAGGAAACACGACTTAAGGTTCTCTCATTTATAGACTAAATAAGAAGTATTTCATCAGGTGGTCAACACTTCATGAATTCATTCATTCTGCTGGCCCTCCAATTTCATGCTTGCATGGTAAACTAAAAATTCTTAAGAAGACATTTTAGGATTGGTGGGATGATCATATTGAATATGTGGATGGGACTGAATCAATTTCTAGAGAAACTGAATACATGGATAAGATCTTGATTTCAGTATAGAAATTACACATCCATGAGGAAATTTACCAGAAGTAAGAGCATCTAAACTCTATCTTTTTAAAGGAAGATATTGAGACAAGGGAAAAGTCTCAGGCTCTTTGGTTAAAAGAAATAAATTGCAATACAATTTATTTTCATTCATGTATTAAAGAGAAACAATTATTTGGGTGAAACAATATCTAAAAGGAATATGGTTTTATATGTAATATTCCCTCCAAAGTTTTAAGACTTGCATATGTCTCCTTTTCTAGTTTTCCCTAGGAAGGAGAAATTTATAAAAGTGTTAAGCATTGTTTATCATCAAAGAGGATGTTGTTAATTCTTTAAAGGTTTTTTTCATGGGTGAAATGATCCTTAAGTCCATGGAATCCACCACACCGGTTCTTATTCCAAAAACTAGGCATCTCTATCTCTCTCAACACTTTCAACTGATTAGTTTATAAATTTTTCTACAAGCTTATTTTTATAATCCATAACAACATGTTATCACCTCTCTTATCTTTCCAACATTTTTGAAGAACAAGATGAGTTTAGCTTATGAAATGATGGCATAGTTTGATCATTAAGTATTAGGGGGTAATATGATGTTCAAAATTGACACGGAGAAAGATTACGATGAGATGGAATGAGGGTTCATTTTAATGTCCTTGAAAAAAGTCAGGTTATTTAACAAAGCCAGTGATTTACTATTCTAGTATTTTTCTTTTCTCTGGGTGTCTGTCTCTCTCATGTGAAGTGTTTATGGATCTTTATGTCTATGAGAGGCCTTTGGTAATTTGACCCTGTCTACACAACACTATTTATTATTTTTCAAGACATGTTAAGTAGAAACTTGAATGCCTACATGGAGGAGGGGAGTGTGGGGAGTTTATAGGTCAGTATTTGTTTCTAGGTCTCTTATATTTATTATTTATGGATAACCTCCATGTTTTCCTAAATGGAAAGCAGAAATACATGGACAAATTCAAGGACCTTTTGTAAAATTATGGTTTATGGATTGGAAATACCATGAACATTAATAAGAGTAGTTTTTTAGATTATGATAAAATCTCTAACAAGAGGGATCTCCTCAAGATGTGTTCGAGTATTAGCAGGAGGGATTATCCTTTTGAGTACCTTGGGGTTCCATTGATTTATGTTCATGTAAGAATACCTCATTTTGATTTCATAGTTTCAAAAGTGGCTATCCAAATTCAGAACAGGAAGAATAGCCTTTTATCTTTTGGTAGTGGGATCACTTTACTCGAAAGTTTATTATCCTCTATGCCAATCCATTTACTCTCCATGGTAGTGGTTACTATGTCGGCCATTTATAGATTAGAGATGATGTTCTTAGACTTTCTATGGGTTAGTGACAGGGAGAATCGATTTCATTGGGCTGGTTTGAAATCATTATCTCTTCATGGAGGAGATAATGACGAGTTATGATTATTTTTCCTATGTTTAAAAATGTCACATGATGAGTTATATTTTTTTAAAATTGTTTTTATGAATGAGTGAATATTATATATATATTTTTCCTTTTCATTCTCTTACGTGAGATCCCTATTATTTGGAAAACACCTAAGAATAATTCTCAATTTTCTTTTTTCCTCATTTATGGATGAAGGTAAAATACCATGGTTGTGTTTATGATTGCAAGGCCATAAGAGAGTTTGTCACATTTTTAGAGCTTCCCAAAAGATAATGGAAAATAAAACATCTAAGAGATAAATCATGCAAGGGAATAACTGGCTAAAAAATAGTAACAAGCATGGTATAAAATACAAAATGAAATAAAAATATAAAAACCAATTATACTTTGATACCAAACTTGGGTAGCTCGAAGAAATATTCAAAACTTTATAGAATACAACACCAATACAAAGCCATCTGTCTAAAAAATATTCTCGAAGTTGAGAGGATTTCTACAGAAAGGTTGAGATACATCTGTCTAAGGGAAGAGGATAAAAGCACCACCTTCTACTAGGCCTGTATCAAAGAAAAAAATGGACACGGAGGCTAAACTTGCTTCAGGACGATGGCTCATACACTAGTGATGTGGATGTGGTTGGTAATCTGGTGGTGAACCATTTCAAATATTTTCTATCAGATTAAATGACCATCACAGGAGGAGGTTACCCCATAGAGGGAATAGGGTCACAGTTCTTATGTAACATCCCTCAGTTGGTGGAGGACTAAAACAATAAACTTCTTGAAGCCATTCTATATGAAGTTGATTTCAATGAGTCTATCCAATCTCTTAATCCAGATAGTTCCCCTGATCTTGATAGGTTTCCATGTGCTTTATACATCGGTGCTTGAGAGATCATAAAAAGTGATATGATTGAGGATGTGCAAGACTATTTGGGGGGGGGGGGGCACTTTCCAGGGTGGCCTGCACGTCCATTGTGGTCCTCATTCCCAAGGTCAAGGATCCCATTTCTCTCAGTTAGTATAAGAATGTCTGGATATGTAATTTCATCTACAAGGTCCTGGAAAACATCATAAACATGAGACTTTGAAAGATTCTATCCATTCTAATCTATTAGGAGCAACACAGGTTCATTGAAGAAAGAATAATGCATGGGCTTTAGGGATGGAATAGGAACTGATAGCAGATGTCAATAAGAAGAGTATCGACTCCAATATTATTATCAAAGTTGACATGAATAAGGTATATAATCATATTCAGTAGAATTTAGTTCTCAGTGTTATTAAAGGCTTCAATTTATCATATTTTTCATGTGGCCTATTTTCAGATGCTTCTCTTCTCCCTAGTTAATTATTTCAATCACAGGGAAAATGATCGATTTCTTTGGTGCGCAGACCACACCAATGTGATCCTCTCTTTCATATCTTGTTTATTTTGGTGTAGGATAAATTCAACAGGAACCTAAAGCATGCTATAAAGGTAGGCAAGATCCTACCTTTCAGGTGAATAACTGAATCCTCTATTATCTCTCACATGTTCTTTGCAGATGACATGTTGTTCTTCATCAACAAACATATTAACTCTTTTAGGGGTTCAACTAAATCATAGATCAATACAACATATAGAGTTGTAAAGTCATTATCCAAGCCAAAAAACAGTGTTTAAATTTCCAAAGTGTACATACCCAAGAGGTAAAAACTATAAAGACCCAAACTTCTCATATATAAATATCACATCTTAATAGAAAAACATCCATTAAATAACCTAATGATCCTTATAAGAATCATTTAGGTCTAGTGCATTTGAAAACTTGGACACATAAACAATTGGTTCATATGTGAACTACATCTTCTCCAACTAAGTTCTTAAAATCTAGTACTCTTCTTAGACTTATCATAAATAAAATCTTTCTTCCAAACCTAAGTAAGAAAACATAATAAAGGGTGAGCTCGGATTCTCAATAAAGGTAAATAATATATATATCAATGATCACATTAGAATAACATGAACATAAAGGTATGAGAACATGATCTTAATATTTGGAAACCATACCTTGTATATCATAGATCATAAACATGAGTCATGGCATAAATCTTGGAAGTTCATAAGACACGAATCAGAAATGAATTAAAGTGAATAAGTCATGAGAGCATAACCCTGGAATAAGACATAGATTTGTGTAATACACATAAAATTATAACATTGTGAACATGTATAAATAGAAACAGGTTCACTCATTTCATTAAGAACATGAAATCAGGACCTTGCATAATCCTATGGACATGAAAGCAGATCCACGCATAAACTTATGAACATGAATCCAAGTTCATTCATAACATATCATTACCCAATGCATTAGAGAGAGATGTCGCACTCATCCTTGGTTATTATGTGACCACCGCCCTTGGTTATAACATGATTGTCATCCTTGGTTATAGAGTAACCACCATCACATAATAAAATCCATACAGATGTGTTTTTATAATATCATTAAACATTAATCGTATCCGAACCCCTGAAAAGAAATGAGTTTCATGAATATTTTATCATAGTATTACCTGTGAAAAATGAACGAGTTTCATAAACATTTTGTCATCATAAAAATAAACCATTCATGGGAATAATACAGTTGATATCATTGGATAATATCCCTAATAAAACTTTTAGTAACATCAAAGATGTATCTTAAGGTGGAAAATGATTTTGAAAGATCACTTGAAACATTTCTTGAAGAAAATAACCTTTTTTTTAAATCACTTTTTATATATAAAAATTCATAAAATATTTTTGAAATCATTTTCTTTGAAAATAAACTTTGAAACTTATAAATGAATCTTTAAAACATTGAGTGGTAATGATGGCAGAATTTTTTTTGCATGTCGTACATATTAAAACAAAGGTTCCTTTCACATTTTTAGTAAAATCCAAATGGGACTTGTTTGGAAAATTAAATAAAGATTCATTTGAAAACATTTTTTAAAAATACAAAAATGGGAAAAATGACTTTAAACAATCATTGAAGAATAATAAAACTTTCTTTAAATAATTTTTCAAAAACATGGACATGTACATAGAATAAAAAAGGTTTTTCAACTGAAGAGAAAAATAATGTCAGTTTACTTGAAAAAAATTATTTTGGAATCTTGAGCATTTAAATAGAGAAAAATCAAGGTAAAACATGTATTCTCAAGAAATAACCATATGAGAAGAAAAATATTGATGTTATTGAGAAACAAATCATAATATTTCATCATCGGAGGCATAATCATACACAATCCCGATAAACAATGGGATTGTAACATTAAGCCCTTACCACTTTGGTAACTTTTGAATCGTAAGTCCCATTAAATCATAACATCAAATGAAACTTTAAATATCATGAATAAAAGGAGATTCATTATATAACATTTCAAAGGGGTTGTATATACACCACATACTAAAATATAGGTGTATAACATAACATATGTATCAAAGAAGCTAAATTGAGACAAAAATCACTTACCAATTTGCAAATATTTTGAATAGTATGCCCCAATAAAGCATAAAATAAAATGTAAGTATCATAAAAATAAGGATATTTATGATATAAAATGTCAAAGGGGAAGTATATATACCACAGAAAAGAAGCATATTCTAAATATGACATATGTCTCCCAAAAATAAAAGCGAGACTAAAAATCTCTTACCTTAAGTCTTGACTTCCTTCGTACATGTTCGAATCCCCTGTATAATAAATATCAGTTAATTATAAATCTATAAATAACCATACTTATATATTTTATACCATATATTATTTACTAATGAACTTTTATTACATGTTTACTAATAATTTCTTGTTAAAATCACATTTTGGGTAATAACCGCTTTGTTTTTGTGAATGAATTGAATTGGTACTTTCAGTCCTCTTACATTGATCATGGTTCCATCATATCCAGAATGTTATCCATGATATAAATATCATATATATCTAATATATATGTATTTAGAGTAATCCAACAAATTTAGAGATAGAAAATGAAATACACCGTTTATGGAGACGACAGGCCGTACGTACACATGAACATTCTTTCTATTTTCTTGATGGATGAAACAAAATAAAGTTAAATAATGTAATACCTTTTTAGAAACATTTTTATGTAATATATATCACATATATTCATTAATTTTACCCTTATTACCTTCCATATAATGCTTATGTGAAAAAAGAATCACATAGTTTCGTGATACGGTAATCCGTCGTACACATGAGCGACGTTATCGTATTCTCACATAATGGAAAGTAAGAAGGTATATGTGATATTATAATTTTAAAAGTATATTAATATCCTAAATATCATATATAAACATTAAATACATCATTATTTTTAGCCGTTTGAGGCAGTGATGGTAAAAAAATCACATCAGTTCATGAGGTGGTGGTCCACCTTACACACGATTGATAGTATTGTTTCCCATTTGATGAAAGAGGAGATTGATAAAGGTTATTCCATCTATATAATAACATCTTAGTATGTGATAGATATTTATGTTATTATATTGGAACTATTAAGACATGAATGAAGGTGATTAGAGGAGTAAAAAGAAATAGTTTAGTGAAGACAATTACCTTCGCTTAGAACAATCTCTTTTGGATATCTTATTAAGGACCCTAGGTTTAGTCTTTTGGGTAGACCGAAAGCTCTAAAATATAGATAAGGATGTTGGGGATGGATTTTTGCAGGGTATAGTCAATCCTAATGACAAATCACTACTAGAAAAATGGCTATTTGCAACGGGCGGATTCCCCCGTCGCAAATAACCATTATTTGCAACGGGAAATTACCGCCTTTCGCAAAAGGTTTGGTGCAAAATACACACCAAACTGCGGGTAAGGGTATTTGCGACAGGTTCCTATTCCTGCCGCGAATAACCGGCGGCGTTTTTTAGAATTTTCTATGAGATACTTGCCTCATCACAAATACTTTGTCAGTAGGTACTATTTGCGACGAGACCCGTCACAAATAACTTTTTAATGGCCCACTGTAATTAATGCAGGCAGAGTCATTTGTGATGGGCCCCACACAAATACCACTATTTGTGATGGGTAACATGTCGCTAATACCCCCATTGAAAATAATCTAACCTATATATATACCCCCATATTTTTTTCTTCTCATTTCACTCTTTACTCAACTTCTCTCTCAATCTCTACTGAAAAATTTTCTTTTAAAATTTTTCATAGTTTAAACTTTTAAATCCGAGCATTATTTGTGACTTTAATACTCCGAAAGTTTCAGTTTCAAGGTATTTATCTATTTTTTTTTTATTTTTTAGTCAATTTATTTTATTTTAAATTATTAACAATTTTTGTTAATTAGATGCAAATTAATTAAATTAGAATTAGATATTTGTTTTCAATATTTATTTTTATGAATAGTTATATCTAAGTGTTAATTAGCAATAAATTGTAATAATTAATAATAAATTTAAATATATTTAAATAATTAGTAATAACTAGTAATAAATTGTATTAATTAGTAATAATTAGAAAAAATTAGAAAAAATTAGTAATAATTAGAAATAATTAGAAATAATTTGTAATAATTAGAAATAATTTGTAATGATTATAATTTTTTTTAATAATTAGAAAAAATTTGTAATAATTAGAAATAATAAGAAAAAATTATAAAAAATTCATAATAATTATAAATAATTATGAATAATTATAAATAATTATGAATAATTTATAACAAATTGTAATAATTAGTAATAATTATGATTATTTAGTAGTAATTAGGATTAATTAGTAATAATTAGGAGTAATTAGTAATAACTAGTAATAATTAGTAATAAATAGTAATAAATAGAAATAAATAGCAATATTTAGTAATAAAAAGTAATAAATTGTAAAAAATAGTAATACATAGTAATAAATAGTAATAATTAGTTATAATTAGTAATAAATTTTAATAATTAGTAATAAATAGTAATAAATAGTAATAAATAGTAATAAATAATAATAAATAGTAATAAATTACATTTGAGGAGTCATGTGAGGTCACGACATCTTAGGCACATATTGAGAGTTAGGCCGAGACCGATGGTCAAACCAGTGCCCCCTGATTTGATGAGATAACATAGATGTAGGCGACCTAGTATGGCTTCGAGAAAGGCCGAGTTGTTGGTATCGGCTCTCGAGTGACCCCTGGGGGTTTTTATGGAACCTCCGCGATGTCGGCATCCAGCTCGAGAGGAGCTTTCAGAGAGTCATCATCATCTCATGCACAGTATCAGGAGAAGCTGCAAGCTCAAAGTGAGCTTATAGAGATTATGCGTAGGGAGCAGGAGGAGAAGCATTAGTGGTAGCAACAGCCGCAGGAAGAGTTCCTCCGACAACAACAACAACAACAATAGCAGATGTAGGATGAGATGCGTCGATGAAGGTAGGAGGTGGAGTAAGAGATGGAGTACATGCGATGTCTGACTCACAGTTTAGGGATGAAGTTTCCTCTACCATCTACTCCGTCTCCTACAGACGACCCTCCCCCTTAGTGATGTATTTTTATTTTATGATGAAACAAATGAATGTATTGTTTTGTAATATTAACTATTTAAAGTTTTAAATAGTGTGTGTTTTATATTGTCTTAAAAATTACAGTTTTTATTATTTATTTAATTTTATATTGAATTTATTATTTTTTTAATTAATATATAATTATATTTTTGTGAATACTTAGGTTTTTATTATATTGTTAATATTATTATTTCATTAATATTAATAATCATATTATTATATTAATTAATTATTTTGTAATTAAGTTTATTTTATGAATATTAATATTATTATTTTATTTAAATTCATATTATATTATATTTATTATTTTATAAATAATTTTATTCTATTAATATTAATATTATGATTTTATTTATATTAATAATATATTATTATTAATATTATTTTATTTTTTAATTTATTTTTTTAATTTTTTTAACTATTTGTGATGGGCCATCGCAAAAGGTATTTTTTTATTTCAAGGAGTAATTGTGATGGTCCATCGCAATTAGTAATTGCGATGACCCATCGCAAAAGAGTAAAAACCGAGAAACTATTTGCGATGGTTTGTTATTCCGTTCCAAATAGTTTCTTAAAAAAATCACCCATTGTTTTTTGCGACGGGGATACTGCCTGTCACAAATAACAAGTGTGTGTGAAAGACCGTCGCAAAAAGTAATATTTACGACAGACCATGGAAAAATGTAATATTTGTAATGCTGTTTTCCTCAACAGGTCATTTGCAATGGGACCTCGTCACAATAAGCCCTTTTTTAGTAGTGTATGGTGTGTGAAGAAGTGACATTTTTAGTAAATTCCTATTATTATTCAATAATAGAAAGTCACTCTTACCCAAGTGCCTCCAAAATTGATAATTAAAGGAGTAAAAGGAAGATATCGTTAAGCCACACCTCCACCACACTAAAAACACATGTTTTAAAAAAAAATTCCTTAACTTCTACGTTTCCTTAATTTTACTATTTTAGTTTTCACTGTAGTAACTAGAATTTTTACCTAGGTAATTTATCATTTATAACCTGAAATAAATTAGCCTAATTAGAAAATTTATACCCACTAGTCTTTTGGAAAGATAAAAAACTATAGGAATTAGGAAAGGAATCTAGGAAGGTATTGTTCCATGATTGTATGAGATATAATGATCAAAAGGTCTAAGAAAAAGAGGAGAAGAGGTGCCCTTTTATAAGAGAGAGGAGGGACACTCTTGGAATTACTTAAAGTATTAAATTAATATCAATTTATTTTCATTTATAAAGCGATTTAAATTGATATATTTCAAATATCGTATGAGAATGAGTTGAAATAATCTCATACAATAAAATTTGGACATGTTTAGGTGATTTTTTTACCCTTATCTTGTTATTTTAACTCCTCATTAATCCTTTTGAAAATTACCTCAATATCAAAGTTTCTTACTCTTTAAGGGTCAATAATGTTACCATAAAAAGACAAGAAACCCATAAATTAACTATGACTGATATTTTAAACTGTATCTCATTCCATTATCGAAATATATGATTTTTATTAATTTTAAATCATTAATAAAATCTTTTTATTTTAAAATTACATTAATGTCATTTTTGGAACGATTCATTTACTTTGACTTTAAAGTCAACATCATAGTTATAAAATTCAAATATAAACCTTTCAAACATCCCTAATATGTTATATTTATCTAAAATTTTGTGAAATATAAAAATTCATCAAAATTGTATTACTTTTAATATATTTGAAACCATTTATTTCATTTTTTTATCCCTTGAACAAATATTGTGTTGGTGTTGCATACAAATTTAAGGTAATTATTTCATTAGTAAAAATTAAAAATAAATTACCATGATAAAAAAATAATTAATATTTCAAATGAACATTTATAATAAGACTTACCTACTTTTTATCCTTATGAAAAAATATTAGATATATAAAAGTCAAGAGAGTGAAATTTTGTATATATCCATTTCTTAAAATAGTATAAAGGTAAAAATTAAAGAAAAATGAAACATATTTTCCATAATTTTATACTTTGATGAGAATGGTTAAAATACACTTATCTAATAGGATAAAGGACAGTGTTAGAGAAATTTTAAATCCTTATCCCAAAATTATAACCCTTTTTTACCCATTTTATCCTTACCGAGGTGAAAAATATTTACCAAGGTTTCTATTCATAATGAAAAAAATAAAAGGGTTCTATTTACCAAATTTGAACCTTCTGATTCCAAATATGGGATATATTTTCAAGATTCAATTTCTATAAGTGGAAAAAATTTATTTTATAATATGCGCAAAAAATGCAACAAAACTGTTTTTAGAAAAATTTATATTTGAACATAAAAATAGATTTATTATTATTACATGACTATTAAAAATATTTATATGAATATTAAATTTTTTTTATTGAATATATTATCTTCTCATTTGATTAAAATAATTCATCAATAGATATTAATCCAATTTATTTAAATAAAAATACATTGTGCGCATAAAAACTTTTCTTTTTCAGAAAAAACATCTCTATTTACCTTTAAATACTTTTATTCTCATTTATAACCATTTATTAACCAATGAATATATTTTATACATATTTATATAATATTTTTTTCCATAATATATTAATCCAAATTCATACTCACTAATCCAACATTTATATGATAACTGTCACATAATAATATTTCAAAAGTATAATGTAGTTCATTTAAACTCAGTGTTGCGTGTAAAACATTATATCAAAAAAATAAAAATTATTTATAGATAACTTTATCATAAAATCTTATGGTGTTAAAAAGAAAAGGACAATCAGTCGTTAGTCTAGGAACTTGGGGCACTGCATGCTTACGTGGTAAAGCATATGAGATTTCAAAATTTGTGGTTTACATTACTAACTAGTCAACAGAATAATATAGGCAAAAGAATTTGGGAAAATAGATCTGTATCCTCAGGATAAGGATTATTTATGAGGGATAGGCATTGGGTCCCAATATTGAACTCATCCATTGTTAGTGGATTGCTCGATCGACTCTCGTGGAAAGAGTGGGTCATTTCATACTGTATGGTGGCAACCCATAGTAGGGTTTGGGAGGTGGGATATGGGAATACACTTCACTTTTAGCTTGGATTATGGATTAATGTCATTCATTCATAATACAACGCATGGTATATTAGTGCCACTATCTTTTCAACCAAGCACGATGATCAATTATATGTATCAATGGTTCCTCTCACACTAGGTGGAATTACTATCATGATGCCATCATCAGTAGGATAAAACTACCCTGTCTCATGAAAATCTAAATATAGCCCTATCACGATCATGTCATGACATCGATCCTAAGTAGGGAGGCCTAGGGCAGAAGCTACTCAACCTTTCATCCACCACCACAAATGATGGTCGATCAACTTATAATATGTATGTTGAATCATTTTCAATTTATGTCATTTCATCTTTCCCACACTACATTCAACAAGAAAATCCCCAAGCCCACACCGCATCGTACCACTTGGATGGGGCATTGTCTATCTTGGCGATTTTAATACTTCTCTTTACTCAACATCTCTAGAGCGTTACAGGTTTAGTTTTCTTAAAAGATTCATCATAGTGGATTCTTATGCATCAACACATTGTCTATTTCATACTCCTTGGATTATCCTAGTCCAAGTGGAATTAGGAAAAATGATTGTGTACTTTATGAATTCTTGATTCATATTTTTCAAGACATACACAATGAGTGTGGATTAATAAACCATTTATCATTATGGTAAAGGTGAGGTAAAGTGTGATAACCTTCATATCATCATTAAATAAAGAAATTATGTGTGACCCTATTTACTAATAGGTAAAGATCATCTATGGAAATGAGAGTTTGAGGAAAATGTTTTTATATTGGAAAAGTTTCATACATCGATTCACTCCCCCCACTTAGAGTATCACACACTAAAGACCCTAGTAGGGCCTAACAATTGGTATCATCACATGTGTTCCTTTTATTGGATTTGTTTTAGTCTAAAATGATGTGATTATTTTTTTGTGTTAAATTTCATTTTATCCGTAAATTATTTTGGTTACATGGAAAAGGGTAAAAATATTAGGAAGGAGAATAAATAAAAGGGTATTTCATATACTTAAATATTTTTTAGAAAAAATGTGATTCAGATGGAAGAATCCAGCAACTGTTGAAGGTAATTTATGGTTGAATCTGATTGTGAATCTATTAATTCGCTCAATGATACTATGAGATTAATTGAAGAGCATAATTTTCCCAGTGAATTTGAATCCAATGATGATGAGGAGATTCGAATCAACCCAACATGGTAATCCATCCACTTATTGGAGGAGATAAGTCAAAAGATTCAAGTAAAAAATGTGAAATTGATAGAGGAAAAAAATTCTCAACAAATTCATGTAAAAGTGCTAAAAACTCGAGTTGATAAATTAAAAATCCCTAACTAGAGACTTATTGAAGTATATTTCAATATAAGGTGAAATAAGGATTCCAAGATTGAGGAATTAGTGTATATGTCTTCTAGAATGGAAAATCTCAATGTTGATTCCAAAGAGAAGAGCCTTAGGTCAAAATAAGTTCAAAATATTAAATCCAAGAAGGGTGAATTGGATGTATTCAAGGTATAATTGGATGAGGATAACCAAATGTTAAATCAAGTGGATATTTCTACAAATGAATACATAATGAAAATGGGTGTAAAAACAAAATTCTGAATCGATTTACTCTGTGAAATTATAGATAAGATATAAAACCAAATGGCCATGAAGAAGGAACTGAAAACTAGAATATTCCTCTCAAAAATAAACTTGGTGAGAGGATAAAGTCTAGAAAGGAAGATTTCTCAAGGTTAGGAAATATGACTTCCAAATTGATAGAGAAGTATGATAAGTCAAGAATCATGAGGAGAGGATGAAAACCTCTAACGAAAAGAAGAAGATCCCTCTTATGGAAGTATTAACAAGTGGAGTTTGTGCCTGTGGAAATATGGAATCTATGATAAATTAGAAAATTTTCACTAAATATATAAGAGAAGAATATAAAAGGAAGGTTGATACCAAATTATACCATTATATAATAATCATGCACATTATAAGCATGTGTCTAAAATCCCATGGTCTCAAAGAAGAAAAGAAATCTTCTACAACAACATCAAAATCAAGGAATGACTGTACAAGGTTTAACTTTTTTTGAGATGTTTGATTTGTTGTTACCCTGATCACATGGATAAAAAGTTTAGAAAGAGGTGAATTAAAGAATCAAAGGGATATATTTTGTTCCTATATAAAATTGGAAGAGAAAATACACCAGAATAAGTTATGTTAAGATGGAAAATAGATTCACTAAATTAGACAAAAGCAATACTTGAGCTTAATGAAGGGAGAAACAAGCACTGAAATTAGTTTACTCGTAGTAGCCCTTTTTTTAAAGAATTAAATAAAATATGGATGAAGATAGAAATAATATGGTTTAGATGCATGAAATATGGAAGTTCATGTAAATAAAGAACCACCAATGATGAAAAAGACAGAGGGGGTCTCATGAGTGTTAATGAAGACAAACTTGAATCATGCCTAAGTACTCTCACAAAAACTACTATAAGGAAAGAGATTGAGACTAGTGTTAAATCTATTCTACGATGAATAAACCATGTATAAAAATGAAATAGTTATTCCCCAAAGGAATAAACATGCACAAGTGGGATTAGTTTCACAATGGAGGTGAAGTCCAAGCTAAGAAATGAGAAGTTAAAAGTAAAAATCCAAAATTAAGTTTGTATAAATGGTACCACTCAATGACGAATGACTAGAAATTCTTGGAGGAAAATGGGAAGTAAAGGTTTGGTCAACCAAGACCAACCACATTCCTCAACTAGAGTAAATTAAAAGGATCCCTCTCCCTATATAATTAAATTCTATTACTATTATTTGAGTTTTATGGGTTTTGGGAACGGATTGTCACTTCTAGAAAAGGAAAAGACATTACTGTTTGGTCTCAATCTATGCTATGAGAGGGGTATCCCACTAGCTTGTATTGAAGTTGATGCTACTATCATTTTAAAGTTTTTTAATAACCTAGAGATAACCTACTGGTTAGTCACATACCATCCAACGCTGTGAAGTTGGAGGCTGATATTTTTTCTCACACATGCAGTGAAGAAAATAGATTGGAGGATTCATTTGCTTCATATAGGTAGTAAACCAGTGATGTTAATGTATTCCTCTCTCTTGGGAGTCTTCCTTTACCTTGAAATAGGATTTCAAGTGTTGATGCATTGAGTCATCATATCTTTCATGATCTTCTTTTCTTTCTAGGCCTTCATGTATGGCATTCTATTTATTATTTGACAATTTTTTTTTATTTCTTAAAAAATCTACAACTAAGAGAATGAAATAGATATTTTATGGGATAAAGTAATACTAATATTATCATGTCATTAATAATATCAATATTTTTGAATGTTTCTAATATTTTTTTATTAATGATAAATAATAAATATGTGTTTGAAAAATACTAATAAGATGTTATGCATGAAAAAATTAAAATTTGATATCATATAAAAATATCATGTGTTGATATATAAATTTTGTAGTGACATGTTGATAATATTTAATATTTAATATTTAATAATGAATTATAATTATTTTACATATGTTTTAAATATTACATTATTATAAATATGAAATATATTTCTATATGATTTTTTGATGTTTAAATAATTTCTTTAATATTATAATTTTTGAGTTTTATTTATTTTCAATTGTTATGAATATGTAAATATTATAAAATGTTTTTCCTTTTCTTTATATTTTATATAAGAGCTCTGTTCTTTGAAAAACACCCTAGAATAGTTCTCAATTTTATTTTTTCCTCATTTATGGATGAGGGTAAAATACCACAGTTGTGTTTAAGATTACAAGGCCATAAGAGAGTTTTCCACATTTTTAGAGCTTCCCAAAAGAGAGTAAAATAAAAAATCTAAGAAATAAATCATATAAGGGAATAACTGACTAAAAACATTAACAAGTATGGTATAAAATACATCATGAAATAAAAATATAGAAACCAACTACACTCTGATACCAAACTTGGGTATCTCGAAGCAATTTTCCAACCTTCATAACATACAACACCAATAAAAAGATAGCTATTTAAAAATCATCTCGAAGTCGAGTGGATTTTCATAGAAAGGTTGAGATGCATCTGGATAAGGTGGGGGGGGGGATAAAGACACCACACTCTACTAGGACTATATCAATGAATAAAAATAGGTAGGGAGACTGAACTTGCTTCAGGATGATGGTTCATACACTAGTGATGTTGATGTGGCTGGTAATATGGTGGTGGACAATTTCAAATCTTTTATATCATAATAAACAACCATCATAAGAGGAAATTGAATGTTCTGGGTGTAGTGAAAGCATACGATGGGTCGTTCGCAACTTTTATTTTTTTATGATTGATAATTAGTCCAAGATCTACATGATGATAAATGATGTGATCAAAAAAATTAAATCAAAGAAAATAGACAACAGACAAAACACTGAAACTAGAGAGAGGATCATCACATATTATTTATAATTAATTTAATCAATTAAAGAATTAACTCGTGTGAATTATTTTTTCATTGATATATAAGAAAATATATTTACATTGTACGGTTATTTTGATGTATAAATCAAGAGAATATTAGCTCTAGTGGTGATCCCCACATGTTCCACAAATCTTCAAACGTCACCATATGAATATTCAGGTGCTAGCGCAAAAAATCCTATCAGTTGCGCAATTCGATTTTGATCTCCATAAGAATCACTTCCAAAGTGTTCTCATTGATCTCTCTAGACTTGAAAGTGGGATTTGGATAATGATCTCCCTCCATTATTGGGAGAATTATTCGAGAGAGATCTCTCTATGGATTGATATGATTATCTCCAACTATCATTGTACACAACACAAAATTAATTGGCTCTCTTAGAAAAATAATATAATTGAGTTTAAATACAAATAGGGTTTAGGAATAAATATTTGCATGAGTTCCCTTTAATATTTATTTAATATTTTTCAGAACCCCATGTCTAAAATAATAATAATAATAATATTTCCATGGAATGTGCTTAACTTGAGAATTAAATTAAATATCATTTAATAAAATAGTATTCAATATACATTATTTCTCATCGGACATAAAAACTAGGTCCTCTTTTCCTGCACAATATTTATCAGGCCTTGAATAATGACTATTTAATTAATAAATAAATATCACTAAATTATTCATCAATAAATAAATAAATATTATATTCATTAAATAGAAAATAAATATTTATTAAATATTCCACTCACATTATATTCTCTCAAATAATTAGTGGTGGAATATATGTGATCTAGTAGACATGAATAATTATTAAAACACTTGTGGGAATAATATTTATTCATGTTTTTAAATAATAAATAATATATATTATTTAACTGAGATTCTGGATACACTTATTGTGCGACCCTCTAGGCCTTTTTCTTAGTGGCATTAGGCGAAGTAGCCTAAAGTCCAAGGTTAACATCAAGCAACATGGAAAGACACCCATAGAGAAATAAGTTAATACGATGACAACATAATACCTAATATGGATGCTTACTATATAATATAATACCTTTATTAAGATATCTCTAATCAACCAGGTTTCATGCTTGTGCGATTAACCCAAGTGCTCAAAGTCACTTTGTTTGACTTTTTAGAAACCAAACTTTCCCATTGAACACGATGGTCATGAATTTATTTAGTATACATCATTTTCATCAAAGGGCCTGAGATATCAACTTTCATTAAATAACATAAGGGAGAAATACTTTCTCGCATTATTTATTAATGAAATATTACTCGTGATTCACCCAATGTATCATACCTCGCCACGAACATATTTCATCATAGTTTTCATCAACCCATAAAAGTACACGACTCATAATACTAATTAATAATAATATTAAATTCAAAGGATCAATACACACATCTGTAGATACGAACATCCAATGACACATAAAAATGTGGATTTCCTACTAGCGAGTTTCATTTTTATAATATCCTACACTAGATATTACTAAGGGAATGCACCATGATAAGGTGCCTCAAATTTCTTTGAGTCTCCATCGTTGATAGACTGTATCATTTGTGTCCCTCAAATGACATCATCCGTATATAGAACATATATTTAATAATAGTGTCGTAGCACTTTTGGGTTCTCATCATAGTGGGAAACTCATATGATCTTTTACTGTGATAACTACTCTTAAGATTGTTGAGTCAATAAGGATATCTTATGACTTCTCCATTCCTTATGGTTTTATGTTTTGAAAATCAAAAACACTTTTTCTTAAGTTCTGAAATTTTTTATGTTCTGTATTTTTCTTAAGATTCGGAATTGTCATCCCGTTATGCGTACAGATATATCATTACATTTTTTCATTTTGTTATACTTACAAATCTGTCATTACAATTTATGATTCAATTTTTATTATTCCGATTCTAGTGTATATATGATTTAGTTTTTATGATTCTGAATCCGGTGTATATGTGATTCAGTTTTTATGATTCTGATTCCGGTGTATATATGATTTAGTTTTTATGATTCCGATTCCGGTGTACATGTGATCTAGTTTTTATGATTCCGAATGCAGTGTATATGTGATTCAGTTTTTATGATTCCGAATCTGGTGTATATGTGATTCAGTTTTTATGATTCTGATTCTGGTGTATAAGTGATTCTGATTTTATGATTTCGATTCCAGAACAAATGAGATACCTATTTCACAATCCAATTTACTTTTCCTTATGATATTGGTTTCTTGATTTCTTAAGATTACATTTTCTTGATAATGTTAGAGTTTTTTAAATATATCATTCCAATGATATCAAATTCTATGTTTTCAAATACTTAACATTTATCTTTAACTTAACATCATTTCTATTACTTAAAACGATGTCGTACAATCTATTAAAAACTAACTGTTGTATGTTTGACATGTGTCCATGTCCCTCCGAAATTTTAGGAAAAATATAACCGTGGGAGGGGAGCCGACCATTGGGAAGTTTTGCCTATAAATACAAGCCCATTTAAACAAGAAAAATACTTCAACTTCGACAACTAACTTTGACAGAATAAAGCTGTGAAGTGATTTCTAGATAGAGAGGCTCTTACAAATCTCAGTGCATCATGAGGATGTCGTGAACAACTTGTTCGGGTGTGAAGAAATTGTTCAGACTAGATTTGTGCAGGCTCCGATCGTGCTGATTGTGGGCTTCCAGGTTTGGAAGACAGAGGTTCTGATTTCCTTCTAAATCGAGGGATTGCGGGGATAGTAGGATAGATACCGATCTTTGGATTGAGGGCTTACCTGGGTTTGGGTAAGACAAAATTTCTTGAAAGTATAAATCAAGGAACCTTTATCCAAGGTTGTTAGATACCCTTCTCTTTGGGTTAAAAGAATCTTATTGTTACTTATTTACTATTATAAGTTGTTTTAATTCTGTTGTTGTATGTTAACTTTGTTAAAGATAGAAAGTATAACCTTCTTATACTTTGTAATTCCATTACTCTGATTATATTACAGTTTCTATACGCTTTAAGGTAGAATCATTCTTTTAATAAAATAGAAAAGGTTTCTTTAAGAGGTCTTGTGAATGTTTGTTTAATCTTGTTAAACTTAACTTTAAAGGTTACAAAGAAATTTTTAAAGTATACAATTCACCCCCTCTTGTATTTGAGCATCTCATTTTTACATATTCAATCCTACAATTGGTATTAGAGGAGGTATCTAAAATACTTATATCCACATATATGTTTTCTTTCTCAATTTTTATTTTTATTAAGTTCTTTATAATTGTTTTTTTAAATTTTAATACTAATAAGTTTTGTGGAAATAAATATCTTTTAAGTATGGCAGACATTCATATTGGATCAATAGATAATCTCAATCCTACTAGACCACTGATCTTCGATGGAAATGACTATGAGTACTGGAGAGATAGAATGAGGACCTTTGTGATAAACACAGGTGTAGAAAAACTACATTATGTTAACTGGAGATTATAAGATTCCTGATAAGGAACATAGAACCTTTACTAATCTAGAAAAGGTGGAATACCAGATGAACTTTAAGGTACATAATACTTTGCTATGTTCCATGACTAGAAATATAAATATATCCAAATTTCATCCTGTGAAGCTACAAATAGTATTTGGAAGAATCTTGAAGTAACTCACTTTGGAACTTCCAAAGTTATTGAAATTAGAAGAGCTATGCTCAAAGCTGGGTATCATGGTTTCTAATTTCCTTATGGAGAACTCGTATGTAAGGTACAAAAAATATTTATGACTATCTTCAACAGCTTATAATCCATAGGTGAGAAAGGTTTAGATGATGACGCTCTTGTAGAAAAGATTATTGACATCATGCCTAATACATGGGAATCAAAGAGGACTCCTATATATGAGAATAGTAAAGTTACTCAGATTTCTCTTGATGAACTGTTTATAACTCTTCTTCAACATGAAACCAGAATGAAGAGAGATGCTAATAATATAAAGAAGAAGAATATAAATAGAGGTGTTTCTTTTACAACTACTTCAAATCATATAAAATCCAAGACTCCTGAAATAACTACAAGATCAAAATTTAATAAGGTCAGTATTAAATCTAAATCTAGTGAAAGTGAAGCTTCAGAAAATGATTTAGAAAATCTTTCTTAGAGGATGAACAAGATTTCTGGGCAGAAGAACATTCAATATAGATACAAGAATAAAGATGGAAAAGATAAGAAATATGGAAAAGTAACATGCTATGAATGTAGAAGAACTGGTCATATTAGACCTAATTGTCCCTTACTTAAGAAAAGAGACAAGAAGGACAGGAATTATAAGAGAAACAATAAGAAGTTCTACAAATCAAAGCATAAGAAAGTCTTGAAATCCAATGACACTTGGAGTGCCAGTGTTAGAGATTCTTCTGATTATTCTTCAGAATATGAATCTTCTGTGAAAAAGAATATTGGTCTAATAGCCAGAGCTCCATTTCAAAATCATTTTCTTATGGCTAACAAAAATGAAGGAAGTACCAACAACCTATGATACATGAATAGTGAATGTTCCCGACACATGAATGATAACAAAGACTATTTCAAGAATTTTTTTTTAAAAAAAGGTGGAAAGGAAAATTTTGGTGATAACTCTCAAGGAGAAATTGTCGGTATAAGTAACATTATTATTCTTAGTAAAGTTGTTATTTCAAATGTTCTTTTTGTAAAAGGCCTTAGGAATAACCTCATAAGCACAAGCCAATTATGTGATGAAGGTTACCTTGTGAATTTTAGAAATGATAAATGTGTAGTTCACAATTCCAAGGATGAGTTTATTTTCTCTACCCTTCGGCTTGATAATGTGCACATCTTAAACATAGAAGACCTTAAAAGTCAAGATCTACCTTGTCTTAGTGCATTTGAAGATCAATCATGGATTTGAAAAAGGAGAGTAGGACAATATAACTTAATGAATCTTAGTAAGACTTCTAAGAAAGAACTTGTTCAGGATCTACCAGAACATAAGTTTGATTCTTCGAAAGTCTGTGATCCTTATCAATATGGAAAGCAACATAAATCAATATTTAAATCTATAAGTGAGGTTACAACTTTTAATTCATTACAGTTAGTGCACATGGATTTATTTGGTCCAACAAAAACAGGAAGTATTGGAGGAAAATACTATGTGTTTGTCCTAGTTGATGACTACACTAGATTTACTTGGGTCTATTTTCTCGCAAAAAAATCTAAATATTTTTATTATTTCAAAATACTTAGAGCTCAAGTTAAAAATGAGTAAAACCTACCATTGATAACTATTCATAGTGATCATGGTGGAGAAATTGAAAATTCTGAATTTGAAACTTTTTGTAGCAAAAAAGGTATTACTGACAACTTATCAGCTCCAAGAACTCCTCAAAAAAATGGTTTTGTTGAAAGAAGAAGTCAAATTCTTCAAGAGATGACAAGAACATTGTTGAGTGAATATTCTATAGCTAAACATTTCTGGGCTGAAGCCGTAAGTACTGCTTGTTATACTATAAATCAAGTTTTAATAAGACTGTTTCTTAATAAAACGCCTTATGAGTTGTGAACTGGCTGAAAACTAAAAGGTTCTTACTTCAAAGTTTTTGGTTGAAAAGTATTTATCTTGAATACCAATGATAACTTACATAAATTTTCACCCAAATCCGATGAAGGAATTTTCTTAGGTTACTCTTCTACTCTAAGGCATATAGAGTTTTTAATAAAAAAACTTGCACTGTAGAAGAAATAGTACATGTTAATTTTGATAAAATGATCATTTCATTTTCAAACAACCTGAATATTTTCCTGATATATTTTCTAAAACTGATCACCAACCTTTGATAGAAGATCTTTTAGTCAAGGGTAATATTCAAGAAAATGTTTCTGAGACGTTTACACCTGAAGATTTTCTACCCTATGTTGATGAAGAGATTTTTCAAAATCCAAGTTAGTTGTTACTTAGGAATCATCCCAGTGACAATATCATTAGAAATGTGAATCAACCAGTAATAACTAGAAGTTATTTAATTAATAAATTTGAACATGTTGCATTTCTTTTTCAATTTGAACCAAAGACTCCTGAAAAATCCTTGGGTGATGAAGATTGTATAAAGGCTATTCAAGATGAACTCAATGAATTTGTAAGAAACCAAGTTTTGACCTTGGTTGAGAAACCTAAGGAAACTTCTGTTATTGGAGTAAAATGGGTTTTTAGAAACAAATGCGATGAAAATGGAGTTACTATTAGAAATAAAGAAAGATGAGTTGCAAAAGGCTATAACAAACAAGAAGGCATAGAATATGAAGAAACCTATGCTCCTGTAGCAAGACTTGAATCTATTCATATTCTTTTATCCTTTACAGCATTATTTAATTTTAAACTATATCAAATGGATGGTAAGTGTTCTTTTCTAAATAGTTATGTACAAGAGGAAGTCTATGTAGATCAACCCCCTGGCTTTGAAGATACAAAATATCCTAATCATGTTTATAAACTTACAAAAGATTTATATGGACTTAAAAAAACCTCTAGAGATTGGTATGATATACTTTCATAATTTTTTCTTCAAAATAACTATGTTAAGAGAACTGCTGATCCAACCATTTTTATTAAGAAAAATAATAAATATGTTTTCATTGTTCAAATTTATGTTGATGACATCATATTCGGATCAACTCAGCAATCCTTAACTAATTCCTTTTCGAATATTATGAAATATGAGTTTGATATGAGTATAATGGGTGAGTTAAAAAAATTTCTTGGTTTTCAAATTTCACAAAAACTAGAGGGAACTTACATATCTCAACATAATTATATCAAAGAACTTCTAAAGAAGTTATGGTATGAAAACACTAAGAGTATATGTACTCCTATTGGAACCTATAATACTCTTGATATTGATGAATTAGGGAAACCTGTAGATCAAACATTTTATAGAGGCATGATAGGAAGTTTACTTTACTTAACAGCTAGTCGACCTAACTTAATGTTCTCAGTATTCTTATGTATAAGATTTCAAGAAAATCCTAGAGAATCCCATTTAAAATCTGTAAAAATAATTTTTCGGTATTTAAAGGGAACTTTAGATTTGGGACTATTTTATTCCTCCAGAAATGATTTTGAACATAAAAGTTTTTCAGATGCTGAATTTTATGGTTGTAAAATGGATCGAAAAAGTACATCTGGAACATGTTATTTCTTAAAAGATTCATTATTTTCTTGGTCTTGTAAGAAACAACATTCTTTAGAACTTTCCACTTCTGAAGTTGAATATGTAGTAGCTGGAAGTTGTTGTGCTCAAGTGTTGTGGATGCAACACACACTCACAGACTATGGTATGAGTTTTACTAAGACTCAAATTATGTGTGATAACACAATTTCCATTTCCCTAAGTAAAAACCCTGCACATCACTCTCGTGTAAAAAAAATAGATATTAGACATCACTTTATTAGGGATCACACACTTAAAGAAGATATTATTCTTAAATTCATCAGAATACAAGAGAAAATTTTATATATTTTTACAAAACCTCTACCTTACGATAGATTTGAATACATTAAACAGAAGCTAGGAATGATTTCTATAAGGTAGTCATTCATATCTACTTCTTGTTTAAATCATTTTCTAACATTAAACTACTCTTTATTTCAGGTGGAGTACCTATATTTGTTTATTTTCATTCTTTAAACTCTTTTTCTTTCCTTAGGAAATTTTTCTTTATTGAAAATTTCAGATTTGAAACTTCAAAGAAAAATTCTCATAATACCGATAAATATCTCAGAGTACTCCAAAAGGTAATCTTTCTTACTCTTTATTTTCTTTATCTTAAGTTTTAGTTCTTGTTATTTCAAAATTTCTTAAATTCTAGTTTACCTTACTTCAAAAGACCAGAATTCATATTTTCTATATCTATTCTCAACCGTAAGATCAAATTAGGTTTTTATCATCCATTTGATTATCTTATGGAAGTTGAAAAGTCATATCTATGTCTATATAAGGGGTGCCTCATTTTCAAGTATCACACCATCCTTACTGATCTCAGTGCCAAAGTTCTGTTGCCATCAAATCTTTCATTCTGATTCTTTTGTCTCTATCATCCCGAATAACTCCAAAATCCTCAGCAGACCAGATGCCGGTTAGCAAGGAGATTAAGTACTGGTCAATATTTAGGGAATGGTTAGTGTGCCCTAAGTTCTTTGAAAAATATGACTCCCTTATTTCTAAGGTGATAAGATCTAATGGATGGGAAAGTGTCTGTGTGGCTAAGGATAAATATCAGGATCCAGTTTGTCCTGACCTCCTTATTAAATTCTATGAATCTGTTAATTTCTTTCAAAAGAATGGTAAAGATATGTTTAAGTTCAAATTCCATGATAAATCATATACAGTCTCCTACAAAAAGGCATCAAATGTTCTTAACATACCGTTTGAAGGGGAGACTATTATTTGTTCTCAAAAACTTCCTGAGAATTAAGGCTCTTTTGAAAAAGTCAAGGCTTCAAATTTTCTTTTTCTTTAGTATGTTAAGAATCTGAAGATTACAAATCATTCAATGAACCACAAGATGGTGGATCTCTGAATGCAAGGATTTCTTATTCCAAGAAAGGGAGATAATGATTCTCTAAAGATATGTGATATCTTTCTGCTAGAATTTCTTGTCAACATAAGGAATATAAACTTGGTGAAGTGCATCTTTATCCCCATCCAAGCAATAAAAAGTGGAACCATCAGATCTTAGATCCTTATGTATCCAACTACTATTTCTAGGATAATTGTTATGTGTTTTCAAGAGCTGAATGTTCCATGCCGATTAGTCTCAAATCCTTTCAAGAGTTTGTTGCTTAGTGATGACACTCTAAGGAGGATGAAAGTATAGTTTATTACAGAATAGAAAATCTTTATAGAAATGGATGTCCAGAACAAGGGTGATGTTCCAAAATCTTCAAAGTCGGTTCCTAAGAGAAGGAAACTTGATGAACCGAGCTTTCCAGTACCAGTTCCTGCTATCCCGGTTTCAGCACCTCCTCCTGTAAAGAAACCAAAAGCTAATTCAGATGCAATAGTTACAAAGTGGAGATAAATAAAAGCCACTAGAAAGGAAGGAGATCTTTATTTTGGTCTAAATCTTGCAGAGGCTAAGGCTCTAAAAATAAATCAGGCTGAAAATCTTGAGAAAGAAAAGAAGGAGAAAAATTTAAAGAAGAAATATTTGGAAGAGCAAGTTTTTCAGTCTCTTCTAAAAGCTGTAAAAAAGAAATATTATGAAGTACCCAAATCTCAAGTTGTTCATAAGAAACTGGTGGCCGCTCCGGAAATACAGAATGCTAAGAAAGTCCTAGCTTTATCAAAACCAGTTCATGAAATGGAAGATCAGATAATCCAAGATGATGATGATGATGTTTTAAGGGAAGTGGGATATTATGTTGGAACTCCTTCGTGTTAAATTTCTAAATCTATTTTAGTAGAACAATTATAAGAAAAAGTTGAAGAAGAACTTGAGGAAGAAATAGAAGTTGAGGAAGAGGTTGAAGTTGAATATGAATAAGAAGTTGAATTTGAACTAGATGAAGAAGTAGATAAAGAACAAGTTGAATGAAAAGGTGAAGAAGAGGAAGAATTTCAATAAGAAGAGGTACAAGGAGGATATCAACATCATGAGTTTGAAAAAGAAGAAGATGAACAGGGAGATCTAAATGTTTTTCAAGTTTCAAATGAACAATCTCTAGTTCGAGACCCTGTTAAAGGAAAGAATGCTTTGGTTGCTTCATCTGATAAAGAAATTCCTCAGAAGTCCTATAAGAGAATAGAGAGACCAACTTTCTTAACTCCAAGAGGATTTGAGAAAGGAAAAGATTATTCAGGATTCGAGTCCTTTTCATCTGTCAAAAATGATTTTGTCAATCTATCTTTAAGAAATTTGGTCAGCACCATTCCATTTCTTGCAAACATAGATGCCCAGAGTCAAATGATGCAAGAGACCCTAAATCAAAAGACGGAATTGACCAATATTCTTATGGACATGGATGTCAAGAAATAAGCATACTTCAATAATATTTTGATTGATTACAAATCTCAGAAGGTGACTTGTAAGAAAGTATTTAACCATACCAAAACTATCAATGAAGATCTAAGATAGTTCGGTGACTTCATGGATTTAACAAAATGATCTTTTAATACTTTTGAAATTAAGTTCAATAAGGTCAAGACATCAATTTCTTAGAAAGCTAGTCAACTAAATTATGTTGCTCGATCTGTTAGTAGTGAGAAGGAAGTAAAAACCGAATTAGAGAGAAAGGTGGCTGCTCAAGAAGAAAGGATCTTGTATTTAGAAAAGAAGAATCAAGATTAGAAGATCCTGCTGAAAAAGATGGAAAAATACCATAAGGAAGTGAAGAAACTCAAAGCCTTGATAAAGAAGATGTTGTCAGAGTAGATGAAGAATGGATGAATTTTCTTTACATTTTGATGTTTTTGTTATAATATAAACCTTATTTCTAAAATTTTCTTAAGATGTTTCTTGCATATATTTCTTTTGTTTTTGAATGTATGCTTGCTTTACCTTATAGATACATCTTATACTTCTCCATTACTTTCCCTCTTTTTGAAAATCACAAAGGGGGAGAATTCATTTAAAGGAAGAATTTAATATCTGAGAAGGAGAATCTAGTAAGGGGGAGTATGGAAAGAAATGATAATGTCTAAGTGAGGGAGAGTCTTATTTTAATAAGAAATGTTTATCTAAGGGGGAGATATTTTCTTAAGAAAACCTAACTTCAAAGATCAAGAATACGATCCTTGGGAAACATAACCTAAGGGAGAGTTAATCGTATTCATCCAAAATATTATTCAAAAGGGGAGATAAGTTTTTTTCATAATTTTTTATCTAAGTCAATATATTCTTCCTTAGAAAATTTGTTTGTGATTTCCAAAAAGGGGGATATTTTTGAGTCAATAATGATATATTATGACTTATATATTCTTTATGGTTTTATGTTTTGAAAATCACAAAAACTTTTTCTTACGTTATGAATTTTTTTAAGTTCTATATTTTTCTTAAGATCCAGAATTTTCATTCTGTTATGCTTATAGATATATCATTATGTTTTGTCATTCTGTTGTACTTACAGATCTGTCATTACGATTTATGATTCAGTTTTTATGATTCTGATTTTGGTGTATATATGATTTAGTTTTTATGATATTGAATCTGGTGTATATGTGATTCAGTTTTTATGATTCTGATTCTGGTGAATATATGATATAGTTTTTGTGATACCGATTCTGGTGTATATGTGATTTAATTTTTATAATTCTGAATCTGATGTATATGTGATTTAGTTTTTATGATTCCTAATCTGGTGTATATGTGATTCAGCTTTAATGATTCCGATTCCGGTGTATAAGTGATTCTAATTTTATGATTCTGATTCTGGAACAAATGAGATACCTGTTTCACAATCTGATTCACTTTTCCTTATGATTCTGTTTTCTTGATTTCTTAAGATTATGTTTTCTTGATAATTTTAGGGTTGTTTAAAAGTATCATTCCAATGATAACAAATTCTATGTTTTATTATACTTAACATTTATCTTTAACTTAACATCATTTTTTTACTTAAAATGATGTCGTACAATCTGTTACAAACTAACTGTTGTATGTTAGAAATGTGTCCAGGTCCCTCTGAAATTTGACAAAAAATATGGCCATTGGAGAGGAGCCGACTGTTGGGAAGTTTTTATTATAAATACAAGCCCATTTGAATGAGAAAAATACTTCAAGTTTGACAACTGGCTTAGATAGAATAAAGGTGTGAAGTGATTTCTAGAGAGAGAGGCTCTTACAACTCTCAGTACTTCGTGTGGATGTCGTGAAAAACTTGTTCAGTTGTGAACAACTTGTTCTGACTTTCTTTGTGCAGACTCCGATCGTGATGATCGTGGGCTTCCAGGTTTGGAAGACAGAGGTTCTGATTTCCTTCCAAATCGAGGGCTTGCGGGGATAACAAGACAGATATCGATCTTCAGATTGAGGGTTTACCTGGGTTTGGGTAAGACAGACTTTCTTGAAAATATAAATCAAGGAACTTTTATCCAAGGTTGTTGGATACCCTTCTCTTTGGGTTAAAATAATCTTATTGTTACTTGTTTACCATTACATGTTGTTTTAATTCCGTTGTTGTATGTTAAATTTGTTAAAAATAGAAAGTATAACCTTGTTATACCTTGTAATTTCGTTACTCTGATTATATTACACATTCTATATGCTTTAAGGTAGAATCTTTCTTTTATGAAAATAGAAAAGGTTTCTTGAAGAGGTCTTGTGAATGTTTTTTTAATATTGTTAAACTTAACTTTAAAGGTTCCAAAGGAATTTTTAAAGTATACAATTCACCCCCTCTTGTATTTGAGCATCTCATTTTAACATATTCGATCCAACAGAGACATTATCACATACTATGTTATAAAAAATAACAATCATGATATGATAAGAAGTTTTTTAATATCCAAAACTATGAATACATGTTATCATAAAGTACACATAAGTTGGTTCTAGGGAAAAAACTCCAACAAACTCCCACTTTCACTAGATCCAACTGCTAACAAAATTCAGTCTGCTATCTCTCACATGATACCCATGCTTCTACTGAGATAGACCTTTAGTCAAGGAGTCCACCACATTTTCTTCCATGGGTACTCTTCTTACTTCAACCTCACCCCTTTGATGAAATCACTCAAGAGGTGATACTTTTTAAGTATATGATTTGTCCGTTGGTGTGACCTTGTCTCTTTTATAAGAGCCACCACTATTTTATTATCACAATACCATGTGATAAGTTATTTAATTCTAGGTACCACATCAAGATCTTGGATAAAGTTTTTTATAAAAAAAACTTCCTTGGATACATTAGAAGCCGCTATATACTCGATCTCCACTATAGAATCAGCAACAACTAGATTCTTTGAACTCTTCCAGCTCACAAATCCTCTATCGAGATAAAAAACATTTCCTGAATACGACATCAAATAATTTTTATATATTTTAAAACTAGCATCATTATAAACCTTGATGACCATCTCCTCATCTCCTCCATACATGAGGAACAAATCTATACTTCTTCTTAGATACTTGAGGATAACCTTAACAATAAACTAATTATTTTCTTTTATATATTCTTGATATATTCCTACCATGATCAATGCATAGACAACGTAAAGTATAGTACACAAAATTTCATACATGATTGATCTTATCGCTGAAGCATATGAGATCTTACTCATTCTCTCTTTCTATTGTTATTTTTTAGGACACATTTTCATAAAAATATGTAAACCTTGTGACACTAGAACCAATCCCCTATTGGATTGTTCCATACTAAATGTATTTAGTATTTAGTAAATGTATGTAGTTTGACTTGGTCCAAGTATCCTCTTGTACCTATCATGAATGATATTGACCTCTAAAATATAGGACACTTCACTTAAATACTTCATGGAGAAACACTTGTTTAACTAGTCCATAACAGACTGTAAGACTGGTATGTCGTTTCCTGTAATTAATATGTCATAAACATATACTATTAGGATAACAAACACATTCTCACTAAACCTCTTGTAAACACATGACTCACATTTGTTCATAATAAAACCAAATTCTTTTATATCTTCATCGGATCGAATGTTCCATGACCTCGATGATTGATTCAATCCATAAATGGATATCTATAACTTGAAAATCCTTTTAGAATCACCTGAAGTCACAAAACCTTCTGGTTGTGTCATATAGATATCTTCCTATTGGTTCTCATTAAGGAAAGCATTTTTCATATCCATCTACCAAATTTCATTATCATGGTAAGATTATATATTAAGTATAATTATGATGGATCTAGACTTGGAAACTAGTGAAAAGGTTTCACCATAGTCCAATTTTATTGCTATTTAAACCCTTTCTCCACTAGCTTTTCTTTATAGGTATTTACTTTACCTTCAATGTCCAATTTTCTCTTGAATACCCATTTGCACCCTACGGGATTTTGATCAATTGGTAAATTGACCAGAACCCAAACTTTTTTTGGATACATGTAATCCATTTCATAATTCATGAATTCTTTCCATCTTGTGGATTTTGAGATCTCTACTTCCTCTTTATAGGAGAAAGGTTCATCATTGTCAACCAATAATTAATCGTCATCTTTGGTGAATTGAAAAACAAATCTCCCTGTTTCTCTTACCTCTATTATGCTCATATATAGTACTTGGGTTTTGGGAACTACTTATTCCATGGGGACCTAATAAATCTATTCATGTACCATCTCTTGAGTATCTTGAGCATCAACTTCAAATAAGTCAATCTTGCTCCAACTATCTGTTTTGAGAATTTTCTCCCTCTCAAGAAAGTTGTCTTGTCTCGTGATAATCACTTTCTTATCTGAGGGGTTTTATAGGAAGTATCCCTTTTTTCCTTGGGATAACCTATAAAGATAAACTTTGTGCCCCATGGTGCTAGTTTTTTTCTTAATAAGGCCTTAACAAACACCCACAATCCCATATACATGTATGTGACAAAACAAGTTTATTTCTACTCCATAACATGAAAAGAATTCTGTTTTCTTCTTTAGTTGGAACTCAATTTAATGTATATTCCATAATTTGTAATGCATATCCCCAAAGGGTAACAGAAGACTCACATGACTCATCATTGACATTACCATGTTTAACAAGGTATGGTTCCACCTTTCACTAACACCATTCCACTATGGTGTATAAGGTGGAGTGAGTTGAGATAGAATCCTAAAATTCTATAGAAGGTTGAGAAACTATTAGTTAAGATATTCAACACCTCAATACGATCAAAGCTTCTTTATCTTCCTTCCATGATGATTCTCTACATTATTCTTGAATTCCTTGAATTTTTCAAAGGACTCATATTTATTCCTCATCAAGTAGACATAACCATATATAGTCAAGTCATCAGTAAAAGTTATGAAGTTTGAATACTCACCTTTATCTTCTATTGGAAATTATACACACATATGTGTGTGTACCAATCCTTGAAGTTATGTGCCCCTTTCACCCTATCCACAAAATAGTGGTTTTCTCATTTTTTCTTATAAATAAGAAGGATATCTTTTAAGTGGTTTTAGATTAGAGGAGTCTAAATAAACATTTTGATAGATCTTTTCCAAATGATTCTCATTAACATGACCAAGATGGTGTTGCCATAACTGAGTGTTAGATGAGTTATGTGAACATGATTCATTATAAATTTTCAATACTTGGTTTTCGTATTTAGTACATAAATACCGTTATTTAAACATTACATAACATAACATATATTGTCTTTATAAAATAAAAAACTTTTATTTCAAAACATGAAAGTAAACCCATTTTAATATAGTCATGATACCAAAATTATGTTCTTAGTAAAAGTCGGTACACAATAACAATATTTTAAAACCAAAATCATTACCATTGGAGATGAATGGCTATAGTCAGAAATGGCTAGAGTATCCAGCCTCACACCGTTGGTAACTTGCAGATTTGCCTCTCCTCTAACAATATTTCAAAATATACTCAGTTACTACACTTGGATATAGATGTGATCACCAAAAGTTGTATATAATACCCAATGTGTTGATATTGAAAGATTACACTCGATAACGAATTCACCTTTAGATTAACCTTGATTTTAGGTGTATTTCTTCCAATGTACTTGCTTTACACATGAAAAACATATTTCTTTCTTTTCCTTACACTGCATTTGGATCTCTCTCTTCATGGAAGGATAATGATCGGTAGATTTAGAATTTTTATAAGTCTTGGATCTCTTCTCCTTGTTCTTCCTTTTCTTATTCATTATAAGAATCGTAGGTTTATCATGCCCCATGTCCTTATCCACTTGGAGAATCAAAGTAAGAAGTTCTGAAAGACACTTCTCATTATTGATAATATTTTAATTAATAATAAAACTGGAGAAGGTCTTGGGAAGTGAGTAAAGTATGAGATATGTACACAACTCATGTGAGAATTTAATCCCTAAGATGTCTATGCATTCAATGTAGCCAATAAGATTGACTACATGAGGCCCAACTGACACAAAATCTCCATGCTTAGTTTTAAACAAAGCATTTTATATCGTGTATCCCTCTCATATCGCCTTCTCTTGATAGAGACCCTAAAGGTGATACATTATGCTATATGCATCCATATCCTCATGTTTCTTCAAAAGATCATTGGGAATGGATGATAGAAAGAATCAGTGAACATCTTTAGCATCATCAAAATGTTTCTAATAGAGAGACAACTCTTCCTGACTAACCTAATTTCCTGATACTTTAGGAATAGGTTCTTCCAGCACATACAATTTTATTTCATAGTGAAGGATAATGTGTGTGCAACTTTTCCACTCTTAGAAATTTGTGTTAATGAGAAGGTAATCCTTATAAAATATGGATTTCAGTGATATGTTTGATGTCAATTTTATTGTTGTTTTTACAAATAATATGAGTATAATTTTAGTACTTTATCTGATAAAATTTAGACAAATAATTAAATATTATACTTATTAATCTCCAACTATTTTATCAAAACCTAATATCCCTCACCATTAGCTTCAGAATATCCTATTTCTTTGAAATTCTAATGAAAAGGATCTAGATTCCCCTTCTCATTACCCTAAATTTGGTTAGTCAAACAACATGAATTGTTTTAGGTAGTAATTCTAAATGAAAACTATATTAACCCACAGTTCCTTATTCCGTGGAGTGGACTCCCCAATCCTGAAATCCTTAAATTTTATTTCCTCAACCATTACCTCTCAATTACACCAAGTCCTACATTGGTAGTCAACCCTTTATGTTAACTAAGTTAAATCAACCCAAAAATTCATGTTAGAATTTCCCGATGATTGAAAGAACCCCAACTTTGGCTAGTCAAGCATTTTAAACTATGGTTCAATTTTAACTGATGTAGTGGAAGACCATACCGACTTAATATATATAATTGAGGTATTTTTATATTTTATGCGTAAATTTAAAATTATTATCTTTATCACATTCTTGTTAATATTAAGTGGATTTACATAAGTGATTAACCATGTCTTAGATAATATTTAATCATAATCTAATTTATTTTAGTTCTATCTTGCATGTTTGTTAATTTAATTAATTCATGTGATCACGACAAGACATTCATAATGAAATAACCATGAAAATTGACATAAATAAAATAATAAATTGGTATGATCATGATATTTTACTAATGGTTAATTTATCCAGAGGATGATAAACTAACTATTGACCTAGGGCAAAAACACCTTGAACCAATTAAGGTTCATGTTACAACTTTCCAGCTATCCACCAATGTATCTCTCTTTTATTGGTTTCGTCTCAGCTCCAAAATTGAACCTGCTTCACTAGCTTAAGATCTATATCCATTACATATCATTTTACTTACATGTAGGTGAGGGGAAAATGGTTTACATAAAGAAACCATGGTTACACATGCCCATACATAATGAGATAATAGATGACATGCATACCGCCAATTTAATTTAATAATAAATTAAATGAAACCAATCATATACAAAAGTTTGGTCTATTATCATGATCACCTCCATGCATAAAATGAATTACACATTTAATAAAACTAGCATTTAATTTTAAATCGTTCATATTTAAGATAAATCACACCCAAATAAATTAATCATTTTCTCTAATTAATCAATTATTTTATCTGAATTCTCATCTGAATTTCCTTTAGATTCTCATTCATCATAATTTTAAAATAAATAAATAAATTTATTTAAAATTAACTGTGTACATAAATATACCTTGGTTGAAATATGGTGAATACCCATCCAAATATAACCAACATGTATTATACTCATATATTGTTTACTCTTATTACATATGATATACATGAATTATCATGTACTTTCCTGATGTGTACTATCAACTTAATGATTACACAAATTACATTTTTTTATGCCACATGTTATGATTCAATACACATATAGTAATAACTGTAATATGACTCATACATGATATGTAGATTTGAACATTAATGAACACACACAAGCATATGTCTATAAGGTTTACATAATATAATAAATTAATTTTAATTCTACATTTTTTGGTATAAGTACACGACATGTACAAGAGATATACATAGTGTGTAAGTCTCTCACTATCTTTTCGAGGAACATGCCTAGGGACTTAGCATGTAAACCTTGCCTCAAAAAAATGGAGTACACAACATGTACAAGGGATACACGGCGTGTGGTCTCCGAGTTACATGATCACCAATCAGGTAGGCCATGTGTGAAAATAGATGATCCGTCTGTGACTTAAAGGACTAAATGTCGTTTACATAGGCTACACGGCATGTACTCTGGCTGAACGTGTTCCAGAATGGCCTGTTCAACCCACGGTTTAAGAAATTAAATACACTGTAAGTATTCAATGCACATGGTTTGAATTAATTCCAAATTAATTTGTGGTTCCTTGAAGATTAGTACATAACATGTAACTCCAGTTACATGACATATACTCTTATTTTATCTATCCAGAATCCTCGGTACCTCTAGAAAATCTCTTCAATTTTATTATATTCATAAAATTAATTGATTCGATTAGATCTATGAGAAATGAAATAGGAAGAAGTAGATATTGTAATTTAGTTTAAAGAATGATTAAAATTGAAATGAAAACTAAATAAAAAATATGTAAATCAATCAATGGTATTTAAATAATTATAAATAATTATGTGACTCCACTGATACCATTGATAGTTCTGAGGACATTGGAAGCATGCGATGGGTCATGACCAGTTTTTTTCTTATCATGAACGATGATTCGTCCTAGATATACATGAAGAAAAATTCCATGATCAATGAAATTGAATAAAATAAAATATATAGTGGATAAAACATTGGAACCATAGAGAGGATCCTCACATATTATTTTTAATTAATTAAATCAATTAAATAATTACCTTGCAAGAATTATTTCTTCATTGATGGATCTGAAAATAGATATACATTATATGGTCGTTGTGTTGTAGGAATCAAGAGCATATTCCCTCTAGTAGTGATCCACAAATGTTCTATAAATATCCAAACATCATCGTGAGAATATTTGAGTGATAGTGCAGTAGATCCTATCACTTGTGTCATTCACTTTTGATCACTATGAGAATCACTTCCAAAGTGCTCTTCTTGATCTCTCTAGAATCTAGAGTGGGATCTAGAGGAAGATTGTTATCCATTCTTGAGAACGTTCTTGGAGAGGGAGCTCTCTAGGGTTTGAGTGGATTCTCTCTAGGTGTTGCTGCATACAAAAAAAATG
This sequence comes from Viscum album, assembly GCA_963277665.1. Classification (NCBI taxonomy): domain Eukaryota; kingdom Viridiplantae; phylum Streptophyta; class Magnoliopsida; order Santalales; family Viscaceae; genus Viscum; species Viscum album. Next base: position 458,817,739 of record OY728136.1, read on the forward strand.
AATTGTCTCTCTTGGAAAAATAATATAATTGGTTTTAAATAACTATAGGGTTTAGAAATAAATATTTTCACTAGTTACCTTTAATATTTATTTAATCCCTTGAGGAACCCCATTTCTAAAATAATATTATTATTATTATTTCCTCTGTATGTTCTTAACTTGCAAATTAAATTAAATATTATTTAATCAAATAATTTTTAATATATATTATTTCTATACCGACATAAAAACCTAATCCTCTATTACTCCATAATATTTATCAGGCCTTGAATAATGAATATTTATTTAATAAAAAAATTTCACCACATTATTCTCAAATAAATAAATAAATATTATATTCACTAAATAGAAAATAAATATTTATTAAATATTTCACTCACATTATATTCTCTCGAATAACCAGTAACGGAATATATGTGATCAAGAAAACGTGAATAATTATTAAACCACATGTAGGAATAATATTTATTCAAGTTTTTAAATAATAAATAATAAATATTATTTAACTGATATTTTGGATACATTTAGTGTGTGACCCTCTAGGCCTCTTTCTCAATGGCATTAGGCGAAGCAGCCTAAAGGTCAAGGTTAGTGTTTAGTAACACATCAAGGTTCCCATAGAGAAATTATCTAATACTTCAACAACATAATATTTCATATGGACACTTACTATGTAATATAACCTCTTTATCATGATATCTCTAATAAAAAAGGTTGCATATTGGTTCCATCAACCTATGTGCTCGATGTCTCTTTATAAATTTATGGAAACTAAAATTTCGCATTGAACACCCTGGAAATGGATTTATTTAGGATATATCATTTCCATAAAAGGGAATGAGATATTAACTTCCATTAAAAATAGAAGAAACAAATCCTTTCTTACATTATTCATTAGTGCAATATTACTCATGATGCACCCGTCGTATCCTACCTCACTGCGGACATATATTGTCACAATTTTCATCAATACATAAAATTATGAGACTTATAATAATAATTAACAATAATCTTAAATTCTAAGGATCAATACACATGTCTATAATTAGGAACATCCAATGACACATATAAATGTGGATTTCCTACTGGTGGGTCTCGTTCTTATAATAGCCTACACTGGATATTACCAAGGGTGTACACCATGAGAAGGTGCCTCAATGTCCTATGAGTATTCACCCATTGTAGGCTATATCTTTTCTATCCCTCAAATGATATCATCCAACTATATAACATATATATAATAACAGTGTCATAACACTTATGGGTTCTCATCATAGCAAAGAACTTCTATAACCTTTTATTGTAAAACATACTCTTAAGACATTATCAAATACTATGTTACATAGAAGAACAACCATGATGTGACAAGAAGTTTATTAATATTCAAAACTATAAATAAATGTTATCATATATCACATATAAGTTGGTTATAGGGCACCAAATCCAACAATGTTTACCCTGGGGAGGATATAGGGTTATAGTTCTTATGTAACATCCCTCGAATGGTGGAGGAAAACAATAATAAACTACTTAAATCCATTCCAGATGATACTAAGATCAAGGAGGAAATACATATCTTAATCCATATAGTTCCCGTGATCCTGATGGTTTTCCAAGTTCTTTGTACATGGGGCCTGAGTGATCATAAAAAGTGATATGATTGAGGCTATGAAAGACTATTTTTGTGAGAGGAGAACTTCCTAGGGTGGAATTCATGTCCATTGTGGTCCTTATTCCCATGGTTAAGGATCCCATTTCTCTCGCCTAGTACAGGCCTATCTACATGTGTAATTTCACCAATAAGGTCCTGTAAAAGATCATAAACAAGAGGATTTCCAATATTCTTCCCAATCTATTCTACATGGATAAACACATGTTCATCAAAGAATGAATAGTATTGGGGGATATAGGGATGTCCTTGGAACCGATAACAGATATCAATAAGAATATTATTGGCTCCAATATTATTATTAAATTTGACACGAAGAAGGCATATGATCATATAGAGTGGAATTTAATTCTTAGAGTTATGAAAGGATTCAGTTTCTAATATTTAGCACGTGACCTATTTTAATATGCTTCTATTCTCCCTAGTTAATGATTTCAATCTTGAGGAAAAGGTCCAGTTTCTTCAAGTAGGTGCACAGACTATGCCAATGTGATCCTCTGTTACATATCTTGTTTATTTTGGTGCAGGATACATTCAATAAGAACCTAAAGCAAGCTATAGTGCTAGGAGAGATCTCTCCTTTCAAGTGAATACATGGGTCCTTTTTTGTCTCTCACATGTTATATAAATATGAAATATTTTTCTTCAATAATAGACATCTAAAACCTTTCAATGGTTCTACTAAATCATAGATCAATATAGCATATTGAGTGGTAAATTCATTATCAATTAAAAAATTAGTGTTTAAATTTTAAAATCATGCATGATCAAGAAGTGAAAATTGTAAATATATAAACTTTTGATACATAAATATCATATATTAATAGATGAATATTCATTACATAACATAATGATCCATGTCAAAATAATTTCAGTCTAGTGCCTTTGGAAAATTGGATACATAAACAACTGGTTCATAAGTAAACTACATCTTCTCCAATCAAGTTCTTCATATCTAACACCCTTCTTAGACTTATCATACATAAAAACTTTCTTCATAACCTAGGGAAGAAAACATAATAAAGGGTGATATTAGATGCCTAGTAAAGGTAAATAAAGGATATATCAATAATCACATAAGAATAAAATGATCATAATTTTATGAGAACATGATCTTAACATTTGAAAACTATACCTTGCATATCATAGATCATAAACTTGAATCGTGACATAAATCTTGAAAATTTATAATAAATTAATCATAAAGGAATAAAAGTACATAATCCATGATATCATAACCTTACCATAAGACATAGATTTGTAGCATACACATGAACTTTTAACATTGTGAACATGTATAAATAGAAACAAGTTCACTCATTTCATTAAGGACATGAAATCTGGCCCTCACATAATCTTATGGACTTGAAATCAGGTCCATGTATAAACTTATGAACATGAATCCAGGTTCATACATAAAATATCATTACCCAATGAATTGGAGGGATATATAGGTCCTACCCATCCTTGGTTATTACATGACTACCGTACTTAGTTATAACGCGACCATTGTCCTTGTTTATAACGTAACCACCATCAAATAATTAAAACCATACATATGTGTGTAATAATATCATAAAACATTAATCATATTAGAACCCATGAAAATAAATGGGATTCATAAACATTTCATCATAGTATAACATGTGAAAAAGGAATGAGTTTCATAAACATCTTGTCATTATAAATATAAACCATCCGTAGGAAGAATAAGGATGTTATAATTAGATAATATCCTCAGTAAAACTTCAATAAAATCATGGGATTTCATATTAGAAGGAATATTATTTTGAAATATAACTTGAAACATTTCATGTGTAAAATAACATTTCTTTGAAAATAACTTTTTAAAACTAAAAATTCATAAAAGAATTTAGAAATTTTTCTCTTTAAAAATAAACTTTGAAAATTATAAATGAAACTTTAAAATTTTTAGTGTCCATGATGATAGAAAATTAAATTTATGTTGTACACTTTAAAAAAATATTACTTTCACATTTTCAGTAAAATCTAAAGGGGACTTGTCTGGAAAATGACATGAATATTCCTTTTAATTTTTTTAAAAGTCAAACACGAGTAAAAATGACTTTAAAAAATATTTTGATAATAGAAAAACTTTATTAAATCGTTTTTAGAAAACATTTTCAAGAAATAAAAAATGTTTTTCGACTGAAGAGAGAAATAAAGTCAATTTACTTTAAAAACATTCTTTTGGAATCTTGAGTGTATAACGAGATGAAAAATGAAGGGAAAACGTGTATTATAAATAAATAATCCTAGGAGAATAAAATTAATGATGTTGTTTAGAAATATATCCTAATATTTCATCACCCAAATCATAATAAAAAACAATCCCAATAAACAATGACATTGTAATATCAAACCCTTACCACTTTGGTTACTTTTGAATCATAAGACCCATTAAATCATAACATAAAATGAAACATTAAATATCTTAAATATATATATATATATATTCATGAAATAAAATATAAAAGGGGTAGTATATACACCTCATACAATAAAATAGGTTCATAACATAACATATGTCTCAAAGAAGTCAAATTGAGATAAAAAACACTTACTGCTTTGCGAATCTTTTGAATCATAAGCCCCAATAAAGCATAAAATGAAATGAAACATTAAGTATTTTGAAAACTAAATTCATGATATAAAATTTAGAATGGGAATTATATACCCCACATAAAATAAATAAGTGGTGAATATGGCATATGTATCCCAGAAATAAAAGAGAGATTATAAATCCCTTACCTTAAGTCTCGACTTCCTTCGTACACGTTTGAAAATACTATATAATAAATATAGGTTTATTATAAATCTATTATAAAACCATAAATATATATATCATACCATATATGATTGACTTATGACCTTTTATCATCTCTTTATTAACAATCCCTTGTTAAAATCACATTTCGAGTAACAACTTCATTTTTTCACGTATATTTTTAATTGGTATTTTCGGTCCTCTTAATTTTATCATGATTCCATAATATCAAGAATTTTAACCAAAATATAAATATAATATATAAAAATTATATATTAATTTAGAGTAATCCATAAAAGTTAGATATATAAAATGAAATACACCCTTTATGGAGACAGTAGGTCGTACGCGCACATGAACGTTGTTTCCATTTTCTTGACGGACAAAAAAAGGAAGGTAACTAATATATTAAATTTAAAGAATCATTTTTAAGTCATATCTATCAAATATATTAATTAAATTTACCCTTATCACCTTCCATATAAAACATAAGTTAAAAACGAATCACATCGCTTCGTGTGGCGGTAGTCCACCATGCACATGAGCAATATTATCATATTCCCAAGAAATGGAAAGTAAGAAGAAATATGTGATATTATAATTCAAAAAGTATAATAGTATCCTAAATATCAAATATAAACATTAAATACATCATTATATCCATCCATTTGATGCGGTGATGGAAAAAAAATTACATCAACTCATGAGGCGGTAATACATTGTACACACAATTGACAGTTTCATTCCTAATTTGATAGAAGTGTAGATGAATATATATTATGAAATAAAAATAATAAAATTTAATTATATGGTATATTATGATGTTATTATATTTTAATTATTAATACATGAATAAATATGGTAAGAGGAGTAAAACCAAAGAGCTTAGTGAAACATTCATATCTCTTATTGAGGACCCTGGGGTTGGTATTTTGGGAAGACCAAAAGTTTTATAACATGTATAAGGATGTTGGTGAGATATTTCTTTAGTTTTTGGATAATAAATATTCCTTATGATTTTTAAATAAGTGAGGGGAGGATGTGACCTTTTATAAAGGAGGAAGATTGACAATTTTTTATCAATACCCAAAACTATTCAATAATGGGAAGTTACTCTCACCCCAAGTTCCTAAAAAATTGTAACTTAAAAGATTAGAGGGAATATATGGTCTATAAAAACAAAAAAAACACATGTTTTATAAATGTTTTTCCTTAACTTATAAGTTTTCTTACTTTTTCCATTTTAATTTTCACTATAGTAACAAGTCGTTTTACCATGTAATTTATCATTTAAGACTAAAAATAAATGAGCATAATTTTATAATTTTTACCCAATGGTTATAAATATGAAATTCAATTTATAAAATAAAAATCCTATGTGTGTGGAATATTAATTTTAAAATAAGCGCATGGAACGCATGAATCCCCATTTTACCCTTTATTATGATAATAAAGTTTTTACTATTTAGGGGTAAATATAATTATTATAAAATGACCATTGGTCCATGAATGTACTATGGTTTATATTTTTAAACATATAGAAATAAAATGGTATAGTATAGGTTTTTAGTAATTTTAAATCAATTAACAAAAATTTTTTATTATAAATTAACAATAATGTCAATTTTGAAACTATTCATTTAATTTGACTTTAAAAACATCAATACAAAGGTGTAATTAAAATATATCATTTTAACTCCAGTATATCATGTTATATTTATATATATAATTCATGAAATATAATAATTCATCCAATTTATATTACTTTTAATAATTTTAGTATCATTTATTTTATTTTTCTATTATTTAAATAATTACAATGTTGGCATTGCTTAAACATTTAAAGCAATTATATAATTACTAAAAATTAAAAATAAATCAACCTCAAGAAATTTATTTTATCATGCTCAAAATTACTATCAATATTCATTAAAATTTTGATTTTTTCCCCATGTGAACACATAATTGAAATTTTAAAGAAACAGGGTGACAATTTGTATTTTTTATATAAGGTTGATTATATTAACCACTTAAGAACACAACACAAAGAAAGAAACCATAGTAAACATTTAGTTTTGTGGTCTTGACCCTACGACCTTCCCCTCACCCCACCAACACCCTTACTACCCCACCACCAACAGTAGGGTTGTGACATTTTTTCTTTTTATTTACTTAAATTATTATATTTTTTCACTTTCACGGAAGTGTTCCAAAAGAAAATAAAAATTGAGCCTAAGGTAATAAGGGTAAAAATATAGCTATCAAATAAAAATTAGATAAGTTTTTAGTTCATTTAAACCCTTATCTTATTAGTTTAACCCCCCCCCCCCCTGTGAACCCATTTTAACCTTAACCATGGTAAATAATTTTTACTATTCTTACAATTCATTTTGAACAAAAATTAAGTTGAACTTATAATATAATATAAATTTTTCTAATTACAAATAATAAATCCATTTTTAAAAATCACATCTACAGAATTGGAAAAATATAATAAAAAATTAAACTCACAGATGTGATGAAAAAGCAGTTTTCCAAAGAGAAAATTTTATTAAGTATAAAAGATTTTAATATAAAAATTCAGTAAGAAATTGATCCAATGACCAAGATTGAATTAATAAATATATAATTGAACTAATATTAGTTTTAAGAAAAATATTAAAATAAAATTGAGCTTATAAATTCTTCAAATTAAATGTCAGTTTTAATCAAAATTATTATTTTTTACTAGTCATTGAAAAATTAATATTTTCATAAAATTATCAAAAATTCACTCAAATATAATTTTGATATGTATATTTAAAAAATTATGTTTATTTTTTAAAATAAATTTTATGAAATTTTTAAAAATTACTTTTATTATTTGTTCACAAAAAATAATAAAAATCATTTCTTTGAGAAAAAGTTGTTTTTAAAACATATAAAGATTTTACGAAAAAATATATACTTATTCATAAAAATATTTTCTTTATTTAAAATCATTACACTTAATTTTTTTAAAAAAAATTATTCCTATTCATACCATCCAAATAAATAGCTAGGTTATAACAGTCAAGTTTAAATAATAATATTAATAGTATATCATGATTTGTTAAAACTCAGTGTTGCATGTAACACAATCCATTAAAGAAATTATATTTACCTGAAAAAAAATATTTCATAAAATCGTAGGGTGTTACATTCTACCCCTTAAATAAATTACTTCCTCACAATTTTTAATTGATCTCAATAATCAAGGGTTTGATATTTGAAAATTGCTTTTTGGAAAAACCACATCATAAAAAGGGTCAATAAAATTATTTCTTGAAAAGAGGGAAATTAAATGATGAACGTCATAACATAACTAGGTTCTAAAATAGGATAAAATTGCTGAGAATTAAAAATATAGACATAAAAGAGAAAAATAATTCTCAAGTACAAATAGATAGTGATAGAGAAAATAGACAAGAGAAAGTTAACAACCACAAATCCATAGATCTGTGATTGGTGAAAAGACATTCATTCGTCAGAAATAAAGGTAACTGTATAACATTTTTATTTCAAGATCATTTTACTAATGTTGATGAATTTACAGGAGAAGATATACTTGCTTGATTTCATTCTATTTCTTAAGAACAATATCATCCTTTAGTTATACTTCAATCAATTTCCACTTTATCTTTTACCCCAACAAATGAAGATGAATTATTCATGCCTGAAGCACTAAAAAATAATAAGATCTATAAAATAATGATAGGTCATTCCTTGTATCTATGGTTATCATCAAAACCAAAATGGTTATCACAAGTTATTCAATATGCATAAATCTTCAAATAGTGAAATAATATATCAGTCTCTAAAACCTCATCCAATGTTCAACGTAAACCTTTCCACAAATGGTTAAACTTAAGACCCTTCAAAATTTCGAAAATTTAAACATAAGGTCACTAAATTTCCAAAATAAACTCAACATTAATCCCCCAAATATCATAAAGTATCTCTTAGTTATCACATACCAAACATGTGAATACTCTGGTCATGTATTATCCTGAAACATGGTAATAACTAGAATTGCCAAAAAATATTAATGAAAACATACATTATTCCTAATTCCTTAAATAAAACCATAGATTTTTTAATACATTACATAAATCCAAAAATGTTGAAAACTCCATCATAACCCACTTTTTCATCAAATCAGTAATCTATCCCAAGGTCATTAATACTGTCCAATTTACTTTATCTATATCAATCCTCTATTTATCCAAACTAAACATCATTATCCTGACATTAGGAACATATTAAGGGTTATCTTTCCCTTAATCATGTGTTTTACCTAAGATATCACCTTTACATTATATCACTTTTCTAGGCCATCAGTACCAATAAACATATTCTTGAAAATCCTTAATGAAAAACTTCTACAAAAAAATATTCATATATATTTCATGATTCACAATCCTTGAATTCCCATACATAAACACTTCAATCATTCCACTTCATTATTAAACCATTAACTTGGATTAATCATACTTTTCTTTAATACCTTATTCCTTTCACATGTTATTTGTAGTATATTTATCATCAACAACAAAATATTCACGTATACCACCTTGATGATCCACTTCTTGAGATTTCCTCCTAGGATATCAATTTTTATAAAGCTTATAATTTCTATATTTATAACATTTAACCCTTTATGATTCCTTAGGGAAACTATTATTCTCATCCATCGTGTTAACTAAACTTTCAATTTTTCCTCGGTAATTATTTTCTCCATTTTTTTCTTCTCCACACCTAAAAAATATTTTTTTTCCTTTGAGGAATTCCCTTAAGTGATTCTTCCCACATTCTTGACATATAGGAAACTGAATCTTCTTTCCCCCATGGTCTCCACCACCTGATCTCTCAATAAACTCTATCCTTCTCTTCTCTAGTGAGTCCTAGAGTTGGTTTAGGTGAAAGTTTTTAATCATATATCATAATAACTGATTAGGAATAATCATAATATCTTTTAATCCAGTCAACACTCTATTTGGTTGATCATCAACACATTGTTTATCACATTCAATGTTAACCCAATTACTTATAGTTTGTTTCATTAACTAAAACCAAAGATTATAGTGTGAGAAATAATAATAATAGTGGAAAACCACATAACCATGAAGAATCATTTATAGGTTGTCTAAATCAATACATCTTATTTTGAATCTAAAACTCCTTAAGTTTATCTTAGATCGTCCATGATCATCATCTATTTAAATCCTTCATGATGGTTCGTAAAGAAAATGTGAATTAACTGAAGAATATCCTCTGGGAGTGTCAAAATAGGTGCACAGTAAGGCATGTTGTCTTATGATAGGAAATTCTCAAGTTAATCCCAACACACCTTTTTCGGAGTTATTACCCTTAGGTACATCTATGGTAGAACCATGTCCACTTGTAGTATCCAAATAAGGATGTATTATTAGGTAAACTACATGACCTCCTCCTCCCCAAAACATTAGGATGTTGTCCTATACTTAGGCTCATCCTAAGGATTCTCACTAAAGTTTGATCATCATAGTTTCCAAAGGTTAATTAAATCTTCCAATGATACCAACAATAAATACCCAAAAATCTCATACATAAGTATCACATATCAATAAAAAATATTTATTACATAACATAAAAAACCATTCCAGAATCATTTAGGTCTAGTATTTTTGGGAACTTGGATATATAAACAACTGGTTTATATGTGAACTACATATTCTACCACTAAGCTCTTCATATCTAGAACCCATCTTTGACTTATCATACATAATACATTTTTTCATAACTTGGGGACAAAAAACATAATAAATGGTGAGCTCATATTCTCATTAAGGGTAAAAAAGGGAGATATCAATGATCACATAAGAATAACACGAGAATAAGGGTATTAAAACATGATATTAACATTTGAAAACCATACCCTGCATATCATAAATTGTAATCTTGAACCATGTAATAAATATTGGATGTTCATAAAACATGAATCATACAGGAATAAAAGTACATAATACATGATAGAATAAACTTGGAATAAGAAACTGATTTTTCACATATACATAAAATTATAATGTTGTGAACATGTATAAATAGAAATAGGTTCACTCATTTCATTAAGGACATGAAATTAGGCCCCCACATAATCATATGGATATGGAAGCAGGTCCATACATAAACCTGTGAACAAGAAGTCATGTTCATACATAACATATCATTACCCAATTAATTGGGGGGAGATATACATCTCACCCATCCTTGTTATTACATGACCACCTTCCTTGGTTATAACATGACCACCATCCTTAGTTATAACATGAACACCATCGTTAGTTATAACATAACCACCACCCTTAGTTATAAATTAACCACCATCACATCATGAAAACCATATATATGTCTTCCACAAGATCATAAAAAATTCATCATATTATAACCCATTAAAATAAATGTGTTTCGTAAATATTTCATCATAGTATAACCAGTGGAAAACGAATGGGATTCATAAAGATCCTGTCATAATAATCATAAAGAATATAGAGGGAGAATAAATATGGTATCATTGGATAATATCCCTAATAAAACATAAGTAAAACTAAAGTATTTCATCATATATTGAAAAATATTTTGAATGATCACATGAAACATTTCTTAAGGAAAATAACCTTTCTTTAAAAATCAATTTTTAAAACTAAATATTCATAAAATATATTTGAAATATATTTATTTGAAAATAATATTTCAAAATTATAAAGGAAGATTTAAAACATTAAGTGGACATGATGATGGTAAATTTTGTTCACTCTGTACACATTAAAAAATATATCCCTTTCATGTTTTTGGTAAAAGCCAAATGATCCTTATTTTGAAAAAAGACATGAATATTCCTTTTAAAACATTTTGTAAATAGTCAAACATAGTTAAAAATGACTTCAAACAATATTTAGAAAATATTAAAAAAAATTAAATCATTTTTATAAAGCATGTGCATGGAAGAAAAAAGGGTTTTCGATCAAAGAGAGAAATAAAGTCAATTTACTATAAAAAAATTATTTTGGAATCTTGAGCTTATAATGAGAGGAAAATAAAGGGAAATCATGTATTCTCAAAAAATAACCATAGGTGAATAAAATTCATGGTGTTAATGAGAAATATATCATAATATTTCATCATCTAAATAATAACCATAAATGATCCCAATAAATAATGAGATTGTAACATCAAACCCTTACCACTTTGGTAACTTTTGAATCATAAGTTCCATTAAATCATAACATCAAATAAAATATTAAATATTCTAAATATGAGGATATTTATGAAATAACATGAAAAATGGGAAGTATATAACTACAAAAAATAGTAGATTAGTGATGATTTTCTATAGGGGGTTACGGACAACCCCCTCTAAATTTTTTAGCATTATTTTTTTTAATATTTGGTTGGATTTTTGAGGTGGTTATATAAAAACCATCACTAATTTAATAATTAGTGGTGCTATATGTTTTATTGGATTATAGAGGTTCTATATATATATTATTATTGTATATTAGATTATGTATATATATATATAAAGTGGATTTTTTTTGAAAATTAAATAGTGGCAGTTCACAACCACATCTAATATTTAAAATTAGTGGGGGTTCAAAACCCCCCTCTAATGTATTAAATTATAAATGGTTTAAAACCCATATAATATCTTATATTATAGGGGGTTAAAAACCCGATTTAATTTAAGAGATTAGAGGGGGTTTTGAGCCCCCACTATTAAGAAAACAAATTCCATAATATATATATATACATGTATATATAATTAAAAAATTATTTATAAATGTATTTAAATACATTATATGAACATATTATATAAAATATTTATATGATTGTATTTAATTGTATATATATGTATATATAAGTATAATTATATAATTTTATGTACATTAATATATATTTATTTGTATAAATTGTATTTCATATAATATTAATATTATATAATATAAAAGCATAAACATATTATATAAATATATACATACATATAATTTATTTAAAAAATATATCATATAAAAACCCAATATTGTTGTATATATATATATATATATATTATGTGCTTGGGGTATAACTACATTAAACACGCACACACACCACACACACTAGATGGAAAGGCAAGTCATATCCCCCCTAAGAGATAGCCCATCCATCAGGCCTTATTTATTCAGTGCATAACCTGAAGGCCCCGTGGGTATAAAGACCATTACATGGCCCAAAGACCCACTTGTAGTTTTTATAAATTATATTATAATAATAATAAATAATAGGTTTATGCTTTTATATTTTATATAATTAGTATTATATGATATACAATTTATACAAATAAATATATATCAATGTACATAATATTATACGATTAAATTTATTGAAATACATATATATTAATATAAATAATATTATACAATTATATTTATTAAAATACATATATATTAATATGCATAATAATAAATATATGTTTTGAAATAAATTATATACATATTTGTATAAATTTTATTTCATATAATATTAATTCTATATAATATTATACAATTTATACAAATAAATGTAGATTAATTTACATAATAATAAATATATGTATTGAAATACACTATATACATATATTTTTAAATACATTATATCAATATATTTTTAAATATATTAGATGAGGTTTTATAAATCACCTCTAATTATGTAATGAATAACTCAATTAGAGATGGTTTAACCACCACTAATTTGATAATTAAATTATGGGGGGTAAAATATCCATTTAAACTGAAATTATGGGATGTATTTAGAAAAGTTTTTAACTGCCTCTAATACAACCGCTGCTAAATGTACCACCATTTTACCAGTGGTTCGTCAAAACTACCTCTAACTATAGTAGGAGGGAACATTATCGGCAGTTCCTCAAAACCACCAATAATGTGTTTAGATGGGGTTATAAATGATTATAATATAAAAAATAACCCCCTATAATTTCCTTTTTTTCTGTAGTGTATACACCTCATACCAGAAGATAGGTGTATAACATAACATATGTCTCAAAGAAGGAAAATTGAGACAAAAATCCCTTATTGCTTTGTTAATCTTTTGAATCATAATCCCCAATAAAGAATAACATAAAATTAAACTTTAATCATCATGAAAATAATTTTTCATGATATAAATTTAAAATGGGAAGTATATACACCACCCAAAAGAAACAAGTGATGAATATGAGATATGCCTCCCAAAAATAAAAGAGTGACTAGAAATCCCTTACCTTATGTGTCAAATTCCTTCATTCACATTTGGACCTACATTATAATAAATATAGGTTTATTATAAATATATTATATAATCATAATTATATCCATATATAATATAATTATTACCATTTATTACTTTTTTATTAAAAATCCCTTGTTAAAATAACGTTTCGGGTAATAAATGCTTTATTTTTCATGTATGTTTTGATTTGGTATTTTTGGTCATCTTACTTTGATCATGGTTCCATAATATACAGAATGTTAAACATGATAAAAATATCATATATATTCAGTATATATATGTATTTAAATAAATCCATAAAATTTAAATATTGAAAATAAAATACCTCGTTCATAGAGATAGTAGGTCATACGTACACATGAACGATGTTTCCATTTTCTAAACGGATAAAATGAAAAGAAGGTCAATAATATATTATCTTTAAAAATCATTTCTATGTCATATATATCACATATATTCATAAATTTACCCTTATTACCATCCATATAAAAATTAAATGAAAAACAAATCACATTGCTTCCCAAGGCGGTAGTCCGCCATACACACAAGAAACGTTATCGTATTCCCACTAAATGGTAAGTAAGAAGTTATATGTGATATTATAATTATAGAAGTTTAATAATATCCTAAATATCATATATAAAAATTAAATCCATCATTATATCTAGATGTTTGAGGTGGTTATGGAAAATGAATTACATCGATTCATGAGGCGGTAGTTCACTGTATACATGATTGACGGATTTGTTCCCCATTTGATAGAAGAGGAGATGAATATAGGTTATTATATTGACATAATAAAATCTTATTATATGGTATTTTTTTTATATTAGAATTATTAATATATGAATGAATGTGGTAAGAGGAGGAGTAAAAAGAAAAATCTTAGTAAAGACAATTACATTTTCTTAGAACAGCCTCCTTTGGATCTCTTATTAAGGATTCTAGGGTTAATATTTTGTAAAAAACAAAATCTCTAGAACATGGATACAAATTTTGGGGGAGCATTTTTCTAGGGTTTTATTGAGCCAAATGGATTGTGAGTTATGAATAACTGAGGGGAGGATGTAGCCTTTCATAATGGAGGTAGAGTGACATTTTTTGTAAATACCCAAAACTATTCAATAATGGGAAGTCACCCTCATCCAAAGTTCCTTCAAAATTTATAATTAAAGGATTTTAGTGAAGATATGGTCAATACACACCTCCAACACTATCACACCCTGACCTCAGATACTCTATTTTTTTCTTAGTCTTGGATCTTCTTGGTTGAGGTTTGAGTTGAGACTTAGTTAAATTTTTTGAGTTTTTGGAAGTTTGGGTGGATTTCAGCCTCTGTATGGGCACCGTATAGTTATAGGAAACCATGTGGTTCAGCCTAAGTACTCATATGATAGATCTAGGATTTTAGAAGAAGCTCCCCCAAAGTTTGAGAACAGTCGGTCAAACCATGTGGGTTGGTCGTGCAGTGAGTCCTATCTTTGGAAGTGGATACGGTACGGTTGGTGCACGGTTTGGTAAACCGTACGGCCAAACCGTGCGATCAGTCCAAGTCATTAAAAAGTTAAAAAACCTATTATAACCTCTCTTTATTTTAACCCTAAATCAGACCCCTCTCCCTTGGGTTTTTTTGGCGCATGAAGGGATCCCCTTAGGCTCCTCTCCTTGGATTATCCTCCCTTGGTTGGTGCTCCTCCAAGTTCCTAAGGTATGTATTTAATGTTTTGTCCATTTTCCCCCTTCCCTATCCCTCCTATCAAAATTTCAAGGGTTTTCATGAAGGGTTTTCTTTTTGTCCAAACCCTAATGGATAGGGTTTGTGGGTAGGTTGGGTTTCTTTGGATCTCGATTGTGCATATCATTATTAGGGTCATAATCTCCCCTCTCTGAGAGATTAATCACTTCCACACAACATTTAGGTATATGTATCCATGTTTTTCCTTTCTGAAGCATTATGTTGATTCTTGGGCTCCTTAAATTAATTTTTAAACATGAGTTACACCTCTATAATTTACATGGTTAGTTTATTATAGTGTTTTATTATTCGTATAATTTTTTAAAAATAAATTTTCAAAGAGATTCTTGAAATATGCCTAAGTACATGTGCACCTAGGGTGTTAGTTGAAATGATATGTTTTATTTTAAAATGAAATAAGGTTTTTTGAGAAATTATTAGCCCTATCTATTTCATAGAAGAGTTTTTGGATTTTGAATTTGGCATTGTGTCTGTGATTTGGTAATTTTATGGCTTGATAGTTATAGTGAAATGTTTTGGAAGGGTTTTCATGGTTCTTAAAAGATTGTTTATTCTATCCAAATTATATAGAATTGTTTGTTTTGGTTTAAAAAGAAAGTTATGGTTCTAAAAATGGTTTTGGGTGTTTCCATGGAACTTTATCGAGTGCCATTTGATGTTGGTACTTCCATGGGTGTAGATAGTGCACATATGGATGGCCATTCAAATGAAGGTGGAACTTTAGAGTGATGTCTTCCTTAAACCTTGGTTTCTCAAATGATACGTTAGTTCCTTTATGTGATTTATAAAATCTATTTCAAATGTGACCTTCAAATATATGCCCATTTGGAAATTGAAACTTTATTTGGGTGAATGTTTCATATAAAGGTTCATTGGGAATATTTTATAAGGATTTATGTTTCACCCAAAGTTTGGAAATGGTTTCCTAAAAGTGATTTAATTTTAAAATATAAAGGATTTTTTGGAAAGTGCTTTTATAAGTGGCATTCTAATTTGTCTTAAAAATGGATTGGTAATGTTTTGGTAAATGTATTTGGGTTGTGTAAAGATAAATTCCTGTTTGGAAAACAACCATGTTTTTAAAGAAAGAGTTTAAATTTTATATGATGTGACGGCCCAATTAGCACCTTCAATGATGTGACATATATATATATATATATAGTGTTCAATAATATTGGGGATTTACCTATATGGGTGATTTTTGTGTATGGGGTCGGAAAGTGTGGTGATGGCAAGTAAGATGAGTCACGCATGCCAGGGACTCTTACGTACACAATATAATTTTACGATGGGTTCCTAGGCATATTTTATAGGATTGAGTGATAGTTAGTTTCCATCCCAAATTAGATGGATTGGTACCCCCTGTATTTTTTGAGAGGCTAGGTGGGTTGTGCCACTATATTGTTCAGTTGATGGAGGCCAGTTGGTTATAGACTAGGGAGCTTCACCATACGCTGAAAGGTGGTTCTGAACTGAGTTCATCCAGGGATTTATCTAGGGATGTTTAGGATAGCCCATGGTTACTATCTATATTTTATTGTTTACATTGTACTATTTTTATTTCCTTGTTTATTCTATCGGTTTATTTTTATTGTATAACATGGTACTATTTTGTGTGGGTTTTGGAATGCATTTTAATTCTTAAATAGTAAACCGTTTTTGATAAACAGAAATGTAGGGTGCAGGTTTTAAAAAGAAAGTCAATATGGTTTATTAAAATGATAAAAACAAATATTTATAAATTTATTTTCAAACTGTTGTCAATAGATTCATTTCAGGAAAGGAAATTCATGGATTCTTTGATGTTTTCCTACTGATATGTTTATCTCACACCTTACTTGTACCACTCGGTGTTGGTAGACCTGATATATTTTGGAGGTTCTTCTTCTTGCCCAGGTTTCTTGGGTTGAGATGGATCTTAGAGCAGTTTGGTCTTATGGATGGTAGTGACCAAGAGGTCACATGTAGATCTTGTTGGTGTGGTTTTTTTTGTAGTTTTGTTTTTAGTTTTTATTTTTTCTTCTGTTGTAACTAAATCTGTATATTTATTTATTTTAGATTCAGTTTTTCGCTATATCTATGTGATAAATTTTATTAGTTTGTTTATTTTATCCTGTTTATTGGGATGAAATCATTCCCACTTGAATTCAATGATTCCCGACACTAGTTTCTAGCCTGTTGGGATCAGGAACACCCTTCAGGCTATGTTGCAGATCAGGTTGGGTGTCAGGTCAGAAGGCATCCTGACCTGGTTTATAAAAAATGGTATCATAGGAGGCCCTTTTTATTTGGGGTGTCAGGTAGTTAGAGATTAGTATTTTCAAGGCTTAGGAGGTAGGTCATAGGTCAGTTCTTGATCACCACCACTAATTAAGAAACATGAGTTGCTAGGGGTAGTCTGAGAATTTATTCTTTATCTTGTTTTGGTTTTTTGGATTGAGGAATGATAATGAAGGCTTTCCAGTGTCATGTTGTGACCTCACATGGAGTAGTGACCCATGTGAAGTCCAAGTGTACAGTTCAAGGTCCTCTAAGTTGTTATTTCCTACTTAGGGCATGGCTCACTACCATGACACTAGGTTTGGCACGAATATTACTTCCTCCTTTCAGTAGTTTGGTGTATGTTGAGTTTTCTTTTGGTTCCAGTTGGCGTTAGATGGGTTTTGAAATAAAAATTAGTTTTTAAAATAGAAACGATTCCTTTCAAATGGTTTTGGGTTGGGAAAATAGGTTTTAAGATAAGGTTGTTTTGGATTGAAAATTTGGTGAATTTGTGGGTTTTTAAGATGAAATGGTAAGCATGGCCCTTGGTAATCCTTATGAAAGTTTTCATGTGTATGGGAATGTGTGTAAAGTGTGTGTCAGCATGTATGGATGAAAATGGATGAACACATATGAAACAGTTCATAGGATTCCATGGGTCTATATTTGAGACCAAAGTCTTGGACTTGTTTTCCAAAGTTATTTTAAAAGAGGAAAATGATTTCAGAAATAGGTCATTGTTTTATAATACGGTTTTTATATAAAAAGTGGATTTTTATTTTTGGAAATGGACTTGGAATAAGGCGATTTTTGGAAATTAAAATGAAAGTGATGGTTTTTTAAAATCATTTTTGATTTTTTTGTATGTGTTTGGTTTTTGATTCTATTGTTTTGGATCAAGATGTTTCGTATGATTGTATATTGGTTTAATATTGATTGTGGTCTTGGGTTTTTTTATCATAATATGCTTCCCAGAAAGGTCCCCAATGTTTTTAATGATTCATTCCTAGTTTTTGATTCCTCTCAAGTGTTAGATATTCTTCATGGTGATAGAGGTTTGTTAAAGGCAATGGAGTGGTTTGAAGAAGTTGAGTGTGTCTTCAGATTGTTGGGAATTCCTAAAGCTGTTAGTGTTTGTGTGGTTCTGAGTTTGTTTAAGGGTCTAAATTTGGACAAATGGGAGTTGTTTTCCCCACCATCATTGCAAGTTGGGATGAACTGGGAAGTGTTTAAGTCTATATTTGTACTATGGTTTATACCTGATGAGGTGAAGATGAAGAATAAGGAAGATCTCATGAGTAGTCAATAAGGCCAGTGGACGGTGAATGCCTATGTCTAACATTTCAAGGATCTGGTTTCCTTTTCTATAGAGGTGGCATCACACAATCTATTGAAGGCTTATATTTTCATTAGTGGTATTCATCCAGGGGTCAAGGAGCGAGTCTTCTCCTCCAAGGATATTCATTTCAAGAAGTTGGTGGATGAAGAGTTTTTAGACAAGTTGGTTTGTAGAGAATAGGTAGTTAGAAACTCGGTGTCCCTTATTACTTATGAGGGTTACCCATATAGCAAGAATGGTGTTCTAGAGGAACCTATTTCTGAAGAGTCTCCTCTAATGGTTCTAGATTCCATTTCATCAGACTGTTTTCTTGTGTGCCACCAGTGTGGCCTGTTTGGGCATTCAAAGCTATCTTGACACATCCCTCTAAAGACCTTCCATAGTTGCAGTTTCTTGGGTCATCTGGAGAAGTTTTATAAGAAAGGTATTTCTAAGAATACATTTTAATTAGAGGATACTATTACCTGACTGTGAGGCATGAGATGCTTCAGTTATCAGGGCTCCAACTACAGGCCTTGGAGTGAAGCTTGCACATAGTCAGGGAATTTTCTGGTGTGTGTGGGAAACCTCCTTTGGTCTATTTATTATATCCCGTGTTGGGATGTAAAAATTTAAAGTTTTCTTGTTATTGTTTTTTTCTACTGCTGTAAGTTTATCTTTCTATTATGTGATGAAATTTTTCTTTCATAATTTGAGTAGTGGTGTTTATCTAAAAGTGTATCTTTAAAATTATTTTCTCTTTGTTGAGTGTGTTTATCCCTTATGTGGGATGGTTTTGGTTTTCTCAATGCTTGTTTGGTGATTATTAAGTCTTGTGGAATTTCAGGATTATGGTTTTAGTTTGATTTTTGACTTGAGTTCCTTTTGTGGAATTCCCCTAGTGTTGGGGGTTCTGGTTGTGTGGAAAATTTCTAGTTCTGGTGATGGTGTTGTTTCTCTCATGCTAAGGAAGATAAATGTGTTCATGTTGGGAGTTACCTAGTTCCTGGTTACATCAATGATGTTGTTTGGTTAGTGTGGAAAGTTTGAGTTGGTTCCTAGGGTCATGATTTTCCATATCGCTCTGTAGTGGGGTTTTCATTTATGTTTTGGTGTTGTTGTTTGGGATTTGGAGTTTCAATGTTAGTTTGTTTCTCGTGGTGGGGAGAAACCCCCCTCATGTTCTACCCTCATTATTATGCTCTAGTTTCCTATTAATTGATCATGTGTGACTTGTGGATTGAATGTTCAACCCTAGGTTTATGGTTTCCTTCAGTTTTTATTGGTCATAGACTAACGTTTTTATTATCTTTCGGTTGGGTGACTTTATGGGGTCATAAAGTGTCTGTGGTGGGGAGAATTTTCACACCTCAACCTTGGATACTCCTTTATTTTATTCTTCTCTGGGTCTTAGATCTTCCCAGTTGAGGTTCAGGTTGATACCTGGTTAAATTTTTTGAGTTTTTTGATGTTTGGGAGGATTTCAGCATATGCACGGGCATCACACGGTTAGTGAAAACCATGTGGTTCGTCCCAAGTACTCATGTAGTAGGTATGGGATTTCAGCAGAAGCTACCACATGTTTTGAGCATGGTCGGTGAAACCATGCAGGTTGGTCATGCAGTCATTCCTCTATTGGGCAGTGTCTACTACACAGTTATTGCATGGTTTGGTAAACCATGTGACAAAACCGTGCGATCGGGCAAGGTTTTTAAAAAGTTAAAAACCATATTCTACCCTCTCCCCTTTTTAATCCTAAATCAGACTCTCTCCCTTAAGTCAACATTTAAATATGAAGGGAGACACTTGGCCCCTCATCTTGGCTTATCCTCTCTCCATTGGTGCTCCTCCAAGTTCTTAAGGTATGTTTTTGGGGTTTTGTCCATTTTTTCTCTTCCCTATCCATCCTCTCTAGATTTCAAGGGTTTTCTCGAGGGGTTTCCTTTTTTGGGAGAACCATAATGGATAGGGTTTATGTTTAGGTTGTGTTTATTTTTATATAGGGTGTTTAGATTATACTTGGGGTCCTAATCTCCCTTATTTGAGAGATTCATCACATCCACAAACCATTGAGGTAGGTGTTTTCATGTTTTTTCTTTCTGATGCATTCTGTTGATGCTTGGGTTCCTTCAATTAATTTTTAAACATGATTGAACCTCTATAATTAAAATTGTTAGTTTATAGTGGTGTTTTATTGGTGGTATAATTTAAAAAAAATAAGGTTTCAAAGTTATTCTTGAAATATGCCTAAGTACATGCACTTATGGGGTGTTTGTTGAAATGCTATGTGTTCTTTTAAAATGAAATCGGTTGTTTTCTGAAATGATTATCCCTATCTTTATCATGGTAGAATTTTTATATTGTTAATTTCTCATTGTTTGTGTGATTTTTTAATTTTATGGCTTGATGGTTATAGTGAAATATTTTGGAAGGATTTTCATGGTTTTTAAAAAGGTCGTTTATGCTCTTAAAATTTTGTAGAATTGTTGGATTCAGTTTAAATGGAAATTGATGGTTCTTAAAATGTTTTTGGGTGTTTCCACATAAATTTATAGGGTTCCATTGTATGTTGGCACATCCATGGGTGCACATTGTACACGCACGGATGGGCATTCAAATGAAGGTGTCACTTTAGAGTGATGTTTTCCTTAAACCATGTTTTCTAAAATGGTACGTTGGTTCCTTTTTGTGATTTCTAAAATCAATTTCAAATGTTACCTTCAAAGTTATGACCATTTGGAAATTGAGACTTTCTTTGGGTGAATGTTTCATATAAAATCTCGTTGATCATATTTTATAAGGATTTGTGTTTCACCCATAGTTTAGAAAGGGTTTCGTAAAAGTGATTGAATTTGAAAATATAAAGGCTCGTTTGGAATGTTCTTGTATAATTGGTGTTCCACAGTGTCTTAGAAATGGATTGGGAATATTTTGGTAAATGTATTTTGGGTGTGTAAAGATAAAGACCAATTGAGAAAACTAGAATGTTTTTAAAGAATGGGTTAAATGTTTAGATGATGTGATGGCCCAGTTGGCACCTTCGATGATGTGACATATATAAATATATTGTGGGAACTCTTATTGGGTGTTTACTTATATGGTTTATCATATAGGTGGTGTCCGTGTATGGGGTAGGCAAGTGCGGTGACATCAGATAAGATGTGCCACATGTGCGAGGGCCTCCTACTTACACAGTATACTTTTACCATGGGTTCCTGGGAATCTTTTAGAGGATCGAGTGATGGTTTCTTGCTAGTGCTGATTAGATGAGTTATTACCCCTGGATTTGTTGAAAGGCCAGGTGGAATGTGCTACTAGATTGTTCAGTTGAGTGCGACCATTTGGTTATAAACTAGAGAGATTAACAATACACCGATAGGTGGTTCCAAACCGAGTTCATCCAAGAATCACTCTAGGGGTGTTCAAAAAATCCCATGGTTACTATCAAAATTTTTCTTGTTTACCTTGTAATTATTTTATTTCATTGTTTATTCTACCTATTTATTTTTCATGCATAGCCTGATAGTATTTTTTGTGAGTTTTGGAATGGGTTTTAATTCTTAAATAATAACCCGTTTTTGAGAAATATAGATGTGGGGTGCATATTTTAGAAAGAAATGAAATATGGTTTATTAAAATGAGAAAAACAATATTTATATATGTATTTTAAAACTATTGTTAATGGATTGTTTTTGGGAAAGGAAATGCATGGATTATTTGGTGGTTTACTACTGATCTGTTTAGCTCACACCCTACTTATACTACTCAGTGTCGACAGACCCAATCTGTTTTGCATGTTCAAATTCTTTATTATGTTTTTCTAATTGAGATATCTCTTGGAGCGGTTTGGTCTTTTAAGCGGTGGTCACCAAGAGGTCACATGGAGATCTTGTTGGTGTGGTTTTGTTGTAGTTTTGTTTTGGTCTATATTTTATTCTTCTATTGTAACTGAATCTGTATATATATTTATTTTAGATTCAGTTGTTAGTTATTTCTACATGATCATTTTGATTATTTTGTTTATTTGATCCTGTTTATTTGGATGAAATCATTCCCACCTTGGTTCAATGATTACCAACACTAGTTTCCATCCCATGGGGATCGGGAATGCCATTTGGTCCATGTTTCAGACTGGGTCGGGTGTCGGTTCGGAAGGCATTCTATCTTGGTTCATGAAAAACACACAAAAACACATGTTTTAAACATATTTTTCCATAACTTCTAAGTTTCCTTACTTTTACCATTTTATTTTTCACTACGACAACTAATTTTGTTACCTTAGCAATTTATCATTAGAGACATGAAATAAATGATCCTAACCAGATAATTTTTACCCACTTGTTTTAAATATTAAATCCAATTTATAAAATAAAAATCCTATGTGCGAGGAACATTAATTTTAACACAAACACATGAAATTTGCAAAACCCCATTTTACCCTTTACCAATGTAACACAGTTTTTACTATTTAGGGTTTAGTATAATTACTATAAAAGGAATATTAGTCCATGAGTAGAATATCATTGATATTTTTAAATATATAACAATAATTGCTTATAGGATAACCTCTTTAGGAATTTTAAATCATTTAATTAAATATTAATTATTATAAAAATAAAATTAATGTCAATTTTGACACTATTCATTTAATTTGACTTTAAAAATATCAATACAAAGGTGGAATTAAAATATATCATTTTAATAATAGTTTATCCTATTATATTTATCTAAATTTTTTATTAAACAAAATAATTAATTCAATTTATATTAATTTTAATATTTTTTTGTATCATTTATTTTATTTTTCTATTAATTAAATAATTATTGTTTTGGTGTTTCTTAAACATTTAAAGCAATTATATAATTACTAAAAATTAAAAATAAATTACCCTCATGAAATTAATATAATTATGATTCAAGTGACCATAAATATTCATTCACATATTTCTTTTTTCCCCATGTGAACACATAATTGAAATTTAAAAGCAAGAGGGTGAGATTTTGTCTATTTTTTCTTTACTTAAATTATTATATTGGTCAATTTCCTGTAAAAGTTTCCTAAAAGCACATAAAAATATATAATAAGATAATAAGGGTTTAAATATGGACATACAATAGGAATTAGACAAGTGTTTAGGTTATTTCAACCCTCATCTTGTTAGTTTAACCCCTAGTGAACCCGTTTTAACCTTAGCCAATATAATTAATTTTTACTATTCATTTTTGAAAAAAATTAATTTGGCATTATAATATAATATAAATTATTATAATTCTAAATATGGAATTTTTTTCTTCCAAATTTGATTCAAAAAATGGAAAATTTTAATTTAAAATCAAACCCACAAACGCGACGAAAAAGCGGTTTTCCAAAGAGAAAATTTCTATAAGTATAAAAAGTTTTAATATCAAAATTAAATATGAAATTATTTCTAATAAACTATATTGGATTTATAAATATATAATATAATAAATTGTACATTTTAAACTATATTTGAATAAAATTGAGCTTATAAATTCTTTAAATGAAAATACAATTTTTAATAAAAATTTGTATTTTTTACTATTCATCAAAAAATTTAATTTTTGAAAAAATTATCAAAAATTAACTCAAAGGTAATTTTTTTATTAAGATTTTAAAAGTTAATTTGATTTTTCAAATAAATTTTCTAAAAGTGGAAAAATTTACTCTTATTATTTTTTCAAAGAAAGTAATGAAAATCATTTTTTTAGAAAATGGTATTTTCAAAGCATATAAAGACTTTACTGAATGTTAAGTTCTTATTCATAAATATATTTTTTATTTATCTAAACCCATTATAATTAATTTTCAAAATTTGGTTATTCTTATTCATACCATCGAATTTAATGTCTTGGTTATAATATTTAAGTTTAAATAATATTATTAATAGTATATCAAAATTCATTAAAACTCAGTGTTGTGTGTAATGAAAGCTATCAAATAAATTAAATTTATTTTAAAAAATTATTTTATAAATTATTGAGGTTTTATAAAAATGCATTCAGGAGCTCCTAGGTATTGAGAGAATGAATTTATTAATAGAATGTCTTAGGGAACCTTTGTCCTATGAAAAAATATATATCCACTACTTTGAGGGAGTGATGAATTACATTATGGAATGAATCACCAAATATAAAATCCAATGTCTCTCTTTTGGAAGATGAATCATGTTGGCCAACAATGGTCCCTCAATAGGCGGGCTCAAACTGAACTCGGACGGGTCTCTTTTTAGCAGGGTGGTGCATGGTGGAGGAGTTATTCGGGATAGGGAGGGGTTTGTCTTGGGTTTTTTTCCTGTTATGGGAGTGGAGATGTTCTGTAGGTGGAGGCCCTGGTTATGGCCATTGGGCTAGAGTTATGCAAGCAAAGAAACTTTATCCAGAAGGTAGTGGAAACTGACTCTTTGACTCTCTAAAATGCACTCTCTGGAGCGGTTAATTATCCCTAGAACATTGAGTATATTATCAAGAAGTGTAAACAGCTCTTGGGTACCCACACTGAGATTACTCACACTTGGTAGGAGGGGAACATGGTAGTGGACTTTTTGGCATCCAGGGCCCCCTCTATCAAAATTATTTCCTACTTCCTCAACTTGGGTTCCTTTTTCAGTGATATAGTCAATTTTGTGGTTAATTATGCTTTGGGATCCATTATTTTAGTCCCCTGTGATGTTCTCTTGCAGTTCTTATTTAAAAAAATCAATAAAAATGATAATGTTCAGTAAAAGAGTCCATGAAACCATGCAATACATGCAAGCTAAATTGGCCTGGTAAGTCATTTGTGGGAAATATATCTGGGTAAGGTTCATTCATGACAAATACATGTAATATTATTATTTTAGGGTGAAACCAAACAAAAAGGCTTCCCCTCTATGGAATAACCTAAAGGGTCATGTGATCATACTTCATAATCACACGTACTGGATAGTTAGACACAACTATATTAACCTCTAGAAGGATGATTTGTTAAAAGATCAGATTTTATTTCATAAATGTCTAGTCCCAAACATCTCTTTCTATGATGCATGAAATTACCCTGATTTTATCAAGGCCACCCTATACCTTGATCAAAAGGCTCTCTTTGATAACATTCATACCATTGCTAAACCATATCATTGCATATTTACTGGTAATATGTCAGGCACTTTTAGTGATTTATACCATCGAAACATGTTACATGCTCAAAAATGAGTGAATAATGGGAAACCAATCTATGATTTAAATACATTCCTACTAAATTCAATTTTATGTTCTGGTGTATTTCCCATCACACCATTCCAACTGATGGTGAAGTAAAACAAAGAGGCATCCACTTAGCTTCAAATTGCTTAGGTTATGATAAAAAATAGAAACAACTAAAAAATACTTCTTTTAAACTGAATAGTTGATTATCACATGGATTTTCATCGGTGAATACATGAGTATTATGGTATTGGAAGATTAAAGCTAAATCTTCGAATTTTCATGATTTTAGGGGATGGTGTATTATTTTTGAATACTTGGGTGGAGTGAATTTATCTTATGGTGGGATGTTAGACCATCTAGGATACCTGGAATAAGAGTAGGAATGAAGGTAGGTATTTTTATCATCTATTTATAAAGGTTAAAGTGAAATATATCATTTTTTAAGTTGGGGGTATGATTTATCATGTGGAGAAATATAATTCCTTTCGAAAACTCATCCCTTATTGTATCCATCAAGGGGGGGAGGGAGTAACAGTCTTGCTCAAGGATTATGGGTTTTTTGGTGGACACCAAAATCTATTTTTAAACTCAATATTTATGGATCATGTGTACAAGTATTTATAATAGGAGGTGGTGTTTTTTGGGATAAGAGGGGATCAATGGTGTTCTCCATTATCTTTCACTTCAGTATGAGAAACTCACTAAAAGTTGAATTCATTTCCATGCTTAGTGACATAAGGCTATGCATAAAGTACAACTTGTTTATAGAAGGGGTGGAGATAGAATAAACCCTCATATTTTGGTTCTTTCTTAAAAACCTCACATATCCCTAGTTTATCACATATCATATTAGATAATTTAAAAAAAATCCTATATTGGAAAGGGAAAATAATCCATGCATGGTGAGACAGAAATCAAGCTACTGACAACCTAGTTTCTTAGGGAAGATAGGATGAGTGCCTTATAATATACTATATTAACAAATCCTTTCCCCATGATTGTAATATCATTGTTATAGGGGATTCCCTATGGCTATATCACTTCAAACCATTGTGATCTAGAATTGGATTTTCTTACCCCTGTATAATAAAAAACATTTACTTCTTAATATAAAACAAACCCGAAGAAACCAAAGTGGCTACCTAAAATCTATTATAAGATATACAAATAGAAATGACCAAAAATATTTTATAAAATTAACCCTAATAATCATAATAATAAACACAAAAAATAGTTATCATCCATCATGAGAAACATCATTTACATTAGAGAAGAGACCCTTTCTCACAGAAATAGAAAGAGATGGATATAAAAAATTAAGGGGGCCATAAACTATCTTCTCTGTTCATCAAAAAGAGATAAGGGAAACAAAATAAGTCAATTCATATCATCCCTTTGATATGACATGATAATATGGCCCGTTTTTCAATTTTTTCATCAGTGGTTGAGACATATAAAAATTGGAATGTGCATATTCTAGTGATCTTTATTATCTTGACATGCATAACACTTTAGAAATTAGAACATCATAAATAAGGAAAAAAATTATAGAAAATAGGTAAGAGAGATATGAAATTTAATTTTCCTTTAGATCATGAAAACCATGTATTGATCATTTAACTTGATAATGAGGTCACATGAAAATTTATTTGTGGCCCAATGAAGGGTGAGTTTATAGATGATATTTTCTACATGAAAATCATTTTTGATAATATCCTTCTTAAATATAGACGCAATGAACATGACTTGACTATTTTGATCAACAATCACACCATTTTATGAGTAAATTTAAATGAATCATGAATTTTGATTCAAATAAATCCAATAAATGGAATATCTAGATAAAAAAAGTAATTATGGGATAGGACTTGATAGTATAATAAATTCTATAATCATATAAATCCTTCTTTTTTACATATGGTTATTAAATTTTAGGGGATGATAAGTAAAAAAAATAAATTCCAAGGTAAATTTAAAAAAATAATGAATTATAAATTGAATTATAATCTTCATAGATAACGTGATTATAAGAAATCTATATCTTCCAGATGATCATAACCTTGATTAAAGAGAAAATATCATTTCAATCTTTACATTTTAGTGATTCCACCATTATAAACAAAAATAATTAAGTGAAATAGAATTCAAAAAATGGATGGAAAGACCATAATGTTTATCAAAATGGTACCATATATTTCTATAAATTTAACACCCCAAGATTCCATGGTGCGTTTCCCTTTGAATAATGTAGTAGCTTGTGTTGTACGCACCTTGGAGTTTTAATACACCATGACCAATCAAACTAGCCATTATGAATAGTAATACCCACTTTTTGAAATTTTATAAATTTTATTTTTTAATATGGACATCGTTTTTGAATTTTTAATATTGAAACTAGCTTAGGGTAAATTTTTGGTATTTTTCTGAAAACTTTCAATTTTTGATGAATAGTGAAAAAACACTGCGTTATTGTTTAAAACTGAATTTTTATTTAAGAAATTAGTTATTTTATTTTAATTTATTTTAGGTAAAAATAGATAAATAATACCTATATATGTTCAATTTAATTCATTGGAGTCATTTTATAATAAGTTTAAATATATAAAATTTTATTGAATTTTTTACCGTCTTATACCCACCTTCTAAGAGCATTTAAAAATTTGCATAAAACTTAATTTTACTACTTCTGTGAGTTGAATTTCAAAAATTTTAAGGGCACGGTTTACATTAGTAAGTAAAATGTGGTTTAATAAGATGAAAATAATTATTGGTGAATAATATCTTTTAACTTTTATTTACCACGGTTAAAAGTAAATAGGGTAATTAAGGGTAAAAATGATATTATTATTACCCTAACACATGTCCTAATTCTATTAGATAAGTGCAATTAAACCAAAAACAACCTGATGAATACAATAGGATCCTTTTGGTTCACTTTTATTAGACTAGGACATTTATTATTATTTTATTTAAAGAAGAGTTAAAAGAGTTAAAATCAAATTTTTATAACTAAACCATTTTTAATATAGGGTTAAACACAATATAAATTAGACTATAATTATTAATTATAAAGATAAAAATATTTCATACATAATGGTATTTTATTTACAATTTTTATACATTAAACAATTTAATTTATTTATTACACAATGATGATGCAGTAATTACCTTAATAATGAAATATCAAAATAATTGATATTATAAATATCAAGATAAATGTAAATTGAGAATTATAATGAATTGAAATAATTTTATAGGTTAATATGACTTGTTATGGTTGACTAAATAAATTTTATTCTAAGTGATAAAGTTTTTATGGCTTTCAGAAAAATCAAATACTAAATAGTGTTAAAATTGACATAATTGAGTTTTTAAAAGAAATTCTATATTATTAATTGATATAATATTACCAAAAATCTAATTATTGAAAAAAGGACTTATATTAGGTTATATATATCAATAATTAACCACTTGGGGTTCTTTTGGAAGTTTAAAGTAAGTTTATTAACCATATAATATAAAAATACAAAGAGACATGTAAATGTCAAACTATTTAACTAAGAGTTAAATCTAAAATATAAGGTTAATATAGTGACCTAAACCTATCTAAAACCTATTGGTTGAGATTTTTTTGAACCATACCCACCTTAGTATATAAATAAATCATTTTGGATCCATTATAAACCGAATATTATTTTATTATAAAATAATATTTCAAGCTTTTCCTAAAGTGTCCCTCACCTCTCTTATAAAAGGATACTTCTCCTTCTCTTAATT
The DNA here is from genome assembly GCA_963277665.1 of Viscum album. NCBI lineage: Eukaryota > Viridiplantae > Streptophyta > Magnoliopsida > Santalales > Viscaceae > Viscum > Viscum album. The sequence continues at coordinate 458,847,812 of OY728136.1, forward strand.
TCACACCTACAAAGCTATTTGGATCAGCCAAACCTGGAACTAATACCTTCCCAAATTCCCTCACTTCAACCTCTAATCCTTACTTTGACTAGAAAGCCAACCTATGGATCTCTTTTGATCAAATCAAAAGGAAATGCCCGAATAAGAGGTAATAATTTCACCATCCTCTTTCATGTTCATTTCTTCTTCCACATCCTCTTTCTTTGTTGTTTCCATACCAAAATAATAACTCCAGTACCTTATACATAATTTAATGTTATTATAAATATGGTACAACCATATTCTTTATTCCATCCATCATATAAATGAAAAAGTCACCATACATGCGTACGTACGACTTACCGTCTCCACGTCGTGGTGTAGTTTGTTATTCAAACACTTCATTATTTGGATGGGTATAATAATGAGTATAACTAATGTAAATAATAAATACAACATTTTAATGATTCTTTATATATGATATACCATACAATGACATACTATTTAACCATTAATATAATTATGTCGTCGCTTGTGTGTACGTATGAGTTACCGTCTCCACGAACGCGATGAGACTAATTCCCCATCGTAATAATTCAAGAATAATTTTCATTTTATGATTAAAAATAATGTTTATGAAAATAATATCACTATTTATATGAATCAAATACATCATATCCATAACAAACATGTCTTATGTAACCATGCCTATAAAGGAAAACAAATCAGTTAACACCTGAAATGATGATACTACTGAAATATTATTAACAAATAAATATTAGAGTATCATATATGATATCATATTTATGTATATAGTTCATGTATAATTTAATATCAATTTTTTAACTATTATATAGGTTGTTAACATACCATTGACTAAGAAAAGGTACAAGGTAATAGTTAATTCTAAAATATCTTTACTTATCCAAGGTTGTTAATACGTAAGTATCTACTGGGACCTCTTTATCATCCACATCTGTGTTTTCTTAAAAATGTAATTGAAATTTTTTTTACTAATTAATATACTATGGTTTAAAGCCATTTATACTCTTATTTAACCTTATATGTTTTGAAAAGAATCTTTCTGTCATTTTCAAAACAAGGTACTTTATGACCTTTTCGACAAAATTAAGGTAAGAATGTTTTCTTAACTTATACGGTGGGTGCGGCTATTTTCCGCTGTTATAACACCTTTTAAGATTATATTACAATATTATAGGAATATTTTCAAAATAAATGTTTTCTTTTATAATTATTTTACTTCTAAATGATTTCAAAAAGAAAGAGATATTTCTCTCAAATAGTTTTAATTTCATCCATGTCATCATCCTTTGATGGATTTTAAACTTGTTTGGAGTTGATTTATTATGATACAAATCTTCTATATTGTATTGAAGGTTTTGTGATATTTTTTACTGTTGATGTTTCATTTTTATACTATTCATGGTTTATGGATAGAGTATTGATATTTCGTATGCTAGTTTTAATATGAATGTTTATGTTATGTTTAAACCTTTTCATATGAGGAATGCATTAGACTTAGTAAGTGATGGGTGGAGCCTACTATTGCTCCTCAATGCATTGGTAGGTCTCACAAGACAAACTGGTTTATTGGAACAAGGCCTTGACAAAATCTTATTTTTAGTCTTGGCACAAGGCCTTGACTATGTGGTTATGAAGTCTGGCATTATGCATTCCATCATTATGAAATTGGCTATTGATATTACATGTGATTATTCGACTATTATAATATCCATGTGAAAAAGTAAATGGAATTATTTGATTTAGATTTTCCATGTTATGATGAAGCTTAAGTTTAAAAGCCTTGTGTTTTAGTTTATACATTACCTTAAATGTTTATGCTTATTTATGAAAGTTTTTGCTATGTTGTTATCATTACTGAGCATCTGAGCTCACCCCTTTCTATGATTTATTTTTTCCAGGATGCAAATAAGTATATTATTACTGACCCACATGGATAGTCTATGGGATATGAATGTGGCCAATAGAGACAATTTTGTTGTTGTTTTTCATTTTATAATGTAATTTAAAACTTATGAATGTATATAGTACTTCAAAGGCTACTAAACTGATCAGTCTTTCTAGATTTGATCCCTTATGATCATGCCAATGTTATGTAATAATGAACTGAATCTAGGTAACTCAGGTCAGGGTGTTACAACTGGTATCAAAGGAAGTTTTGTACAAACATTGGAAACTATATTTAGATAAACTCTGATTAGAGCACATTACCCTAAGATAGACTTTGAGGATTAGTAAAGAAAAACTTCCTAGAATTTTGGTAATGTAAGTATTTTTTACTTTTTCCAAGAAAAACATCTATGTCTAGATACGAGCAGGTAGAGTCGGCTCTGGCATAGATGTACCTAGGAGTGAAAACTTTGATAAGGAATTTTGAGCTTGACACGTGGTATCTTGGTACAAAACAACGGGTCTTGCTGCACTCTTAGTTACGACACTCCCAGGGGATATGCTTAGGATAATTCAGATTTTATTTATGAACCATTATGAAGGATTTATGATTATATAACTCCTTAAAGAAAACATTTTTTATGATTATTGATTATATCCATACACTGTTCAATTTATGTTATGTGTTTTAGAAGTTTGGAAATTTTTATTGCGATTCATTAACAAATCTACTATATACCATTGTTTTGAAATGGTTGTAAGTGGAAGGAATGGAAACCGTATCAACACACGTAATCCATGTAGGGACTTCTCTCCTACTCAATATAATTATAGTGGAACTGGTGATGAAACTGGTGTTGATCATCTTATCACCATACTGGGACAACTCACTCAGGTTATGAATAATAACCTTACCCTTATAGAGCACCCTGGTCCACAATGTAGAGGATCAATGTTAGACTAATTCATGAGGAAACAACCACCAACATTCAATGGGACTAAAAATACATTTGTATCTTGGCAATGGATAAGTTCCTCAGAGAAAATATTTCATTCTTTGGGGAGTAGCGAAAGGGAAAAAGTTATCATGGCAGTTTATCAGCTCATGAGAGATGCAGATCAATGGTGGTCATTAATTCAAAACACAAAGGAGGATGAAGAAGTATCAAGTATGTAATGGAGGGAGTTTAAAGTTCTTTTCTTAGAAAAATACTTTCCTTGTGACCATCGAGCGGATATGGAAAGGTAATTTCTAAGTCTGAGGGAAAAGGAGGATGAGAATGTCACAAAGTATGAGGCTAATATTAAAAGGATAGAAAGGCATGAAATAGATTATATAAGTAACCCAAGAGTAATATTGATTGATTATTTGATGGGTTAAAACCATTTCTCCATCGAGAATTAGTCTCACAATCCTTCTCATCATATGAAGATATTGTCTCATGCGCTATCAAGACTGAAAAATAATTCTCTATGTCTTATGAATTTAATGAAAATCAAGAGTAGAAGAGATCTGCTGAACACTTTGGAAATGAAAATAAGGGGAAGAAGGTAAAAGTAGAATATCCATCCTGTGGTAAATGTGGGAAGAAACACCCCGATACTTTCTTGGAGGGAATGAGAGTCTATTATAAGTGTGGTGAAAAAGGACACCACGCTCGTGATTGCAAGGGAAAGAAAGAGGTTTTCAATGTTTAATGCTACAATTGTAGATAAAAGGGGTATTATGCAAATGAATTTCCTATGCGCCAAGGTAATGTACCTCAAAAAAGGCCAAGGGGGAAAGACCAAGCTTATGCGATCACTACTGCTGAGGTTGAAGCTCCGAAAGACATGGTGGTAGGTAATTTAATTGTTTCCTTAATAGCCAGTGCTTTATCTGATTCTGGATCATCGCACTGTTTCATATCTTTCTAGTTTTCTAAGAAAATTATATATTTTCAATTTGACCTAACAAGGGAGTTGTTTGTCAAAACTCCTAAGGAAAGTATCATCGCAACAATGTTTTGTGAATTAGTTCCCATTAGTTCATATAAATGGTCTTTATATGCTGATCTCATCATCATACCCATGATTGAATTTGATAAAATCCTCAAAATGGATTGGATTTTAGGCCATGATGTGAAAATTTATTGTAAGAAGAATGAGGTTACAATTTTAGATGATGATAAGGAGTACAGTATCTTTACAGTAGAAACGTCATCACCTAATTCTTATCTAGATCCACCCCCAGTAGCTCTACAAAATTAAATTATTGGGGATAAAGAGAATGAAATAATTATGGGTGAAGAAAAGAATGCTCAAATAGAGGATGTACCTATTGTGTGAGAATATGTTGATGTGTTTCTAGAGGATTTACCTGGACATCCTCCAGAACAAGAAATTGATTTTTCCATTGATCTAATTCATGGTTCAAGGCCCATATTGAAGACCCCTTATAGAATGGCCACTGTGGATTTAGTGGAACTAAAGAAACAACTAGAGGAATTGAGTAATAAGGAAATTCATTCACCCTAGTGTTTCTCTACGGAGATCCCCTTCCCTTTTTGTTAAAAAGAAATAAAAATCTATGAGGTTGTGCATTGACTACAGGGAGATCAATGCTATAACAATAAAGCACAAGTATCCCCTACCTCAATTTGATGATTTATTCAACCAAATTCATGGAGATCAATATTTTTCAAAGATTGGACTTTGATCTGGATATCATTAGTTGTGTTTGAAGAAGGAATACATTCTGAAAATAGTATTTCGAAATAGGTACGGGAATTACGAGTTTACAGTAATGCCTTTTGGATTGACTAATGCATCCTTTGTCTTCATGGATCTAATGAATAGAGTTTTCAAGAAATATCTTGATAAATTTGTAGTGGTATTTATTGATGATGTATTGGTATACTTAAATTGATATGAAGATCATGAAAATCACTTGTGAAATATTCTGAAAACCCTCAGAAGAAATGAATTCTATGAGAAGTTTAGCAAGTGTGAAGTTTGGATTCAAGATATTTCTTTTCTTGGACATATTTTCTCTAAGTATGGAATCTCTGTTGATCCTTCACAGACCAAGGCAATCCAAGAATGTCTATTACCAATGAGTATAACTGAGGTATGCTATTTTATTGGTTTATCAGGTTATTATCAAAGTTTCGTCCAGAATTTTTCCCAGTTGGATAACCCATTAACCAAGCTCACATGTAAAGGGGTTAATTTTTTTTGAAAAAATGAGTGTAAATAATGTTTTGAATAACTAAAGATAATATTATACAATGCTATTATCTTGACTCTACCATCAGGGAACAATAGGTTTGTTATTTATAGTGATGATTCCAAGAACGGACTTGGTTCTGTCCTTATGCAGAATAATAGAGTTATTGCCTATGCATCACGACAGCTAACAATTCATGAGAAAAACTATCCCACTCGTGATCTTTATTTAGCAGATGTAATCTTTGCTATAAATATATAGAGACACTATCTCTATGGTAAAAAATGTGAGATTTATACTGATCACAAGAGTTTGAAGTATATTTTCTCATAAAAAGAACTCAACATGAGGCAATGGAGATGGCTTGAACTACTCAAGGATTATGATTGCACAATAAAATACCACCTAGGGAAGGAAAATATGGTGGAAGATGCTTTGGGTAGAAAGAATCATGGAGTTTTGGACAATATGAGAGATGAAAGGGATCCTGTTTTCATGGATCTAGTAAAGATAGATATGGGAATAACCTTGGAAGGTGAAACATTAATAATTTTTCAAATTATTTCCAAACCATCTTTACTAGAAAGGATAAAAAGTTCTTAGACTGATGATGAGGAGTTTCAAAAGAAGATTAAAGTTGTGAATGATGAGAGATTGTGTGACTTTGTATATAAAGATGGAATTTTGAAATTTGGGAAGAGACTTTGTGTTCCCGATATACCTGATCTAAAAAATGGAATTTTTGGATAATGTTCATAGCTCCAATTTCTCTATAAATACTAGGATCACCAAGATGTATAGATATTTGAAGGAACATTTTTGGTGGGACAACATGAAGAGAGAGATTACTGATTATGTGTTAAGATGTATGGTTCATCAAAAAGTGAAATCTAAAAGACAACATCCTAGAGGAGTCATGATACCTCTTCCCATACCTGAGTGAAAATCAGATGATATTACGATGGACTTTGTAATGGGACTACCAAATAATCCTAGAAGGAATGATGCAATATGAGTCATTGTTGATCATCTTACATGGTCAACACATTTTCTTACTATAAGAGAATATTTACCACTTGAACGTCTAGTAAGACTATATATTAATGAAGTTGTAAGAATTCATGGAGTACCCCTATCAATTGTTTCTGATCATGATCCTCATTTTACATCAAGATTCTAGAAAACTCTTCAGAAGGCCCTAGATATTGAACTTCATTTGAGCACTGCCTACCACCAAGGTAGTCAAACTCGGCGAGTTTACTTTTCATGCTCAGTAGAAAACTCATAGACTCGTGGTAAACTCGTGTATAAAATATATGGACTCGGTGTAAACTTACCTGACTCAAGAGTTAGACTCGTACTGTAGTCTCGTGATTTTTACTACCATGCCAACCACCCTAAAACTGATGGACAATCATAAGAGACTATTAAAACCTTAGAAGACATGTTGAGATCTTTTTGACATGAATTTCATGGTATGTGGGATCAATATTTACCTCTGGTAGAATTTACCTATAAAAATAGCTTCTATTCAAGTATTCATATGGCACCATATTAAGGGTTATTTGGAAAGAGATGTTGTACACCAACTTATTAGGATGATGTTGGTAAAAGAAAACTCATAGGCCCAGAACTTGTTAAGGAAACAATGGAAACGGTGAAGATTATCCAAACTCACATCAAAGGAGCCCAAAGTAGGAAAAAAAGCTATGACGATAACCGAAGGAAGAATTTGGAAATTCAAGTAGGAGACCATGTTTTCTTGAAGGTATCTCCATGGAAGGGTGTTATACATTTCGGTAAGAAGGGTAAATTAAGTCCCATGTACATCAGACCTTTCAAAATTCTAGAATTAATTGGAGTTGTAGCTTATCTTTTTGGAAATGCCTCTAAGTCTCCCCAAATTTCATGATGTGTTCCACGTATCACTATTGAGAAAATAGATGCCTGACCCAATGCATGTAATCACCTATGATGAATTAGAACTGAAACCTGATCTATTTTATTCTGAAGAGCCTATTAGAATTCTTGATACCAGAGAACAAGTGTTGAGAAACCGAATGACTTGTCTGGTGAAAGTTCTATGGAGAAATTATAAGATGGAAGAGGAAATTTGGGAACCCGAGGAACTTATGATGAAGAACCACCCAAATATTTTTATGAAGTAATATTCTAGAAATTTCTAGGAATAAATTATTTTAAGGAGGGGAGAATGTAACACCCCAATCTTCCACAGTATGTTTCCCTTTGAATAATGTTGTAGCTTGCGTTGTACAAAACTTGGAGTTTTAACACACCACGACCAATAGAACTAGCCATTAAGAATTGTAATACCCACTTGTTGAAATTTTATAAATTTTATTTTTCAATATGGACAACATTTTTGAATTTAAAATATCGAAATTATCTTAGGGTGATTTTTTGGTATTTTTCTAGAAACTTTCAATTTTTGATGAATAGTGAAAAACACTACATTATTGTTTAAAACCGACTATTTATTTAAGTAATTAGTTATTATATTTTAATTTATTTTAGGTAAAAATGAATACATAATACCTATATATGTTTAATGTAATTCATTGGAGTCATTTTATAATAACTTTAGATATATAAAATTTTGTTGAACTTTTTACCATCTTTTACCCACCTTCTAGGAGAATTTACAAATTTGCATAAAACATAATTTTATCTCTTATTTGAGTTGAATTTAAAAAATAAGAGACACAAAATTTACATCATTTAGTAAATTTTGGTTCAATGGGATGAAATCAATTTTTGGTGAATAGTAACTTTTGACTTTTATTTACCACAGTTAAAAGTATACAGGGTAATTAAGGGTAAAAATGATATTATAATTACCCTAAAACATATAAAAATTCTATTAGATAAGTGTAAATATAACAAGAACAACTTTAGTAATAAAATATTATCCTTTCGGTCCACTTGGATTAGATTAGGACATTTATTATTATTATATTTAAAGAAGACTTAAAAGAGTTAAATTCAAAGTTTAATAACTAAACCATTTTTAATATAAGGATACACAAAATATAAATTAGACTATAAATATTCATTATAAAGATAAAAATATTTCATACATAATTATATTTTATTTATAATTTTTAGACATTAAATAATTTAATTTATTTATGACACAATGATGATGCAGTAATTTCATTAATAATGAAATATTAAAATAATTATATTATAAATATCCAAATAAATGTAAATTGAGACTTATGATGAATTTAACTACTTTTATAGTGTAATATTACATGTTATTGTTGATTAAATTAATTTTATTTGAAGTGATAAAGTTTTTATGGCTTTCAAAAAAATCAAATACTAAATAGTGTCAAAATTGACATAATTGAGTTTTTAAAACAAATACTTTATTATTAATTGACATAATATTCCTAAAAATATATGTTTCAACCAAAGTACTTATATAAGGTTAGATATATCAATAATAAACCACTTAGGGTTCTCTTGAAAGTTTATAGTAAGTTTATTAACCATATAATATACAAATACAAAGAGACATGGTAAATGTCAAACTATTAAACTAAGAGTATTATGGCTAATATGGTGACCTAAACCTGTCTAAAACCTATTTATTTGGAGTTTTTCTACCCATACCTACCTTATACTAGAAATAAATTATTTTTTAGCCATTATAATGTGATAAGTATTTTATTATAAAATAATATTTCAAGCTTTTCCTAAAGTGACCCTCACCTCTCTTATAAAAGGGTACTTTCCCTTCTTTTAATTTTAAACCTCTAAAGACATTTGTCTCAGCCAAACCCTAGCCGAATACATTCCCAACTTCCGTCACTTCTACCTAGAGTCCTTAATTTGATCAGAAAGCCAACCTATGGACCCCTTTTGACCATCTCAAAAGAAAATACCCGAAGAATAGGTAATAATTTCACCACCCTCTTTCAAGTTCTTTTCTTCATACACTTCCTCTTTCTTTGTTGTTTCCATACAAAAATAATAAATCTAGTACCTTCTACATATTTTGATGTTTTTATAAATATGTTACAACCATATTCGTTATTCTATCTATCCTATAAAGGACAAAGTCACCATACATGTGTACGTACGGCTTACCATGTCCACGTTGTGGTGTAGTTTTTTATTCAAACAATTCATTATTTGGATGGGTATAATAATGAGTATAACTGATGTAAATAATAAATATAAAATTTTAATTATTTTTTATATATGATATACCATACAATTACATACAATTTCACCATCAATATAATGATATTTTCACTCGTGCGTATGTACGGATTATTGTCTCCACGAACGCGATGATATTCATTCCCCATCATAATCATTCAAGAATAATTTTCATTTTATGATTAAAAATAATTTTTATGAAATTAATATAATTATTTATATTAATAAAATAAATCCTATCCATAACAAACATGCCTTTCATAACGAAGAGTATAAAGGAAAACAAATCTTTTAACACCCAAAACGATGATACTACTAGAAATATTATTAATAAAGAAATATTAGAGGATCATATATGATATCATATTTTTGTATATAGTTCTTGTATAATTTGATAACAATGTTTTAACTATTATACTATAGGTTAATATACCATAAACTAAGGAAAAGTACAAGTTAAGGGTTAATTCTACAATATCTTTACTTATCTGAGGTTGTTAATATGTAAGTATCTAGTGGGACCACTTTACCATCCACATCCGTGTTTTCTTAAAAATGTAATTCAAAACATTATTAATATTTAATATACTATGGGTTAAATTCTGTTATACACTTATTTTACCTTATATGTTTTTAAAGTAATCTTTCCATCATTTTCCAAACAAGGTACTTTATGACCATTTCGACAAAATTAAGGTTAGAATGTTTTTTAACTTATACGGAGGGTGCGGCTATTTTCCGTGGTTATAACACCTTCAAAGCTTCCCTTACAAGATTATTAGAATATTTTAAAAATAAATGTTTTCTTTTATAATTATATGACATTTAAATGATTTAAAAAAGAAAGAGATATTTCTCTAAAATAGTTTTAATTTCATCTATGTCATCATCCTTTGATGGATTTTAAACTTGTTTGAAGTTGATTTATTATGATAGAAATCTTCCATATTTTACTAAAGTTTTTGTGATATGTTTGACTATAGGTGTGTAATTTTTATACCATTCATGGTTTATGGATAAAGTATTGATATTTCATTTTCTGGTTTTAATACGAATATTTATGTTATGTTTAAACCTTTTCATATGAGGAATGCATTGGACTTAGTAAGTGACGGGTGGAGCCTGCTATAGCTCCTCAATGCATCGGTAGGTCTCATGACATAAACTAGTGTCTTGGAATAAGGCCTTGACAAAATCTTATTTGTAGTCTTGGTAGAAGGCCATGACTATGAGGTTATGATGTTTGTAATTATGCATCCCATCATTATGAAATTGGCTATTGATATTATATGTGATTATTCGACTAGTAAAATATCATTGTGAATAAGTAAATTGAATTATTTGATTTATCATTTTCATATTATGATGAATTTTAAGTTTAAATGTAATGTGTTTTATTCTTGTACATTTATTTAAATGTTTATGCTTATTTATGAAAGTTTTCGCTATATTGTTATCCTTACTGAGCATCTAAGATCACCCCTTTATATGTTGAATTTTTTCCAAGATGCAAAGAATTATATTATGGTTGACCCATAGGTATAGTATAAGGTATATTAATGTGGTCAATAGAGACAATTTTTTTGTTGTTTTTCATTTTATAATGTAATGTAAAACTTATGAATGTATCTAGTACTTCCAAGGCTACTAAACTGACCAGTCTTTCAAGACTTTATCCCTTGTGATCATGACAATGTTATGTAATAATGCACCGACTCTGGGTAACTGGGGTCGGGGTGTTACAATAAACCTCATAATGAAGGAAAATATAAATATTTAATTCACTATTCTATTAAAAAAATAAGTACTCTCAATTGGATAAAAATATTTTTTAAAGTTTCATTAGTTGGAACTACATTTTTTATTACTCTATAAAAAAAGATAGAAACTTTCATAGGAATATATATTTTTTCAAATAAAATAAAAATAATCCAAAGTGATATTTATATTAAAACCAAAGTTACAAATAATGTAATAAGCATTATTTACAGGGTTTAATTTGTTAGAAGTAAAAAATATTACCTTCCAATAGAGGGAAGAGTTTTTAGTTTGATAATATATATATATATTTATCCTTCATGAAATTAGACCATGGGATCAATTTACAACAACCAAGGAAATTAGAGAATAAATAATATCCATGTTTATTATTATTCATAAATTAGATAGTTATATTCATTATAAATAAATTATGTAATTTTTAAAATTAAAAGGAAATAGTTTGATTAAACTCTTTTCTAATATGGTTTAATTTTAAATTATAATTTTAAAATTATGAAATTTTAATTTGAAAAAATAAATTTCATTTTTTAATTCATAATGTAAAAATTATCTTAATATTTTTTTATAATTTTCTTAAAAGATTTATTTTTCTATAAATAATGAAAAATAATGATTTTTATTGAAAATTTTATTTTCTTTTTAATTATTTTCAAATTGAAATTATATTTGGGATTAGTTTTAAAGTTTAAATATATTAATTTTATTAATAAAATCTAATTATGTCCTTTTAAATTAATTTTATACTTGAATTTGGTATAAAAAAATTTATTCTAAAAAAACTGTTTTATAAAAAACTGTTTTCAGTGCATTTTAATAGTTTAATATTAAATTAAATTCTAAAAATTATTTGTTTCTAATATTTAAAAATATATTCCATATTTTTAATCATGGGTTATAAATTTTGTAAATAATCCCCTTCTATTTTTTTGTCATTATGGATAGTAACCGTAGTAAATATTTGTCACCATAGTGATGATAAAATGAGTTAATTAGAGGTAAAAATAATTTGATAAGATCTAAAAAGGTACCATAACATGTTATTTAATTTTATTGTATGAATATATTTAATCTATAATCATCCAAACTTATAATTTATGACATTTTTTTGTCACATTTATATGATTATGATTTTTATAATACATTATGTAAAGAAAAGTAAAAAATGTCATTTTGTTTGTTTTATTATCTTTAATTTTTTTCAAAGGGATAAAAATAAGGTATGTTCCATTATAAATTTCTATTTTAAATATAAATAATTTTCTAACATAATAATTTATTTCTAATTTATAGTGATGAAATAATTACCTTAAATGCGTACACAACATTGACACCGTATTTATTCAATTAATAGAAAAATTAAATAAATGATTTTAAAAGTATTAAAAGTAGTAAATTTTTACTGAGTTATATCATTCCATGAATTTTTTAGATATTTATATTATTTTTGGGGTGTGTAAAAGGTTTATATTCTGATTCTATCTTTGTCTTAATGTTTTTAAAGTAAAATTAAATGAATAGTTTCAAAATAGACATTAACGAAATTTTATAATAAATAATGTTTTGTTAAATGATTTAAAATTATTATTATAAAATTAAATGGGATATGGTTTATAATATCAACTATGGTCCATTAATGTTCCATTTTTCCTTTTATAGTAACTTTATTGACCTCTAAAGAGTAAAAAATTTAATACTGTGATAATTGTCAAAAAGGGTTAACACGAGTAAAAACAAATAAGGTCAGAAGAATCACCTAATGTTGTCCAATTTTTATTGTATGAGAATATTTTTACCCATCCTTATCTTATATTTTAATAATATTATTTTTTACCCATTTTTATATGAATATTAATTTATATTAATTTAATACTTTAAAAAATTCTAAGAGTGCCCATCTCCTCTCTTATAAAAGGGAACTTTCTTTCCTCTCTTATTTACTCTTTAAAAACATTTTGGTTCGGCTAAGATCTATACAAATCCCTTCCATACATCCATACCCACATCTTAAAGGCATTTTGTATCCTAAAACCATCCTAGAAAAGATTTTAGTGTAAACCTTAAGAGGTTGTCCAAAAAATATGTACAGTTCTTAAGCAAGTGTTTTCATTTTATTTCTTTTTTATACCTCCTTAAATCCTTCTTAAACCATGAAATAATAATACCATAAGTATATTATATTTAATAATATGGTATTATGTTGATTTTATGACCTATATCCATATCCTCTTCTATCAAATGGGAAATGAAACCATCGTTTATGTGTACGAAGGACTATGGCCTAGCGAACCGATGTAATTCATTTTCTATCACCACATATCACGGATGATTATAATGATGAATTTAATTTATATATATGATATTAATGAAATATTTATAATTATTTATAATTAATATATCAAATATTTTATTAAAAGTTCATTTTCTAAAAAATAACAACATCGTTCTTGTGTACGTGTGGACTACTACCTCTACAAAGCGATGTGATTCATTTTTCATCACCACATCATATGGAGGATATATATAAGTATATATAAATAAATATAGGATATTTATGATATGATGATAAATTTTTAGTGATAAAATAATATTTACCTTCTTTCCATAATGATTATTGAAAAATGAAAACTTTACTCATGCATAAATACGACCTACCATCTCAGTGATGGTAACGTAGTTCATTTTTTATAATCATCTTTAATGGTAGGTTTTAAAAGTATAATTAATGTATGAAAATGATAATTATGTCATTATTATTATTCTATAGATGGTTTAATAATGACCTCTTTGACCGTAGTCAACCTACCAAATTCTTTTTGGATATATGAGCTGAATATCATCAATACAATGACCTAATCTTAAACATTACATAATCTTGAGTTTTAAGTCAATAATTAGTTCTCTTAAATTTGAGTATCTTTTTAGTTTAATATTTTTAGATATTTATGTCATAACTAATACATAAAAAACCATAAATTACAAAGTGGACACATCCGAATAGTATCCATTTTTCCCACAGTATAAAACTTTTGAAACAATTCATGTTCTATTTTCAGGAAAAATATTCATGAATTTCAAATTAACCTCTTCCTTTCCCTTACCTATCCATAAAATCATGTGATTTTTTTTTAAATGTGGGATGACCACAAAAAAATCTATGTAAGGGACATAAAAGGAATAAAACCATTAGTCCAGTGAAAAACACTAAAACCTATAAAAACCCTTTCTTTTAAAAATAACATTTCATCCATAAAGAGAAATATAATTCCTTTTAAAAAGACTATTTATTTTACCTTTTGAAAACAAATGATTTCAATGAAAAATAATTATAAATAATAGAAAATTAATGTATGTACCTTGAGACATAATCTAATAGAACCCTTACAAATTGGAATAACCATATGACCAAATTATAATATAATTATCTTTAGATCATAATTATTACCTAAAGAATTAGAGAGTTATCTAGGTGCACCCATAATTTAAGCTATAACGGGCTCACCCAGTACTATCTAGGTGCACCCATCATATATAATGTCCAACAACCACAACATGAATAAAAAATTTCATCATTTGAAGAACTCTTTTTAAACTCATATTTAAATCACTTTTAGATATTAAAATATCATTTCTTTCAAAATCCAATTTTCAATACACTTTTCTTTTGAAAAACCATTTTCAATATCAAAATACCCAAAAAGATAGAAAGATGTTTTTTAATTTAATAAAACATATAATCTTTAAAAGGAAGCTATAAATAAAATAAAATCCATAGATACAAAATGGTTTTTATCGTTGTACTATAAAAATAGGTCATTTCCTTTATCATTTTTCAAAACGTTCCATTTAAAACATATTAAAAGATTAATTTTGAAAACATTTGAAATAAAATAAAAGAGATATAAAATTAAATTTATAAATATTTTATATCCATATAAAACATTTCAAAAATCATTTTAAAACATGGACACAAAAGGGAAATATATTTTTAAGGAAAACGTTAAAATAGGATTTATTTAGAAAAAGAGTCTGTTATCACTTTGGAACTATTGAAATAATAATATCCATGAATTAATAACATTAAAAAATATATTAAATAACATGATAATAGATAAATTCATAATATAACATGTCAAATTGGCTATATATACTTTTTATGAAAGAATAAAGGTCCATAACATCACGATATGCCTCAACAAAAGGAAATTGAGACGATGTCCCTTACCCTGGGTCGGACTTGTCACGTGTGTCTCCATTTTACTAAATAATAAAACTATGTTAAATATTTATTTCATGAGAAACTTTTTAAATTTTATTATTACTTTTATTTCCCTTATTATCAAGTTATATATATAATTATTTAATCAATTAATTTTAAGTCATATGTTTTACTATATTTGGCTTATGTGTCAACAATGAATTTTGTAGTTTAACTATGGTCAAAGATGTCATTATTTAAACATATATAGAATAATAATAATAAAATAATTATCATATTTATACATAAATTATAATTTTTAAAAAATATTTTAATATGGTTAGGAAAAATGAACTAACGTTATGATCATGGTGACAGTAGGTTGTACATATGCATGAGTATCATTTCTATTTTTCAATGATCATTATGGAAAGATGTTAAGTAGCATTTTGTCTTTATAGAATGATAATTATATCATAAATACCATGTTATTTAATCACATATACTTATATATATCAATCTTGTGATGTGGTGGTGAAAAAAAGGAATCACATCACTTTGAGGAGGAGATAGTCCACACGTCCATGAATGACGTTATCACCTTTTTAGTGAGTGAAAAGGTAAGAAAAAAATCATATATTATAGTTAAACAATCATAACAATTTCATTAATATCATAAATATATCATTTATATCACATATATTCATTATATTTACCCTTATTACCTTCCATATAACGCGTTAGTGAAAAACGAATCACACCACTTCGTAAGGGGGTAGTCTTCCATACACATTAGAGACATTATCATATCCCTTACAGAATGGAATAAAAAAGGTATATATTGTATAATTATTAAATATTAATACTTATATTATAAATGTCCTGTATAAACCTGATATCCATAGTTATATCCAACCGTGAGAGGTGGTAATGGAAAAATGAATGACATTGTTTCACGTGGTGGTAGTCATCCATACCCATGAATAATGATTTCATAACCCATTTTATAGAAGTGTGTGTGGTTTTAGGTCATAAAATTAATATAAAAAATATATTAGTATATGTAAGATATCGTGGTTATTATATCATCATTGTATAATAATAATTTTACGGGGGTGGAAGAAGAAATAAAATAAAAATTCTCATTGATGGATGTTACCTCTTCTTCAGTTAAGTCCTTTTGGTTTGGACCAAAGGTCATGATTGGTTGGATATATACAAAAAATAAATTTTATATTAATATATTATGGGAGTGAGTAATTTATTTGTGTATTTATTGTCTAAAAAATTGGTTTTTTATTGTGTGAAAAGAGGAGGAGAGGGGTGGCCTTTTATAAGTGAGGTGAGTGGAACACTTGTAATCTTCTGAAAGAGTAAATTTTTCCCATGTTTTTTTTCATATCAAAATGCCCCAATAATGGTAAATTATCTAGAACATAAGGAATAAGTTCAAAATATTTCCATCCAATGGGTGTTGGATAGGTTTCTAGGACATTTGACCTCTTAAGATTTAAGTTTAATCCCTTAGTAAACTCGTTTTTACATTAACTGTTCTGATTAAGTTTTACTATTTTCACTAATAATTATGGTAAAAAATCAATTTAGAATTATTAGAAATTTTAAATTAGTATAATTAAAAATATTAAATTATTTTTTCCAAATTCAATTCAAAAAATTGACAAATTTATTTTAATATTAATCACGTAGACACGACGAGACAACAAGTTTTTAAGAAGATTGTTTTTTTAGAAAAAGTTGATTCTATATTAACTCTATGACTAATAATAATCATTGTGTGAAAATAAATTAATATTTACTGATATATAATATATAAATTTAATTTAAAACATTCCTTAATATGTATTATTTTAATTAATTAAAACTGTGAAACATTGTGTATTTTAAAATAGTTTTTAGAAAAAACTTTTTTTTAAAACCAAAAAACTTGTGCTAAAAACCAAAATAAAGTTGATTAAAAAGTAATTAAGTAGATTAAATATAACAAAAATAATAATTAGGATACTTTAAAATATATTCAAAACATATTTATACTTTTCAAATACTTAATTTATTAAAAAGAAAATTCTTTATACAAAAAATCCGTATTTTTTTAGTATTCATTAAAAAATCAATATTTTCCAAAAAAATATGAACATTCCTCCCAAAGTAAATTTTTATATTGTGATTTAAAAAATGATATTAATTTTATAAAATTAAAATTCTAAAATTTATAAATCAATATTTTAAATAAAACACTATAAAAAAGTGTTTAATTAAGAGAATTATTTTTTGATTAAAAATTACATAATATTTTTATAACTAATATAAATATCTAATTCATATTAATGAGAATGACATTTTTTTATCATGAAATTAACTAGGTTTTTATATCATTACCCATTTTAGATATTTCATCCCCATAGTTTTATTAACTTATTAAATATGTGGGGATATCTTTCTCTCAGAGCATTTTAAGATTCCCATGTTGCCTCTTAAACCATATGGTTTTTTAATAATCCTTAAATTGGTGAATCACCTTATTCGGTGACACTTTATCTATATGGTCAAGAGCCTAAACAAATTATTCCTCATATGAAATATTCTCTTACAATTTAACTACTAAAGGGCTCAAAACATGATTTAAATCTGATACATATTTCCTTAACATTAAAACATGAATTACATTGTGTACCTGAGATAAAATTTGAGGTAAGGACACTCAATAGAAAACTAATAAAAATTTATAAATGATTTGATATGGTCCAATGAATTATTAAATCAGTTTTCCATTCTTACCAAAATTCATCAAACTTTTCCATGGAGAAACTTTGAGAAAGAAATAATCACCTACCTCAAGAGAAAGATATTTCCTCTAGTTATACACAAAACTTTTCTACCTTATCAGAGTTGTCATCATGTGTTACTAATTAAAATGAACTTTTTTCTACCATTTATTCTACCAAGTCTGGCCCTGTAAACTTATTTTATCTTATATCATCCCAAAATGGTGGTTTCTAGCACTACTATCCATATAATTCCTCAAATGGTTTCATCTGTATACTAGAATGAAAACTATTGTTATGAGAAGTATTAACCAAATAAATATGTTAATCCCAAATACAAATTAGATTTACATTGAGCCGTTACATGATGGTGGCGACTTCCGAGTCGGTTCCTCCCCCTACGGGGGAGGGACCTCCGACGTCCTTCAATGGAGTGGAACCCTTCGCACCCTTCTACCTTATGAATCTTCTCCCACCGTTTCCTTGAAGTTCTTTGTGCCAAAAGGTGCTAGATCTTTACGAGGGATACCCTAATCTCCCAATTTCGGTCGCAGAGTTCAATGAGGCCTCATCCCTCCTCAACCTAACTTTGATCTCTCGCTTCTCGCAAAGAAGGCCTTCAGTCAACTACTTTTATAAATTTGTATTTAGTTCTTAGGACTTACAGAAGAGGGCTACGGTAGGTTTTCTCAACTCCAAAAACATTATGATTCTATTCTCCTCTAAGGAAGACTTAATTAAATCCTAGTATAGTTCTCCACACAACTGCAACGGCTTCAGTTTTTATCTATTAAGATGGATCTACGACTTTCATATGAAGTGAGACTCACCTTCAGTATCGATTTGGGTAAGCTTCCCTAATCTCCCTCTTCCGTCTCAAAATCATTCAATTAACAGTATGCTTGGAAACCTAGTGGGTAGATACTTGTGTTCTCACAGTCGAACCAAAGACGTTTTCATCCGATTAATCCTCGCATTTGTGTGGAGGTTGATGCTTCAGAAGTGCCTACCGATTTTGTTTGGTTAACAGTTGGTGAAGAATTCCGATGTAGAAAGGAAGTCGTGTATGAATCGTGGTTTGAATATTGTTCTACCTATAAGAAAATGGGTCACTCGATTAAGGTCTATAAGAGTGGGTTTTGGAAGACAGATAAATCGAAGGGCGTGGGGATGGGTGGTAGTGAAAATCCAGAGAAGTGCATGGTGGATGGATCGTTTGGTCAGGGGAATTTTTGTATAAAGTCTGTATTGAACTTGACAAAATTTGTACACGGTAGTTCAGGAAATCCACTGGTTGTAGCTGTCTTCAGTCATTTGAGAAAGGATCTGGGTGACCCTGGTTCACTGGTGCAAATGGGGTTGGAGGTGAAGACAATTGAGAGTTTCTTGGACCCTCCGCTTGAGGCCTCACACGGGGTAGTGGGCACAACCCAGATGGGGTACTGGTAAAGGTGGATGAGGGAGGTCAAAATACTCCATCAGGACCTTCTTATGATGAGGTGGTGTGCTTAAGGAAGGATAGAAGTGATAGTGGCCAGGAAGTAACCCGTAATCCCACTATAGGTTGCACGGCCCTGAAATAAGATGTAGGGGGTGAGACCTTGTGCAGGACAAGTTAGGTGGAAGGCCTTGTACTGGGTAATCGTTTTGAGCTTGTGTCCTATGATGATCCAGTCCAGGTCTCTACAGATTTGGTACAAATCTCTCTGGATGAGCAGGAGGTGAACGGGTCCAGTGATGAATGTTATAGCTCCTTTTCAGGTGACACATGGGATGGGACTTAGGGCAGTAGGAATCCAATCCCCCGTAGATGAAAAAGCAGGAGGGGAAATCATAAAGTAAGGAAAGGATACTCATATTTACCTTTACCTATGGAGACCAGATCCATGAAGAAGATGAAGTCCAAAAAGATGGAAAATGTCCTCGACCTCTCCATATCGGCTTGCCAGCATCAGAGGTCTGCTGCTATGATTGAACACCCTTTGGAACTGCTTTTGAGCTCGGAAGAGGTTGTGGATGAATCTGTTCTAACAATTAATGCTACTGTTAAAGTGGTTGAAATAATGATGGAAAGGGTTATAAGGGTACCTGGAAATATGGAGCAATGCAACTAGATTTATAAACAGTATCTCATCCTATTATGAGGATTCAACAATGGGATAATCAGTATAGAGGAGTACATGTAGTCTTGAGACAAGCTGGATTTTTAGTTCGAAGATCTCATGACGAGGGAACCAGACACTCAGGTGAACACTATCTCTTGGAAATTATCTAGGGAGACTAAAACTGGCAGTCTGCACTTTTATTTTAATGGCTTGGTAACTGCCTTTTATGCTTTAACTTATGGTTTTTTACTTTTTCCTTAAAAGTGTTTGATAATAGAAAAGTAATGTTGGATGGATGTTAATCCCAAATTCCCTAGTAATCCATTGAATAAGAAAAAAATCATATCTTCAATGGTTTGATTTTTCTAATAAGACTATCCATAATATTTAGGATAAAAATCTATACAAAAATTTAATTTATTTCCCAACAACTTCTGAAGTCCTTTCCATAGATTATATGTGAAACGAGGATCACAGTCTAATATAATGGAGAGAGGAACTCCATATAACCTAACTATCTTCTTTAAATAGATTCAAGTTGGATGATCTAAATACATTATATCTTTAATGATAAATAAATGTGAAGATTTAGTTAATCGATCAATAATAACCCAAATTATGTTATTACTTCGATAAGTCCTTGACAATCCTACCATGAAATCTATTGATATATTTTCCCATTCACACTCTAGTACTAAAAAATGTTGAATCATCCCCTTCAGTAACTTTCATTATTCTTTAACCTTATCAAAATTCAAACACTTCATGGTGATGTTAACAATATATATTTTCATTCCATCCCACCAGTAATACTTTCTATGTTTTTTATATATCCTGGTGATAACCAGATAAAAAAGAAATGAAGAACTGTGATCTTAACTTAATAAATATCTCTTCAATTGGGAATCAGAAGGCACACATAGTAGTATTTTAAATTGTAAAACACTTTCTCCATTAATATTAAAATTAGGAAACTTACCCTTCTTAAGAGATTCTATCTTTTCTAACAAATATTGATCCTCCTTTTGAGCTCTCTTATTTCTTTATGATAGAGTCGACCATACTGAAACTTGAAACAATACAGAGGATGTGCCTGTATACACAATATCTTGGAAAAAATTCATCAAATCATTAACCAAAGGGTCACATTAAAAACATAACATGGTTAATGTAGCATTACTTTTTTTGACTCAAATCATCAACCACTTTGTTTTTATTTCTAGGATAGTAATGAATTATATAATCATAATCCTTAATTAGTTTTAGCTATCTTCTATGTCTCTTGTTAAATTCCTTCTGAGTGAATATATACTTTAAAATTTTTTGATTAGTGTTTATTTCACATATTACTCCCTACAAATGATTCCTCCAAATTTTTTAAGAAAAAACTACATCAGTTAATTCCAAATATTATGTTGGGTAATTTAACTCAAGAGGTTTCAACTGAAGTAAAGCATAATAAATTACTTGATAATTCTTTATTAGGATGAAACCAATTAATTTCAATGAATCATCACAGTAGATGATAAATTTTCCATTTCTAGAAGGCAGGGCCAAAACCAAAGCATTCACCAATATTGTTTTCAGTTCCTAAAAAAAATCATTATATACTTTTTTCCAGATAAAAGTAACTTATTTTCAAGTTAAATTAGTCAATGGGATAGAAATCCAAGAAATTGTTTCAACAAAAATTCCAATATTTACCCACTAATCCCAGAAAACTATGAACCATTATGATATTTGTGGGTATTTTTCATTTTTCAATAACTTTTTTTATTAGGATCAATAGTTATTCCATTTTTTGAAACAGTACAACCAAGGAATGAATTTTTTTCAACCAAAATTCATAATTTCTAAATTTTCCATATAGTTTATTTTATTTTAAGGTTTTCAAAACAATCCTTAGGTGTCATTCATATTCCTCATAAATTTTATAATATACTAAAATGTCATCAATAAACACAACCACAAAATTTCCCAATAACTCATTAAAAATTATATTCATAAGGTCCATAAATACAAAAATGTTCATTATATAACCCAAAAATCATAACTAAAAAATCATAGTGACCATATCTAGTCCTAAAAATAGTCTTTAGAATGTATGTATCCTTCAATTTAAACTAATGGTACCTTGAACTTAGGTCAACTTTAGAAAAATATTGTTCTCCCTAAATCTGATCAAACAAATAAATTTTATGATAGAAAAGATACTTGTTATTAACAGTGATGTTATTTAAGTTGTTATAATGCACACAAAGTCTCATTGAACCATCTTTATTTTTTTTAAAAACAAGATAGGAGAACCCCATGCTGAAGTGCTAGGTCGAATGAAACCTTTATCTAATAACTCTTGTAATTTATTTTTCAATTCTAAAAGTTCCACTTGAGATATAAGATAATGGGGTTTAGAAATATGATTAGCTTCAGGTACTATATAAACAATAAACTCAATATCTCTACCAGGAATAATTACATACAAATCATTAGTAAAAACATCCATGTACTTGTTTAATATGGCCACCCCACTAATTGGAACAGTTTCATTATTTTCAACAATGTGAACTAAGTAACTTTCCCTACCATATCTAATAAATTTATCAGTATCTTGGAAGTAATCAAAGGCGTGGAATCATTAAATAAAAATTTCTTGGAGCTAAAATATATCTTAGCATGATAAACTAAAAACCCTTATATACACAAAATTATATCGAACTCTACTATGTCTAGTTCAATATGATTTGTAGGAAAGACCATCCCAATGATAATAAAATAAATATTCCTATATTTCATGGTTTCTTTAATACTTACACCCATATTTTTCACCAAAATTTCTACCTTAATTTCATGAGGTGGTATTCCCAATTTATGTGAAAATTTATTAGAAATAAAAAGAATGTGAAGATTCAGAGTTAAACAGGGTATTGGATTAATTCGATTACACAAGTAAAATACCTATCACCACTTCATTTGATGGACCAACATCAAGTTTAGTAGCAACAAATGACCTCAGTACACCTTTCTATTTCCAAACATGAAGATTTCCACCCCATGAAACTAAATTTGGGCACACATTAGTATAATAAACCAACTCCTTGAAATAAAAACATTTTACCATTGGATGGATATCAATTACCACATTCTTTGATTCTTCAAGATTCTTTTCCTTGTATTCCCAGGCCATGTGGCTAAAATTTCCACAACGATAACACTTTCTTGACTTCATAAGATATTCTCTAGGGTGATTTTTACCATACTTACCACAAGATGGGAAATTCATTTTCTTACCTCCATAATTCTTTGTTGTATGTTTCCCCATCAACTACCATCCTTATCACTTATT
The DNA here is from genome assembly GCA_963277665.1 of Viscum album. NCBI lineage: Eukaryota > Viridiplantae > Streptophyta > Magnoliopsida > Santalales > Viscaceae > Viscum > Viscum album. Next base: position 458,871,330 of record OY728136.1, read on the forward strand.
ACTTTCATCATCATGAGGCACATGAGAGTCATAAAAATCTATATAAAACTTTTTAGGAAAATGAAAAAATTTCTCATATCCTTTAAATTCCTGTGTGTCCAAATATCTTTGTAGGCTTGGTTTCAATATAGAGTAAAACCTATTAATTTTTCTATTGGTTTCTTGAATAAAATACGAAGCATACCTGGACAATATTTTCAAGTTAGCTTCATATGAAACTACAAAATCATCATATTTTTTACTTAATTAAAGGAATATTTTTCTATTAGAAGTCAAAAAACCTTATGGAAATATTTATAAAGAAAAATATCCTGAAAAATTTCCCATTCCATGGAATCAATATCATCTTTCTCTTTGGTATTCTTAACTAAAGACCACCATTAACCAGCTTCACATTCAAAATGATAATTGGAAGGAGTCACCTTTTGATGTTCCAAACATCCCATGACATCATATATCTTATCTATAACATTAATCCATCCTTCAGATACCTTTGGGTTAGATTACCCATAGAATGATGGGGGATTTTGCCTCATGAAATTCTCCACTATAACATTTTCTTTTATGGTAGATTAGGTTACTCTCTAGCATGGATACCAGCACCATTTATAGCTTATTTCAACCAATCCATCACTAAAAAAATGAATTATTATAATTCCAACCATCTCGGGATGCTGATTTGGAAGGATATTTTCCTCTCAATGCCTTCCCACTACAACTTCCCTATTTCCTCAGTGGGAAACCATTCTGAACATACAAATTTTAGATTAAGCAACATGGTAATATTCAAATGATAAATCATTTTAACTTGAAAAATAAGGTAAAATATTTCAAGGTCATTCTATTATCATTATCCTATCCTCTAAAGTTATCTAAATAGACCTTTGATACCGAGTATAAGTTCTTGGCTATAAAACTTACACAATCTTTAGTTTTAAGTCAATAATTTATTCTATTACATTTGATAATCTTTTCACGTTTAGAGTTTTATAGAATTAGGTCATAAATCACACAAAAAAACCTTAAATTACAAAGTGGAAACTTCCAATTTGTATCCATTTTTTCCATAGAATAAAACTTTTAAAATAAATCATGTTCTCCTTTTATGAAAACTCTTCATGAATTTCAAATTGACCTCTTCCCTTCCCTTATCCATCCTTAAAATCCTATTATTTTTAAAAAAAATGTGTTATGAGCACAAAAAATCTCATTTTGGGATATAAAAAGAAGAAAAATATTAGTCTAGTGAAAAAATTTTAAACCCATAACAAAACCATTTCTTGAAAACATAACATTTTACCCATAAAAGAAAATATCATTCCTTTAAAAAGATCATTTATTTTACCTTTTGAAAAAAATTATTTCCATAAAAAATCATTAAAAAGTATAGAAAACTCAGGTATGTACCTTGGTAAATCATCTCATAGAACCCTAATAAAAACCCTATAGAACCCTTATATAACCCTCACAAATTGTTATTACTATATGGGAAACTTTGAATATAATTATCTGAAGAACATAATAATTACCTAATGCATTGGAGTGCTATCTCGCTGCACCAATCATTTAAGCTATAATGGGATCACCCAAAGATATATGGGAACAAACATAATATATAATGTATAATAACCACAATAGTAATAAAAAATTTAATCATTTGAAAAAATATTTTAAACTTTTATGTAAATCACTTTCAGATTTTAAAATTCTATTTTCTTTTAAAGCCCGTTTTCAATGCAGTTTTTTTTGAAAAACCATTTTCAATACCAAAATACCAAAAAAAAGAAAATAGTGTTTTTTATTTTATAAACCATGTAATATTTCAAAGGAAAATAAAAATAAAATAAAATTCATGTTGATAATAAAGGTTAATGTCATCGTACTTAAAAAATAGGTCATTTCATTTTTCGTTTGTCAAAAAGTTCCATTTAAAACATGTAACAATATTACTTTTGAAAACCTTTGAAATAAAGTAAAATATATGTAAAATGAAATTTTAAAATCTTTTATGTACATATAAAACTTTTAAAAAATTATTTTAAAACAAGGACATGGAAGAGAAAGAGAGTTTGAAGGAAAACATTAAAAAGGATTTATTTAGAAGAAATGTCATTTATCACTTCAGAAGTATTTAGATCATAACCCATGAAATAATAATATTAAAAAACATTAAATAACTATATAATAGATAAATTAATGATATATAATTTCAAATAGTTTTTATATACACCTTATAAAGGAATAAGGGTTCATAACATCATGATATTCCTCAATGAAAGGAAATTGAGGCGAAGTCACTTACCTTGAGTCCGACTTGTAACATGTGTATTTATATTCATGAATAATAAACTTATGTTAATTATTTACTTTATTGGGAACCATTTTAAAGTTTATTATTACTTTTATTTCACTTATTAGCATGTTATATATATAATTACTTAATCAATTAAGTTTAAGCCAGATGTTTTTACTATATTCAGCATATATGTCAAAAATAAATTTGGTAGGTTGACTATGGTCAAAGAGATAATTATTCAAAAATCTAAAAAATAATTATCATGAAATAATTATCATATTTATACATCAATTATACTTTTAAAACCAATCTTTTAATACGGTTATGAAAAATGAAGTAATGTTATGATCATAGAGACGGTAGGTCGTACGTCCTCATGAGTAACATTTCTATTTTTCAATGATCATTATAGAAAGATGGTAAGTAATATTTTATATTTACATAATGATAATTATATAATAAATACCATATTATTTAATCATATATACTTATATATATCATTCTTGTGATGTGGTGGTGAAAAAAAAATATCGCTTTGAGGAGGCAATTTTCCACACATCCACAAATGATATTATCACTTATTCAGTGGGTGAAAATGTAAGAAATAAAATTAAATATTATACTTATTGAATGATAAATATGTAATTAATATTATAAATATGTCATGTATATAAAATATATTCATTATCTTTACTCTAATTACCTTCCATGTAACACATTAGTGAAAAATGAATCAAATTCCTTCATGAGGTGGTAGTCCGCCTTACACACGAGAAGTGTTATCATATCCCTTATGTAATGGAATATAAAAAAGGTTATTTAGTGTACAAGAATCTGTTAGGTACCACTTAGAGGGCAAGGAGGTGAATTAATGGTACACTATTTTTACAAATTCTTTTACTTTTTATTCAACCACTGTAATTGATTAAAGTCTCGATCCCTCATCATTAATCCCTAGCCTCTCCCTATAAAATGTAATAAAAAATGAAAGTAAAACCCATATGGATTTAACAAATTTGGCAGAAATACCTACTCATTTTTATGTGGGTTAGACCCCCCCCCCAACATGAATTCTCCATTACATTATAAGGTGATTACAACAGTAATTAGTTAGACCCTCTAATTACAAACTGGTTATACCCCAAGTTCCAATTAGCCTTCAACAGTTGGTTAGACCCCCCAACCGCACCTTCTTCATTTTGATTGGTTATAACCTCTAATCAAAATCTTCAAGAAATTGGTTAGACCCCCCAACTACAGCCTCCTTCTTCAGAAGGCTTGACCCCCTATAGAAATATCAATTAAAGATCCTCCTCCCCAAGCTTGTTATATTACTCTGGATTATGTACAACTTCAAGAACCTTTTCAATGATACTGGTCATTCTCAAATAATATATTATCACTACATATAATCAACTACTTTAGTGCAACACTAATCAGGAAAGAATAATTTATTATCCTAAAGAACTGACCTCACTAAATAATGAAAAAATAGGATATAAAATTCTTTTGAAATAATGATCCAGTTTCAGTTTCAAAATACTGTACACAATTCATGAAAAATAAATTGCATGTAAATTCTCAAAAATCATTCATGTATACAGATTCATTGCATGCTATTCTAATTTTTAAAATAATACAAATGCATAAAATCCTCACTATAGTTTCCATATGTAATAACATGTGAATACAAATAATAAATTAAGAAATCACTTATTCATTGCCTCAATCATTCCACAATAAAAACTGTCTATGTGCACATTCCACCTTCACATAATATGTACAAGAAACTTAAATGACTAGTCTGTAACACTCATTTTCCACCTTTGTTTTTTCTTTTCACCCGCACTGTCAAGTGTCTCTTCACATTTTCATAGATATTCACACTATCCACTTATTTATTTTTTCACAAAGGTGTATGCATGATATCTCACACATTAATGTTTTAGTTATGATACAGATAATTTCCTTCTACGCACTTATCTTTTATATATAGTATGTACTCTTAATCCGTGAAAGTCCATATTCAACTAGGGACCTTCACATAGGTTGTCTACATGGTACCTCCACTTCATTAACACAAAATAGTATATATATGTGAAGAGTATCACATAATATCATGGTACTTCATGTAATAACTTCTTCACGAAGCACTATGAGTGTTAAGTACACAATTTTAGTACTCCCAGTATCCTCATTCTCATTCGCACATACTAATGCTTTGCAGAATCTCCTCATTGAAAAACACTTATTCTGTGGTGCTATATTTCTCCCTAAAATTCTCTAAAATTATATTTCAGATATGCAATATTCTCGTCCAAAAATGAGAAAGTTTGGGGGAATTTATAGACAAAAATTATACTAACTCAACTCATGCCCACTACCTCACATCAATCATACCAATGTCTCATCTCATGCTTCACAATTACAAGAATCATCATATTCGATAATATCACATTTTATTCTCAAATTTTATCATCAGTTTGATCTTGATTGAATCATGAAAACATTATTTCATGATGATTCAATCGTATTTGAATCATTAGAATGATGAAACAATGATCGTAAGTCTCAGTAGGATCACTTAATGATGTTGTCATGGAGCTTTTATGTATGAAGAATACTTAGGATGGGCTAAGGTTAAAGATAGTCTTGATGCCACAATCCAAAATCTAGGATAATCTCATCAGAAAACATTGGTTATTTCCAAGTTTTAAAGGTTGAGCTACAATATTCTATGAAACCAAACCTCACATTGAATCAACATTTATTTGAGTGACTCCTTATAATACAATGTGATGATTAGATTGGATAGAATGGGTTATTGGTCCATGTATTACCCAAGTCAAGGCTCAAGCCGCAACTACCCCAAGACCTCCTCTATAGGACAGAGGCGGTGACAAGTGCCGAAGGAATAACTAAATCAAGGTGGCCTTTTCCTAAGTACCTATACACACACACACAAACACATCCAAATCAATGAAAAAGTTTAGAGGGAAAGAAGGAAAATATGAAACACTACTATAAAGTAAACCAAGAATGCATGAACCTATAGAAAGTATAAAGTATGGTAGTGTAAACTAAAAGGAAAAGTGAAAAAATACACGCTCAACTAGAAATTTGACCCAACTTGATGTTAAGTTGGAAAATTAAAACATTTGAGAGATCCTGGATCCAGGATCCCAAGCTACAACCACTATATGTGTTCCAAGCACCCTGTATCACTATGCTCCCCAAAAGTCTCAGTCGACCTATCCATAATCTATAAAATACACGACATGTGTTGGTAAAATCCCATGCAGGGGTGAGTATATACATACCCAGTATAACACCCCAAAAATGGCGAAAGGTGAGCAGTAATAGATACAACTAAAGATTGAAGCAGTAGATAGAACAAGGTACAATAAGTGAGTATATATCAACCCAAAAAGAGAGTAAAAGTGAAATCAACCGAAAAAATGAGCTCAACACAGTGATAAGATGAACTTCTTGTTTAGTCTTCACTACCCATACCTGGAGAGTGGCTCATCCAACAATAAGAAGCTAAACATAGAAATTATGTGGAAAACCCCTAGCATCTTCGCCTCTCAGGGAAGGAGAGTAACTATACCCAAGGAGCAGTTAATGTGGTATGATATATATATGCTTAGTAAAGGAAGCCCAAATGAGAGAGTAAGGGGATCTCTATATCATAGCTCAACCCAAGAAGTTGAGTAGACAACAGTTCCCAGGTAAGTCCATCAATGATTCTCAACACCTCTTGCATTTGACTAGAACACACAAGTCCAAGGGACTCAACCACCACATCTCAATAATATCCTATTTGGGTAGAACTAGATCAGCCGCACATTTTTTAGTTCACATAACAAGTATGATTCTTATTAGGGAAATCATTCCTCTTTCTCGTGAGTCCAAAGGTATGCTAAAACACATATCATCATTGTGCCACATAGTCAAGGGGTCACTAGTTTTAGGAAAGGATCCCATGCCCTGGTATGATAGGATTATTGTACTCTAGTAGTCATTGAGGAACTCCAATTCTCATCCCTACTAGAGGGTTATTCCTGGAAGATGTAATTAGGGAATTCCAATGTGAAACCATATTAGAGGGTAATCCCGGAACTATCATCGGGGAATTCCACTACCTATCCCAGATGGAGGGTAAGCCCGAAATTTCGAGGAACTCCACTACCTTGCCCAGCAAGAGGATAACTCAAAAAGATCACATGTTAACACCACTAATCAATCCTACTAGAGGGTAAGCCTGACACTATCTTCGGGGAATTCCACTACCCATCCCAGCTCGAGGGTTGCAACTGAGATGCTCTGATGATTTTGTATGATCGATGTGGTCATTGAGTGACACCTCAATGTGTATCAAACCTAGAAAATTTTACATTGCATATATAAATATGTTTCTGAGGGCACCATCATATTCTACGTAAAAAAAACTTTGGATAGGATAATTGTGGGCCAAAATTTGAGTTTGAATGAAGGAGATACATATGTTTTAAGTTCGCTCAGAAGAGCTCAAGGGGAACACGACATGTGAGGAGATCCACATGACCTGTGGTACTACTCCATAACCTAGTTGTCTCCCTAGCTGACACATATATCCACCCCATGTACTATAACATTCTGTGTATATGGACTATATGCCATGTCCAGAATAACCAGGACTGGGGTCGTGTCCTATGGTTGTGTCTATGTACTCAGACCCCATATCCATGTACTTCAGTACATAGTGTGTTGGTCCACATGGGATGCCGCCTATGTGTCCATCCCATGTCTGTGTTTTCTTACATGGATTCCCCACCCGTGTGACCCATCACACGGGTTATCCAACTACGGAAGGAATACATGGTGTGTGAGGAATGTATAGATGCCATGTCACCCTTATGATTTCCCAAACCCAAGCACCGTCACTAAGGGAGACTATGCCCCATGTTGTTCCTCATACACACAACTTGTAGTTGGGTTTTTGATAGATATCTAGATCTATGATCTGTGTGGTATATCTGGCCATTTCATCCCATTTCACCAAATATCTCACCTCCAATCTTCCCATGAATGGAGTATCTGGTCTAGATCTACCATTTCTGGCCCTCCAGTGGTTGGAAACTGATCTTTGATTGAGTGGTTGGGTTCTCGTACATTGTCGCATGTCATGGATCTTATGTGGTTGATTCCTAAGGATTTTTTCATCAAATTGATCTACCAAGACTTGAAATCCTTCCATATTTATAGCCATTTCATCAATCTGAACTCTGCTTATGAAACCGTAACAAATCTGGGGGCCCGATTGGGCTCAGTGCCACCTGAAAATGTCGATCTGGAACCACGGGGATCTAAATAGTGAATAATGTGAAGAATAGGGATAAAAAAACAAGAACAAAGATTTAAACACCACCAGCCAAGATTTCTTGGCTAGAAATCAAGAATGGGGCACCAGGTTTAGATAAACAAATAGGAAATTAATTAAATTTCAATATTCAATCACATGTAAGGCTTTTCAAAGGCACTGATCATAGGAAAAATAATGATGTACTTAATCATATAATTATAAGGTAAAAACCACAAATAAAAATTCCAACCTATATTTTTATTGATCGTTGGTGAAGAACGTTCTCGTGCAACGATCAAAAGAAGATAGTGTGTCTGTTGCACTTTGATCCAACTTGATCTAGATGTTCTTCATTCATCGCCAATGGAGGAGGGGAGGATGTATCCCTAATGGATGGGACAATTATGATCCAAATGTATCTAGTTCACCCTAATGTCCTATTTATAGCCCTTTATTAGGTTAAAGGAAAATTAATTAATTAATTAATTAATTTACTTAAATGTAACTCCAACAATCAAGGGATACGAACATAGCACAGTAACTCATTTTATGTCACACCTAGGGTAAACACAGTGTTATGGACCCAACCGTGATCTTAGATTTCTTATTTGATTAACTGTTTAAGAGTTATCCCATTTTCATTAATTAACCATTCATGTGTGCAATATAAAATATATTTAATATTTTTATAAAATTCATTATGGGAACACCAGAGCTCTAAATCACATATTATACTAGTGACTAGCTCTAGAAATATATTTATAAATATTTCAAAGTATTACAGGGAAAAAATTGGGTCTCTAAATCATTCCATCCTTCAATATTTTCATTCTCAAAAAAGAAAAACTAAGCAAAAAACATGGGATATTGAGCCCAAATATAGCTCTCTCACTCCCAGGAACTCTCCTGTACATTTTTATGCTTCCACAACATGAGATCCAAAGGGATGGTCCATCATCAAAAGGTTTGCTCCTGTCGGTCCTTGATCGCCACTGGGTGCTCTGCAAAGGTGGCTCTATCCTCAATTTCCAGCTCATCCCAGTCAATGACATGTGTAGGGTCATGCATGTATTTCCTCGGCTGTGACACATGGAAGATTTCATGCACCTACTCCAGCTATGGTGTTAGGGTGATGTGGTAGGAAAAATTTCCAACCCTCATTATGATCTTTAATGGCCTAATGAACCTTGAGGATAGCTTGCCTCCTCGGCCGAACCATCATATTTCTCATCGTGGCAAGACTCTCAAGAAGATGTGGTCTCCCTCCTTAAACTTCAAGGGCCTATGACAGTGAGATGCATAATATTTATATCTACTATGGGCCATCCTCATCCATTCATGGATGATCTGAATTTTCGTCATTTTCACCTACACCAACTTTGGGCCCTTAAGAGATGACTCCCCAATCCCTATCTAGCATAAGGGTTACATACAAGGTCTCCTATATAGGGCCTCAAAAGGTTTCATGATGATGGTAGAGTGGTAGATGTTTTTTTATGAAAACTCTACCAATGGAAGGAGATAATACCAACTCCGATCGAAGTCCAACACGGAAGACCTTATCATATCCTCTAACTCCTAGATAGTGTTCTTGGTCTACCCATCAGTCTTGGGGTAAAAGGCTATACTCATCCATACATTGATCCCAAATTCCTCATATAGGTCTCTCTACAATCGTGATGTAAACCATACGTCATGATCAACGATAATCATCATGAGAACCCTTTGAAGTCAGACGATCTCTCTTATGTACAACTACCCCAAACACTCAACCCAACTATTCTCCCTTATGGAAAGGAAATGAACCAATTTTTTGAGTTATTCAAATACAACCTAGATGGAATCATGGATATTCGTTGTTCCTAGAAACCCTACAAAAAGTCCAAGGATATTCTATCCCACTTCCACTCTGGGATCTCAAGGGGTTGTAAAAACCCATTGGAACTTGGTGATTAGCCTTCACCTGCTGATAGGTGAGGCACTGTGAGATGAACTAATCTATGATTCTTATCATTCTAGACCACCAAAACTACCACTAAAGGACATTGTACATATTCACCACATCGAGATGTACAACTAGGGGATAAGTGTGGAACTCTCATATCACCTCCTCCAGCATTGTGACTCGAACCACTGTTCTCCCCTAGAACAATATGTTTTGATTCCCTTCTTCATAATATCCATTTGGTATGTCTCCTATGGATATATGATCAATAAATACCTCACAGTAGATATGCTCTAGATGGGACTCTCCCACATGCTTTAGGAGAGAATGAGTCAACACCATCCACTGAAGAAAAGTTATACCCTCTTTCTCTACTAGGGTTAGCTGTAGGGAATCAAAATGATCTGATGTTTCCTGTACTAAATGTGTCTAGGATTTCCTTCCAAGGGAATATGCTACAACATTTACCTTTCCTACAGTATAGACTATCTCAACATCATAGTGCTACAGGAACATCAACTAGTGTTGCTGCCTCAGGTTCAGGTTTCTCTATGTGAAGACATACCTGAGGCTCTGGTGGTCTGAGTAAACCACAATGCAATCTACCTTGGGTTAGTGCCTCCACATAATCAAGGATAAGACTATCTCTTCCATCTCTAGGTCATGAGTCATGTATTTTTTCTCATGGGGTATCAACTACCTCGACCCATATGTGATGACTGTCTGACGTTGCATCAACATGCAATCAAGACCATTCCTCAGGCATCACAATACACTATAATTTCAACACATTACTCTAGTATTCTCAACACTGAAGAACTCTTCATACTCTGCCTAAACTTCTCAAAGTCCTTATGGAACTAATCATACCAGGTAAATGATTGTCCCTTTCGCATCAGGTAAGTCCAAGGGGATGTGGTTCTAGATAAGTCTTCCACAAATCTCAGACAGTTCCCCACCATGACAAGAAAAATACACACATATGACACATTCTTGGGTGGATAAAAAGAAATAACTGCTTCAATATTTTCTTGGTCCATGAAAAAACCTTGTTCAGAAATGAAATTCCCTAGAAAGTGAACTTCCTATATCCAGATTTGGAGCTTTTAGAGCTTTCCATAAAGTTAGTTCTATCAATGTAAATTAAGAACCATCCTCAAGTTCTATGAATACTCCCCCTATCTTATAGAGTAGAAAAGTATTTCATCGACGAAGATAATAAAAAACAGGTCCACGTATGGATGGAATACCTAGTTTATCAAAGCCATACAAATGGAGGGGGTATTTGTCACACCAAAGGGCATCATTAGGATCTCATAATGTTCATAGAAATATTGGAACACCAACTTTGGAATATCAAAATTGTGAACCAGCAACTGGTGGTAGTCGAGCTTCAGATTTATCTTGGAGAACCATCTCACACCTTGAATCTAATAAAATAGGTCTTCAATCCTCGCCAAGGGGTAATTATTATTTATTATGGCATGGTTCATGTGATGATAATCCACACAAATCTATAAGTTCCCATCTAAATTTTTCTTAAATATAACTGGAGATGCCTAGGGGGACACACTGGGTTTTATGAAACCATTCTCTCAAAGGTCCTCCAATTTCAACTGTATCTCTTGGATCTTAGTAGGTTCCATACGATATGTTTTAAAAGATATCAGGGAAGTCCCGTGATTCAAGTCTATGAAAAACTAAATCTCCCGCCTTGGTGGTAGCTCCAGAACGTCTTCAGGGAAGACATCCATATAGTCCTCCACAACTGAAGGAACCCAGATGCCTGAAGAGTATACTTCACTAAGGGTTACACTAGATAACTGATGGTTGATATGTTGTAACCTTCTACTTATATAATTCATTGGTCTTACTACAAGGTCTCTCTCATTGCAAAAGGAGAACCTTGTCCCATCAGAGTATAGGAATTTGACTAGTTTGTGATGGAAGTCAATATAGGATCAAACCATAGAAATCCAATACATACCCAAGATGACATCATAGGGTTACATCATGATAAAAAAAGGTCCCACGTGAACCTCTCTCCACTAAGAGATAGCTTACACTGCCGACAGATGAAAGACACAGAAGAAGCGTTCCATGTGGGAACCTCAAGACAAAGCTATTGTGCTAGACCCTTCAATGGGTGATCCAAATTACATACCAAGAGTATAAAGATAAAATAATAGATAACACATATGTCTTCTAATACTAAGGAAATAGTAGAATAAACATAGATCGTACCTCAAATCATCTCATGCGCTGCAGGATCGTAGATGTACAAAGCTTTCATCTGTTCGTGACCCCAATCGACATCTCCCTAAGCCTAATCTGGGACACCTAGTGGAAGTGGTGTAAGGATATCATACTTCCATCCTCCACCTATAGCTCCTCCTGCTCATTTTCCAACTCTACCTCCCTGAGGACCACCTTTTCTATGACAGGGAGATCCCTGATCACGACGTTGTCTCTACCGTGGTGGTCCATCAGATATCTTCCTAGGATGATCAGTATATCTAGTTGAGTAGTATCATACCATGTGACCTCGTCCATCATAATAATAGAAATGGACCTATACAAGATTCCTTGGTGCTTTGTGATTCCCCTGCACTGTACGATCACGACCCTAAGCCTGCTCATGGAAGGGTCCCCTGTTCCTAGATCTTTGGCGCCTACCTAATACGATAGATGAGTCAGCTCTATCGATACCATTTCTTGATATAGATATCTAGAATCCCTTATATAGAAAAATATTTTCACAAGTTCTTGATCCAGCACCCAAACATAGCTGGGGATGCATAAGGGCACTACGCTGGCTCAGATCTCTTCACAGAGTCTTTGCTCAAACTTTCGTGCTTGGAAGTATCCATTATGGATAATTAAAAGAGAGTACTGCATAGGGTCTATACACGTATATGCATACTCATACAATATCATACATACCTAATGAAGCTTTATAATCTCCTAGATCCAAACTTAACATAAGTAGGAGGGGTAGTACACCTCACGAAACAACTACTGGAAGTCATCCCACCAGAGCATAGACTCATCGTGTATCTGAGTAACCAGGCTCTACTAATGCCTATTTGTTCCATGGGATAGACTGGATACCAAATCCACCATCTGATCCATTGGTTTTGGATAACACTGAAGATACAGACCACTGATTTTATCCAATCCTCTACCACCTAGGGATCTGGCTCACCGCAGAACCTCAACACTCTCTGATGATAGAACTCGTAGAGTGCGCTCAAACTGCACACATCCTCAGCCTAATTTGCTAGGAAAATCTGCTACAAAATAGGTGGAGGTGATTCTACCATCCCACCTAGAGGAATAGGATCATTGGATGGACCCTAAACTAAGGACTCATTGCTCATGGGGTTGTTATCACGAATCATAGCTGGTATCCTGGTTGGATTTCATCATAGAGGCATCCTGAAAACTATCGAGGAGTACTGTAGTCAGATGAGGGTATATATATATATCAAGAACAATGGGGAGCTAACTCAAGAAGTATAGTCAGAGACTTAATCCTATATGATGCATGTACCATTGATCCTTGAAAAAAATTTCTCGGTATGCCAAGTTGACCGGCTGGTAGTCAAGGTCTTGTTGAATGGCTATGTTGGCTGCCACACCATCACTATACTCCCTGGTCTTAGAGCCGCACTCGAGACACATTTAATATATTTCCCTAAACCCAAAAAAATACTTTATAGGGAATGTTCGAACAACATCCCAATGATCAAACCACCTCTGATACCAATATATCATGACCCGACCTAAGCCAGGTCTCGAGCCGGAACTACCCCAAGCTCACCTCCATAGGCCAGGGGGTGGTGATAAGAACCAAAGGCTTAAATAAATCTAGGAGGCCTTTTTATAATTACTTGTATACACACACATATCCAACTAAATAAAAACTATATAGGGAAATAAGGAAAAGTTGAAACCTTGCTATAATGTAAATAAAGCATGAATGAACCTCTAGATAGTACAAAGGTATGTATTGTAAACTGAAAGGAAAAGGGAAAAAATACATGAAAAACTAGAAATGTGTCCCTAACTAATGGAAAATGGAAAAGTAAAATAGATGAGAAAGCCTAGATATGGGATCCCAAGCTATGACTACCATACGTGGTCCAAGCACCTCATATCCCTAAGCTCCCCTGAAGTCCTAGTCGACCTGTCCACCATCTGTAAAAGACATGACACTTGTTGAGAAGAGCCCATGCAGGGGTGAGTATATACATACACATCTTAATGCCCAAAAAATGGTGAAGGGGGAGTAGTAAGAGATACAAATGAAGAGGAAAGTAGTAGATAGAGAAAGTTATTGTAAGAGAGTAAAGTTAAACCCAAAAAGGGATTGAAAGTGAACTCGTCCAAACACAAGGAGCTTGACATGGCAATAAGATGACATTATTATTGAGTCTTCTCTACCTATAACAAGAGAGTTGACTCATCCAACCATGAGAAGCTAAACACAAAAATAACATGGAATACCCTGCATATCTTCGCCTCTTCTGAAAAAAGAGTAATTATACCCAAGGACTAGGTACTAGAGTAAGATATATATATTCTGAATCAAAGAATCCCAAATGAGAGAGTAAGAGGATCTCTATATCAAATCTAAAACCAAGAAGAAGAGTATCCAATATTTCCAAGGTAAGTCCATATACGATGCCCAACACCTCATGTGTATTCATAGAATACAAAAATACAAGGGACTCAATCACTACACCTTGACACTATATTCTTTGGGTAGCACTAACTCGCCTGCACGGTTTTTAGGTCACGTAACAAGGATGTGTCTCGATAGGGAAAGAATCCCTCTTTCTCATGAGTCCAATGGTATATGAAAGCATGTATCGTCACTGTGCCACACAGTTGAGGGGTCACCTATTTTTGGAAAGGATTCCATGCCATGGAATGACAGGAGGGTCTTAATCTGGTTGTCATCAAAGAACTCCACTGTCGAACCCTACTATTGGTTTATGCTTGGAAGATGTCATCAGGGAACACCACTACCTAGCCTTGCTAGAGGGTAAGCCCGAAACTGTCATCGGGGAATACCATTGACCAGCCTAACTAGAGGGTAAGCCTGGAACGTCAAGGAACTACACTACCCATCCCAATTAGAGGGTAACTATGAATGATCATTGTGGAATGACACTGTCTAGTCCTACTACACGGTAAGCCCAATACTATCTTTATGGAACAGCATCGCCTAGCCCAGCTAGAGTGTTATACCCAAGATTATTTAATGATTTATACCATCATTAGGTGTCACCTCAGTGTGTTCCAAACCCAAATCATTTTACATAATATCTCAAAAGCCTCTTTTGAGGGAACTATTTCATTTTATATATAAAAAACATAGGTTAGGCTACTCATAAGCCAAAATATGAGTTTAAATGAAGGAGATACAGACATTTCAAGTTTGATCAGAAGAGATCAAGGAGAAAACAATATGTGTGGGGACCCACATGACATGTGGACCCACTCCATAGCTTGGACGTGTCCTTGACCGACACACATCTCCACCCCATGTAGTATAACATGCCGTTTAGATGGAATACACACCATTTCCTAACTAACTAGGACCGGGGATGTGTCTCGTGGCCATGTCTGTGTACTTAGACCCCATGTCTGTTTAATTTGGTATATGATGTGTTGGTCCACATGGGATGCTGCTCATGTGGAAAAATCATGTCTATGTTTCCTTACATGGATTCCCCACTTGTGTGAGCCATCACACAAGTTATCCAACAATAGAATGAGTACACAGTGTGTGGGAATGTATACACGCCGTGTCATCCTTATGATTTACCAAACCCTAGCGCCGCTACTGAGGGAGACTACATGTCGTGTTGTTCATCCTACACATGATGTGTAGTTAATTTTTTGAAAGATATCCATATCTGTGATCTACATGGTAGATCTATCTATTCCATCACATTCCTCTATAGATATCACCTTAGATCTACTCATGAATGCCAGATCTTTTCCGAATCTATCATTTCCAGTCCTCCGATGTCAGGAAACCGATCTATGATCAAGTTATGTGTTTCCGTATGCAACCACACATCAAAAATCTTACATGTTTTATTCCTAAGGATATATTAATCGAATATATCTACCAAAACTATCAATCCTTTGATATCTGCAGTCACTTCATAGATCTGAACTCTACTCATGAAACCATAACGAATCTGGGGGGCTGATCGGGCTCAGTGCCACCCAAAAACATTGATCTGGGACTGTGGGGATCTAACCACTGAGGAATATGAATAAAGGGGTATAAAATCACAAGAAAAATGAATTAAACATCAATGACCAAGAATTATTGTCCAGTGATCAAGAACGGGGTACCGAGGTTAGGTGAAAAAAATAGAAAATTAATTAAATTTCAATACCCAGGCACATTCAAGGTTTTTCAAAGGTGTAGATTATAGGAGCAATAATGATATACTAAATCATATATTTATAAGGAGGAAAACTAAAAATAATGAGTCATACCACTATTTTGATCGATCTTTGGTGAAGAATACACTCGCGCAACGATTAGAAGAAGCTAGTGTGTCCATTGTGCTTCGATCTGCCTTGATCTAGAGGTTCATCGTTTATCTCCAATGGATAAGGGGAGGAGATCTCACCATTGGATGGGAGAATTATGATCTAACCATGGAAAATTCACTCATAATGACCTATTTATAAAAAAATTTAGGTTAAAGGAAAATTAATTAACTATTTAATTTACAGAAACAAAACCCAGTGAGAGAGGGGTCCGAACATCCCGCGTCGACTCATTTTGTGTCGTTCCAAGGGTAAAAACTGCATTATGGACCCAACCATGATCTTGGGTTTCCAATCTGATCAACTGTTTATGATTTATCATGTTTTATTTAATTGACCTCATGCTGTAAATGTAAAATATTTTTAATATTTTTATAAAATTAATTTTGGGCACACCTGGCCTCAGAATCACACGTCGTCTCAGCACTTAGCTCTAGAAATATATTTATATATATTTAAAAGTATTACAAGGAAGAAAATTGGTTTCTATATATACACTGCACTACTATGTTCTACGTTATCATCCGCTGTTATGCCAACCCTCATGATGGCTCACTTCTACCTCCCATGAACTTTTATGGCACACTATACACACCCATTCCACCCACACCGGATAACTAGGGAGTCGAATTCCCACCTCAGTAGTGGTTGCAATCCTCCTTATCTAGATGGTTGGTATAGGACATATTTTTAACATAAAATTTATTCAAAAACTTATCCAAAATCCACATAATGTGAAAATCCAACCTTCCCAAGAAAAACACACATACAACATCAAATAGCCATGAGAAATAAATCATTTTTCATGGCCTCTTCTTCTTTCAAACCTTGAAGAAAACATTGTTCCATTTAACGAATGACACATGTATTCTAAACATAATACAAGCTCTGCAGTCATCACATTTAAAAGTCTAAAAATATATTGAAATATTCTTCCAAACACTTATTGACAACAAATTCAATTCACTAGACACATCAATCTCGACCTTTTTATTTTTTTTTCAAAACTCATATGTCAATATGTTTTCTTTTCTTTCTCCTCCTTATTGTAAATGAATACAAAGGTGTATTTAGGAGTTATAACTTCAACAAAATTCTCCTAAAATTTAGTTTCTTCTCAATGAATGAAACAACACTCAAGAAAAGCAATGATATTTCTGTTAATCAATCTAAGTCTATGTGGTAAATCCCAGTGTAGAAAACAAGAAAGATGTCACCTAAGCATCAAAGATATTAAAATTATAAAATGTGATACCATTCTAAAACTTATTTCAAAAAAATTATAATAAGGTATATTTGATCAATATTGTTAAGAAATTTCATGTACACATATCAATAAAGACATATGAAAGTGAAATTGTAAAAACATATATCTCTTCCTTTTAAAAAAAATATTTTGTTTTTGAATTTGAGAGTGATCATCATTTTTAAAAGATTTTTAATATTTAATAGCTTCAAATCATCTATTCTAACCCTAAATGGATATATCCATATCCTTCAATTGTCTGAATGTTAGTAAAAAATTATTTATATAAGGGAATAAGGAGGAACAAGTTTATTCCTTAGAAATAGAACTCAGGCTGATAGTTTCCTCTCAACCTTGATTTTACATTCTTCCTTTTAAAATCATATTTGGAAGAGTTATCATTAATATCTTGGACTGTTCCATGCCCAATTTCTTTACACTTCATAATTTTCAAGTCATCATTTGTAGATGAATCCTCATCATCTTTAAATTCTTCAATTGTCACCACTTAATTTTATTTTACTTTGAAAATATTCTGATCTTTTTCAAATTGTTTCAGCTTCTCACACAATTCACTAGTGATTTTAGCTTTCTTTACTCTCTCACTTCTCATATCATTTTAAATATGAGAAATATTAATTCATAAAAAAATATAAATTTCTCATTTTTATTCCCTTCTTGACCACTATACCACAAAAATTATTCATGCATTCATATAAGTCCTACATTAACAGTTTAGATGATGTCTTGATCACATGCTTATCTTACTGATATTATGATATCATTTTCTCAGTATTTTTCCCCTTAATTCATACCCTTTTTTTGGTAGTGACATGTTATACCAGCATGAATAGGCTTTATGACCAAACACTCCAAAAAATCAACAGTGGCCTCTGAACCTTGATCTTCTAGATTGATAATAGTTATTATCTAAAGATTGTAGTTGTTTATTTTACAAAGATTGTGGACGTATCTTCTTAAAAGGAAACATTTTGGCTGAATTAGTACACTCTTCCTTTGTAGAAGATGTTTTTCATTTTTTCTTTTGGTTCAGTCGGATCCAATATTTTATTTCAGAAATTCTCTATTAGAAACACCAAATGTACATTGAAATTTACTTGGTCTAGAATTAACCTTTTTCTATGGACCCTTCTTCTCAGTAGCTTTAGAAGGTTCATCCTTAATCTCAAAATATTTGGTGAAGTCTTATTTCATCTTATATAATTCACTTTGAGTTACAAGGTGTATAGACTGTGTATCAAATAATTCTTCCTCTTTTTAAACAAGTCTTAGTTCAAGATCATTCACCATCCTCTAAACTTTAGCTAACTTAAAATAGTTTTTTTATTCTCTTCAACAAATACTAATTTTTCCTTGTCAATATTTTCCTTTCCAATAGTTTTTATCTTTCCTTATAGATCAATTATTTTCATATTATTTTCTCTTATTTCATTAATATGAATCTCCTCATTCTTTACATGTTATTTATTCTCAAAGGAGATCTTTTAAATTTCTCTCTTCAGTTTTTTATTTTCCTTCTTGAGTGTCATATTGTCCATAAGAGTAGATTATATATTTTATTTTAACATACATTATAAATCAGTTCTCTCATTACCATTATCACTTTCAAATGAGTCTCCAGATTTCTTTTATTTTCTCATAAATTACACGTTATTCTTAGAATATCTTCCATCTTCTGACTCACTATTTGATGATGGAAATTCATACATTTATCTACTCATAGTATTTCTATTATTATAATTAAACCTCTTTATATTATTCTCCCAATTCCATTTCCGGGACTTCTTATCCTATTTATTTGATTCTGTTTCATCAGCAGACTTCTTTGGACAGTTACCTATAAAATGACCACTATTGTGAAAATTCCATCACTTTGGTGGTTGTTTACTATTTCCTTTTCATCTTACCATTTTGAAAATTCTTGAAAACAAGGCCATAATTAGAATGAAGTATCATTTAACTTCTTCATATTTAGAATCAATTGATTCTGGTTTTTATTTAATTTTAGTTTAACCTTTTATCATGGCTTCAAAAACCATCTCATCTCTTGTCTTTTTTCGTGAATGCTGAAAATTTTCTCATTTCATTTGATATGGAAGTATTATGAAAGTTATCTAATTATAGATCTTATATCTCTTCCATAGATGAAATCTTTGATTTAAATATATCTGGTAAGTTTTCTATAAGATTCTTCACAACAATAGAATCGTCCAGTTTCTCACCAAAACCTCTGATATTGATGACAATTTCATTTAATCATGTAAAGTAGTTGTCAATACTTACATCATCAACCATTTTGATATCTCTGAAACTGATTCTCCTAATTTTCAACTTGGCATCTTTGACTTTAATATTTCCTTCATAGCCTCTTCTCAATTTATTCAAGATTTCTTTTTCAGTTTGGAGACCCATCACTTTAGTGTATACTTTTTTTTGAATAAATCCATTAAGATTTCATTCTAAGCCTATCCATAAACTTCCATATTTATCTTATCATCTTGAGTCATATAAAAATCCTCATTAATAGTTGGGAAAACCACTGTAGTTGTATCTCTCACTTCCAGGCCAAGAGATAGTAGATAAGGAAGCATCATATTTCTTTAACTGTGGTAGTTTGGTCCATTAAAAGTAAGAATTCCTCATATATTCACTAAATTCAAATTCTCTATTTATCAGAAATTTTTATGGTTCTAAAATGGGTACCTTATTCTCTGATACCAATTATGGTGTCTAAGGATCAGTTAGGTACCACTAAGGGGGGAGGGGTGAATTAGTGGTACACTATTTTTAAAAATTATTTTACTTTTTATTCAACATATATGGATTATTAAAGTATCAAACCATTATATTTAATCCTAAACCTCACCCTACAAGAAGTAATATCAAATAAAGAAAAAAACACAATAATTTACAATGTTTTATATAAATACCAACTTCTTATCGGGTTGGTTCGACCCCCCAAAATGGATTCTCCACTTTATCAGAAGGTGATTAAAAAAATTACTGGTTATAACCCTGAATTAAAAAATGGTTATAACCCCATGTTCCAATAATCCTTAAATAGTTATTTAGACCCCCCCCCCCAATTTCACTATCTATATAGTGATTTGATAGACCCTAGAATCACAATATTTTAGAAACTGGTTAGACCCCCCAACTTTAGCCTCCTTCTTTAGATGGCTTGACCCACTATAGAAAGACTAATTGAAGATCCTCCTCCACAAAATTTTTGGATCACATTGGATTTTGTACAAATTCAATAACCTTTTAACCAATGATGGTCTTACTAAAATAATATATGATCCCTACATATAATGAAATTCCTTAGTGCAACACTATTTGGGAAAGAATTCTATCTTCTACTAAAGACCCTACCTTAATGAATACTGAAAAACTAGGATATAAAAGTATTTTGAAAATAACTCCATCTTTAGTAGAAAAATACTACACACAATTCATAAAAATTTAATTGCATGTACATTATCAAACATCATGCATGTATACAGATGACTTTCATGCTATTCTAATTTTTTAAAATAATTCAAATTCACAAGCACCCCACTATAGTTTTCTTGTGTTATAACATGTACATGAAAATTATGAATTAAGAAATCACTTGTTTACTACCTCAATCAGTTTTCAATACACACTATCTATGTGAACATTCTACCTTCACACAATATGTATATGAAAATTGAACAACTAGTTTTAAAAAGTTAGTGGCCACCTTTTTTTCTTTGCACACACACTATCAAGTTCCTCTTTACATTTTCATGGATATTCACACTTTCCAGTTCTTTCTTTGTGCACAAAGGTGTATGCATAGGATCTCATGCATGCATTTTTTAGTTATGATACATATCATTACCTTTTGTGAACTTCTCCTTCACACATAGTATAAACTCTTAATCTATGAAAGTCTTTCTCCAATAAAGGACCTTCACACAGGTTGTGTACATGGTACCTCCACTTAATTCAATAAAACCAGTATAGATACACAAATATTATCACGAAATATCAAGGTTATTCATAGAAAAACTTCTTCGTGAAGCACTATGAGTGTGCACTATATAACTTTAGTACTCATGGTATCCTTCTTCTCCTTCGCACAAGCTAAATCTTTGAGAAACTTCCTCCACACAAAACACTTGTTCCATGGTGATCTATTTCTCCCTCAATCTCTCTCAAATTCTCTTTTAGATATGTGATTGGATCATCCCAAAAATAAGCAAGGTCAGGGGTATTTATAGAAAAAATTATACTGACTCGACTTATTCCCACCACCTCACTTCAAGCATACCAATGTCTTAGCCCATGATTTGTGATTATAGGAATCCTAATATCTGATAACATTTCACTTTCTTCCCACAATTTATCATCAGTTTGATATTTGTTAAATCATGAAAACATCATTTCATGATGATTCAATCATCTTTTAATTATCAGAATGATGAAAAAATGACTAAAAGTATTGACTGGATGTTTCAATGATGTTGACATGGAGCTTTGATACATACAGAATACTCGAACGAGGACAAGGTTGAAGATGATCTTGGTGCCACAATCCAATGGATAGGATAATCTCATCGGATGACCTTATTTCTTTCAATGTTTTAAAAGAGGAGCTATAGTACATTGAAAAACTGAATCCCACTTCAAATCAGCATCAATTTCAGTACCTCTTTATAATATAAGGTGCCTCTTAGAACGAATATAATTGGTTACTAGTATATCTCTAATATATGCCACACCATTCTACGTCGTTCAATTTTCCGCAACCATGTCGTCCCACATGGTATCTCACTTTTTTTTCCCATGCACCTTTGTGGTGTGCTATACACACTCATGCCACCCACATCGACTATCCAGGGAGTCCAATTACCACCTAAGTAGTGTCCAAATTCCTCCTTGGATGGATGGTTGGTATATGCCATATTTTTAAGATATACTTTATTTAAAAACATAACCAAAATCCACATAATGTGAAAATACAACCTTCTCAAAACAAAACCACAAACAATATCAAATCCTTATAAAAAATATATAATTTTGCATGGAATGCTATAATTTTAAAACAGGAAGTAAACATGTTTTCAGTTAACCAATGACACATGTATTCTTAACTTAAGACAATCTATGCAATCATCACATTTAAAAGTCTCAAAACATATTTAAAGCTTCCTCCAAACACTCATTGGCAACAAAATCAATTCAATAAACAATTCAAGGTATATATTTATAATGGATATATTGCTATAATGATGTTATAAATATCATATATAAACTTTATATCCATTATTATACCTAACCATGAGTGGTGGTAATGGAAAAATGAATGACATCATTTTGCTATGATGAAGCTTAACCCAGAGATTACTCCAGTTCCTGATGGTTTTCGAGGATCTCTCTATAGAGGATCTTGGGATGTGGTTAAGCCTGATCTTATTTTTAGCCATCCAATATTTATTTCATGGTGGTTCTATACCAAGGGTCGTGGGTGCTACTACTTTGTTAATGCTTCCTAATATTATAAATCCTTCTTCCATTTAGGATTATAGACTGGTTATCATATGTAATTTTACTTACAAAATTCTTTCAAGAATTATCAACTCGCAACGGTCTCATCATGTTCTGTATTGGGTTTCCTTAAAAAAACATAGTTTTGTTTGAGGTTGTTCTATTCAGGGAGCGGTTACCTTGGCACATGAAATGATCTGTGATATTAACTTTATATGTTATGGCTCAAACATGTCTTTAAAACATGATATGAATAAAGCTTATGATATAATTGAATGGGGTCTTATAATCAGAGTGCTTAAGTGTATGGGTTTCTCCTCGTGGGCCACATATATTCTGTTTCGTTGCTTCAGCTCTTCCTGGATGGCAGTTTATTTTATGTGTAAAACTTATGGTTTTTTCAAGGCTACTCGTGGGATCAGACAAGGAGATCCCATACCCCCTACTCTTTTTATTCTCATGCAAGATACTCTTAGTCACCTTATTAATAAGAAAATCTCTACAGGTATCCTTATTCCTTATCGAAGGAAAATAAATCAACCAAAAATCTCTCACTTAATGTTTACAGATGATACCTTTATCTTTATCAATGCCAGTGCTAGATCAGTTGGGGGACTTATTAAAATTCTAAATGAATATAGTTACTAGAGTGGAAAATTTATCAACAGAGACAAAAGTAATCTGTATATTTCTGACAAATGTGGTGATAGGCAAGTTTCATCTTTATCTAGAATACTGAATGTACAAAGGGGTTCTTTTCTATTGAATTATTTTGGGTCTCATATTTCTTTTGGCCATATTAGAGTCAGAGATTTTTATGGCATTTTGAACAAAATTATTAACCATGTTCTTAATTGAAAAAAATGTTATCTATAATTTGGTGGAAGGATTGCTTTAATAAATAGTGTTTTACTATCTATGCCTATTCGTGTTCTTTCAGCCATCAAAGTGACTAAGGGGGTTTTGAATAATATTGAAAAAATCTTGGCTGATTTCATATGGGATGATCTTTCTGAGGAGAAATGACACTGGACTTCGTGGAAGAGATTGGAAAGACTTGTTTAGGAGGGTGGCATTAATGTTAGGAATATAACAGATGTTGTACACTGCATGTATGAAAAACTTGCATGGGAGGTAATGGAGGAACATAATCTTTGGGGAAAAATTATGTCTTTTCAAGGAAGGGGTTCTTTGGAAGATAGTAAAGCTTATTCTACTTTTTGTTCATTGATCCGTAATATTATTCCTAAAATTCAGTAGCTCTCAAAGTGGATTATTGGGAAAGGGGATATTTCTTTTTGGCATCACAATTGAGCAAGTTCTAGTGTTGGTTTTCTGAACTGTCTAGTGCCTTCTATTTCCTTTATAGATGCAATTATGCATCCGAGTTTCACCAATGTTGTTTTAAATACATATCAAAAGGAGGTGTTTGATTGTATTGAGTTGAATTTGGATCCATACAGATGTGTTTTCACTACTTCAAATTCAGGTTTGTTTTCTTCAAACGACTTTCATAGGATCATTCATTCACAAGAGCAAAAAAACACATGGAATAATGTGTTATGGTGTAGAAAAATTCATTCTAAATTCAATTTTCTAATATTGAGGATTAGAAATCAGGCCATCCCTACAGATGATAATGTGAGAAGGATGGGTATTAATATGGTCTCTAAATGTCATTGCTGCACAAATCATAAGGAGGAGGATTCCAACCATCTTTTTTTTAAGGAAAATAGGATCTTAATGTCTGGTCTTGTTTTGGAGAGTTTACTTGTATTTTTTTCTACAAATCTACTCAGTGCTCTTTTCTGGGAAACATGGTTCTATGGTCTGAATGGTGGAAGTCTAGAAAAAATGGCTAGGGTGCTAGTTTTGAATGTGGGTTGCTGGTGTATCTGGAAAGCCAGAAATAATGCCAGATTTGAAGGTCTTATTTCTACAGGAAGATCTATTGTCCTAATAACCAAGTGCATCCTATTTGATTTGGTCATTGGTTACAATGAATGGATTCATTCCCCCTCTCTGATAAACATACAGGTGGGTGCACCTTTAATACAACATACTAGTTTTGTTTTAATAGGAAATTGGGTTTGTTGGTCTCCTCCGAAAGTGGGTTACAAACTTAATTTTGATGGTTCTTGTATTTTGGGGATTATGAGTGGTGGAGGGGTGGTCCAGGATTATAAAGGGTGTGTTATTCTTGATTTATCCACTTATTATGGTAAGGGGAACTCAATTTAGGTAGAGGCTAATGCGATGTTCACTGGCCTTAAATTCTGCGGCCATAAAAGCTTTATTCTTGAGCAAATTGAAACTGACTCCAAAATTATTTATGATTCTATGCATGGTTTTATACCCACACCTTGGTTAATTGAATATATAATCATGAAATGTAGGGGAAGCATCAAAAAAACACTCAGGTTTTTCATACGTGTCATGAGGGAAATAAAGTAGCAGATCATCTTGCTTCCATGGAGGTGGCAGACCAAGGGAGCAAAGTTACCTGTTTTCCCAGCATTCTTCAACTGAAACCGGAGGGGATTGAACTTATTATAGGAGATAAACTCGGTCTCCATTATTTTTGGCCTCCTTAGGTTTTTGTTTTGTTTTGGACTTTCCCATGGTCCTATTTTTTTATGGTTTTTTTCAGATAATAAAAAATGCGGAGTTTAAGAGAATGACATCGTTTTGTGTGGCGGTAGTCCGCCGTACACACAAATGACAATTTCATAGCCCATTTGATGGAATTTGGTGTTTTTTTAGGTTATAAACTTAACATAGAAACATATAATTATATGTAATATATTGAGGTTATTATATCATCATGGTATAACAATAATTTAAGGGGTTTGGAATAAATAAAATAAAAATGCTCGTCGATAGACGATACCTCTTCTTCAGGTAACTCCATTTCGTTTTCACCAAAAGCCTTAATTGATTGAATTTGTACCCAAAATAAAGATTCAAGAATGAGTTTTGGAGATTTTGGAAGTTATTTGGGTAGGTATTTTCTAAAAAAATTGGTTTTTAATATATGAAGATTGAAGGAGAATGGGTGGCCTTTTATAAGTGAGGATAGTGACACACTTTTAAAGTCTTGAAAGATTGAATTCCACCCACATTATTTTCAGGTCCCTAGGCACTAATAATGGATTATTATTGATAATATATAAGATAATTTATAAATATGTCTATATAATAGGCATCAAAAAAGTTTCTAGGTCATTTTACTCCTTAATTTTGATGTTTAATCCCTCAGTAAACTCATTTTTACCTTAATTTTTGTGATTAATTTTAACTGTTTTCACTAATTATTATGATAAAAAATTAAGTTGGTATTATTATAAATTATAAATTATTCTAATTTAAAATATGGAATCAATTTTTCCAAATTAAATTCATATAAATGACAAAATTTAATTTAATATTAAACCCATAGACGTGGTGAGACAACAGGTTTTTAAGAAGAGTATTTTTTTTAGAAAAATATGATTCTATATTAACTCTATAACTAACAATAATAATTATATAAAACTTAATTAATATTTAATGATATATAATCTATAAATTTAATTTAAAACATTCCTCATTATTTATTATTTTAATTAATTAAAAAGGTGAAACATTATGTATTTTAAAATAGTTTTTAGAAAAAAATCTGTTTTTAAATAAAAAACAAACTTATAATAAAAAACAAGATAAAGTTGATTAAAAAGTAATTAAGGGAATTAAATATAACTAAATCATACTTATGTTACATTAAAACATATTCAAAATATATTTATACTTTTAAATTACTTAATTTATTAAAAAGAAATGACTTTTTACAAAAAATTGGTATTTTTTACTATTCATTGGAAAATCAATATTATCCAAAAAATACCACAATTTAACCCAAAGTAAATTTTAAAATTTTTATTTATATAATTATATTTATTTTATCAAATTAAAATTATAAAATTTATAAATTAATATTTTAAATAAAACTTTATATGAAAAGTGTTTAATTAAAACAATTCCTTTTTGATAAAAAATAATTAATAATTTTATAATTAATATAACTATATATTTCATATTAATGAAAATAAAAATGATTTATTATATCATTAACTAATTTTTTACAATTAAAATGTCTGATGTAAACTTAATTTATTAAGTAATTTGTTATAACATGTAAAAAGTAACAATAAACTTGAAAAAGGTTCTTAAGTAAGTAAATAACAGACATAAATTAATTATTCATGAATATAAAGAACATAAGTGACAAGTAAAACTCAATTTAAGGGATAATTTAATATAAAAGAATCTTTTCAAATACTTTAAGGATTTATTTTCTAAATCTTTCCCTTCCACATCCATTTTCATAAAATCATTTTATGGATGTTTTTATATCGACATAATATAATTTTAAAGGATATTTTATGTCACTTAATTGATTTAAATGTTTTACAAAAAGATTATTTTTATGTATTTTATATGGAACGTTTAACATTATTTACAAAAGACATAAATAATGTTTTATTTTTACATATAAACCGACAATGAGTTTTCCCATCACTGTAATCATTATTTTATATTTTGATTTTTTTTATAACCTTCCTTGTTTTATTTAAAGAAAAACCCTATTTCCAATTTGTTCTTGGAATTTTTGTTTTTGAAAATGGGGTTTTAAAAACGAAATAGTATTTTGATATTCAAAAGTGTTCAAATTATTGGTTCAAAAGTGTATTTTCAAGGGTTTTATGATGAAAAGGTGAAAGATTAAAATGTTTTATTCATGATATGCCCCTTGGACATTGTTTATGATGATGGGTGAGACTGATATAGCTCATGATGATGGGTAAAACCAATATAAATTATGTTAATGGTATACCCATATAATTCTTCAATGCATTAGGTAATGATTATGTTCTCTAGGGATTTATGTTGGAAGTCGACATTATAGTTATTCAAATTGTAAGGGTTCTTATAATTTTTTTATGAAGATGATATCCCAAGGAACCTACATTACTTTTCTATGCTTGATAATTAGTCTTCATAGAAACTGTTTTATTTCAAAAGGTAATCTAATGATCCTTTTAAAAGGAAAGATTATAACCTTTTTGGGTAAAAAGGTCTATTTTAAGAGAAAAAAATCATGGTTTCTTATGTTTTCTAAGAAACACTCATGGTTATGATTTTGACCGTATGTATTCTTATAAAGTGTTTCATGAAAAAAATTGGTTAGTAAAAATAATTTCACTTGAGATAAAAGTTTAAAAGAAAACTCTTTTTTATGATCTCATGATTTTAAAATGTATTAACAAGTTTATTTCTTTTAATTTATATGAATTACTGATATTTTGTTTTCATATAATGTTTTTAAATGTTTTTTAATAGGTTTTAAGGATGAGTAGGAACAAATAAGAAGTTATGTTGAAAATTGTAAATATTTTCCATGAAAAGAAAACATGTTTCTTTTTAAAAGTTTTGTATTTTGAAAAAAATGGATACTAAGAGGATGTGTTTAACATGTATTGTATGAGTTTGTTGTGTAATATTTATAACATAATTCTATAAAACTCTAAACCATAAAGATCCTTTACTATGAAAGAAAGTTAATTATACTCAAAAGTCACTAGAATATATAATGTTTATGGTTAGGTCCTTATATTTGGTATCATAAACCAGTTTAGATAATTTTAGAGGTTAGGATAATGAATGTAAATACACTTATGAGATTCTAATTTATGGTCATTATAGAATTTGAAGAATTATCTTGTTTTTTCATCCAAACTATGTCTATTCATAATGGTTTTCTATAAAGGAAACACCAAAACTATAGTAGGAAAGCACCATGAGGAAAATATCCTTCCAAATCAACAACCTAGAATAGTAGGAATTAGAAAAGACTAGTTTATTGATATAATGTATCATTTGAAATAGAATATAAATATTGGTGTAATTCATGAAAGAGAGAAAACTCATTCAATGTCTATAATAGATAATTTTATGAAACAACACCCCCAAGTATATAATGGATCTTCTGAACCAGTGGTATCTTAAGGATGGATTAAATCCTTGGAAAATATATTTGAATTCATGGGTTGTTTGGAGCACCAAAAGGTAACTATTTCCATTAATTTTTTTAAAGGTGAATCCTATCAATGGTGGTCAATGGTTAAGAATATTTGAGAAAGATAAGAGATTTATGTATTATATGGGATGAATTTAAGAATATTTTCCTTAAGAAATATTTTCCTAAGGATGCTCAAATTTGGATTGAAAATTCAATTTAGGGAATTCAGATATAAAGAGTAAGATTCGATGGTCATATATGAAGAAAACATAATTGTATTAGAAATGTATGAATCATATTTTATTTGATATCTTGATAAAAAAATTAGTTGGTTTTACTTAGGATTGAAACAAATATATCAAAGGTAACTATCTTCCTATGGATTCAAAATTTATGAGAAACTTGTGTAATTTGTTGATAAAAAGTTTACTGATGATCTTGTATCCCATGATAATAAGAAGAATAATAAGATGTCTAGCTGGTAGTAAATAGGGAAGCATCCATAAAATAAATATGGAAGAAAGAAAATAAAGTTCCCTTCATTTAAAAAAAATTTAGGGTCAAAGCTTTTTTTTATTAGGAAATCAAGGACCTATTTTTATCTAATTAGTGGAAAACCCATTTGATAGATCATAGGCCTAAGGCCATGTGGTCGAAGAACATAGTTCTAAGTCCATGGGGCTTAAAATCCCTAATTCTAGACCCAAAATCTCATTTTTATGTTTAAAGGACCCTACAGTGAATAATAATGCTATACTGTCCTGATTCCTACAGTACTTACTACAGTGACAGTACCACTACAGTATTTTCTATAGTACCCGCTGATGTTATAGTGCCAATGCTGCTATAGTTTCACCGCTACTATAGTACTACTACGACGACCTACTATAATACCACTGCAGTACTTCAAAAAATTCCCCTAATTGGTTTTGAATATAGGTCTTTTGGATATAGGATTATGGGGTTTACCACTCAAGAACCACCCCAATTGCAAGTTCCATTCTTGTAATAAGTGTGGTAAAAATGATTCTATAGAATCTTTTATAAATTCTGGGAGGTGTTTTTGATGTGGAAAATTTGAATATGTTTTCTATGATTGTAAGGAAAATGATAAGACAAATAACAATAAACTAAAAGTAAGATGATTTAATCTCAAGGAGTTGGGATTTATGGTAATGTGTTCCCAAAGTTATCCACTTAGGGTGGAAATCCTCAAGATTGAAAGAAAAAATGTGTGGAAAAATCATTTTCTACTACTACAATTAATGTTGGACCATCTAATGAAGTGGTGATAGGGATATTACTCGTTTATTCAAATTATTCCCATGCCCTATTTGACTCTAGATCTTTTTATTCCATCATTTCTGAGAAATCTTTATGAAAAATGGGAATATCACCTCATGAAAAGATGATAAAACTTTTGGTTAAAACTCCAGGTGGAAATATTAGTACAAAAATATTTATAGGAAACTTATTATTATTATTAGTGGGATGGCCTTTCCTACAAATCTTATTGAACTACCCATTTATAGAGTCTGATATTATTTTGGGAATGGATTGGATTTTTAGTTTATCATTATAAGATATATTTAAAAGAAATTAAAGTTATATTCAATTATTTCTTATATTTGATAACCTTCCAAGAAGATGAAAATTTTATTAGAGATATAAGGGAAAGTTACCTAGCTCATGTTATTGAAAAGAAAGAAACTATTCAAATTAGTGATTTCCTAATACTAATTGAATATGTGGATTTATTTTCTGACTCTTTTCCTGGTGTTATTCTTGATCAAGAGGTTAAATTTACTATTGAATTAGTTCTTGATGCCAAGCCTATATCAATAACCCATTATCAAATGGATCAAGTAGAAATTTTGGAATTGGATAATCAGTTATAGGAATTGATAGATAAAGGTTTAATTTATCCCAACACTTTTCCATGGGGTGATCCAGTTTTATTTGTTAAAAAGAAAGATGATTCAATGAGAATTTGTATTGATTATAGATTCTTGAATAACATCACTGTTAATAATAAGTATCCATTGACTCATATTGATGATTTGTTTGATCATATCCAAGGAGAACAATATTTTATTAAGATTGATCTCAGGTCATGATACCATAAATTGAAGTTAAAGGAGGAATATATCCCAAAGACTATATTTTAGACTAGATATGAGCATTATGAGTTTGTAGTTATTTCCTTTGGTATGTATAATACACTACCTGTATTTATGGACCTTATGAATAGAATTTTTCCTGAGTTCATGGATAAGTTTTTGGTTATGTTTATTAATAATATTTTGGAATTTTCTAAAAGTCACAATGAACATAAAAATATATCTTATTATTGTTTTCAAAACCTTAAAATAAATGAAACTATATGGAAAATTTAGTGAGTGTGAATTTTGGTGGAAATTTTTATTTCCTTGGACGTATTATTTTTAAAGATGGGATAATTATTAACCCCACTAAAACTAAAGTTTTTTTGAGAATGTAAAAGACCTATAAATTTCATAGAGATTTTTAGTTTTCTTAGATTAGTGGGTTAATACCGTTGTTTTATTAAAACTATTCTTTGGTTTTTTGGAGACTGACTAAGTAAACTCAAAAAGGATTTAAATTCATTTTTATGAAATAATGTGATGTGTATTTTCATGAACTAAAAATTATATTTTCAAATTCTCTAGTTTTGGACCTACCCTCTAAAAATGGTGATTTGTTATATATAGAGATACTTCATTAAAGGGACTTGGTTGTTTCCTGATATAGAATGATTGGGTAATTCCTTATGCTTCACATCAACTAAAACCACATGAGTTAAATTATCCTACACATGATTAGGAATTATCTATTATATTTTTTAATTAAAAAATATAAAAGGGAATCATTTTTATTGAGTAAAGTGTGAAATATATACTGATCATAAAGGTTTGAGGTATATATTTACTTAGAAAGAGTTGAACATGAGGATGATAATATTTCTATAACCGATTAAGGATTACAATTTCATGATTCATTATCATCCTATAAAAACAAACAAATTATATGATGCTTTGAGTCAGAAAGATAACACTACAATAACCATTTCAAATTTAAAACATAACCATTTGGTTAATGATTCGATGAATTTTGGCCTAGAAGTTATGGATGCATGAACTTCCTTTATTTTGTTTTAGGTGTTAGTATAATCATCTTGGTTAGAATGAATTAAGAAATCTTAGAAGTAGGATCATGTTTTATAGTAAAAGGTAGAATTTGTTAGAAAGTTTTAGTGGGTAGAGTTTAATATTGATGAAGAATGTGATATCAGGTTTTGAAAATTATTATGTGCCATGCATTTCCTAGTTAAAGAAATATTTTTTGAGTGAAGATCATAGTTATCTGTTTTCCATCCACCATGGAAGTAATATGATGTACAGAGACCTTTGGGAGTATTACTAGTAGGATGGAATGAAAATTTATATTCCCGAATTTACAATGAAGTTTTTGACTTGTCAGCAGGTTAAAATAGATTGAAAATTACTGAATGGGATGCTTCAATATTTTCTTATTCTATATTTGAAATAGAAAAATATATACATAGATTTCATGGTGGGATTTCCCAGGACATCACAAGGTAATAATACGATTTAGGTTATTGTTGATCGACTAAGTCTGTACCTTTCCTTCCCGTTTGAGATATTATGTATTTAGATTAACTTTTTCAAATTTACCTCAAGGAGATAATCAGGTTACATGGAGTTCCTCACACCATTGTATTTAACAATGATAATGGGTTCACTTTTAATTTTTGGAAAATAATTCAGGAGTCATTGGGTACTAAATTAAATTTTATTACAACTTTTCATCCTAAATTTGATGGGTAGTCTAAGTGAATGATTTACACCATGTAATACATGATTATTTATTATTAAATGTATTATTAGGGAATTTGGGATAATTATCATTCATTAGTTGATTTTTCTTATAGTAACAATTTCAATTCTAGCATACAGATCAGAAATTTTGAGGCATTATATGGAAAGCGGTTATAAATGCCAGATTTTTTAGATAGAGTAAGAGAAAAGAAGTTTATGAGACTAGAGTTGGTATAATACATGTTAGAAAAAGTAAATATGATGCATAAACATATTATTATAGATCATAGTATTTAGAAAAAATATACAGATAGCTGGAGGAAAGATCTTTCTTTGATGCAGGTGATCATGTTTTTATTAAATTATCTTCACGGAAAAGTGTTATGAATTTTTGGTAAAAATGGAATCTAATTAAATAGTTCATTAGAACATATGAAATACTAAATAAATTTGTCTTAATTTCCCAATCAGTAGCCTTACCTACAAGTTTATCATAGGCACACAATGTATTTCATGCTTCGATGTTAAAAACATATGTGCCGAATTCGTCTCATGTTTTGATCCATGAAGTAGATTAGTTGGAAAATAACCTTTATTATAAGGAACAACCCATTAATATTATTTTACATTGAGAATTTTTTTTGGAATAATGTGATTCACCTGGTTAATGTTTTGTGGAAAACAATATAGTTGAAAAAGAAACATGGGAATTTGAAAATTCTATGAGGGAAAGACATCCCCACTCGTTTAACAAATTAATAAAATTGTGAGGAAGCCATTTCCAAAAGAGAAAAAAATGTAACAACCTAGGTAATGATAGAATAAATAATTTCGGTGTTTATTAGTATTCATAAATTAGTTAGTTTTTTTCATTACAAATATAGTAAGTAATTTTTTAAATTAAAAGGAAATAGTTTTATTAAAATATTTTCTTATATGGTTTTATTTAAACGTTTAATTTTAAAATTATCAAAATTTAATTTGAAAAAAAAAAGATTTATTTTTTGAATTTCTTATGTAAAAATTATCTTATAATTATTTTTTGGGGAATTTTTATAAAATATTGTTGTTTTAATTAATAGTAAAAAATACCAATTTTTATTTAAATTGTTTTTTATTTTCAAGTATTTATAAAGTCAAATTCTATTTTGGATTATTTTTAAAATTTAAATATATCCTTTTTATTATTAATAATAAAATTATTTTATTTGGAATAAATTTTAAACTTTAATTTGGTATAAAAATATTTTTATTCTTAAAAAGGTAATTTTATAAAAAACTGTTTTTCATTGCATTTTTATGGTTTAATTTTAAATTAAATTATTCCACATATATATTTTAAATATGTTAAAATGAATTCTATTTTTCAATCAAAAGGTCCAAATTTGGTAAATAGGTCGATTTTATTTTTGGTCATTATGAATAATAACCATAACAAATATGTGTTACCATGGTAAAGGTAAAATGGGTTAATTAAGGGTAAAAATAATTTGATAAGGACTAAAAAGTGACCCTAACACTTGCCTTAATTTTATTGAATGAATATATTTTATCCATAATCATCCAAAATTCAAATATATATCCTTTTTTTTCATATATCCATAATTTTGACCATTAAAAAACTTTTTATAACGAAAAGACAAAAAATTCATTTTGTTTGTTTTATTATCATTAAATTTTAGACATAGGGATACAATGAAGGTATGTTTAGTTATAAAAGTTTATTTTAAATATAATAGGTTTTTAACATGGTAATTAATTTATAATTTATAGAGATGAAATAATTATTTTAAATTCTTACACAACACCGACACCACATTTATTCTAATAATGATAAATAAACCCACATCCCATGGGCTTTGCAGATATGGGGTGGATGTGGGGTGGTACGGGCATAAAAATTTTGACTATTAAGAGAATGAGCCAATGGGGGTTGAGCTCACTCATGTGCGGGCCAAGGAAGGTTGAGCCCATGTAGGTACCGACTTACCTATGAGCCTTATTTAATAAAAAATATATTTTTTACAATATATTTTTCTTTAAAATTTTAGTTGTCTTCATTAAAAATCATGATTAACCCATGAAATATGATTTCTCACCATAATGGTCACACTAATTCACCATTCATTCACATGTAAATTTTAGATAGGTCAACATTGATTGTTTTAATATGATATTATAATATTTATATGGCAATTATTAACCATATCTACATGGTGTGTCATCCCATATCTTAAAAAATGGAATCCATCTCCGTATTATATGGTTTCAATTATAAAAGAGATA
Organism: Viscum album; assembly: GCA_963277665.1. Taxonomy (NCBI): domain Eukaryota; kingdom Viridiplantae; phylum Streptophyta; class Magnoliopsida; order Santalales; family Viscaceae; genus Viscum; species Viscum album. Next base: position 458,906,485 of record OY728136.1, read on the forward strand.
TTATTATCATATTACTTTTAGATCACTTTATTATTGTTATTATTTAATTTTAATTTTTTATTAAGAAAAAAGGAAAATACCTCATGGAAATCCTATTCGCCTCCTATGTAACCGATCATTACCTATAGATTCATCGTTCATTCATAGGTCTAGTCGTTCACATCACCACACAACCAACATCATCATTCATCGCCCCTCACTGATCACTCACCTAATATGAATCACAACAGTTCACCACCATATCAGTGTCTCCATATAACACAATTAATCCATTGAAAAATGTTTCATTAGATCCCTTAAAATTCTAGCTATGGATGATTCATACTTCTCCCCATAACTACCATTAAGAATGAGAAAATAATCCAATATTTAAATGATTATAAATAGTATATTTTTTTAAATGTGAGAAATCCCATGGGCCACCCGTGGGCTTATGTGTGGTGGGTCAGGTTTTAATTTTTTTGTTTTCATTATAAGGGGGCTTTTGTGGATAAACCCATGTGATCTCAAACCCATGCAGGCTTGTCCCTCCCCATCCTAAAAAGCTCATTTAACATTACTAATTTATTCCATTAATAAGAAAATTAAATAAATGATTTTAAATATATTAAAAGTAGTTAAATTTGAATTATTTATAGTGTACGAGGAATTTTTTACATATTTTTTACATATTTGGTGTGTGTAAAAGTTTTATATTCTAATTCCATCATTTTCTTGATATTTTAGAAGTCAAATTAAATTAATAGTGTAAAATTAACATTAATGATATTTTATAATAAAAAATGTTTTATTAAATGATTTAAAATTTAAAAAAATCTTAATTTAATACAATTAAATGAGATATAGTCTATAATATCAATCATGGTCTATTTATTGTCTATTTTTCCTTTTATTATAAATTTCGTGACCTAAAAAAAGTAATTTTTTTTAATAATTTTATAATTATCAAAAATGGGTTAATATTGGTTAAAAAAAGATAAGGGTGAGAGCATTACCTAAACTTGTCCAATTTTTATTGGATGAGAGTATTTTGACTCAAAATTATCTTATATTTTAATCTTATCAATTTGGATCCATTTGGATATGAAAATTAATTTATATTAATTTATTACTTTTTGAAATTCAAAGAGTGTCACGCTCCTCTCTTATTTAAGGGAACCTCCTATCATATTTTCTTCACACTATAAAAACATTCTGGTTCTTCCAATATCTACCTAAATACATTAATTAAATCCATACTCATTTCTTAGAGTTATTTGTTTGATCAGAAAACCAACCAAGGAAAGATTTTGGTGTAAACCTTAAGAGGTTGGATGAAGAAGAGGTATAGTTCTTAATCAAGTATTTTCATTTTATTTCTTCTTATACCTCCTTTAAACCTTCTTTAACAATGATGAGATAAAAACATAATAATATTCTATATAATGAGATGTTATTATATTGATGTTATGTCTTGTATCCTTATACTCTTCTATCAAATGGAAAACAAAACCATCATTCATGTTTATGGTGGACTACCACCTCACGAACTGATGTAATTTATTTCCATAACCACCTCTCATGGATGGTTATAATGATGGATTTAATGTATATATATATACAATATTAATGACATATTTATATTTTTTTATAAATAATATATCATCTATTTTATTAAATTTTCATTCATAGAAAAATGATAACGTTGTTCATGCATACTTGTGAACTACTATATCCACAAGGCGATGTGATTTTTTTTTTCATCACCACATCACATGGATGATAGATATAATTTTATTTAAATAAATAATATGCTATTTATGATATGATTATCCTTTTGGAAACATAAAATACCAGTTACCTCCTTTCTATAACGATAATTGAAAAATCACTACTACAAAACTAGCCTTTAACATCTATAGAAATAACCTTTATCAACGCTAGAAAATCACTGACTGCATGAGCAAGGTTAAAAGCCTTGGTTATTTCTCAGTTCTTATAAAAGATATGATAAATGTGTCCTTTATTATTTCTTTTAAAGGCACTGATAAAGGTCTATACTTTAGTGTGATGTAACATCACACTACAACACCACTTAAATGTGTTGTAACTGTGACGAACCAATGTTTTATCAATTGATTTCCCTTATTGTAATTATGTATTATTTTATAATCACATAAGATTACATATAGAACACAATAAAACCATTATAAATAAATAATGATTGAAATAAATGGTATCTCTATAAGTTAAGGAACACATACTGATGAACAAGTAAATCGGCCTTTTGAATAGTAATATGACCCTAATTAATATTAAACCATCCAATATAATAGTAACCTCATAAATGAATTTATAAATAAAATTTTCCATTATATAAGTTTCAATATGATATAATTATATCATAGTATAAGTAAATAAATATTTAAAAAATTATTAATTAAGTGTTTGTATTTTTGTAAGTCATGTATATTTAATTAAAATTTTATAATAAATTTAGTAAAATAAAATAAAATTTATTTTTATAAAATTTATTCATAAAATAATATTTTGATGTCTTGTGATTATAAGATAATTTTATGAGACCTTAATTAAATTTTCAAAGTGTTAGAAAAGAAGTTTTAATTTTAAAATTTGTATTTTTCAAGTAAATTATGGTATTAATTAAAAACTGAATTTATCATATTTATAAAATTATTTTTTAAAAAATGGAATTCATTTTTGAATTCTAAACATCAAAAAATTGTCTGGTTGAATTTTTGTGATTTTTCTGAAATACTTGAATTTTTGGTGAATAGTAAAATATGGTAATTTATGGTATATATACATTATAAGTTAAATGAACTATTCATTGAGTCATGGATGATGTAAGAACCATTGGTTCAAACTCACATGATATAATTACTATATTTAGTCTCTAGAATCCGCACTGTTTCTTTTCTTGAGAAAAATAATAAACTAATGAATTAGATATTGAGAAAACACTCCTCTCCTCCACTATAAATACCACCCCTCACCACCTCATATCCTCACACCTATCAAGAATTGTACCTCACCAAAATTTAGATAAAATCACTTCACAATCCCCTACCCCATATCTAGGATCTCTTGGTCTCATCAAAAGACCAAAACATCTTCCCTAAGGAGTCTCTCAAGGGGGATAAATTCCTCATTCTGATTCTTTTATTTTCTTTTCAAGTTCCTTTCATTTCTTTTTATCTCCTCAACTCCCCTCATAAAAATAACATGATAAATGCATTAAATTAAATATACTGGAATATTGTTATTATAACGGAATAATTCATCACCATCTCTCCTTTCCCCTCCTTTTATACTAAAAATGAAAACACCGTCTGAGATGTGTTAATTTATCACATTCAAGGACGATAGGTTTTCAATTTACATTACAATCTTCAAGTTTGGTCATGAAACCATTTTTATAAGGCTGAAATATATTATAATATAAGTATTATAACTTATGTAATGTTCATGAAACATTTTTGATACATTATATAAAACAAAATGAGTTCTTTGTGATCGAAAAACCGCCAAATTAATCCAAGTGATTGTCATTAAAATTTTATCTAATGATTCATACTCATCCCGTTTAATAAAATGAATGGTATAACCATTTTATATTTTGTAAGTTCATTAATATAATATAATCACACTTCTGTAAAACCATTCCCATTTTACATTAACTTCCATACTCTTATTCAAGCGAACCGATCATGAAAACTAAGAAAACGAGCACTCACAAATGATGAAATTGAACACTATAACTCATCAAAAATAGCATTAAAGAACATAATAAAATGATACTAAATAAAATTAATGTAGAAGATGTTCTATAATTATTAATTAATTAATATAATTTGGTTATCCAGGATGTTAAGATCAAGTGAAGGACACCTTTGGACTTAAGGTAAGGGATTCTACCCGAACCTCCATTATTCCTTCGGGTTTCTCTCTTTACCCAAATGAAATTATCTTTTATTTTTATGTAAATATTATAAATAATATGTAAATATTCTAAAATAATTTATCAAGATCTTTCCATCCTATATATTTGGTGATATCCATGTTTTAATTGGTTCTCTTCTCAATACTTTCCGATAAGCAAGCATTTTTAAGGGAACTTCCTGAATTCTTACCCATTTTGAAGTGCACTCCATAACCTAATTTTAGATTACATTATTTTTATAAAACCACTGATTTTATTATTTAAATATTATTTGTTAACTTATTATTTTTATATAAAATATTTTTCCTTTTCTATTTTAAAATATATTTGATATTTTCTTTAAACCGCACTAAAATGTTTTAATTCTAAAGTTTCTTGAATACTCTTTTTTCATGTTATCACTTCAGTTTGACATCACCTATCATGATATATGACTATTATACTTTATGAATTTACATGTATGATTTAATTCCTTTGTTTCATGGACAATTTTATATTATTCCCATTTATTATGCTTTATGACATGATTAAGATACCCGCTTCTTTTCATGTGTAAACTTTATGTTTATGTTTGATTCCTTACATATGATTATTTATGTGGCACAAATATTCATGAAAATTTAATGATGGGTGTGCCTATATAGCTCTCCAATTCATTGGTTAATGTTTAGTTCCATGTTACAGTATGTTCCATGGTCTTGGTGGTTAGCCTTGACTCATGCTCCATGTGCAACAGTCTTAGTGGTTAGCCTTAACTAGTGATCCTCTATGTGAAATGAGCCTTGAATCATGATCCTCTATGTGCGAAGAACCTTTAGTCATACTAAAATCATGTTTTATGGTGCTTCAACATTACTGTGATTCCATGATTATAAGATCCCATGTTCTATATGTTAACATTCCTTTTGTTTCGTGCCTTTTTATATCATTTTGTTATGACTTATAACCCATGTGCTAAGATTTATTCTTATTATTATTCCCTTACTGGGATTTTTGGCTACTCCCATTGTTCATGTTATCCCTAGGTTATCCTATGTATATTTATGAGCATAATGGAAGTTAGGAGATCAATATAAAGATTAAATAAAATATGTTTTTATGATTTTTAATTATGTACCTAATATTACAAGACAGTAGAATTTATGATTCTTGTCTTGCAATATGATATTTAACTATTCATAAAATCAAGTAATGATATGTGTAAAAGGTTAGGGTTGATATAGTAACAACACAACACATCACAACACTAAACACAACCTAAATATCAATATAAATATGTACCAATACAATATTTAAATGAAATGAAATTTATAATAAAAACACATGAAAAAAACTATATTATAGACATTTCAAACATTGGTTTATACAATTACATAAAAACAAATTATTACATGCACTAAAAAACGTAAATATTCCTTTATATTTTAATCCAGACCTGACTCATGAAATTTCTGAACAAATCACCCCTGTTCGATTAAAAGAACGCACCTGTATAAGAAAACAAATCTTATATTAGTAATAATATAAATAAATAAATTAACAAAAAGTGTTAATTTTATTAAAATTTATGTCAATTTTAAATAAAAAGATGCACTTGGAGTCATACCGGTCACACTGTAAATTGGATTGAGGTGCTTATAATCCCAACACATCTCATATAACTTATGGATAATTTTTCTAAAGTATCAAAACAATATTAATGTGTTTTCTCAGTTTTGAGTACAACAATTGATTTTTTTACTAAATTGTCATTGTAAACTGGAAACAAAAACATTTGTCGCATTCTAATCACATCATGTATCAGTTAGATGTGAAATGGATTTCAACGTGTCATAAATAACTTATGAATCATTTTCTTAAATTATCAGGAAAATACAAGTGTGTTTGATCGGTTATTGTGAGTGACACTTTTTAAACTAAAATGTCGATTTTAAACTGATAATGGATACTTTGAGTCATAACGGGCAGATCGTGTATATGAATTAGCTGAAGATGATTCTTGAACATTATAAATGACTTATGGATAGTTTTCCAAAATTATAAAAACAATCTGAATGTGTTTTCTCGATTTTGAGTAGAACAATTATCCATTTTACTAAAATTGATGAAAATTTTAAATAAAAAGACACACTTTGAGTCATACGCGTCACATCATATGTCGAATTGAGGTGCAGATGATTCCTATAAATACCGAATGAATTATAGATCATTTTATTAAATTTTCAAAACAATTTGAATGTGTCTTCTCAATTTTGAGTATATTTCTTGTCTTTTTTACTAAAATGTCATTTTAAAATTGAAACACGAACTTTCACTGATACCGATCACATTGTGTATCAGACTGAGGTGAAACCGATTCCTACACATCAAAAATGACTTCTATATCATTTATATTAAGTATTTAAACAATTTGAATGTCTTTGATCAGTTTTGAGTAGGCTAGTTAGCATTTTTACTAAAATTGACAACAATTTTAAATAAAAAGACACACTTTGATTCATACCAATCACACCATGCATTATATTGAGGTGAGGCTGATTCCCACATCTCCAAAATGACTTATATATCATTTTAATATACTTTAAAAACAATCTAAATGTGTTTTATCAGTTTTGAGCATGTCACTTGTCGTTTTTACAAAATTTTCATTTAAAAATTCAAACACGTATTTGAATAATACCGATCACATTATGTAACGAATTGAGGTGAAGATGATTCATACACATGAAAAATTAATTATGGATCACTTTATTAAGTATTTAAATAATTTTAATACATTTCCTTGGTTTTGAGTAGGCCAGTTGGCATTTTTACTAAAATTTATGTCATTTTAAATAAAAACACGCACTTGGAGTCATACTGGTCACACCGTGCATCACATTGAGGTGAGTATGATTAATTCACATTTCAAATAACTTTTGGAACATTTTTCTAAAGTATAAAAACAATATTAATGTGTTTTATCTATTTTGAGTACGTCACTTTTCTGTTTTACTAAAATGTCATTTTTAATTTAAAACACGCACTTTGAAAAATAAAAATCACATCGTGTATCTATTTTATGTGAGAATAATTTCTAAACATCACAAATTATTTATGTATTTTTGTAATAAATTATTAAAAAAATCATAGATCATTTTCTCAGTTTTAAGTGTGTGACACTTTTTAAAGTCAAATGTCGATTTTAAACTGATAACGTACAAATTGGTTCATATCGGGCACATCAAGTATCAGATTTAGGTGAAACTGATTATTACACACCACAAATGAATTATGCATTGTTTTATTAAAGTATTAAAACAATATTAATGATTTATATTAGTTTTGAGTAAGTCAGTTTTCCATTTTACTAAAATTAATGTCAATTTAAATCAGAAATATGTACTTGGAGTCATACTGATCACATCGTGTGTCAAATTGAGGTGGGGATGATTTCTACATGTCCCAAAGTATCAAGAAAATCCAAACTATCAATGTTACCACAATTTACATTGACTTTCATTATTTAACTTCCAACACAGCATGAGTAGCTTTGAACAAACCACACCAACTCGAAAAAAGAATCCATATGTATAAGAAAACAATTATTATGAGTAATACTAAATGTAAATAAATTAAAAATAAATATGAAATAATACATTAATTATATGGATAATTATTTTAGTATGAAAATATCAAGATTAACTCTATGATTGAGCAGTGAAGGGAACTTGAAGGAAAGTGATAAATGTCAACACTGCAGGGGTCAAAGGTTTTGAGAGAGAAGAAGTTTCTTAAAGTTTTCATGGAGAAAGGGATGAAATATGGACAAAGAACCCCAAATAGAATAAAAGAATCTACCTATAAAAGATAAAAATTATTATGTGAGTAATACTAAAAATAAATAAATTAAATATAAATATGAAACAATAAATTAATTCTATAGACAATGATTTTACTGTGAAATCATCAATATTGCCTATGTAATTTAGAAGAGGAAGTTTCATTACTCTTCCTGCAAATACAGTTGAGGTAACTTGAAAGAAAGTGATAAATGCACCACTGTAGGGGTGAAAAGGTTTTCAGGGTTAATAAACATGAAATTTGGACAAAGCACCCCAAATCGAACAAAATAATACGCCTTTATAAGAAAACAATTATTATGTGAGCAATACTAAAAAAAATAAATTAACCATAAATTTGAAATAATATATTAATTCTATGGACAATTATTTTATTGTGAAAACAACAATATTACCTTTGTAATTGAAAATAGAAAGCGTCATTTCTCTTCCTATAAAGGCAGTGGAGGTAACTTGAAATAAAGTGAAAAATGAACCACTATAGGGATGAAAATGCATTAAGGGAGAAGAAGTATGTGTACGTTTTGGTGTAAAAAGGGATGAAATATGGACAGAGAACCCTAACTCAAACAAAAGAATCCACCTGTATAAGAAAATAATTATTATGTGAGTAATATGAAACATAAATAAATTAAACATAAATACGAAAAAATAAATTAACTCTATGGACACTAATTTTTCTGTAAAAACATATAAATTACCTCTATCATTGAGTAGAGGCAGCATCATTGATCTTCCTACAAAGGTAGTGGAGAGAAATTGAAAGAAAGTGATAAATGAAACACTGAATGGGTGATAAGGTTTTGAGGGATAAGAAGCATGAAAGTTGGATAAAGAACCCCAACTCGAACAAAAGAATCCACCTGTATATGAAAACAATTATTATGTGAGTAACACTACAAATATAAATTAAACATAAATACAAAACAATTAATTAATTATATGGACAATTATTTTACTGTTCAAACATCAAGATTACCTCTATGATTGAGCAGATACAGTGCCATTGCTATTACAACAAAGGCATTAAACATGGAAAGAAATATTCTAAAATAAACAAAATCTACAAGGAATAATGAAAATTAAATCAACATTTCATTATATAATTTTTTTGGTCAAATAGAGGAAGTATATCGTAACATTACCTTTACATCATTCTAAAGGGTTTCCTTCATGATAGTTTATTCTTCCATCATGTGAAGAAGACATTGTCTACATGAGTAGTCAAAAATTTAATTTATATTATGTTAATGCAGAAGAGAACATAAAATATCATGAGGAAAAAAAATATTTACAAACACTTTTACCTTCTAATTGGACCCTTTTTCTTTTATTAAAGTTTCAAGGACATGGTTCTTTTATTGAGAATCAAATCCCCTCTTTATGGTCCCCTGTAACATATAAGAAATTTTCTACATTGGGACCGACATGAATTGATTGTGATGTCCCAATAAAAGGGTCATCCTTGATTGAATTTTCATCTGACTCAACAATTGTTTTAGTCACCAGTAGGAAAATTGACCAATTCTTGTTTTTTGGATTAGAGACATAAAATACATGCACTACTTTTGATGACATTATGAATTGATCATCTTTTCCCCCTTCCACACTGAAATTCACCATCATAAATCCAATTTCATCAACTTTCACTCCATTGATAATGTTAAACTATTTGAAATGGAAAATAGGTACTTGAAATGTTGTATAATACAACTCATATATCTGTTCGATAATTCCAAAATATGACATATTTTCATAAATTGGATTTCTATCCTTCGAACCATATATGTGCATCGCTTCAGCCACAAGTGTAACACCACTATTTTGCATCGTAATTAAGTCATAGTGTTATTTTGTATAGAACGTGACCTAAACCGTCGTTGAAGTCGGTCAAAGTTTAAAATTTATATTCCTACTAACTACTGTATATGTGGAAAGCAGGGTCGAACCACAGGGAAGGCTATTTTGGCCACTACTTTCTAAAAAAAAACTCGGTAAGCTCCACTGTTGTCAGCAGTGGAGTAGTTTTCTTATCTTTTTTTTTATATCATTTAAATTTTTTTATGTTTTTTATAAACTGAAACGTAAAACTACAATTCCCTTGAAAAACTCGTGCTACCTACACTAAAACAGAATACAACTGAAAGAAAAATGCAATGAAGAAAATAAGATGCTGATAAAAGACAACAGTAAAGAATGCTCGGGGTTCATTCTAGTCTACTGGTTTAAATTGTTTTTCCTTTTCATGTAAAAGTACTGCTTCGTACCACTAAAAAGAGACAACTTACTTCCCTCGCCAGGAGTTAAGTTGTGGAAATTGTTCAACTTAGAGTTCGCCACTCCAAGAAGTTCAACTTCAGACAAATGAATTAAAAAGAACAGCAATACAAACTCGCCGTAAGTACTGAAGTTTTCATTACAAGATGATTATTTAAAAGGTGATTCCATAATCAAACTCGCCGAATGATTACAGAGTTCAGAAAATTTAAGTGCATGTGGTACGGAGCAGAAAAGTGTAATTAGAATTAATCTCGCCGATCAATACTAATCACAGAAGAATGAATTAACGAGAAGGATGATATTGATTACCAGTAGAACTAAAAACTCTCCCCAAACTAAAATTTAGCTAACTATACTATTCATTATTACAGCAGTCTTAGGAAACATTTCAGAAACAGAGTACAAAAGTTTAAATCGTGAGGGAGAAGGAACTCCCTAAAAATGCTCTGCTCCTAAGTTCCTGAACTGCTCTGCTCAGCATCCTCTCTCCAGGTAGGTGAATGAATGCCTCCGTCAATGAATGTGTCGCCCTGGAATCCGAATGGCAGAGTCTCCCCCCCAATTTTGCTGCTTGCTCTGCTTTAGTACCTTCCTGTCATTTTCTACATGTCACCGCATGATTCCACCGACTTCATGTTTTTTTCACGAGCACACCGCACACGTGCGTTTTTTTCGCGACCGACACGTCGCGCAATCTTTTCCCTCCTAACTAACTCCGGATGAGTTAGTTGGATGAACTTGGATGTATTTTTGACTTTGTAATGAACTTGCACACGATAAATACAAAATGAAATAATTAAAACTTAACAAAAGCAATTAAAAAGTTATAGTAATTATTTTATGTTTACTATTATAATACATATTTAGAGTTAAATAATAAATATCTTAAATGATAAATATTATCTACTTTTATATTATTTATAAAACTACCAATTTAATTTTACTATGGTATTACATAAATTAGTAATTGATTTAATTAAGTTAATAAACTAATTAGTAAGTTATAAATTTAATGCATTTTTTTAAACTAAGTTATTAAATAATAAATAAGTAATTAAGAAAATAATGTAGAGTGAATCAATAATTTAATTATTACTATTAAAGAAATTGAATTGTTAGAATAATTAATTAATTTAGTTAATTTTAATTAATAAATTAAAATTATTACTTAAGTTATAAATATACTTAAATTAAAAAGTAAATTTTTTAGTTTACTTATAATTATTATTAATTATATATTTATACTATTAATAGTAAATTAATTAATTATTAATATTTAATATTTAATATTTTTGGTATTTTAATTTATAATTTATCCACTTTATTAATTGCGTAATTGTTTTAAATTTATAACTTCTATTAATTTATATTAATTTGACTTAGTTAAAGTTAGTTTAACTTTAACTTTAACTTTTTACTTTTTTTTACTTTACTTTTATATTACTTTTATTATTATATCTTATTTAATTATTATTTTTTTGTCTTCTCCCTTCTTCTTCCCCAATTTCACGCGCAGTAAGGGGAGAAGGGTTTCCAGCATTCTTCTTCTCCACGCCGCCATAGAGAGATTCAATTCAGCACGACAGTCCAACGGCTCCTCCTCTTGTGCGCAGAAGACCCACGGCGACCCTCCTCTCCAGCTCAACAGACCCGCGGTGCGACTCCCTCTTTGTCTTGAGCAGCGACGTCTCGACTCCTCTAGTTCGTGGCGCGGTGGACAAAAAAATGGCATGTCTGGTTAGCTGTGTGGCTCCTCCTCTTGAGAAGAGCTACAAGCTCGGTATCGGCTAGTGGCAGCTTCGGTGCCTCTCTCAACTCGTATCAACTCCAGCGGACAGCGGTGAACCTTCTTCACAACCGAAATTGGCAACCCTCCTTCTCTGCAGCGCAACTACACCTCCATTTCGACCACCAAACAGCAGCGGAAACCCATTGTATTTCAGCAGATCATTTGCAACCTCCCCTTATCCTTCCTGTAGAGGACCAAAGTGGTGGCTCGGATCCTCCCTTCAGAGATGGCGAAGTAGCAGACCTTCTAGTACCAACATGACTCAACAACGGCTTCATCTCCTACGGCGGCCAGCGGGAGGTTGAAGATCTATCATCGGTAAGGGAGATACCGATAGAGGGTATCGGTAACAGTGAGGTAGATGACATCGGTGAGGAAGTTCAGTGGGGGTATCGGTGAGGCAGCTACCGATAGATATCAGGCAGGGTCACTGATACACAAAATAAGAAAAAAAATAAACAGTTACAGGTAGTATTAAAAAAAACTCACCGTTAAGAAAAACTAACGGTGACCTAAAAAAACATAAATTGAACTAAAATTAAAACTAAAGTGAAAGAAAAAAAATTAAAAACAATTAATTACAAGGAAGCTAAATCTAAACACCATTAATTTAAAACAGAAATTTTATTAAACATTAAAAACATTAAAATAATTAATTACCAACACTAAAATTATAAACTGAATAAATTTTTAAACTAAATTAATAAAAGACCTAAAATTAGAATAACTAAATAAATTTATTAAAGAGTAGTATTGAATAATGAAAATTAGCATCAGTGACCCAAATAAATCACTGAAATCTCTTAATTACCTCACCGGTATACTAAAATAAAAATTTGGTGAATTAATAAATAATCTGCATACATAAAATAATATAATTAATATTTAAAAAACTATTAATTAATTAATTAATTAACTAATTGAACTAATAAAATTAAGGGCGAACCAATTTAATTAATTTAAAAAACACATATTATTTACTTAAATGACTAGCAGGTGATTAAACACATAAAATAATAAAATTAACCTATTTTAACATAACTTAATTGAAAGAATAATTAATAAAATAAAGTCTAAATTAATTAATTAGAATTATATTAATTAAATAATTGTTTAAATAGAACACCGTTGTTAATAAAATTGAAGGGCTCACTGGTAGAAATCAAAGTCTACCGATAAGATATATAAAAGAGCTACCGGTAACCTACCTACCGGTAAAGAAAAAGGACCCCTGCTATCGGTAGCTTAGCTACTGGTAGTCTGGCAACCCGCGACTAAATTATATAAACATAAAAATTTAAAAGTTAATTATCAAACACAATAATTATTAACAATGACAAATTAAATAAAATAAACAAATAAAGATTAAATAAACAAATTGAAAATTAATTACATTAAAAATAAAGAAGATATAAATTAACTATTTATTGTTCAAAAATTACATAAAATGTTATAAAAAATGAATAATTGACAAATTTAATTATAAAAATACAAAAGTGCATTTATTTATTAAAAAGTGTTAAATTAATTAAATAAATTGTATAAAATGTAATAAAAAGATGTGGCAAACTGGGTAAAAATAAGGCCACATCAAATTCCCCCACACTTAAACATTGTTTGTCCTCAAACAATCCCATGTTTTATCATCTTTAAAAAAAAGTGAATTATACAAATCAGCAATGTTCAGAGAAGTTTCAACAGAGGACTCAAAAAGTGTGCTTAGGCTATTGAACACATACCTCAAATAAAGTCTCTCCTAGAACGACTACTCAAAGGGAACTCAAGTAAACCATGAATCATCCATAAATGAAGGTGTCCTGCTTCATATTTGACTCTGCCTAGTGACTTACTTCAATTCAAGCTCAATTTCTAAATTCAAGAGTGATAAAAGGTAAAATGAAATGTGGAATTAAAATCTTAACAAAAGGAACTTTGTACTTTGACTCATCACCTTGGTACCAGAAAATACATAAAAATATATAATTTTTTTGAAATCACTTTATTGAGTCAGCCCAAATGACTCCCATATAAACCAGTTGTCCCCTTCTTCATCTGGAGTTCATCATTCCCCTCACCTTAATGAATTCATTTTTGACCCTAGATACTTTATTTATTTTTCCCAAGCCATGTAATTTGTGCCAAGCACTGTGCAATGCACTTATTAAAGGTTTACAGAGGGCTTATAGTAAACAGAAACGCACCCAGCATCTAAGGTCTCAGAGATTCACCGTGGGATCCCAGATGCCCAGTATTACTCCAGTTTCAAAAGATTTATATAAAAACCATTTACATTGACTCAATATAAGTGATCATTTTTATAGATTAAAAAGAATGAAAAGGCTCCTCGGATAAAAGTCAAACTTCCAGTACCTAAAACTATGATCTTAAATCCACTAAAAGGTTTCCCATATCACTCTCAAAACAAGATCCTAACCAAAATTCATTAAACCACTAAACAATTCCACTCAACAATCATCCACCAACACTCATTTCAGACTCAAAGAAAGACTCAACTTCCAATCAAGCACCATCCTAAGGCAAGACTCATTTGAGTGCAGTGTAAAGCCTAAAATTGTGAAAGAACTTTTGAAAAATTTTGACCATTTTTTGACAAAAATTTTAAAAAGCAGTGGGAATTGATGAGCATTACAATTAAACACAATTTAGCATAGTCAAGAATTGACCCCCTCCCCCACACTTAAAACCCAACTTTGTCCCCAAAGTTGACTTCTAAATATGGAGAATAACAGTTAATAAATTAAAGTTCAAAACAGGTTTTCAATTTAGTAGATATATGACATGTATAAAGGGTCTCAATGAAGTTCAAAAATAGTGTTTGCCACAATGATTAAATAAAAGCAGGTTCATTTCAGACACACACATGCTTTAACATTCAGTCCAGTGACAAAGATTTCCATTAAAGCACAAAAGAAGTAAATAATGTGTGGGTGCACAATAAACTGGGTGTAAGCATTTTAAACAAAAAGTTCAAAAATATGTTCAATATAGTAGACAAAGTTCATGCCAGACACCTCAACGAAACAAGCTGATTCAAATGACCAGCATGTACTCCCCCCCCCCCCCACACTTAGTTTCATGCAGTGAAAACGTTTTTTCACAATGTAATTCAGTTTTTAAAGCAAAGAGGCTCATGCAGATTTTTAATTCATTAGCTACACGACATGCAGCAGAATCTTATAATACAAGCAGAATTTTAAGCAAGTAGCATTTTATTAACAAAAACAGGAGCAGAAAAATAAGTGCAACAAGTTGAAGTACTTCCCTGACTAAGATCTTGTCCAAAAATGACCATGGGAATTCCACTCCTTAGATGACAAAAGCAGCATTCCTAAAAACACAGAGTATATAGACCAGGAACAATTATCCAGCAAAAACAGAGCATATATAAGCATACAAAGCATCACTTTATTCAAAGTAAAATAAGAACAGAACAAAAGTAAAAACAAAGAAAGAGCATGGGTTGACTCCCATGAAGCACTGAATTTTAAGTCGTCAGTTAGACTTTATTTAATCACAATTTTTTTTATTTATTAACAAAACAGAAACCATGGGTTGCCTCCCATGCAGCGCTAGGTTTAAAGTCCCCTGCCAGACTTCATCCAAGAACAGTGAAAGCAGCCAAACCTTTTGGCTGCCCCTCAAAATAGAGTTTCAGTCTTTGCCCATTAACCAACATGGGTTTATTCTCTTCACCAACTATTTCCACAACTCCATTTTTCAGAACTCTCACAACAGTAAACGGTCCAGACCACTTGGACTTCAGCTTCCCAGGAAAAAGTTTAAGTCTAGAATTAAAGAGAAGAACCTTCTGTCCAGATTTGAACTCTTTAGTTTGAATGATAGAATCATGAAAAATTTTAGTCCTCTCTTTATAAATTCTTGAATTATCATAACTCTCTCTTCTAATCTCATCTAATTCACTCAGCTCAAGCAATCTCCTCTCACCAGCACTTTTAAAGTCAAAGTTCAGAGCCTTAACTGCCCAATATGACTTATGTTGCAACTCCACAGGTAAATGAAAACATTTCCCAAACAACAGCCTGTAAGGAGACATGCCTATTGGGGTCTTGAAAGCAGTTCTATATGCCCATAAAGCTTCATCCAGTTTAAGAGACCAGTCTTTCCTAGAGTTTGACACAGTTTTCTCAAGAATTTGTTTTAGTTCTCTATTAGAAATTTCTACTTGTCCACTGGACTGTGGATGATATGGAGTACCAGTTTTGTGAACACAACCATATTTTTTCATCAAAGATTTAAACTTGTAATTCTTAAAATGTGTTCCATTATCAGTAATAAAAGCTCTTGGTACTCCAAATCGTGTAAAGATATTCTTTTTTACCAATTTTATCACACTATTTGCTTGATTGTTGGGCAGAGCTACTGCCTCAACCCACTTTGACACATAATCTACAGCAACAAGAATATACTCATTCCCATGAGATGATGGAAATGAACCCATGAAATCTAATCCCCAAACATCAAAAATTTCTACCTCCAAAATACCCTTCTGGGGTAACTCCTGTTTCCTACCCACATTACCCAGCCTCTGACACCTATCACACCCAACCACAAAACTCCTAGAATCCTTAAAGAGGGTAGGACAATAGAAACCAGATTGCAGGACTTTTTGAGCGGTCCTCTCACCCCCATGGTGACCTCCCCAAGGTGAAGAGTGACAACTTTCAAGAATAGAAAACATCTCTTCCTCAGGTACACATCTCCTAAGAATACCATCAGCACACCTCCTAAACAGCAAGGGATCATCCCACAGATAATATTTAAGCTCAGAAATGAATTTCTTTCTTTGATTATTAGACAGATTTTTGGGAATGACACCTACTGCTAAGAAGTTGGCAAAATCTGCAAACCAAGCAGATTGCCTGACTGAAACAGTGAGCAGTTTTTCATCAGGGAATGAAGAGTTAATCTCCCTATAATTTTCAGATTCAAGTTGAGTAACAGGAAGCCTAGATAAATGATCAGCAACTAAGTTTTCATCTCCCTGCTTATCCCTAATCTCTAAGTCAAACTCTTGTAACAATAAGATCCATCTAATCAGCCTGGGTTTAGTTTCTTTCTTAGACAGCAAGTATTTTAAAGCAGAATGATCAGTGAAAATTATGACTTTTGAACCTAACAGATATTGTCTAAACTTTTCCAGAGAAAAAACAACAGCTAACAACTCTTTTTCAGTGGTAGTATAATTCTTTTGAGCATCATCTAGCAATCTACTAGCATAATATACCACATTCAATCTCTTATCCCTCCTCTGTCCAAGGACAGCACCTACAGCCATGTCACTAGCATCACACATAAGTTCGAATGGTAGTTTCCAATCAGGTGCAGTGATGATAGGTGATGTAGTGAGTTTCTCCTTAAGCAGATTAAATGATTTCAAGCAGTTTTCATCAAAATTAAATGGTGCATCCTTTACCAACAAAGAACACAAGGGCTTAGTGATTTTAGAAAAATCCTTTATGAATCTCCGGTAGAAACCAGCATGCCCTAGAAAACTTCTAACACCCTTAACATTAACAGGAGGCGGCAGTTTTTGAATAACTTCTATCTTCGCAGTATCAACTTCTAAACCTCTCTTTGACACTTTATGACCAAGCACAATACCTTCAGTAACCATGAATTGACATTTCTCCCAATTAAGAACAAGGTTGGTTTCAATGAATCTCTCTAAGACTAACTCAAGATTTCCTAAGCAAGTATCAAAAGTACTCCCCACTATAGAAAAGTCATCCATGAAAACTTCAATGATTCTCTCGGTCATATCAGAAAAGATAGCCATCATACACCTTTGAAAGGTGGCTGGAGCTCCACACAACCCAAAGGGCATCCGCCGGTAGGCAAATGTTCCAAAGGGGCATGTGAAAGTAGTCTTCTCCTGATCCTCTGGATCAACAGGAATCTGGTTGTAACCAGAATACCCATCCAGAAAACAGAAAAATTCATTTCCAGCAAGCCTCTCATGCATCTGATCAAGGAAGGGCATAGGAAAATGGTCCTTCCTAGTGGCTGCATTAAGCTTCCTATAATCAATACAGACTCTCCATTTTGTGGCTTTCCTAACTTGGACTTCTTCATTTTTTTCATTCTTTACTACAGTGAAACCTCCCTTATTGGGGACAACCTGGACAGGGCTGACCCAAGCACTATCTGAGATGGGATATATCATTCTAGTATCTAACAGCTTGATTACTTCCTCTCTCACAACTTCTTTCATGTTTGGATTTAATCTTCTTTGACATTCTACCCTAGTCTTATGATCAGGTTCCATAGGAATTTTCTGCATACAGAATGAAGGACTAATTCCCTTGATATCAGCTATGGTCCAGCCTATGGCAGATTTAAACTTTTTCAAAACATTCAACAGCTTTTCTTCTTGGGTTGCATTTAGTTCAGCAGAGATTATTACAGGCAAAGTAGAGTTCTCACATAAAAACGAATATTTAAGATGGGCAGGGATAGGCTTCAGTTCAAGATCAGGTGGTACTACACTCGAAGGAAGACTCTTAGGCCCGGGAGGTCCAAGATCTTCAACATATTTCTTGTAAGGAGTATTAAAAGATGAAAGATTTTCAATTTCCAGTTCAGATTCAGAGATAACAGTGATACTGTCCAAGGTAGGCAGTACACTGTCCAGATTTTCCAAATTTGAATTCAGCAGGTTAATCAAAGAAGAATCATCTAATTGTCTTAACAGTTCTCCCTCAGTATCATCAAAATATTCAGAAGTGTCGGTGTTAACAGAAACACCCTCAATTTCATTAAGAAAACTCCTAAGTTCAGAAACATAAGACTCTCCTACAACAGAAACTGGAAAGTTGTCTAGTTCTGGAAGATTTTCCAGTTTGGCTGTTACAACAGAATTTTCAGCTTCTAAAACAGATTCGCAAAGATTTTCAGCTTCACAAATTCTTTCTTCAACATAAGAATGATTTTCAGATTTTTCAATGAGTTCAAGTTGATTCTTATAAGAACATTCAGCTTCAAGAGACTCAATTTTTGAACAGTTTTCAGAATAAGTTGGTTCCTTAATATTTTTAAAAACATTGAACTCTTCTTCTTGTTCACCAATTTTGAAGATCAGTTGACCCTTAGACACATCAATGACAGCACCACCTGTGGCCAAGAAGGGCCTACCCAAGATGATAGGTACCTCTTGATCACACTCCATATCTAGAACAAGAAAATCAGCAGGTAAGAACAATTTCCCAACTCCAACTAGTAAGTCATTTACTCGACCTATAGGATGAGTAAAGGATCTATCAGCTAACTGTAGAATGACCGTGGTAAGTTGAAGATCACCCAACCTCAACTGTCGAAACAGTGAGTATGGGAGAAGATTAATACTGGCACCTAGATCACACAAACAGTTCAGCTGACCAGAATTACCTAGAGTACAGGGGATGACAAAGCTACCTGGGTCTTTCAATTTTGGTGGGATTTTCTTTTGAAGCACAGCACTGCACTCCTCAGTGAGGCTGTAGGTAGAAAATTCTTCAAGGGTCTTTTTATTTGAAACAATTTTCTTTAAAGATTTTAGATAGGATGGGATTTGAATTAAGGCTTGGATAAAAGGGATGTTCACTTGAAGCTTAGAAAGAAGACCAAGGAACTGAAGAAGTTCAGCCTTGGTATTACTTTGAGGTTTCAGCTTTTCAGGGAAAGGGATGGGTGGGGCAAAATTTTTCAGAACAGTAGGCATGTCCTTCACCTCTTCAACAACCTTTTCTTTTCCTTTATTTTTTTGATTTTTAAAACAATATTCATCTTGATTTCCAGGTGAAAGGTTCAGATTCTCATCATTTTCAACATCTTTCTGTAAATTTCTAGATTGTGAACAAAGCAGATTTTCATTTGCAGATTCAAACAGTTTCTCATTTTGAGCATTTTTTACAGTTTTTTCAGCAACATTTTGAGTATTCAGCCCACTCCTCGTAACCACAGCCATGATATTCTCCCTAGGATTCAGTTCAGTGGTACTAGGCAACCTACCTTTATCCCTAGAAGTCAAATCTCTAGCTAATTGGCCAAGCTGTGTTTCCATATTTTTCATTCTCACATCAGTTTTCATCTTGTCTGACTCATATTGACTTTTCTGTTTATTAAGTTGAGTCATGTATCTTTCCTCTTGTGAATTCATTTTATTCAATATCTGATCCAATTTAGAAGACATTTGATTATCATTACTTCCTTGAACATTTGAAGACTCTCCCCTTTGTTGACTTTGAAAATTTGGTCTTGGTTGGTTCTGATAATTAGGGGCAGTTTGTTGCTTAATAATACCTTGATCTTTCCATGACAAATTTGGATGGTTCCTATAGCCTTGATTGTAATTATTAGAAAATGGATCTTCTTTTTGAGGCATCCTAGGACCGTAATTGACAAAGTTTAAATTTTCAGGTTGTTGGGCAGTTAGATCAACATTAGGACAAAAACATTCAGAATGCCCAAACATACCACATTGAGTGCACTGTTTCCTAAGAGATTGATACTGATTCTGGTTTTCAACTTGGTTAACAGATTGTTTTGAATTCTGGTTCATTAATGTTTGAATTTGGTTAGTGATTTCAGCTAGTTGAGCTTGAGTTTCATTCATTGAACCAGTATTTGAATTGACAGTTCTATTAACTCTTTTTCTTCTTGAATTCTTATGTTGAGAATTAAGAGCCAGATTATTAAAAATTTGTCTTAACTCTTCATCAGTCTTATCATTGTAATTACCCCCAGCAGCTTGATCCACTAAATTCTGACCAGAGGAGGAAAGCCCTTCATAGAAGGTGTCCATAAGGAGATGTGAAGGGAGTTTATGATGGGGACACTGCCTAAGCAGATCCCTGAATCTATCCCAAGCTTCATGGAAGGCTTCTCCATCCTCTTGATAAAAACTAGTGATTTTAGTTCTAAGTTCTCCTTTTAATCTTTGGGATAAAATTTCATAATGAATGAGTTATACACTTGATCCCAATTCTCAAAAATATTTTCATCTAGACTTAAGAACCAATTTCTCGCATTCCCTTTCAGGAAAAAGGGAAAAACTCTCATTCTTAGTTCATTTTCAGTGAGTCCTAAAAGTGGAAGTTGCTGCACAGTATTTTAGAAGTCTCTAATGAAGGCTAAAGAGTCCTCATTAGAGAGCCCATTCAATGCAGGTAGCAGAGAAATGTGTGATTTTTTCAGCTCATAATTTCGGGCTCTAGGACTTAATCTAATGGATGATGGGTTGCTTGAAACTTTAGGGAGTTGAAAATCCCTCATCCTAGGCCTTTCGTGTTCATCTAAGAGTTCTGGATGGTTATTTCGAAAGTTATTATTCTCAGGGATTCTATTTTCTTGATTTTCCATTTCAATTTTGTTTTTCCTTCTTAGAGCAGCTAAGTGTTTATCGAGTTCAGGGTTTAGAGGTTCTAATATAACAGCAGATGTTCTCGTGCTCATACAAACAGTTGTAGACAGTTTCTAACAGTAACCACGCAGAAAGAAAAGTAATTTTTTTTATACAGTTTTTCAAAATTTTCAATTTTTTTAAGGATTTTTTTTTATAAATGTGTTTTTTTAAGAGTTTTTTTTAGCAATGGCTCGTGCCCTCCCCAGAAACGGCGCCAAAAACTTGACCTAAACCATCGTTGAAGTCGGTCAAAGTTTAAAATTTATATTGCTACTAACTACTGTATATGTGGCAAGCAGGGTCGAACCACAGGGAAGGCTATTTTGGCCACTACTTTCTAAAAAAAAACTCGGTAAGCTCCACTGTTGTCAGCAGTGGAGTAGTTTTCTTATCTTTTTTTTATATCTTTTAAATTTTTTTATGTTTTTTATAAACTGCAACGTAAAACTACAATTCCCTTGAAAAACTCGTGCTACCTACACTAAAACAGAATACAACTGAAAGAAAAATGCAATGAAGAAAATAAGATGCTGATAAAAGACAACAGTAAAGAATGCTCGGGGTTCATTCTAGTCTACTGGTTTAAATTGTTTTTCCTTTTCATGTAAAATTACTGCTTCGTACCACTAAAAAGAGAAAACTTACTTCCCTCTCCAGGAGTTAAGTTGTGGAAATTGTTCAACTTAGAGTTCGCCACTCCAAGAAGTTCAACTTCAGACAAATGAATTAAAAAGAACAGCAATACAAACTCGCCGTAAGTACTGAAGTTTTCATTACAAGCTGATTATTTAAAAGGTGATTCCATAATCAAACTCGCCGAATGATTACAGAGTTCAGAAAATTTAAGTGCATGTGGTACGGAGCAGAAAAGTGTAATTAGAATTAATCTCGCCGATCAATACTAATCACAGAAGAATGAATTAACGAGAAGGATGATATTGATTACCAGTAGAACTAAAAACTCTCCCCGAACTAAAATTTAGCTAACTATACTATTCATTATTACAGAAGTCTTAGGAAACATTTCAGAAACAGAGTACAAAAGTTTAAATCGTGAGGGAGAAGGAACTCCCTAAAAATGCTCTGCTCCTAAGTTCCTGAACTGCTCTGCTCAGCATCCTCTCTCCAGGTAGGTGAATGAATGCCTCCGTCAATGAATGTGTCGCCCTGGAATCCGAATGGCAGAGTCCCCCCCCCCCCCAATTTTGCTGCTTGCTCTGCTTTAGTACCTTCCTGTCATTTTCTACATGTCACCGCATGATTCCACCGACTTCATGTTTTTCTCACGAGCGCACCGCACACGTGCGTTTTTTCGCGACCGACACGTCGCGCAATCTTTTCCCTCCTAACTAACTCCGGATGAGTTAGTTGGATGAACTTGGATGTATTTTTGACTTTGTAATGAACCTGCACACGATAAATACAAAATGAAATAATTAAAACTTAACAAAAGCAATTAAAAAGTTATAGTAATTATTTTATGTTTACTATTATAATACATATTTAGAGTTAAATAATAAATATCTTAAATGATAAATATTATCTACTTTTATATTATTTATAAAACTACCAATTTAATTTTACTATGGTATTACATAAATTAGTAATTGATTTAATTAAGTTAATAAAATAATTAGTAAGTTATAAATTTAATGCATTTTTTTAAACTAAGTTATTAAATAATAAATAAGTAATTAA
Source organism: Viscum album (assembly GCA_963277665.1). Taxonomy (NCBI): domain Eukaryota; kingdom Viridiplantae; phylum Streptophyta; class Magnoliopsida; order Santalales; family Viscaceae; genus Viscum; species Viscum album. Next base: position 458,929,458 of record OY728136.1, read on the forward strand.
GAAAATAATGTAGAGTGAATCAATAATTTAATTATTACTATTAAAGAAATTGAATTGTTAGAATAATTAATTAATTTAGTTAATTTTAATTAATAAATTAAAATTATTACTTAAGTTATAAATATACTTAAATTAAAAAGTAAATTTTTTAGCTTACTTATAATTATTATTAATTATATATTTATACTATTAATAGTAAATTAATTAATTATTAATATTTAATATTTAATATTTTTGGTATTTTAATTTATAATTTATCCACTTTATTAATTGCGTAATTGTTTTAAATTTATAACTTCTATTAATTTATATTAATTTGACTTAGTTAAAGTTAGTTTAACTTTAACTTTAACTTTTTACTTTTTTTTTACTTTACTTTTATATTACTTTTATTATTATATCTTATTTAATTATTATTTTTTGGTCTTCTCCCTTCTTCTTCCCCAATTTCACGCGCAGTAAGGGGAGAAGGGTTTCCAGCATTCTTCTTCTCCACGCCGCCATAGAGAGATTCAATTCAGCACGACAGTCCAACGGCTCTTCCTCTTGTGCGCAGAAGACCCACGGCGACCCTCCTCTCCAGCTCAACAGACCCGCGGCGCGACTCCCTCTTTGTCTTGAGCAGCGACGTCTCGACTCCTCTAGTTCGTGGCGCGGTGGACAAAAAAATGGCATGTCTGGTTAGCGGTGTGGCTCCTCCTCTTGAGAAGAGCTACAAGCTCGGTATCAGCTAGTGGCAGCTTCGGCGCCTCTCTCAACTCGTATCAACTCCAGCGGATAGCGGTGAACCTTCTTCACAACCGAAATTGGCAACCCTCCTTCTCTGCAGCGCAACTACACCTCCATTTCGACCACCAAACAGCAGCGGAAACCCATTGTATTTCAGCAGATCATTTGCAACCTCCCCTTATCCTTCCTGTAGAGGACCAAAGTGGTGGCTCGGCTCCTCCCTTCAGAGATGGCGAAGTAGCAGACCTTCTAGTACCAACATGACTCAACAACGGCTTCATCTCCTACGGCGGCCAGTGGGAGGTTGAAGATCTATCATCAGTAAGGGAGCTACCGATAGAGGGTATCGGTAACAGTGAGGTAGATGACATCGGTGAGGCAGTGCAGTGGGGGTATCGGTGAGGCAGCTACCAATAGATATCGGGCAGGGTCACTGATACACAAAATAAGAAAAAAAAATAAACAGTTACAGGTTGTATTAAAAAAAACTCACCGTTAAGAAAAACTAACGGTGACCTAAAAAAACATAAATTGAACTAAAATTAAAACTAAAGTGAAAGAAAAAAAATTAAAAACAATTAATTACAAGGAAGCTAAATCTAAACACCATTAATTTAAAACAGAAATTTTATTAAACATTAAAATAATTAATTACCAACACTAAAATTATAAACTGAATAAATTTTTAAACTAAATTAATAAAAGACCTAAAATTAGAATAACTAAATAAATTTATTAAAGAGTAGTATTGAATAATGAAAATTAGCATCAGTGACCCAAATAAATCACTGAAATCTCTTAATTACCTCACCGGTATACTAAAATAAAAATTTGGTGAATTAATAATTAATCTGCATACATAAAATAATATAATTAATATTTAAAAACTATTAATTAATTAATTAATTAACTAATTGAACTAATAAAATTAAGGGCGAACCAATTTAATTAATTTAAAAAACACATATTATTTACTTAAATGACTAGCAGGTGATTAAACACATAAAATAATAAAATTAACCTATTTTAACATAACTTAATTGAAAGAATAATTAATAAAATAAAGTCTAAATTAATTAATTAGAATTATATTAATTAAATAATTGTTTAAATAGAACATCGTTGTTAATAAAATTGAAGGGCTCACTGGTATAAATCAAAGTCTACCGATAAGATATATAAAAGAGCTACCGGTAACCTACCTACCGGTAAAGAAAAAGGACCCCTGCTATCGGTAGCTTAGCTACCGGTAGTCTGGCAAGCCGCGACTAAATTATATAAACATAAAATTTTAAAAGTTAATTATCAAACACAATAATTATCAACAATGAAAAATTAAATAAAATAAACAAATAAAGATTAAATAAACAAATTGAAAATTAATTACATTAAAAATAAAGAAGATATAAATTAACTATTTATTGTTCAAAAATTACATAAAATGTTATAAAAATGAATAATTGACAAATTTAATTATAAAAATACAAAAGTGCATTTATTTATTAAAAAATGTTAAATTAATTAAATAAATTGTATAAAATGTAATAAAAAGATGTGGCAAACTGGGTAAAAATAAGGCCACATCAGAACGTATAACCACTGATTACAAAACCAGGGTAAGATATAACATTTGCATTCGGCACTCTGGATATCCAGTGAATTCGTTCAGAAATTGAATTCATATTTTTAGACAACTCCTTATAAATTTGTTCTCTAAACCATCCTATAAACTATTGATTATGTGTATTTGATATCCATACTTCATCCCTTAATGGATTCAAATATATAAGAATTTCTTTGCAGGAATCAATGTATGGATCAACACCTTGACTATTATGTAATATGTAAAGATGTTATTGCTCCCACTCTATCAAGGTAATTATAACAAAATCTCTTCTAGAAATCCATTTTCCCATAAAGAATTCTCTGGGACAAGACTTTGGTTGACCGATGCTTTTAACATCTGATAGGTAATCAGTACAGAATTCAATAACTTCTTCAAAAAATATATCATTCTGTAATATAACCTTCTGGCTGACTTTTATTCTTGACATACCCTTTTAAAATTTTCATATGTTGTTCAATAGGGTATATCCATATATAATGGAAAAGACCACATAGTTAAACCTCTCTAACCAAGTAAAACATCAGGTGGACCATTATATAAAAGAATGATTGTGGGCAGAACATCTCTAATTCACATAATATGACTGAAATCTCTTTATTCATGATGGGAAACTCTACTGGGTCTATAACTTTACTTCATATGTATTTGAAAAAAAAGTAAATACTAGTTAACGTATGTCGTACATTTTGAGGAAGAATGCAACAGAAATCAACATGCATTAAATCCTGCATCAAAATATGAAATTTGTGTGATTTTATTCCTTGTAAATTTAAATTAGTCATTGACATGGCATTATTTATATTTTATGAATACCCATGTGTAAATTTTACACTAGTAAGGAAAATGAAAATTTTCAATTTTTCCTATATAGATAGAGTGTAAGATGCTGGAGGAAGAAAATTATGCCTTTTACCCTTCACCATTTCCAAATCTTCTCTTATCCCTATTTTAATCAATTCAAACCTAGCCTTGACACCATTTTTTTCAGGAACATTTAGTAATGTGACAATAACACTACCAAATAATTTTTTTTTCTACATGCATGACATCAAAAAAATTTATAACATACAAACAATTCTAATATGATAATTAAAAGAAAATTGATCTTATATTCTAACCTGATTTTGAAAGTTTTTTCAAGAATGGTTTACCAAAAATAGTGTCAATATTTTTTACTTTTTTGTATAGTTGATCACTCGTTGCTGTAGATTGTGTTTTATCTTGTTCGATATTCCCATAGAATGTTGTCATCCAGGATTGGTATTTATGTCGTCGAGGTAAAAATTTCATATGTACTTAAAACACAGTCTTCAAGGAATATTTCAACCAAACTGATTATGTGTTTTTTTCACAAATGGGACTCCCCAACATTCCTTTAATTCTATAGCCTGATAAATTTCCAAAACTGGGGAAGTTATTTATCATTCCATACAACCTAGCCCTCAATGTGAATTCATCACTTCTATGACCATCATATAATATAACACTTGTATCCTACATAAATTTTAGATCTTAAATCAATGGATCCAAATAAATATCAATATAATTACTGGGTTACTTTGGTCCTGATATAATTAGGGATAATATAATGTATTCGTGCCTCATGCATAACCATGGTGGAAAGTTATAATTTACCAACATGATGAGACATGTACTATGAGTACTACTCTGTACACCAAAATAATTTATTCAATATATAGATAAAGTAAGACAAAGGTTTCTTGGATCATCTCCAAATTTACGAAACTCATAATAAATTTTCTTCCACCAAGAAGAATCTGTTGGATGAAATAGGTTCCCATCTTTAATTCTTGTATCTTCATGCCATGTTAATTGTCTTGAAATTTCTTAACATCCATATAGTCTTCTAAACCATGTAATGATAGGAAATTTACATACATATTTCGAAGGACTTGATTCATTTTTCATATATCGATCTACGCCACACTTATGGAATTTTATGAATGATTCATAGTCCATACGAATCAATATGAAATCATTTGGAAAAGAATGTATTTTTTTGGATATCATGACCATTGAACTTAACATTTATTTAGCATCATATTTTTGGCATGGTAGTCCATTTTCTTCTAGTCACATATCTTTTAGAAGACCAAGTAGTTCTGTAAAGCCGGTGTCACTCCATCCATTGCTAGCTTTCAAATAATATAACTTCAATACAACTGAAAATGTTGTGTATTTACTACAACTAGTATACAATGGTTTCTTGAAAAAACTATTTAACTCCTCAAAAAACTTTGGAAAGTCATGAAGTTCATCTTCAATTTCTATTGTCATTTATTCCATTTGATCTCTATCATCTTTTACAAAGTTATTCATATCAAATGATTCATAAACTATAGTATCATCCCAATCGATGTCCACATTCGGTTTTTCCCCATGTTTAGTCCAAAATTTATAGATTTGATCTATTCCATGACAAATTAAATGTTCATTATAAGCCTTCCATTTTAGTTTTTCTTGAATAAAAATAACATAAACACAGATAGAGGATTTTAAAAGGGTTGTTTGCATGATCTCTTGTAAACTTGATAAACTATTTAACTCTATCTTCATATTTTTTTGTCAAATGATTAGAAGGAATCCATTTTCGGTTCATATCCATCATATTGGGTTCAAAAAATATTAATTTTATATAATATATAAATAAATCCTCATAAGATATTCATTATTATAAGTGAAATATATAAACAATTCTAATAAGGAAAACGAAAAATTTGATTATTTTAAAGAATTTTTTTATGTTGAAGAAAATGGGTAATTGAATTAAAGAAAATAATTAGTCCATATAAAATATTTCATAAATCCCATAAACAAATGAAAATATAATATAGTCTATTAAGGATTAATATGAAACTCAAATATGATAAACAAGAATAATAAACTCTCATTCAATCAACTAGAAGATATAAAAATGTATTGGAACAAGTGATGTAGCAACCTAAGGAATTATTACATTTAAAGTTAATGGTATGTCAATATTTGAAAACATCTTAAGACTCTTGAGATTTCATATCACCACACTGACCCATCCTAAGGAAATTTAAGCTACTCTAACTCGATATAAAATTTGCATTTACTAATGGATTACACGAATAGGAAGTTTACATCAAACAAACAGATAGTCTTCTCATTATTTAATATGAGAATAATTTTTATAAATTGAAAAAGGTGATGTATGAATTCAAATAAGAACTAATAGATTGGTATTGAAGGTTAGATGAATTATTCAAGAAACTTTAATTAAAAAAATGAGGAATTGTTTATAATCATTACATAAAAAATAATTGTATGGATAGATTGAATGTGTTTATCAATGTGGATGACATAATATTTAGAGGTGTTTGAGATGAACAATGATAATAACTTTCTAAATTAATAATGACCAATGTTTAAATGTTGATGATTAGTGAGTTGACATTTTCTTTAGTTTATAGGAGGCTCATGGAATTCATGGGATATTTATTTCCCAATCCATGTATGTGAGGGAATTGTTTTATATATTTCAAAAGTAATATTGAAAACCCATTAAAAATTGAACAAAAATTTCTAATGTTGTGGATGGAATGTCAAACTATATCATGGAGTGTCAGAGATTCGTTATATTCCATTTTTTTATTGTAAAAAGGGTTGAAATTCTATTTTTCTACATGTTATATACCTAGGTATCAAAGTGATTCCATGGAAATCCATTTTTTATTAGTAAAATAAATACTCAAAAGGGGGAAAATTCAAGAAAATATACATTTTCGATTAATAAATTATAATGTCTTGTATTGGTATATAGGTTTAAAAAAAGTTGTATAACTAGAAAGGGGTGATCTCAAAAGGATTTTTTTATCTAAATTATTGAGAGAGGAGATGTAGGATAATGTTGAAAATTATAATGTAGTTGGAAAACAGTACATAACATCAAGGTATAATATTTATTATCTTATTATTAAAAGGATTTATAAATAATGTTGGATGAATATAATGAGGGAGAAAAGTAAAATAGATTTTTTTTAAAAGTGTAGAGACATAGGAAGTTGGATTATTGAGAAAAGGTACAATACATTTAACAATATATATAGTTTACAAAACAAACCCAAGACAACCATATATCAAACACCTGAGTTGGCTCATGATAGAGTCCAAGGGACATTCTTGATCCCCCTCAGTATGGAAAAAATCACCACAACATGAAAAACAACACAGTGGGAATGATTTGGCCCAAAAAAACTAGAAGAAATAAAATTTAAATAAAAACAGCCATGATGCATCCATTCATTGGATTCCCACACCAACCCAAATAAGTAGAAAAAAGAAGATATGAATCAGTATAATATAAAAGAAATCCCTTAACCTACCTTTAACTCCTTCACACACAAAATCCCTAGTTTAAATTTCTAAACATTCACATGTTTAGAATACCATTGATAAAATAAAGAATGAAAAAAAATGTATGATAGCTTTTGGAGATCAATTTGGGAAATGTAAAAAAAATAAAAGAACCAACTAAACTCCATGTATCACCATAGAGTTTTGAAATAATAAACATTCCATGATCGATCATGATTTGAATCAAAATTGGAAACTGGAAAAATAAGAAGGCCTACCTCACTAGTATACAATCACCAGACTACAAATAACCACATCATCAAAGAAGAAATCAAAAACGAAACCAAAAATACACAAATAAAATTGGAAGGCCTACCTTTCTTGGTTGAAGAAAATTTGAAACCCTATTTAGAAACCCTAACTTCAATCGAACACCATAATGACAGATGAGATGTTCGAGATGCATTTGAGTGGTGTGATTCAGGGTTCAATTCACCAAGGAGGAGCACCAGCAGCAGGTAGCTTCCACAAAAAGCTTATGATATTGCAATAGTATTGCAAATGGTTGTGGTTTTTTAATTATATTGAGACACTTTTATCATCACTTGTAAATAATTGCTGACAAAATCAATCTTTATCAGAGCTAAAATTATAGCGCTGATAAAGCCTCATCTTTATCAGTACGAAAAAATCACTGATAAAGAAGATTTTATCAATGCTTATTACTTAAGCGCTGATAAAGGATTTATAATTATAATTATAAATAAAAATTGTAAATATTTATATATACTTAATAAATATATATAAATATAAATATATTAAATATATTCATTTTTAAATATAATTATTATAATTTTATAATTATTTATTTATAATTATAGAAATATTTTTTTTAAATATTTATATCATTATATATATTTATATAATTGTACACATAAATATATTTAAAAAATATATATAAATATAGTAAATATATTCATTATTTAAGTAAATTTATTATAAATTTGATAATTATTGAAATATATATAATTATTTATTTATAATTATATAAATACTTTCAAAACAAATTATGTTTATTTATAATTATAAATATATAGTTTTATAAATATAGTAATTGTACATTTATAAATATTTTTAATTATAAATATTTTTTTAAAATTATTTTTTTTTAACATTATTAATGAAAATATAATTTTAAGTGCATGCATATATGTTAGAAATGAGTGAAATTGAATAAATTAAGAATAAGTACACTTTAAAAATATTGAAAAAATGGAAAAGTTTTATGCATGTGAATTTTATATTAAAATTCATTAATTACGTATATGTGAAATCAATATAACATATATTTAATCTATATTAAATTGAAAAATCAAACTACATTCAATACATCGAGTACTATGCAATTAATCAATATTTTTAGTTCATATTATTTTTTAATTATAAACCATTATTCAATAAATATATGACTATTTAATGTAAAGTGCATAAATATTTTGTAATATATAAATCATATATATATATATATATATATTTAATATATACAATTTAATAACATTAATTATCATAATAATCTAATTAATAAAATGTTTAATATTTAATAATGTATAATATATTTGTTCATTTTTATCAATAATTGTTTAATTAATAAAATTTGTAATTTTTTTTAATAAACTAATTTTTTATTTTTTTTCTTTATTTTATTATTTAATTTTATTTATTCAGGCCTTTATCAATGCTAAAAAATATTTGATGAAAGAAATATTTATCGGCACTAAAAATAAAGCGCTGATAAAAGGTACCCTTTATTAGCTCTAAAAATAAAGCCCTGATAAAGGTTTCCTTTATTAGTGCTAAAAATTAAGTGTTGATAAAATGTTAAATTTATCAGGTAATTCCTTAGAAATGATAAATATTATATTTATCACCATTTTTTCTAGTTCTGATAAATACCAGTGCTATTAAATGTAGGTTTGGTAGTAGTGAATGGAAATATTACTCATACATATATATGGCCCATCATCTCTATAATTGTAACATAATTTATTTTATATGACCATCTATTATGGTTGATTTTAAAAGTATAATTAATGTATATAAATTATAATTATATCATTATAATTAATTTTTAGATGATGTAATAATGACCTATTTGACCGTAGCCAACCCATTAAAGTCATTTTGGACAAATGAATTGAATAACATCAAAATGTTTGGCATGAAATTAATTGATTAAGTAATTGTTTATAACATGGTAAAATAAATAAAAAAATAAAAAAATTCTTAATAAAGTAAATAAATAACTTAAGTGTATTATTCAGGAAGATACATATTGTATGTGATGAGTTGGACTCTATGTAATAGAAACTTTACTTTAAAAAAACCATGTTTTAAGCGTTTTAAAGATTTATTTTCTAAATTTTTCTCTTTCATGCCCATTTTCATAAAATCATTTTATGGATGTTTTTATATGGATGTAAAATAGTTATAAATGAAATTTAATTTATATTTTTACTTCTTTTCAAAGGTTTTAGAAAAGAATATTTTTACATATTTTATACAGAATAATTTGACTTTATTTACAAAAGACAAAAAGAATGTTTTATCTTATTGTATATGATGACAATGACTTTTATCGTCACCATAACTATTATTTGATGTTTTACTTCCTTTATAATATTCCATGTTTTCTCCAATTAAAACCCATATCTCCCTTTCTTTTTGGGAATTTTAGTTTTGAAAAGGGATTTTTAACAAAGGAAAGGGTATTTTGATATTTGAAAGTGTTATGTTTATGGGTTAAAAATAGTTTTTCAAGGGTTTTATAATGAATTGGTGAAATATTAAATTTTTTTATTTATGAAATGGTCCTTGGATTTTTTTATAAGGATGGGTGGGCCTTATATAGATCATTATGATGGGTAGGCCCAATATAGCTTATATGATGGGTGCACCCAAATATCACTCTAATGCACTGGGTAATGATTTTGTTCTCTAGAGAATTATATTAGAAGTCAAATGTATGATTATTCTAATTTTAAGGGTTATTATAAGGGTTCTATGAAGATAATTTCCCACGGAACCTATATGACTATTCTATGCTTGCTAATGATTTTTCACAGAAACTATTTTATTTTTAAAGGTAAGCTAATGATAATTTTAAAAGGATGGATTACACCCATTTAGTGTAAAGAGGTTTTTTTTCATGGGTTGTATGGTTTTATAAGAAACCCTCATGGTAATTATTTTTCTTTTATGTTTTCTTATCAAGTGTTTTATGAAAATAATTGGGTTGTAAAGTTTATTTCATTTGTGCTCAAAGTTTAAAGGAAAACTCTTTTTATGATCTCATGGTTTTAAAATAGACTATTGAGTTTCTTTATTTTAATTTTATGTACCTTAATGAAACTTTTTTTTATCATCCTACATTTTTAAATATGTTCTCAAGTTAACTCCAGAGTAGAGAGATTAGGGTGTTAAGGTAAGATCACCCCACTACTCAGGAGGAATTATTGGGACTCGGGTGTTTTGACATGATAGTCAGTTTAAAATTTTGGCATTCATATGAGATGATGATGTGGTGATCGTGGTTCATGAAACATCACACATGCATTTATGGTGTTTCTGAAATAGCATGCTTGGGAGCAGCTAGTATTTTCTATCCATGACATGGAGACTCCTAAGGTGGGTAGTGTATCATCGGTTCTAGTAAATGTGTCGATGCTTGCTTGGAATCATGACTTGATAAGGTTGATGATGTGTGAAATGTTTTGTAAACTCTATTTTTTTGAATATTTTCAGTTGTATTCTTTGAATGAACACGAATTCCTTGGGTGAAATAGGCGTCGAGTTTTGGTTGATGACACATCGGCAGGTGAAGCTAATATTTTTGTAAAGAGTTGAGCGATAATAGTTCATTTGACCTTCTTGGTGACCTAGGTTTACACATAGTGTGCTCTTCTGATTAAGATGAGCATGTCCCCTATCTTGACCTCATCCTGGAGGCACTGAGATAGAGTCAGTCTTACGACGTGCTAAAGTTTTAAAAGTCATTGGGATTGATAACTGGTTGTCCTTTGGGTTGTACGTGGGATGCATGGTTCTTGAGGTTATGCCTTTATTCATGATGGTAAATGATAGTTTTAATGTATCCTTGGGATGGATTGACTTAGAGAGGTCAGAAGAATTAAAATAAGGACCTTTTATTACTTTTGGTTGGTGTTGAAATAATTTTAAAGGCACATCGCCGGTTGAACGACGGGTATGGGTTGTAAGGTACTTGGATGGGCAACGAAAGATGATGAGATGGGAAATTAAAATTTTTACATCACCCAAATGATGTAAAAATGTTAACTTCAGTGATCTTATCCTGGTACAGTTTAAGGACCACATGTACATTTAATAGAGCACAAAAAAAATCGAACAAATACCTTGTTCAGATCTGACATGTGTAAGTCCATTTCTAGATTCCGGTGACTGCTTCTCAAAGACTCTGATGTCAAATCCCACTAAATCGTCCACACACACCTCTTAAATCTATTCACACATCGTTTTTTAGAATCCAGGTGCTAGTGCGGTACACCAATGACCACTTCAACGTAGTGATGATCACCGTAAGAAAGAGTCTTTGATCCAAGAAGAAGGAACTTGAAGATATTTCTTGCTTGAGAGAATATATCTCTATAATTTAGGAGGAGAGAGAGGCTCTCAATTCTAACACATGAATAGTTCCAGGGGAAGAGACTCTCTCTTACTTATATATGGAATATCTAAAATACCCTGTATGGGTTCCCAGCCCCCGTGTAATAGATATTCACAGTATAAGTATTATGAATATTTATTTATGAAAAATTAAATTATACCATAAATAATATTTATAATTTTATCACTAAGTGCAATATATATATATATATATATTAAATATATATTTCATGATAAAATTGAGTCTTTAACTCGACTCACGTCTCTTGAAAATATTAAATGAATACGTGATATTTAAACCTGTTAGAATAATATTTTATCCTTATGTCTATTTAATCACTTGTAAATACATGTTATAAATAAAATCAACAAATTATTCCAAACATGAGTAATTAAAGAATTAACTTATTACTTGGTTATCCATAGAACATGGATAATACTTGGACCCCATGGTAGGGTCCACCAAGTTCTATATTCCTATTCCACAGAATAGGGTAGATTCTCAAACAACTATAGTGTGTAACCCTCTAGGCCCATATCTCAATAGTAGTGAATAATATTCATTGTCCAAGATCGGGGTCTAACAACCCATAAAGGCCCCTATAAATATAAGTTAAAGTCAAATAAATGACTTCCTTTCTAAGAACATGGTCTTTGTAATAAAATTTCTTCATCATTTATATCTCCATAAATCATAATGCACACTAGTGTCATCATCCTCTATCTTGCATTATTTTATTTTTTGATAATTTCTGAAAGAATTACTTTACACTACCATGGCCATTGATTTAATGAAGGCGCTACCATCCTAATCAACCAGGCTCGAGATATCTCTTCCTCAACTCAGAAGCGATAAATCTTATCTTGATCATTCAATCAATGTCATGTCACCAATGATGTACCCAACAAAAACTACCTTGACACAACTTCATTACCATGGTTTTTTCCTTGCATCAAATTATGCAATTAAATGACAAACATTGAAAATGATATCAAGTCAGAAGACCATTACACATGTCTGTAGATAGGAATGACCAATGACACCTGAAACATGGGGTGTTCCTATTATATGGTTCAATCCTTATAATATCAACTATTAGAGATCATCAAAGGCGAACTTCATGAGAAGAAGTTTCAATGCTTATGATCCCCCAACACCTGATATTCATACACCACCTTTTTCCTTTTAGAATGATGGAATTGGACCATAGGACATTACTCTAAGATTACTATCATGGAATCTCTAGGTTCTTATTATAGAATGGGATCTTCTATAACCCTTTGATACAACATGTAATCTAAGGACATTGCCATAATTAAAGTGGATGTAGAAGTATCTACACTATTATAGAATGATAAACACAAGTATATATAAAAAATTGCATACATGTAGTGTTAATAAAAGTATGACACAAGTTGGGTCTAGGTCACCCACTTTCAACACTACAACTTGCACTAGAACCAACTGCTAACATGTCTTAATATGCTAGCTATCACATCAGAATCATGCTTCTGCTGAGAAATGGATTTATTTAGGGGTTCTTCCACATTGTCCTCTATGGATACTCTACTAACTTTGAATTCACCTCTTTGATTAAAATTCCTCCAGAGATGAAAATTTCAAGGAATATGCTTTGTCTTTTGGTGAGACTTGGACTCCTTGGAAATCACCACTACAATAATATTATCACAATATACTACAACATGGTCTACACTAATAGGCACAACACCAATATATGAGATAACTTGTGTATCCAAACTTCTTCCTTTGATTAATATCCAAACTTCTTAATTTGGTGCATCAGAAGCTACAATATATTCAGAATCTGCTGTAGAATCAACAACCATAGCTTGGTTTGAGTTTCTCTAGCACACAACACCACCATTCAGGAAAAAGATGTATCCTGACTGCAAATTTGTATCATCCTGATATGTCTAGAAACTAGCATCAATTTATTCTTTCACTACTAGTTCCTCATCTCATCCATACACCAGGAACATATCCTTTGTAAACCTCAAGTAATTTAGGATAGTTTTAACAGCTTCCCAATGCAACTCTTCTATATTGGATTGATATCTACCCACCATGCTTAAAGAAAAGTCAACATAAAACCTAGTACATAACAGGGAATACATGATAGAACCCACTGCCAAGGCATAAGGTATTCTACTCATTCTATAAATCTCCTCTTGTGTTTCTGGACACATTTTCATGGAGATATTAATACCATGTGACCTAGGCAAAATTCCTCTCTTAGATTGTTCCATATTATACCTTTTGAGTATCTTGTCAATATATGTACTTTGACCTAGCATAAGAATCCTTTGAGATCTATCTTGATAAATCATGATCACTAGAATGTAGGATACTTCACCTAAGTCTTTTATGGAGAATTATTCATTTAACAAAGTCTTAACTGACTATAATACTTGGACCTCATTTCCCATAATTAATATGTCATCAACATATAACACTAGGAAAATGATGGAATTCCCTTCATAATTTTTATAGACACAAGGCTCACTTTCGTTTATGAAAAAACCAAATTCTCTCATAGCCTCATCAAAACAAACATTCCATGGCTGTGATTCCTGCTTCAACCCATAAATGGATCTATGTAGCTTTCATACCTTATTGGCGTTCTTTGACTTGACAAACCCTTCAGGTTCAGTCATATAGACATCTTCAACCAACATCCCATTTAGAAAAGTATTTTTGACATCCATTTTCCAAATTTCATAATCATGAAAGGCTTCTATTTCAAGAAATTTTCTAATAGATTTAAGCATTTCTACTGGTGATAATGTTATATCATAGTTGATGCATTGAAGTTGCCTAAAACTCTTTGCAACTAGTCTTTATTTAAAGGTATTAACCTCACCATCCATGTCTAGCATATTTTTGAATAAAAATTTGCATCCAATGGCCTTTACATGAGTTGGAGAGTCTACCAAAATCCAAACTTAATTTTGGTACACATACTCCATCTCAGAATGCATGGATTCTTTCCATTTAGAAGTTTCTTTTCCTTTTACTGCTTCCTTGTAGGTTATAGGTTCATCAAACTCAAGGAATAATGTGTCACCTGACTCTGTGATAAGAAAACCATAACACTCTGGTTCTCTAACCTATCATGTTGACCAACACAACATTTTTGTCTTAGGAACAAATTATTCTTCCACTTTCTCTTGTGTAAATTGATCCTATACCAACTCTTGTGCATCTGGAGAATTAAATTCATCGAAGTCAATATTTCTCCCACTATTTCAATTATAAATGTGTTCCCTTTATATAAATATAGCGTGTCTTTCCACAATAATTTTTCTATCTAAAGGTTTATACAAGTAATATCCTTTGGTTTCCTTAGTATAACCTATAAAGATGCTCTTTCTGCTCCTGGGTGATAATTTGTCACTTGGTATAGTCTTGAAAATGCCTCGCACCCCTATACACATATGTGTGTCAGGTTGGGTTTCCTTCCATACCATAACATATATATAATCCCATCTACAACTTTAGTTGGTACTCTATTAATGGTATATGTTATTGTCTACAAATTGTATCCCCAAAAAGAGAATGGAAGAGTTTTATGACTCATCATTGATCTGACCATGTCAAGAAAGGTCATATTCCTACATTCACTAACATAATTCCATTTTGGTGTATAAGGAGGAGTGAGTTGGGATACTATCCCACACTCCTTCAAGTAATTAATTAAATCTTGGGTAAGATATTCTCCACCTCAGTCTAAATAGAGTTCTTTTATCTTCTTACCAAGTTTTTTCTCTAATTCATTTTGGTATTAGTTAAATATCCGAAAGGAATCATACTTATACTGTATTAGGTATATATATCCATACCTACTATAGTCATTGGTAAAAGTAATTAAGTATGAAAAACCACCCCTTACCTCTACCGGAAATGGACCACATACATTAGTATGTATTAATTTCAGTACTGCATTGGATCTTTCTCCCTTTCTTGAGAAATGTGCTTTGGTCATTTTTCCTTGTAAATAAGCTTGACATACATCCAAGGGTTCTAACTATACCGAGTCTAAATACCCTACTTGATGTAATATTCATAATTTATTCTCGTTTACATGACCTAGAATGAAGTGTCATAGGAGGGTGATATATGAGTAATGTTGGATGGTTTTTTCATGGATTTCCATTATGGGGTTCTCAAGTTAGAGCATGTATAAACCATTGTTAAGATGTGTTATACCATAACATATGTTATCCCTATAAAGGAGACAAAATTTACTTACAAACATGAAATAAAATCCCATAGTGTCTAAAATCGACATAGAGATAATGTTCCTAGTTACAGAAGGTACATAATAACAATTTTTAAAACTAGAACCAAACCACTTGGCAAGGTTAAGTGATAGTCTCCCACTGCCAAGGCTGGCAGAATTTCACCATTTGTAGCTTGGAGATCCACTTCAATTTTTTCAATCTTATTACACCTACATGGTTCCTATATATGAATAAAAATGTATGAGCCATATGATGTATCCAATACCAAACTTATAGATAATGATATATTGAATCCGATGACAAAAAATACCTGAAGTTGAAGCATCAGTATTCTTCTTCTTCCAAGCTCTGAAATTATTCTTCCACTGGCTTTTCTTGCCACATCCAAAGCAGACATCTTCCTCCTCATTACTTTGCCTCTGAATATTTGGTTTCATTGCTGGATGATGCATTGTTGTATTTGGGCTTGACATGGCCTTAGACCCCTTTGCCTTTCCCTTGTTTCTTTTGTTCACCATAAGAATAAATGAATTGATATTTTTCATATCCTTGTAATACTGTACAACTAAAGCCAAAAGTTCTGGGAGTGACTTTGTCATATCTTTCATGTTATAATTGACAATGAGAGTTGAGAAGCTTGGCAGTAAAGAGGTAAGAATGAGATCCACTGCTAGTTATTGGTTCAATCTGAACCCAAGGGCTTTAAGCCTCTCAATATATCCAATCATCTTGAGTACATGAGGACCTACATGATGCTCTTCTACTAGCTTGAACTTATATAGGGAACTTTAGATCTTATACCTTTTCTACCTGGCCCTCTCCTAATATAATTATTGAAGATATAAAATCAGCTTGTAGGAATCCTCATTCTCATGAATTTTCTAAAATTGGATGGACATGGATGACAACATGATGCATTGAACATCAAGTGCATCCTCTACATGATTTTCACATTTATCCTTTTCCACCTTACTTTCTCTTTGAGGAGGCTTAGCAGGAATTGGGGATTCCAACACATATAATTTCGTTTCTTGGCGTAGTTGTAAAGACCCGTAAAATTCAAGGGAAATTTTTTCTTAATTTTCTTTGGAATTTTACAAGAACGCGGTTTGAGACGGAACCTGATTCCGAGGCCCGGTGTGCCTGGAATCATTTTCCGAAGTTTGGCTCGAGTACGTTCAGTGAACAAATGAGCGGGAATTTCTAACTTTTAAACCGTTGCCTGGAATCAAATTCTGAGGGCACCGATGAACTCGCAGCGCCGATATTCGCTTAAGGAGACCTTTTCCGAGGTTGCGTTTATTGCGGGTTGAGAGTTAGTTTTTGGGAGTTTAGAATAAGTTAAATAAAAATTGTGGAATACAAATTTTTATTTTAACTTGTTGGTTAACTTATCCCAAAGGGAGTTAGAGGTGGGACCCACATCCACTTAACCTCACTTGGGAGGATTAAGTGTGGTGGGGCCCACACGAAGCATAACTCTTCACCTTCTCCTTTTAAACACCCAATAACCCCTCTTTAATTAACTTGACTAGTTGGGATTTTAAATAGGTGGAGTTGTTTAATTTCAAACCTTTGAATTTCAAAATGGTTTGGTTGAGTAAATAAAATACGACCTTAGCTTATTTTATTTGGGTTAGAATTATCTAGACAATCTTGAGAGAATTTAGAGCCTACTTCTTCTTCTTCTTCTTCAAGCTTTGACGAAGAACGCGAAGAACTTTCGGACATCGACGAAGAACGCCACGTTCTCAGGAACCGTCTTCCGCGACGCCATACCCGTGACACCGACAACGTCTCCTTCCACGTCATCTCTTCCGCGACGGTTTCCCCGCGACGAAATCGCCGTCAAAGAGCTTCGAATCCTCGCTTCATGACGTCGAAGTCCTTCTTCCGTGACGCCGACCACCGCGACGCTCGTCTTCTGCAGGTCGTTGTCGATCATCGTTCTTGAAACCGAGGTAGGGGTTTGTTGTTGATTATTTATTTATTCTCGTTCTTGGTTCTAGCATGACAATCTTGAGGATAAATGTTTATGTGTTATCATATAACGAAAGGGGGGCCGGACCGCACAAACACGGCCGAATCCCCCCTCCTTTGTTCTTGAATATTATTTTCCTTGCGGATGAAACGAGATGCCGTGGTGCCGTCGCACCACACGGAAATCTTTCGACAATAATTGTGCGGCGCCGTCGCGCCGCGCCATGGAAAGATTATCAATAACGCGATGCCGTCACGCCGCGTCAAAGGAAACCGAAGGCACCGCGGCCGGAGCGGGGCCGCGGCGGAGAGGCGCGGTGCTGTCGCACCGCGCCGGACGACGGAGGCCGCGGCCGGTTCCGGGCCGCGGCGGAACGAGAAGACCGGAGGCTAGCCGGGCCGCCAGTGTCGGAAGCCGGAAGAGGGACCGGCCTTGCCGGTCCCGTTGAGGAAGGACCGGCCGGCCAGGTCGGGCCGGCCGGAAGGGAGTAGAACCGGGGGAATTAATTCCCCCGGCTGGCCAAAACCGGCCCCCCATAATGGGGGGGGGGGCGTGGTCACACCAAGGGGGGGAAGCGCCCCCCGTTTTTCTCAAAGGAAGGCCCCCACGTGAGGGGCGGGGCCGGTTTCTCCAAGGCGTGGCATCCAGCCGCGCCGCCAGCTGAAGGAAAGCGGGGGCTTTGCCCCCCATGCGTGGCACCCGAGCGGCGCCCAGGCCGCGCCGCCGCCAGCCGAGCCGCGCCGCCGGCCGGACCGGGTCGGACCTGGGTCGGGTCGACCCGGTTCGGGTCGACCCGGTTCAGGCCGACCCAGGGGGGGTCGGGCCGGGTCGACCCGGACCCGGACCCCCCGTTTTCGAATCGACTTCGGTCTTTTGCTCATAACATGAGCTACGCACCTCCGATCGACGAACCGTCAGCGGCGATGCGATACTTGGATCAAGACGGCCGATTCGGTATATTGCACTCAAAGTTTCGGAATACTTTGAGTTCAGCCGGGTTGGTTCGTACACGAAACCAACCGGGCCCTCAGAGCGGAAACGCTCATATCTTGAGCAACGGACGCCCGATTGACGTGCTGTCAGCTTTGTTGTGTTTCTCTTAGTGAGACGGATATTTTGGATTACTCCACCAGAGGTTTGGACGCAGGTGGAGTACGGTGGGGTTGGTTTTGCCTTAAAAACCAACCGGGCCCCTAGAACAAAAAAGCCAATAACTCTCAGACCGGGCGTCCGATCGACGCGCCGTCTATTGCGTTGAGTTCCTGTTGGCGATACGGAACTTCTGGATACATCAACTTTGGACTTCGTGACAGTTGATGTATCAGCCTCTTGGCTCGTGGAGCGGACCCTCCCGAACGAGCTTGCTTTGTGCGGGAACCCTAGTGCTGGTTGCGACTGTGACTGCTACTGCTACTGCTACTACTACTGTGACTGCGACGACGACAGTACAGAGATCCTTGGTGGATTCGACGACGACTACAGCACTCAGCGATCCTACGTGGATCAGTGCTACAGGTCATGTGTGGGCCCGATCCTGTGTGGGTCCAATCCTGTGTGGGTCATTGCGCTCAGCGGTCCTGTGTGAACCAGCGCCTATAGGTCCTGTGTGGGCTCGATCCTGTGTGGGTATTTGCGGGGGTTAGTTACCTATCGATCTTTCGTGGGTCCGATGACTTAGATGCATCAGAGATCATCTTTATTGTCTTTCGAAGAAGTATACCTCTGTGTGCTGAATCCTGTTGCTTTCCTCTGTGGATTGTGTTGTGCTATCCTGTGTGGATTTCGTTTTGCTTTCCTGTGTGGAATACGTATACTTTCCTGTGTGGACTGAGTTGTATTTGGGCTCGGAGGTTGGAGCGTATTGGAATTGATGACTTAGGTATATGTATGGGCATATACCTAAGCAGTGTCAGATGTTACTTCGTGATTGTACCTTCCTTTTTGGTTTATCCTTTGTGGATTTTGGGAGACCTTCAGGGGTCTCGGGGTCCCTACTGAGTAGCTTATACTCACCCCTGCACGGGCTATGCCCGCACTACGTTGTGTTGGTTGCAGACGACGGACAACGTTGATCGTGGATGAGGCTTGCAGAGCAGAACGGTACCTGGAGGTGGACCACTGGGTGGGACGTGCCCGGAGCTGACAGCGGGACCCGAGGAGCAGTGGAGCTATCTGTACCCACCCTTCAGGTGGGATTTCCAGTGGACAGCTCGGTGTAGCGTCTTTTACTTTACAGTTGCTATTTTCCCTTTCGAGTTGTACTTTACTTTCAGTTTGGGTTTGTATACTGGCCCATTTACTTTTTTGCACTTTCAGTTGTACTCTGTTCTTACTTAGTGTTTACTTTTCCGCTTGCTTACTCTGTAGTGCTTGTTTACTTTACAAAGGCAATGCCTTCCCTTTTTACCGGGATTTACGCCTTGGTGCTAGTCTCCAGCCCCTGGCCTATGGAAGGCGGGCTTTGGGTAGTCACGACACGGACCCCGAGGGCGGGTCGTGACAAATTGGTATCAGAGGAGTTCAGTTCTACCGCGAACTCTGATCTTTTCTATGTGAAGCAATAATGTTTAGCGTATTGAGTGTGGTTATCAGTCCAGGGAGTCCAGTGTTGGTGCGGCGGCCGACGTATCCGTACACCATGACCCTGACTACTGATTTCTGACTTAATGCACGAAAACATTGATTGCGTGTGTGTTACAAAGTTTTCTTTGTGATTACTTTATATCAGCTCACCAGGTATACTGTTCTGACCGTGGCGCACCTGTTTCCTTTTCAGGATGGCCCCACGACGGCAGCCAGCTAGGGTTCCGAGAGTCGAGCGTGATGACAGCCCACCGAGCGACGGGGCCTCGGTGCAGGTCCCTTTGTCAGCAGTGGCACCGGCGGTAGCTCTACCCGCCAAGCCACCGATGCTTCCAGCACCAGCCGCTGACGATGCACGTCGCCTTGGAGCTCTGCACGAGTTCCAGCGCTAGCGACTGCCTAGGTTCCGTGGGGAGACGTACCCCCAGGCAGCAGAGGACTGGCTGGAGGTAGTGGTACAAGTTTTTAGGCTAGTGAGGACACCTGCAGACCTCATAGTGATCCTCACTGCGAGCCTACTGCACACAGCAGCGGGAGGATGGTGGAGCTTGATGCTCCAGGTGCACGATGAGGAATCTCTACTTTGGACGGACTTTGAGAGACTCTTCCGCTTGGAGTTCGTCCCAGCCACCCTTCGTACGGTGCGTATCCAGGAGCTTCTTCAGCTGCGGCAGGGCAGCATGACGGTCGCTCAGTACTCGGTGAGATTTACTGATCTCTCGCGCTACTCGACCGACATGGTACGGGACCCATTCTTCCGGGCCCGGACTTTCGAGCAGGGTTTGGGACAAGAGATCAGGGCATCGCTGATCTCCCTCAGCATACTGACTCAAACAGGAGTACTAGAGCGGGCCCTTTTGATCGAGAGCTTCCTTGCTGAGTCTACACCAGCGCCGCGACCCACCGCAGGGTGGCACGTGGCAGAGTCATCTGCAGCAGGCAGTCGACGGATGACTCAGGGGTCCAGACAGACCAGACCTTCAAGCAGACGACCTCAGGACACTGGCTCAGCAGTGCGGAGCACACAGCGCGGAGCCAGTCTTTCGAGAGGCAGACAGTGCTACTCGTGCGGCGGGCAGGGCCACATGGCTCGTGACTGCCCGACCCGACGTGCCGAGGAGCAGAAGACGGTTGAGGGACCACCAAGGTAGAGGCAGAGGGTCGACCGTGGCGGTCCGCAGGGAGGAGGCGGATGAGGCAGAGGAGCTGGCTGAGCAGCAGGTGGTGGACGACGCTTCGAGGCTCTGCCACCACCACCACCAGGAGGTCCACCCCGACCACAGGGAGCAGGCGGGCAGAGACAGGCACAGCTCCAGGCAGTAGAGGCCTACGACCACGGTGCGCCAGAGATGATTCGAGGTACTATTTGTGTCTATTCCACCCTTTCTGCAGTACTTATAGACATAGGAGCGAGTCACTCTTTCATAGTCACTGCCCTTGTTCAGAGCTCGGAGATTCTGACAGAGCCGTTGGCTCAATCCTTACGGCTAGAGACTCCTACGGGAGCAGACTCGACGATTACACACTGGTGCCGGCAGTGTGACCTTACTCTAGGAGGCGAGAGCTTCGGCTGGGATCTTCTTGTAGCAGCGTCGAGGCCTTACGACGTCATCTTGGGCATGGATTGGTTATCTACGGTCCATGCACAGATTGACTGTTTTAGGCGCAAGGTGCGATGTGTACGCACCGACGGGAGCAGGTTCACCTTTACCGGCGAGAAGGGAGGCTTTGTAGCACAGGATGGACTTCTGTGGAGGAGAGGACAGCCCATCACTCATCAGTTAGCTAGCCTCATCCTTGGAGCAGTTGACGTGCAGAGTCCTGGTTTTCCTGCAGTGGTGGATCAGTTTGCGGACGTTTTTCCCGACGACATTCCAGGGCTACCTCCTCGCTGAGAGATAGACTTTTATATTGACTTGTACCCCGGGACAGCCCTGATATCCACTCCATCATATCGGATGGCCCCCGCCGAGCTTCGAGAGCTACGGGTACAGTTGGAGGACTTGCAGGGCAAGGGGTTCATCCGACCCAGTGTTTCACCCTGGGCTTCCCCGATATTGTTCGCCAAGAAGGTGGACGGAAGCTTGCGACTTTGTGTTGACTATCATCTCCTGAACCAGGTGACAGTGAGGAACAAGTATCCGCTACCGAGGATTGATGACCTCTTTGATCAGCTCAAGGGAGTATGGTGGTTCTCGAAGATAGACCTCAGGTCAGGCTATCATCAGCTCAGAGTCAGAGACGAGGACGTGCAGAAGACGACCTTCAGATGTCGGTATGGCCACTATGAGTTCTTGGTTATGCCTTTCGGTGTAACCAATGCTCCAGCAGTGTTCATGGCCCTCATGAACAGGATATTTCAGCCATACCTTGATCGGTTTGTCGTGGTCTTCATTGACGACATTCTGATTTACTCTACGACTGAGGAGGAGCACGCCTATCACTTGCGAGTTGTACTAGACACACTCTGAGAGCACCAGCTTTATAGTAAGCTCTCTAAGTGACAGTTCTGGATATGTGAGGTCCACTTCTTGGGACATGTTATCTCTGAGGCGGGAGTTGCAGTGGATCCTGCGAAGATCGAGGCTGTGTTAGCATGGGAGCCACCCAGGAGCGTGACTGAGGTTCGGAGTTTCTTGGGACTAGCTGGATACTATCGGAGATTCGTGCCAGACTTCTCTAGAGTTGCGGCACCACTCACAGATTTGACGAAGAAGGGAAACCCTTCGTGTGGTCAGACAGATGTTAGCAGAGCTTCCAGGAGCTGAGACAGAGATTGACCAGCGCACCTATCTTGAGGTTGCCTGAGGAGGGATTTGGATACGTAGTTTACTGCGATGCATCAGGGACTGGACTCGGTTGCGTCCTAATGCAGGAGCGGGCAGTGATCGCCTATGGATCACGACAGTTGAGGCCACATGAGCAGAACTACGCTACCCATGACCTGGAGTTGGCAGCAGTGGTCTTCGCTCTGAAGACATGGCGGCACTATTTGATGGGAGAGCGCTTTACAGTCTTTTCTGATCATCAGAGTCTCAGGTATATCTTCTCGCAGAAGGACATGAACCTGAGATAGCGGCGATGGCTCGAGTTCCTCCAGGACTATGACTTTGAGATAGTCTATACTCCTGGGAAAGGGAACGTAGTAGCCGATGCCCTCAGCAGGAGGACGGGCATTCAGCTACTTGAGGAGGTGACGGAGCAACTAGCCTCTTTGCAGATATCCTTCGTGGATAGAGATGGAGCAGCATTCCTCCAGTCTCTCACAGTCACCCCTCCACTACTGCAGCGTGTCAGAGAGGCACAGCGTGAGGACGCTGACTGTGAGACACGGCGTGCTCAGATATCCGTGGGACAGGCACCTGATGGTTTCTCCCTTGGAGCAGAGCACGACATCCTTTTCAGAGGACGTACCATGGTACCAGTCACTTTACGAGAGGAGGTGCTGAGAGAGTTTCACAATTCTCCTTTATCGGTACATCCTGGAGTGGCGAAGATGTACCAGGATCTCAGACAACAGCACTGGTGGCCGGGCATGAAGAAGGCTGTAGAAGAGTTCATTTCTCGATGCCTCACTTGCCAGCAGGTGAAGGCAGAGCATCAGGTACCAGCAGGCTTGGTACATCCCTTGGAGGTCCCGGAGTGGAAGTGGGACGACATATCTATGGACTTCGTGACTGGACTTCCATGCACTTCCAAAGGTTACGACTCCATCTGGGTGATTGTTGACCGACTCACCAAGTCGGCTCACTTCTTACCTATCAGAGAGCAGGGCTCAGTGGAGAGCTTGGGACGTCTCTACGTTCAAGAGATTGTGCAGCTCCACGGTGTGCCATCATTTATCATCTCCGATCGAGATGCTCGCTTTACTTCCCGGCTCTGGAAGGGGTTACAGGAGGCGTTCGGGAGGCAGCTACGTCTGAGCACGGCCTTTCACCCTCAGACGGATGGTCAGACGGAGAGGACCATTCATACTCTCGAGGACATGCTCCGCGCATGTGTCCTCGACTTTGGTCGTAGCTGGGAGGACCACCTACCCTTGGTGGAGTTTGCATACAACAACAGCTACCACTCCACCATTGGGATGGCACCGTATGAGGCGTTGTATGGCTGACCTTGTAGATCTCCTTTGTGCTGGACAGACCCTGGGGAGTCAGCACTTGTGGGACCGGAGATGGTCCAGGCCACGACAGAGAAAGTCCAGGTCATCCAGGAGCGGATGAGGACAGCTCAGAGCCGGCAGAAGTCATACGCTGACAGGAGGCGGAGACCACTAGAGTTCGAGGATGGCGACCACGTCTTCTTGCGGGTCTCACCTCGACGTGGTATTCGGAGATTTGGCCGAGGCGGCAAGTTATCTCCGCACTTCATCAGACCCTTCCAGGTCCTCAGTAGGATTGGCGAGGTGGCTTATCGCCTGGCTCTACCACCTCAGTTGCACCAGGTGCACGACTTCTTCCACGTATCTCAGCTGAGGAGATACGTGCATGACCCAACACACATCATTGACCATGGTGAGCTTGGCGTTGATGATGGGGAAACTTTTACAGAGGTTCCGGTGGAGATAGAGGATCTAAAGGAGCGGGTCCTACGTGGACGGTCAATTCCTCTTGTGCGCATCCGATGGCAGCACGGGAACCTCCAGGAGAGCACATGGGAGCGGGAGGCTCAGATGCGTGCTCAGTACCCTCTTTTGTTTCCCTAGTTTTTGATGTATCTTTACGGGGACGTAAAGCCCTAAGGTGGGAGTAATGTAAAGACCGGTAAAATTCAAGGGAAATTTTTTCTTAATTTTCTTTGGAATTTTACAAGAACGCGGTTTCAGACGGCACCTGATTCTGAGGCCCGGTGTGCCCGAAATCATTTTCTGAAGTTTGGCTTGGGTACGTTCAGTGAACAAACGAGCGGGAATTTCTAACTTTTGAACCGGTGCCCGGAATCAAATTCCGAGGGCACCGATGAACTCGCAGCGCCGATATTCGCTTAAGGAGACCTTTTCCGAGGTTGCGTTTATTGCGGGTTGAGAGTTAGTTTTTGGGAGTTTAGAATAAGTTAAATAAAAATTGTGGAATACAAATTTTTATTTTAACTTGTTGGTTAACTTCTCCCAAAGGGAGTTAGAGGTGGGACCCACATCCACTTAACCTCCCTTGGGAGGATTAAGTGTGGTGGGGCCCACGCGAAGCATAACTATTCACCTTCTCCTTTTAAACTCCCAATAACCCCTCTTTAATTAACTTGACTAGTTGGGATTTTAAATGGGTGGAGTTGTTTAATTTCAAACCCTTGAATTTCAAAATGGTTTGGTTGAGTAAATAAAATAAGACATTAGCTTATTTTATTTGGGTTAAAATTCTCTAGACAATCTTGAGAGAATTTGGAGCCTACTTCTTCTTCTTCTTCTTCAAGTTTTGACGAAGAACGCGAAAAACTTTCAGACATCGACGAAGAACGCCACGTTCTTGGGAACCGTCTTCCGCGACGCCATACCCGCGACACAGACAACGTCTCCTTCCGCGTCATCTCTTCCGCGACGGTTTCCCCGCGACGAAATCGCCTTCAAAGAGCTTCGAATCCTCGCTTCACGACGTCGACGTCCTTCTTCCGTGACGCCGACCACTGCGACGCTCGTCTTCCGCGGGTCGTTGTCGATCATCGTTCTTGAAACTGAGGTAGGGGTTTGTTGTTGATTATTTATTTATTCTCGTTCTTGGTTCTAGCATGACAATCTTGAGGATAAATGTTTATGTGTTATCATATAACGAGAGGGGGGTCGGACCGCACAAACACGGCCGAATCCCCCCTCCTTTGTTCTTGATTATTATTTTCCTTGCGGATGAAACGAGATGGTGTGGTGCCGTCGCACCACGCGGAAATCTTTCGACAATAATTGTGCGGCGCCGTCGCGCCGCGCCATGGAAAGATTATCAAGAACGCGACGTCGTCGCGCCGCGTCGAAGGAAACCGAAGGCGCCGCGGCCGGAGCGGGGCCGCGGCGGAGAGGCGCGGTGCCGTCGCAATACACCGGACGACAAAGGCCGCAGCCGGTTCCGCGCCGCGGCGGAACGAGAAGACCGGCGGCTAGCCGGGTCGCCGGTGTCGGAAGCCAGAAGGGGGACCGGCCTTGCCGGTCCCGTTGAGGAAGGACCGGCCGGCCAGGTCGGGCCGGCCGGAAGGGAGTAGAACCGGGGGAATTAATTCCCCCGGCTGGCCAAAACCGGCCCCCCATAATGGGGGGGCCGCGGTCACACCAAGGGGGGGCAGTGCCCCCCGTTTTTCTCAAAGGAAGGCCCCCACGTGAGGGGGGGGGGCGGTTTCTCCAAGGCGCGACATCCAGTCGCGCCTCCAGCTGAAGGAAAGCGGGGACTTTGCCCCCGGTGCGTGGCACCCGAGCGGCGCCCAGGCCGCGCCGCCGCCGGCCGTGCCGCGCCGGACCGCACCGCCGCGCCGGGCCGCGTCGCCGGCCGGACCGGGTCGGGTTGACCCGGACCCGGACCCCCCGTTTTCGAATCGACTTCTGTCTTTTGCTCATAACTTGAGATACGGACCTCCGATCGATGAACCGTCAGCGGCGATGCGATCCTTGGATCAAGACGGTCGATTCAGTATATCGCACTCAAAGTTTCGGAATACTTTCAGTTCGGCCGGGTTGGTTCGTACAAGAAACCAATTGGGCCCTCGGAGCGGAAACGCTCATATCTTGAGCAACGGACGTCCGATTGACGTGCCGTCAGCTTTGTTTTGTTTCTCCTAGTGATACGGATCTTTTGGCTTACTCCGCCTGAGGTTTGGATGCAGGTGGAGTACGGTCGGGTTGGTTTTTCCTTAAAAACCTACCGGGCCCCTGGGACAAAAAAGCCAATAACTCTCAGACCGGGCGTCCGATCGACGCGCCGTCTGTTGCGTTGAGTTCCTGTTGGCGATACGGAACTTTTGGATACATCAACTTTGGACTTTGTGACAGTTGATGTATCAGCCTCTCGGCTCATGGAGCGGACCCTCCCGAACGATCTTGCTGTGTGCGGGAACCCTAGTGCTGGCTGCGACTGTGACTGCTACTACTACTGCTACTACTACTGTGACTGCGACGACGACAGTACAGATATCCTTGGTGTATTCGACGACAACTATAGCACTCAGCAATCCTACGTGGATCAGTGCTACAGGTCCTGTGTGGGCCCGATCCTATGCGGGTCTGATCCTGTGTGGGTCATTGCGCTCAGCGGTCCTATGTGAACCAGCGCCTACAGGTCCTGTGTGGGCCCGATCCTGTGTGGGTCTTTGCGGGGGTTAGTTACCTATCGATCCTTCATGGGTCCGATGACTTAGATGGATCAGAGATCATCTTTATCGTCTTTCGAAGAAGTATACCTATGTGAGCTGAATCCTGTTACTTTCCTGTGTGGATTGTGTTGTGTTATCCTGTGTGGATTTCATTTTTCTTTCCTGTGTGGAATACGTATACTTTCTTATGTGGACTGAGTTGTATTTGGGCTCGGAGGTTGGAGCGTATTGGAATTGATGACTTAGGTATATGTATGGGCATATACCTAAGCAGTGTCAGATGTTACTTCGTGATTGTACCTTCCTTTGTGGTTTATCTTTTGTGGATTTTGGGAGACCTTCAGGGGTCTCGGGGTCCCTACTGAGTAGCTTATACTCACCCCTACACGGGCTATGCCCGCACTACATTGTGTTGGTTGCAGACGACGGACAGCGTTGATCGTGGCTGAGGCTTGCAGAGCAGAACGGTACCTGGAGGTGGACCACTGGGCGGGACGTGCCCGGAGCTGACGGCGGGACCCGAGGAGCAGTGGAGCTATCTGTACCCACCCTTCAGGTGGGATTTCTAGTGGACAGCTCAGTGTAGCGGCTTTTACTTTACAGTTGTTGTTTTCCCTTTCGAGTTGTACTTTACTTTCAGTTTGGGTTTGTATACTAGCCCATTTACTTTTCCGCACTTTCAGTTGTACTCTGTTCTTACTTAGTGTTTATTTTTCCGCTTGCTTACTCTGTGGTGCTTGTTTACTTTACAAAGGAAATGCCTTCCCTTTTTACCGGGATTTACGCCTTGGTGCTAGTCGCCAGCCGCTGGCCTATGGAAGGCGGGCTTGGGGTAGTCACGGCACGGACCCCGAGGGCGGGTCGTGACAGTAGTACTATGCGCAAGCGCCTGTACCACTACTGGAAGTTATTGCAGATCAAGATATTTTATTTATACAGAATTGATCACAGTGATAATTTACTTGTGGTGTTGGTGATTTTCATTTTAAATCTACATCAGATAAACATTAGCAATTAATAATTTATCTTCATTACCATTTGAAATTTATGGTCAATAAATTATTATATCATATTAATGTCTCCCACTATTTTATCAAACCTTAATATCCCTCACTATTAGATATGGAATAATCTATCGCTTTAGTACTCTAGTGGAAATTATCCTCAAAACCTCCCTCATAGTCTACAAGCTATGGCTATGCTTCTACTCGTAGAGTTTCAAGGTAAGCTCTAGGCTGGCCAACCACTTGACCCGTGGTTCCTTGTATTGTTGAGTAAAGTCCCATCTTTTGGAATCTGAACCTAATTCCCTCAAAATATTTCCTCTAAAGTGATAGCAAGTTAGTTATGGCTAATCCTTGACTACTCTCTTTAGTTAATTCGACCTAGTTCTCTCATGAAAATTCCCCAGTAGTAAGAGGCACTCTCAACTATGTCTTACGGCACCCCAAACATCTGGTTGTGTTCAAATGTGAGTAATGGAAGGCATTATGACTTAATATATCTCTGAGGGATTTTGATATTTATTTACGACTATAATCCTTTTCAATTTATATGTTCAAACTAGATTTTCTCACTCATAACTTAACATGCAATATAAAAACATATGTCACATACTTATGCATTTTTATCTTTTTTTCCATTCTATGTGATCAAGCAATAATCAGGCATTTGAATAAAATAATAAACAATGTATAAAGGTAAATAATGAAATCTGAATGGTCTTGAGTATTCTATTATGATTGATCCATAATGGATCAATCTTGACCAAGGGGTATCCATACCTAAGTCAACGCCTAACTGAAGTCACAACTATCCCTAGTGCAATGCACTCGACTCCCGTATGGATTACAGCCTCGACTTGGCAGGGTCCACATCTTGAATCATCACTGTATAATTACAAATATACTCCCATGCAGAAGAGGGGGTCTAGGGGTAGAAAATACAACTAGTGCATTGGATGTGCATGACCTTATACATATTTGAATTAAAAGACGATTTGCAGACCATCATTTATCTAATTAGTTGTTACAATCATCACACACATTGAATAAATAATTAAATAAATAAAACCATACAAGCATGGTTTGGTCACTTGCTCAAGACCATTTGGTATATATAAAGCACAATTAAAATTAAGCTTCAATAAATTTAGATAGTACGAGGGTGTCCTAATAAATTGAATGAATTTAAATAAATTAAATTAATTAATTTATCAATTCCAATTGTTTAATTTAGTTTTAATTCCAAAAATTAAATTAAACTATTA
Source organism: Viscum album (assembly GCA_963277665.1). Taxonomy (NCBI): domain Eukaryota; kingdom Viridiplantae; phylum Streptophyta; class Magnoliopsida; order Santalales; family Viscaceae; genus Viscum; species Viscum album. Next base: position 458,959,236 of record OY728136.1, read on the forward strand.
ATTTAATTCTAATTCTACAAAATTAAATTAAAACAATAATTAATTTTTATCTTAATTAAATTAATGTTTTAGATTTTACTTAAAATTAACCACCAAAATTTAATTATCATTAATTTAATTTAAAAAAAACTAAATTAATTAAATTAAATTATAAGGGTTACCTCTAGCTGGGGAAGGAGTCTGGCAGGACTGCGAACTGTCGTGAGAGTTTTTTACTGAAGCAGGGCGAAATCATGGTGTGACCGCAGCGTTACTACAACGAGACCATGATGTGACTGCAGCGTGTCCTCCTAGTCCAGCAACACCCCACAGCAGCACTATCCTTCGGCGAGGTGTCACCGAATAGGGCCGGCAGCGCGCTCCTCCGGCGAGGCGTGAGGGCACCGCCACGCTCCTCTAGTGAGGTGTGAGGGTAGAGGTGCATTGCTCCCGCATGGCGCAAGGGAGGCGGTGCACTGCTCCGATGAGGCACACTACTCCAGTGGGCTATGAGGGTGACGACATCATCCAGTCGAGACAATGACGATGGTGTGGTTTGGCCAAGATAGAAACAGCTGGGTCCACCGGGACAGCACAAGCCGATGCAACACTGAGGGATAGGGTGCTCAGTTCTGGTGAGGTGCAAAGAGAGGGCGGCTAGTGGCGGTGTGGTCTAGCTGCAATGACAACAGAAGGGTCCTCCGGGAAAAGGAGAAATAGTTCTCCGGCGAGCTCAGAGGGAGGCGTTATTGGTCCAGCAGCAAGGGGAGAAGGGGGTGGAGCGCTAAGGTTTAGGGGGGGTGGGGTGAGGCATGTTGTGTGTGGAAGAATAAACTTTGGGGTCTTCCTCCCCCCCCCCCCTTATTTTTTTTAAGTTTTGTATTTTGACAAAACAAACCCCACCCCTTTTTTAAAGTGAAGACCCAATTGGGGTCTTGGTGTCTATCTTTTTTTTTTAATTTCTAAAGTCTAAAGAATTTAATAAAAAAAATATAATACTTGACCCAAAGTCTAAAAGAATTCCTTTTTTTAAAATAATAAAAATAAAATGATATTATATTATAATATATTTTATTTATCTCCTAAAAACAAGCTAACTGGAAAAATTTCACCGACAAGATTTCAACCAAAGCGTAGTCGGATTTCAGTACATTGAAGAACACATAAATAAATTACAAAAACATTCTTCAAAGATAATAACCCAAACAAATTAAAACCAATGACATTGATTCAATTAAAATTTTCAAATGGTCGTAACTTGTCCATTCATAAATGGATCGAAGTGCAGTTGGATCCATTGGAACTAACTTAATACCCCACACTTAAATTTAATGAAATTTAATTTCTCTTTGACTCTGAGAAACCAAAAATCCCTATGATACCACTGTAATGTACCGGGACGTCAACAGAATCCGATGGGTTGAGAAATTTAAATTTTTACATCACCATAATGACGTAATAATATTGACTCTGGTGATCTTATCCCAGTATGGTCTGAGGACCACGAGTGGATTTAATAGAGGACAATGAAAATAGAACATGTACGTTGTTTGGATATGACGTGTGTAAGTCCATCTCTAGATGTCATCTACTGTTCCTCGAAGACTCCGATGTCAAAGCCCTCTATATTTTCCACACATGCCTCTTAAATTTTCTCGCACATCATTCATTAGAATTCAGGTGCTAGCATGGTACACCTACGACCACTTCGATGTAGTGATGATCACCACAATCAAGAGTATTCGATCCAAGAAGAAGGAACTTGAAGATCTTGATTTATTGATAGAATCTCTTTCTAGAATTTAGGAGGAGAGATAGGCTCTCAATTCCAATTCATGAATAGTTCCTTGGGAATCACCTCTCTCTTACTTATATAGAGAATATCTAAAATACCTAGTATGGTTTCTCAAACCCCGTGTAATAAATATTCATAGTATAAGTATTATAAATATTTATTTATGACAAATTAAATTATACCATAAATAATATTTATAATTTTATCACTAACTACAATATATATATATATAATATATTTTGTGATAAACTTGAGTCTTCAACTCGACTCACATCTCCTGAAAATATTAAACGAACTTGGGATATTTAAATCCATTCGAATAATATTTTATTCTTATATCTACTTAATCACTTGTAAATACATGTTATAAATAAAATCAACAAATTATTCCAAACTTGAATAATTAATGAATTTATTTAATACTTGGTGATTCATAGAACTTTGATAATACTCAGACCCCATGGTGGGGCCCACCAAGTTCTATATTTCTATTCCACAGAAAAGGGAAGATTCTCAAAGCACTATAGTGTGTAACCCTCTAGGACCTTATCTAAATGGCAGTGAATAATATTCATCAACCCAAACCAAGGTATAGCAACCCATCAAGGCCCCTGTAGAGATAAGGTAAATTCAAAGCAATTACTACCTTCCTACAAACATGGTCCGTGTAATATAATCTCTTTGTCATCAATATATCAATAAATCAGAACACACACATGTGTCATAATCCTTTATCTTGCTTTATTTTATTTGTTGATATGTCTGGACAGTCTTACCTTCCACTACCATAGCCTTGGATTTAATGAAGGTGCTACCATCCTAATAAACTAGGCCTGAGAAATCACCTTCTCAACTCAGAAGTGACAAATCCTATCTTTATCATTCAATCAATGTCATGTCACTAAGGAATACCCAACACAAACTAACTTTCCACGACTTCATTGCCATTTTTTTCCCTTGTATCAAAGTACGTAATTAAATGAAATACATTTATAATGATGTAAATTTAGGAGACCATTACACATGTCTATAGATTGGAATGATTAATGACACCTGAAACATGTGGTGTTCCTATTATACAGGTTAGTCCTCATGATCTCAACTACTAGAGATCATCAAGTGAGAACTTCGTGATAATAAGTCTCAATGCTATGATCCCCCAAAACCTGATAGTCACACATCATCTGTTTCCTTTCAGAATGATGTAACTGGACCATAGGACATTACTTTAATATTAATTTAATAGAATCTCAAGGTTCTCATTATAGCTTAGGATCTGCTATAACCCTTTGATATGACATGAAATCTAAGGAAATTTCCATAATTAAAGTGGATGTAGAAGTATCAGCACTATTATGTAAAAATAAACACATGTATATATATAAAATTGCATACATGTAGTGGTAATCAAATTACAACACAATTTGGGTTGAGGGAACTCACTTTAAACAAGGGTTTCATGGGTAGGTAATGTCTTTCAAGGAAAGATCCATGGCTTGGGGTTCTAAAATGGTTAAAGGTGCATTGGAAATTTGGGAACACAATGTGATCTTTCAAAAGAGACTTATTGACCCTTGTGGGTTGGCTGGTGTAGTAGTAGCTCCCGATGGCTTCTCTGGGATGATAAGTTTTTAAGGTGGGTAGATTGTAAAGTCCTGTGTTTTTTAATCGGGTTAAAATAAGTTTTTTTGATAATTTTAATTTAATGATTGGGTTGGTTTTAAAACCATGTTTCAGGATTGAGTTTAGTGAGTTAGGCTTGTTTTATATGTTGATATCGGGCTTGAGTAAAGGATCCATATGTTTTCCAGGTGGCTCGATGGATTTTGGGAGCACCAGACCCAAAAAATCAATTTTAAAAAGGTAACATAGAGGCATTCTCACACTATTAGTCAAACTGTATGGGTCAACCATATAGGACACTCCAGGTATCCAGTAACAGGCATATGGTCTACGCACGGTCTATCAGATCATGCGAGTTAAACGGTGTGACTTACCTAGTTTTGAGTTTCAAGTTAATTTAATTTAATTAAATTCATGGTTGAAATGAATTTAATTAAATGCGTTATTGGGGAGTTTCATTTAATTAAATTAAATTTGAGAGTATTTAATTAAATGACGTTGAGATAAAAAAATTATTTAATTAAATTGAGATGAAAAAAAATTAAATTTATTTTTAAATTATGATGAGCTGGATTCTTTATTTAATCAAATTAAGATGAGATGAATTTAATTAAATGACTTGTAAATGAAGAGTTGGGGGTTATCAAAGAATGGTCATATTAAATGATAAAATTTAAATGGTTTGTAAATAAGGAGTTGGGGTTTAATTTATTTAAATTCAATGTAAAGAGGAAATTAATTAATTAATGTGATATAGAAGAGTTTTTATTTAATTAAATTCAAGGATAAGAAGAATGTAATTTATCATTTTGAAATGGGTGTTATTATTTAATTAAACTTTGGTTAAGATAATTTAATTAAATAATGTTGATAAGTTGGATTTTTTAATTTAATTAAATTGTGTTCAAATAATTTAATTAAATAATATAAAATAGAGGAATTATTTAATTAAATTTAGTTAGAACCAATTTAATTAAATTATGATTAATGAGGTGTTAGAGTTTTTTTTAACTAAATTATGTTGAGAGAATTTAATTAAATAACAATGAGTTGAAAATTTTATTTAATAAAATTTGGTTGGAAAGGAATTTAATTAAATGATGTGCTAAATGTAGAGTAAGGGTTTTATCTAATTAAATTCAAGGTTAATATTAATTTAATTATTTTATAGAAAATAAAGGGTTTTATTTAATTAAATTATATTGAGAGAATTTAATTAAATAATAATTTGTTGGAGAATTTATTTAATTACATTCATTGGAGAAAATTTTAATTAAATGATGTGTAATTGGGGAGTTGGGGTTTATCAAGATATGTGATATGAATGGGTAATAATAATAAGATGATGGTTATTATTATTATTATTATTATTAATATTATACTAATTATTATAATAAAATAAGGAATTTAATTTATTTATACATAAAAAAAGAGGGAGAGGTGCACAACACAGGTAAGGCACAACCCCTTCCCCTCTCAGCTCTCCCATGGGTGGCGCACCACCCATTTCTCCCAGTACCATCTCCGAGCGTCGGTTTATCCTAGTCTCTCCATAGAAGTTTTCCACCTCGTCGAGGTTAGTCCTTATTCGCATCTTTCATTCTTCACATCGGTCATCTTGGCTCTCCTTCGTCCAATCTCTATTAGGTTAAAACCCTAATGTCTAGAATTGACCCGGTTTCTTCGTTTATTCTGATTTTTTAGTGGTATGGATGATGTCTCAGGACCCATTTGTAACGCCCAGACCCCAGTTACCCAGAGTCGGTTCATTATTACATAACATTGGCATGATCACAAAATATTATGTCTTTAAAGACCAATTAGTTAAGTAGCCTTGGAATAACTAGATATATTCATAAAGTTTACATTACATTATAAAGTGAAAACTACAACAACATCTTGTCTCCACACTCATATCCCCTTATACTATCCCTGAAGGTCATTCATAAAATACTTCTTCACATCGTGGGAAAAATAAAACATAGAAAGGGGTGAGCTCAAATGCCCAGTAAGTATAACAATATAGAGGAAACTTTCATAAATAAGCATAAACATTTAAGGCAACGTATAACTAAAACAAAAGCCTTTTAAATAAGAACTTTAGAATAATATCGTATAAATAAAATGAAATAATTCCATTTACTTATTCAAATGGATATCTTACTAGTCTAATAATCACATGCAATATCAATAACCACTTTCATAATGATGGAATGCATAATGCCAGACTATCATAACCATGTAGCCAAGGCCTCATGCCAAGACTATAAATAAGATTTTGTCAAGGCCTCGAGCCAAGAAACTAGTTTGTCTCATGAGACCTACCGATACATTTAGGAGCTATAGCGGACTCCACCCGTCACTTACGAAGTCCAATTCATTCCTCATATGAACAGGTCTAAACATAACATGTACATTCGTATTAAAACTAGCATACGAAATGTAAATACTTTCTCCATAAACCATGAATGGTATAAAAATAACACATCCACAGTAAAAAATATCACAAAACCTTTAATACAATATGGATGTTTTGTATCATAATAAATCAGCTTCAAATAAGCTTAAAATCCATCAAAGGATGTTGACATAGATGAAATCAAAACTATTTGAGAGAAATATCTCTTTTTTTAAAATCATTTAAATGTCACATAATTATAAAATAAAACATTTACTTTCAAAATATTATTATAATCTTGAAAGATAAGATCTGAAGATTTTAAAACGGTGGAAAATCGCTGCACCCGCCGTATAAGTTAAAAAAAAGACATTCTTACCTTAATTTTGTCGAAAAGGTTAAAAAGGACCTTGTTTGGAAAATGACGTAAAGATTCCTTTATAAACTTCTTATAAAAAAGTCAAACAAGGGTATAAATGACTTTAACCCATATTATATAAAATATTAATAATGTTTTGAAATACATTTTTAAGAAATATGGATGTGGATGATAAAGAGGTCCCAGTAGATAATTACGTATAAACAACCTCGGATAATGAAGAGATTGTGAAATAAACTCTTACCTTGTACTTTTCCTTAGTCGATGGTATGTTAAACTCCTGTATAATAGTTAAAACATTGTTATTAAATTATACAAGAACCATATAAATAATTATGATATCATATATGATCTTTTAACATTGATTTTTTTTATAATATCTTAGTATTATCATCATTTTGGGTGTTAACTTACTCATTTTCTTTAATATGTTTTGTTACATAAGCTGTGTTTGTTGTGTATAGGTTGTATCTTATTCATATCCAGAATTATATCAAGTCCATAAACATTATTTTTAATCATAAAATGATAATGATACTTGAATGGATATGATGGGGAATGAATCTCATCGCGTTCGTGGAGACGGTAGTCCGTACGTATGCATGAACGCTACTTCCATTTATTTTTTCATTTTAAAAGGAATAAAAACCAAATGACACATAGTTATATTATTATTCCAGTATAAAATAATATCTTATATGTTTTACTTAAGTTAATTAACACCATCCTTTATACATTCCATGTATGGTATGAACGAGTCATATCACTTTAAGGGGGCGGTAGTCCGCACTTCCTCAAATGAAATTATCGTATATATATACAACATGAAACGAATAATGGTATGATATAAAATGGAATTACAGAAGCTTATATATAAAATAAAAATCATTAATATAATATTTAATTATAGTTCCATCATAATGGCCACCATGAGAGGTGGTAGGTGATAATTGAACAATCATCGTTTCGTGAGGCGTTTGGTTGTCATCCACATTAACATTATGTTCTTCACCCATTAGATGGAGTTTTGTGTAAGTTTAGTTAGAATAATTCTCATAAAAATCTCCTAGTATATTTAGGATAATGGTTTTGTTACAAAAGAAAAGAATAAGAATAGTTTAAGGGTTGGAGAATTAAAATAAAAGAAAAGAAGCTAAGAGAAATCGTTACCTTTAATTTGGGTAACTCCATTTGGTTTGAACCAAAAAGGACTCTTGAAGTACCTTATTCCTAAGTTAAGGATTCTATGATTAGGAGAGGCATATAGGGAGCTTAATTGGACAGAGTTTGTATGAGACAAAATGCTTGAGAGGTTTGAAGAATTGGTTAGAAGTGGTGTCCTTTTATAAGGGGGGGAGAGGCTCTTTAGGAAAAACTTAAAGTATTATTTTATAATAAATTCATATTGGGTTTATAATGGCTCCAAAGTTGATTATTTAAAGTCTAAGGTGGGGATTTATCAAAAACCACTCAACCAATAGGTTTTAGACAAATTTGGGTTACTATTTTAACCTTATCTTTTAGATTTAACTCTTAGTTAAATAGTTTGACATTTACCATGTCTCTTTGTATTTTTACATTATATAGTTAATAAACATACTATATACTTCCAAGAGACCCCAAAGTGGTCCATTAATAATAAAACTATAATTATATAAGTTCTTTGGCCGAACCTTATATTTTTAGGAATATTATATCAATTAATAATACAATATTTGTTTTAAAAACATTTTTTATGTCAATTTTGACACTATTGCGTTTTTTTTTGATAAATTCATAACAGCATTATTACTTCGAATAAAATTCATATAACCAATAATAATATGTCATATTAACCTATAAAATTATTGGAATTCATAAAAAGTCTAAAATTCCATTTATTTGGATATTTATAATATCAATTGTTTTAATATTTCACTAATTAGGTAATTACTGCATCACCATTGTGTCATAAATAAATTAAATTATTTAATTTCTAAAAATTATAAATAAAATAAAATTATGTAGGAAATATTTTTATATTTCTAATTAATATTTATAATCGAATTTATCTTTTGTATAACCCCATATTAAAAATGTTTTAGTTATTAAACTTTAATTTTAACTCTTTTAACTCTTCTTTGAATTAAATAACAATAAATGCCCTAATCTAATCCAAGTGGATCAAAGTGGTTCATATTTTATTCCTAAGGTTGTTTTTGGTCAAATTATACTTAGCCAATAGAATTAGGACATGTGTGAGGGTAATAATAATATCATTTTTACCCTTAATTACCCTATTTACTTTTTACCGTGGTAAATAAAAGTAAAAAAGTTACTATACACAAAAAAAATTATTTTTATCTTATTAAACCACATTTTACTCCTTGATATTAACCGTGTGTCTTAGAATTTTGAAATTACACTCACAGAAGTGGTAAAATTATGGTTTATGTGAATTTTCAAATTCTCCTAGGATGTGGGTAAAAGACGGTGAGAAGTTCAATAAAATTTTTATATATCTAAACTTATTATAAACAGACTCAAATGAATTACATTGAACTTATATAGGGATTATGTATCTATTTTTACATAAAATAAATTTATATAAAATAAATAATTATTTAAATAAAAATTCGGTTTTAAACTATAACTCGGTGTTTTTCACTATTCATCAAAAATTAAAAGTTTTCAGAAAAATACCAAAAATTTACCATAAGCTAATTTTGATATTATGAATTCAATAATGAAGTCTATTATAAAAAATTCAAAACGTATAAGTTGTATTTATTAATTTAAAATTAATTCCTGCTGTCAAAACCAAAAGGTGTATTATTAAGAAATAATAACTACCAAAAGTTTGACACTTGTTTATGTCCAATTTCAAAATGAATTTACTTACCATGACCATCATTGGATTAAATGATAAAAATATAATCTATTTATACTTCCAAACCATTAAAATTCATAATTTTACAATATAAATTTTTTTTTATTTAAAAAGTTTTTTTCAGTTAAAATATTGTATTTTTCACTATTCACCCAAATATGAAAGTTATCAGAAAAACACCAAAACTTTATCGAAACTGAATTCTTATGTCCTGATTCTAAAGAAAAAGTTTATTTTGTCAAATTGAATATATAAAAGTTTGAAATATTGGATTTAAAAAGGCTTCGCCATTAAAAGGCAGTAAAATTGCATTTTTGGAAAAATAATTCTTTTATCTGAAAAAAATGTATTTGTTCTTAAATTATGTCTAAGAAACTCATAATATGGATTCTAAAATTATAAGGATTATAAAATGTTCAAAATTCAGTTAATACTATTCATAACCACTTTTGAACGGCTAGTTTGGTAAGTTATGGTGCGCTAGAACTCGGTGTTGCATGTAGTCCAAGTTATTGAATTACTTTGAAGAAATAAAGTACTATGAAATCTTGGGGTGTTAGATTCTTCCCTCATTCAATAAATTGAATCCTCGCAATTTGAAATTATTTTTTGAAAATAAAAGGTTGAAAATAGAAAATACCTTTGGGAAAACCCACATCAGAAATTAAGTTAATAAAATTTAGTCTTAATAATAGGAAAAGGGAAATGAAAGGGTCACCACCAAATTATGATCTCGATTAGGAGAACATTGGTGGAAATTAGAGACATATAATTAGAGGAAAAACGTAAATATTTATAGGTAGTGATTGAGGTTATCAATCACAAACAAGTGTAAAATTGAGGGCCTTAAATTCATCAATCTATGAAGATTTAAAATACCATAGGTTCAACAAAACATATGGTATTAGGATAAAAAAAATTTGTTTTAAGATCCCTTCACTAAAGTATAAGAATTAATTTCTTCATAGAATAAGAGAATATGAAAAATATATACTTGACAAGTAGAGTCCCATCCTTTAACTAATTTCTACCACAAACTCATCTTTCATACTAAAAGATAATAGAACTTAAAAATAATATTCTATTTATCCTATACGTATAGGGTTCAAAAAAATGAATTTATAATTCATGTACGAGATTTTTTTTAAAAAGACTACATTATTCAATCAAGGGAATCACGTGGGCCAGTGGTGGGTGATACACCCTTGTCGCCCTCAATTTGCGGGTTCAAGTCTTGCGGCCTTGTCGGACGCGACGGGTTGTCGCTTGACCTCTGGGTTGTCCTTTTATGGAAATCCAAAAATAATCTCAAACTAGAATTATCCAAAATACTTATGTCCAATCTCACAGTCCAAAATTTATAAGGAAGGTAAACACAATGAAGATACTTTTTTCCACACAATAACATGTGAACACCTTCATCATGTATTCTTTTAAAACATTGCACCATCCTGAATTACCATAAAACCTCATTGATTACATTCATGATCCCTTATTTTTTATAGAATAATGGATATACTCCTTCAATCCAAAAATGATGTAAACTCCAACAATGATGTAATATACAAATCATTAATCAGTTTTAAAGTAGTCAAGAATATCCAATATAATTTATCCAAATCAATCATGTATTATTCCAAAATCACTACCTCGGTATTAGAACCATATTACAGTTTATCTTTCTCTCAACCATATATTTTCCAAAAATTTAACCTTCTATTGAGTCACTTTTCATGGTTCCACACAATCTCAAGTCTTTAATGAAATAGTACTATAGTACAATCCTTATATACTCCATAATTATTATAACCAGTACATTATTGATACAACACTCAAATGACATAATTCCCTAATAACAACATAAGAACTCTAATCATTCCTCCTTGTCTATGGTAGTATCATAACTTGATTATAATCCAATAGCATCATTTGGGGCATACTCTGATGATTTGTACAATGGTTCGTGTAGTGTCCCAACTCCTTGCAGATGAAGCATTGTACATTTGAAACCTTTTTCTTACCCTTGCAGTCACGTACATGGTGTCCTTTTTCTCCACACTTATAAAAAACTCTCATTGCCTTCAGGAAATTTCTAGGGTGTTTCTTCCCACAGTTATCGCATATGGGAAAATTCTTCTTTTCCCTCTTCCCTTTATCCATATTTCTCTCTTCCATCCTTTTCTTCTCTTGCTTCCCTTAAAAGCCATAGGACTCAAGGAATTATTTACTTATCTTATTAACACATGATACTATTTCTTCATATGTTGAGAATACATGGGAGACTATTTCCCTTCTAAATTTTGGCTTAATACTATGAAATATATGATCCTTCTTACTCTTTGGATCATACTTATTGTTGGAGTTCACATTCTTTCTACTGGGCGCCATTTCTATACAATAGCATAAACTAGGTCAGTTTATGAATTGCACTGAATAATTCCAAACTTGTAAAATACCTAACGTAAATTGAATGGTTTATGGATATAATCCATAATCATAAAAATGTTTTCATTGAAGAATTATATACTCATAAACCCTTGATAATTATTTTTAATGAAAACGAGAATTATCCTAAGCATATCCCCTGGGAGTGTCGTAACCAAGAGTGCAGCAAGGCCCGTTGTCGTGCACCAGTTCCCATTTGAGTCTATCTTAAAGTGGTGTTTTCACTTTTTACACCTAGGTACATCTATGCCAGAGCTGCCTCTACCTGCTTGTATCCAGACAGGGATGTATTACTCAGAAAACTCACAAAATCTCTACAATACCAAAATTCTAGGAAGTTCGTCAATACTAATCCTAAAATTCCATCTTAGGTTTATGTGCTCTAATCAGATTTTATCTAAATCTAGCTTCCATGGTTTGTACTAAACTTCCTCTGATACCAACTCTAATTCCCTGACCCCAGTTACCCAGAGTCAGTGCATTATTACATAACATTGGCATGATCACAAAAGATCAAGTCTCGAAAGACCAATTAGTTTAGTAGCCTTGGAATAACTAGATACATTCATAAAGTTTACATTACATCATAAAGTGAAAACTACAACAACATCTTGTCTCCACACTCATAGCCCCTTATACTATCCATGCAGTTAATTCATAAATTACTTATTCACATCCTAGGAAAAATAATACATAGAAAGGGGTGAGCTCAAATGCCCAGTAAGGATAACAATATAGTGGAAACTTTCATAAATAAGCATAAATATTTAAGGCAATGTATAACAAAAACAAAAGCCTTTAAAACATGAAATTCAACATAATATGGTAGAAATAAAATGAAATAATTCCATTTAATTATTCACATGGATATTCTACTAGATGAATAATCACATGCAATATCAATAACCACTTTCATAATGATGGAATGCATAATTCCAGACTATCATAACCACGTAGACAAGGCCTCATTTTAAAGACCCGTAAATTTCAAGGGAAATTTTTTCCAAATTTTCTTTGGGATTTCAAAAGAATGCAGTTTCTGACGGGGCCTGATTCCGAGGCCCGGTGTGCCCAGAATCATTTTTTGAAGTTTAGCTCGGGTATGTTCAGTGAACGAACAAGCGGGAATTTCTAACTTTTGAACCGGTGCTCGGAATCAAATTCCGAGGGCACCGATGAAACCACAGCGCCGGTTTTTGCTTAAGGAGACCTTTTCCGAAGTTGCGTTTTTTGCGGGTTGAGAGTTAATTTTTTGGGGGGGGGGGAATTAGAAGAAGTTAAATAAAATTGTGGAACACAATTTTATTTTATCAATGATAGTTATTTCCTCCCAAGGGGAGTTAGAGGTGGGGCCCACACCCACATAACCTCCCATGAGAGGATATTAGTGGAGTCGGGCCCACACATGCCCTAAACTTTTCATCTCCCCATAACTCCTTTGAACTCCCCCATTAACACCTTTTTCATTAAGTTTGTTAACTCTCCCCTTAATTAATTTGTGGAACCTCTCCATCTCCCATCCATTTATGTTGCCAACATTAATGCCATAATTAATTCAATTTACATTTTGAATTAATTTGAAAATACATGGCAATGTTACATTATGGGAGGGCCTTATTATATTTGTTGTTTGGAAAATATTTTGGGTGGGGAAAACCTTTGAAGAATTTGGAGGAGAGTTCTTCTTACGACGAAGAACACCATCCTTCCATGAAGAACGACAACGTGCCTTCCTTCCTCTTCACCGCAACATGTGAGGAGACGCCGCTTCCTCCTCAGACGCACCCCGACGTCGTCTTCAAATCCTCTTTCCGCGACTCCGCTCTTGAAACCGAGGTAGGGGGTTTACATGATTTTCCTTACGTGATTCTCTTCCATCTTTTATCCGCGATATTTGGACCGCATGATATCAGTTAACAGAGGAGGCCGGATCGCACAAACACGGCCGTCCCCCTCCCTTATTTTTTTTCTTGTTGTTGCAATTTGAATGAAATTGATGCGGTGTCGTCGCACCGCGCGGGATCGAGCGGCAAGGATGCACGACATCGTCACGCCATATGGGATCGAGCGGCAAGAATGTGCGACGTCGTCACGCCGCGCATTCAAATTTTAAACTCTCGTGCGTGGGTATTTGATTTCAAGGTGTTCGTATAATTTATTTTGGATAAATTATACCCTCGTCAATGATTAAAATCATGTGTTTATTTTTTTTTGCCAATTGATAACACCTAACGCGGAGGACGTGGGCTGAACAAACACGGCCTGACAACCCTCCGCAGCTTGTTAATCGATGTGCGGATCAACGGATGATGATGAAGCAGACCGTTATGGCGTTTGAATCCCTTCGCAGTGAAGGTCTGGTCCCGGGAGGACTGTTGGTGAAGACGGCAGGAGAAACGGACCGCCGGAGCGCGTTTGGTGGTCCGCAGAAGGCGGTGGCGGCGCGCCACGCCGGCGCGGCAGTGCCAGCGACCGGTGGTGGCGGCGCGGCGCCAGAAGGTTGGTGGCGGCGGTTCACCACCGACTTCAATTAGCGGCGAGGGGGGGGGGGGGGGGGGATCCGCGCACCCCGCCCGCGGCTTCCGCTCGGCCGCGCCGGACCCGGGTCGGTCCGGGCCCAGTCCCCACGTTTTCAGACTCTCTTTGGTATTTTGCCCATATCTTGGGATATGGACCTCCGATATATGTACCGTTAGTTGAATAGATATCCTTGGAACGAGACGGTCGTTTCGGTATATCGCACTCAAGGTTTCGGAATACTTTGGGTTCGGCCGGGTTGGTTCGGATACGAAACCAAACGGGCCCTTGGAGTGGAAATGCTTATATCTTGAGCTCCGGACGTCTGATTGACGTGACGTCGACTTTGTTGGATTCCTCTAAGTGAGACGGATCTTTTGGCTTACTACGCACGAGGTTTGGACGCAGGTGTAGTACGGTCGGGTTAGTTTTGACTTAGAAACCAATGGGGCCCTTGGAACGAAAAAGCCAATAACTCACAGACCGGGCGTCCGATTGACGCGCCGTCTGTCTCATTGAATTCCTTTTGATAAGATGGAACTTTTGTCATAATTCACCAAAGTTTTGGTTTCTGTTGGATAGTGGCCAGGTTGGATTGTACCTGAAATCCAACCGGGCCCTTGGAACGGAAAAGCTGATATCTTTCAGACTGGACGTCCGTTTGACGAACCGTCAGCGGCGTTGGTGATCACGTGGAGAAATGGTCCCTTTGATTATACCCTATGAGAGTTCTGGGTACAGTTGAGATACGGCCAGATTGGTTCGCACACGAAACCAACCGGGCCCCTGGGACGAAAAGGCTAATAACTCACAGACCGGGCATCCGATAGACGCGCCGTCTGTTGCATTGAGACCCCTATAACGAGGCGGTCCCTTGAGATACTTGGAGTATCGACCTGTAGCTTGTAGAGAGGACCCTCCCAGAGACGAGCGTGCGGAGTATGGAGACCGTGTAGCCGACTGAGACCTGACGACTGCTTGACCGACTCAACTTGGAGTGAGTCGACTAGACCAGTGGACGGAGCACTACTTTGTTTTGGTGTAGACCCATGGCGGACGGAGCACTACCTGTGTGACAGTGCAGACCCGCGGTACTTGTCCGGAGAGTACATCAGTAGGCTACTAGGGGGTGTGCACTACTGTGTTTGGGTGACATACCCTGGTGGGAAGCACTACTCTGTTTGGGTGGCTGACCCGCGGTACTCGACAGGAGTAGTACCTCAGCAGTCTTAGGTTAGTGAGCAGTACCTCAGAGTCATGACAGGACCACTGTACACTCCAGAGACGGGGCTCTTCAGCAGTTACGGTTTCGATAATGAAAATCCTGGTTTGAGCTGATTCTATGACCTTTTTGCTTACCTCTTGATTGAGATGGGTTACTTGATAACTTAGGTATATGTATGGGCATATACCTGGGTGGTGGTTTTCCGTTGATTTCATGATCTTGGTGTTTCCCTCATGATTGAGATGGGTTACTTGATAACTTAGGTATATGCATGGGCCTATACCTAAGTAGAGGTTATCTTTTGAGATCTTTTTGTGGTTATCCATGTTGGTTTTAGTGAGACCTTGAGGGTCTCGGGGTCCCTACTGAGTATCTTTATACTCACCCCTACATGTGCTATGCCCGCACCTTGTTGTGTTGGTTGCAGACGATGGACAGTGCTGAAGGAGGCTGAGTGTTGGAGGACTGGACGGTACCTGGAGGTGGACCACACGATGAGTCAGTATCCGGAGGTGGACTTCATGACGAGACGACAAACGGAGGAGGTTGAAGGGTGAGAGCTTTGAGGAGGCTATCTGTACCTACCCTTCAGGTAGGATCCGTGGTGGACGATCTAGGAGCTGCTCCATCTGTACCTACCCTTCAGGTAGGATCCAAGGAGGACGACCCAGGAGCCGCTTCCGTTCTTCCAGCTATTGTCTTTTTCTGTTGTACTTTGTTCAGTTGTAGTTGTACTTTCATTTGGGTTTGTATTCTAGCCCATTTACCTTTCAGCACTTCTCTTTGTACTTAGTGTTTTACTTCTACTTGTACCCTGTGGTGTTTTGATTACTTTTATAAAGGCAATGCCTTCCCAGTTATCGGGATTTACGCCTTTGGTGCTAGTCGCCAGCCCCTGGCCTATGGAAGGCGGGCTTGGGGTAGTCACGGCACGGGCCCCGAGGACGGGTCGTGAAAAATTGGTATCAGAGGAGTCGGTTCTACCGCATAACTTATAACTCTGATATTTTATTCCTGTGAAGCAATAGTGTTAAGAGTACCGAGTGTGGATTTCAGTTCAGGGAGTCCAGTGTTGGTGCGGGCGGCCGACGTATCCATACACCAGGACCCTGACAACTGATTTCCGACTTTGTGCACGAAAACAATGATTGCGTGTCTGTTTCCAGAAGTTTTATTTAAATATCAGCTCAAACCAGGTCACCTCACCAGGTATAATCGTTTGACCATGTCACGTTATTTCTTTCAGGATGCCTTTTCTCGGAAGACCAGCTAGAGCCCAGAGGGATGTGCGTACTGACATCCTGTCGAGCGACGAGGCTTTGGTACAGGGCCCTCTTGCAGTTGAGGCACCAACGGAGGCACCAACGGTACTACCATACATTGGGACACCGATGCCACCAGCCCCAGTAGTTGGCGATGCACGCCACTTGAGTGCGCTGCACGAGTTCCAGTGCCAGAGTCCACCCAGGTTCTGGGGAGAGACAGACCCGTAGGCAGCTGAGGTTTGGCTGGAGGCTGTGGTGAGAGTCTTCAGGCTAGTGGGGATGCCTGCAGACTTCATAGTGATCTTTGCTGCCGGCCTTCTTTAGGCAGCAGCAGGCAGGTGGTGGAGCCACTTGTTCCAGTTTTGCGACGGGATGACCTTCACATAGGAAGACTTCGAGACCTTCTTCAGGGTGGATTTTGTGCCAGTATCTCTACACCCTGAGCGTGTTCAGGAGCTGCTGCCTTTGTCGTGTGTTATTCGATCAGTAGCCGAGTCATCTGTGGGTAGTGGACAGATGATGCAGAGGTCCAGGAGGACCAGACCAGCAGTTGGGCGATCTCAGGTTTTAGGATTGGTGGTGCGGGGCACCCGGGGTGGGGACAGAGCTAGGCATGCCAGAAACAGACAGTGTTACTCATGCGGCGGAAAGGGTCACCTGTCACGTGACTGTCCAACTCCTCGTACAGTTGATCCATAGGCTTTGGAGGAGCCACCGAGGTAGAAGCAGCGGCGGGTGCTTGAGCAACAGCCGAGTAGTGGACAAGGCAGTAGAGCTCCGAGAGTAGGTGGACAGGAGCGGAACTAGTGGATACGTCCCTTGTAATTCTAGTACCATATTGATGTTGTATTTGTGTCTTTGTATTATGAGCTGCAATAATAAAAAGACACTTATCTTTGTGATGTTTTCTTTACTATCCTTTTGTTTGGTTGATACTGAGTGGTCCCGGTTAAAACTATTGACTTTACCCTCACTTTCGAGATTTCTACTGGAGGAGACCCAATGACCTCACACTGATTCCGACAGTGTGACTCGACCCTTAGAGGCGAGATTGACAGTTGGATCTCTTAGTAGTTACGTCGAGGCCTTACGATGTCATCCATGGCATGAATACATCATTCATGTCAGGATTGACTGTATTAGGCAATGGGTGTGGTTCATACAGGGGATGAGACCGAGTTTCTCTTTTCGGAAAAGGAGAAATTTTAGCAGCTCTTTCAGATCGTAGGCAAAGAAGGTGTAGATCATCCAGGAGCGGATGAAGACTGCACAGTGCAGTAAGAAACAGGAAACTGGCACCAGTCTTGGAGACTCGGGCATGTTAAATGTTTCCATAAGAGGAAGCTTAAAGGAGAGATGAGTTTGGAATGTAGCAGACGTGGAGGCAGAGCTAGGAGAGTAGCATGAGGTGGTGTACATCTTAACATGCTACAACCACCCGCCATAGTTATCCCCACCAGGCTCAGGGAGATGGAGGGCGGAGGAAGAGTGCGGCTGCATGCGGTCAAGGAGTGTGACCCAATGGATCTAAAAATGATATAAGGGACAGTCTGTATCCACTACTAGCTTCTTTAGTAACAGACGTCGATAGGAATCATTCCTCGCTTTCACAAATCTTGTCCCAGACCTAGTGTTTCCGGTAAGCCGTGGACTTGACCCTCACGTCTGGAGATACCTTGGGAGGAGACTCAATAATCACACTTACACTGACGGTGTGGTCAGACCCTCGAGGTGAGAGTTTCGGTTGGAATCTCTTGGTGGCAGCGTCGAGCCCTTACAACGTTGGTTTGAGTATGGACTGGGCAATCACAGTTCATACACAAATTGACGGTATTAGGAAAAAAGGTTGTGGTTTAACTATGACGTCGGGATAGGTTTTCCTTGGTCGGTGAAAAGGAAACCCCAGGTAGCACAAGATAACTCATGCATAGGAGGGTGCAACCGATCATTCTTGAGTCGGTCAAAATTACCCTCGTGGTAGCAGTCGTTTTAAGTTTCTGTTCTAAATAGGAGTAGGAGACCTCTGAGTTCGAGAATGAAGATCACATCCTTATACGTGTCTCACCTCGATGAGGTTTACGGAGATATGGCCAAGGCGGCAAGTTATCTCTGAGGTTCAACGGACCTTTCTAGGTCCTCAGCTGGGTAGGCGGGGTGGTTTACCGCTTGACCCATCCACCTCAGTTGCACCAGGTGCACGACGATTTCCACGTATCTCAACTGAGGAGATACATGCTCGACCCTTCGCATATCATCGACCATGAGGATCTGGACGATGGTGATGGGGTATCTTTCACGGAGGTTCTAGTGGGGATCAAGGATTGACAGGAGCAGATCCTATGAGGATGATCGATTCCTCGGGTTCACTTTCTCTGGCAGTATGGGAACCTCCGGGTGAGCACATGGGAGCGAAAGGCTCAGATGAATGCTCTGTACCGCTTTTGTAACCCTAGTTTGTGTTAAAGCTTTACGAGGACGTAAATCCCTGAGGTGGGAGTAATGTAAAGACTCGGAAATTTCAAGGGAAATTTTTTCTAAATTTTCTTTGGGATTTTACAAGAATGCAGTTTCTAACGGCGCCTGATTCCGAGGCCCGGTTTGCCCGGAATCATTTTTCGAAGTTTAGCTCGGGTACGTTCATTGAACGAACGAGCATGAATTTCTAACTTTTGAACTGGTGCCCGGAATCAAATTCCTAGGGCACCGATGAAACCGCAGTGCCGGTTTTTTCTTAAGGAGACCTTTTCCGAAGTTGCGTTTTTTGCGGGTTGAGAGTTAATTTTTTGGGGGGGAATTAGAAGAAGTTAAATAAAATTGTGGAACACAATTTTATTTTATCAATGTTAGTTATTTCCTCCCAAGGGGAGTTAGAGGTGGGGCCCACACCCACATAACCTCCCATGAGAGGATATTAGTGGCGTGGGGCCCACACGTGCCCTAAACTTTTCATCTCCCCATAACTCCTTTGAACTCCCCCATTAACACCTTTTTCATTAAGTTTGTTAACTCTCCCCTTAATTAATTTGTGGAACCTCTCCATCTCCCATCCATTTATGTTGCCAACACTAATGCCATAATTAATTCAATTTACATTTTGAATTAATTTGAAAATGCATGGAAATGTTACATTATGGGAGGGCCTTATTATATTTGTTGTTTGGAAAATATTTTGGGTGGGGAAAACCTTTGGAGAATTTGGAGGAGAGTTCTTCTTACGACGAAGAACACCATCCTTCCACGAAAAATGACGACATGCCTTCCTTCCTCTTTACCGCAACACATGAGGAGACGCTGCTTCCTCCTCAGACGCACCCCGATGTCGTCTTCAAATCCTCTTTCTGCGACTCCGCTCTTGAAACCGAGGTAGGGGGTTTACGTGATTTTTCTTACGTGATTCTCTTCCGTCTTTTATCCACAATATTTGGACCGCACGATATCAGTTAATGGGGGGAGGCCGGACCGCACAAACACGATCGTCCCCCTCCCTTATTGTTTTTCTTGTTGTTGCGGATCGAATGAAATTGACGTGGTGTCGTCGCACCGCGCCGGATCGAGCGGCAAGGATGCGCGACATCGTCACGCCGTGCGGGATAGAGCGGCAAGAATGTGCGACGTCGTCACGCCGTGCATTCAAATTTTAAACTCTCGTGCGTGGGTATTTGATTGCAAGGTGTTCTTATAATTTATTTTGGATAAATTATACCCTCATTAATGATTAAAATCATGTGTTTTTTTTTTGCCAATTTATAACACCTAACGCGGAGGACGCGGGCCGAACAAACACGGCCCAACAACCCTCCGCATCTTGTTAATCGATGTGCGGATCAACGGACGATGATGAAGCAGACCGCTATGGCATTTGAATCAATTCGTAGTGAAGGTCTGGTCTCGGGAGGACTGCTGGCGAAGACGGCAGGAGAAACGAACCACCAGAGGGCGTCTGGTGGTCCGCGGAAGGCGGTGGCGGCGCGCCACGCCGGTGCAGCGGCACCGGCGACCGGTGGCGGTGGCGCGCCGCCGGAAGGTTGGCGGCGGCGGTTCGCCGCCGGCTTCAATTAGCGGCGAGGGGGGGAGTCACGCACCCCGCCCGCGGCTTCCGCGCGGCCGTGCTGGGCGAGCCGCGGCGGGCCGGTCGGGCCGGACCGAGCCGGCCGGGCCGGGCCCCGCCGGGTCGGTCCGGGCCCAGACCCCCCGTTTTCGGACCCTCTTTGGTCTTTTGCCCATATCATGGGCTACGGACCTCCGATCGACATACCGTCAGTTGCGTAGCGATCCTTGGAACGAGACGGTCGTTTACGTGTATCGCACTCAAGGTTTCAGAATACTTTGGGTTCGGCCGGGTTGGTTCGGATACGAAACCAACCGGGCCCTTGGAGCGGAAACGCTTATATCTTGAGCTCCGGACGTCCGATTGACGTGCCGTCGACTTTGTTGGATTCTTTTTAGTGAGACGGATCTTTGGGCTTACTCCGCCCGAGGTTTGGATGCAGGTGGAGTACGGTCAGGTTGGTTTTGACTTAAAAACCAACCGGGCCCCTGGAACAAAAAAGCCAATAACTCACAGACCGGGCGTCCGATTGACGTGCCGTCTGTCTTGTTGAATTCCTTTTGATAAGACGGAACTTTTGGCATACTTCACCTGAGTTTTGGTTGCTGTTGGATAGTGGCCGGGTTGGATTGTACCTGAAATCCAACCGGGCCCTTGGAACGGAAAAGCTGATATCTTTCAGACTGGATGTCCGTTTGACAAACCATCAGCGGCGTTGGTGATCACGTGGAGAAACGGTCCCTTTGAGTATACCCTATGAGAGTTCGGGGTACAATTGAGATACGGCCGGATTGGTTCGCACACGAAACCAACCGGGCCCCTGGGACGAAAAGGCTAATAACTCACAGACCGGGCATCCGATAGACGCGCCGTCTGTTGCGTTGAGACCCCTATGATGAGGCGGTCCTTTGAGATACTTGGAGTATCGACCTGTAGCTCGTGGAGCGGAACCTCCCAGAGACGAGCGTGCGGAGTATGGAGACCGTGTAGCCGACTAAGACCTGACGACTGCTTGACTGACTCGACTTGGAGTGAGTCCACTAGACCAGCGGACAGAGCACTACTTTGTTTGGGTGCAGACCCATGGCGGATAGAGCACTACCTGTGTGACAGTGCAGACCTGCGGTACTTGTCCGAAGAGTACCTCAGTAGGCTAATAGGGGGTGTGCACTACTGTGTTTGGGTGACATACCCCGGCGGGAAGCACTACTGTGTTTGGGTGGCTGACCCGCGGTACTCGAAAGGAGGAGTATCTCAGCAGTCTTAGGTTAATGAGCAGTACCTCGGAGTTGTGACCGGACCACTGTACACTCCAGAGACGGGGCTCTTCAGCAGTTACAGTTTCGATAATGAAAATCCTGGATTGATCTGAGTCTATGACCTTTGTGCTTACCTCTTGATTGAGATGGGTTACTTGATAACTTAGGTATATGTATGGGCATATACCTGGGTGGTGGTTTTCCGTTGATTTCATGATCTTGGTGTTTCCCTCATGATTGAGATGAGTTACTTGATAACTTAGGTATATTCATGGGCCTATACCTAAGTAGAGGTTATCTGTTGAGATCTTCTTTGTGGTTATCCATGTTGGTTTTAGTGAGACCTTGAGGGTCTCGGGGTCCCTACTGAGTATCGTTATACTCACCCCTGCACGAGCTATGCACGCACCTTGTTGTATTGGTTGCAAACGATGGACAGTGCTGACGAAGTCCGAGTTTTCGAGGACTGGACGGTACCCGGAGGTGGACCACACGATGAGTCAGTATCCGAAGGTGGACTTCGCGACGAGACGACACACTGAGGAGGTTGACGGGCGAGAGCGTTGTGGAGGCTATCTGTACCTACCCTTCAGGTAGGATCTGTGGTGGACGATCTAGGAGTTGCGCCATCTGTACCTACCCTTCAGGTAGGATCTAAGGAGGACGACCCAGGAGCCGCTTCCGTTCTTCCAGCTATTGTCTTTTTTTGTTGTACTTTGTTCAGTTGTAGTTGTACTTTCATTTGGGTTTGTATTCTGGCCCATTTACCTTTCAGCACTTCTCTTTGTACTTAGTGTTTTACTTCCGCTTGTACTCTGTGGTGTTTTATTTACTTTTATAAAGGCAATGCCTTCCTAGTTATCGGGATTTACGCCTTTGGTGCTAGTCTCCAGCCCCTGGCCTATGGAAGGTGGGCTTGGGGTAGTCACGGCACGGGCCCCGAGGACGGGTCGTGACACTCGTGCCAAGATTACAAATAAGATTTTGTCAAGGCCTTGTGCCAAGGAACTAGTTTGTCTCATGAGACCTACCGATGCATCTAGGATCTATAGTAGGCTCCACCCGTCACTTACTAAGTCCAATGCATTCCTCATATGAACAGGTTTAAACAAAACATAAACATTCGTATTAAGACTAGCATATGAAATGTAAATACTTTCTCCATAAACCATGAATGGTATAAAAATAACACATCCACAGTCAAAAATATCACAAAACCATCAATACAATATGTAAGTTTTGTATCATAATAAATCAACTTCAAATAAGCTTAAAATCCATCAAAGGATGTTGACATAGATGAAATCAAAACTATTTGAGAGAAATATCTCTTTTTTTGAAATCATTTAAAAGTCACATAATTATAAAATAAATCATTTACTTTGAAAATACTCTTATAAGATTTTAAGGGAAGCTTTGAAGATTTTACAACAGTGGAAAATAGCCACACCCATCATATAAGTTAAAAAAAAGACATTCTTACCTTAATTTTGTCGAAAAGGTTAAAAAGGACCTTGTTTGGAAAATGACTTAAAGATTCCTTTATAAACTTCCTATAACAAAGTCAAAAAAGAGGTATAAATGACTTTAACCCATATTCTGTAAAATAGTAATAATTTTTTGAAATAAATTTTTAAGAAACATGGATGTGGATGATAAGGAGGTCCCAGTAGATAATTACGTATAAACTACCTCAGATAATGAAGAGATTGTTAAATAAACCTTTTACCTTGTACTTTTCCTTAGTCGATGGTATGTTAACCTCCTGTATAATAGTTAAAACATTGTTATTAAATTATAAAAGACCCGTATGCATAATTATGATATCATATATGATCTTTTAACATTTCTTTTTTTTTAATAATATCTTAGTATTATCGTCGTTTCGGGTGTTAACTTACTCGTTTTCTTTAATATGTTTTGTTACATAAGTTGTGTTTGCTATGGATAGGTTGTATCTTATTCATATATATAATGATATGAAGTCCTTAAACAATATGTTTAATCATAAAATGATAATTATACTTGAATGGATATGTTGGGGAATAAATCTCATCGCGTTCGTGGAGAGGGTAGTCTGTACGTACGCACAAACGCTACTTTCATTTCATTTTTCATTTTAAAAGGAATCAAAACCAAATGATACATAGTTATATTATTATTCTATTATAATATAATATCTTATATGTATTACTTATGTTAATTAACACCATCCTTTATATGTTCCATGTATGGTATGAATGAGTCATATCACTTTGAGGGGGCAGTAGTCCGCACTTCCTAAAATGAAATTATCGTATATATATACAACATGAAACGAATAATTGTATGTGATAAAATGGAATTACATAAGATTATATATAAAATAAATATCATAAATATAATATTTAATTATAGTTCCACCATAATGGCCACCATGAGAGGTGGTAGAAGATAATTGAACAATCATCGTTTCGTGAGGCGTTTGGTTTCCATCCACAGAAACATTATGTTCTTCACCCATTAGATGGAGGTGTGTGTAAGTGTAGTTAGAATACTTCTCATAACAATATCCTAGTTTATTTAGGATACTGGTTTTTTTACAAAAGAAAATAATAATAGGAGTTTAGGGGTTAGAGAAGTAAAATAAAAGAAAAGAAGCTAAGAGAAATCGTTACCTTTAATTTGGGTAACTCTCTTTGGATTGAACCAAAAAGGAGACTTGAAGTACCTTATGTATAAGGTAAGGCTTCTAGGAGGAGGATAGGGATGTAGGGAGCTTAATTGGGCAGAGTTTGGACGAGCCAAAAGGCTTGATAAGTGTGAGGAATTTATTAGAAGTGGTGTCCTTTTATAAGGAGGAAGAGGGGCTCTTTAGAAAAAACTTAAAGTATTATTTTATAATAAATTCATATTGGGTTTATAATGGCTAAAAAATGGATTATTTAAAGTCTAAGGTGAATATGGGTCTAAATCCACTCAACCAATAGGTTTTAGAAAAGTTTTGGTCCCTATTGTACCCTTATCTTTTAGATTTAACACTTAGTTAAATAGTTTGACATTTACCATGTCTCTTTGTATTTTTATATTATATAGTTAATAAACATACTATATACTTCCAATAGACCCCCAAGTGGTCCATTAATTATATACCTATCATTATATAAGTCCTTTTTCCGAACAATAGATTTTTAGTAATATAATATAAATTAATAATATAATATTTGTTTTAAAAACTCTTTTATGTCAATTTTGACACTATTGGGTATTTTGTTTTTGATCAATTCATAACATCATTATTACTTAGAATAAAATTCATGTAACCAATAATAATATGTAATATTAACCTATAAAATTATTTTAATTCATAAAAAGTCTCAAATTACATTTATTTGGAAATTTATAATGTCAATTATTTTAATATTTCACTAATTAGGTAATTACTGCATCACTATTGTGTCATAAATAAATTAAATTATTTATTGTCTAAAAATTATAAATAAAATACCATTATGTGGTAAATATTTTTATCTTTCTAATGAATATTTATAATTTAATTTATCTTATGTATAAACTCATATTAAAAATGTTTTATTTATTAAACTTTTATTTTAACTCTTTTAACTCTTCTATGAATTAAATAATAATAAATGTTCTAATCTAATCCAAGTGAACCTAAGAGGTTCATATTTTATTCCTAAGGTTGTTTTTGGTCGAATTATACTTAGAAAATAGAATTAGGACATGTGTTAGGGTAATAATAATATCATTTTTACCCTTAATTACCCTATTTACTTTTTACCGTGGTAAATAAAAGTAAAAAGTTAATATTCACCAAAAATTATTTTTATCTTATTGAACCACATTTTACTTCTTTATATTAACCGTGTCTTTTATATTTTATAAATTTCACTCACAGAAGCGGTAAAATTACGTTTTATGTGAATTTGAAAATTCTCCAAGAAGGTTGGTAAAAGACGGTGAAAAGTTCAATAAAATTTTTATATATCTAAAATTATTATAAACTTACTCCAATTAATTACATTGAAATTATATAGGTATTATGTATATATTTTGACATAAAATAAATTTAAATAAAATAAATAATTATTTAAATAAAAATTTGGTTTTAAACAAGAACTCGGTATTTTTCACTATTCATCAAAAATTAAAAGTTTTCATAAAAATACCAAAAATTTACCCTAAGCTAATTTTGATATTTTGAATTCAATAATGAAGTCTATTTTACCAAACTCAAAACATATAAGTTTCATTTATTAATTTAAAATTAATTCCCGCTGTCAAAACCGAAAGGCGTATTTTTAATAAATAATAACTACCAAAAGTTTGACACTTGTTTATGTACAATTTCAAAGTGAAATTACTTAAAATGACCATCATTGGATTAAATGGTAAAAATATAATCTATTTATACTTCGAAAACATTAAAATTCATAATTTAAAAATATAAATTATTTTGATTTAAAAAGTTGTTTTCAGTTAAAATATAGTATTTTTCACTATTCACCCAAATATGAAAGTTATCTGAAAAACACCAAAACTTTATCGAAACTAAATTCTTATGTGCCGATTCTAAATAAGAAGTTTATTTTTTCAAATTGAATATATAAAAGTTTAAAATATTGGATTTTAAAAGGCTTCACCATTAAAAGGCGGTAAAATTGCATTTTTTGAAAAATACTTCCTTTATCTGAAAAAAATGTATTTGTTCTTACATTATGTCTAAGAAACTCATAATATGGATTATAAAATTATAAGGATTATATAATGTTCAATATTCATTTAATACTATTCACAACTGCTTTTGAATGGCTTGTTTGGTAAGTCATGGTGCGCTAGAACTCGGTGTTGCGTGTAGTGCAAGTTATTGAATTACTTTGAAGAAATAAAGTACTATGAAATCTTGGGGTGTTACACCGTTAGTATATATCTCGATGACCTATTCCAAAGGTGAAGTAACTCAGCTTGATTTGTTTCACCGCTGTTATATTCGTGTAAGGCTATATACCAAATAAATGGTTTCACACCCCTTGAATTAGGTGTTTATGTTATAATTAGGTTGTGGTTGATTATTTTTGTGTGTGATGGTCCCCACCACACCAATTGTGAGTGCCGGTTGTTGTTGCTAGGTGTTCTGACCAATTCCAAGTATGCGCCCGCATAAATGTGGAAGTGTGTATGCATGAGCGAGTTTCAGTTTGAGTTTGGAATATTTGGCTCAACCAAATTCATTGAGGCAGAGTTCTAAACTTTTCCTAATTAATAAAATGAAGTTTTGTTGTTTTATTTATTTTGACAATGTTGACTGAAATGTTGGATTAAATTGTTTATTTGGGGAATTATATAATTAATTATGAATTAATTATTTTCTTTGAAATGATAATTAAACGAGGGATTAATTATGAGTGATTGATTTGGTTAAGTTGGGATAATTAATTATGAATTAATAATGTGATTTGAGATGATAATCAATCAAGGGATAAATTATGAATAGTTAATTTGTTTATGTTAAAAAAATTAATTATGAATTAATTATGTTCTTTGAAATGTAACTAATCAGGGGATTAATTATGAGTAATTAATTTGTTAAGTTGTGTGCCTTGAAATGTTAATTAATTGGGGGGATTAATTATGATTTTTTAAACTGGATATGTTGAGAAAATTAATTGTGAATTAATTATGTGTTATGAGATTATAATATAGATAATTAATCTAGGGGTTAATTATGAGATATTTATTTTAGCTAAGTTAAGATAAATAATTTATGAATTAATTTTGTTATATTGAAATGGATGTCTTGAGATAATTAATTTGGGAATTAATTATGTGATACTGAAATGGTTTTTTTAGAGATAATTAACTTGTGAAATAATTATGTGATATTGGGATGGTTTCTTTTAGATAATTATTTTGTGAATTAATTTTTTAATTTTGAGATGGTTTTCATGAGATAGTTAATTTTATAATTAATTATATTATTTTGAGAGGGTTTTATTTTTATTAGTAAATTGTTAAATTAACTAGAGAAATTGATGAGATTAGTAAATGGTTGAATTAATTAATGTTATAGTTATGATTAGTTAATTGGTGAGTTAACAAATGGAGTTTTTGTGTTTTACTAATTGTTGAGATAGTAGTGAATGCGATGTTGTTATTTAGGTATTGAATTAATTAATGGACTCGATTGATTAATTTATGAATTAATTAATTGATGGGTTCTTGGGGTGCTAGATATGAATTTCTACAACCATGATAAATATATATGTATGATTGATAAACGGGTTGTGAGACAGGGGTTGATGCTCCAAATACTCATGGGGTTCTAAACACGGCATTCCACACCCATTATACATGAAAATATTCTTTTATGGGACATGGACTGATTCTCCAAATATGCATGGGATGTGAAACAAGGACTGATGCTCCAAATACTCATGAGGGTGTTATACATGATGTTATGTACCCATTAATTAAAATTAGACTGTGGGTCTAATTGGTCATACATGAATTGAATTAAATGGTTAATGAAAGCTGATGTGATGTAATGTTTTGTGAATTGAATATGAGAAAGGGTTCAAACTCTAACACAACCAAGATAATTATTGAGATACGGGTGTCCAAGGGAACCTGAGGATTTATTTGGTTAAATAAATTATATTAAATAATGTGTTAAACAGTTTATTTATGCATTCTATGTATATAGTTCATGTTCATACTCTTATTTCTGGATACGATTTAAAGCAGGTATATCGGTCTGGTGTCCCTTAGAAACCTAGATGGATTTTAGTTTATTTATTCAATTATTTTATTACTTTTTTAAACCTATACACTGTTTAATTATATCAAATTTACTAGATTGGGCTAGACACCAGTGGTTTCGGCCTGCTGAGATTTATATCTCACACCCTACTCAGGCCGCCATTGCACTGGTGTATCTGAGTAGACTCTAATTATTTGTAGGACCTTGTATCTTGATTGTTGTTATTTTCTTGTACTTGGGAGTTAGGAGTAAAGGATCGAGTGGGAGTTCGAAATGCTCATGGATATCTCCCTTGGGGATTTGAGTAATTTCCTTGTTTATGTATTGATATGTAAAGCATGTTGTTTTGTTTACTACTTTCAAATATGTATCACCTTAAAATGCATGCATTGTATAGACTGCCATTATCCACTTTCTTTATTCAGTTGATTATTTCTTTTTATTTTCTTCTGCTATTGTTTGATTTTATTATCAATTTATGTTATGTACTCTAAATATGATGGTATATTATTCCCTTTGATTATCCATAGACCCTCTCTACTAATCGGTAGCCTCATGCATATGAGGAGATGTGATTGAGGTCATGTGGTGACTGGTTCAGCAACTGGTTTGAGGGTAATTCGATCCTTGACATTACAAAGTGGTATCAGAGCGTTCAAGGTTTCATTCTTTTTTCCTTTTTCTATCTATTTTGGGTTAGTAGACAAGAGACTTAAAAAGTGTTAGCGCTCAGTTAATAGCTATTCTTGGGACTGATCACCCCATTTAAAGGAAATAAACAAATGTCTAGGGATATGAATTGATGTTTATACTACTTGAGATTATAGTTGATGTGATTTTACCTTGAGTGACTTGTGTATTTTTTTCTGCTTATTAACTTTGATAATTTTTACAATTTTCATTAGCCTAATATGAGAAGGAAATTGCATTGCATGCATCATTTTAGGAACTTAGAGATTCACATTCCATGTAGTTGCATCAGTAGGATTCCTACAAATTTTGATTGTGTTCCTTGAGTGGAATGCCATGTTTTGATATACTTTTGCATTCCTGCTTGTATAACATGTTTAGATGATTATATGTCATGATTCTGTGTTATAACATGTTGTTTTGTTACTGCTTATGATAACGTGTTAGAGATTTTTTGATGTGTAAATGGGTTTATGAGTGGAAATTGATTGATTGTGTTTACAATGAGATTCAATTTCAGTTATAAGGTGTATGGGCACCTTATAACTGAGAAAAGGGTAACCTGTGTATTGGAATAATTGAAAAAGGGCTGCTAAATTTAGAAATGTTAAATGGAAATTGAATATGATAAATCAGATCCAAATGCCAACAATTAGGTGTATAGGTGCCTTATCAATTGGTAGATGGACACCCATGTGAATGAGTCTTGTATAACCATAATGTGTTTGAAATGGTTATAAATGTAAAACTATTGAGTTTTGTGAATGAACTATTGTGGGTCGCTTTTTGAAGAACCAATATTAGAATAAATGGGACTCTCAGTGCTTTCCTCTATGTTCAAAATGAATTTAGATGAAAATTTTCCTATTTATAATGAAATGACATTGAATGTAAAATGTTTAAAGGGGGAGTTTTCTTTATTTATGTTGTGATCTTATTGATGTTGGTACCATTT
Source organism: Viscum album (assembly GCA_963277665.1). Classification (NCBI taxonomy): domain Eukaryota; kingdom Viridiplantae; phylum Streptophyta; class Magnoliopsida; order Santalales; family Viscaceae; genus Viscum; species Viscum album. The sequence goes on from OY728136.1 coordinate 458,989,443, forward strand.
AAGTTTCATTGTCCCTAGTTGTACTTTTGGGTTTTAAATAAAAACACCCTTATTTTGAGGGGTGATCATTGTATCTTGACTCTTGGTTTGGGAATAAGTATTGAATAATTCTTGGGTCAGCAGGTTAGACACACCTTGGACATGGTCAACTGTTAATGATGTTCTTGGGTTAACTCTAGAGTAGATATATTAGGGAATTAATGTAAGATCATCCCAATGCTTGGGGGAAATTTTTGGGACTCATTTGTTTTGACAGGCCAATCTGTTTAAAATTTCGGCGTTCATACGAAATGATGATGTGGGGATCATGGTTTGTGAAACATCACACATGTGTTTAAGATGTTTTTGAAATAGTTTTCTTGGGAAAATCTATTCTTTTCTTTCCATTACATGGATACTCCTAAGGCAGGTAGTGTCACATCGGTTCTAGTAAACATTTCGCTTCATGCTTGGTAGAACGACTTGATAAGGTTGTATGTGTGCACAAATTTTTGGAAACTCTATTTTTTGAAGATTTTCAGTGGTATTATTTGAATGAACACAAATTCCTTGGGTGAAATAGGTATCAAGTTTTGGTTGATGATACATCGGTAGGTGAAGCTGAGCTTTTCATAAATATTTAACCAGTGATAGTTCATTTGACCTTCTGGGTGACCTGGGTTTACACTTAGTGTGCTCTTCCGATTGAGATGAGAATGTCCCCTACCTTAACCTCATACTAGAGGCATTGAGATAAAATTGGTCTTACGATGTGCTAAAGTTTTAAAAGTTGTTGGGCCTGATAAGTGGTTATTATCTAGGTTGTTCACGAGATGCATGGTTCTTGGGGTTACGCATTTATTCGTGTTGGGGAATGATATTTTTAATGCAGCCTTGTGATGGCTTGACTTGGAGAGGTCACCAGAAGTCGATTAAAGACCTTTTATTACTTATGGTTGGTGTTGAAATCATTTTAAATGCATGTTGCTGGTTTAAAAGTCAGTGTTGTATTAGCTCTTGATGGCTTCTCAAGGATGAGAATTTTTTAAGGTGGTGATATTGTAAAGTCTGATGTTTTTTAATCGGATTAAATATCATTTTTGTTTTGAAAATTTTCATTTAATGCTCTGGTCAATTTTAAAACCATTCTTCGAGATTGAGTTTTATGAGTTGGGTTTGTTTTAAGTGTTGATATCGGGATTGAGTAAAGGATTTAGGAGTTTTCAAGGTGGCTTGATGGGTTTCAGGAGCACCATACCTAGAAAATAAATCTTAAAAAGGTAATTCAGAGGCATTCGCATAGGCTGAACATGTTTAGTCAAACCATGTGGGTCATCCATGCAGGATACTCCAGGTATCCGGTATCAGGAACATGGTCTATGCCCGGTATATCAGACCATGCGAGTTAAACCATGCAGCATACCCAGTTTAGAGTTCCAGGTTAATTTAATTTAATTTAATTCATGGTTTAAAAGAATTTAATTAAATGACATGTTGTGGAATTTCCTTTAATTAAATTAAATTTGAGATTATTTAATTAAATGACATTGAGATGGGGAAGTTATTTAATTAAATTGAGATGAAAAGAATTAATTTTATTTTAAAAGATGATGTGCTGGAGTCTTTATTTAATTAAATTGAGATAAGAAGAATTTAATTAAATGACTTGTAAATGAAAAGTTTGGGGTTATCAAATAAGGGTAATATTAAATGGTAAAATTTAAATGATGATGTAAATGAGGAGTTGGGGTTTAATTTTATTAAATTCAAGTTAAAGGGGAATTTAATGAATTAATGGTAAACCGATGTTTTATTTAATTAAATTTAAGTAAAAGAAGAATTTAATTAGTCGTTGTGAAATGGGGGTTATTATTTAATTAAAATGAGTTTAAAGAATTTAATTAAATAATGTTGATGAGTTGGAGTTTATAATTTTATTAAATTGTGTTCAGATAATTTAATTAAATAACATGAAATGGAGGAATTATTTAATTAAATTCAGTTGGAAATAATTTAATTAAATGACTATTAATGAGGTGTTAGGGTTTTTTATTAAATAATGTTGGGATAATTTAATTAAATAATAATGAGTTGAAAATTTTATTTATTTAAATTTTGTTGGAATGAAATTTAATTAAATGATGTGTTAAATGTGGAGTTGGGGCTTTATCTAATTAAATTCAAGGTTAAGATAAATTTAATTATTTGATGAAAAATGAGGGTTTTATTTAATTAATTTTTTTTGAGATAATTTAATTAAATAATTATTATTTGGAGAATTTATTTAATAAAATTTTTTAGAGAATAATTTAACTAAATGATGTGTAATTAGGGAGTTGGGGTTTATCAAAGATGTGTGATATTAATGGGTAATAACAATAAGATGATGGTTATTATTATTATTATTATTATACTAATTATTATAATAAAACAAGGAATTTAATTTATTTATAGAGATAACAAGAGGGAGAGGTGCACAACATATGTGAGGCGTGACCCCTCCCCCTCTCAACTCTCTCATGGGTGGCACACCAGCCATTTGTCCTAGCTCCCTCTCTACAGATCAGTTTCTCCTGGTCTTTTTAGGGAAGTTATCCATCTCGTCGAGGTAAGTCCTTCTCCACATGTTTAATTCTTCACATCATCCATCTTATCTCACCTTCACCCTACCTCCATTAGGCCGAAACCTTAAGGTCTAGGATTGATTCAGTTTCTTTATTTTTTCTGATTCTATGTGGTGCAGATGATATCTTAGGACCCGTTTGGTCTATATCCTGATGTCCTCCACCGAAGGCAAAGCAACTCGGATTGATTTGGTTCGCCGGTGACATATTCGGGTAAGTCTATATACCAAATAAATGGTTTCACACCACTTGAATTTATTTCTTTTTGTGTATTTGGGTTGTGGTTGATTATTTTGGTGTGCATTGGTCCCCACCGCACTAATTGTGAGTGCTGGTTCTTGTTGTTAGGTGTTGTGATAAATTTCAAGTATGCACACACATTATTGTGGAAGTACGTACGTGCGAGCGGGTCACAGTTTGAGTTAGGAAGCCTTGACTCAGCCAAATTTGTTGGGGTAGGGTTCTAAACTTTTCCTAATTAATATAATGAAGTTTTATTGATTTATTTCATTTGATAAAGTTGACCAAAATGTTGGATTAAATTGTTTATTTGGGGAATGAGATAATTAATTATGAATTAATTATGAGATTTGAAATGATAATTAATCATGGGATTAATTATGAGTAATAAATTTGGTTACATTCAGATAATTAATTAAGAATTAATTATGTGCTTTGAGATGATAATTAAGAAAGAGATTAATTGTGAGTGATTAATTTGGTTAAGTTGAGATAATTAATTATGAATTAATTATGTGTTTTGACATGATAATTAATCAAGGTATTAATTATGAGTAATTAATTTGGTTAATTTGTGTGCCTCAAAATGATAATTAATCTGGTGATTAATTAAGAGATATTAAATTGGTTAAGTTGAGATAATTAATTATGAATTAATTATGTGTTATGAGATTAGAATATAGATAATTAATCGGGGGTTAATTATGAGATATTTATTTGGGCTAAGTTAAGATAAATAATTTATGAATTAATTATGTTATATTGAAATGAATGCCTTGAGATAATTAATTTGTGAATTAATTATGTGATATTGAAATGGTTTCTTTAAAGATAATTAATTGGTGAATTAATTATGTAATATTGGGATGGTTTCCTTGATATAATTATTTTGGGAATTAATTATGTAATTTTGAGATGGTTTTCATGTGATAGTTTATTTTAGAATTAATTATAAGATTTTGAGATGGTTTCCTTTTTATTAGTTAATTGTTAAATTAACCATAGAAATTGATGAGATTAATTAACAGTTGAATTAATTAATGTTATAGTAATGATTACTTTATTGTCTAGTTAATGAATGGAATTTCTCTATTCAAGTAATTGTTGAGATAGTAGTGAATGTGATGTTGTTGATTAGTTATTGAATTAATTAATGGAATCAATTAATTGATTTAGGAATTAATTAATGGATGAGATCTTGGGGTGATAGACATGAATTTCTATACCCATCATAAATATATATGTATGATTGATAAATGGGTTGTGAGATAGAAAATGATGCTCCAAATACTCACGAGGTTTTGGACATGGCATTCCAAACCCAACATACACGAAAATATTCTTTTATGTGATAGGGACTGATGCTTCAAATACCCATGGGTTGTGAGACCATGAATGATGCTACAAATATTCATGAGGGTTCTAGACATGATGTTATACACCAATTAATGGAAATTAGACTGTGGGTCCAATTGGTCATAGATGAATTGAATTAAATGGTTAATGAATGTCGATGTAATGTAATGTTTTGTGAATTGAATATTAGAAATGGTTCAGCCTCCAGAACAGCCAGGACAGGTGTTGAGATATGGGTGTCCAGGGGAACCCGAAGATTTATGCAGTTAAATAAAGTATATTAAATAATATGTTAAACAGTTTATTTATGCATTCTATATATATAGTTCATGTTCAGACTCTTATTTCTGGCTATGAGCCGAAGCAGGTATCTCTATCAGGTGTCCTTTACGAACCTGGATGGGTTGTAGTTTATTTATTCAATTATGTAATTACTTTGTTAAACCTATACACTGTTTAATTGTATTGAGTTTCCTAGATTGATCTAGACACCAGTGGTCCGAGCCTACTAAGATTTATATATCACACCCTAATCGGGCCACCATTGGACTGGGGTACCCGAGTAGACTATACTTATTTGAAAGACCTTGGATCTTGCTTGTTTTTGTTTTATTATACTTAGGAGTTCGGAGAAAAGGACAGAGCGGGAGCTTAGGATGCTCGTGGAGATCACCCTTGGAGATTTGCGTCTTTTCTTTATTTCCCTGCTGAGATGTCAAGCATGTTGTTTTGGTTATTAGTTTCAAATATGTATCACCATGAAATGCATGCATTGTATATATTGGCGTTGGCCACTTTCATTATTCAGTTGATTATTGATTTATATCTGCTTCTACTTTTGTCTAAGATTATTATCTATTTTTGTTATGCACTTTGAATATGAGGTTACAGTCTCCCCTCTTACTATCCATAGACCCTCTCTACTCGTCAGTAGCCTCGAGCGTATGAGGAGACGCGCCTGAGGTCATGTGAAGACCAGTCTGGCTACCAGTTCGAGGGTAATCTGGGCCTAGATGTTACAGTATTAGATATATAATATCTCCAAAAGGTTCACTATAAATGATGGTATGATACAAAATGAATGTTTCTTATAAGTATTTTTCTTCTTTTGTTGTTTTCTTAATAGATTGTGGCCTTTTCTCTACGTAACTACATTATACTCTACTATAATTTATGTTTTTAGTAAAAAAATTATAAAAAATACATGACTAAAATCTTATGCATGGGATATACCTAAATTAAGAATGTTGATGTTGAAGAAATGTGTTCATTGGTAGTATAACTTGAGGCTGTTATATTATAATTGGTTGTATAAATTCAAAGGAGATTAAATTTATTTAAATTAAATCTAAAGATGTATTTATTGATTTTTTTTATAAATTTTTAGTATATATTGAATAATCCTATGTATTTTAGGTTGATGACGACTTAAATAAGGTTATTCCCTTTAATAAGGAACTTTATGTTCTAAAACAACCCCTTGAACATTCCATGTATGACATGACTCATACATTAAGAAGTTATAATTAAAAAGAGTTAACATTGAACATATTTTTTATTTTAATATCACATAATTAATTTAATGAATCTTATATATATAGATGATATCATATTTTTTTATAAGTGAATATGAGTAATGTGATTGGTTTTATGAAGTGATGATATCCAGTTTGAAATTCTAGTTATCAATGTACTTAATTTCTTATGTTTTAATTTATTTGAATATGTGAATATACAATTTTTTTAATTTAAATATTCGAATTAGTTGTTAGAGTAATTTTTAATTCAATAAATAAAACCAATTTTAAAAACAATAATTTTTGAAAATATTTTGGGAATGATTAATGATTCAAAATTAATAAATGAAACACTTTACGAGTGAATTATTGGTAGTTTTATTTATCTAGAAAAATCACCCATATATTATTTATGAATTTTTTGGCTATATATTTAAACAAAGAAATAAGATCTAATCAATGTGATGGGAGTGATGAGGTATGAAAAAGTCACTCGTGAGTGTGGTTTACTCTATTAAAAAGAAAAAAGAAAGACCTAAAAATTATAGTGATACAAAATATACTGGAGACATTATGAATAATACATTCATAAGCTCTAGTTCATTATAAATTGGATAAAATCATTTTGGATGGATACCGATGAAATAAGAAATTGTTATAACCAAGAGGTTGTATGTTTGATTTGTTAATAATCATTAATGGTCGACAATAAATGAAGATTGAGACTGTTTTATATAGAGTTGGAGTTTGTATGCTTCCAAGAGATTATGAGATAGATTAAAGTTGAAGGATATATATTTTGAGTTGGATGATGAATTATAGACAAGTTTTAATTTTTTTATTCCAAGATAAATAGTAAAGTCCCTAGATACATAAATATAACCATGGTTGATGTATATTAGAAATGTGTAAAAGTATATAATATGTAATAATCACTTGCTAATATGTAATGTTTTTTAGATTTAAAGATATATAAAATTGTTTAAATGTTGAATAGCTTCCCTATATGCATAATATTAAAATCTTGTAAGTGATTGAGGAAAGAATAAAATTCATAGAAATTTTATGATACATAAAGACAAGTAGACCCATATGTATAAGTAACATTCTGTAGGTACTAGGAAACAATATAAGAATCAAAAAAGGTATGAACATTCACTATGTATATGTAAGATTCATTTAGAATCATACACAAGAGTCAAATCCAGTAACACATTGATGTATTTTTAAGGAGAAGAGTCGACCACATAATGAGATTGATTGCCACACTATGAGGAAGCTTAACCAGGTTTCAATGGATCTAGTTATTTGAGGAGGCTAATTCCATGTATGAAATGTTAAATCGCAATAGGTTTGGAGTTTTACAATACTTAAAGGAGTCTATATCATGGGAGGAAGGACCCACCATGAAGAGAATTCATCTTGAAGATTGTGATTTACATGGAGAAGTTGAAACAGGGTGATAATAAAGGCCATGCCATGGAAGAATCCATGGTAGTTGAAAAATAGGGAGAAGATTCATGCTGCACTATGGAACATGGAATTTTATATTAGAATAATCTTTATTTAAAATGAGAATCCTAACATTAGATTTTCCAGTAGTAGACATGCCATGGAGGATACACACCATGGATTGAAGACTACGAATAAACTAGATATATTATGATAATTAGTTTCCATGCTATTTTTCAAAATAGAGAAAGGTATCACTACAAAGATACATGTTACACCATAATTCTACTGCTAGTTAATGATTTGAAGTAGAAACCATACATACACACTGTGATGAATATTTCCACACCTATATTACTATAACTTGGAAAATTTAATAGACTAGAAGACTTTTTTTTCTAAAAACCTATTTGATAGTTATGGAATTTATTTCAACTACATATTTGAATATCAATGTTTTAGGATTAATATGAAGATAATCCAAAGGTTTTTTGAAGAATATGAATATAGAGGTTGGAAAGTAATTACTAGTTTGAATTTGAAAATAAAAAACCCAAGATATATTAGGGATCAACTATATAGAATGAAAATAATGATAGAAAAAGATGAAGATAAAGGGTAGAAGAAATAATAGGAACTATGTATTACTAGAGAATAGAACAAGGTACACAATAATATCAGATTTTTTGAATATATAAACTAAATAAGATTATATTTCTATTGATTGAGGATATATTGAAGATCTGATTTGTTTAATATTATTGATTCACTAGGATTTTTAGAGTGATGATGGAATAATAATTTGAAGACAATTCCTTTACTGGAAATATTCAACTTGGAGAATATTAGTTACCGCTATGTAATCTTCTATTGATGATTAATGGCTCAACTCTTCTCATAAGGCATTGTATATATATGGAAGAGGTATTGGAAATATAATTTAGGTATATATTGAGTAATCTCATTTTGAGTTATGATATAGATTATAAATATTGATCAAGGAGTGAACTTAATTTCAATAAACTTAGAATAGACCTAAAAGTCTATAAACTAACATCTTATGAATTAGTGTGTAAATGGATAAAAGAAAGTGACTCTTGAGAGGTTTTGAGATATTCCCTAAACATTATATAAGAAATTTACTTTTGTGAGGAGTGACTTTACTTAAACATGTACAAGTGGTGATCCTTGGTGTGGAGTTACTTCACCTAAACATTGTATCCACTAAAATAGAATGTTATTGTGGATTTGGTACACTAGAGTAAGGTGGAGTGTATGCTCCTTGGATATATCCTAGTGTAGGTGAACCAGGTAAAATCTATGAGTTATTATAGGATTTTACTTCTATAAATATGCATGATATCTATTGTAGATCCATTTTATAAAGAAAATATAATATAATCAAATATTGATTAAGAGTTACTTCTAATAAGGGAATAAGATCTGAAGGGAAATAACATAGGTTAACATGTATAATTTTACCGACTCTTTGATCACCCCCTCAGGGTGTCTATGGTTATAACAAGTAGTATAATATCTATTTTTTTATTTATCCAAAAATATTTTTATTGTTAATATTTTAAGGTTATATATGATATGGCCACAATATTAAAATATCCATTATTTGATGGAAATATTTTTTTAGTTGGAAGAAGTTTATGCCATATTTATAAGTACATAATGGAAACCATTGTAACGTTTTGTTAAGTAGATTTTTTAGAGTTAGTATGGAATAATATATATGATAGATTAATGAAATTTGGAAATCGTTGCTTGTGTTAAGAGGAACTTAAAAGATTCCATGAATGAAGGTGTATTCAAGAAGATATCCCACTAAAAGTTTTCTAAAGTTACATGGATGAAGTTTGAGAAGTTTTATAGTATAGAATTAGTGTTAAGGGAATAAAACTATGTTACTTATATTAGTTCTTAAGATAAATTAATTGAATATATAGATACGAATTCTATTTGAGAAAGATGTTATAGGTCTAGAAGCAAAAAATAATAGTAATAAGAAGAATGCTATAAATAAATTGGGTACTCCCAATAAGGTGAACAAAATAGATTCTTTAAGTATATCAGAATAAAACTTTAAAGAAGATATTTCATATGAATCCAAATATAAAGATTATATATCACATGAATGGATGGAGTATGATGATAGAAAAGAGACAACCACATCATGTAGAAAATCTATAGATTATTTGGGCATCAAACAAGAGAAGTTTCAATACCTGAGAAGTGAACTATAATTTATGAAGGTTGAAGGTGAAAATAAAGATTCTTACATAACTAATTTATAGGAATAAAACATAAAATTTACAAAGGAAGAGATGACTTCAATGGAGTTCATTCCAAGAATGAAAAATTAAATAAAGGAACATAGTGATATACTTGAAAAAATTGTTCACGATTTTAAGTTAAAATTGGGAAAGAAGAGTCTCTATATAGAATCAATTTATACTATAATAGAGTAGAGTAAAGAGTTAATGACGACTATAAATAATAATAATTTTTTTGATTTAATAATTTAGTAGGCCCACTGAAGGATAAATAATTTAGGATTAAGAATATTGAGGGAGAGATTCATGCAGTGATAAATAATCCAAACACTAATGATTCTCACATGGATATTTCAATAGGGATTAGGAAGAAAACAAATCTATAATCAAGGAAAATATAGAACAATCCTACAAAACTAGTAATAATTATGCTTAAATAAAGTTAACATTAAATACTAATTTTGTGGAAAATTGGGACACACTATGAGTATTTGTATGATGCTATAAAATTCAGTAGAGTAGGACGATCTTTTGAAACCAAATATCAACCAATAAAACATTATACGATGTAATATTTAATTGGTAGATGTTATATTTGTTATAATATTGGTTATATGGAAAGACACTACAACAACAGGAGTAATGGAGGTTCCACGATGAGATTACCCAATCCAACTATTAAAACAAGGCATGAATAGAAGAATAAAAAATATGTTGCACTAAGAAATAGATTCATGGAATTTAATGATTGTGACATGGTATGGTAAATGATGATGTATCAGGTATAATTTATGAAATATTCATATCATCCATCATGGAAAGAAAATAAGAGAGCGCATTAAGTACCAAATTTTTTTCACTGACATCAACCTTCCTAGAAAGAGAAAAATAAATCATGGATAGTAAACAAGAAAGAATTAGTTTCTCTAATTAAAATTATAAAAGGGAAAAATAGTTATTCATAAGTGGTTTTATCCATACCTTGAAAAATAATGAGTATAAGTCCTGTGGAGTTATCCTTGAATAGAGAAAGAAGTAAGGAAATGAATGAAAAAATGGTATATTGATGGAGGAAAAATACAATAGTGAGATGATTCCCAAAAAATAGATGAATAAAAATCTATGTAAAATATAAGGACTTATATCCAAATTTTAATAAGTTTTCATTAGTGGTGTTATCTGGAGAAACACTTGGAAATTGATCAAAAGTTAAGGGTAGGTTCGGAATTTCCAACCATATTCCTCTACTTGAAGATGTTGGTGGTACCACTCTCTATATTCCCTTAATTTTTACATCTTATGATAGGATTGATGCACGATTAAAAGGGAGATACAATCCATGATGTGTGTGAATTAAAAGGATATGGAAGAATAGTACGAGGTGAAATCTTGAAGTTAACTAATTTTATTGAGAGTGTATAAAATACAAAAAGCGATGTTGGATAGAGTCATTTCAGATTTTAAAGAAAACCCTGAGGCAATTATTAGGTTGAGAGAAATTGAAAAAGAAACCTTGATAAATCTATAGATACATGTAGTAATGAAGAGAATCATGCAGGGTCAATATAGAAATGACTAATAAGTGATATCAAGTAGCCAATATAGAGAATCAAAGTATAATATGATAATACATGATGAAATGATAAAGTATATATTATATGGATCTTAATTTGGAGTGAAACTAGCATCAAAGCCATATATGAATTTTCCAAATGGTATAAAGATAATTCTAGGACTCAAAATGTGGTATCATGCCTTTAATAAGTAATGGAAGTCCCTAAGAAAGTAGATGTAAAATTTTATGAATTATTAGTTACATCAATGATGATTTTTTTTATGAATGTATAATATTATATAATTGGGTTTCTTTCTAGAATACATAATGACATTGATAAATAATGAACTAAGGCCATAAAATTGTAAAGAGTTTATAATAAATATTCAAATGCTGATTATCCTTATTTATTATGGAGAAATACTATAATGAAATATAGATCATGGATATAAAGTAGTATTAAAATTTTATAAAAAACAAGCGATATAAATTGGTTTAATATATTGTAACAACCCAAGATTTCACGGTACACTTCTTTTAAAATAATTCAATGGATTGTGCTGTACACAACCCCGAGTTCAAGCACACCTGAATTATCAAAATAGCTATTTAAAAAAAAGTTATGAATAATATTAACTACATTTTGAAATATTTGAAATTTTATTTTTAAAAACAGACTTCATTTTTTAATTCAGAACATCAAAATTAGCTAAGGGTGAAATTGTTGTAATTTTCTGAAAAGTTTCAATTTTTAATGAATAGTGAAAAATACTACAATTTAATTCAAAACTAGCTTTTCATCTAATTTATTTATATAATTAGATTATATTTTCAATTGGTTTTAAAGTGTGATTGGATTATTATTTTACCATTTAATCCAATTTTTTTCATTGAATGTAATTTCACATTTAATTTATACATAAACATATGTCAATCTTTTGATAGTTTTTACTTTTTAAAAACCTGCTTTCTCATTTTGACAACGAGAATTAATTTTAAATAATTTTTTTTCCAATTATACATTTTTAATTTGGAAAAATGGATTCCATATTTAGAATCAGAATTTCCAAATTATGTGAATAGTTCTCTTCTATTTTTGGACATTATGAATAGTAACTTTAGTAATTATTTTTATTTACCATAGTTAAAGGGTAAATAAGGTAAATAAGGGTAAAACTAATATAAAAATACTCTAACATGTGTCCTAATCTTATTTGATGATTCATATGTGACCAAAACAATCCTTAGGCTGAATGTTTGGCTTTTGGGTGTCACTTGGGTGTGATAATGACATGTTATAATAATTAATTTAAAGTAAAGAGAAATATATCATAAACATGTATCTTTTTACTAAAAAAATTTTAATATGGGGTTATATAACTGATATATTTGAATATAAACAGTTATTAGAAATATAAAAATATTTCCCACATCATGGTATTTTATTTAAAATTTTTAGACATTAAATAAATAATGGTATTTATGACACAATAATGATGTAGTGATTACCTTATTAATGAAAGATTCAAATAAATGATATTATAAATATTAAATTATATATAATTGGAAAAAATTTATGCCATACAAGAATTTTATGTATGATTATAACATTTTATATTTGAGTTAATGTTTTTTTAGAAGGAATAAAGTTGTTATGACTTTAACAAAAATCCATTACTGAATAGTGTCATAATTGACATAAATGAGTTTTTAAAAGAAACACTATTTTATTAAATGATATAATAGTCATAAAAAATAAGATTTAGGAAAATGACTTATATAATATTTAAAATTTCATTAATTATCCACTTGATCTTATCTTGTCATTTTATAGTAACTATATTAACCATGTAGTGTAAAAATACAAGAAGACATGGTAAAAGTAAAACTATTTAACTAAGGGTTAAATCTAAAATATAAGGTTAATTTTATAACCTAAACATGTCTAAAACCTATTGGTTGAGAGGCTTTAGATCCATCCTCATCTTATCCTAGAAATAAATTACTTTTTAGCCATTATAAACTGAAAATAAATTTTTAATAAATTAATATTTTAAGATATTCCAAAATTTCCCCTCACCTCTCTTATAAAATGAAACTTCTCCTTTTCTTTAATTAACACATCCAAATCCATTTTTCTCAGCCAAACCCTACCCGTTTTTTCTCCCAACTTCCTTAAATTCATTCTAGAGGTAAAAATTTGGGAATAAATCCAACTTAAGGAGTCCTTTTGTGAAAATCAAAAGGAGATACCCGAAAAAGAGGTAATAGTTTTATCAAACTCTTTCAAAGTTTCTTCTTCTTCTAATTATTTTTCCTAAGTTGTTACCATACTAAAATAATAAATATATAATCTACCATATTATGATATGTTTTTATTATTATGGTACAACCATATTCATCCTTTTACCCATCCTATGAAAAACAATATCACCATGCGTGCGTACATACTGCTTATTATCTCTACGTCGTGGTGTAAACTGTTTTCCATCTATACTATATTTCAACAGGTATAATGATGAATATAAATTACTTAAATAATGAATATAACATGATATTATTTTTTTAAAATTTATATTACATCCAATAGTATACCATTTAACCAATACAGAAATGATATCGTCACTCGTGCGTACGTAGGGCTTACCGTCTCCATGACGCGATAAGATTCATCTTCCACATTCACCATCCAAAAATGATTACTAAAAAATATATATTATGAATAATTATGAAATATTTGAAATAATAATTCTACTTAAATAATATATATATATATGTGCATACATTTAATTCACTTTCTTTCATTCAATATGATAAGAAAACAGAAACATCGTTCATGCGTAGGTACGACCTATCATCTCCATGAACAGTTTATTACATTCCATATATCTATCTATTATATATATTTATATTATGAATATATATGGTATACAAATCATATTATAAATTTTTGAAGAAATTACATCATGATCTAAGTAATATGATCACGAATAAAAAGTCAAAATGTGAACGATAAATAAAGCGATTATTACTTGAAATGTTGTATTAACATGGAATTGTTAATAAATAGGTAATATAAAGTCATAAAAGAATCATATATGATATCATAAATTCTATTATGATTATAATTTAATTTAATAATTTGTTTAAAACCATTAAACAGGAGTTTCAAACACATATAGAGAGTATCAGACTTAAGGTAAGGGATTTTATCTCAATTTCATTTCATTGAGGCATATTGTAATGTTATGCACCTTGTTCCTTTTATATGGTGTATATTCTAAATTTTTACTTGTTATAATTAATCTCATTATTTTCATGATATTGTATTATTTCTTTCCTGGGAATTATTGATTGATCCATATTACTCATTCAATATGGTTATTTAATAAGGCATATTATTTATTTTGGTTATTCAATATAAGAAATAATTTGGACCAGAAATGAAGGGTGGAGCCTGGACTTTATATATATCCTCAATGAATCAACATGTTCTCATGAGATGAATAAGTTGTCCAAATGGGTTTCTACCCTTTCTTTTAAACTATCTTGTGAAAGGACTTAATGGTAATAGGTTTTTATGTACCTGAGACATGACGTCCTTAAATAAAGTATTTCCATAATTTAGCTTCAATCATTATTTATCCATGATAGTTTTGCGTCGAAACATCTATGGATGTAGTTTATCATTAGTTATTGATTTATGACATGTGTTTCATTTTCTTACTAGATATATTATTAATGCCTTATCTAGTTATGTAAATGGAAAGTGTGTTCAGTTATTTACCTTTCCATATAGATTGATTTATTATTACTTCTATTGTATTTACCCTCACTGAGAATTTTATCTCACCCTTATCATGTTTCTTTCCCCAGGTTATGATGAAGAGAACATTGAATAAGCTTTCAAGAATGCAGTTTATTTTAGTTTTTCTGTGTAGTATGTTTATTTATGTTTCCCAATGTATTATGGGCATCATGTATGTAATCTAGATTTCCAAGACTAATAAACTATATAGTCCTTCAGTATTTACATCCTTGCAGTAATGCTAATGAAATATAATAATGCACCGAATTAAGGTTTTCTGAGGTTGGGGCCTTATAGTTCGTATCAAAGTATGTTTAGCAACAACCTTGGAAACTATATTTAGAAAACATAGATTATGGAACATACCCTAAGTTATAATTTGGGGAAACAATTATGATAATTCACCCAAAGTTACCAGAGTTTATGATTTATGATACAAAAGTCTATTACAAGAAGAGGAAGTTACAATTTGTGAGGAAGATGTAGAATTTGTTATCTTTAGAGAAGAAACTTTGTCACCTGTTTCTTATCAAAATCCACCCCAATTAGCTTTACTGAAAGATATTATTGAGGATGAAGAGAAAACAACATCTATGGATGAAGGGGGTAATCTTCAAATTTAGGAAATATCTATTATAAATGAATACATTGATTTTTTTGAAGATTTACCTAGAAACCCCCAAGAGAATGAAGTTGAGTTTTGTATTGATTTAATCCTTGATGCAAGACCAATATCAAAAACTCCCTATTGAATGGCCACTGTGGAATTAGTAGTGCTAAAAAAACTACTTGAAGAGGTGGGTTAAAATAGATTTATCCACCCTAGTGTTTCTCCATGGAGAGCCCATATTCTCTTTGTCAAGAAGAAAGATTGATCCATGAGGCTCTGTATTGATTATAGGGAAATCAATGCGATTACAATGAAGAAAAATTATCCTCTACCTCATATCGATGATTTATTTGATCAACTTCACGGAGCTCAATTATTTTCAAATATTGATCTTCATTTGAGATATCATCAATTACAATTGAATAAGGAAGACATTTTGAAGAAAACTTTTCAAAATAGGTTTGGTCATTAAGAATTTATATTAATGCCATTTGGATTGACTAATTCACCCTTAGTTTTTATGGATCTCATGAACAGAGTCTTCAGGGAATATCTTGATGATTTTTTTGTGGTATTAATAATTTATATTATGATATATTCTAAAAGATTTGAAGACCATGAGTATCACTTGTGAATCATTATTGAGACTCTTAGGAGAGAATAATTATATGGTAAATTTTGCAAGTGTGAATTCTGGCTTCAAGAAATTTCTTTCATTGGCCATGTTGTCTCCAAGAATGTAATCTCTATTAATACATCAAAGAAAAAGGCAATTCAAGAATTTCCAGCACTGACAAGTATAATTGAGGTACGTAGTTTCTTTGGTTTAGCAGGTTACTATCATAATTTCATCCAGAATTATGCCCGATTGGCTAACCCATTAACTAAGATCACACGTAAAGGGCTTAAATTCATTTGGATAAAAGAGTGTGAAGAATTTTTTGATGAATTGAAGATAATATTATTCAATTCTCCTCTCTTGAGTTTACCATCTAGTAATTATGGGTTTATTATTTATAGTGATGCATCAAGGAAAGGAATTGGTTGTGTCCTTATACAGAATGATAGGGTTAATGCATATCCATCAATGAAATTAAAAACCCATGAAAAGAACTATCCAACTTATGATCCTGAGTTAGATACAGTAATATTTACTCTAATGATATGTATACACTATCTTTATAGTGAAAAATGAAAGATATATACTGATCAAAAGAATTTGAAATATATTTTCTCATAGAAAGAACTCGACATTAGACAAAGGAGATGGATTAAGCTACTTAAGGATTAGGATTTCACAATACAATACCACATAGGGAAGTAAAATTAGGTGGCATATGCCTTGAGCATAAAGGACCATAGAGTTCTAAAAAAGATGATAGTTGAAAGGGATACTATGTTCATGGATCTAGTAGAGATGGATATGGGAATTATCATAGAGGTTGAAACATCACTACTTTTTCAAATGGTTTCCAAACCATCTTTAATGAAAAGGATAAAAAGTTCTTAGACTGATGATGATAATTTCAAAAGAAAATTAAAGCTGTGCATGATGGAAGATTGATTGATTTTGTATTTGAAGATAGAGTTTTGAAATTTGGGAAGAGGATTTGGGTTCTCACTATACTTGATCCAAAAAAGAAATTATTGGATGATTCTCATAGCTCTGATTTCTCTATACACCCTGGTGGCAGTAAGATGTATACATATATGAAGGAATATTTTTGGTGGGACAACATGAAGAAGGATATTATTAATTATGTGTCGAAATGTTTGGTTTGTCAATAATTTAAGGCTATAAGACAACATCTTAGAGGAGTTATGCAACCTCTTCCCATACCTGTGTGGAAATGAGATGATATTATGATGAACTTTGTCATAGGTCTACCAAAGACTCTCAGAAAAAATGATGCAATATGAGTTATTGTTGATCGTCTTACCAAACCAGCACATTTTCTTACTATAAGAGAAGATTTACCAATTAGATATTTAAAAATACTATATATTAATGAAATTTTAAGATTTCATGGTGTACCCCTATCAATTGTTTCAGATTGTGATCCCCATTTTACATCAAGATTCTGGAAAAGTCTTCAGAAGGCCGTAGATACTGAACTTCGTTTGAGCACTACATACCACCCTCAAACTGATGGACAATCAGAATAGACTATTAAAACTGTATAAGACATGTTGATATCTTGATCACTTGACTTTCATGGTATGTGGGATCAGTATTTACCTCTAACATAATTTTCCTCTAACAATAGCTTCTATTCAAGTATTTAGATGACATCATATGAAGTTTTATATAAAAAGAGATGTTGTACACCAACTTATTGGGATGGTGTTGGTGAAAGAAAACTTGTAGGTCTAGAACATGTGGAAGAAACAATAGAGAAGGTGGAGATTATCCAAACCCATATCAAAATAGCTCAATGTAGGCAAAATATCTATACTGATAACCGAAGGAAGGATTTGGAATTTCAAGTAGGAGATCATGTTTTCTTGAAGGTATCTCCATAGAAGAGTGTTATAAAATTCGGTAAGAAGGGTAAATTAACTCCCAAGTACATCGGACCTTTTAAAATTATATAATTAATTGGAGATATAGCCTAGAAATTGGTAATGCATCCAAGTCTATCATAAGTTCATGATGTGTTCCACATATCACTATTAAGGAAATAAATGCCAGAACCAACACATGTACTCACCTATGAAGAAATAGAACTGGAACCCAATATGTCTTATTGTGAAGAACCTATTAAGATTCATGATACTAGATAGAAAGTGTTAAGAAATCGGAAAACTCATCTGGTAAAAGTTCTTTGGAGAAACCATAAAATGGAAGAGGCGACGTGGGAACCTAAAGAACTTATAACGAAGAACCACCTGAATCCTTTTATTTCATGATATTATATAAATTTATATGATGAAATTATTTAATATAGGGAATAATTTAAAACCCCAAGCTTCCACAGTACGCTACTTTTTTAATAATTCAATGGCTTGTGCTGTATGCAACCCCAAGTTCAAGCACACCACGACCTACCAATTAGCCATTTAAAAAGCAGTTAAAAATAAAATTAACCACATTTTGAAATTTTATAAATTTTATTTTTCAAAATAGACTTAATTTTTGAATTATTAATATCAAAATTATTTTAGGGTAAAATTTTGGTAATTTTTTGAAAAGTTTCAATTTTAAATGAATAGTGAAAAATACTGCATTTTAATTCAAAACTACCTTTTCATATAATTTATTTATATAAGTAGATTATAATTTCAATATGTTTTAAAGTTTTATTGGATTATTTTTTTAACATTTAATCCAATTTTTTCTATTGAAAGTAATTTTAATTTTAAATTGGACATAAATACATGTCAATATTTTGATAGTTTTTACATTTGAAAAACCTGTTTTCTAATTTTGACAACATGAAATATTTTTAAATTAATTTCCACTAATTCTGTGTTTTTAATTAAAAAATGGATTCAATATTTGGAATCAGAAGGTACAAATTATGTGAATATTTCCCTTTTATTTTTGGACATTATGAATAGTAACTCCAGTAATTATTTTTATTTACCGCGGTTAAAGGGTAAATATGGTAAATAAGGGTAAAAATAATATAAAACTACCCTAACATTTATCATAATATTATTGTATGAGTCATATGCAACCAAAAAAATCCTTAGGATAAATTTTTGTCTTTTGGGTCCCACTTGAGTGTGATAATGACATGTTATAATAATTAATTTAAAGTAAAGAGAAATATAACATAAACATGTATCTTTGTACTAAAACAATTTTAATATGGGGTTATATAAATGATATCTTTGACTATAAATAGTAATTATAAATCTAAAATTATTTCCTACTTCATGTTATTGTATTTATAATTTTTATACATTAAATAAATAATGGTATTTAAGAGACAATAATGATGTAGTGATTACCTTATTAATGAAAGATTCAAAAAATGATATTATAAATATTAAAATAAATATAATTTAAAATTTTTAATTCCATACATGAATTTTATATATTATTATAACATTTTATCTTTGAGTTGATGTTTTTTAGAAGGAATAAAGTTGTTATGAATTTAACAAAAATCAATTAATGAATAGTGTCAAAATTGACAAAAATGAGTTTTTAAAAGAAACACTATTTTATTAAATGATATAATAGTAATAAAAATATAATATTTATGAAAATGAATTATATATTGTTTAAAATGTAATTAATTATCCACTTGATCTTTTCTTGGAATTTTATAGTAACTATATTAACTATGTAGTGTAAAAATACAAGAAGACATGGTAAAAGTAAAACTATTTAACTACGGGTTAAATATAAATGATAAGGTTACTTTTATGATATAAACTTGTATAAAACCTATTGATTGAGATTATTTAGACCCACAGTCATCTTATCCTATAAATAAATCACTTTTGAGCCTTTAGAAACTGAAAATCAATTTATAATAAATTAATATTTTAATATCTCCCAAAAGTGCCCCCCATCTTTCTTATAAAAGGAAACTTCTCCTTTTCTTTAATTCACACCTAAAAATCCATTTTTCTCAGCCAAAACATGCCCATTTACACTCATAAATTCCCTCAATTCATCCTAGAATCAAAACATTGGGCCGAAATCCAACTTAAGGAGTCCTTTTGTGAAAATTAAAAAAAGATACCTGAAAAGGCGGTAATTGTTTTATCAAACTCTTTCAAAGTTTTTTCTTCATATAATTATATTTCCAAATTTGTTAACATAATAAAATAATAAATCCAGAATATAATATATTATGAGATGTTTTTATGATTATGGGACCACTATATTCCTCCTTTTACCCATCCTATGAAAAACAATATCACCATGTGTGTGTGTGTATGACTTACCGTCTCCATGCCGTGGTGTAAACTGTTTCCCATCTATACATTATTTCAACGGGTATAATAATTATTATTAATGACTTAAATAATAAATATAACATGATATTATTTGTGTAATATTCATATTCCATCCAATTCCATACCATTTAACCATCAAGGAAATGATATCATCACTCGTGCGTATGTACGGATTACCGTCTCCACGACGCAATGAGATTCATCTTCCACATTCACCATCCAAGAATTATTATTAAAAATATATATTATGAATAAATATTAAATATATGAAATAATAATTCTTCTGAAATAATATATATATGTACATATATTTCATTCACTTCCATTCAATACGATAAGAAAACGGAAACAGCGTTCATGTGTACGTACGTCATATTGTCTCCATGATTGGTGAATTCCATTTCATATATATATATATATATATATATCTATTATATATATTTATATTATGAATATATATAATATATAAATAATATTATAAATTTTTGAAGTAATTAAATCATGATCTAAGTAATATGATTAAAAATAACAAGTCAAAACACATACGATAAACAAAGCGATTATTTCCCAAAATATTGCACTAACTAGGAATTGCTAATAAATGGGTAATATAAAGTAATAAAAAATCATATATGATATCATAAATATTATTATGATTCTAATATGAGTTAATAATATGTTTAAAACCATTATACATGAGTTTCAGACACATACCGAGATTATCGTACTTAAGGAAAGGGGTTTCGTCTCAATTTCATTTCATTGAGGCATATTGTAATGTTATGCAGCTAGTTCCTTTTATATGGTGTATATTATAACTTTTTTACTTTTTATCATTAATCTCATTATTTTTATGATATTATATTATTTCCTTCATGGGAATTATTTATATATCCATATTACTCATTCAATTTAGTTATTTGATAAGGCATATTATTTATTTTGGTTATTCAATATGAGAAATACTTTAGACTGGAAATGATGGGTGAAGCCTGGACTTTATATAGATCCTCGATGCATTGATAGGTTCTCATGCGACAAATAAGTTGTCCAAATGGTTTTCTACCCTTAGTTATAAACTATCTTGTGAAAGGTCTTGACAGTAATAGGTTTTCATGTGCATGAGTCATGACATCCTTAAATGAAGTATTTCCATCATTTAGTTTCAATCATTATTTATCCATGAGATTTTTGCATCGAAACATATATGTATGTAGTTTATCATCAGTTATTGATTTATGGCATGTGTTTCATTTTCTTACTTTCCATATTATTTATTCCTTATCTTGTTATGTAAATGGAAATTTTATTTAGTTATTTAACTTTCTATATAGATTGATTCATTATTACTTCCATTATATTTACCCTTATTGATCATTTGAGATCACCCTTATCATGTTTCTTACCCCAGGTTATGAAGAAGAGAACATTGAATAAGCTTTCAACAATACAGTTTATTTTTGTTTTTTATGTAGTATGTTTATTTCTGTTTCCTAATGTATTATGGGCATCAGGTATGTAATCTGGATTTCCAAGACTTCTAAACTATATGGTACTTTAAGATTTACATCCTTGCAATAATGTCAATGAAATGTAATAATGCACCGACTTCAGGTTATCTGAGGTCGGGGCATTACATATATGGTATATCTCACACAATATTATGATATATTACTTATACAATGAAAATTTCGTTTAAGTGTGATTGATATCAAAAATATTTTAATTTTTTATGAATGTAAAAGTTTTTACTATAAGTATTTATGGAAATCAATGAGTGATATAGACAACATTGAAGTTATTAACTAAGAATCTTGTTTCTTACACTAAGTTCTGACAAAGTGGTCTTAAAGGATTTGTTAATTAGATATTACCAAGTGGAAAATTAAATTCCTATAATTTCATGAGAAAAATGAATATGAAAGTGAATATGGGTATTATTTTATGTATGAATGAAGGATGATTGACAGAATATCAAAGGTTCAGATGATATTCCACAAGTGGTTGAAAATGATTTATGTTTTGAAGGTGTAAGCAAGTGGATAAAGGTTGTGAAGTTATAGTGTAAAAACCTAAGTAATTATAGAATTAATCATTTTCATGTATATTAATATGAATTATATAGTTATATTCAATATAAAAATATTATATAATTTTTTATGTAAAAAAGAAGATCATTTTAATTAAAAATATTTTAATATAAAGTTTTAAATAAAATTCTAAATTCTAAATTTTAGAATTTTAATTTTAAAAAATAAATATTATTTTTTAAGTCATCATATCAAAATTAACTTTGGGTGAAATTTTAGGGTTTTAAAAAAATATTGATTTTTTGGTGAATAGTGAAAAATACCGATTATTATAAAATGTCATTTATTTTTAAAAAATTAAGTAATTTGAAAGTATTATTATATTTTAAATATGATTCTAAGTGACATAAGTATTATTTATTTATATTTAATATAATTAACTTATTTTTAATCAATTTCATATTGGATTATAGTATAAGTTTACTTTTGGGTTTAAAATCATGATTTTTCTAAAAATTGTTTTAAAGTACATAATGATTCTACATATTAATTAATTAAAAATACCCATAAAAAGTAATGATTTATATTTATTTTTATATTATATATCTATAAATTTTAATTTAAATTCATTTAATTATTATTACTAGTCATAGAGTTAATATAAAATCATCTTTTTCTTAAAAAAAATACTTCTTGAAAGCCTTCTTTTTCATCACGTCTGCGGGTTTAATTTTAAATTAAATATCACAAATTATATGAATTGGATTTTTTAAAATGGATTCCATATTTTTAATCACCATTATTTATATTATCTAAAAAGTTTAATTTAATTTTTTTACCATAATGAATAGTTAAAACAATAAAAATTAATTATCGCAGTTAAGGTATAA
This sequence comes from Viscum album, assembly GCA_963277665.1. Taxonomy (NCBI): domain Eukaryota; kingdom Viridiplantae; phylum Streptophyta; class Magnoliopsida; order Santalales; family Viscaceae; genus Viscum; species Viscum album. The sequence goes on from OY728136.1 coordinate 459,012,703, forward strand.
ATAGATTTACCATGGGTTAAAGTAAAAGGATAAGGGTTAAAATGACCTAACAATTGTTTAAAATATATTTTATGGAAATATTTAGCCCTTATTATATATAATTATGGATAATATATATTTTGGAGCATTTTTTCATGTGAAAAACACGTGTACAAATTTTTGTTTTCAAAAATTACAAGTGTGCCACTCCCCTCACTTATAAAATGCCACTTGTTTTCCTCTCCTCTTAACACATCAAAATTGATTTTTATTGAAAAATAAATTACCAAATATATTCCTTAATTATCTCAAAATTACATAGATCCATTATTTTGATCATAAATCCATCGTAATAAGGCTTTTGGTGCTTACCTAAAGAGGTTGTCCGAAGAAGAGGTATCATGATTAACCGAGCATTTTTATTTTATTTATTCTTCTACCACCTTAAAATATTATTCAATTATACTTATATAATAAATAAAATATCTACCATATAATTATATATTATTATTTTAATTTCATATCTTAAACAAATATCCTTTTCCATCAAATGGGTTACAAAACCACCATTCGTGTGTACGATGGACTCTGCCTCATGAAGTAATGTCATTCCTTTTCCATCATCACCTCTAAATTCATGTTATAATGATGTATTTAAAGTATATATATGATATTTTTAACATATTTATACTTATTTATTCATTATATCACTTATAACTTGTTAATTTCCATTCTTTAGGGGATAAAACAGTGTCGCTCGTGTGTACGCCGGACTACCACCTTGCAAATCGATGTGATTCATTTTTCACTAATTCTTTACATGGAAGGTAATAAGGATAAATTTAATTAATATATATTATATAAATGAAATAATTATGATATTAATGACATATTTATTTATCTCTAAATATAATATATCGTTTTCTTTCTTACACTGAAATATGGTCACGTCATTCATGTGTACATGTGGACTACCACCTCCATGAAGCGATGAAAATATTTTTTCGACACTAAATCACATGGATGATATATATAGGTATATTTAAAAAATAATAATATGGTATTTATGATATTATTATCATTATATAAAGGTAAAATATCACTTACCTTTTTTCCATAATGATCTTTGAAAAATAGAAATGTTACTCATGCTTACATATGACACATTGTTTCCATGATTGTAACGCATGTAATTTTTCATAACCATATTTAATTATTATTTTTAAAAGTATAAATTATTTATAAAAATTATAATTATTTCATGATTATTATTTTGGAGATGTTGAAAAATGTCCTTGTTGACCATAGTCAACCTACCGAAATCGTTTTGGACACATAATCCAAATATCATCAAACCATCCAGCAAAAAATTAATTTATTAATTAATTGTATATAACATTGTAATAAGTGAAATAAAAGAAATAATAAACTTAAATTTTTTTATTAAGTAAGTAAATATTTAACATAAGATTACTATTCAGGATGATAAACAACATACATGATGAGTCAGACTCAAGGAAAGGGACTTCATCTCAATTTCATTTCATTGATCCATATTTTGATGTTATGAACCTATATTGTTTTATGAGGTGTATATATAGCCTCTTTGACATGTTATATTATTAAACCCTCTATTAAAATGAAATTTAAAAGTTTTTTTAATGTTATTATTCAATGGGGCTTAAGATTCAAATGTTTCTAAAGTGGTAAGATACTTTTCTTTTAAAAAATCTCATCTTTTAATGTTTTCCTTCAAACACTCTTTTTTTCATGTCTATGTTTTTAAAATGATTTTAAGAATGAAATTATATGTACATGAGAGTTTTATAAAAGTAATTTTATGTCCTATTTTGATTTTTTTACAAAAATTAATCGTTATATGGAATGTTTTACTTTCTTTACAAACAACAAAAGAAATGTTCTATTTTAACGTATATGATGATGACTTTTCCCATCCCCATAATTGATATTTGAAGTTTGGAGTACTTTAAAATATTTCATGTTTTATTCAAAGAAACCCACTTTTTGGGTATTTTGGTATTGAAAATGGGGTCTTAAAAAAATGGTATTTTCATTTTGAAAATGTTTTTTAAAAGAAAGGGGTATTTTGAAATTTGAAAGAGATTTACATATGAGTTTAAAAGTGTTTTTAAAATGTTATGTGACAAAAAATCACAAGAATAAAATGTTTTATTCATGATATGGAACTAGGGAATTATATGAGAAATGAGTGATCCTAATATATCTTATATGATGGGTGCACCCAGATAGCACCGGCTGAGCCCGATATTGCATAAATGATGGGTGTTCCCAAATAATACTAGATGCACACAATATAGATTATACAATGTGTGTTCCCAGATAGTGATCAAATGAATTGATTAATGTTCATTTTATTAATATGAAAGAAGGATGGAGTTACCATAGGGTTTCTCCTATGGATTTAAATAGGATTTAGTTATTTATAACGGGTTTAAAACAGGTTATGAATGTGATGCTCTAATTTTCCAATAAGGATTTGATTTTCATGCTATGGGTTTTAATGTTTTTTTGTGAGAAAAAAGTGTGCATGTTTTTCATGTGAAAATGATTTATTTCTTTTTCTCAATAAAAATTGAGATAAAGGTAAAACATTTCATCAGTATTCATGTTTTTCTTTGGACTAACATGATTTATTTATTTTTTGAACCTTATTGATATTTTTGTTCCCATTATATGTTTTAAAATATTTTTCATAGGTTTTAAGGATGGATAAGGGAAAAGAAGAAGTCAAGTTGAAAGTTTTAATGTTTTTCTATTAAAATGAATCATGTTTTATTTTCATTTTTTTATATTTTAAAAAAATGGATATTGATCAGAAGTGTCCACTTTATATATATATGGGTCTGTTATGTAAAAATTATAAACTAGATTTATAAAAATCTAAACCTAAATGATCTTTTTGAATGTAAGAAAGTGCATTATAGTTCAAAGTCACTAGGATATGTAATATTTAAGGCCAAGAACTTATAGTTAGCATCAAAGTATGGCTTAGATAAATTTACAGTTTAGGATAATGTTAATAGAATTCTCATGAAATATTTTAATTTATGATTAAATTAAAATGATATATAATTTTTAAATTACCATATTGTTTATTCTAAACTACATCTATTCAGAATGGTTTTCTATAGAGGAAACAAGAAAATTGTAGTTGGGAGGCACTAGAAGGAAAATATCCTTCCAAATTTGTATCATAATATGGTTGGAATTGGAATAGAATAGTTTATTATAGTGATGGATTGGTTGACACAAGATATAAATTGTGGTGGTATCTATGCTAAGGAGTAGCCAGATCTACAATAGTGTAACAAGTCATTAGTGGATCATTTCATGAGACAATATCCCTCTTCATTCAATGGATCATCCAACCCTATGGTATCAAAAGGATGGGTAAATTCCCTAGAGAAGATATTTGAAGTCATGGGATGTTCGAAACGTAAAATTGACACCCTTTCCATTTATTATTTTGAAGGTGAAACTAATCGATGGAGGTATTTTTTTAAGAATACCAAATAGAAATATGATCCTGATTCCATGGAATAAGACACATTTAAGAATATTGTTTCTATAAAAATATTTCTTTAAGTTTGTTTGGCTTAGGATAGAGAAAAAATTCATGGAATTGAGGAAAAAAAGTTGAAGATTCTATAGCTTCATCTGAGGAAAACTTCACAATATTGGCCAAGTATGTGCCATATTTTATTTGAGACACTGATAGTAAAATTAATAGATTTTACTTTGGGTTTAAACCAAGTTTATTGAGAGATTTGGCTAAATGAGAATTTAAAATTTATAAGAAAGTGGTTAGTTGTGCTAAGAAAGTTGATATGGATTTTCCTAACACTTATGTTCCTCAAAATGGAAATAGTTAGAAAATGTCAAGGTGGTAGAAAACATAGAATAAATTAGCTAAGAAGTCTTGAGGTAATCCCCCAAAATATTCCAAGTGTGGTAAATGAAATTTCAATGAATGTTTTATAGGATCTAGAAAGTGTTTATGGGGTGGTCAGTTTGGTCATTGTGTGTGTGATTGAAAAGAAGAAAGTCCTGGATAATCAAAGAATGGGGTAACCAACAACTATCCAATGGTGAGGTGTTATAGTTGTTTTGAGTTGGTTCATTTTGATAACATGTGTCCAAATTTCGTTTCGCTGGATGAAAATCATCATGATTAGAAATACAAAGGTGTAGTAAAGTAATTTCATACTAATAAATTTGATGTTAGAACATAAAATAAAGTGGTTATAGGTATCATACTTATTTATTTGAATTATTCTAATAGACAGTTTGACTCTAGATCTTCACATTCTTTCATTTATAATAAATTTTTAAGTAAAATGGGAATATCACCACAATAAAAGAAAATATAGATTTTGGTGAAAACATTGGGTGGAAATATTAATGAATCCAAGATTTATAGGAATCTCCCATTGTTATTAGTGGAATGGTATTTCATGAAAATATTATTTAACTTCTCATAGTATAGTTTGATATCATTCATGGTATGGATTGGATTTTAGTTTATCATGATAAGATTGATTGGAAATCTAAGAAAGTCATGTTCAATGATTTCACGACTTTGATAAATTACCAAAAATATGAGGAATTAATTATATATAGAAGTTAAAGTTACTAAGCTCATATTGTTGAATAGAGATAAACTATTCAAATTAGTGATGTGTTAGTAGTGAACGAATACATGGATGCATTTCTAAATGATTTTCCTTTTTCTATTCCTTATCGGGAGGTTGAGTTTACTATTGAATTGGTGCTTGATTCTAATAATATTTCCAAAACTCCTTATCTAATGTCACAAGTAAAACTGTTAGAATTGAAAAAGAAATTACAGGAGTTGTTATATAAATGTTTAATTTGACCTAAAACTTCTCCATGGGTGCTACTATTTTTTTGTTAAAAATAAATACGGTTCAATGAGACTTTTCATTAATTATGAATACTTGAATACCATCACTATGAAGATCAAATATCCTTTTCCTCATATCAATTATTTGTTTGATTATCTCTAGGGAGCATAATATTTTTCAAATATTGATATAGGGTTTGATTACCATTAGTTGAATGCGTTGGAGGACAACATTATGAAAACAATATATCAGACTAAATATGGGAATTATAAGCTTATGGTTATGACTTTGGTTTTTCTAATTCACGTGTTTTATTTATAGACCTTATGAATAGATTTTTCTATGAAGTTTTAGATAAGTTTTTGGTTGTGATTATATATGATATAATGGTATGTTCTAAAAGTTAGGAGGTGCATGAAAGACACCCAATGACTGTTTTACAAACCTTAAAAGAAAATAAACTTTTTGGGAAATTTAGTAAGTATGATATTTAGTTGGAGAAAATTTATTTCCTTAGAAATATTGTTTCTAAAGATGGAATAACTATTGACCATGCTAAAAAATTTGTTGAATATTGGAAAAGAGCTACAAATGTCACAAAGATTCATAGTTTTCTTAGTTTAGCGAGTTACTACCAGTGTTTTTTTGAAAAAATTACTAGGTTATATGTCTCATTGACTATGTTAAATATAAAATGAGTTAAATTAACCTAGAAAAAATAAATCAGGGATTGTTTTTAGGAACTAAAAATAAGATTGATGAATGATCCATTTTTGGCCCCACCTTATAGAAATGGTGAATATTTCATCTATAGTGATGCTTCATTGAAGGGAATTGGTTGTGTCTTGATACAGACCGATCAGGTAATTTCATATGATCCATATAATTTGAAACCCCATGAGTTAAATTACTCTACAAATGATCTATAATTAGATTTTTTTTATTTAAAAATTTAGAGGCGTAATTTATATGGAGTAAAGTGTGAAATATATATTGATCATAAAAGTTTGAAGTTTATATTCACTTAAAAAGAATTGAACATGAGATAGTGAAGATTGATAGAACTGATCAAGGATTATAATTGAATGATTCATTACCATTCTAGAAAAGAAAACAAAGTGGATGATTCTTTGAGTCAGAATAATAATGCTAAATTAACCATGTTATGTTTGGAACATAACCCTTTGGTTAATTATTTGATGAATTTTGGCCTAGAAGTTTTGGATGCAGGGACATCCATTATTCTATTTCATGTTTTAGTGTAATAAACTCTATTATATTTAATTAAGAAAGATCCTAAGGAAGATCGTGATTTGCAGGAAAAGGTAGAACTCATTAAGAGGGGTAATTTTCATGATTTTAATATTGATGGAGAAGGTTTTTATTAAATTTGGAAAAAGATTATGCATTCTGTGTGATTCTCAATTGAAGAGAGAATTTTTGATTAAAGGTCACAATTCATTGTTTTTTGTTTATCATGATATTTCTAAGATGTATAATGACTTTTGGGAGTATTACTGGTGGGATGAAATGAAAAAATATTTTTGAAAACTTTACCATGAAATTTTGGACTTGTGGGAAGGTTAGATCAGAATGAAAATCACTTAAGGGAATACTTCAACCTTTTCCTATTCTAGAGTGGAAATGAGAGAATATATCCATGGATTTTATGATGTGATTGACACGGTTATCACGAGTTAATAATGATATTTGATTTATTGTTGATTGATTAACTAAATCTATGAATTTCCTTCCCATTTGAGGTTTAATGTCTTTATATTAGCTTTCTCAACTATATCTAAAAGAGATAGTCAGGTTAAATGTAGTTTCTATTACCATTGTATCAGACCATGATCCTAAGATAAAATCTAATCTTTGGAATGGACTTTAGAGACCTTTGGGTACTAAATTAAATTTCAATAAAACTTTTAATCCTCAATCTAATGGACAGTCATAGAGAAAAATTCAGACCTTGGAAGATATACTTAATTATTGTTCAATGAATTACCAGGGATGTTTGGATCAACATATTTATTTGGTTAAGTTTTCTTATAAAAATAGTTTTCATTCCGGTATATAGTTGGAACCTTTTGATGCATTATATGGAAAAAGATATTAGTCATATACCAATTAAAAAACTAAAAAACCACTTGCCAATATGTTAGCGCATGGATTTATATGGGTTAGGGCTTTGAATATTTTGGCCTGAAAAAAAAATCAGACCACTTTTGATCCAACCTGTGAAACCCGCATCCTGTGCGGACTAGCCCATCGGGTGTCTATGGGTCTCGTTTAACCCGTAATTATAAGTAGGGTTCCAAAAACTTATGTTTCAAAAAAATAGTGTAATAGGATAAATTAGACTAATTATTTTTTGTTGGTTAAATTGATTTTTATTTAATTTATTAGGTTTTAGATTTTTTTATTTTGGTTTCTATGTTGCCCAAACATTAAAATAATTGATGTTATGGGTGGTGGCAATATACTTTTTTTTTCGTTTTGATGCTAGGCATTTTTTTATTTTTATTGTGTTTTGCATTCTTTTGCGTTTATTTACATTCTTGTTTGTTTTATTTTTATTTTTATTTTTTTATTTTAAAAATAATTTTTTGCAAAAAAGTAAAGTTCAACTAGAAAAATTCTAAATATTTATTAACAAATAATAATTTAATTATTATTAAAAATATTATTAATATAATTAATATGATAACTAATTATTAATAATTAGTAATATTCTTGTAATAATTTGAATATTTAAAACTAAAAACATAATAATAATTAAGATGAAAAAATAAATAAATATTATTATAAATATTCATTAATATTTTTATCAATAATTAATAATATAGTAAATAAATAAAAACTAAATAACTAAAAATAAATAAATAAAAATATTATTAATATAATTAATATGATAATTAATAATTATTAATTATAAAATAAATATTTATTAATAATTTAAATACAAAATTTTTTAGATTAATTAATAATTAACATGAAAAATAATAATTAATAATATTCTTAATAATTTATTATTGTACTTAATATGATAAATAATTAGTAATATAATTATTTATTAATAATTTTATTAATAATTAAAAAATCATAAATAATAAACAAGTAAAATAGATAACATTTAATTAAGAAACAATATTATTGATTAAAAATCAATATCTAATAATTAAATTATTTATAATACATTAATTTTTTAGTAGATAATTGATATTATTTAAAATCATAAATAATTTATAATATAATTTATAACATAATATAATTTAAAATATTTAAAATATAATTTAAATTATTAATAATTTATAATATAATTTATATAATTAATAAAGATGTAATAAAAATTAAAAATTCATAATTTAGAAATTTTTTTTAAAAAAATTAAATAGTTTTGAGACATTTTACTTTGTAAGTGCACTATTATAATTTTTTTTTAATTTTTTAATTTTTATTTTAAAATAAAAATTTACCAAAAAAATTAACACTTAACATTAAAAATAATAAATATATAATAATAATTAATAATTTATAATACTAATAATATATAATTATTTTTTAGAAATTTATCTTAATTATATGATTAATTATATTTTTGAATGTGCAGGCTCCAGATTAGACAGAAAAATATGGTTTTATTTTTTTAATATTTAAATTATTAATAAATAATAAAATTCTTAATTATTAAGAAAATATTTTTTATTTTTTATGTTAATTATTTATTTTTTAGTAATAAATTATATTAAAAACAAAGTTTTAAATTTTTTAAAATTATAACAAACTTTTCAGAAAAATGAACATTTCAAAACATTTTAAAAAACATTACATTACAAATATTTTATAATGGGTTTTTAAATTATTAATAAAATTTTAAAAAAATCAAAATCCAAATAACCTAAAAAAAGGAAAAAATGAGCACCATCTGGTGAATTAATGCCATCCATGGTTTCAATTCTTTGGGAAACCCATATCCCCAAATTTTAAATCCCTAAACCCATAAAACTAAATGAAATTAAAAAAAACCCAAATAAAAAAAATTCCTGATAAATTGACATGAGTTTGAAAAAAAGTTTAAGTTTATAATCACCTAATAAAACCATAAATAAACCATCAAATATTTAATTTCTTAAGTCTTTTTGTTATTAGGGTCCTTGTTAATTGAAAACTAAATATTCTCACCCTATCTCAAACATTTATCATTTCACGCTCCACTTTATCATGGTTCACCCAACCAAAAAATATTGTTATATATTATTTTCATTAAGCCTGTGGGATAACCCATTAGTCCATGAGCCCCATATGGATAGGGTCAGACCATTATTTTTTTTATCCCACATTCTTTGTGGACCGGGCCAAAGCAATCAATAAAACCTACAACCTGCATGATTCGCCTCATTGGATGACCCGCCTCGCCCCGTGGGATGACCCACCCTGCCCCATTAACACCTCTAGTTGGACACCAACTTATTTGTATGAATTCGGAGAAAAGAAGTTTATGTGAACAGAGTTGGTAGAGGAAATGGCTAAGAAGGTTCTATTGATTTAGGAATATATGAGGATGGCTTAGAGCATGTTGAAAAGTTATGCGGATAACCAGAGAAAATATCCTTCTTTCAAGGTAGGTGACCATATTTTTCTTAAAGTATTTTCATGGAAAAGTGTTATGCGTTTTAATTAAAGGGGGAAGTTAAATCAACAATTAATTAAAATGTATGAAATATTGGAGAAAGTTGGATCACTTTCTCACCAATTGGATTTTCCTCTGTTTTTATCCTAGGCACACAACGTGTTTCATGATTCAAGGTTAAGGAAGTACGTGCCAGATTCATCTAATGTTTTGTGCCCTAAAGTAGTTCAGTTAGAAGATAACCTTTATTATGAAGAATAGACTATTCAGATTCTTGACCATAGAGAGCAAGTTTTGTGGAATAGTTTGATTCACCAGGTTAAGGTTTTATGGAAACACCATATGTTTTAAGAGGCAATGTGGGAATCAGAAAATACTATGAAAGAAAGATATCCTCACATGTTTAATAAGTGAATAAAATGGTGAGGATGCAATTTATAAAATAAGGTAAGAATTTAATAACCCATTTGTTCATATAATAAATCATTTTCATGTTTATTAATAAGAATTAGATAGTTATATTCATTATAAAAATATTATGTAATTTTTTTAAATCAAAATTGGAAATAGATCTAATTTAAAATATTTTATTATGAAGTTTTATTTAAAAGTTTAATTTCAAAATTAAAAATTTTAAATTTAAAAAATAAATATAGTTTTTGAAATAACCATATCAAAATTAAATTAGGATGAAATTTTTGGATTTTTATGAAAATATTGATTTTTTAGTGAATAGTGGAAAATACCATTTTTGTAAAAATGTCATTTATTTTTAATAAATTAAGTAGTTTTGAAGACCCATTATGTTTTAAATATTATTTAAATTAACATAATTATTACTTAGTTATATTTAATCCACTTATTTCTATTTAATCAAGTTCATATTGGATTTTAAAATAAGTTTATTTTTGAGTTTAAAAACCATATTTTTTTGAAAACTATTTTAATGTACAGGATGTTTCCCCATTTTAATAAATTAAAAAATCCCTTAATAAGGAATAATTTAAAAGAAATATTATATATATATATATTAATTTAAATTCATATAATTATTTTTCTTATTCACAGAGTTAACTTAAAATAATTTTTTTTCTTGAAAAATATACTTATTGAAAACATGTTTTTTCTTTACGATTGTGGGTTTAATTTTAAATTAAAATTTTCCACTTATATGAATTAAATTTTTAAAATGGATTAAAATGTTTTAATAATTATAATTTATATTATCTAATATTAAAAACATAATGATTTTCTATAATGAAGAGTGAAAATAGTAAAAAGTAATCACTACGGTTAAGGGAAAACAAATTTATTGGGGGGTTAAAATAAAAGGATAAGGGTTAAAATGACCTAAAAACATGACTAAAATATATTTTATTGAAATATTTAAAGCTTATAATGTCTATTTCTATATAATGGTCCATTTATTATCCTTTTGGAAATTGAAAAATAAGGGTACACATTTTTCTTTTAAAAAACTACAAGTATGTCACTCATCTCACTTATAAAAGGCCATCCCATATCCTCTCCTCTTCACACATTAATATACCTTTGTCTTGGAAAATTACTACATAAGTATATTAATTAATTAAAATCAAATGACCTATATCTATTAGTTTTATTATAAATATATCCTAAGAATGCTTTTGGTGCTTACCTAATGAGGTAGTCTAAAGAAGAGGCATCATGCATAATTAAGCATTTTTATTTTATTTATTCTTACACAACCTTAAAATAGTGTTAAATTATGCTCATATATTAACACTAGTATATAAAATATAATTATATGTTATTTTATTAATTTAATACCCTAAATAAATATCCTCTTTCATAAAATGGGATATAAAATCATCATTCATGTGTACGGCGGACTACCGCCTCATGAACTGATGTCATTCATTTTCCATCATTGCCTCTCATAACTTATTGTAATTATGGATTTAAAGTATATATATTATATATGTAACATATTTATACTCTATATTTATAATATCATATACAAATTCTTAATTTCTATTCTGTGGGGGATATAATAATGTCGCTCATGTGTACGGAAGACTACCGGCTTGAGAAGCGATGTGATTCATTTTTCACTAACTCTTTACATGGAAGGTAATAAGGATAATTTTAAAAAATATATGTGATATAAATGAAAAAATTATGATATTAATTACATTTGTATAATTATGAAAATATAATATTTTATTTTATTTCTTAGACTAAAAAATGAAAATGTCGTTCATGTGTACATGTGAACTACCGCCTCCACAAAGCAATGCGACTTCTTTTCATAAATAAATCACAAGCATGATATATATATATAATTATATTTAAATAATTAATATGGTACTTATGATATTATTATCATTATTTAAATATAAAATATCTCTTACCTTCCTTCTATAATCATTATTGAAAAATAGAAACGTTACTCATGCATACGTACGACCCACCATCTCCATGATTGTAACATAGTTTAATTTTCATAACCATATTTAATAATTGGTTTTAAAAGTAAAATTGATGTATTAAAATGATTATTATGTCATTATTATTATTCTGTATATATTGAAAAATGACTTCTTTGACCATAGCCAACCTACCGTATTCATTTTTGACACATAATCCAAATATCATCAAAACATCCAACATAAACTTAATTGATTAATTAATTGTATATAACATTGTAATAAGTGAAATAAAAGAAATAATAAAACTGAAATTCTTTATTAAGAAATTAAATAATTAACATAATTTTATTATTCAGGAAGAAAAATTACATACGTGGCGATTCTTATTCATGGTAAGATACTTCATCTCAATTTCCTTTCATTGAGGAATATTTTGATGTTATGCACCAATATTATTTTATGAGGTGTATATAAAATCCCTTTGACATGCTATATCATTAATTAATTTATTATAATAAAATTTAATAGTCTTTTTAATGTTATTATTCCATGGGGCTTATGATTCAAATGATTCCAAAGTTGCAAGAGACATTTCTTTAAAAATATATATACACTTCTAAATTCATCCATAAAACTATATTTTTATTCCATGCACATGTTTTTAAAATTATTTTAATAATGAAATTGTATTTGAATTATAGTTTTATACAAGTACATTTATGTATTTATTTCAAATTTTGTTAAAAAGTAATCTTTGTAAGGAATATATGAATTTCTTTACAAATTACAAAAGGGATATTCTATTTTAACATATACAGTGACAAAAAAATTTTTTACCACCATAACCATTATTTGAAGATTTTATTCCTTTAAAATATTTCATGTTTTATTCAAAATAAAAAACCCTTTTTTGGGGTATTTTGGTATTTAAAATGGGTTTTTAAAAGAAAAGGGAAGTTTGGTATTGAAAATGGATTTTTAAAATAAAAGGGTATTTTGATACCCAAAAGTGATTTACATATGAGTTTAATAAACTTTTTCAAATGTTTTATGATGAAAAAGTATAAAAATAGAATTTTTTATTCATTATATGTAACTTTATCATTATATGGGATATATTTTTCCTGATATAGCTTTTATGATGGGTGCACCCAGATAGCACCGAGTGAGACTGGTATAGCATATATGATGGGTGTGCCCAGATAGTGCTGAGTGAGCCCGATATAGTTTATATGATGGTTGAAGATAGATAGAGCTTCAAAAAATTGGGTAATTTTTATTGTCTTAACATTCAAGAAGGATGGAGTTACCAGAGGCTTTATCTTTTGGATTTATTTGGGCTATAGTTATTTATGAAACATATTTAAAACGGGTTATGAATGTGGTGATCTATGTTTAAAAAAGGGTTTTCATTTTCTTTCTAGGGGTTTTAATTATTTTCTTTGAGAAAAAAATATTTTTGTTTTTCATGTGAAAATGATTTTTTTTTCAATATACAGTTAGATAAAGGTAAAACATTTCATGAGTTTTCATGTTTTCACTGGTCTAATATTTTTATTTCTTTCTTTTGTCCCTTACTGATCTTTTTGTGTTCATTCCTCATTTTAAAATGTTTTTCATAGGGTTTAAGGATGGTTAATGAAAATTAATAAGTCAAGTTGAAACTCTTGAATATTTTTCATGAAAATAAATCATGTTTTATTTTAAAAAATTTATATTTTGGAAAAAATGTATACTAATTAGAAGTGTCTAATTTTAATATATTTGTATTGTTTATGTAACAATTATGACCTAGAACTCAAAAAATCTAAACCTAAAAGATATTTGAGGATTTAATAAAGTTAATTATAGTTCAAAGTCACTATAATATGTATATTTTAAGGTCGGTTCCTTACATATAGATTATCAAAGAGAAGAATTATAACTTTCTAAATATATATTTTATAGACAATTTCTAAATTTTTATTATCTGGTAAATTATATTTTCATTTTTTTGGAAATTTTTTGAATACATAAAAATCACTTGATAATATGTAAAGGTAGTTTAGATTTATAGAAATCTGAAATTTGGAAAATTATTGACCAAATTCCATGTATGTATAAGTAACAAATCATATAAGAGGCTGAGGAAATATTCAAAGTCCTGGAACAACTATGACATGTAAAGGTAATCATAACCATATAGATAAGTAACATTTTATAGATACCAAGACAAAATTCTATAATTTTAAAATGAAGGAACATTCACCATGTATATCTAAGAGTTTTTAAGACTCATGCATAAGAGTCCATTCTAGTGACATGTGGGAGTATTCGTAAAGAGAAGAGTCAGACACACCATGAAATTTATTGACACACTATGAGGATGCTTGACTAGATTCTAGTGTCTCTGGTAATTCAAAGAAGACTATTCCATGGAATAAATTCCTTTACATGATAGGTTTTTTGTTTGATAATACTTATAGGTGGCCACACTATGGGAGGAAGGAACAAGTTTTGAAGATAATTCTATATATAGATCATGATTTACCTAGAGAAGTTAAAATTAGGTGATAATGAAGTCCATTTCATGGTAGAATCTATGGAAGATTCAAAATGGGGGAGAATATTCATGCCACATCATGGACAATAGAATTTTACATTGGAAGAATCCATGAGTAAAATGAGCATCCAATAATAGGAATTTTGAGTAGTTGACATGCCATAGAGGAGACATGATCTGACATGGAGGCCATGAAAGAAGAAGATAGATCATGATAATTAGGTTTTTGGATATTTTTAAAATATATAATTATCATTCCATAAATATACATGTCACACTATGATTCTATTTGTACATAATTAATTAAAGAATAAACCATAAAACCACACCATGATAAATGTTGCCACACCATATTTTTTGTAACTTGGACAATTCAAATAGATCGAAAGTCTTGTTTTTTCTCATGAAATGTCTGATAGATATGGAATAAATTTCAACTAACTACTTGAATATCAATGGTTTTTATGTATCTAAATAAAATCAAAGGGATAGATTTTAAGAGGAATAAGATAAACGTTTAGAGGTAGTTACTTGTTTTAATTTGAATTTTAAGTTACCTGTACATATTTGGTATGTGTTATATAGAAAAAAATAAGAATATACATAAAAAATAGATGATTGGGGATAAAATAGGAGGAACTGTGTGATCCTAAATTAGAGAAGAATGAACACAAGAACTTTATCTTTATTAGAGATCTGAATTAAAAAATATTATATTTTTACTGATTGAGGGAATATTAAAGATCATATTTTTGGAATATCATGGATAAAATTTGATTGATAGAGTAAGGAAAAATTATATGAGGCTAATTCCTTTATTCAGATTATTCAATTGGAGAAATTTTCTTCTTACATTTGATGTTAAATTGAATAAGAAAGACTCAACTCTTATCACATAAAGTTGTATATATCTGGGAGTGAAATTAGAAGTAGTGTACTCATTTATATTGGAGAATCACAATTAGAGTTATGATGTAGATTATAAATGCTGATCAAGGAGTGAAATTCATGTCAATAAACTGAGAAGATACCTACAAGTTTATAAAAATACATATCTTAAATCACTACATAAAAGAAGAGAAGAGAGTCACCTTTGGGAGGCAATGGGATTTTTCTTTAATATTATACATTCAAAGTACCTTAATGAGGAGTAACCTTATCTAAACTTTTATAGGTAGCAATACTCAGTGAGGATTGACATTGTATAAACATTTTATCTACAAAAATAGTGGGTTATAGTAGATTAGATAAACCAGAACAATGTTGACTTTATAAAACCTGGATGTAGTTTAGTTCCATTGAACAAAGTAAAATCTACATGTCACTGAATGATTTTCATTCAGAACATATTCATGATATATGTTGTGTATTATTATGATAAATAAAAGATAGTAAAATATTGAATAAGTGTTCTTTATAATAAGGGAATAAGATCTAAAGGGAAAAAGTAAAAGTTAAAAAGTTGAATTCTTCAGAAACCCTGATTCAACCACCAACATAGGGTGACTTAGGTTACAACATAAATTACTTCCCTAAGTAACACTAATTTTAAGTATATTGAAACTAAAAATGATATAACCTAATTGATTTGGATAAATTAATAGTCTTATAATCTTGGTGAATACATGAAGATGCCAATTAATATTATATGTGACAACAAGAGCTCAATTAATCCCATAAATAAATTGGTTCATCACTCTAGTACAATAAAATTGATATTTAATTATACTTTAATAAATAGAATTAAAATAATAATTTTTTCTAGATAGAGACTTTTGGAAAAGAAATGATCAGGTGGATGGCATGTTTGTTAATACATTATCAAAACTGATCTTTTATAAGCATTGGAAAAACATCGGTGTTCATCTACCTCCTTCAGATTATGAATATTTAATCTTCCCTCTCCTTATATTTTATTAATTTTTATAATTGGATATTCATTGTTTTAGTTTAATTATACAACTTGGGTTTATTGTCAATGGGGTAGTAATACACTATAAATATATCCCTTAATGACACTTAGTTCTATAATATGATTGGAGGGAATCTTATTATAAAATTCAACATGGTTTAAAGCATATTTAATAACACTTGGTTGGAAAATCATCTTTAATGAAAAAAGGAATCATATTATTAAATTAAATTATAAAGTAATATCATATTCCATTTTCATGTTTTTTCATATTCAGTGATAAAATTTATCACACATACTACCATTATCAATTTTATGGTGTGATTACATGGATTTTGAAATGATGGATAATATATTATAATATAGCATGGTTACATAATTTTGTCCTCCTATAAATGTTATCATACATCAATTATAATGTCATAGGATGATGTTTACTAGATTTGTAACGTATCATTATAAGTTTGAATGATAAAATTATAAATGAAAAAAGATTATTTTGAGATCCTTCTATGACCATTATAAAATTTATAATTAGTGGATTGATTATATATTTGATAAACACATGAATTATGGGCCATATTTAAGTATTCAAGGAGAATCATTGTGTGTGTATAAAGTCATATCATCACTTTAGGATTGAGTTAGGTTATGTGATCATAGAAAACTCTTTTGTATACAAAAAATTGTTATTTTCTTTTTTTCTGTTAGAACTAAGTTTCTAAATACGCATGGGTAAGATATAAATCCATCTTAAGTATTGGGAGATTCATAATATCTATAGACAATACTTAGAGGAGGGACTTAGTTGGATATATTTAAGAGATATCACTCAACCACTTGTAAAGTGATTGTTAAAAATTAAAAAATTAGAATGTTATTCATTTATATTTTTACACCTCTAAACCTCTTATGGAATGATCTTATGGAAAGGTGTTTTACTATGTTTTTGAAATGTTTTGGGAAAGAAATATTCTATTATAAAACAATAGTTTTATTAGTGAAACTTCAATTATGTTTAGAAACAATTCCTATGTTTTCTAAAAAAATAATGTTTTTAAAGAACACACATTTGATATATGGGGATATATAGATAACCTTTACTATGTTTTGTATATGTATTTTATGGTAAAATCCTAGAATTTTATATCATGAACAATGTTATGAGATAACACTACCCATGATGCACTTGGGTATCATATCCTAAAATGGGGGCTATAATGTTATAATGTTATGGAGATAATTTTGTATATGTTATAGTTAAAAATCTGAATTTTGGAATATATTGGGTAAAATTATAGAGGTAATATTTCCCATGATTTAAATAAGTATATAATTGAAAATAGTTTATGTCACTTCAATGGGAAATTTTCATATGACTAGACAATAATATAAGATATAATTATCTTTACTATATTAGAAAATGTTATGAGTTAACATTTTCTAATAAGCACTATATTAATTTATATATATAACGTGAGAAACAAAATAGATCATCATCACCATCTGCGCTAAAAATTATTTAAAATTTTATTATTTTCATTCAATAAAATGATTATATAATTTATAGATTGTTTAAGAAACATAAAATAAATACATTTAAAACCTTTATTATTATACAAAGAGTCCATAATTTAATTATAATTGTTAATTTTTTATAACTTATCCTGAATTCTAGGGGACTTTAGATCATACCAAAACTTGTTTTGGTAGATTACATTTGGGGAATTCATGCTTTGACATCTATAATTATGGATGGGTATGATTTCTAATGGGACTCACTCTCTCTACAGATCTTCCTAGGGTTCTGCTTCCCCTTGGAGGTGATAAAATAAATATATATACGTGCTCAGATATGGTGGGGTTGGGGGCCTCGTAATTTCATAGTCATTGGAATGTTCTGGTTGGTGGCTAGATTATAAACACATATTGGGTATGATAGTCTCAGGAATGCAATAGGGCCACTACCTGTGGAATCCAATGTTAGACCATGATAATTTATCATTAGAATGTGTTGGTTGTGTGAAAACTTAGGGTATTATAGAATTGGATCCCTATGCTAGTATGTGATGATGGATCAACCATACACATTTTCTTCAACATTAGGAGCTCGATCCGAGACCAACACACAGTGAAACTCATCATATATCCATGATCTATTTTAGTATTTATATATAGTTAGTGTTGTGACATAGGTTTTTGAGAGTTGATGATATATATTTATGAGAGTTGTTGTAAGGGAGAGGTTTTTGGGAGTTGATGTTGAGGAGTGCTGGTGTTAGAGGTAAGAGGAGAGAGATGTTGGTGGTTATTGGGTAGGGGTGTTGTGATTCACTATTCACTAAGAGAATAGAATGGTGGGAAAATTATCCTTTATATTAGTATAAATAAAGGTTAAAAAGGAAATACTCCATACACCTCTCTCTCTCACACACATGGAGCTCTCCTGTCTCTCAAATACAATAGAGCTCACCTAGATCAAATGGATGAATGAAGGGTCTTCTGGAATACTTTATTTAGCCATAGTGGGAGGTGACAGGTTTGAGAAAACTCCCCCACCAACCCCCAAGAACACCAACATTCTCATGGATTCCAAAGAAATAGGGGGGGGGGGTGCACATGTAGAATATACAAAACCCATTGTTTAATTCTTCCATGATGGGAATAGTAGGCGCACCGGCCACCTAACAATAGAATCTTGGAAAATCTCCATAAATTTTTCCCCTCTAGATGCAATCCATTGGAGCATCTATGAATTTAACCTTCTCTTGAGAAACCATCTTGGTCAATGTATCCACTGGGCTCTCCTTCATGTGGATCTTCACAAGTCTCAGCAGCTATTGATCTATCACTTTACAAACCCAATGATAGATAATGTCGATGTACTTTATCCAAGAATGGTATATGGAGTTATTCCTCAAGTATAAATAAATTTGAAAATTTCAATGAACCTTTTACTCCTTCCAGATAAATCTGAGCTTTTGGATAAAATAATTTATCCATAGTATCTCCTTTCTATATTCCAAAGAACAAATGTACTCTACTTTCATCATGGATAAATCAACACACTTCTACAACCTTAACTATCATGATATATCTCCTCTTAAAAAATTATATATGTATACTAATATATACTTCATGATATTAGGATCTAGGACTATATATGTATCTGTATAACCCTCCAACAGACATTCCTCTCCCCCATAGTACAAAAATAGATTTTAAGTACCTTTAAGATACCTCAGAATCCATTTGAATGCATCACAGTGCTACTTCCCATGATTGGAGAGAAATAAACTCACAATCACCATTGAACAAGAAATGTTTGGCCTCGTAATTACCATATCATACATCAAGCTTCAAACTCTTTAGGAGTATAGTATCATCTATTTCTCCTCCATTTATTCCTTAGATGACGGATATGCACACTTGATCATCTTCAGATGGCCAGGAAGATGAATTCTCAATGGATTGGATTTTTCCCTGATAAACATTTTATAACACTTTCAAAATACTTCATCTGAGATAGCCATAACAAACTCCTCTTTCTATAAAAAATGTCCAGAATCCCCAAAACTTGTTGACCTTCTCCCAAATCTTTCATATCAAAAGACTTTGATAACTCCTTAAATTGTTTTATCCTTGTTGAATCCTTCATAATGATCAGCATGTAAAAAAAATAAAGTTCAAGAGAAATGAAGTTACCATCCTTAAATCTATAGAAGTAAACATACTAGTCCTCCTATGTCCTCTTGTATCCAAGAATCACCATGAATGAGTAAAACTTATTATACCACTGTCTGGAAGCTTGTTTCTATCCATACAAGCTATTCCTTAATTTTTAGATGGGTTTTCTTATCCAGAAACCTTGAAACCTTAATACTAATTCATATATATCTCCTTGAAGAGTTTACCATGAAGAAAATATGTATTCACATATATCTATTCAATCTTTAAGTCCAAGCTCGACACTAATCCAAAAATTTACTCAGATTGAATCCATACTCACCACTGGTGAAAAAATCTCATCATATTCATCACTTTCTTACTAAAGAAATTCTTTGACTACTAACCAAGATTTGAGGTGGATCTCCTTTTTTCTACCATCCTTCTTCAACTTGAAAACCCATTTTTTAGAAGTTCATTATTACCTTTATGTAGTTCCACCAAATCATATGTCTGATTATTTACCAAAGACTCTATCTCATCCTCTATTACATGAAGCCACTGGAGTTTGTTAGGATGAGACACTACTTCCTAGTTTCCTTCTAGATCCCCTCATCAGTCAAAAAAATGTACTCTGACTCCAAATATTTTGTTGAAATAATCCTTCCTCATGAAGATCATCTAACCTGGGAAATGTTATGTCGAGAGGGCCCAAAATCACTTAGCTCCTATGATGGTTATGCACGTTCTTGTAGATATTATTGAGTCTTCCCATACTCAATATCCTCCTCCAATTACTCATGGTACACTATCAATGAGTCTTCTTGAACCTCATCCTCATTTATAGGTGGTTCTCGTATAAGTGTTGGATCATGAATTAATTCCTAAACACTTACCCTTTGAGAAATTATTGGATTTTTAATGTCCTTGATCATCTAGTTCTCATGGAACTTGACATCTCTACTTCTGATCACATTCTTCTCCTTCGGGTCCCAAAGCATGAATGTAAAATCCTCATCTATATAGCTGATGAAGATTCATGGAGTAGATCTCCCATCTAGATTCTTCCTAAGCTCTTTAGATACATGGGTGAATGCCAAACATCCAAAAACTCATAAATGAGAGTAAGAGGGATGTTTACCGAAGAATATATTCTATGGAATCTGAAAATTTTGTGGGACCAATGGTGATCTATTTATGAGTTATCGTGAAACCTGAATAGCTTATCCCCAGAATGGATTAGGGAGCTTAGACAAACTCATCAGGCTTCTAACCTTCTCTATAATGATTATGTTCATCCTTTGCATAACTACATTGTTTTGTGGGGTGTGTGGGACCTTCCTCTCATATTGGATTTATTGACTCTTGAAATATGAATCAAATTTCTTAGATGTTTACTTTCCTTTGTTTTAAAAATGAAGACACTTCAACTTATATCAAGTTTCATAATCCAACATGATTTGGAACATCTTGAAGTAGTTTTTTACTTAGTCCTTACTCTGAATGAAGAACAACCACACCCTTTGAGATGAATCATAAATAAAGGATAGGAAATATTTTTTACCTATCAATAAATACACCTCCATGGGTCTTCATACATTAGAGTACACAAAATCTAGAAACTCTGGTCACTTTGAAAAATCAATATTGAATGAGACTCTGTGCCGCTTCCCATACAAGTAGTATTTGAAAGGATCAAGTAATGAATCCTTGTTAACAATAATATACTTATTCTTTTTCAGGGTAGATAACTCTCTTTTATTCATATGGTTGAGTCTTATATTCCACATATTAGATAACATCTCTCCTTACACTATGTTGAGGCTGTCTACACATATCCTTACATGAGTAGTGTAAAATGTGCCACATATGTATCCTCAGGAAATGAATATGGATCCTTTTTTCATATTATATCATCCATTTATGAATATGTTGTCATAGCCTTGTCAGTCAAAGGCTATTCCTAATAATCGATTGATTCAAAGACTTGGAACATAACAAACATCCTTTAGGGTGATTGTGTATCCAATGTTCATCTTGACATGGATATCACCCATTCCCAATATCTCCATAGAAATTGTATTCCCCTTCATGATTGCACCATGTTCACCAGCTTGATAAGTCAATAAAGACTCAATGATGTAGAGTGACATGGTATGATGATGTAGTATAAAACACCCATTATGTGTCTTGTCTTGATGTATGAAGAAATCTTAATTATTCATCTTTGGAGTAAATCATAATTTCTTTGAAGACTATCACATGAATGTCTCAATTTTTTCTTAGTTATTTGTTACTTTGGTCATTTTCTTGTAGAAAACTTTAGTAGTTCCTCTTAATGCATCCCTCTATTCCACAATGGAATATTTTTTATGATGGTATCCTTCTATCTATGGACCTTCCTTTTCTATATATTTGGTGTCCGGTTTTGGACCCTCAACCACCTCTCGTGGATGGGCGCAACATCGATTTTCATTTTTTAAAAAATTGGATCAGAATATGGAAAAATAAATCACACTTTTGTGTCCAAAATGGTCATAAATGGTGGAATTGACACCTTAATCATTGAAATCAGACACTGATGGATCAAGATATGAACAAATTAGTGTCAAAATCAAAAATCAACTAATGAATTAACACTAATTTGGCATTCCATAGCAGCTACTAGAATCTCATCAGAAATTTTGCTAGCACCAGAATAATATAGTCTTCTCTAGAAAGGGGGTATTGTAGCACCCAAAATTTTACCAAACTTTGAACAAGCCTAGGGAGATCGTTCTAGATATGTTTTTAGGTATCTTTCCACTTTTGGAATTAGATCAACATGAACTTTAAGAATTTTCCTTCAATAAATTATTTAGGGTAACTTGAATTTTCCATTTACTGAAAAATCACCAATTCTCACATCTGTTACATAGAAAATGGCTCTAATACCACTTTTTTTGATTTACTGCTCACAAAGAGAAAAGAGTGGAAGGGGAAGCAGCCTTTATTTAAACATGAATAAATGTTACAAAAGAAATTGTATGTAAACTTTTCTCTCTCACACACATGGATCAGTCTCTTCTCTAAAATAAAATAGAGCTCACCTAGCTCAGATGAATGAATTAAGTATCTTATGTCCCTCATTATATATCCATGGTAGGAGGTGTCAGGTTATACACAACTCTCCACCACCCCAAACTACACCCAACTTCTCTTGGATTCCAAAGAAATAAAGGTTGCACATGTATAATGTAAAACGCACATTGTTGAAGTCTTCCATGGTGGGTAGAGTAGGTGCACTATCCACCTAACAATAAAATCTATAAAAAAATACCTTAGGGGGTGCGTTAAACATCATAAATCTGTTATGAAGTTGGAAGTGACATTCATATAATGGTCAGTATAGAGTTATGGATGGATTTATTTTAACTCTAATAAGATCACTGGAGGAGGTTTCAATGATGGATGTGTCTCCTTCATTTTATTGGTTTGGTTATTTTTCTTGGTGGTCAAAAAATTAATGTTTATGATTTTACGGTTTGGTAGTTTTATCAATGACTTCCTTGATGATGGTGACTTTTTGGTTTTTGGTCAGTCATAAATTAGTTCCCATTGGTGGTGGATGTTCTAGAAGTGTTGAAATCTTCGAAGAGTATTAGTTATTATGAGACCTCAGGTTATGTTTCCTTGATTAGTGTTTGGTGTAGGGATCTAGGTAGTTTATGGTCATATTAGCCTTGATCTTCCTATAAAACTTTTAGAGTTTTTTTTTATTTTGAATTTTTCTTGTATGGATTTTGTTTGAAGCTATAGCTATTCCAAATGTATGTCTTGTCTATTTTTCTAGCTTGTACTATTACAATTTCTACTATTTCCAAAAAGTGGGTATACTCTTAAATAAATTTATTTGAGGTAAATGGTATCTAGGTTTAATGTAGTTTTACATTGTTATTAAAATATATAATTATGTTAAGTGTTAACATGGTTAGTATGAAATGTTTATGTGTTAATAAATATAAAAAGTTAATTTTTATTAAAAATTATATATTTTTAATAATTATAAAGTATTTCATAAAATGACTTGTAATATTTAATACTAAGAGTTTATATTAGATTATAAATGTTAGTTTTTCATACTTATATGTTATGAAATTTCTATAAAATCAATTCTAAATTAAAAAATTATTATAGTTTTTAAATTTATAAAATGTTGATAAATTTTATTCTCATGTTATAAATTTTTGAAATGTTATTTTATTTATTTATTCTCTAAATTATTTAATTCATAAATTAAAAGTTTTTATATTATGAATTAATGAACCCTTTAGTTTAAATTGTTTTAGAAATTTCTTATAAATCTCATACAATGTATATATGGAGTTACATGTTATGCATAAAAACAGGTTTTTTTAACCCTTGATGATAATTTTTGGGTTATAATTTCTATAAAAAAGTTTTTTTATAATTAATACATAATAGGACCTAGAATTATATTATAATTTAGATTCATTTTGATAATTTATCTATAGATTTTGGGATGTTGTGTCAAGATTCACTATTGTGAGGACTACAATTCTGTTAAAAAATATCTTTACTATTATATGTTTCAATGTAGGATCTCTTGATTAATTTTTTAATTTCATATAATTTTAATCCATTACAAGTAATAGTTTTTATTTCTATGGAAATATGATATAGAACACCCATGAAGTAGAAATAAAATGGTCTAATTAGAACTACATAGTCTATCCTTTCTGTATTGTGAAGGAGATGTCATGGTTAAATGATTTATCATTTGGTTCCCCACTTTTTCTTTTTTATAAAGATGTGGTTGGTATGGCCTGACAGTTTGATTGTGTGTGTGTGGCAGGGGGTGAGTGTCTTGTAAAATCATTTAACCCAGGCTTACCATTTTTATCTCTAATAGAAACTCCCAAAGACTTCCACATCCATAACTGGGTACAAATATGCTTTCCAAAGGCAGGAGGTCCTTTGGGGTTTCAAACCCAGATATACTTAAGAACTCACATTGGTTGATAGGATGGGAGGTTGGGATAATCACATGATTTTGGGGGAAATTTTCACCTACTCTGAGACTCTCTTATAGATTTAAGATATGTTCAATAATCTATACCTAATCCTGATATGAGAATGGTTACCCTAACAAAATGATCGTAGGTTAAATCCTTTTATATGTAATATTGTGGATCTTATTTGGGGATCCATCTATATATATATGAGGTTCTCCATCCATTTCCCATTGATGGTTAGATTCATATATGATGAATTCATATATCCAGGAACTTCAGAATTTTCTTCCATGTAGGGAGGCAATTAAGATGTCGAGGATGGGATTGAGACATTATGAGGAATCCCACATATCTTGTTTTATAGAAGGAATAAAAACCCACATAGTTCATTAAAATCATTCAGTTTAACATTACATGTACAGGAAATATACGAGGGTACTTAAGCATCAGATAGTTGAGATCAATCCTCGAGGAGGTATCCTATGTATCTTGGTTATAGAAGGAATTAGAGTCATCATAGTTCAATCACACCCTTGGGACTATCCCCGAGGTAGATACCCTTATGTAGGGGAATTCATATCATGCCACACTTTTGGTCTTACAAAATGATGTATCCCTAGCTAGTAGAGATTCATAATGCAAATTATGTGACCATTTCCACTCCCTAATCCCACGTGAACCATACTTAGTGTGAAAAATAAGGGATAGCAAGTAATCAGTCTCACTATATATGGATGTGGGGATTATATACTAGGATATCCCTTTCGATGTTCAATATAGATCTTAGGCCTTAGGAAAGAGTCTTATGTATCCTGGTTATTATAGGAATCCAAGTTATGATCACATCACAATTCACTACTTTATTTCACCCTTGCATCACTGTTTTAAAATTGTTTTGTATTTAAAATTAAAAATATTATATCAAATTTAACATCCCATTTTATTCAATTATTAAATTTTTATAACTGTTAAAAATGGAAATTATCCTTTTTTGGTGATTTCCTTTTAGGAGGACGTGATTTGGGGTGTCGAAGATGATCTAGAAGGAAAATGGTCCAAAATGTATGGAATCTCGAGGACATTTGTCCACTGTTTTGAAAATTTTGCGAAATCCATGCCTCTAAATGGGATGAAATTTTTTGGGTCTCTCTATAACTTCATGAGATACAACTAATATCAAGAAACTGAAGCCTAATTCTTCCATTAAGGGTTCCATCCGAACCAATCTATCTAGGGGACGGAATCTGTACGAAGTCAAATATTTGGTTCTATATTTTGGCCATATCTTGTGCTATAATCCTCCATTGGAAACAAAATTTGTCATAGAGATATTCAAGATTATTTACTAAAACTTTTACCTTTTTAAGAGTCTATATAAGTCCATTTACCAACCCAAAAATTAGACACAAGTGGTATCTCTAAATTTGGGTGCCCAGAACCACTTCCCATTTTGGTTATAAATTGGCACCTTGGGCACCCCATTTTCAAGTTCGACCAAGGAGTTAATTGACACCAATTTAGAGTTCCACATGAGTCCTCTCATCACCTTGGAGGTTTTGGAACTCTCTATACTCATAGATAGATCTCTTTAATCAAGGACCCCTTCATCAAAGACTTCATCTCTTTCTCATGTTGTAATGTTTGTGTTTTTATAATATACTTCTTTGTTACTCTTTTATTTATTCTATTTTCATATTTTTTGTTCAATTATATTCTTTTTTACACATCCTATTTGGTTTTTAATCAAGAGTAGAAACGATATTGATTTATACCCTTTCTAAACCTTTGCACTTGCAAAACGTTTCTATGATGACTACACCACCCATGAAAGAGTAATTATTTTTAGTAATCGATCTACCTCTATCCTTATTCATTAATTTATTTTTGAATAAATGAGATAATTAAATTCAATTAATATTATATATTAATTGAATTTTTAATTTAAATGAAACTAATAAATCAATTTAACAATAAACACAAAACACATGAGGTCGAGAATTATGTCAATTGTGAGAGAGAGATCTTAATCAGCAATACAAAACCACAAAGGATCAATCTGTAGAGTTCAAATATAATCCCTAAACTCAATTAGTCCTCATTTATATAATGTATATGTGACTTAATTTACCAATGACCATAATCTATCCTTAGAACATAAATCAAAGAAGGGTGTTACGATTTCATATTCCGAAGCTAGCTCAGGGTTTAATTCACTTCATCTTTGTGGTAAAGTTAATTTTCATAGGGTTTGGGGGTTAAAAAATTAGGGGATCAAAATTAAGTGGATATTAATTTAAATGATAATTTTTAATAATTAAATGAAGGGGTAGAGTTAGATCTATTATGTCTTCAAAAAAATCTTTTCAATTTTTTTTTGTTTTATTAATCAATTTTCATTTCTAAAACAAAAACAAAAAAAATATTCTTGCAGCATACTTATTCTAGATTTATAAATTAAAACCCCACCATAACTTTAATTATTTCACTTATTACCTTCTATTTTATTTTAAAAATACCTTTAATATTTTGATAAATTTATTTTCCCCTTTGAGAGAAGACATTGGTCAGCCACTCTACTGCACCTAAGTACCCAAAAAGAACACTTCATTTGAGAGAGCCCACAATAGCACCTTTAAAATTGGAACCATTTATAGGGAGGAAATTATTTTATTTAACTAATTAGATGTATTTATTTACTTGTATTTTATCCTTTTGTTTTATCTTCATTCTTCCTTCTTCTTTCCCCTTTTTCAATTTTTGTTTGTTTTTCTCTCTCTCTTTATTCTTCCTCTCTCTTTTCTTATCTATTAGACCATCAATTAAAATTTATTATCCTGATATTATGGTCTAATTTTCTCAATTTATATGATTTATTAATTGATCCCATATTGATGATCTCTTTTATCTAGACCTCGAGATTGAACATAGCCTTAGGGCTTGAATCAGACAATCTCAGCCTACGGAAGTGTCGACAATTACAGAACGGGGGAATTCCTACACTATAAGAACATTTAAATTTGAAACACTTATGAATACAATATAAAACAAGAACCAATGTCTAAAAAATAATAATCATTAACTTAATATAACCATTCAAGAATTGGCTGCACCAGATATTAACTGTCAACCAAATTGTATTGCATACCCAAATCTCGAATCGAACTTTGAACTGAAATCTGGGTTAATTCACATTCTTCAAAAATTTCATGGATTATCTAGTGAGGATCCAAAAGAAATTTTAAAAGAATTTAATGTGGTTTTATAGACCCTACAACCATGAATTGTATGTGAAGATCAAATCAAACTAAGAGAATTTCTATTTTCACTTGATGGAGTTGAAAAGGATTGGATGAATTATTTACAACCTGAAGATGTAACATGTTGGAATGATTTGAAACATATTTTCTTGAAGATATTTTTTCCATCATCAAGGACCACTTACATTAATAAAGATATATCATGGATCAAGAAATCACAAGGGGAGTCAATGTATAATCACTGGGAGTAATTCAAGAAGTTCTGTGCAAGCTGTGAACATCACCAAATCAGTGAGCAACTACTCATCCAGTACTTCTATGAATGACTCACACTTATGGAGAGAAGAATGGTGGATACCATGGATAGAGGTTCATTGGTCAATAAAACACCAGAATATGTGCATGTGTTGGTCGACAAGATGGAACAAAACACTCAACAATTTGGAGATTGAGGTACACCACATGTTAGAGGCATACACTAGGTAAGTCCATATTCTATCGAAAGTAATATAATTGATACTATGTTGTAAGAGTTGAATATTATGGTGAGATATATTTATTTGGCACACAAGACATCCCAACACTCTCCTATAAGGCCTTGTGGATTTTTCACTGAAATAGGACACCCATCTGATTGTTTCCCCCAATTACAAGAGATAGAGGATTGCGTAGCAGTATTCCCTAAGAGACCATATCAGCAGGAAAAAAAACCAAATCACTAGAAGAAGTATTATTCATTTTTTATATTATACAACCACTGGTGTAAGGATCAATTAGACATGAGTTATGGCTCTTGACAACCACAAAGTCCCCCTTTTCAACAAAATTTCCACCAGCCTATGCCTTACCAATAGGGTTTCCAACAAACCCAAAGTAGATTTAAAGCTCAAGCATCAACAATTCAACAACAAGGGAATTATAAACCAAAGGTATATTATAATACTAATGTTCTTTTGAAACAAATTTTACTTAATAATCAGAATAAGTTGAAGAGTCAAGGTTTGGAGTTGAGAGAATTGAAGACACAAATGAGCCAGATTTCCACCACCCTTCAGGAACTGGTAAGTAAGAACTCTAGAAATCTTACTTCCTAGCCTAATAAAAATCTAATGGGGAATGTTAGTGCCATCACATTGAGAAGTATGAAGCAAAAAACTAATACTTTTTCACCTACCATTCCACTAGGATTTACCTTAGCTTTAGAGAATCCCCATTTAAGAACCACTAATAAGCAGCCCAAGGAGAATGAAAAAGGTAAGAAAAAGATTGATGGTGTTCCTTATAAAACCATTAAATTTACCAATATATTTTTACAAAACAAGAATATGGTTGAAGAGGTGATTCAAAAAGAGGTTTTGGAAACATTTAAGTGTGTTGAGATCAACATCCCTCTACTTGAATCCATCAAGAAAATCCCAAGGTATGCCAAATTATTAAAAGAACTTTTTACCAATTGAAGAAGGAATAAGGGAAATTAGAGGATCAATCTTGTAAGGAGTGTGTCAGCACTCATTACACCAAATCTAGTAATTCCAACAAAGTGCAAGGATTCTGGGACATTCACCATACCATGCACCATAGGGGAGTTAAAAAATTTAGATGCTTTATGTAATTTATGTGCTTCCATAAATGTGATGTCTCACTCTGTATTCTCTTCTTTACAGGTTAGTTAGTTGAAGCCGATGAGAGTAGTGGTGCAGTTAGTGAATAGAGCTATAGCATATCCAGTTGGATTACTTGAGGATTTACTTTTCCAGGTAAGAGATATGATCTTTCTAGTATATTTCTACGTGCTTAACATAGAGGATGGTCTAGTAAGTTCTCATGCTCCCATTATATTTGGTAGGCCCTTCCTCAAAACTACAAAAACTATTATAAATGTTCATGAGGGTACACATTCCATGGAGTTTAGAGATGAAGTTGTGATATTTACTGTTATGGACTCCATGAAGTACCCCTCAGAGGACCATTATGCCTTTTTCATCTCCCATTTTGAACCACCAAGTAAAAACCCCATAGATTTTTATTGTCCTATTCT
This sequence comes from Viscum album, assembly GCA_963277665.1. Lineage (NCBI taxonomy): Eukaryota > Viridiplantae > Streptophyta > Magnoliopsida > Santalales > Viscaceae > Viscum > Viscum album. The sequence continues at coordinate 459,043,063 of OY728136.1, forward strand.
TATAGAGATTATGAGCATTTGTTCTAGTTTGATGTGTAATAACACTTCCACACTGGTTTATAATGTACAATCCTATATTATATTTGGATTTTAAATGGTTTCTTATTCTAATTTTGATCATGTAAACTCTGATTATGACAAGGTTGTTGAGTATATTGATGTATTTGATGATTTATTCTTTGATTTTGATGATGTATATTCAGATACTGATGTTCATTGTGCACATATTTTAGTTCCTTCAATTTATCTATCCATACATCACCCCCTACATTGGAACTCAAGACATTTCCACCAAATCTCAATTACTCATACTTGTTGAGTGGTGATAGATTACCTGTTATAATTTCTAATAATATCCATTTTGAACATAATGAAAAACTTTTAAATCTTTTGAGGGAGAACATCAGGGAAATCGGGTGGAGCTTGGCTAACATATCTGGTATTAGCCCCTCCATTTGCATGCATAAGATTTTTTAGAGGATGGGTATAAACCAATTAGGTAGATACAAAGGATACTCAATCCAAACCTTCTATAAGTTCTTAAAAAAGTGGTTGAAAAATTTCTCAAGGTAGGTGTAATTTATACCATTTCATATTTATTGTGGGTAAGTCCTATTCAGGTCGTGCCTAAGAAAAGTGGTGTTACTGTTATTAAAAATGAAAAGGGGGAGTTAGTTCCAATGAGGGTGAAAAAAATTTTGTGTGTGTGTATTGATTATAGAAAACTAAATCAATCCACTCATGAGGACCATTCCCCCCTCCCATTTATTGATCAAATGCTTGAGTGACTAGCTGGGAAAACACACTACTATTTATTGGATTGATTTTTTGGATATTTTTAGGTTCTTATAGCCCCAAAGGATCAGGAGAAGACAACATTCACTTGACTATTCAGTACTTTTTCTTACCAAAGGATTCCATTTAGACTTTTCAATTCCCCAGGTACCTTCTATAGATGCATGGTGAGTGTTTTTTCCGATTTTATTGAGACAAGAATAGTGGTATTTATGGATGATTTTACAGTGTATGGGTCTTCATTTAATGATTTTATCTCTAGTTTGGGAAAGGTTTTGAATTTTTGTATTAATAAGAATCTGGTATTAAACTTTTAAAAGTATCATTTCATGGTAGATAATGGGATTTTCTTAGGGCATATAGTGTCAAAACATGGGATAAAGGTTGATAGATCTATGGTAGATACTATTTTATCCTTACCCTATCCTTTATGTGTGTGTGATGTTAGATTTTTTCTAGGTAATGATGGATTTTATCAGTGCTTCATCAAATATTTTAGTAATATTTCTATTCTTATTTTGCGATTAATTCAAAAGGATTCTTATTTCTTGTTTGATGATTCTTATAGGACTTACTTTGATGAGATAAAGCAGTGTTTGACTACTCTACCGATCATACAACCCCCATAGTGAGAAATTTCATTTGAGATGATGTGTGATGCTTCATACTTCAAATTTGGAGTAGTCTTATCATAGAGGTTGGATGGACATTCACATGTGATTTCCCATGCCTCGAAGACATTGGCCACAGCCCAATCAAACTACAAAAAATATGGAAAATGAGTTTCTTACTGTCATATTTTATTTAGATAAATTCTATTCATATTTATTGGTATCTAAATTAGTTGTTTTTTCTGACCATGCAGCTCTAAGGTACCTCTTGAAGAAACCAGATGCAAAGACCAAAATTATCTTATGGATGCTCCTTCTTCATAAATTTGATATTAAGATAAAGGAAAAGAAGGGTTCAGAGAACTTGGTGGTAGACCACATGAGTAGGCTTACTCACACATTAAAGGATGACACCATGGACCAAGTACCACTTCGAGACACATTATCCAATGAGAATTTCCATCTCAGGTCTGCATCTTTGGTATGCTGATTTAGTTAACTACCTTGTTGCCTATGAAATTACTGAAAATTTAAAGAAGCATCAAGTCCAAAAGTTAAAGAGTGAGTCTAGATTTTATGTGTGGGATGATCCCTACCTATGGTGCATGTGTAGTAACCAAGTTATTAAGAGGTGTGTTCCTAATCATGATTTTGAGCCTATTTTATATTTTCTTCATACACTAGCTTGTTGTGGACACTTTGGACCCCAACGAATAGCTAGGAAAGTCTGAGACTCAAGATTATATTGGCCTAACTTATTCCATGATGCTCATGTTTTTTGTAAGTCATGCTCACTTTTACAACACACTAAGAACATTTTTAAAAGACACAAGATTCACCAACAACCCATATTATTCTATGAGATTTTCAATATATTGGGAATCGATTTTAGGCTTCCTTTTCCTAGTTCATTTAGTTTTTTGTATATTTTGGTTTTTGTTGATTATGAGTAAATGGGTGGAGGATAAGGCTACCAGGACTAAAAATTCTCATGTGGTAGTGGACTTTGTCAAGAAATAGAGTTTTTGTACGTTTGGAGTACTAAAGGACATCATCATTGACCAAGGGACACACTTTTAAAATCTAAATTTTGCTTCACTCCTTCGAAAGTATAGGGTGAGACACAAAACATAAACACCATACCACCCCCAAAAAAATGGCCATGATGAAGTTTAAAATCATGAGTTGAAACAAATTTTGGAGAAAACCATGCATCCAAATATGAAGGATTGGAGAAAGCTCTTTGATGATGTGTTGTGGTCTTATATGAAAGAAAAAAAATAGACCCATCGGTATGTTCCCATTTTGAATTGTTTTTTGGAAATCATGTCATCTACTAGTGGAAGTCGAGAATTAGGTATATAGGGATATAAAGAAATGCAACGTGGATTTATCTCAAGTTGGAATTCAAAGGAATATGAAAATTCAATATCTTGAGGATATTTTATTTTCATTATATGAGAACTCAAGGATTTATAAGGAAAGATCAAAAGAAACTCATGACAGAATGATCCAACAAAGGGAGTTTCGTGTTGTAGAGAAGGTCCTACTATACAGTTCGTGACTAAAGATGATTCCTGGTAAGTTTCATTCTAGATTATTAGGTCCTTATATTATATCTAATTTTTTTACTTATGGCACATTGGATATCACACAAGTGGAAACTAGAAGGATCTTTACATTCAATAGGCAATGTTTGAAGAAATACATTGAGGGAATTCATACTGATGTAGTTGATTTCATCACACTGCATGACCCCATCATCACTTGAGAATACTAGGCTATTCTTAAACCTCTCACTTTTATATTATTTTTCCTATTTAAAATATTTTATATCATGTTCACATATCATATCATTGGTTCTCATTGAGGAAAATGAAATATTTTAAGTGCGGAGGAGGGGACAATATTTTAGGGTAGTTTTTTTAGGATTTTTTTGTGTTTTCTATTAAGTTTTCTATTAAATTTAAAAAAATGATATCATGTAACATTATCATGTGGAATATATGTAAAATACATGTTTTCAAAATTCATTAGTATAATGATAAGCATGAGTAATATTTCATCATCAAAGTTTATAAAAATGGAAGTCATCGATGATATGACTGGTTGTGTCATTATAAAAACCTTAAACTTTTGAAACCATTAGTTGTGATATTTTTTCATGGAAATTTTTTTCATTTATTTCTCTATAAAACCTTCCACTCAACCATGACTTGTGAAATATTTCCTACTCAATTGAATGTATAGCCAATTTAGGTAAACAAATCATCATATATCAACGGTTGGTCCATATATTTGTTTCTCTTTCGAACAATTTCATTACTATACTGAATTTACCTATGCATGTGTACTTATTATAAATCTATTGCATGTCATAAAAAAATAAAAAAATATGGGTTGTGTCTTGGGGAAGTCAAAAACCACTCTTCCTCGACCATTGATCTTGTTATAATGATTACAATTAGTGTCATGAGAAGATCAAACACAGGTTGATAGATGAGTGTGAGATTTGTTCCAAGTGAAAACTAAAATAATAATAATAAATTAGGGGAGTGATGAAAAGTAAAATATTTGGGTATATCCAGGTCAGGAGCTTAATGTTTGAATTTTGGGAATTCCTAAGTGAGTGGGTCTTGAAATTCGATTACAAAGTAATGTAGAACAAGTTTGGTGAATTAAACTAGGTGAGAAGAATTATTTTAACTGACAAAAATATACTGAATAAAGGGTGGAGATATGATCTTGAAATGGTTTTCACACACACACATGTGGGGAATTAGTGTCCTACTATACCCATGACTTGTTTCTCTGTGATTAGTGTCATTAATCTCATTGGATTATGTTTTGATATAATTTATGAGACAATGACTTAAAATTTAATTGATATTGACCCTTGATGGTATTCTTACATTACATATACTTCCAATATGTATTTAGGAATATGAACATATTGTCACAATTTTTTGGAATACATGATATGAGTTTTTTCACAGCAGTGCAAAAGGGTAAGTGTGGGGGTGTGATCGCATCAGGATTCACTACTTTATTTCAACCTTATATCATTGTTTTATAATTGTTTTGTATTTAAAATTAAATAATATTGTCTCAATTTGAAAATCCAATTTGATTAAATTATTAAATGTTTATAACTTTTCAAAAGAGAAATTATTATTTTTTCGGTGATTTTGTTATAGGAGGAGGTGATTTTGGGGGTCAGAGATGATCCAAAATAAAAATGGGCCAAACTGCATGGAAGCCCAAGGACGTATTTCCACTATTTTACACATTTAGAGAAATAATTCCTTCTAAATGAGCTTAAATTTTTGCAGTAATCTTCATAACCTCTTGGGATACAACTCATTTCAAGAAACTGAAGCCCAATTCATCCATTACGGGGGCCATCCAAACCAATCTGTCCAGGGGACAAAATCTACACAAAGTTAGAGATTTGGTTCTGTATTTCATCCATATCTCACGATTTAATCCTCAATTGGCCACCAAATTTGACATGGAGAATGTCAATATGCTGACCTACAACATTTATCTTTTTTTTCAAATCTAGATAAGTCTATTTACCAACCCAAAAGCGAGACACAAGTGGTGTCTCGAAATCTAGGTTCCCAAAACCACTTCCCATTTTGGCTATAAATTGGCACCTTGGGCACCCCATTTGAAAGTTTGACCAATGAGTGAAGTGCTGCCAATTTGGAGTTTTAGAGGAGTCCTCTAATCACCTTTTAGGTTTTGTAACTCTCTATACTCCTAGATAGAGCTCTTGATGCAAGGATCCCTTCATCGAAGCCTTTCTCTCTTTCTCATGTTGTAATGTTTGTGTTTTCATAATAAAATTATTTTTTATTCTTTTATTTCTTCTATTTTATTATGTTTTATTAAGTTATATTCATATTTACTCATCCTATTAGAGCTGTAATCAATAGTAGAAATGAGATTGGGTTTTACCCATTCTAATCCTTTTCACATGCAAAACGTTTTCATGATGACTACATTGTCCATGGAAGAGTAGTTCTTTTTATTAATTGATCTACCTCTAACCTTATTCACTCATTTATTTTGAATCGATAAAATAATTTAATTTACTTAGTATTATCTATTAATTTCATTTTAAATTTAAATAAAACTAAGCAAGAAATTGAACAATAAACACAAAACACGTGAGGTTGAGAATTGTGTGAATTGTGAGAGCGTGATCTTAATTGGTAATACAAAACCACACTGGATCAATTTTTAGCGTTAAAATATAATCTATAAAATAAAATTAGTACTCATTTCCAGAATTTATATGTGCCTTAATTTACCACTGACCATATTCTATCCTTATAACATCAATCAAAGCAGGGTGCTACGATTGCATATTCTGAAGCTAGCCTAGGGTTTAATTCACTTAATCATTACTATAATGTTAATTATCATAGGGTTCATGGGTTAAAAAATTCGAGGATCAAAATTAAGTGGATATAAATTTAAATGATAATTATTAATAAGTAAATGAATAGGTAGAGTTATATTTATTATGCCTTCTAAAAATTATTTTAAAAAAACATATTCTCATTGTGTTTTATTAATAAAATTTCATTTAAAAAAATATTCTTCTAGAATAATTATTATAAATTTATAAATTAAACCCCCCATCCCTTTAATTAGTGTAATTATTCCCTTTTATTTTATTTTCAAAATACATTTAATATGTTGTTAAATTTACTTACTCCTTTGAGAGGCGACCTTGGTCAGCCACTCTGTTGCACCTAAGTACCCAAAAAAGAAAACTTCATTTTAGAGAACCATCAACATTTCCTTTCAAGTTATCATAGTTCAATTTACTTCATAGTCCACTAATGGATGAGGTATAGTGGTTAGACCATGAGTTTGATTGGGTCTAGATGGTTGGAATGTCTGAGACATAGTAGAACTTACATTGAGTTGGATGACCATTTGAGCTCGAGCCTTTAGGAAGGTGTGTATATCTTGGTTATAGAAATAATTAAAGTTATAATAGTTCAAATGATTGGGGATTACACACTAAAGGTACCCAAATATTGAGGCTAGACAAGGTTATAATGCCCCAAGATGCATACTTGATTTTTCTTGGTTATATGCCTGACCTGATTGATTGTCTGTCTGACATGTCTTGATTGCCTACCTGACAAGATAGAAGGTGTATGGACATTTTTATCTATATTTTGGACATGTCCAAAGAAAGTTGCATGATCCAGTTGACTTTTACAAAGAACATTGCGTAATCTGAATTGTATGTCTGAAGACCATTACATGATCAAGGATGACTTATCCAGAGGACATCGCTAGACCTAGATGACTTGTCCTAGAGGCCATCACATGTTCTTGAATGACATGTCTATAGGGAGTCACATGACCTTGGTTAGTATGAACATAGGGATTTTTATTTATTGGGATAACATGCTTGAATGGTGTCGTGAGATCTAGCTGGTATGCCTGAATGGATTTGAGAGACCCAACTATCATATATTGGTGTCACTAAACTATCATGGGTGACTTGTCTAAAGGATATTATAAAATATAGATGGTGAGCCTGGAGGGCTTCGTGAGACTCATGTGGCATGCTTGGAGGGTTCCCTATGAATTTTTTGAACTGTCTGAAGGACATATCACGATCCAGATGGTATGTTAAGGGGATATCTCACGATCTGAGTGATAGTTCTTGATGTTGTCACATGGTCTAGATGATTCATCAAAAGCTCATGAGGGCCATCGTACATGTTCTTTGCATAATTCTACAGTATTTTAGTCTTTATTGTAATTTTTAGGCATATGTGACTTATATTTATTTGGTGTTAGCTTTTTTAGGTCTTTCATGATTCAGAATATATGTATTATGTCCTTTGTATGAATGAAAATGTGAAGTGCCTAGGCATATCTCATGATCCGCTATCTTGCTCCCAAAATTTTTACCTGGTGGAAGATCTTGCGATCATGAGATTGGCCGCTCTGAGAAGTTCAATCTGATGATTGTGTGTGATGGTGTGAGGATCCAAAGATTCGTTTTTTTCATGCTGAGATGGGGGATTTATATAACTTTTCACCCCAACTATACAAAAATTTTAATGGTGTGTATTTCACAAATCCAGGCTAGAGTTGGTGGAGGGATTTAGTGTCACACGCTTCACAAAATCTTTCCATTGGTGTCACATGATTTTTAGTGACCACAAGACCATCCTATTAACACCCCATTTATTGGATTTTGGACAATCAAAAGGGTCTTTCATAATCAGGTATAAATTCCATGAGGATTTTACGATGTTGGTCCAACATGTATAAGGACATTTACAAAACTATGACACCTATTGAATGGATTTTTCATGATCTGAGATGCTTTGTCCAAGGATTTATGTACGATAAAGGTGGATTTCTAAGAAGCCTTCACAGGATCATGATTTCTTGTCGCGCGTGGGGGTGGGGGGTGGGGCTCATGATTAATGGTGATCTCCTGGGGTGTATGACCCCCTTCTCATAATATAAGCATATATACCCCTCGTAAAAGCTCTTATCATTTCCCATTTTATTTCAAGTATTATTTTACATGGGTGGGAATCTCTCAAGTATGTAAGAGTGTTGTTGAAGACAATAAATCTCCCCATCAGCGATGCATCAAATGATTAAAAAAGGGTAATGTGATGATGCATGAGCATTAAAATGAAAAAAAACTCTATTTGTATTTGGATCTGGATGGGAAGTGTAGGACCACATGGATATGTTTGAAACCCTTCACACGATGAGGGTGACATGCCAGTGGGCTCTTGCATGAAAAGGCTGGCATGTCTCTAATGATTCTGTGGTGTCTTGAAAACCTGTATGGGTGGGTCTTGTGAAGTTTACAACCATGAAATGCACCATACTTTCAACTATTTTTATCCTTATTTTAAAATAATTGTTAGATGGATTGTGAAGTGTATGCTGATTGAAAAATTGTGTGATTTGGATGAACTCATCGGGTAGTCGTCGCATGATCACCGATTATCTTGAATGTTTTCAGAAGATCAAGGAGGTCTTCTCAAAGTGGCTCCACATGATTTCCTAGTATGTTATGCACTACGCATGGAGCATCCTCATGACATTTTTAAGGTCATGTGATTGTGTTTCCTATTGTAGATCATGTGATCTGTGTGTACTGGACACCTTTCCTTTGTTTTCAGAGAAAATAATACCCATATTCATGTACTTAATTCTTTTTTTTTGGATTTTTCGATACTTACTTAGTAGGTTTTAACAGATTCACCCCAAAAGAGTGATGTCTGTAGGGACAAGGAGTCAGTTCTAAGGAAATTAAATGCCCACCTAAGGCTTTAGCTCTACTTCAAATCAGTGTCATGGGCAATACTTGGTCTTTTGAGAGACGTCTAGTGTTCCACATAATTCTCTATAAATAGGGGAGTATAGGGTTAATCATTCACAGGATACCCAAATCCAAGATCTCTTACGATCTTCCTTTTTCATGTAACTCCTTCATGAGACCTCTTGTAAGAACTGATTTCAAGATCTGTTCGCAAGACCTGTTTGTGAGAACTCCTTATGAAGGCCAACTTTTCCAAGAACTTGTTTGAATTAAATACAAATTTATATTTAGTAATTATTTAAACCAAGACTATAGGATTCATGATTTTATTTGAAGGTTTCCTAAGATATATTGGCTTGGACGCATGACCACTCTAATATTATGCGAATCACAGGACCATATTAGGGTCACACAATCATGAGTTTCATGACTGTTTGAGTGGTTGTGGGATCTCTTGCGAGTTTATATAGTCTAAGGAATATTTATAATCCAGGAGATTTGTGATTCAGTTATGATATTGTGAATCTATTTTATTATTCATGAGATACACATGACGGTGTCCAAATGATTCATTTCTCTTGATGGGTGTTTCAATTTTCTGACATATGATTATTTATTTTTATACAGATGGCTTATAGCTCTCTCCATACCTCCTCAAACACAACTAAATAGATGGTTATGAGTTCTATGAATCATAATTCTAATTGTTGGTACCATTTACGCTCGGAAAATATTTTTTTAAAATGGATTATCCCATATGATATCAAGAATTATCCTTTATCACACTGACTTCCTCTATATGGGTTTTTTATGCTAGACGATGTTTCCATCCCTTCTCTGAACTTCAACCTGCCAACTTATTGGGTGTCAAATTCTCTTTATTTCATTCAAATGATGGGTTTTAATGATGGATAACTAGTTATAGCATGGTCTCAAGGGTTTTCTTATATACTGGTGAACTCTCCCCTTGGTTTAGACGACTTTGATTTCACTCACCAACCCATCACTCAGAGATATTAGAGCATATTTGTCTCTTATCTGAATAACTTGGGTGAAAAATGGGGCTCAAAATGGGATATTTGACCTAGTGGAAAATTTTATGATGAATGGGCATATCCATTCTGAATCAGGAAGAGTTTCCTAGATTTTTCTAAATAGCTATACGTTTTCCATCTTTATGAAACTATATGGGTTTTCTAGTTCATCTTTTATCACTAGTTTGATCTTATTTAAGAAATAGTTAGTCATTGATGTCCTAGAACCAATTCATTCCATTTAATCAATAGTGAGGTAGGAATCGGCCTATGGGAAATCTATCAATTGGGTGGGATACCCCATCTTTGAGAGGTGTAAAATGAGTTCCTTCCTACCATAGATGTATGGGATAACCCTTTGTAAACTCTGATCTTCATGAGGGAAATTCTCAACATCATAAAAGAAAAGTTAAGAAAGGAGATGATTATGTTCTCATTCATCTCTTTCAAGGATTAGATCAACATTTTACTTTATCATAGTGAAGTGAGGCTGACTGTTATACGCCCCAATCAATGCCCTTCCTAGAAGGTTCATGATAGTGCCAGTTCATATTGGTCCTTTTTGGAAGATGGGGATCATAACTCATGGGGGTACCGAGTGAAATCAGAGACATCACCAAGCCTTAGGTTGATGAGATTCTTGTCTATGTTCAGAAATGGTTGGATTTTCCTAGTTGGGGATATGTGATTAAGAATCTGGGTCAGTACGCTAGTGAAACCAGCAAGACTATAAGAGGGATGATGCCATAATCTAGAGGTGCTGACTCTTTTATTCCTTTACCAACTCTTGGGCCACATTCTATAGGGAAACATACCTTATAGGATTAATGGTCATTTCTAATTTTTATTTGTTCATATAGGGGATTATTTTCACTATTATGGATACTATAATACCACCAGAAACACTAGTTCTTTATTTCATCCGAGGTTGTTGAACATATTTGGGGTTGAGTCCATGTCGTTAGGCCTTGAAAAGGTTGTCAGTGTGTTTATTCGATCAGATCGTTTTGATTTCATGCCTTATCCTACACCGATTGGTCCAATCATTAATAATGGTGGTGACATTATTGACGAAAGATAATACAAAATTGCCCTTTAGTATGGGGATATTATGTCCATGATGGATGAGATGATCATTTTCAATATGTACACCCCTTATCAGTTTTCTCTCTATTTCCGCTACACCGAAAGGGTCCCCCTCTCCCTACGGCCAGTGTGTAGGGAGAGTGACACCTGGGGTCATCCACTAGTTCTGGATGATATTGGTGTATAAAGATACCAATGATCATATCATCCTTCTACTTGTTGGTGTCTCTGACTTCCTTGCTAATGATTATGCCCAGAATTAGGTAGAATCCTACCCGAGTGGTGTGCTGAACCAACTGGTTCACTTTTCATATAAACTATTTACCTCACCGACACCCTTATCTTTAATAATGATTTAGTTAATCCAAGACTCAGGAGAGTCTCCAAGGATGCATCCTCATCTTAGTGATGACTATACCATTAGTGGGGTAGAATATGTTTATAAATTTATCCCTTCGGCCTAAGCAGCAGGCGACACATCTTATGAGGTAGGAGTATATGGGGATTCTTCTCCTGATTCCTTGTTGGTTTAGCCAATTGTTCTTCCTTATATTAAAACCAATCTAGAGGACATATAAGATCATACACAGAATAGGATGATTTGTAATTATTATCATAACCTGATTACAGAGACTCCTCTGGGAATGTTTCATAACCAAGAGGAATGTCTTCATCATATATTTCATGATTTGGAGATAGGTGGTTTTGAAAGTCAGTCATTGTATGAAATCATGCGAAAAGTCATCCTGATTCTGAAATAATTTCCTACCAGTGAGAGGAAATTTCATGAACTTAACTATGGGACTTCCTCAGTAAAGTTAATGAAGGAAGCTTCAGAGGTGTTGGAAAAGAGTCACCATTTTATGTTTGAGCTACAAACCCAAATGGATGCCTTGAATATGCAGATGTGGTGGTATGAGGAGATCTTGGATTGTTCAAAGTATGACCTTTCTGAATCATCATCATCACTATAAACCACTCAGAAAATATTTCATGAGATTTCAAATTTGATTGATGCCCTTCATCCTAGGGTGGAAGCAAAAGAAGTAGGGAAAAGAAAAACTTCAACGTTTAATTGAAACTTCTTGACAGACTCTTTCTAACTTGGACAACACATTTGATCGAATATTATTGTCTTTTGATCATTGATATGTATTTTTTATGAAATTCTTGGAGAGACTCTAAAATGTTGATATTCCTTCTTTATAATTCTATTAATGGATGGATCTGCTGAGATTTATATGTTATTGTCTGGTTTTCTTGTATTCATAATGTGCATGAAATTTCACTGATATGATGTTTTATAAATCACTGATGATACCCATTATTTTCATAATATCAAGTAAATCAGAAGGCCTAGATTTTAATGTTTAAAATATAATATCTTCTTCTTGAGAAGTGATAGTTAATTCCAACCAATATAGATTTCTCATTGATATATCTTCTCAAGATATATTGAGATTTATTGATTTAAAAAAGGACAGTTTGGGTAGAATATATGTCTAAAAGGGAGATAAATATATCTTTTTCCGAAGTTAATATACTTGGTTAGCAAAACATTATTTTTTCTAAGACTATATGATGGACCTCACAAGCTTTGTATCATTTTCATTCTTGCAGACTAAATCACTGTAGTACTATAGTTTAGTGTATTTTATTTCAAACATTTTTATCACTGTAGTTTAGGTTCTTTTATCTTAGACAATATATTATTTTAGTTTTAGGGTTTTTTATCAGACCTTCTATTGCTATAGTTTTAGGGTCTTTTAGATCATAACTTCATATGTTTTATTTTATGGACTTTATCATGGATCCTATATCACTGTATTTTAGGGACTTTTAGATCAAACCTTTTATATTTGTAGTTTAGGGTCTTTTAGCTCAGATCTTTGAGATTCCATGTAGTTTAAATTTTTACTGGTAATAATTCAAATACTGTGCATTTTAAATTTTTTCTGTCAAGACTTGATTGTTGAATATAGAATATGGGGCTGACAGAACAGGGATGACCCAAGTCACACTAAGGTTTTTTATTCCACCATGGTGTTGCTAAAGCTCAAGTGGATTTGAGCTCCTTTCCTACAAGGAGGATATTCCTCTGTTTGGTAGGTCAAATCCTTTATGTGTTAGTAGCATTGTCAAACAGAGGTGTCTCCCCTTTTTTCCAGGGTTTATGGAATATTATGGGATAATATTGGTAGAGGGAGAAATCCTAGGGATTATAGGTCTACTTTGATAGTTAGAATGTGGATAGTGTATGTCATAACCCAAAAGTTTGAGTTGAGAAAAATTGAATGGGTTAGAAAATCTAGGGATGACCCAAAACACCCTAATGTTGTGTGTTCTACCATCGTGTTACCAGAGTTCATGAGAATCAAATATCCTTTCTTATAAGGAGGATATTCCTTTAGTTTGTAGGTCAAATCCCTTATGTGTCGATATCATGGTCAATAAAATATTATCTCTAATTATTTCCAAGATCCATGAAAGATTTTTGAACACTAAAACTTCCATATGATGAAGTTGGGTCTGGATGAAAAGTCATCCAAGAAAGGTTATGGAACCCTAGGGCTGTTTAGATCTTATATGAAGCCTGATCCCTACGCCATGTGGTTTCAAATCATGGGGCATGGGACATAAAAAGGTTTAAGAATGAAGTTTCACATTCATTATTTTTGGAAAGGTTACAAAACAAGATGATGTAACATTGAGGATGTCTAATCCTCTTGAATTGTTTGGTTATGGGGATCATAAATCATGGTCCAAAGTACCCAGGTCAAGAGGATGATATGGGAAAATCGTGCCAAGAATGGCTCGGACCACACTGAGGTGATGAGTTCTTCCATGATGAAGTTAGGTCCTATAAGGATTAGAAATCCCTTTTTTTAGAGTGACACATTCAGTTGATCATAATAGGTGCATATGCAGGATCCATATGAATACATGCATAGTCAAATAGATTATCACTTGAAGTTGGGTGTCCTTTCCGAAGGGTCATGGAAGGTTTAAAATGATCTGACGTGCTCAAATCATGAAGCATGATTTGTGGAAGTTTAATATCCAAGAAGGTTTCAAGCACCCTAAAGGTTTTGTGACTACCTTGTGAACATGTTCTCATGGTGAGGATATGTGACAAGTCATTACTATAACTTTTTCTTAGACAAGGGTCTCCATCAAGCATAGATTGGATTTTACTAGGGCTAAAAAGTAGGCCCTATGAGCTTTATAACTTATTTATTCACACCCTAATTTTTTCAAAAACTCTAGATATGAAGAGTTCAACGAGTGAAATATTAACTTTTTTCTCAGACAAACATTTTTGGGTTTTTAAACTTACAAGTTTTTGTTTCTTTCACTAATGGTTTAAGTTATTGAGATTTAGACCATCAAAGACTAGAGTTTAAGGTCATATAGATATTTCCAAACTATAGGCAGTTTATGGTCATGACACATGTGGGCCTATCATGATGGGAGTGTTACACAAGAGACTAATTAGGATACCTAGGGTCAAGATCACTCCAACATCCTTTTGAGTGGGATATGAAATTGTTGTAAATCATTGATCGAGGTTATCATGTCATGGTTAATGATATGAGATTATCATACTGAGGATATCCTAGAACACCCTTAGGTGCTGAGTTCTTCCATGGTGACGTAGGGATTACAAGTATTAGAAATGCCTTCTTATAGGGCCAAGATATCTCTGGTTGGTAGTCCTAGTCCATTATGAATCGATATCATGGTCAAGAAGAGAGATTTATTTTCCTTTCCAATGTCCATGAATGGTTTTTGGTAACCTGAGGTGATCAATATGTGAAGTGTGATTTCTGAATTGGGGTGCTTAAAAGATGGAGGAAGAACCTCATAATTTGGTTGACTGGGGTAAGTTTGGGTGATGGCCAGTACATTTTAATGTCATATAGTGGGGATTTATTCATTGTGTAATTCTAATGTCATGCAACCAAGACATTTTCCTTGAATTTTATCATCATATAGTAAGGATGTATAAGTTTCCTTATAGTTTAATGTCATGCAGTAAGGATGTGGGAAATTGTGCAAGATTTATTATGTGCACAAACAAGACATATGAAGATCTGGATCTTACATAGGAAAAATGATCCAGTATGACTCGACCCCCTTTTAAAAATATGTATATGATTGTTTTTTAGGCAATTTAATGTCATATATCTAGGATAAATAGAATTTCCTTGTGCATGTATGATTCATACACATAGATGGGGAAATATTTTGTTTTATCATGGATAGACACAATGATTAGTGAGTTGGGAATCACGAAATATCCTATGAGGATAGGAATCAATACATACATAGTTCTTAGACAGGAAACACTCTATGTAGGTCTGAAACATCTGCTAGGGGTGGGGGATTATTCCCATCGATTGTTGTCAGTGGGCCTGGGATTATAGATCTGAGTGTCAGTACATATCCTGTGATGATAGGAATCAAGCCACATATAGTTCTTAATAAATCATATAGTTTAACATCATGTTGTAAGGATGTGGGATACTTGATGTGAAAATATAATATTGTGACTAGGTCTGGGAATAGAGGTTTGGATGTCACTACGTATCACGTGATGAAAGAAATTATGTCACACATAGTTCTTGAATAGGATCTCCCTACAAAGGTCTGACTCATACACAAGGAGTGTGGCATTTTTATGTTTATTTGTTGAAACTAGACCCAGGGATGGAGATTTGGGAGTCACTACATATACTATGATGATAGGAATCAAGTACCACATAGTTCTTGAATGGAGGTGTGGTGGGAGACCAACACCAACAATAGTGGTCCTCTCGAGCGAGGTTCATATGAATATGTGGTTTTATTTCATGAAAGGGACATAAACCATGAAATTTAACATCATGTGATGAGGAATCATGGTGTACCTTTTAGTGTCTTGCATTTAGGACCATGATAACCCTATCATGAGATGATATTCCATGTTTACATGGGGAATCCATTACTGAAATTCCTAAGATCATGTGAGCTATGCTTGGTTTGAGAAACAAGGAGTGTTAAGGATTCATTTCACAACATGGTGGAAATTAGATAATTGACAGGAGAATTTTGTATCATGTGGTGGATATACCAAGATATAGGTTCAATGTATCCCTACACTTATCATTAGAATCATAATCAAGCTGTACATATTTCTAAAAAACTAAATAGTTTAATGTTGTGTGATAAGACACCAGCCATGTAGTTTAGCATCTTTTGGTAAGGACGTGGGTTACTTGACGTGAAACAAGAGGAATTTTGTGGTTGGGCCCAATAATAGAGGTTTATGTGTCGCTAAATATCTTGTGATTGTAGGAATTAATCCACACATATTTCTTAGAAACCGTGCAGTTTAGCATCATGCGGAGGGGAAGTCGGCAGTGCAGTTTAATTTCTTGTGGTAAGGATGTGGGTCACCCAATGTGAAAGGAAGGTAATACTACATTCTAGGCCTAATAATAGAGGTTTTAGAAACACTACGAATTATGTGATGGATGGAATCAAGCCACACATAGTTCTTAGATGAAATGATTCCATATGTGGATCTGAATCTCACATAGGGATAGGCAAATTTCATCTTTATTTTGCACATATTTAACTTGTGTATGGTGAAACATTGGTGAGACGATGGTTCCTATGCAGTTTAACATCATGCGATGAGGACATGCTCTATACAGTTTAACATCATGTGGATAGGATGAGCTTCGTACAATTTAATGTAATGTGGTCAAGATGTGAGATTATGTGTAGTTTAATGTCTTGCTTCTAGGATGATAGACACTATGTAGTTTATCATTTTCTTCCAAGACATCTTTCTACAGTTTAACATCATGAAACTAGGATGAGTTGTTCTTTATGGTAGCTATGAAAAGTATTTCTTAAGAAATATTTCATTGGTGGGGGTGTGACACGCTCCCCATACATTATGGAAAATGAGTAAACTCTTTTGTGATAGACCTTATGTATGAGATAAGGAACTTCCCATTTGGGTTCCAACTTTAAAGTCTTTTTTATGGTATCATTAGGGTTTTGAGATCCAATACCATTTCTCTTTGAAGAAATGAATGGAGGATTACCTTTTTATTGAAGTCCCATGTATTTTGATTCTGATGGACTTCATGGTTGTGTAATGTATTCAACCTATTCTCATCAATCCACTCCTACTAATTTATCCACTTTTTTGACTATTCATCATCATAGAGTTGTACAAAAATAGCTATTCGGAGTGATGGAGATTGGAATTTTATAGGAAACATTTCCTCGATCTTATACCCCAATGAATATGGTGTTGCTTGTGTAGCAGTACATGTGGAGGTACGGTAGGCCCATAAAGCATGGAGTAGCTTCTTAAACAAGGAATCTTGTTTTTATTCACAATCTTCTATGGTATATTTGATAGAGTCTTATTGAAGGTATCTATCTTTATATTTACTATTTCATGATAATAGGATGAGTGATTAGACTCGATATTGTACTCCTGGTACAGTTTCTTCAACTCTGTAGAATAGATGTTGGTGTCATTGTTCATCAGTATCGTGTTAGGGACTCCAAACATAGTGATAATATGGTACTTTACTATGCTGATGATATTTATCATCCCAACTTCTTTGAGTGGTATTTACTCAGAACATTTGGAGAAGAAGTCAGTAATAGTAAGGATGTACTTGAACTTATTACCTGTGTTTGGGGGATTTGGCCCCACAACATCCATTCCCCATACAAAAAATGGACAAGAATATTTAGATGTATGTAACAATTCCAAGGGTTGATGGATGAAGTTTTCATGGATTTGGAATGCATGAAATTTCCTGGTGAATTATACATAGTCTTATATCATGGTTGGATATTAGTAACCCAACCTCTTGATTTGGTGGGAGAGCCTAGTCCCATATTAATGAGCACCATAAGAACCCAAATGGACTTCTTCCATGATAGCATTAATATATATTTCTACTATGCATTCGAGGAGGATTCATTCAAACCCTCATCTATACAGAGGTTTTTTTCTCATATAGACCATCCTGTAGGGTAAAGTTTTCTACTCACCGCCTAATATGTTCCCTTCTGGCTCGGTCTGTCATAAGGATCCCATTTTGAAGATAACTAATTTTGGGCTCCATCTATCTAGGGGTGGATATCGGTTCATCATGATTTGGGGTGGTTTTGAACTGGTTTATTTCAAACATATCGTAGATGATGATTGAGGAGACCATTCTTCGAAATGTGATATGGAATATTTCTTCCTCCTAATTAGGGTCATCTAGGACTGTGTCTTCATTATCTAATGTTTCATAGCAATCATTTTGAGATTGAGGAATATGATGAAATGTGGAATCAAAAGGTAAATCTTCCATTAGTCCCCTGATATAGACAATGATAGAGGCCATTTATTTCTTTTTGATTGAATATTAACCATTGATCTACTTTATCACTTGTTCTAAATCCCCTTGGATATTTAGGTAGGCTATTTGAAGTTATAGGGATAATTCCAAGAAAGAGATGATGGATTGGTATTTAACCTCATTATTTGTGCAACATTTGAATAGTGAGAAAGAGTAGGGAAACATTTCCTTATATGTAGAGATAAACACAATCCCTAAACCAACCTGATAGAGTCACAAGTTTTCTAGTCTCTTTCTAATAGGGCTTTAGGGGGCACCCTAAAAATATATCTCCTATTTCTAGGGAGTGTCATGGGTATAGAAAACCTTCTCATTCACAATCTCGGTTTCCACTGGTGTAATTTCTGGGGTGGAATGTTCTGTGAGAAAATCATACATGGATTTTCTTTTCACCATCTTTTGTGACATGAACTAAAAATCCTATTGTTATATAATGAATACCCATTGGGCCAAGTGCCCATTCATCATGGGTTGAACAAGTATGTACTTTAGTGGACCAATGAGAGAGACCATATGGAATTTATAGTGATACAATTAATGCCTCAGATTATTTATTGTAAAGATGAGTGCAAGGCAGTTATTCTCGGCATCAGAGTACTAGGTCTCAGTACCTAACATCATTTGTATGAGGCAGTTGATACTGTTCTCATTGCTCGTGTCATTATTTTGTGTGGGGAGGTCACCCAATGATAATTAAATGGATGAACATATGGATGAGTGTCTTTCCTTCCACCAGTGGAATTAGGACTGATAGATGTAGTAGGTACTGCTTGATACTCTCAATGTCTTATTGACAGCCCCTATCCCATTAATATGTGATTTTCTTCTTCATTATCTTGGTGAAGGGTAGAAATTTTCTAGATAGGTTGGCTATGAAACACTGAATGTAGGTGACGTTCCCTTGGAGTCCCCTCAGTCCTTGGAAATTTATGGGGGGTGACATTAAAAAATATCACTAGTCTTTTTTAGGTCTACCTCGATGCCACAATGGCATACCACAAAGCCAATAAACTTAAATGATGTTACCCCAAAAGTGAATTTTAATAGATTCATCTTGAGACTATGTTTTCGCATCTTGTCAAAGATTGTTTGTAGATTCGTTAAGTGATCGCCTATCTCTTTGGATTTTACCACCAAGTCATCAACATAAAATTCAGTTATTCTTACCAAGAAGGGCTTAAAGATATGATGCACGATGCATTAATAAGTAGCACCAACATTATTCAAGCTAAAGGGCCTGAACTTGTAGTAGAAGATCCATTAGGGTGCTATGAGGGTAGTTTATTCCTCATCTTCAAGGGACATATTTATCTGATTATACCCTAAATACCCATCTATGAAGGAAAGGGTCTAGAATCTAGTTGTCAAGTCAATCAAGAGTTCTGTGATCGGCAATGAGAAATCATCCTTTGGGAAGTTCTAATTAAGTTATCTGAAATCGATGCAGACCCGAATCTTCCAATTATTTTTCTTGATAGGGATGATATTGCTGAGATATCTTGGATATTTCACTTCTATAAAAAAAATTTCTTTGATTAACTTGTAAACTTCCACCTCTACATTGGTAGAATGATAGGGGTTCATGTTACTGGACACCATTCTAAATCCTTGATGGTCATTAGGTAAGCTGAGATGGTGCATAGCCACATCTGGATTTAGTTTGGGAATTTTAGTATAGTTTCATGAGAAGAAATATTGGTGTTTATTTATAAATGTGATGCACATATCTTTCTCCTTGAGTGGCATGGTGGAACTAATCAGTGTAGGCTACAGATCTTCTTCTACTCCCAGATTTACCCACCAATGCTCATAAATAGTGGTGTAGATTCTTTCCTCAAATGAAGAAGGGGAGTTCCTTAGGTTATCCTCCTCTATTTACACCTCTGAGTCCATAGAGGAATTTTTAGAAAAAGTAGGAAATCTAGGGGTATGTATTTCACTATCAGGGTGACATAGGCCATGAAAAAATACATTATCATCCCCTATTTCCAGAGTTTCCATAAATAATTGTCTTTTACACTGTTATTGGGGAATGAAGGTTCTTGGACATATGGGATCATATATATTGGATCAACTAGATTTATAGGGGCACACATAGTCACTATCAATCCTACTTTTGGGATTTTTAGGGGTCATCCCCAATCCATTTGGGTATAGAACCTATATATCATCATCCACCATTTCCTTACCTTTTATAGAAACCTACCTCAGTATATGTGGATTCACAAGTATTAAAGGGGGAACTATCACCATGTAATATGCTGAACTTTACATTGATATATTATTTCAATAATTGATGGAATGTTTAAGGTACCACCATATGGCTATAAATCCAGGGCCTTTTGAGAATTTAGTTGTATGTGATGTCTTGCTATATAATCAAAATATCAACATCATATGTAATATCCCTAAATTGATTTTTGAGATTGATTTTCCCCAAAGTTCATTGTTCATGCTTATCATACCCTTGAATGGCCAACTTTATGGGAGAGAAATATTCTTCACTATATCTCAAATGTCGAAGGGTTCAAATCAGGTTGAGGTTGATCCTAAAACCATTTTCAATCAGAGTGCTTCAGATGTCAAAATTATTGATTCTACCCTAAACATATAGGGATCTGTTGTTTCCCTAGATGAACTCCTCCAGATCCTGATCTGTGAATGAGATGACGACATGAAATTTTGTTGGTATAGTCTCCACTCGATAGGCCTTGGCCGCATAAAATTATATCTCAAACTCTTGTGTGATCTTGAGGTCTTCTAAGAGTACCTCCCTAAGTTAGTTTGAAAGAAGGAGTGCATCCATGATTGAGGTCTTGGCTGGGAAAACCAGCATCTATTTTAGAATGTCATACTTTTGTGAAATAGGTCGGGTCCTCTCGGGGTGGGGTTTCTCCTTATTATACAGCTCAATAGCTATGGAATTTGATCCAGAAGGGCCTAGTGCTTATGAAGAGGTCGAGAGAGCACCTATTTTCAGTGGTACATGCTGTTTTGACCTTTCCATTGTTAGGTATGACCATATAATTACACCCCTGTTTGGCAGTCATGTAAGAAAATTGTGCATTGGTGATTGCTAGAGGATTCTGGGATACCTCCATGTCTCTTATAGGCTTTCTAGAGTGATTTTACATGGTCATTGGCTATATATATTCCCTATATAGGGATATGAACAAATTATTATGTCCAACCACTTCTGTGATATCCCCTGTATCCTTGGTTTATGTGCATGTGTCCTCATGTTCCCTAATTAGGTCTGGGGAACTCACACTCAGAGGCATACTCATCATTATATAAGAGATTTTCCAAGTGTATCAAATTTATAGAACCAAAGATGATATATTCATCTGAAGAGGGACCCATTTTTGGGGGAGGTTCATATGATTTAGATGTTGTTGGGAAGAAATTTGTAAGAGTCAGAGCTTTCATTGGATTAAAATATGACTCTAACTCTTCTATCTATTCCTACATTTGGCAGTCGTGTCCACCATTGGGAGGAATATCTAATGTCACATCCTTGGGTGTAAGAACTATTGTAGGTCTATAAAGCTATTCTCTCAAGGTGGGATGATCTCATTAAACTTCTTTTTGGGTTATCTAGTTGTTGAACTTCTTTCCATTCATAGTCAAAACTTACTACCAATCACCTTCTTCTTCTAGTTAGGCAACAGTTATGTAGGCCAAATGATTTGAGGAGTTATATAACATCACCTATCTGGAATAAATCATGATTTGAAGGATGTATTTGAAGATGAATAAATACTAGATGTTATGACCCAACCTTATATGTAAAGAGTGGTACTTAGGATGGACGGTGAGGTTGACCTCATTGGGATTCCCAGGTAGTGGAAGTTTGAGCAGATTTTTGTCCATGGATGCAAATAAATAACTAGGTACTTGTTCATTTTAGGATAAGTATGTTTTATTTATATATTTATTAAATCTTGGGTGACCTTAATCTCTTTCGACTTCTAGATGAGGGAGAATTAATGGTTGTTTCTACTAGGTAGGAGGCATCGAGCGGTTCAAGACCTGGCTAGGTGCTTGAATGAGAACAGGTACTAGTTTGAGGTTAAAGATTATAGTTTCTACCTTTCATAGCCTTTTTAATTGTGTTGAATGCATGAGTAGAGACTTATCTTGAGTTTACTGAATGGTGTCATCCATACATTGTTCAATTTTTGAAAACTCATGGAACCCACTTGGATACTTCGTTGGGATTAGAGGTTTCTACAACTCATCCTAGATATTTTTATCATAGAGTTCCAATAATTGTTCTTATGATATAGGGGTCAAGATAGAATAATTTAAACCCTTCCATCTGAAATGAAGTCATACACCCTCTCATTATCGTGTTTCTTATAGTTCTTCAGGTTGACAATTTTGTTTTCCTCAGCATGGAACTAAACTGGTAAATTAATTAATGATGAAGGTATTTATATTCTGTAAAAGATCCTACTGGAAGTCTTATGTACAAAAAAAAAGGTTGGCCCTACCATATTATAAACAAAAAACCTCAGCTTAGTCACCTCTTACTGATCTTGATGTCCCATCTTTGGACCACATCTGGATACGAAGTAAGTGAGATGTTGTTCAGGGTCCCTTGTGCCGTCAAAAGTGGATAAGGTTGGATTTCCAAAATTGGGTGGGGGAAAAGTGTCACCAACCCATTTGGGTAATGGATTCCTCTCAGGATATTTAGTTGGTGCTTCCCCTCCATGGATTCTATTCAAGTAGCCAGAGACTCAATGTTGTTGAGTAGTTTTATAGGTACTATTGTCTGAGCCGCATCCCATCTACATGGTGTGGGTGAGGCCTGATGAGGTGGCCCTATTTTTATATTCAACTAGATCTCCATTCATATGAAGAATTAATGATCACCTTAGAAAGGGAGATACTTTCACTATAAGGGATGGAAGTCATGATCATTTTTCAATTCCTCATTTATACAGATTGATTGCCTAGCTGTAGAGCCGGTCTGACACTTAGATGCCACTCTTGTATGGGGATTGACTCTTTCTAGACGTATGGGAGGAGGAATATTTACCTCTTCCTAACAATGATACCCAGTGGGAATATTTACCCTATGTATCTCCTTATTAATTTGCCTTAGAGTTTTTATTTCATTCTCATATCCTGAAAACTATTCCTTTGTGGAAGGAAATTGGGTTCTTGAGGGTGGTGATTGGGATATATCTACACATTTATATTTATCTTTGGAAGTTTTCCTCATTATAGATGTCAATCCATTATTAATAGGTTCCACGTTATAAATCCTCCTATGTTTTTGGGTGCTTGAAACCTCAGTATGTGAATATAGATCCTCCCTGTAGGGTATATTTTTTATGTTTTATCCCTCTACATTCTCATCATGTTTCACATTATCTACTTTGTTTATGGTGAAAAAATTCATAGAGCCATACCAGGTAATGGTAGATGTCCCATTACATTCAATGAAAAAGGAAGATTATGAACCTCCTATATTAGGTTCATTTCTCAAACCCTTGTCCATTTTGGGCCATTTTGGCTTGAAAATAGAGTGTAGTTTGATTTCCTTCACTATACATTCTTCCTGTTATGGCATGTGAGTAATGACCTTAAGGGATTTTCTGATTGTGATTGTCAAATGAGCCCCAAATAGAATATTTTTTTCTTATGATGAGTGGAACAAATGAGATGTTGACTGTCAATATTTACCCCCAATTTGGGGAAGACTAATTCTTTCTATGGTGATGATGGCAATGAAAATTCCCCTAGCCCTACAGAATGGGGAATATATGAGGCCAAAATTGGCATTGATTGATCATGTTGTTGAGGTTTTTATGCTTCTGTTCTAGAATTTGATGATTCATGGGACAAGTAGTGAGATTTAAATTCCCCCATCCCAGTAGGTTGGGGTTGATCTAGAACCACTTTTTATTTCCCTAGGACCCTATCAGGGGATAATGAACCTAGAGATTATGACTGAAAGAAAACTTTCCCCAACCCAGTAGGATGGGTTTTATTTTCAGCTATTGATGATATGTCATGAATCCTTTAGGAATTTATGATTTTAGGGGTGGAGGTAGTGGTAGATATTACCACAATTTAGTGGGATAGGTTTTCTCCTAGATAACTATTATGGATGTTGATACTGTGGGTTATTTGATATAGCATAGTTTTGTTCACATTGGAGATGGGTGCAATGTTTGCCCATGATGGGAGTCAGTTTTTCTGGGAAGTTACTCAGTTGACCGCAACTTTGGATTTCATGTCTAAAATGTATTCCCATTTCTTTGAGGGTCCCAGTTCAAAGCTATCTGGACTATCCTCTTCCTCAATTAATGATATATTAGAAACATTGAAGTAGGGGGATTCTATTGTAGTGACCAACTAGCTTGTCCATTACCCATCCCCCTGATTTCTCCAGAAGCTATGGTATTGTAGGACATCGTATCTTAGAGGTTATTTTGTTTCATGGGTGCAGTGAGGCATAACACTACATAATTTACCCATTATTGAATATGATGCATGAAGAGGATTCAACTATCAATTTCCAAAGAGTTGCGACGCAATGGTGTCAAGCGTGATGTAGATTTGTGCTATGATTTTTTGTTTTTGGGTCCTGGGCCATGGAGATAGCAGCTAGATCTAGCTAGAAATAGTGTATCTTGATGGTATGAAGGTGTCCCTCATATCCTGAATAAGTTTGGTATCTATAATTTAGTATCTTATTAGTTACCCACATATTTTGGAATAGATAAGGCATGAACTCCTTTCCTATCTCATTTGGGATCTCATAGTTGAAAGTGGAAAGGGTCCAAAACACGATGGTGAGGTTGTTTTTGGATAACTCCATCCATATATAAATGCCATTTTCCTCTTAATTATACTTACATACCTCCATATGATCAGACCACATAAGTTTATTCTTGGGGTCGCCTGCTGACCAAAGTGGAGTGTTATTGGTAGTTGATGGGGAACTATATGCGGTTGACCACGATGTTTCGATCACCTCTCTATACTAAGGTGTTTGAGTTTTGAACACCTCTCTATACTAAGGCGTTTGAGTTTTGAACACCTCTCTATATAGAGGTGTCTAGGCAAGGGAAGGATTTACTGGTCCATGGGAGATATCACTATGGGGAGGTTGACCACGGTAGATGTTAGGAGTAGAGTCTTCGTGATCCATCTCCACACTACCATGAGGAGGACAATTACGATAATGATCACCTTCTACTTTGGTTGAAGAGATGACAGACCCTTGGGGTATTGAGAATGTGTCTCAATATAAATCAAGGGCACTAGCATTGAGAATACTAGGAATATGAGTCTGGTTCCACATCATGTACGAAGTATGAAAACCTTCCTTTTGGGATTGTGTAGGGATAAGATCCTACTGTATAACAGTTTCCAGTCCTTGTTGATAACCATATAGTACTTTGAGAATATGATCCCACCATTGAGAAGATACTAGAATACGCCAATGAGCTTCCACAATATTTGCAAGAATATGATCCTTTCCCAAGGCATGTGACACTCTCACCTGGTGAGCCTTGGTCAAAATGAGGATATGAGCCTGATCTCGAGCCTTTGAGTTACTTCACTAGTCTTTTTTAATAGTAATATGATTGTATCATGATGTATGTGATGCTCTCACTTGGTGAGACTTGTTTGGAGAGAGAATATGAGCCCAGTCTAAATATACATCCCCTGACAAAATATGATGACAGACATCTAGAATGGGAGAAGTAATACGTGACTCATCCTATATAGCCTCAAAAGGATGTCGATGCAGTCATTCATTAGTGGAAGTAGGGATAAGAGCTTGGATTTCATGATCTACTGGAATATGAATGTTAGATTCATTGTCATGAATATAAGCCTACCCCAAAGGATGTTCCATTCTCACTTGGTGAGTCCCAGCTAGAATGAGGATATGAGCCTAATCCTAGGACTTTAGAGTATGTTGCTGGTCTTATTTGATAGGAATGTGCCCCTACCCTAAGGTATGTGTTTGTCTCACCCAATGAGACCTGATTGTAATGAGAATATAATCATGGTCCAATACCTTTTACTTTACTGGAATATAACAATAATCCTCTTGGACTAGAGAAAGAATTTGTTCTTGATCTAGAGAAACCTCTTACTATTAATGATTAGAGTGTTGTGATACCCGAGCTATAGGGATAGGAATATGAGCCTATCCCTATATCTATACCAGTCATGCAATATACCAGCAGAGTTATTCAACTGTTGCTAAGATATAATTCCATTTTAGAAAAAGTGTGTAGAGGAATATAAGTCTACACATTTTCTATCTCCACTCTATACTAAAATATATATTTGATTGAATAAGTGATATTAGCCCAGATTTGTCCTCCTTGTGCCATCGAGATATACTATAGACTTCATTCTAGAGGGTAGTAATATGTGCCTCTCCCATGCTGGTTGTAGGAATATTCTTGTAGGCTTGTTCTGAGTGAGTAGTTATATGAACTTTATTACTAGTTTCTTCCAGAATACACTAGTAGACATTGTTAGTGTGAGTGGGGATATGAGCCCACTCACAATTATCTAGATCCTTCCACACCCTATGTGCATTCCTTATTTCCCTTTTAGGGGTATCAAAGGAGGTAGTGTGTCAGGTGGTACCTTAGAAGGTTACTGAAGGGAACTGGTGGAATGGTGTTAGTGACAATTATTGACAAGATCCCTCCTCAGGAGACCCTAAACCAGAAGGGATTCGTAGTTGACTCCTTAATCCACCTTCATCAGATACTAAAGGTAGAAATTTTTCACATTATAAGTATAAGATACTAAAGTGGTTGGATATAGAAATGAGGGCCAATTGCTTTACTACATCTCTCTTTAGATGGAGTGGACCTATCAGTGTTAGTGTTTGGAGAACCTCATAGAAATCCTCAAGGGTTAGGATCTTACCATGTAAATGGTCTTCCTAGACCATTTCATTTTCCACCTAACGTTGAAGGTGTTGGGTAGGTGTGGTCATTCTGAGTCTTGTGGGGGTTTCTTACATAACTGATTTTCCATAAGAATCACTGGATGAAGGCATTATCTTTGTTCGGGGTGTTGTTGGTGGAATCAGTATTTGTATTCATGCAGACAACAAGGAACAAGGACACTAATTAGTTCATTACCATAGACCTGATGCGTTCTCAATCACATATGCATGGGTAACATAATTTTTCATTCTTATTCCTGATCTATCCATTCTACCCGTTTGGACATGTCAAAATGAGGATGATCTTATTTCATGAGAACCCCAACTACAGATGATCGATCATAAGATCTATGTTAGGTTAATTGATCATTTTTTAATTTGATATATTCACATTGGGTTCACCATTTTTATTTCTGGGAAAAGGTGATAAGGACAACCCATGCAACAGAAACAAAATGATCTGACGAGAACCAGATAGTCTATCCTTTTTATCTTGTGAAAGAGATGTCATGGTTAAATGATTTATCATTAGGTTCCCCACTTTTTATTTCTCTAAAATATGTGGTTGTCTAGGCCTGATGGTTTTATTGTGTGTGGGGGGGGGTCAATGTCTTGTACAATAATTTAATTCTGGCCTACCATTTTTATCTCTAATGTAAACTCATAGTGGATCCCACATCTATAATAATGCAGTCCTTTGGGGTTTCAAACCCAATTACACTTAGGAACTCACATTGGTCAAGAGGATGAGAGGTCAGGCTCATCAGACCCTTTTGGGGGAATTGTTTCCTACTTCGGGAATCTATTATAGATTTAAGATATGTTTGAGAATCTCTTACTAATCCCAATACATGACCAGTTACCCAAAAAGAAGATCATAGATGAAATCCTTTTATATGAAAAAGAGAGGATCTTATTGGAGAATTGGTCTATATGTATCTGAGGTTCTTCATCCATTTCCCATTAATGGGAAACTTCTTGTATGTTGAATCTATATAGCCAAGCACTTCATAATATTCTACTATATATGGAGGTGAATAATATTTCAAGGATGAGATTGAGCCATTATGAGGCATCCTATGAATCCTATTTTATTGTAAGAATAAAAGCCCACATAGTTTGTTAAACCCATGTAGTTTAACATCATGCGAAAAAGACATACATGATAGAACATTGGTACTAAATATTTGTGCTCTCACTTCGAGGAGGCATCCTACATATCCTGGTTATGGATGGAATCAAAGTTATCATAGTTAAATCATGCCCTTGGGAAGGGCCCTGAGGTATATGACCTTATGTAGGGGAAGTAATTTATGCCATACTTTAGGGATTACACATTGATGTTTCCATGGATAGTGGATATTCATGATGCAAATGATATGACCATAGAAACTACCTAATCCCACATGATCCATTCTCATTATGAGAAAAAAGGGATAACAAGTAATAAATCTCACTACATATGGATGTGGGGATTATGTACTGGGACAACCCTTTGGATGCTCAATATAGAGCTCAGGCCTTAGGAAGATGTCCTACATATCCTGGTTATTGCATGAATTAGAGTTCTTGTAATTCATTTGACTTCTTAGTCTATTAATGAATGAGTTATAATGATAATCCCATGGTCATGATTGGGTATTAATGGTTGGAATGTCAGAGACATGGAAGGACATACACTAAGGTGGATTTCCATTTTAGCTTGGGGCTTTAGGAAGGCATCCTACATATCTTGTTTATGGAAGGAACCCGAGTTCTCATAGTTTGATTGATCAAGGATTAAACATTGAGGCTTCTCTAATATTGATGTTGGATAAGGTTATAATGCCTTGGGACTCCTACTTGACCTGGACTAGTTTTTAACTAACCTACTTGATTATCTTCATGACATGTATTGGTTGTCTTCTTGAAGTGTTGGAGGGTGTCTAGACATGTCTAGATATATTTTAGATATGTCCAAAGATAATCTCATGATCTAGTTTACTTGTCTAAAGGATGTCACATAATCTCAATGGCATGTATCAGGACCATTGCATGATAAAGGATGACTTATCCAGAGGACATTTCAAGACCTAGATGACTTTTCCTGGAGGCCATCACATGTTTTTGGATGAAATGTATGGAGAGAATCACATCGCCTGGGGTAGTATGACTTGAGGGATTCACATGACCTCGATTGACATGATTGAAGGGTGTACTGAGATCTAGATGGTATGCCCCTAGAGATTCACGAGACCCAGCTGTCATACAGTGGTGTCACCACTTATCATGGGAGATATTTCTAGAGAACATTTCAAGGTTTGGATGGTGATCTCATAGATCTTCACAAGACATGGTTGGAATACCCGTAGGGTTCTGTGTGACTTTCTTGATGTTTCTGGGGGACATCACATGATCCAAATGGTATGTGAAAGGGACGTCTCGTGATTTGGGTGAAAGTTCCAGATGCAGTCGCATGGTCTGGATGAGTCATGTGAAGCACATGAGGATAAACGTACATGTTCTTCACATATTTCTCTAATTTTTTATTATTTATTCTAGTTTTTATGCATATGTTCCTTAAATCTTTCTAGTTTTATTGTTTTTAAGTCTCACATTATTTAGCAGATATGTGGGATTTCCTTCACATAACCCATCAGAGACCCTTCCTATGTTATATGAGTGACCATGTGATGTTCTTATGAATGTCTAAGGATCCTCTAGGTTGTTGCCCATATTTTTACATGGTGTAAGACCTTGTGATCGTGATATTGGCCACTCTGAGAAGTTCTCTCTGATGCTTGGGTGTGCTGGTGCAATGATCTAATGATGAATTTTTTCATGTTGGGGTAGGAAATTTATAGGCCTCACCACTCTAATTACACACTTCTTTGTGTAGTGTGTATTTCATAAATCTATGTTGGAGTCGGTAGAGGGATTTGGTGTCATGTGCTTCATGTAATCCTACCATTTGTGTCACATGATTTTCAGCAACCACAAGACCATCCCATCAAAATCCCATTTATTGGATTTTTTCAAATCAAATGGGTCTTTCCTAATCATGTGGACATGACACAAGGCTTTTAAAATGTTAGTACAATATTTCTAGGGACCTTCATGAGACTAGGACACCTGTTGAAAGGATTTTACCTGATTTGAGATGCTTTGTCCAAGACCTTCTATGAGATAAAGGTGGCTTACCATGAGGCCTTTGTGAGATCCAGATGGATTATCGAGGGGGCCTCACACAATCAACGGTGATCTCTTAGGGTGTATGACCTCATTCACGTAAGATCAGTGCATCTACCCTTTATAAGAAGATCTTGTCATTTCCCTTTTTTTCTTGTTTATTTTACAAGGGTTGGGAATATTGTGAGTTTGTATGAGTGTTTTTGAATACAATCAATCTCCCCATCAATGATGTATCAAATGATTAACAAAGTTTCATGTGATGATGCATGATAATTAACATAAAAAACCCCACTTTATATCTTTGGATCCAGAAGGGGAAGTGTAGGAACACCTGGACATGTCTGAAACCCTTCATGTGATGGGAGTGACATGTCAACATGCTCTTTCATGATAAGGCTGGCATGTCACCAGTGCTTCTGTGGTGTCTTTCAAACCCATATGGGCATGTTACATAAAGTTTATGACTATGAAAGTCTCCTACCATTTAAATATTTCTCCTTATTTTACAATGATATTTGGATGGTTTGTGAGGTATCCACCAATTTAAAAATCAAGTGATTTGAAAGAACTCATCTAGCATCCATCACATGATCAATGATTATCTTGAACACTTTCAAAAGAACAAGTGGTATTGAAAAAGTGGATTTGTGTAATATCCCAAAAGTTTATGTACTGTACATGGATCTTTCACATGACCTTTTTAAGGTCATGTGATCGCATGTCATGTTGCATGTCACGCGATCCATGTGTATTGGACAACTTTCCTTTATTTCTTTTGAGTGGAAAATAATACCCATATATTGGTAGTTATTCCTTCATGGATTTTTCGATACTCGTTTTGAGGTCTTCAATAGTTTCGTATACCCTATGCATGATATGGATATTGATATATTAGGATATAATTAGTTATTAATTAAGGCGAGTAATATAAATCATTAATTTTACAAGGCGTAATATTCTAAAATGTTTGATACATATTCATTTTATTAAAGTTACACAATCTAAAATTAAATTTTTATAAGTAGGCATAATTACAGAGAAAACATGAAATAGTATATGAAAATAAAACTATTATCTCTTAAAAATTCAATATTTTAAAGTCCATCCAAAGTGAATACATGTCAAGACCTTGATCTTTTAGTAAGGGTAACCTTAAAAGTTTCATATTCATGGATTATTTTTTAAGGCATAGAGGCTATGGATTCACTTAACAATTAGGTAAACACATTACATTATAATATTTGGGTTACACTTAGCTGGGTGTCTTTAAAAGTTAGGTAACCAAAAAAATTATGTTTGGATAATTCGTAATTTGTGTAAAGAAAAGTTGTTAATTTCATAATTATTCAAGAGTAATATATTATTCAACTAACATGGTGAAATACCAAAATAGATATATGAAGAACCACTATAGGATCAATGAGAGATCGTTGAGGTTGAATCAATGACTAATAATGTTTTTATATTTCTTTCAAAATAACCTTTATCACCTTTTTGGATGTAGTGATAATTGCTGCAACACACCCAAACACACACCGATAGAAGGGAACACAATAGATTTAAAAATTCCAACTCTCAATGTGAGAATTATTGTCATTAGTGTGAGATGGGTTCTTCTCGAATTACAGTACCCACTAGAGTTATCATGTGAGTACAAAAATTAGAGTATAACCTTAAAATTTTAATTTTCATGTCCCCCAATTATGATTCAATGCATCCCACATAAAAGTGCCTCCCACACATTACAATGAAAAAAATCTGGTAATAATAGAAAAGTGTTCAAAAAAATAAACTTCCTCTAAGTTGGTGAGTGCTATGAATTATAATACTTCTACTCTAATTAATTTTAATATACAAGAAGAAATTATTCTTTAAAATTTCACAAGAACTAGTTTATTCTTCCCTTTTTATACACAACACATGAACACAACAACTTCAATATTCTTATTCTTCCTTCTCATTTCTTCTTATTTGGATAATCATAGAATATTTACTATATTTAACATATCTATAACTTATTAATCTTCTATATCTAGTCACCCTTGTTTCTTTTGAATAATCTATTACTTTAAAACTGCTCAATAGTCCCTTCTTCAAGAAACTCGTATTTGAATTTGATTTTTAATTTTGAATCCCCTTATTGAGTCACAAACATTGTATCATCTCCCATATTAATATCGACCACTAAATTCTAATTGGTAGTTATAAAAGGTTGGAATAGCCATCAAATTTTGAATCTTAAGCCAAGTTAGCACTCCTAATCAAACTACCTGGGTTTTCCCAAAAAACCACTTCTACAGGGAAGCCCCAACCATTGCAGTGTCAAGTGGTAGTTTAAAGAAATTATTTTTAACTTGTTAAACATATTGTTGTTTATCATATGTACTATGAAATGAAGGACTAAAATTTATAGAAAACTCAAATTCCAATACATCTTCCTTTATGGAGTGATCCATGAACTACAAAATGGTCTTATACACTTTCTCTTGATTGTGACATGTAATAAGGGTTGCAGTGTCATGGTACCAAATTTTCTATATCCAAGGAATTAAAATATTTCCATGAATTGTAGAATGGATTGTCACTATGATTTAGAAGTCCTAGACTTTCTTGGGCCACTAAAATCAACCCAGCCTCATCTATGACATGGTCCTCTTTATAGGGCATAGAGCACTCTGATTGACTCTCCTCTGCGGCCTAGATACTCACACTGTGACATGAGGTCTTGTAGCCCATTTTACACCCCACTATCATTTTTAACATCTCTATTACATGAACACCTCTACTGTGGAACATACCAACTTTATGTCATCTATTTTAGGCATGTACATAAGTTACGGTGCATGAATTCTTCCGTAAATAACTTCCATGGCACCACACAAGTGTTGTGGCATAGAAAACTTTCATCTTATCCTACAATTTTTATGCTTTATAAACTTTTTCTATTAAATGTAAAAAAATTGAATCAGATTAATAATCATCTAAATTTATCTTCCACACATTATCCTCCTAAAAAATGTGAGTTTGAATATCATTTTTTCATTGAAAAAAAATCCAAAAAAATTTATCAGATCCAATTCAATATCTTTCACCAACATCTCACAAAATCATTTCATCACCTCTTGGTATCTTTAATATGTGATTGGATAAATAATAGATCTAAACCAATGTATTCAGAAATATGGATCTTATCCCACTAATACATACAATGTGAAAATGGGACACCATTTTAGTGGAAGTATATTCAAAAAAATTATTAATTGAATGCTTGTAGAACAAGATACACATATGAAAAAATAGTTTTTATTATTTTGAATTTTTAAAAATATTAGTAACTATGTTTTATCCTTGAGAAATATAAATTTATAAATATTTTTCATAGAATAATATTTTAATTTGAGTATTTTTATTAAATAGAAGGATAAATAAAAATTCCATATAGAAATAAATTTTGTGATTAATATAAGACAATAAAATGTTCTATATGTTGTAAAAATATTTAGAAAATAATTTTTTTAATGAAATACGAGTTCTATATTTTTGAAATAAATAAAAAGGTTTCCACATTGAAGATAAGAAATATGATCTACATAATGTATTGGTATATTATAATTTTGTTATTATGCTAGAAATAGAAACTTGATTTATATTTTTTATATAGAAAGAAGGTTTTTTATTTATAATTAAGAATAAGAGTTTTCAAATTTGTATGGATAAAATATGTTATGGAATATTGATAAAAATTTAAAATTTATTTGAAATAATAAGTGAGTATATAATATAAGGAAATAGAATATTCAAGTTTTTGATTTTAAAGTCACTTTATAAGTAATATCAATAATAAATATATCTAAAATTTTAATGAAATTTATTGTTGGAATTGTTTTAATATGAATAATTTGATATTTGAAAAATATTTTTCATTAAATCTGTAATTTTTTAAAATAAAAAGGAAGGATTTTACCTATTACATGTGATATTTTTTGTTTTATTTACAAGTGATGACTTTAAC
This sequence comes from Viscum album, assembly GCA_963277665.1. Lineage (NCBI taxonomy): Eukaryota > Viridiplantae > Streptophyta > Magnoliopsida > Santalales > Viscaceae > Viscum > Viscum album. Next base: position 459,077,470 of record OY728136.1, read on the forward strand.
TTTTAAATATTTAAAGTGTTCAATTTGTTTAAAATAAAATAAATTAAGTTTTATAAAATTATTAAGATACATAAATGAGATATATGTGTAAATATTTAAACTAAGAGTGAAATAATTTTAAAAATTCTTTGATTAATAAAGATATTTATATTTCTGAAGTTATGTTTCACTAAAATAAATTATACCTTGATAAATATAAAATACACCATATGTGATATAATGGAGGAGTAAATAAATAATATTTTATTCTAATTAAAATTTATATATTTATGATTTGTTATTTTCCCATAACTTAATTATTTAGTATTTAAATAATCTATCGAAATGGTTTTTTTTCATTAAAATTTGTGTATTACTTATAGAGAATTATTAATTTAAGGACAAAATATATGTAAAATTAGAACTTGGTGAAGTTAATGATTAAAAATTAGAAAAAATTTCAAACGCGTATAATGTTTTAAGTTCATAACTGTAAAATAAATTTAAAATGGATTCCTTTTATAAAAAGGGTTTCATAAATAACTAGTTTAATTATATAATAAGTTGTATTTATAATAAATTATGTGATATTTTTAATAAATGAAAAAAGATCGAATATTCTTGGTAAAACATATGAGATCCATGATAGAGATAAAAGAAATTATATATGGTATTAATCTAATGAAGATTAATTTATATACTATATTTAATATCTTGATTAAAGATACCAATTAAATTTTGAGTAAATTCATTGGATTATTTTTAAGATAATTCTTAAACACTTGATCAGTGTATGAGGAATATTCATGATTTTATTGGTAAATTAAATTTTAGTAAGTGTTACATTGATATTAGTTACCAAAATTAATTAACATAGTTAATATTTATTATTTAATTTTTTACTTTTGAATGACTAATTTTTATAAGGAAAAGATAAATGAACATGAAAATTTCTTAGTAGATATTAAAACAACATGTGGTTACGAGAGTTTTTGATTATTGGATTGATCTATTTAAATATTTATATAATTATATATTAGAGGATGAAAATGTTTTAATAGGTATGTAATATGGTGGTCTATAAAATTCTTCTTCTATAGTCATAAAGTAATAAATATATTTTTTTATTCAAACAAAGAACATAAATCACTATAAATCTATGAAATTATAGAAATGGATAACCATTCAATAATTATAAAACTATGTGAGTGAACTTGGTGTAGTAAACAAAAAAATGAAATAAATAATACTATACTTTCTATAACATAATATCGATCAAGAAACAACTTCTTTCAAACCTCTGAATGTATGAATGTACTTCATCGTCACAACCTACATTCACTTTAGTAATCTATTATAATAGTTCACACATATTCACAAATATTGAAATCATAAATTTTCCTCATTTAATAACTCTCTCAAAATATATTCATCCCCTTATAAGAAAACACATAGCAATAGACCCCTATAAATATTCTACCCACTTTTAAAAACTTTTACAGAGATAGATATAAAGAAAGATTTATGTTTTAATTTCATCCCCATATGATAAAAACATCTAAAGAAAAGATGAGATAAGAGTCTAGCCAACCATACCTTATCCTTGATAGCGACGATGTTGAATTCCAAACTTCAACCTCATATTTTAAAAATATTCCATTGTAAATGGATTGGTGAATATATATGAAATTTGGTCATTTTTTGGAAATAAATCCTTTTGTTACTCATTTATCTCCAAAAGAACATTAATAAAATGATATTTTATATTAATTTTCTTACTTATTTAATTCTAAACCATATTATTTGATAAAATAATAGAACCTTGATTATCAAATCCTAAGTGAAGTGGCAATTTCAATTCAACTTTCAAATCTTTCAACTGTGTTTTTATCAATATTTACTAAGTCATGGAATGAGTTACAACCACAAATTAAGCTTCATCCATGCTTAAATTTATATAACTTTACTTATTAGAGTTCTAAAAAACACACCAATCTCCAAGAAAGAAAAATACACTAGATGCTAACCTCCTATCATCAACACAACCTACCCAATCCGTATCTGTATAACTAAAAAGACCAAGCTTTAATTTTCTATCATATTTTAAACCAAAATTTATTTTGTATTTAATATATATAAGAATCCTATTTTTATAACTGAAATGGGGATATTTTGGGTAGATTTTATACCATGTACAAATTGTAATAGCATACACAATATTTTTCTCGAAGATGTTATGTATAGTAGATTACAAATTACCTTTCATAATTCTATTAGATTTGAATCCTTACCTTTTTTATCTTTGGAAAATTTAGTTACTTTTGAAATAGGTATAGAAACCGATTTTTAATCATCCATAATAAACCTTTTTATATGTTCCTTAGAATACTTTTATTGATCAACAAAAATGTAATATCTCTTTTGAGAAATATGTAAACCAAGAAAATACCTCATTTTTGAAAGCATAGACATCTCGAATAACTCATTTATCTCCGTATAAATTTTTTAACATATTTCTTCATCATTACCAATAAATAAGATGTCATATAAATAAATAATAATAATAAGAGATTCTTATTTATCATCTTTGAAGAAGATATTACCATCCACTCTTCCTTTTCTAAAATTCAAACCCTTCAACCAGTTTTCCATCTTATAATACCATACTCTTGGGGATTGTTTCATCCCATATAATTCCTTTTTCAACATGAAAACCTAATTATCATATTCTATGAGTAGGAAACCACTAGGTTTCTCAATAAACAATTCATCTTCCAATTCACCATTGAATAAGGCCAAATTTAAATCCATTTTAAAAAAATTATATTTCCTTTATTCTATAAAAGCAAGAAAAAATCTTATGGTTTCAATTCTTGTAACCAGTGAAAAATAATCATTAAATCCACTCCTTCAACCTATGAATAATCTTTTCAAACCAATATGGATTTATTTATTACCAATTCACCTTTATTATTCAATTTTTTCTGAAACACACACTGTGTCTTGATAATATTATTTTTCTTTAGGCTTGTGTACCAACTCCAAATTCTCATTCTTCTATATCTAATCAATTTCTTCATTCAAATAATCAATCAATTATTGATTATTTTATTTTAATTAATATATATATTTTTAAATTGAGAATAAAAATAGGTATGTGTTGATTTCCTCATAGTTATCCTAGTTTTTGACTTGTTATCCATAATCCCCAATGATTTTTTGAACTTAAACATTTGCTAATAGCATTAGATAAGTTGAATGATTTTGTTCTTTACCACTTGAGATGGATTAATATTCTTCACTAACATGTAAATCTTCTACAATTTCTTCTTTATATGGAATTTTATCAGGATATTCAGAATAATGAACCTCAACATCACTTTTGGAACTTGATTCATAATGGAAAATTTATTACTTTGATTTTCCCAATACTTTAACATTAGTAGTATCAATGATCATTTTTTACTTTCTTTTCTGAAACAATGATAACCTATTCCATTTAAAGGATATATAATAAAAATCCCATTAACTTCTCAATAATCAAACTTTAATAGATCATCACCCTTTACCTTGATAATAAAAAGGCTACCAAACACCCGAAGGTACTTCACACTTTTAGATTTTTATAATAAATCTCATATGAAGATTATGACAACCCTTGTCTTTAATAAAATTTATTTTAAGATTTATTACATAAAATCACAATTATTATAATCCAGAAGATCAATAAGCATAATATATTTGGGAAATTAGGTACATATAACACCAATTTGATACATGTATACAACAACATTATTGAAAACCTCCTTAACATGCTTTTAAAATTACACACCTTTTAAAACTATATGGTATAACATGAAAACATTCATAAGAAATGGGTGATCTATAAATCCTAGTCAGGGAATAAAAAAGGAATAACATGATGAAATTATTACATGTTAGTAAATAGGTATTTCAATGGACCATAAAATGGGTGAGAATCATAAGAATGAACAAAAAATCATGATATATGATGATAATATAAAGGTAACATGGGGCTGTGTCAACAACATTAAACATGAAATCATAAACATAGGTCAAGAATAACTTCAAATACATCATAACATGGTGTAAAAAGTGCCATAATAGATTAGTTTTACTCCCTAATCCCATACATGACATCTCATGAGCCTAAAACATTACTCAATGAATTAGAGTACAATATAATTATGGGTGCACTCATCACTTTCATATCATGTACATGCATAAGTGTCCCACATAGATCATTCTATATAGGATAATATTTCATAACACTTTATATAATGATTAAGAAGTGTGGAATAAATACATAGAATCACACAATCAAAGAATTATATGTATGTATAGGTTAATACCCTTGAGTGTAAATGGTAATGGTATTCACAATACAAATGTTTGGAATGGAAAAATCATAAGATAATTTTGGCAGCATAACAAAGGTACATAATAAATAATCGTAGGGATTAATCAGAGTGAAAGGGGTCTCTCATCACATTTAAATATTAAGGTAATTAATGGGTATGTTTAAAATCATATCCCATATATAGAATTTGGAAGAAAACATGTATTACATAAGTAAGGTGGTTGAATAAAGAGAAGAAGGAGATGACCTCTTGCCTTGAGAGAGTGTTTCCAAAAGCTTGTGAGGAGATTATTAAGAGATTTAGGGAGCCTTGGAGGTTCTAGAGAATAAATGTTGGAATATAGTCATGTTCCAATGATTTTTAGTGAAGTGAAATGAGATCATGGGTGGGTTTACATAGTAAAAGATAGGGTAGCTCATTATTATTTTACAAATTAAGGTTTTAGACTCTATAAAATAAAATAATCAAAACCACAAACTTTACCATTGTTTTCTACCATGGTTTCTACCAAATAAAAGTTTTTTAAATTATTTTATAAGGACATTAATCGATCACATTGAAATAATTACCTTAGTGATGTGGGAGTGAGTCATGTTTTCAAAGAATTGATTTTAAAACCTTAAAATATAATATAGGTTTTGAAGGATTCATAAAAGGTTTATAAAATTAATAAAATAACCTCGAAAAACATTATTTTAAATGGAAAAAATATATTTGATCTTAGATACAATTTATGAAACATATTACATCACTTTTGGGTTATTATGATAACATAATAGACACAAAATATTTATACCGTATTTAATTTTTACCCGAAAATTTGACTGTCTCATAAAATTATGAAAAATTAACCATTGTATAATTTTAATGTTTCAATTACCGAAATTATATTTCTTTTATCAAAATAATTCTCTAAATATTAGAAATTAAAATTTAAAATTTAAAACCCCATATATTAAAAATACAAGTTTTTTCCAATGATAGTTTTCCAACCATTATAAAAAAAATATTTTCACTTCATAAAATGATATCATAATTTATATTTAATATAAAATATTTAATAATAATATTTTATTAAAATATAATTTATTTTTAAAATTCATGAATTAATCAAGAATAATGTCGTAATTGAAATTTCATATTACCAAAAAATACTATTTGAGTTTTTTCGTATTAAAATATTGTTTTTATCAAAATCATAACTTAATCATTTATAAATTTAAAAAATAAGGAATAAATATAATATTTATTTTATTAAAAATAAAATATACATATTCATATGGTTATGATTGAGATTCACAACCCTTTATTACACCAATGAACATTCTAAGGGTAAGGTTTGTGACAGTGAAAGTTTCTTGGAGTGGATCGACAAACATGGTTTGGGTCATGATCTTGATAATATTGAACTTCTACCATAAAAAATTTCATTAATGCTTTAGTTTTTGAATCTAGGCATAATCATGGTCAAGATAAAATCCTAGTGATTCTATCCCCTTAAAAGCTCTAATAAATGGGCTTCATAGGGTACGATCCAATTGTTCAAGGCCATCACTTCTTTCGTTAGTTTCAATAGGACTTTATCATAACACTTAATATATAATAATCATATTATCACTATTAAATAGATACATTATCAATGGTAATGATGATTAATGGTCTTTTAAACCTTATATGATATAACCAAATAAGTTAATGTGCTTTATATACCCATATTACATAATAGGGAATTTAATTCAATCATAATGGGAATTTCATTTATAAAAGTTCAGGTTGTTATATTATTCCACCATTCAGAAATTTCACCCTCAAAATTTTCATATCATATACTCAAATAGATAAGGGTACTTCTATTTCATCACATCTTATGGTTCCCAAGTCACTTCCTCAAACTTTTGGTTCCACCACAACACGTTGACCAGGCGAGTTGTCTTCTGTCATAGAACGTTGTATCCAAGATCTAAAATCTTCACCAATTTATCATCATATAAAAGATAATTCTCCAATGGTACCACCTTTGGATTTAGTACATGTGAAGAGGGATACATTAAATAAATAATTTACTCAATATAAGTTAGGTTTGAGTTCTATTCAATAGGCCATCACTCTGATGCGATCAAAGATATCATAGGGGACGATGTATCTAGGACAAAGATTTACCTTATTTTCAAACCTCATGAATTTCTTCCATTGAAATATATGAAGGAACAATTTATAACTGACCTAAAACTCCAAATATCTTTGATAATTGTCTAGATATATTTTCTATTGACTTTTTATGGATTTTATATGACACTGAATGATTTTAACCTTTCTTGTCATCTCTTTGATAAGATAAGGTCATATAAGATTCATCTCTCCAACTTCATCTCAAAATATTGGAGTCTGACACCTCAACCCATATATATCCTCATAAGGTTCCATTTTAATGCTAGAATGGAAACTATTGTTATATGATAACTCCACTAAGGGAAGGTGATAATTTCAAAATCCTTGTAAATCTATTAAACATGATATCATCATATATTCTAGGGTTTGAATTGTCCTTTCAGATTGATCATAAAACTAAGGGTGATAAACAGTTCTGAAGCTCAGTTCTATATTCAATTCTTGCTGAAGGTTTCTCTTAAACATTGTGGTAAACCTTATATCTCTATCCAATACAATATAGATTGGAACTATATGTAGTCTTAATACTCATCTTATGTATATCATGGAATTTTGGTCAATAGAAAAATATTCCTTAACATTAAAGAAATGCACTAAATAGGTAAGGTGATCCCCAGATGGAATTATTTCCCTAAGGTGACTTGGGGAGTCCTATGAAGAAATATAAGGTTATGTCTCCCATTTTAATACTGGTATAAGCAATTGTTTCATCATACCTTTAGATTCATTTCATATAGCCTTGACTTACTATAATATTAAGCATCGAGACACAAAATTTATAATATCTCTATTCATGTCATCCTACTAGAAATCTTTCATCAAACATAATTACATATTCATGCTTCTTATATTAATAGAGAAGGATGAGCTATTAAAATTTTCCAAAAGATACCTCCTCACTTTTGGATTTTATGGGACACAAATCTGGGTTCTAAACCTTATAACTCCATCTTCAATAAAGTTGAACTCTGAAATATTCACTACCTTCTTCTATAGAAACTCTTCATCATTCCAAGCCTCCTAGATTCTCTCAAGAATAGATGGTTGAGAAGTTATTTAAGAATGGTAGGATTAAGATCCTTTTATTATTCCCATATCAATCCTTTGCATGTCCAAGATGAATGGATCCCTTACAATCATCCTCATGGATAGAGTTATGTGATCCTTTAAAATCAAAGCATCTACCACTTTGTTTGCTTTCCTAGGATGGTAATAGATTGAAAAATCATAATCCCTAATCATATATAACTACCTCCTTTGGTTCACATTAAGTTTCTTTTGTGTGAATATATACCTGAGGTTTTTATAGACCACATATATATCACACTTATCCCTGTAGAGATAATGTCACCAAGTATTTAATGTGAAGATCACTGAAACCAATTATAGATCATGATTTAGGTAGTTTTAATAATAGATATTTAGTTGGTGGTAGGGATAGGCTATCACTTTGTTATTTCTCATGAGTAAACAACCCAATCCCTTTTTGGATTTATTGTTGTAGATTACAAATATTTCCCTAAAGGCGGGTAATGTGAACACATGTTTAGTGATTATCCTCTTCTTCATCTCTTTAAAAATTTACTCTCATTCATAATTATAGAAAAACTTGACTCCTTTACTATTTATCTTGGTTAGAGGGATTGGATTCCGTGATAATTTTATCACAAAGCAAAAATAATACCCAACCAATTTAAGGAAACTATGGATTGCTTTCATAGAGGTTGGTCTAGGACACCCTTTAATCATCTCCATTTTTTAAGGATCCAAAAATATTCATTTGATGGTGATGACATGACCCATTAATGTTACACAGTCCAAACAAAACTCACATTTACTATACTTTACATACATCTATTATTTATGCATAGTGCTCATTACAATATTAAAAATGATCTTCATATTCATCCTTGATTTTGGAGTAGATAAGAATATCATCAATAAAGACTAACCAAAATGTATCGAGGTAATCCATAAAGACTCTATTCATCAAATCCATAAAGATTTATATATTTTTAGTGAGTCCAAATGGGATCACTATGAACATATATTGTGTGTACCTTGTATAAAAAATAGGCTTAGGGATATCCTCCTTCACCTTTACTTGACAATTTCCCGACTAAAGATATATCTTAGAGAAATAATGGGATCCATGTAACTGATCAAAAAAGTCATCAATCCATGGTAGAATATAATATTTCCTTATCATATTCTTTTCAATCTAATTATAATCAATTCATAGGTGCATTAATTAACAAGTCTTCTTGATAAAGACTAACAATGCACCCCACGGTGAGAACTTGGGTATATAAACCCTTTATTCAGATTCTTTTGTAGTTGTTTCTTCAGCTCCATGAGTTCAAAAAAAACCATTCCACATGGAGTCTTGTATATTATAAAATCCAAAGGTATAACCTCAATTGAAAATTCAACCTCTTGGTTAATAATAAGATCAAGAAATTATTTGAGAAACACATTAGTGTATTCCCTGACAATGGGAATGTGTTCAAGGATAATATTTTCTTTAATATCAATAATTTGGTCTAGATATTCTTTCTCACAAGGAAATAATATCCATTATTTATATTTTGTAACTAAATAAGATTCATCATTCTCCTTTTACATGTATAGAATTTGAGTGTGATTAATGATACATAGGGTGATTTTCTTCTCTTATTAATTTATGTTGTCATTATATAAGGAAATATGATCCATACCCAAAATTGTATAAAATTACACTAAAGGGAATATCATAAGGGTTTCTAGGAATATTATCCCACAAATATTGATAGGGGAGGAGTTATATACATGGGATGCATAATTACTTCATTTATTCTTTTCACTGATAGGTCTACTTCCATACTTTGTGGTGGTGTTTTAATAGTTATAATAAACTTGTGAGATATGAAGTAATTCACAGAATTAGAATCAAAAGGTATGTTTTCTATTCTTTAATTAACAACTTGAACACATGTCACTACTTCACCATCAAGATCCACCTCCATAGTTATGATAGTATAAGATCTACCTTTCTCTCAAAACCTTAGATTTTGTTGTTGTTAGTTTTTGTTGAAACCCTTGTCTTAGTGCATTGAATCATATAGTGTCTTTGTTCCTTGAAGTTGAAACATTGGAAAATGGAATGAGGATTGACCATATCATTACTTTTTATCATCACATTAGTGGGTTTCTCCTATTGGAAATCCCTAGAATGGTGCCCTTCCTTCCCAGAACTAAATCATTTCTTCATCCCCATTAGGCAATTTATAGGGTGATTCTTCCCAAACCTTTGAAAAGTGGGATATTGAAATTCCTTTACATTTTTATATTTCTCCATTGCACCATAATAATTAAACTCGACTTTACATTTCTTATCCCCGTGAGAATCTTGATATTTTCTAATATCCATTTCAACATTGAGGGTACATCAAAAAAATTCTTCATAACTGTCAATGTTATCAATGGATAAGGATTTTATAGACTTTTATTTAGTCCACAAAAGATCGTTCAACTTTACATTTAGGGGTAATGAAAAAGAGGGAGGTGTATCATGCAAGTCTGGTGATGTTTTCCTTGTATGTCATGATAGATTCATAATCCTTTTTCTTGAGGCTAAGGAATTCACTCTCCATTGTCAATTAGAGAGTGTGAGGAAAATATGTATCGAAAAAAATTAGAATTACTTCCAATCCATCACTTTGATATCATCCTCAGGCTTTGTATTATTAACCAACTTGAAACATTGATTAGCTTATCCTTATATATGATAAACAACCTGCATGATCTTCTCTTGCTCAAAAAATTTAAGGATAGAGAATAAATTTTCAATAAAGTTGATCCATTGATATTTAATTAAGGTATTGAAAGATCCATTGAAATTCAAAGGCCTTTATTACATAAATGTATCAATTTCAACTTCTTCTTTCCTAGGGGGATTTTGGGGTTCCTCGTGATTCATTTTTTGGTTCAAAACATGAGTTAATATAGAAATTATAGTCATGAATTTTTCTATTCCTACTTCCATTAGGTTGGGGATATCATTTGGGTAGTTATCACAATTCCACTCACATTGGTTGTTGAATCGGTTCCTCCTACTTCCATCCATTGACTAGAATAAATAGAAAATTAGGGATGCTATTTTTTTAAAATTATTGAAAACATAAAAGGGAAACTATGAACATTAAAGGGTCAACTCATAAATAATGTATATTCCTTAACCCATAAATTTGTAGGCATCAATATAAGTTATCCATGATCTAGTTCCTAATATAAAATCTTATGGGAACTTTTTTTCCCTTAATAATAGTTCATAAAGAGCTTGTGTATTTACTAAATCATATACCCCATTAGTGTCAAACTAGGGGTGTAGTAATGCCAGATTTCATGAACTAAGTGATGATTTAGTCTAGATCAATGCTCCCTTTTCAGGGCTATTACCCCTAGGTACCTTTGTTCGAGAGCCACATTCACTCATAGTATCCTAACAGGGATTTATTTTCTTGGAAACCACTTAATATATACTTTAAAAAAATTTAGTGATGTTTTATTATGTTAATTAGTATTACCCATAATTCTTTCACTAGATCTTTTTAACCCTAATATAAAAAATTACTAGACCTCCCTTTGATACCAACTATGACAACCCATGTCTTTAATATACATTATTTCAAGATTTATTACATAAAAACACACTTAGTAAAACTTAGAAGATTAATAAGACTAGTGTATTTGAGAAATTAGGTATATATAACATCAAATTGATACATGGATACAACAAAATTATTTAAAACATCATTAACATATTTATAAAATTCCACATCTTTTAAAAATGAATAGGAAAACCTAGAGACATATATAAGAAATGGGTGAGCTATAAATCCTAGTGAGGGAATAAACAAATAATAAAATGATGAATGTATTGCATGTTATTAAATATGAGTTTCAATGGGAAATAAAAGTGGTGAGAATTATAAACATGATTATAAAATCATGATATATGATGATAACATAAAGGCAATATAGGAATGTGGCAACAACATTAAACATGAAATCATAAATATAGGTTAACGATAACTGAAAAGACATAATAACATGATGAAAAAAAGTACCATAATAGATTAGGTTTAATTCCTTATCCAATAAATGATGTATCATATGACTAAAAAATTACACATTTCATTGGAGTACTATATAATTCCAGTCACACCCGTCTCTTTCATATTATTTACACGCATAAGTGTGCCACCTATATCATTCAATATAGAATCATATTTCATCTCATTTAATCCCAAGATTAAGGAGTGTGGAATAAATAGATGGAATTAAATATTAAAATAATGATAGGTATGTCTAGGTGAATACCCTTTAGTATAAGTGGTGATTATATTTACAATACAAAGGTTTGGCATGGCATAATCGTAGGATACTTTACACAGAATAACGGAGGTACATAATGAATAATGGGAGGGATTAATTTGAGTTAAAGGTTTCTATAATCACTTATAAATAATAATGTGAGTAAGATTGATATGTAAAATCATACCCCATCAATAGTAATTGGAAGACAAAAGGCATTACATAAAAAAGATTCTTGAGTAAAGAAGAGAAAGGGAGGATCCCTTACCTTGAGAGAGGGTGTTTCCAAAAGCTTGGGAGGAGCTTATTCGGAGCTTGGGGTCACCTTGGGAGGTTTATAGAGAGGAAAGTCCATATTATAATCATAATATAATAATTTTAAGTGAATATAAAGGGGAGATTAGGTGGGTTTATATAGCTAAAGAGATGAGAGTTCTTTATAATTTTCCAAACATAGATTTTGGAATCTAAACAATAAAAAATAAAAATCAAAAACCTTACCATGGTATTTCACATGGATTTGAAAAAAATAGTAGTTTATTTCATTATTTTATTATTATATGAACTGATCACATTAAAATAACAACCTTGGTGATGTGGAAGTAAGTCATATTTATAAATCACTGATTTTAAAACCTTAAAATATAATATAGGTTTTGGAGGATCCATAAAGGGTTTATAAAATTAATAAAATAACCTTAAAAAACATTATTTTAAAATGGATAAATATATTTTGATTTTTATTCCTTTTATATAATACATTACATCACTTTTTTGTCCATTATTATTTCAAAATACACATAGAATATTTATACTATATTTAATTTTTACCTGAAAATTAAGTTATCTCATAAAATTAGAAAAAATTAACCATTGGATAATTTTCACATGATGATTCAAAAATAATATTTATTTTATCAAAATAATTATATAAATACTATAAATTACACTTTTAAATTAAAACCATGTTTATTGAAACTTCTTTTTTTGATAATAATCATTTTCGTACCCTTATAAAAATTTCATTTTCACTTTATAAAATTATATCATCATTTATATTTAATATATACTATTTAATAATAATATTTTATTAACATTTTATTAATTTTAAAAATTCACTAATTCATCAATTTGAATTTCTTAATTGAAATTCCATATTACACAAAAATACAATTCGAGATTTGTCGTATTAAAATCTAGTTTTTATCAAAATATTTACTTAATCATTTATAGAGTAAAAAAATTAAGTAATAAATATAATAATTATTTTATTGAAAATAATATATATATATATATATATATATTCATACTATTAGGGTTGAGATACATATCCCTTTATTACCCCAGTGGAATCTCTAAGGATAAGGTGTGCGATAGTGATATTTTCTTAGGGTGGTTTGGTGAACATTGTTTGAGACATGATCTAGATGAACTAGAAATTCTCTAGTAAATGGTTTCACTAATGATTTAGTTATTTAATCTTGAATTGGGATCGGTCAAGGTAAAATCCAAATGATACTATCTCCCTTAGAATCTTCGATAAATGGGCTTCATAGGGTAGAATCCTACAAGTTGAGGCCAACGCTTCTTTCTTCTATGTCAATAATACTTTATGATAACCATTAATATATAATAATCATATGATCACTATTAAATAGATATATTATCAATTTTCATGATGATTGACTATCTATTAAATATAAAAATATTTAAATAAATAAATAAATGTATTTTCTATAAACATATTACATAATAAGTCATTTAATTTAATCACAATGGGAATTTCAATTATAAAATCTTATGTTGTTACAGGGAAATATATGAGTTTGGTTTGTGAAAACACCAATTTTAGATATGAACCACTTCACCAATATCTTTTCTCCATAAATAACAAGAAGTATCATACTTAGTAAGCATTGTCTGAGCTATCTCCACCAAACACCAATTATTTTGTTCAACCCCACCATTTTGTTGCAGTGTGTATGGGGCACTGAGTTCATGTATGATTCTAAGCTTCTCAATATAAGATCAAAAATTTCCATTTTTATACTCATTTACTTTATCTGTATGGATCTTATTGAGAGAATAACCACAATATTTCTATTAACTCCTTTAAAAACTTTTAAAATTTTATATGTACTATAATTTTTATTTCATAAAAATATCACAAGTAATATGATAAAAGTAATCAATGAATGTAATAAAATACTTACCTATATTGGTTTATTTCCTCCTCATGGCCCTATGAACATTAAAATAAATGAGCTCTAATGGTTGAGTAGCTTGAATCTCCACCTTCTTGAGTGAAGAGTTAACAATATTACCCTTTTGACATATTGATCACATCCAATATCTTTATTATTTTAGTAAAAAAAAATTATTAACCTTATCTCCTTGAGTGATCAAATTCATATTTTTTTTCCACAATGTCTAAGCCTTTAATTCCACAATGCATTTTCTTTATTCATTATTAGATTATATGAGTTTCCAACATCACTGAATTGAAATAAGTTTCCTTTATTCTACTATCCTTTTGTCAAAATATTTTTATATTTAATATTATTAATAAAGAATCCAAATTTTTTTTAATACCACTTCATTTCCTTCATTATAGAGTTATAGAAAACTTAAGAGACTTTGTTTCAATCCTACAATAAAAAGAGTGTTTTTGGATTTCAACTTTTCTTTTCTAAATATTACTCAGACAACTCCTTTAGTCTTGAGAGATCCATCATTAAAAAAGGTAACTAATCCATATTTACACTTTTTAACATATTTCAAGAGTTTTAAATATCCTATTATGTGGTATGAGTTTCCAATATCCAAGTTCCATGTACATTAAACATTATATGCATTAAGTGCTAATTCCACAATAAAGATACTTCCACAATAATAGACTTCTCCTTTCCATTTCCCTTATTTTTCTAGGCCTTTTGAGTATTTAAAATAAAATTTTTATGGGATAGTAAAATTATAAGGAAAACACTATCATGATGATCACACCTTCCATATAATTCTTTATGTATATCAATTTTTTATGTGATCTATGTATAAAGTTCTTAACTAATTTATCAACTCCTTTATATTTAATGGACTGAATCCCCATAAATCTTTTCCCATCAAAACTTATAATTTGATTATGATGTTGATTATTGAACCAACACATCTTTATCCTCTTCCAAAATCCCTCACAATACCAACAATAACAATAGAAATAATATTTACCTTTTAAAGTAACATGTTATTGTGATTTTTTCAACTATCATTCAGCCTTATTAGAGTCACTAATTTTAAAACCATTTTGTGAAAAATAATTTTAGTGAACTCTCAATTATTTGATCTATATATTGATATCTTTTTATATCTTTCAGATAACCTTGTTGTATCTTATTTTTCACTCAATTGTTTTCTCCTATAATTTCTAGATTTTGGATCATCACTTGATTTAGCCACAATCGTGCTCTTTGTGAATTATTTCTTCTTCATAGAGACTTCACCAAAAATTTTACAATCCTTATAATATTTATGGAATGTTTTTTTGAATTATTGATCTTCAAAATTATTTTGACATTATCTAACTTATGAAATAGAATTATGAACATTGGAACTATGCTTATTTAAATCCTATTTTTTTATGATCAAGTTTTGTTATATATAATAAAAATAATTTTATTTATCCAAAATAATTCATCCAGCTTGATGTTAAGTGTTTTATCATAACCAATAACTTCTTCGACCATTTAACTTCATCAAAAAAATTATACTTTTCTTTTGAAAACACTGATTGATTGTTTTTAAAATATTTATCATCTATCTTTAATTTTTGAATCCCCTTCCCTAGTTTAGAAATATTTGAGATACATTATAATAATTATACCTTTGAAATGAATGTAATATTAGTTTATTATTATTATATACTTTTATAAATTCTTTCATCACTTTAAATATTATCTTAATTAACTTTAGCAAGAAGTATCTTTTCATTATATTCATGATGAGAGGAAAATCCATCTTCATTTTCATTCTTATGGTCTATAAATTCTTCATAAAAGAATTTTCTATGGTAATATTTAGAGAACTTATTACCCTTATAATTATAATAGACCTTTGGATTATTATTTTTCTTCTTTAAGAATCTTTTGGGAATATCATCTTCATCTTCACTATCTTCATTGGTTTTGATTTTAGATAATTTTAAACATAATGTCCAATAGATCCACACCTAATAATATTAAGGGAATATTTTCATTTTTCTTAATTTTACCTATTATAAAGTTACTTGGGATAAGATACGTCAATTCATCAAACCTCTCTTCTAAATATTAATCAGAATATGAATAACAAGATTATTCTTCACTAATAACCTTTTTCTTAAACTTCTCTTGATTTATGACTTCAAAAGAGATTTCTTTTTAAATATTCCACTTCTTATTGATAACACTATATTTTTCCCATTTCATAATATATTAAGATAATATGAAAATTATCAAGAGAAACATCACATAAATCTTTTTCTTTCAAATCATAGACTTTATAATCAAACTTATCTAGTAATATACCCAAAATATTTTCAACAATACTAGCATCTTCCAATTTCTCACCTTATGTTTTCATATTTCTCATAACTTTATTCACTCTTGTGATGAAACTAACAATAGTCTAATCATAATGAATCCAAATAACTTTATACTTAAGTCTAAAAAACCCTAATTTAGATTACTTCACTTTGGTCTTTCCATTATAAATATTCTGAATTTTATCCCTGATATCATTAGTGATTTTGAGTCCTTTGACTTTCAAAAAATCAATTTCCAAGATTAACGAGAGAATAAAATTATTTTCATGAACAAAATATTCAAAATTCATATTATTTGTTGTTGTCATAGAATCGCCTTCAGAACTAAAAAAACCCATTAGTTGTGACTTCCAATACATCTTAACTGATAGATAACATGTATTAAATCATCCATACTTTCTATATTTTATAGCTTTTCCCATCAAATATAGGAATCCCATTTTTGTTCAATAAATTTAAATTATACATTATTGTTAATAAAAATTAGTGAATTCTTCTTCAAATTGATAGAGTTAGAGATACTGCAAAAGAAAACAACTTCAATTATCCAATCACAAATGGAGGGAAACTAATCTTATAACACTTGGAGAATCAATTTAGGATCAATGAGATATCATTAAGAGGGGTGGGGGTGAATCAATTATCAATACAATTTTCATATTTCTTTTAAAATAACCTTCACCTCCTATAACGATGTAGTGATGATTACAAAAACACACCTAAACATACACCAACATAAGAGAACACAATATATTTATAAGGTTAACATCACAATGTGAGAATTATAGACCTTAGTGTGATATGGATTCCTCCAACATCAAACTACCCACTAGAATCATAATGTGAGTATAATAATCAAGGTATAATATTGAAACTCATGTTTTCATGTATCCTGAATATGTTTTAGAGTATCCTTCACACAAGTACATCCAATTCTTTACAATGAAAAATGATTGGGTAAAAATAGGAAAGTCCTTAACTGAATAAAATTCTTCTAACTTGTTGAGTGTGATGAAATATTCCACTTCCAATCTACTCTCACTGTAATAAAAAATAAACAATTCTTCTTCAAACTTGTATAAGAAAAATCAATTTCTTCTCTTTTTGTACACAAAACATTCACAAAACCACTTCAATATTATTATTCATCCATTCTTCTTCTTCTTTGGATAATCATAGAATATTTACTTTATTACACATAACTTGAACTTATTATTCTTATATCTCCCTACACTTCCCTTTCTTTAAAATAATCCATTTACTTCAAAACTACATTATAGTCCCCTCTTTAAGTAATTCAAATTTTAATTGTAATTTCAAATTCATATCCCATTATTGAATCACAACCCTTAGATCATCCACCATCTTAATTTTGAACATTAAATTTAACAGGATAGTTATAAAAGTTTTAGATAACAACCAAATTTTGAACACAAATCCAATTTAGCACTCTTAGTTGAACTACCCTAATTCTACCAAAAAAACCACTTAAATAGTGAAAACTCAACCATTATAATGTGAAGTTATAACTTAAAGTAATTTTTTAACTTCTCAAACATATAATGATGTTGCATACCTACTGTAGTGTGGAGTAAATAAATTTTCCAGAAACACTAAATTTCAATATAGCATATTCTGTGGTATGATCCATGAACCATGGAGTGGTATTCAAATTTTTTTCTTGACTATGGCATGGAATAAGAGATACAATGTGGAGATCTAGAATTTTATAGATCCAACGAATTCTATATTTCCTTGAATTATGATGTGGACCTTTAATGTGATGTTTAGGTATCATATTTTCCAGGGCTACTAAATTTGACCCAGCCTTCTCTTTGGCATGGTCCTCCTTCTACATCATAGATAACTCTAATAAAGTCTCCAATAAGGCATAGGCACTCACACTACAATATGAGGTCCTATAGACCACTTTCAACCACACTTCCTTTTTCAAAATATCTATGTCATGGAGACCTATACCATGGTGTAACCCTATATTATGCCTACTGGCTGTAGTGTGGAAATAAATTATGGTGCAAGAATTATTCCATAAACAACTTATATGATAAAAAATAATCATTACATCTTGGTTCCCCTTATTATAATACTTTAATATATTTACATTATGAAATTCTTCCATGACATATTAACACCTTGAACTGAATTAATCATCATCTGAATTTGTCTCATAGAAACTTCAACACACACAAAATGTGGGTTTGAATATGATTTATGTATTGATAATCAAATCCAACACAAATTATAATATCTACATCAATATATTTCAACAACATCTCACAAAATCATCTTAAAACCTCTTGGTTTAAATAATATGTGATTTGATAAACATTAAATCTAAACCAAAGTATAGTGAAATATGGATCTCAACCAACGAATATATATTATGATAAAAGGGGTCACCATTTTTGTGGCATTATATTCAATAAAAGTATTTATTCAGTGCTTGTAAAATAGAATACTCATATGAAAACCAAGTTATATTGTCTATAATTAGAACAAAAATATTACTAACTGATACATATCCTTGAGAAGGAAAACATTATAATTTTTTTCCTGGAATAATATTTTAACTTGAGACGTGTTCATAAATTGAATCATAGCTAATAATGTATTAAATAAATCATTTATTTTGAATAGTATAAGACACTAAATTGTTCCTTAATTTGTAAAAATATTAAAAAAACATCTGACTAATGTAAATGTGGGATCTATATTGTTTCAATGAAGCAAATGGTTTCTAAATTTAAGATAAGAAATATGATCTACATAGTAAATTGGTGTTTTATAATTATGTTATTATGTATAAAACAGAAACTTTATTTATATTTATATATAGTAATAAGAGTTTTTATTTATGATTAAGAACAGTAGTTTTCAAAAAATCATGAATGAAATATGTTGTTGAATATATATATATATAATTATAGATTCTTGGAAATAATAATTGAGACTATAATATATGTAATTAGAATAATGTTTTTGATTTTAAATTCACTTTCTATGTCATATCAATAGAAAATATGTCTAAACATTCTAGGAAATTTATTATCGGTATGGTATGAATATGAATCGATTAATATTTTAAAAGCATATATTATTATACTAACTAGAATATTTTTGGAGAAAATGAGGGATTAAACCTATTACATGTGATGTTTTTTGGATTTATTTACAAGTGATGAATTTAACTTTTAAATATTTGAAGGGTTAAAATTGATTAAAATAAAAAAAAAGTTTAATAAAAGTATTGAGATACTTTAATGAGATCGATGTGGGAATATTTAAACTAAGAGTGAACTAATTTTAAAAATTGTTTAATCAGTAAATATATTTATATTTCTAGATTTGTGGTTCAGTAAACTAAATTATACCTAGAGAAATATAAAATACACCATGTGTGATTAATGGAAGAGTAAAAAATGATATTGGTATTTTAATTAAAATTTATATTTTTTGATTTGTTAGTTTACCATGAATTAATGAATTATTTTTTTAAAATATATATTGGAATTTTTTTATTCAATTTAGTGTATAACTTTAAAGGAATTATTAATTCAAGGATTTAATGTAATTAAAATACTAATATCATGAAGTTAATGACCAAAAATCAGAAAATGTTTCTAACATGGAGTATGTTTCAAGTTCATAAGTATCAAAAAATTTAATATTGATTCGTTTTATAAAATGGGTTGTGTAAATAAATGGTTTAATTAGATAATAAGTAATATTTATAATAAATTATGTCATATTTTTTAGAAATTACATATGATAAAATATTCTTGATAAAAAAATATAAGATCTATGAGATATATGATATAAATTATATACGGTATTAATATAATGAAGATTCATATATATACTATATTTAATAGCTTGATTAAATATACTAATTAAATTTTGATCAAGGTAATTGACTTATTTTTAAGATAATTCCTAATCACTTGATCAGGGGATAAGTAATTTTCTTAATTTTATTGGTAATGTAAATTTCATTAAGTTTTACATCAATATTAGTTACAAGAATTAATTATCTCAGTTAAGATTTATTTTTTATTTTTTAATCTTGAATGGTGGATTTTCATAAGGAAAAGATAAATGAACCTAAAAAATTTTATGCAGATATTAAAATAATATGCGATTACTAGATTTTTTGATTATTTGATTGATTTATTTAAATATTTATATAATTAGATTTCTGTGGATGAAAATGTTTTAATAGGTATGTATTATGGTGGTATAGAAAATTATTCTTCTAGAGTCATGAAGTAATAAATATTTTTTTATCAATTGAAGTGATACATTGGATCCCATGGGGTTGTTCCCTTGAATTTTGGAAGAATCTTGATTGAAAATTGAAATTTATATAATTTTATAGAAGTTTCATGGTTTGTGTGATTTGATTGTACGAAAAGAAAGCTATGTATGTAGTGGTGTTTTTGAAATATAAAAAAATGAATTATTAAGAAAATAATTAGGGAGTTCATGCAAGTTAACCATAGATTCTGGGTTGAGGTGCATTCTCTAGATGAACAATATGTAGATCATGAATCCTAACATTACACATGTCATAATGTTTTCTAATTTGACTTTTAAACTACCTCAAACCTCTATTCAAGCTATTTTTAACCTCTTGGATTATTTTTAGGGAATATATTGAAATTTTGGAGTGATTTATAAGGATTTTATTAGTTATAAAATTTATTTATTCACAAAATGAATGGATAAATTTCTATATTGAAGGTAAATTAATCTCTAGATCTATTTTTTTATTTTCCAGACAATTGATTCTATAAAATTTATGTAGGATTAATTTTTTAAATTGAACTAGTGAATGGATCATTATATTTATTTGTTATGGACATGGATTCTAAGGGTTTATGTATGGTATTTACAAATCATGTTTTATGAGAGGTCAATGATCTTGAAAATATAGGGTTAAAACCATTTTTTTCTATTATATATAGATTAATATAATTTATTTAATTTGTCTTTGGGCATTAAAAATTTATCCAAGACCTAAAAATAAAGATTAATAATTATTTCATTGAAATTTAATGGATATGAAAACAATTTATATAACTCACTACAGTTCTATCCGCACACAATTGGTGGTACTTTTACACACTCATACACTATTCCCATAGTTATATTCAATGAATAAGTCACCTTCATTCATGATGAGTGTGAATCCAATTTCATTCCACATTCATATGACCTTATGTACCTTCTATTTTGGAGTCATTTCATATGTTCTTACCTAATGTATCCCTAAAAGTCCAAGAGCCACAAGGTTATAAATATGAGGGATGAGGGGGATGTTATATAATTCAAATATCCTTTAAATTTTATTCATTACTTTTTATGTAACAATATATTATAACACAACACCTATAGGTTTATAACATGACCATAATAAGAGGTTACTTTGACACGATTAAGTCCCCAACTTAGGAATTATACTCAATACCTCCTCATGAAAGCTGGAATTTCATACTTATGCATAAGGAACCAAAAATATCTAAGGATTAAGGGACTGAAACAACATATACAATTTTATAATCCCTCTAATATGATGTTCTAAAATCCTAAGTCATGTGAATGTGTGAAAGTATAATGACCCATTAAAACCATTATTTCCACATAAAGCATCCATTTTCTCAAAAATATGCAATGAGGTTTATACATATATTCATTGATGGAAATGGGATACTCATGAATATGTATTTATTATTTTTATTTTCAAAATCTTCTTTATGAAGTGATATTCCCTCTTACATTAGGTCCCCATCATGGGGTTATTTATACCCGTGTACATATTAAATGGACTAAGGTGCATTATAGTTTTCCTTTAAGAAGGACATCTACCTTCCTCAATTTCATAAAAATGCTCCAAAACCCTAGATAAATTATGCATCATCCCAACTCATATTATATGCATTCCTCATCTATTTTTTGCTTCTTTGTATTTCATTTTGAGATCAAATTCGCTTTGGGTATATTTTTTATAAGACCCCAACATACTATACACACCCATGTCCTCATTATCCCTTTATTTCTATAATATACACATATTCAACATATTAAATAATTGGTTTCTTTATCTATGGATGATTTAGTGTAATTCCTACTCAACATAAATTGGTTAATATACCCTACAATAACTCTGTTTTTTTATATTTTATGAGCATGGATGAATTCATGGAGTGTCCTAATATAAGTCCCACAACTAATAATCCCTTCAAAATGAACATAAAATTAATGGAGTGATCATTACCATATAACCTAAAACTATAAGGTATTATTCCTTAAAACGTGTATTTAAACTATAGAACATATTATTCCCCCTACATGATAATAAAAAACATGTTATGCATGTATACATGGTTTTAAATTATTAAACAAAATTTATAGTCCAAGTTTCATGCCATACTCATATGGATTTAAGTTTCATGTTGTGTATTGTTATCAATTATAAAATTATAATCCTTATTTATCATGGATGGGTGTGATGATGTGTCACATAAATTTA
The DNA here is from genome assembly GCA_963277665.1 of Viscum album. Lineage (NCBI taxonomy): Eukaryota > Viridiplantae > Streptophyta > Magnoliopsida > Santalales > Viscaceae > Viscum > Viscum album. Next base: position 459,100,481 of record OY728136.1, read on the forward strand.
AAATTTGACAGAAAACTACATCAGACTTAATTTTCTTAATAAAAATAAATTTTAATCCTTTTGAATGTTTAATCCCAATATCTTTAAAAATCCATCTAATGTATAAAACCTTTTGTCTTTCTGGATGAAAATAAAATCTACCATAAACTTTTAGACTTACTGGATGATAAACTATAATATAAAACATTACAATACTATACTTTAAAAAACTCAAGTGTAAACCTTTTATCTTCTTGAATGGTACAAATCTCTAATGTAGTACCTTTTCATTATTGGATGGCATAAAACCCCATTGTAAAATATTCTATATCTCTTATGTAACAACACTGTGTTGTATTTATTTCACCTTCATATATGACATACAAATTTAGTGAAAACCTTATGTCCTTCTAGATGATGATAAACTCCAGTGTAACCCTTCCTTCATCTACGACAAATATAAAATCTAGTGTACCCTATAAGAAATAATGGACCAATTTAACTATATCATACCCTTTAAAAATTGTTGAAATGACCTAATATTTAGAGCAATACCTCTATTACCTATTTATGTGGGCCAATATCTTTAAAATTTTATATTTTTTTTACTGGAAATTAACCCCATAATTAATTTAAATCCTGGGTAATTGATACATTTCACACACTTTTTTATAATTTGGAACTAAGTTGTTAAATGGATAAAATATATGTTTTTAATTATTTTATTCATATAGAATTAATTTAATTACGTAAATCTATATTTTTAATTTATTTGTTTAATGGAATTTTATTTTTAATACATTATGTACATATTCTAATAAATCCTATATTGAGAGATTATATTTTCATGGTTTTTAGAAAAATAGACTAAGGAAACATCTTAAGATTTTATCCCTTTTCATCATAATCCTTTTTCCATGAGTGTTAGGATTCACCCTTGAGCATAAATATTTTCAAATTAAAAGATATTAAGGCTTGGATATCCATTATAAAGATTCACCCTTGAGAATAAGTCTTTTCTAGGCTAATCATAAGACACTACAACTAATCATAATGCTTCTCTTCTTTGTAAGGATTTACAGCTTTTAAAAAAATAAAATTTTGAATATAAAAGGAATGATTTATTGAATTCACCTAGTATTGAAAAAAAAACTTGGGATTCCACATCAACACTAAAAAACCATTCAAAGGCTGACACATGGATTAAAATTAGTCATTTTATTTCGATCAAGAATATAAAAAATACTGGTGATTTTCTAAGAAGAAAAAATAAAATGAATACCAAATCCATTTATAAGTCCAATGATATTATGATCAAGGTTAACATTTATTTCTTTTTATTTGAATAAATACTCACTAGACTAGCCCCATCACTTTTAAGCTCACTTCAAGACTAGCCTAAACTAGATTCTAAATCAACCCCTTATAGTGTAATTGATCTCCACCAAATCTATGAAGCATCATATAATTTCACCATGGATATTCTATAATAGGTATGAAGATATATTATGATAAGGGTATGTTTTTATAATAATAATGAAGAAGATTCCTAGATGGAAGAATCTACACCCTCAAGATCCATATGTGATGATAATCAAAGGTGAGTATGATGGGAACATAATTTGAAGAATGTCATAAAAATATTATATTTTTTTGAAATGGAAAAAGATCTATTCTATTAACATCGATAAAATTATGAATCATGAAAATAACCTATGAACATTTAGTTATAAGGTGTATAACTATTCATAGAAAAGGAGAATTACTTCCATAATTACTCAACCGAGAATTGAGTTGTTGCTATTTACTATTTTACATTTAATTTATTTATCTAATAACTCATGTGATGGAACATTATACCTTGATTATTAAATCCAAGTAAATTACACTTACCCATATTAATGAATTCTTTATTTAAAATAAAAATCACTATTTTCATCTAACTAGATTTATTTGAGTTATTTATATGATTAAGATATTTTATTACTACTATGCATTTTGAATTCAACTTCCCTTTTTCACTAGTTTGCCCAAATAGGCCACTTAGGTCTTCTCAACTGCTTACGATCATGAGAAATGGGATAATCTAAGGGTGATAAGAGATATATGATCACTAGGTTAGGTGATGTTAGAGGTTACTATGATTATTCCATCACTCTAATTAAGAAGAAAATTTTATTTGAGGTTAATAAAGGGTGGTTTCACTTGGTTAGTGAGAAAAAAATAGAATAAAAGAATAAAATCATGATTTAATAGGAGTTGAGGGTATATCTAAGGTTAGTACACCTCTATTAAATTGAACATAAAAACTAATCTAATTAACTCATTTTTACACATTGAACACATTAAATAAATACGAACACGCCCAAAACACTCTCTTATATGGTGAAAACTAATGTCTCACTATTCCTATAATTTATTATGGTTAAAAAATTAGTTTTTTGATGGCCCCATTATAGGCCTCTGATCAACTTGGTTCCATTTATAGAGAGTCCAATGCTGTGTTTTACTTTTTCGTAAAATTATTTTAACACATGGTGGGATCAAGTTTATCTCTCCCCACTAGTTTTGATATAGATGTTGAATGAACTATACCAGTAAGAATTAAGAATTTAATAATCATTAATGAAGTGGAAAGAGATATTGTTATAATTCTATTGAATAACTCTCAATCAAAATCATCTTCTTCCACAACAGTTACCCTTGGAAGAAAAATCATGGAAGAAAATAAAACTCCGTTGAATAGAACCATACAAAAACTTTTCCTACTGAAATTCAGCAAAGATAACCAGTATCAAAAACCAAATAATAAATAATATCACGATCCTAGAATTAGAATGATTTTTAACACATAAATTTCATGGTTGTTTTAATATAAGTCCAAAATAGAACCTTTAGATCATTTAGATAAATGATCAATAGGTTTATATCTATAGGAGTCACCAAGGCTCTAATTAACTAGAAGGCCTTACCATTTTTTCTTAAAGTATCGGTCAATGAGTGGATTTATAGCCACTTTAATATAGAACTCACCACATAGGATGATCTGTAGAAGGATTTACTCTAGAAATAATTCCTCTTTTTAAGGAGTATCTAGATGGGGAAAGAGATTTATGGAATCAAGAAAGCAGGTGGAGGAACCCTCTATGAGTTCTAGGAGAGATTCAAGCTACTGAAAACCTCATACTCGGATCATCCTTTTAAAGATCAACATTTTATAATATTATTCAAACAAGGGTTAATAGATAATGACTGGAAGATGTTGAATGCTTCCTCTAGATGAGAACGAATAATAAAGTCACTTGATGAAGTTATAGAACTTATTGAGATTATCTCATAAAATTTCAAACAATTTGGCACAAGAACTACCATGAGGGGAGCGCATGAGGTAAAAATTTCCAATGAAGCATTACTTGAAAATAAAATTAAATAACTAAATTCCCTTGTGAGATATTTTTCCATGAAAAAATGTACAGGAAATAACACCTACTACACCGCCTCAGGTCTTCCAACTCTGTCACTCTCAAGATTACTACATTGATGGTTTCTCACAAGTAATAATAGGTTGAAAATATAATACCTACAATAAACAATAATGAATATAGGATTTAAAGAATATTATAATACTCAATTTGGGGCTAGGGACCAACAACAACAATGGCCTATTGAGTGCCTTCTTTCCATTTTATTTATATTATTTTGATAATTACTAAAAACCATATTATTTTTATAATTACTAAAACCCTAATTATTTATATTTTTTTAATTAATATATTTATTATTATTTATTTTATATTTACTTTCCTTTATTATATTATTTTATTTTAATTATTAACTATCAATATTTATTTATTTTTCTTGATCTCCTTTTATTTTATTATTGTTATATTCTTACTCCCAGTTTTATGTTACGAAATTTTCAAAGTGTTGATATATTTTTAATTATTAATTTGGATAAAAATTATATTCTTTGAAAATTAAATAATTCCTAGGTTTGGATTGGACCCCACATTTGTGGTGAAAGTTTGGTTTTAGAACCCCATGTTTGTAATCATCCTCAAGTTTGTAACCTCACAATTGGAATGACTGTTTGGAATGAACATTAGCTTTGAAACCTCACATATAGAATTTACATTTGGGATAAAAATCATGTTTGGAACCTTATATTTTTAATGATCCTAACATTTGGAACCACACGTATGGAATATACCTAACGTTCTAGATCCTCACATTGGTGATATACCTCAGGTCGTCGAGAATATTTCTATGAATTCCATAGACTTGGAATGTTTTTAAGAATTTTTGTATTCATGATTAAAGTTTAATGAAGATCATATTGTTTGTATTATTTTATTATTACACATAGAATATATTTTTTGGATTTATCTATTACCGTTCATAATTTAAATACACCAAATCCTCAAGTGTTTATCTCTATTTCTTAAGCATTTCAAATTTTATTAGCCCTTGGTATTTTAATGAGAACTTAAGATAAAGTACTTATAATTTAGTGTTTTTTTGTTGAAATGGATGTATAAGAATTTTATTTTCATTTCATTAAGCTAATAATATGTCTAAAAAGGTGATTTTGGTGCTCAAAAAATTGATTGAAGTCATAATAAAATTTCTGTAATTTTTCAATTTTCAAATTTTGTTTTATAATAATTTTTGATGATATCTCAAGCTATAGAATATTTATTATTGTGTTTCTTGATATTTTGGAAGGATATGAAAATTTTATAAATATAATTATTCTAGATAAAATGATAAATTAGATGTTTTTAGGTCCCAAAATTTTACTAAATCTTTTGATTTAGCATACTATGAATTTTTTGGAAATTTCAAGTGTGATAATTATGAAATTTATTCCGGATTTTATTATGGAATAAAATATGTTTCAAATTAAAACATAAAAATAATTATTATATTTTCAAGATGATTTTTTGGAGATTATTTTATGACCATATTCAATGTGTAAAAAAATTCTAGATATATTTTTGGAAATTGTATTCAAATTTTAGATATGAATATCTATAAGATTTATGGAGAAAAATTTATGGAATTATCATAGAATAAGTCAATCGGTTATTTATATAAATTAGAATTCAAAAATATTTGTCTTTTTTAATGTAAATGGGTAGATTAATCTCAGATATTATTTTGGAGTACCAATAAAATATTTTAATTATTAATTATTATTATTATTATTATTATTATTATTATCAGTTTACATTATTATCTTTAGAATTTATTTCTGGAAAAACTCATCGTCCAAAATATAGTTATGTAGAAAATTATGAAATAACTTTAAATCGGTTGTTTTTTAATTATTAAAGATAGAGACATAGTTTCCAATGGCTTGAAAAATTCTACAATAAATACAAAATAAAGATGGTAGTGTTGTAACTGAAAACATAACACAACGATTAAACTCTTCATGTAAAAGAATAAGTGTATTATTAATTTATTATTTCTTGTTTCATTAAAACAAGGAAACATATATTCATTAATGATCTATTGGCCATTGTTTTTCTTTATTCAAGATCAAACCATCTGAAAGTTGTTGAGGCAACTATGAGCTAATACTATTCAATAATTCTATATCTAATATATTTTTACTAATGTTTCAACTATTTGTACTCAGTCATGGTGGAGTTTTAGATTCTTAGAATAAGATTTCATGGTTCTCTATCAAATAACTAGACTTTCTGTAAGGTGTTAATTTATTATAAATTATTTCCAAGGTCTCCATATAAAAGTTCTTACTTAGATAAAATCATCAAGCTCATAAAGAAAGAATTTGTGGAGTGGACTAGAGGATCTCTATTCCTTGAACTACTATACATCACCATATCATGCTCTCTATTTTATTTATTTTCTAGTTCATTACTTGATATTAATAGATAAGGATATGATCTATTTATTTTAAGAGGGACGATTTATATTTGTCAAGATTTTTAAATGGTTACAATGCGCTCAAACCTGTGTCTTCATAATCATCATATCCAACCAAAAAGTGGTATCAGAGGGAAGGCTATCTTACTAGTAATATTTGAATATATTATAATATTTCTACCTGATACCAATAACTGGTTTCAAAGGTTGGTCTCTAATAGAAATATTTATTTAGATATTCAAAGTTTCCCACTTGAATATAGTGTTATGTATATTCATTATTCAAAATATTTATCAAAATTTAAATTTGAAATGTCTTCTCAAAATAAACAACACTGGTTACCCAAATCCTTGATTTTTAACATAGTCAAACTAAAAAGCATATGGGTAACAAAAGGTATTTGTATTTGATATTTTTTCATGTTTATACCATTTGATTTCATTATTATATCATTAAGTGGTTTCTTGGAATATATGGACTCTATTTAAAATTTAAATTATTATTCTCTTTGAGGAAGTCAGGGAAATAAATTTAAAAAAACATCTATGGAGTTGAAATTGTTAACATTTTATAAGTATGTTATTTATATTTTAATTTTAATATATTACTCATTCTTAGACAGAATGAATGATCATTATTATTTTATATAATATAATGTAAACTTATGATAATTTAAATATTTTTTATTTTACTGGTATGGATGTGCATGAGTTTCTTATCTCTTAACACGAGCTCTAATTTTAGTTAATTCTTTAAAAATAATTTTATTATTCCTTGAAAATATTTTTAAATTTTTTCGCTGCTCATTGTATTTAAATTTTTTACTTAGCGGGAGTTCACTAGTTTTAAATATTTATCATTTTCATTTTTTTTAGTTTTCTTTAAATTTATTATTAATTTTCAAATTATGTTTCTCAATGCATGTTCAGTGTAATGAACCAAACTATTATAAATAAAATTTATTTAAATGTATTATTATGTAAAATGGTTATATAAAACACATGAAATTATTTGGTTTTATTTTTTCCTATCAAATTTAATTAACCATTATGAATCATTAATGTTGATAATAAAGTCATTGAATAGTTATCACATGATTAGTATAAATATAGGGTTTTAAAAAAATCTAATTGATACAGACAAAAGATGTGACGGCCTCAACCATCAGGATCATATCATATAAATCCCATTTATCAGAGCTTATGAGGGATATATTATCTCTGTGACTTTCCCTTGACAAATCTCAAGATGAGATCCAACAACTTAATAATGAGAGAAAATATTTACGAGAGAAGTTCAAGCTCATCGAGATCATGGTCCAAACCATGTTTCCCGAACCAGCCCATGAAAGTCCCACCATTGTCCACCTTACCCTTAAGTAATTTTCTTTTTTAATAAATGGATATGTATCAAGAACCTATAAATATGAGTATTTATATAATTATTTTTATATAATAATTAATATATTTTCATCCTATTATTGTTACTTTATAAATGTTTTTTATTTTGATTTAATAAAGAGGAAATAATATTTTTGAATAATATTCAAATGAAATTAAGGAATTTATTTTGATTAATTAATGGATTTTTGAAATAAATAATATTTTAATAAAATATTATTATTAAATAATTTTTATTAAATATAAATGATCATATAATTTTTATAAAGTCAAATTTAATTTTTATAAGGGTTTGAAAACTGTTATTGTAAAAAAACCCAATATTTCTCAATAAATATAGATTATTATTCTAAAATTAAAAATAAACATATTAAGAAAATTATTTACATAAAATTAATATTAGTTTTTTTAAATTAGAACATTGAAATTACCCAATAGTGAATTTTTCATAATTTTCTGAGATAGTTAAATTTTTGGGTAAAAATTAAATACTGTATAAATATACATAGTGTATTGTGACATCATAATAAACCAAAAGTGATGTAATAAATACTATAAAAGATAACCAGAATAAAATATATGTTCTTTAATTAGAATAATGATATTTTTAGTTTATTTTATTAATTTTATAAATCCATTATGAATCATCCTGAACCTTTAATATATTTTATGGTTTTAAAATCATTTCTTTAAGAGTATGACTCATCTCAATATAATCAAGGGAATTATTTTAATAATTTTGGACCTTAGACTTATAAAATAGTGAAAACCACACCCATTTGGTATAAACCATGGGGAAAAACATGGTAAGGTTTGTGGCTTTTGTTATTATATTATATAGAGTCCAAAACCTAAGTTTGAAAAATAATAAAGAAATTCCTACTCATTTCCTATATAAACCCACCCAATCTCTAATTTTTATTCACTAAAACTCATTTTATAAAGTTATTACTCTAAAATAAGATCTATATATTCCTACCAATGTTCCCCAAATCTCTCAAGAAGCTCCTCCCAAGAATTTGGAGTCACACACTCAAGTAATGGATCTTTCACTCTTATTTTTATTCAAGCACCTCTTTTATGTTATTCTTATTAATTTCCATTTGTTCATGTTGGGATATATTATTCCATATCCTAATTATTTTCCATTTTATGTATAAATTATTAGATACCTATTTTACTTTCATTATTCCCATCCATGAGACATTATGTACACCCATTACCATACTAAAATTTCATAAGGGATCCTCACCTTCTCTTCTCTATTCAAGTTTCTTTATTATCTAATGACTTACATTTCCAGTTCTTAATGATGGAAAATTTATTTCCATGTACCTATTATAGAAAATTTTATTTTAAAATGATTTTATTCCCATTTATCTCACATCAACCCATTTTTTGAATTTTAATGTGATGTTGTTATGTTGTCAAAATTTCATCGTGATTTTCCATGATAAAACAATTTTGTATTGAATACCATACCCATTTTCTATAAATGGTATTTAAATTTATACGCTTATACATATTTTAATTTTGAATTACATGTATGTATTAAAAACATCATTTTCATTGAATAAAATTTGATGATAAATGATTCCATGTTTTATTATCTATGTAGCACACTTAAGCATGAGAATGAAATGAATGTGATGGGTGCACCCAGAATTATATAGCACTCCAATGCATTGGGTAATGTTTAGTCTCATGAGATGTCATGTTGGGATAGGGAGTCAAAAATATTTGTTTATGAGAAATTTTACATCATGATGTGTTAGAATTTATCCTTGAACTATATTTATTTTATAGTGTTTTAAGTTGTTTCCACATTTCCCATGTTATGATTATCATGATTTATCATGCCTTATTATTCATGTTCTTTTTATGATCCATTGATATTCCAACAATCTAAAATGTATTTGATTATTTATTTTATGTTATTTTTATTCACTTACTGGGTTTATATCTTATCCATTTCTTATGTATGTCCTTAGGTTATCCCACACAGTTTTAAGTGAGAGAATATTAAGTAAGTTTTCAATAAAGATGATGTTTTCTTCTATTTTTAATTATTATGTAATATACCTAATTACCATATATACTATACTTATATATCTTTAATGTTGTATTATATGTAGTTTTATGTAATAAATCAAGAACTAACATGTAATAAAGAGAAGAGTTGTTATAGTTTGTATCAGAGTAGGAGTTTAGTTATTTTTTGGATTAGAATTAGAAAACTCTAAAGAAAGACTTAGAGATAGGACTAAGTAGAAGAAGACATCCCTGAATTTTAGTTAGAATAGAGTAAGTTTTTTATAAGTAAAATAAATTCCTCTCTGGATTCTAAAAGTGGACATAGCTCTGCATAGATGTTCTTAGGGGTAATAACTTTGATAAGGTGTCTCAGGCCTGACTCGGTGTAACCCAGTACATGAAAAATGGCCTTTATGCATAGCTAGTTTGAAACTCTAGGTGGATATGATTTGGTAAATTCATAATCTCATTATGAAACATTATTAATGGAAAAAAATACTTATAAGAGTATATGTTAGTAAATAGATCATGGATAACATATATTGAAGCCTAGAAATTCAAAAGTTAAGAAAATAAATATAATTTATAATATTCCCCTTTAATTTTATTGAATTATCCCTTTATGTTTTTAATAGTTTAAAAATAATAATCCCTAATTTTCCCTTTATTCTAACCAATGGCCTAAAACAGGAGGAATCAGGTAGATAGTCAATGAAACTAACAATGTGATGACTGCCCCAATGAGATGCCCAACCCGATGGAAGTAGAAATCATGAACTTCAAGGTGATACTCTCTTAGTTAAACTAGTTCTGAATAGAAACCTAGATCAAAGGTAGTGTTCAAATCCCCCTAAGAGATAAAATCTATGATTGAGAACTTTATGTGATAAAGGCCTCTAACTTTCAATGGATCATTTGATCCCTTAATCATGGAACAATGGATCAACTCCATTGAGAAGATATTATCCATCATTAAATGTTTCGAACAAGAGAATGTTCTACTAGATGTTTATCATATGGAGAGAGAAGCTGATCATTAATGTAAATTTATCAAGAATATGATGCTTGAGGAAGATATCAAAGTGATGGGGTTAATGGAATTCTGGAAAATGTTTTTAGATAAATATTTTCCTCGCACTCTTCATCTTAAAATGGAAAGGTAATTCCTTACGCTAAAGAAAAAAGACATCATATCTATCGGGGAATATGAGGAAAACTTCACAGGACTTTCACGATACACCTATGGATTTTTCATTACCCATTAATTCAAGGTTAATTACTTATTTTTTATGTTTAAACCTAGTCTATAAAAATACCTGGTGATCCTTAACTTTGATAGATATGAGGAAATTATTCGATGTGCCCTCAAAGTCAAAATAGAGGTCAGTGAATCTTTAGGGTATCATAGGTATAATAAGTGGAAAGTTTATTTCAATTATGGAAGTCTAATAGATAGATATAATGGTGATAATAAATTTTAGTATCCCAATTTTCAAAGGTGTGGAAAGAAGAACCCCAAAAATTGCTTATGGGGGGAAAGGAAATTCGTTAAGTGTGGGAAGAAAGGGAACCCAGCTAATGATTGCCAATAAGAGAAACCTATTAATCTAAAAGAGGAAATAAATGATCTAGTCAAACTTCGGTGCATTTTTCATTTCTATAACTATAAAGTACCAAAAAAAATTTCAAACCAATTCACTAATCCGAAGTTTTTCAGAGACAACCTACAACCTCTAAATAAGAAAGGGAGAGATTTTTCCATCACAACCATTGAGGTGGATCCCAAAAATGAAGTGGTGATAGGTATAATAGTTATTCATTCAAGGATAAAAAATTTACTTTTTTATTATCGTTATATTCATTCATTCATATCACAAAAGTTTAGTAGAACTATTCAAACACCACCACAATGTTTTGAAGTGGAGTTATTGGTAAAAATAAAAAAATGGAGAAATTACCATATCCCAAGTATATAACTCCTCTATTATAATAATTTGTGGGATGAACTTTACAAATAACCTTTTCATACTCCTTTGGTGTACTTTGATACAATTATGGGCATGTATTGGATTTCCCTATATATATCCAATATAAATTTCTACAAGTAAATCACTCTCTGTATTCTGAGTCAACCCCTGATTCTGTACATGTGAAATTAGGAGGATGAATCTTCTTTAGCACCAACATCTAAATCATATATATTATTTCCCTAGGAGTAAAAATATCTATCTCAAATTATTGAGTATATGGAGAGAACCATCCTTGAAGACATGCCTATTGTGAGGGAATACACTGATGTGTTTATTGAGGAATTTACTAGTCTTCCTTCTAGCCGAGAGGTTGAATTTTCAATGAAACTTATACCTGGGGTGTCACCATTATCCAAGAATCTATATATAATGGATGTTGTAAAACTTGAGGATCTGAAGAAAAAACTAATTAAGTGCCCAAGTTATTCACTTTGTGGTGAATCAATGCTCTTAATCAAGAATAAGGATGGGTCAATTCACCTTTGTACTAATTATTGTAAGCTCAATAAGACCATGATAAAGAACAAGTATCCTCTGCCACATATTGGTGACTTGTTCAATCAGCTCTGTGGAACAAAATACTTCTCCAAGGCGGATATATGGTCAGGATATTACCAAGTTAGGGTGAAGAAGGAGGATATCCTCAAGACTTATTTTTTATAAGGTATGGTCACTATGAGTTCATAGTAATTCCATTCAAACTCACTATTTATCCATCAATATTCATAAATTTGATGAATATAGTCTTTAGAGATTACATCGACAAATTTTTGGTAGTATTTATAGATGATATTATAATATACTCCAACACCAAGGAGGAGCTTTATGAATATTTGATCATTATTCTAAAGACCTTGTGAAAGGATAAGGGTTATGACAAGTATAGAAAATGTGAGTTCTGGTTGAAGGAAGTCCCATTCTGGGGGCAGATCATCACAAGAAATTGGATATCAGTGGACCCTTCAAATCGATGATAGTACCCTTGAAATGGACTTTGTCACTGTTCTTCCAAATACATCCAGAGGGAATAATTATATATGGGTTGTGGTGGATTGTCTTACAAAAACTACATACTTCATTGTGATTAAAGAGTATTTCTCACATGGTCAAATTCAATGTATATACATAAGAGAAGTGGTAATATCATGGAGTAGCACTATCGATTGTATCCTATCGAGATCCAAAAGTTACTTATATGTTCTAGAAGATTCTAAAATATTCTATAAATATAAATTTGAACTTCATCATGACTTATCACCCTCAAACTGATGACCAATGAGAGTGGACTATCTAGACACTTGAGGGAAAGTTTAGAGAATTCTTTATTGACTTCAAAGGAGGATGCAACCAACATATTCCTATGTCTGAGTTATCTTACAATAATAGTTTCCACTTGAGAATAAAAATGGTTCATATGAAGTTATTTATGGGAAGAGGTGAAAAACACCTACATAATTGGATGATGCTAGGAAACACAAACTACTAGGTCTTTAAATGGCTGAGGAAATGGTGGAAAAGGTTAAGACCATTTAGTAGCACATCAAGGCTACTTAAAGTCAAAAAAATAACTATACTGATAATCATTAATGACACCTAGATTTTAGTGTTAGAGACATGGTATTCCTCTGAATATCTCTATGGAATAAAGTGATGAGATTTGGGAAGAAGGGATTGCTTAGTCTAAGATACATTTTCCCCTTTGATATACTTGATCACATCATAGTGATGTTATATCTACTATCACTTCCACCGAACCAATCTCAATTACATTATATATTACATGTATTCCTCTTTAGGAAGTAAATACTATACCCCTCACATGTACTCAATCCAAAGGTGATGCCATTAGAGAATGATCTTTCCTATTAAGAGCATCCGATGAATATCTTAGATCCTAGAGAAATATTTCTATGAAATAATACAATGCACCTTAACAAAGTGTTTTGGAGAAATGAAAAGTTTGAAGAGGAAAAATGGGAACTAGAAGAGGTGATGAAATAATGTTACCCTTATCTGTTATGGTGTGGGAAAAGAAAAATTTTAGGGAAAAATTTCTTAAGGGGGGAAGATTTTAATGACCTCAATTGTTATAAATAAAATTCTCCTTGAAATTTATTTAAATGTATTATTATATAATATGGTTATATAAAAACATGAACATATTTGGTTTTATTTTATCCTATATGATTTAATTGAACATTAATAATAATTACCATTGATAATATATTCATTGAATAGTGATCAAATGATTATTATAAATATAGGGTTTTAACAAATTCAATAAACACAGACAGAGGAAGTGATAACCTCAACTAGTAGAATCATACCCTATGAAGCCCATTTATCATAGTTTATGAGGGAGATATAATCTATGGTATTTTCTATTGATGAATCCCAATTTGAGATCCAAAAACTTATGTATGATGAAAAGAATTTATGTGAGATGTTCAAGATCATCAAGATCATGACCCAAACCATGTTCGTTGAACCGCCCCATGAAAGTCCCACAATCGCACACCTTACCCTTAGGGTGTTGACTAGTGTATTAAAGGGGTATGTATCAAGACCATAGAAATATGAGTATGTATATTATTTTGTATATAATAATGATTATATTTTTATCCTATTATTGTTACTTTATAAAATATTTTTATTTTGATTCAATAAAACACAAATAGTATTTTTGGTTAATATTCAAATTCAATTAAGGAATTTATATTGATGAATTAACATATTTTTGAAATAAATAATATTTTAATAAAATATTATTAATAAATAAATTTTATTAAATATAAATAATCATATAATTTTTATAAAGTTAAATGTAATTTTTTTAAGGGTCGGAAAACTGTTATAATAAGAAACCCAACATTTCTCAATAAATGTAGATTCTTATTTTAAAAGTGAAAATAAAATAATATAGAATATTATTTATATTAAATTAATATTATTTTTTGAATCATAATATTTAAATTATCCAATGCTGAAATTTTTATAATTCTATAGGTCAATCGAATTTTCAGGTAAAAAGTTTATATCGTATAAATATACTTTGTTTATTATGTCATCATAATGGCCAAAAAGTTATGTAATAAATACTATAAAAGGTATACAGTAACAAATATTTATTTTATATTTAAAATAATGAGGTTTTATGTTTATTTTATTAATTTTATAAATCCATTATGAATCCTCCAAAACAATTAATATATTTTATGGTTTTAAAATCATTTCTTTAAGAGTATAACTCACCTCCACATAATAAAAGACATTATTTTATTAATTTTGGACCTTAGTATTATAAAATAATGAAAACCACTCCCATTTGGTATAAAATATGGGGAAAACCCATGGGTAGGTTTGTGTTTTTGGTTATTTTATTATATAGAGTCCAAAACCGAAGTTTGAGAAATAATAAAGAAATTCCCACTCATTTCCAATATAAACCCACCAAATATACCATTTATCTTCACTAAAAATACTTTCAAAATTTTCTTACTCTTCCTTCACCTAAATATAGTCCTCCCAAGTTTCCCCCAATCTATCAAGAAGCTCCTCCTAATCATTTTGAGTCACGCACTCAAGTAAGAGATCTTCCACATTTCTTTTCATGTAATCACCTCTTATGTTATTCCTATTAATTTACTTTTTACATGTTAGGATATGTTATTAAATGTAAAAATTACTTTCCATTTGATTTATAAATGATTATATACCTA
Organism: Viscum album; assembly: GCA_963277665.1. Taxonomy (NCBI): domain Eukaryota; kingdom Viridiplantae; phylum Streptophyta; class Magnoliopsida; order Santalales; family Viscaceae; genus Viscum; species Viscum album. The sequence goes on from OY728136.1 coordinate 459,115,539, forward strand.
TTTCACTCTCATTAATTCCTCCCATGAACCTTTATGAACACCCACTACCATACTGAAATTTCGTAAGGGATCCTCACCTTCTCTTCTTTATTCAAGTTTATTTATTTTATTATGACTTCCATTTCAAATTAATAATTTTGGGAAATGTATTTACATATAATTATTACTTCCCATTTTATTTCAAAATGATTAGATACCCCTTTCTCTCTCATCAACCCATTTTATAAATTTTTAAGTGATATTGTTATACTGTCGAAATTTCACTGTGATTTTATGTGCCAAAAAAATTGTGTAGTGAATACCATACCAATTTCCTATAAATAGTGCTCACCTTTATTCAATTATACCACTTTTACTTGGGACTTACATGTATGTATTCCACACTTCATGTTCATGTAATAAAATTTGATGATAATTGTATGATCTATGTGGCACACTTAAGCATGAGAATGAAATAATTGTGAAGGGTGAAAACAAAATTATATAGTTCTCCAATGCATTGAGTAATGTTTAGTCTCATGAGTTGTCATATTAGGATAGGGAGTGAACCATATTCATTTATGGGACTTTTTTACATCATGATTCCTTTGTATTTATCCTTGAACTATTTTTATGCTGTAGTTTTTAAGTTGTTACCACATTTCCCATGTTATGAATATCATGTCGTATTATTCATGTTCCCTTTATACCCCATTGATATGCCTATTTTATAATATGAATTTATATACCCACGTAATCTAGTGTGGTTTTAAGTGTGATAATGTTAAGGAAGGTTTCAATGAAGATGGTATTTTTCCAGCTTTAAGTTAGTATGTAATGTACCTAATTTCCAAAGGAACTAGACTTCTCGATATTTTGGGTTGTATTATGTGTAATTTTATGTAATAAATCTAGAATTAATGTGTAATAAAGATAATGGTTTTTATATTGAGTTAAATGTTTAAATTTTTAAAGTAGTGTGATTATATATATATATATATTAAAAAATATTGCTAAGATTTTTTATTGGAAAAATATTTATTTATTTAATATTTAATTTGATTTTTTAATAAGCATGTCATTAATGTTTTATTATTTTCTTTACTAGTATGTGCTATTATTTCATGTATGAAAATGTTAAAATATTATATATATTTATTTATTATTTTTTAATATTTATTTCATGTAAAAGAAATTTTGTATTTAAATTCTTTAAAAACAATTTATTTATTTCTTCAAATATATATTATTTTAATTTCCTGAATATCCTAAATTTTTTAATGCTTAATTTAAGGGGGGAATTATTTTAAATATTTATCATGTACTTAAATGTTTTATTTTTATAGCTTGTATTTAATTTTTTTTCTATTTATTTTAAATGATTCAAAACATAATATTATTCATTGAAAATCATTTTTCATCTTTAGTGGATCCTTGAAAATCACTATTTTTATATTTTTATAAGGAATATTATATTAAGGGGGATTTATTAGTATTTCTTAAAAAAATTAAAAATGTTTTGGTGTCATATTTTATCACGTGTTCAAATTATTTATCATTTTATTATTTGTTTTTAACCCTCATTGTCTTAAAATTTTCATCATTACAAAAAAGGATAGAATTTATTTGATATGATCAGGTTTAGTAATTATCAAAAGAGTGGATTGTTGAGTGGCTCCTTTCTATTTTATTTATATTATTTTGATAATAACTAAAACCCATATTATTTATATTATTTTTATAATTACTAAAATCATCATTATTTATATTTTTATAGTTACTCTATTTATTCTTATTTATTTATTATTTATTTTCCTTTATGATATTGTTCGATTTTACTTATTAACTATTAATAATTTTTTATCATTCATTATTTTATTATTATTATATTCTTACTCTCAGTTTTATGTTGAGAAATTTTCAAACTGCAGATAGCATCGTAATTATTCATTGAGATAAAAATTATATTCATCGCAAAGGAAATGATCCCTATTTTTTATTGAACTTCATGTTTAAAAGATAAAAACACCATATTTATAGTGAATGTTATGTTAACTAACCTCACATTGGAAATCCTCCTCATGTTTAGAACCTCACATTTGGAATGGAATATTTGGAATGAACCTCACATTTGGAATGAATGTTTGGAATGAACCTCATTTTTAGAACCTGACTTTTGGAATTAACTTCACGCGTGGAACCACATGCTTGGATTATAACTAATGTTCAAGATCTTTATATTGGTGATATACCTCATGTTTTTAGTAATATTTCTATGAATTCTATGGACTCAGGATGTTACCATGAATCATTGTAGTCATGATTAAAGTTTAATGAATATTATATTGTGCGCATTATTTTTTATCACCTGCAGAGTATTACGCCATGGATTTATCTATTATTGTTTATAATTTTAATACATTGAATCCTTGAATGTTTATCTACATGTCATAAGCATTTTCAATATTATTAGATCTATTCATTTAGATCTCATCTTAAGTTTTAGGTCTTAGAATGGAATTTTTTGTTGATGTAGAAAAATAATAAGTTTATCTTTATTTAATTAAACTACAAGGATGGATGAAAAGGTTATTTGAGTTATTGAAAATTTTATGGAAGCCACAACAATTTTTTTGTAATTCTATAGTCTTCATATTACGCTGGGTTCAAATTTATGATGATATCTCAAGACATAGAAATTTTATTTTTTTTCTTGATATATTAGAAAAATATTGAAATAATCTAAATATAAGTCTTCTAGGCCAAATATTGAATCAGATATTTTAAGGTCCTAAAATTTGATTAAATATTATGATATAAACCTACTATGATATTTTTTGGAAATTTAAAGTAAAATAATTATGTAATTTATTCAATCTATCAGTATATAAGTAAAGATATTTCAAATTCAAAATTAAAATTATTATTGGGTTTATAGGATAATTTTTAGGATATTATGTTTGGATCACATTGAATGTGTAAAAATAAGCCTCGATATATTTTTAGAGACAATATTTAAATTTTAATTTTGAATATATACATTATTTATGGATGATCAATCATGAAACTATAAGAAAATAAGTCAAATAATTATTTATAGAAATTAAAATTAGAAAATATTTTAATTTTTCAATGGCTATGTGAAATTTAATCTTGGAGATTATTTTGGAGTTTAATTTGAATATATGAATTCTTAAATATTATTATTTTTATTTTATATTTAATCATTATAACTTATTTTAGGAATGCTTCATAAGTCATTCTATAATTATGGAGAAAATTATGGAATCCATTTGACTCATTTTTTTGAATTATCAAATATGGAAACATATTTTTCAATGGATTGAAAAGTTATACTATAAATATATATTGAAGACATTAGTGATGTAACTGATATCTCGATACAACTATGAAACTCTTGACAAAAAAAAATTGTATTATTCCTTTTTTTTTATGTTCTCATTCAAATAAGGAATCATATATTCAATGAAGATCTATTGGCCACTACTATGATTTATTGAAGTTCAAACCATCTGTCAGTTTCAAAAACAACTATGAGAAAAAAAATGTTCGACAATTCAACATATCATATCTTTCTACTGAATTACTTATTACTTGTACTTAGTCATAGTGGAGTGTTAGCTTCTTAGACTAGGATTTCAAGGTTCCCTATTAATAAACATAACTTTTTGTAAGGTGTATTCTTATTTCACTATGTTATTAAGGTCTCTAGATAAAAGGAACTAGTGATTGAAGCTCACCAAGCACATATTGAGAGTGTTAGTGGAGTGGACTAGGGGATCACTGTGCCCTGAACCACTACACATCATCACGTCGTACTCTTAATTTTTTTATTTTATTCTATATTACTTAATATTAAGAGAGAAGGAAAAAATCAATCCATTTAAATAGGGATGATTTAAATTTTTCAAGATTTTTAAATGGAAAAAATGCATGCCCTCTTATTACTTCATCATCATAATTTCTAACCAACAAGACCACCCTTCCAATATGGTTTTTAATAATCTTCATATCCAACACCATTTTAGATTAAAATCTCTTAGCCCTTGAAAATATACCAATAATAGAAACTTTAATAACCCACCATGAAGGACTTGCTAAAAAAACTTGTGTGGTTTCAAACTACTTAGTAAATTACTATCAATAGTAATGGATCAATACTAAAGGAGTTGTAAGGATAGTACATCTAGGTTATGTCTACCATAAATGGCTTATAAATTCATGTTTCAAGTTAACTTCCTAGTTAATCAGTTACTAACACCAAATAAATTGTTAGTTCAATTTTATTGAGGAGTGAAAAGGATATGTGAAACAATAAATAATCCACATCTTATGCCAAAGGTAGAAGTGGATATCCCACTGAACCTAAAGATTCAATCCTTGAGAAAGAGCATGAAGAAAAAGTACAAGTGGAGACACCCCCATTTAAAAATGAAGAGGGAAAGTCTAAGATGGAATACCTACTTTAATCCCAACCTACCTTATATTATAAAGTAAAAATACCTAAGAAAACAAATTAAGACGCATAAAAATAAGTGATCTTGTAGATATTCAAAAGAGAGTAGATCAAAACTCATTTTATGGAAGCCATTAATTAAATCCCAAGGTATAGAAAATTTATCAAATACATGTGCACTTGGAAGAGGTGATTTCATGGAAATTAAAAGGTAATTTTATGAATAAAATTATTTTCCTTATTACCCTACAAATATCTAGGAAATGAAAAGTCCCTAGAATATTAACTATCCTTTGAACTATATAAGAAATAAATTTCTCAAATGCACTTTGTTATTTGGGAGAGTTGATTAATTTAATTCCTTATTTAGTTTATTCTTACATATATATAGGAGATCAAAAACACACCCAAGTAGTTATAAAACTTGTGAAATTAACCATTACTTATCCAATTAGAGTTATATAGGATGCTCTGGTTAGTGTATAAAGAATTTTGGTATATGTTGACTTTTATATTATGAAAATGGTGGAAAAAAGAGGTAAAGTTCACTCCCTTGTCATATTAGGTAGAATATTTAATAATATTGAAAACATAATAATAAATGTTAATGAGGGAACTCTTTTAATTAATTTTAGAGAACCAATAATGAACTTAAATATTCTTGATTCAATGAAATACTCCTATGAAGAGAAATCTATGTTTAAATTTAACATTTTGGAATTTCTTTATTGTTAAAAATAAGAGTTTGAAATTATTTATGGCCTAATTAGATTTGTAGAATCATTATAAATACATCATTTTTATAGTGAATCTATTTTTAATAATTGACTCAACCTAGAATCAATGTATGTGCTAAAAATTTTTAAAAAGTTAATGAAATTAATTTTGATGATTTACTCAAAAATATCATTTAATATTTTTTACAGTTATTATCCACAATAATGGATACCACAAAGATGAAAATATCATTAGATAACCCACTGAAACTAGAAATAAATATGATGCCATGGAACCTAAAATATGCTTTCCTTGAAGAAATGAGAAAATACCAATAATAATATAAAAAAATTACATCCCAATAGATAAAACCAACTAAAATACATTATAAAAAACATTATAGAAATAATATAGACACTTTTATACATTCCAGGGATTGGACCTACCACCTATATGAATATAATGTTTTCTAGAAAGTTAGCCAAAACCACTGAGATAACCATAAAGTAGTCTCAATCTAACACTTTTGGAGTTTGTAAAAAAGTAATTAGAAAAAAAAATTAATACCTTGAATCATTTACCCAATATAAATCTCCCAATGGGTAAGACCAATTCAAATTGTCTCAATGAAAACTAGATACACAAATGTAAAAAATGAGAAAAATGATTTAAATCCACAGGAAGTCAAAATAGTCATAAAATTTTCATGTTATACCATAAATTGAACCATGTGACCCATATAGACCATTTTCCCATTCCCTTTATAGACCAAATGTTATATATTATAGAGGTAATGTGTCACTACAATTTAATTGATGATTTTTATTATTATTTTCATGTTCTAATAGCTATAGAAGACTAGGACAATACCACATTCATATGTCCCTTTACTGTGTTTTATTTTTTAAGTATTCCCTTTGGAATTTGAAATTCCCTAGTTACCATTCAATGGTTCTTGGAAAGAATCTTTTTAGATTTTATTGAGAGATTCTTGAAGGAATTACTTGACAATATCACTTTGTATAGAAGATTTTCTCAAAGTTTTTTTAATATTATGATTTTTTTTGAAAAATCAAATTGAGAAAAACATGGTTTTTAAATTTTAATAAATAACACTTAATGTTATATAAATGAAATTTTTTGGCCACATAATTTCTAAATATTTGATTTAAGTGAATAAGGAAAATATGACATCATTTCTACATGACCTTATCCCACCACTGTGAGACACATTATATCTTTTTTGGGACATTCTAGATTTTAAAGAAGGTTTATTAGGGACTTTCACAAGATTTAATTACCCTTAAATAACCTACTAAATTATTAAATAGACTTTTTATTTAATGATTCATTTAATATGGCTTTTGAAAAAATAAAATAAAGTTTGACCACAACCCCTATAATCTTCCTACTTAACTAGAATGTGCACTTTAAGATATTGTGTGATGCCTTCAACAAGGCTGTAGGAGCTGTGTTATCCCATAAAGTTTTTAGACACCAAAAGGTGATATACCACACTTCTAAAACCCCTAAAACAGCCCAAATAAATTATATAATAATGAATAAAGAGTTTTTTCAATTGTTTTCTTCCTAATAATACTTTTTTATCATACTTGTTTTGAATTAAAGTAACTATTTTTCTGATCATGTGGAACTCAATTATTTGATCAAGAAAGATGAATAAAAGAAAAGGATAGTGGGATGGGTGTTTTTTCTATAAGAATTCAACCTAGAGATCAAGGGGAAAAGGCTATGATAATATATTTGTAGATCACATGAGTAGATTTCCCCACACTACTGAGGTAGAACCACCCAAGAAACAAACCTGAATCATTTATTCCCTTGTGAGAAACTGTATAAAGTCACCAGAGAGACCTAGTATGATGATATAGTTATTTTATTATCACATTAAATTTAACCCTTATTTACTAATAATTAAACTTTTAAATCTAATTCTAAGTCAAATTATTATGTCTTAGAGGGTCCTTACTTATAGAAGATTTGTAATTATCGAGTAATTAGAAGGCATATCCCTAAGGAAAAATTTAAATATATTCTTACAATTTATGATACACATGCATATGGAGGCCATTTTAAACATTATAAAACTATTGGTAAGGTTTTATAGGCTAGTTTATTTTGGAACTCAATTTTTAAAGTTTCACATAAATTTTATAAAGCATATCTAAACTATCAACTTACTAGTGGAGTTTCCAAAATACATGAAATTATTTAGAAACCTTTAATTTTTTATGAAATATTTGATGTTTGGGGGTTATATTTTATTGGTATATTTGATACCTCATTTATTTTTCCCTACATCTTATTATCATTGGACTATGTTTTTATATAGATTGAAGAAAAAGTAACCATATCTAATGATTTTATGGTTGTCATTGAATTTCTATTTTTTTTTTTGATTTGGAGTACCTTGAGAAATAATCAGTGACCAAGGCACAAAATTATATAACAAGAATAAGGAATCCCTAATAAATAAATATGGCATACATCACAATACCACAACTTCATACCACTCACTAAAAAATGGTAAAAAAATGTGTCCAATAAACATATTGAGAAGATTTTGGAGATAATAGTACAACCTAATAGAAAGGACGGGAGTAAGAATCTATAAGATGAATTATGGGTATAAAGAACAACCAATAAACCCCCCTTGATCATATTCCCATATATAATTATTTATATAAAGCACTATCACTTTCTACTTGAATTAAAAAATACTATTGGGTTGTGAATAATGTAATATTAGAATTTGGAAAATATAAAGAGTAGAATAAGTTTTATATGATGGGATTATAGGAACTAAAAAGAAAAAATAATGAGAATTCAATTCTTTACAAGAAGTATATATATATATATATATATATGAAAAACTTATTTAGAAAATAAGTTCTAAAGTAGGATAAAAAGTGCTACTATTATTTTCAAAAATGAATCTCATGCCTGGTAAACTTCATTCCAAGTGGACTAAACTATACATAGTAACTAAAACATTGCAATTTGTGCATTTGATATCAAATGAGAAGATTCAAAGAAAAAATTCAAGGTGAATGGAGAACCTATTAAGATTAACTATGAAGATTTTTGGAAAGAACTAATGGACGAGTCCAAGCTCTTCCCTACTACCATAGAATAAAGTAACCCCAACTTGTCTATTTCCTTCACATTAGTCTAGATAATTTTTTATTTTAATTTTTTTTTCTAATAATTAATAATGGCATTAACTAGAATTTTTCCTAAGATAATTATGTAGGGGGAAAAGTTTCTTAGGATGTAAATACTTTTTCTATTTTCATTGGTTATTTCTATGTTCCATTGACTTAAAATTAAATAAATCAAATATAGTCAAAATCTATTTTTAGTGATCTATATATAAATTATGTATATTTGTTTCTATTTTCTATTAAAATTTTAGAGTGTATTTAGATAGGAATACAAGAGTTGAATGTTTTTCTTCCTAGTAAAAATACCATGCTAGAGTGAAAGGAGTTCATTGGTTTTGAAATTATAAGATTTAAAATATTTATGAGTGATATTTCCAAATTTTTATGGATATTTGGCTTAGAAATAGAAAAAGGAGTGTGAGGTAATAGATATTTTTTGGATTTTGAATTAAAATGTGATGAAACTGTAATTTGGAACTAAATTCAAGGAATCTTTTCCTTTTCAAAAAATAAAACCTCAAAGAACCAACTTAAAAGAAACTGATATAAGTCTATTGAAACTAGATTAAAATGGAAAATTTGGATCCCATAATTAATCTTTAAGACATTTGGCATTGGGTGTGTGAGTAATAAAATCCATTTCATAATTCAATATGTGATTTTTATAGTTCTTTTCATAATAAGGGAAGCTAAAAATTCAATAAAGTGAATAATTATTAAAAATTTAATTCATTTGGGTTTAGGAAATATATAACTCTCATGAAAAATGTGGAAATTTACTTTTAAAAAAATCATTTGAGTTGTATCAATGAATTATAAATTAGAACTATTGTTTAAGGAACTTAAAATAAAGGGATAAATGAGAGTTCCACTTGTTAAAAATTCTAATTACACTTAAATATATCTATTTCACTGTTGTAACTAGAACCTATGATTAAATTAAAGTGATACCTTGAATTAAATCCATAATGTAAGCAAGAAAATCAAATGATGAATGAATCTATGATTTTATTTTTATTTGTATTTTTCACTTAAGTCTAGCTAGGATTATATATTATTTTAATAAATATAACTTATTGTATTGCTTAAGAGTGAAATGAACTAAGTGTGGGGTAGTGATGTGATACAACATTTTTGTATTTTTATCTAATTTTTATTGAGAATTAAACCCATAACCAATTTAAACCATGGTTAATTAATACATTTCATACACTTTTTAAATAATTTGGAATTAAATTATTAAATAGATCATATATAGATTTTCAATTATTTTATTCATTTTGAATTAATTTAAAACCATAAATTGATATTTATAAATAAATTATTTAAAGGAATTATATTTTTAATTAATTATGTACTTAATCTAATAATGCTTATACTAAGAGATTTCATTTTCATATTGTTCAGGAAAAATGATACAAACATTATCATGAGAATTTATCCATATCAATTGTAAACCATTAGACATGAGTGTAATGATTCACCATTGAGTATAAATATTTTTTAGTAGAAGGATTATAAGTCTTCAACCTTGAGCATAAATATTTTGCAGGATGCTTGTAAGACTTTGAAGCTAATCATAAAGATTTTATTCTTCATAAGGCTTCATGACTTTGTTAAAAAAATAGAATTTTGAATATTTAAAGTTGGATTTAGGGAATTCACATGGAAATTTAAATTGAGTTTTGGGCCACCATGTCATGCCTCATACAACTATGCAACTACTTCCACATGGATTAAAACCATGAATTTTATTTTGATAAAAAACTTCAAAAAAAGATGATATGGATTTTTTTTAATAAGAAATAATCACAAAAATATCAAAAATTCATACAAGTTCAACAACTAGATGATATATATTAACATTTAGACCCATATATTTGAATAAAGGCCCATTATACCAAACCCGTCATTTTAATTCCCACTTCCAAGACTAGCCCAAACCAAATCCTGACTTAGCCCCATGTAGCATAACTAATCTCCATTGGAGCTACATAACATCATATAATTTTATCCCAATTATTACAGAATGAATATAGATATCAATAATGATAAGGGGTTGTTTCAATAATATTAATTAGGAAGATAAATTTAAGGAATGTATTAGAAATACTGGAATCATTAAAGATGGAAAAGAGATAAATTCTACTCACGTTGATGAAATATTGAAGTGTGAAAAGAACCTCCAATAATTCTTCTATAAAGTGGATAAATTTTCATATAAAATGGGATTTATTTTTTAGATTAATTGATCTAGAGATTATATTACACCATTTACTATTTTTAATTAAACTTTTTACCATAATAACTCTTATAATGGAACACTAGACCCTAAGTGGTCAAGTCGAGGAGATAACCTTTTATAAGGACCCAGCCTTAAACATTACTTATTATTGAATTAAATGAATAATTCACATAGAGTATCTTTTCAGTTATAGAGTTTTCGAGAATTAGGACATAACTATTACATCTCAAAAGATTACAAAGTAGACACTTCTACTAAGTTTCCATAAAATAAAAACTCTTAAAAATAAACTTGTCTAGTTCCATGATTTAGATAGCATGACATTTCCGTGTTCCCATCCTTGACCCTATTCCACATTAAGTCCTGTGAAAAAACATTTAAAAAAAACTTGGGGTGAGCATAAAAAGCTCAGTAAGGGATATACAAAGAAGGGAAACTGTTAGTTTTTCAAAACAATAAGTAAACCATGAGTACTTTATCAAAGTAATACTTTTCAACTTTATGAAGTAGTATAAACTCTTCAATTAATAAAATATCATTACTTACCCTTTTGTAACCAAAAGATTACCATTAAACCCATATACATAACATATAATGGTAACTTGGGACATAAACATACTTAAATGGAATAACCATACGGTCGACTACCACACATATCACTTAAAAGAATAGTCATACGACCGACTTCCATACCCAATGCATTGGAGGTTACAAAGTAACCACCCGTCCGAGTATTCACGGCACCACCCATCATATGGTTTATCACGTAACCACCCGTCAAATTTCCAAGTACCATTATAAAATCATAAGACATAAAACAAATATAATGGAAAGAAAACATTTCCACACTTTGATCACAATATATCACTTAAATATATTGACATAACAAATCCATTATAAAAAAACCATTTTCAATACCAAAATACATAAAAGAGTATATGGTTTTGATCTACTATTAAATACATTACGGCTTGTTGGGGAAGCCAAATTCCAAATAATACTCGCGGTGGCGGAAAAGGTCGTTGTCACCACGTACGTTAAAAGAAACATTCCTTTTTGTTGTTTTGTAAAACACTTCGTAGAAAAAGATTCCTTTTGTATAAAATTAAAAGTAAAAGGGTTTTATACACTGTATAAAAGAAATCCTTGTATTAGAACAAAATATGCCTAAATGAAAGGAGATTGAGACAAAGTCCCTTACAAAGATGATATCCTTGGATTAAGGATAAATCAATTACATAATTATGTGTGACAAACGAATACACCAAATATAAGTGGATATTAAGTGTAAAAAAATCAGAGTTCATTCACACATATTTATAGAACGACATATTCAAGGAGTACAAGTTTATCACAAAGAATCAAAATTGGGTTAAGAAGTTCCCTTGCAAAAATTCGACAGCCTAACAGCGTCACTTCAAAATTCAAAAAATGAGTTGATGAGAGATAAAAAGGGTATCTCATCACTTGGACATAAAATTTACATCAATAAGGATATATAAGAACATATCCCAACATCACAATGTGTAAATTAAAATACCCAACAAAATAAGTCTTTTAAAAAAAAAGAGGGTGAAAGGTTCCCTTACCAACTTGGGTATCTTTCAAAACATACACCCCATTAAAGAATGATAATACAACATTGATGTAAATACTCATAAACAAAAGTAAATTACACAAAGAGTAGAATAATTGTCAGTACATATAACACTCAAAGGAAATGGTGGAAAATGTATCATAAATCTCACGGGAATAAAAGTGAGATGAAAAATCCCTTACTAAAACTCGGCAGCCTAACAGCGCCACTTAAAACTTCCAAAAATGGATTGATGAGGTAAAATAGGGTCTCTAATCATATTAACATAAAATTTACAGAGATAGGAATATAAAATAACATCCACCAACATTAAAAAGAGTAGCTTAAAAGAATTTACATAAAGGAGAGTACTTAAAAAGAAAGAGAGAGGTTGGATCTCTTACGAAAATTCGGCAGCCTAATGGCGCCAATCAAAACTTCCAAAATGAATTGATGAGAGAAAATAGGGTCTCTCGTCATATGAACATAAAAATTACAGTAAGATTAATATAAAATAACATCACAATAATAAGAAATATGAGCTTAAAAGGAATGATATAAAAGAGTGTACTTAAAAAGAAAGAGAGGGGTAGGATCCCTTACCTCAAGTCTGACTTGTCTTGTTCGTTTCATCATATTCCTGAATAATAAACTTTGGTCAATTTATAATTGCTTAAGGAACTCCTTTAAAGATTATTATTCAGTTCATATCACATGTTATAATGTTATAATAATTTTTTAATAATGTTAGTTCATATCGGACGTTTTTGCCGATGTTTGGTACATGAGTCAAAAATGAACTTGTTTGACAATGATTGCCCGTGTAGTTATAAGTAAATCATTTCCAGAATAGTATTAATGATTAAAATATCATATATATATCTAGTACATATTCATTTTATACTATTCCATAACATTTGGAGATAAAAAATGAAAAACACCGTTCATGGAGACGGTAGGCCGTATGTACGCATGAACGCTACTTTCATTTTTTTTGTCATATTAATGGAATTAAAAATAAATGATATATATATATTATAGTTCCAGTATAATATATATGTTATATAGGTCACATATGTTCATTAATTTCATTATTTATACATTCCATGTATTTCATGAATGAGTCACATCACTTGAGGGGGCGGTAGTCCCCACTTCCTCATATGAAATTATCGCATTTGCACAACATGAAAAGAATAAAGGTATGTTTTAAATATAAAATACAGAAGCATATAGTAAACATAAATACCATATATATCATATATAAAATACAGTGACATCATAATGGCCACCTTTAAAGGTGTTAAAATAATATTGAACAATCATCGTTTCGTGAGGCAGAAAATCGCCAACCACAGAAACAGCATGTTCTTTAACAATTAGACGAAGGTGTGTGTATTTTTAGCTCTAATACTTCTCATAACAACATCCTAATATATTGAACATACTGGTGTTGTTACAAAATAAAGGAATAAAAATAGTTTAGTGGGTTGTAGAAGCAAAATAAAACATAAGAACACAAGAGAAGACACTACCTTTAAATCGGGTAACTCTTTATGTTTTGAGCTCAAAGGCTTCCTTGGAAATACTTCTGTCCAAATTGAGGATTATAGGAGTAATAGAGGGATGTGGAGAGACAAAATGGGCAGGGTTTTGCTGAGCCAAAGGCTTGAGGGGTGTGGGTAAGGTGGTAGAGGTGGGGGCCTTTTATAAGGGGAGAGGAGGGGCACTCTTGGAAAGTCTTGAAAAGTACAATTATTATAAAATTATTTTCGGATTTTAAAGGTCCCAAAATTATATATTTCGAGGATAAGGTGATAATAGTTCTAAATACACACATAAAATTGGTTTTTTACAAGTGTAGGTCTTATATTTTACATTATCTTTTCATTTTATTTAAATCGTTAATTAATGAGGTAATCGCTGCATCATCATGGTGTCATAAATAATTTAATTTATTTAATGTCTAAAAATTATAAAAAAAATATCATGATTTATGAAATCTTTTTATATTTCTAATTAATATTTAAATTCAAAAATATTACTTGTATTACCCAATGTAAAAATTGTTTTAGTAAAACAACACATGTTTGTGACATTTTAATTTTAACTTTAAATAAAAAGTTATTAATGTAATATTCCTACCAAAGTGGCTCCATGGGGTCCCCAAGTTGACCCATGTATTTTCTTGGTCAGCCATGACTCATCCAATAAGGTTAGGACATGTGTAAAGGTCATTAAAACATTATTTTTACCTTAAATTACACTAATTACCTCTACTCGCGATTAAAAACTTAAAAGTTACTATTCACCAAAAAATTATTTTAATCCCATTGAACCACATTTTACTTACTAATGAAAACCATGTATGTCATATTTTTGAAATTAAAAACACAGAGATGGTAAAATTTTATTTAAATGAAAAATCAGTTTTTTTTAAGTACCACTTAGTGGTTTCTCTATTCATCAAAAATTGAAGTTTTTTAGAAAAATACAAAAAATTAACCCTAAGATATATTTGATATTCCGAATTCAAAAATTATGTCTATTATACAAAATTCAAGACATATAAGTTACATAAATTACTTTAATAATTAATTCCCGCTGTCAGAACAAATAGCATGTTTTTATGAAACAAAATATATCAAAAGATTGACACTAGTTTAAGTCCAATTTCAAAGTGAAATTAATTCCAATGACCACTATTGGATTAAATGATAAAAATATATTCTAATTTCACTTCAAAACCAATTCAAAATATAATCTAATCATATATATAAATTAGATTAAAAAGAGGTTTTGAATTAAAATACAACATTTTTCATTATTCATTAAAAAATGAACTTTATTGGAAAAATACCAAAAATTTACACAAAGTAAATTTTGATGTCCCAATTCTAAAGAAGAATTTTATTTTGTCAAATATAAAACATAAAATTGTCAAAAAGTGGATTTAAAAGAGGTTCGCCATCAAAAGGTGGTTAATCGACCTTTTAAAGAATATTAGAATGTTTACGCTTAAAATTGGATTCATTCGCATTTTTAATCCTCTAACATTTATTGTAAAAGGTAAAAATATTTGACAAACATATATAATCATTTTTTAGTTATTTTTGTTCATTCCCGTCATTAAAAAGGCTAGTTTTTAACTACCATTTAAAATAAAAAAAATTATTATTAGAGTGCAACGTAAGATTTCAAAGGAACTCATTGTTGTGTATTGGGTAAGCCATCGAGCATAGAGTTCCCTTTAAATTAATATTAACATTTTATTCACAAATAGAGATAAATATAAAAATTTCATATTCTTTATTTACTTGGGGTGTTACATCCTTCCCCCATTTTGGGAATTGCGTCCTCACAATTTTAAAATTGGGCTCGGAAACATCATTGAAAATCCCACATCAGAACAAGAGTCGGTAAAAAAATCACTTTAAAAGAAAGAAAGAGAAATACAGAGGTCACCCGAGTTAACCCATACTAGGATTCCATGTAGGAGAACATGGATATGGAAGAAAAAGCAAAGTTTCATGTTCTGAGGGAGAGTGATAGAAAACATGTTTAGGAGAAAGTTAACCACAAGAAAATCACAAACTTGTGGTGGGTTAAACGGTATTCGATTCCCTAGTAGGAAAAGTTAATAGACAACATTTTTGTTTTAAGTTAATTTTCATTGAGGAATTTATTTTTGATCTTAAGGAAACATACTTACTTGTCATGTTGACCTTCAACTTTTAGTAGATTTCTTACACAAAATCATACTTTCCCCAAATGATGAGTATTTAGGAAGACTTGTTCACATTAAGAGTACTATAATCAACTTCTAGAGAATAACCTAATCCACAAAAGAGAACTATATATTTCCCATGTCCTTAGACCCTTACCAAAACCAAAATTGTTATAACAAGATTAGATAATCCAGAAAAGGATAACCCTTTATAAAAAGAAAATATATTCTTAATCTCCAAAATTTGTCCAACAAAACCCAAAGTTCAACGAGGGCCATTTGATAAAAAAATTGTCCATAAAATTGTTCAAAGTAAACCAAACTAATATTGAAACCCAAATATTTGAAGGATTTAGTCACATAGTCTTCCAAGGTACAAATTAACACTTATCTCCAAATAACATCAGTTTCTCTAAAAGTCTCATATTGAAAAGTAATTAACCTAATCACATATCCTCCATGATAGGTTAATAATTTCCATAGATAACCCAAAATCAACTTAATCTTAATTCATAAAATCATCTAACTAAAAAGAATAAGTCATACTAACCAGGGACTTCACGTAGTCCAGTGGTAGGCGATAAATACCAGTCGCACTTTGCTTGTGGGTTCGATTCCCACAGCTTTGTCCGACACGATGGGTTGTCACACGGTCTGCGTATTTTCCTTTTTATAAAACTCCAAAAATAACCATAACATGTTTTAACCTCAACAGTTTCCTTATACCTCTCATTTCCATCAAAATTCATTATGATCTCAACATATTAATTCTTGAAGTCTTATTTCACCACCATAAGAAAAAATAAAACGATTCCCAAAATGAATAACAGCATACCTTGATCATGGCGTCCACTCGGTTTCATCATCATCTTGTTCACGTAGGTAGAAGTACCATGCATTACAATAATGATTTATAGATCCTTCAAAATCATTTGCTTCCTCCATCTAAATACACCTTGTACAACATAGGTCATATGGGTGTTCACATAAAAACGGTTTTAGAAAATAATCATGTATGACATATAATTCCAAAACATCTGATAAAACATGATTTCTATAAAATAGTCGGACAGAATTTGAGTTGAAACTTTCTATTATTGGTCCTTTTAAAATACCATAGGTATGTGCTGAGAGACTATATTTTAAAAGCAAATATAAATAGGTTGTGCAAGGGTCTCCTTCCTCAGCACCATTTTTAAAATCATAATATGCTTCAAATTCTTGTGATGAGGTAAAATATTTGAAAATAACTTGATAATATTTACCTATCTTGAAAATATGAGAATATTGTGAAAATAGTATTTGTATAAATACAACCCATGATCCACGATGATAACGAGGTATAGTGGAGGTGTTTGATATCTCAAACAACTGCTTGCAAGTGAGTTGTATGCTAGAAAATTTTTCACAATCATCTGAACATGACTTTGCAATAATTATTGCAAGCATGTCATAAGGAAGAGATAGGAATATTGTTTGATATCTTCCTCCTTCCATTCGTAACTAACTTTACTTGACCTGAAAAAAGTTATAAAACAATGATTTAACTGAAATAATAGATATAGGGACAAACCATGTGTCTAACAAAAACTCATAATCCCTAAAGTTGTCTAAACTGACCTTTGATACCAACTATAAGGACTTGGCCTTAAACATTACTTATTATTGAATAAAATTAATAATTCACATATATGATCTTTTCAGGTTTAGAGTTTTAGATAATTAGGAAATAACTATTACATCTCAAGAGATTACAAAGTAGAAAATTCTACTAACTTTCCATAAAATAAAAACTCTTAAAAAGAAACTTGTCTAGTTCCATGATTTAGATAGCATTTCGTTTCCTTGTTCCCATCCTTGACCCTATTCCACATTAAGTCCTGTGAAAAACATTTAAAAAAAACTTGGGGTGAGCATAAAAAGCTCAGTAAGGGATACACAAAGAATGAAAACTGTTAGTTTTTCAAAACAACAAGTAAACCATGAGTACTTTATCAAAGTAATACATTTCAACTTTATGGAGTATTATAAACTCTTCAATGAATAAAAGATCATTAATTACTCTTTTGTAACCAAAAGATTACCATAAAACCCATATACATAACCACCCATCCTGGTATTCATGGCACCACCCGTCATATGTTTTATCACGTAACCACCCGTCAAATTTCCAAGTACCATTATAAAATCATAAGACATAAAACAAATATAATGGAAAGAAAACATTTCCATACTTTGATCACAATATATCACTTAAATATATTGACATAAAAAATCCATTATAAAAAAACCATTTTCAATACCAAAATACATAAAAGAGTATATGGTTTTTATCTACTTTTAAATACATTACGGCTTGTTGAGGAAGCCAAAGTCCAAATAATACTCGCGGCGGCAGAAAATGTCGTTGTCACTGAGTACGATAAAAGAAACATTCCTTTTTTTCATTTCATAAAACACTTCGTAGAAAAAGATTCCTTTTGTATAAAATTAAAATTCAAAGGGTTTTATACACCGTATAAAAGAAATCCTTGTATTAGAACAAAATATGCCTCAATGAAAGGAGATTGAGACGAAGTCCCTTACAAAGACGATATCCTTGGATTAAGGATAAATCAATTACATAATTATGTGTGACAAATGAATAAACCAAATATAAGTGGATATTAAGTGTAAAACAATCATAGGTCATTCACACATATTCATAGAACGACATATTCAAGGAGTACAAGTTTATCCCAAAGAATCAAAATTGGGTTAAGAAGTTCCCTTGCAAAAATTCGACAGCCTAACGGCGTCACTTCAAAATTCAGAAAATGAGTTGATGAGAGATAAAAAGGGTATCTAATCACTTGGACATAAAATATACATCAATAAGGATATAGAATAACATATCCCAACATTACAATATGTAAATTAAAATAACCAACAAAAGAAGTCTTTTTAAAAAAAGAGGGTGAAAGGTTCCCTTACCGACTTGGGTATCTTTTGAAACATACACCCCATGAAAGAAGGACAATACAACAATGATGTAAATACTCATAAACAAAATTATATTACACAAAGAGTAGAATAATGGGCAGTACATATACCACTCAAATGAAATGGTGGAAAATGTAGCATAAATCTCACGGGAATAAAAGTGAGATGAAAAATCCCTTACGAAAACTCGGCAGCCTAATGACGCCACTTAAAACTTCCAAAAATGGATGGATGAGAAAAAATAGGGTCTATCATCATATTAACATAAAGTTTACAGAAATAGGAATATAAAAGAACATCCCCCAACATAAAAAAGAGGATCTTAAAAGAAGTGACATAAAGGAGAGTACTTAAAAAGAAAGAGAGAGGTTGGATCTCTTACGAAAATTCGGCAGCCTAACGGCGCCAATCAAAACTTCCAAAATGGATTGATGAGAGAAAATAATTTATCTCATAATATGAACATAAAAATTACAATAATAGTAATATAAAATAACATCCCAATAATAAGAAATATGATCTTAAAATGAATGACATAAAAGAGTGTACTTAAAAAGAAAGAGAGGGGTAGGATCCCTTACCTCAAGTCCGACTTGTCTTGTTCGTTTCATTATATTCCTGAATAATAAACCTTGGTAAATTTATAATTTATTAAGGAAATCCTTTGAATATTATTATTCAGTTAATATCACATTTTATAATGTTATAATAATTGTTTAATAATTTTAGTTCATATTAGACGTTTTTGACGATGTTTGGTACATGAGTCAAAAATGAACTTGTTTGAAAATGATTGCCCATGTAGTTATAAGTAAATCATTTACAGAATATTATTAATGATTAAAATATCATATATATCCAGTAAATGTTAATTTTATACTATTCAATAACATTTGGAGATAAAAAATGAAAAGCACCGTTCATGGAGATGGTAGGTTGTACGTACGTATGAACGCTACTTTCATTTTTTTTTGTCATATTAATGGAATTAAAAATAAATGAGATATATATATATATATATATTATAATTCCAGTATAATATATATGTTATATAGGTGACATTTTTTCATTAATTTCATTCTTTATACATTCCATGTATTGCATGAACGAGTCACATCACTTGAGGGGGTGGTAGTCCACACATCCTCATATGAAATTATCGCATTTGCACAACATTGAAAGAATAAAGGTATGTTTTAAATATAAAATACAGAAGCATATAGTAAACATAAATACCATATATATCATATATAAAATAAAGTGACATCATAATGGCCACCTTTAAAGGTTTTAAAAGAATATTGAACAATCATCATTTCGTGAGGCAGAAAATCGCTAACCACAGAGACAGTATGTTCTTTAACCATTAGACAAAGGTGTGTATAGTTTTAGCTCTAATAATTCTCATAAAAACATCCTAGTATATTTAATATACTTGTTTTTTTACAAAAGAAATGAATAAAAATAGTTTAGGGGTTTGGAGAAGCAAAATAAAACATAAGAACACAAGAGAAGACACTACCTTTAAATCGGGTAACTCTTTTTGATTTGAGCTCAAAGGCTTCCTTGGAAAGAATTCTTCCCAAAGTTAGGCTTCTAGGAGTAATATAGGGATGTGTAGAGGAAAAATGGGTAGGTATTGGCCGAGCCAAAGGCTTGATAGGTGTGGGTAAGGTGGTAGAGGTGGGGGCCTTTTATAAGGGGAGAGGAGGGGCACTCTTGGAAAGTCTTGAAAAGTAACATTATTATAAAATGATTTTCAGATTTTAAAGGTCCCACAATTATAAATTTAGAGGATAAGGTGAAAATAGTTCTAAATACACACATCCAATAGGTTTTTGACAAGTTTAGGGCTTATATTTTACATTATCTTTTCATTTTATTTAAATCGTTAAATAATGAGGTAATCGCTGCATCATCATGATGTCATAAATAATTTAATTTATTTAATGTCTAAAAATTATAAAAAAAATATCATGATGTAGTAAATCGGTTTAGATTTCTAATGAATATTTATAGTCACAAATATGAATTGTATAACCCTATGTAAAAATTGTTTTAGTAAAACAACACATGTTTGTGACATTTTAATTTTAACTTTAAATAAAAAGTTATTAATGTCATTTTCCTACCAATGTGGCTCCATGGGGTCCCCATGTTTACCCATGGATTTTATTGGTCTTCCATGACTCATCAAATAAGGGTAGGACATGTGTCAAGGTCATTAAAAAATTATTTTTACCTTAAATTACACTAATTACCTCTAACCGCGATTAAAAACTTAAAAGTTACTATTCACCAAAAAATTATTTTAATCTCATTGAACCACATTATACATCCTAATAAAAACCATTTATGTCACATTTTTGAAATTAAAAACACAGAGGTGGTAAAATTTCATTTAAACAAAAAATCAATTTTTTTAAGTACCACTTAGTGGTTTCACTATTCATCAAAAATTGAGGTTTTTCAGAAAAATAAACAAAATTCACCCTAAGCTATATTTGATATTCTGAATTCAAAAATGATGTCTACTTTACAAAATTCAATACATATAAGTTAAATTAATTAATTTTATAATTAATTCCCGCTGTCAGAACAAATAGCGTGTTTTTACGAAACAAAAAATATCAAAAGATTGACACTAGTTTAAGTCCAATTTCAAAGTGAAATTAATTCCAATGACCTATATTGGATTAAATGGTAAAAATATATTCTAATTTCACTTTAAAAACAATTAAAAAGATAATCTAATCATATAAATAAATTATATTAAAATGTGGTTTTGAATTAAAATACAACATTTTTCACTATTCCTTAAAAAATGAACTTTATCGGAAAAATACCAAAAATTTACACAAAGTAAATTTTGATGTCCCGATTATAAAGAAAAATTTTATTTTGTCAAATATAACACATAAAATTGTCAAAAAGTGGATTTAAAAGAGGTTCGCCATCAAAAGGCGGTTAATCGACCTTTTAAAGAATATTAGAATGTTTATGCTTAAAATTGGATTCATTCGCATTTTTAATCCTCTAACATTTATTGTAAAAAGTAAAAATATTTGAAAAACATATATAATCATTTTGTAGTTAGTTCTATTCATTCCCGTCATTACAACGTCTAGGTGTTAACTACCATTTAAAATAAAATTATTTTATTATTAGAGTGCAACGTAAGATTTCAAAGGAACTCGTTGTTGCATATTGGGTAAGCCATCGAGCATAGTGTTACCTTTAAATTAATATTAACATTTTATTCACAAATAGGGATAAATATAAAAATTTCATATTCTTTATTTACCTGGGGTGTTACATCCTTCCCCCCTTTTGGGAATTGTGTCCTCACAATTTTAAAATTAGGCTCGGAAACATCATTGAAAGTCCCACATCAGAACAAGAGTCAGTAAAAAAATCACTTTAAAAGAAAGAAAGAGAAGTACAGAGGTCACCCTAGTTAACCCAAACTAGGATTCCATGTAGGAAAAAATGGATATGGAAGAAAAATCAAAGGATCATGTTCTGAGGGGGAGTGATAGAAAACATGTTTAAGAGAAAGTTAACCACAAGAAAATCACAAACTTGTGGTGGGTTAAACGATATTCGTTTCCCCAGTAGGAAAAAGTAATATAAAAAATTTTTGTTTTAAGTTACTTTTCATTGAGGAATTTATTTTTGATCTTAATGAAACATACTTACTTGTCATGTTGACCTTCAATTTTTACTATATTTCTTACACAAACTCATACTTTCCCCAAATGATGAGTATTTAGGATGACTTGTTCACATTAATAGTACTATAATCAACTTCTAGAGAATCACCTAATCCAAAAAAGAGAACTATATATTTCCCATGTCTTTAGACCCTTACCAAAACCAAAATTGTTAGAACAAGATCAGATAATCCAGAAAAGGATAACCCTTTATAAAAAGAAAATCTATTCTTAATCTCCAAAATTTTTCCAACAAAACCCAAAGTTCAACAAGGGTCATTCGATAAACAATTTGTCTATAAAATTATTCAAAGTAAACCAAAATAAGATTGAAACCCAAATATTTTAAGGATTTAGACACATAGTCTTCCAAGGTACAAATTAACACTTATCTCCAAATAACATCAGTTGCTCTAAAAGTCTCATATTGAAAAGTAATTAACCTAATCACATATCCTCCATGATAGGTTAATAATTTCCATAGATAAACCAAAATAAGCTTACTCTTAATGCATAAAATCATCTAACTAAAAAGAATAGGTCATACTAACCAGATACTTCATGTAGTCCAGTGGTAGGCGATAAATACCAGTCGCACTTTGGTTGTGGGTTCGATTCCCGCAGCTTTGTCCGACGCGACGAGTTGTCACACGGTCTGCGTATTGGTATTTTTTACAAAACTCCAAAAATAACCCTAACATGTTTTAACCTCAATATTTTCCTTATAACTCTCATTTTCATCAAAATTCATTACGATCTCAACATCTTAATTCTTGAATTCTTATTTCACCACCATAAGATAAAATAAAACGATTCCCAAAATGAATAATAGCATACCTTGATCATGGAATCCACTCGGTTTCATTGTCATCTTGTTCACGTAGGTCGAAGTCCCATGCATTACAACAATGATTTATAGATCCTTCAAAATCATTTTCTTCCTCCATCCAAATACACCTTGTACAACATAGGTCATATGGGTGTTCACAGAAAAACAGTTTTGGAAAATAATCATGTATGACATATAATTCCAAAACATCTGATAAAACATGATTTCTATAAAATAGTCGGACATAATTTGAGTTGAAACTTCTTATTATTGGTCCTTTTAAAATACCATAAGTATGTGCTGAGTGACTATATTTTAAAAGAAAATATAAATAGGTTGTGCAAGGGTCTCCTTCCTCAGCACCATTTTTAAAATCATAATATGCTTCAAATTCTTGTGATGAGGTAAAATATTTGAAAATACCTTGATAATATTTACCTTCCTTGAAAATATGAGAATATTGTGAAAATAGTATTTTTCTAAATACAACCCATGATCCACGATGATAACGAGGTATAGTGGAGGTGTTTTATATCTCAAACAACTGCTTGCAAGTGAGTTATATGCTAGAAAAATTTTCACAATCATCCGAACATGACTTTGCAATAATTATTACAATCATGTCATCAGGAAGAGATAGGAATGTCGTTCGAGATCCTCCTCCTTCCATTCATAACTAACTTTACTTGACCTGAAAAAAGTTATAAAACAAGGATTTAACTGAAATAATAGATATAGGGACTAACCATGTGTCTAACAAAAACTCATAATCCCTAAAGTTGTCTAAACCGACCTTTGATACCAACTATAAGGACCCGGCCTTAAACATTACAAATTATTGAATTAAATGAATAATTCGCATAGAGGATCTTTTCAGGTTTAGAGTTTTAGAGAATTAGAAAATAACTATTACATCTCAAAAGATTACAAAGTAGACACTTCTACTATGTTTCCATAAAATAAAAACTCTTAAAAAGAAACTTTTCTAGTTCCATGATTTAGATAGCATGACGTTTCCTTGTTCCCATCCTTGACTATATTCCACATTAATTCCTGTGAGAAACATTTAAAAAAAACTTTGGGTGAGCATAAAAATCTCAGTAAGGGATACACAAAGAAGGAAAACTGTTAGTTTTTCAAAACAACAAGTAAACCATGAGTACTTTATCAAAGTAATACTTTTCACCTTTATGAACTAGTATAAACTATTCAATGAATAAAATACCATTACTTACCCTTTTGTAACCAAAATATTACCATAAAACCCATATACATAACATATAAAGGTAACTTGGGACATAAACATACTTAAATGGAATAACCATACGGTCGACTTCCACACATATCACTTAATGGAATAGCCATACGACAGACTTCCATACCCAATGCATTGGAGGTTATAATGTAACCACCCATCCTAGTATTCGCATCACCACCCATCATATGGTTTATCACATAATCACCCATCAAATGTCCAAGTACCATTATAAAATCCTAAGACATAAAACAAATATAATGGAAAGAAAACATTTCCACACTTTGATCACAATATACCACTTAAATATATTGACATAACAAATCCATTATAAAAAAATCATTTTCAATACCAAAATACATAAAATATTATATGGTTTTTATCTACTTTTAAATACATTACGGCTTGTTGAGGAAACCAAAGTCCAAATAATACTCGCGGCGGCGGAAAAGGTCGTTGTCAACGCGTACGTTAAAAGAAACATTCTTTTTTCTCGTTTTATAAAACACTTCGTAGAAAAATATTTCTTTTGTATAAAATAAAAATTCAAAGGGGTTTATACACCATATAAAAGAAAGACTTGTATTAGAACAAAATATGCCTCAATGAAAGGAGATTGAGACGAAGTCCCTTACAAAGACGGAATCCTTGGATTAAGGATAAATCAATTACATAATTATGTGTGACAAACGAATACACCAAATATAAGTGGATATTAAGTGTAAAACAATCAGAGGTCATTCACAATTTTTCATAGAACGATATATTCAAGGATTACAAGTTTATCCCAAAGAATCAAAATTGGGTTAAGAAGTTCCCTTGAAAAAATTCGACAGCCTAACGGCGTCACTTCAAAATTCAGAAAATGAGTTGATGAGAGATAAAAAGGGTATATCATCACATGGAAATAAAATTTACATCAATAAGGATATAGAAGAACATATCCCAACATTACAATATTTAAATTAAAAGACCCAACAATAGAAGTCTTTTTAAAAAAAAGAGGGTGAAAGGTTCCCTTACTGACTTGGGTATCTTTCGAAACATACACCCCATGAAAGAATGACAATAAAACATTGATGTAAATACTCATAAACGAAAGTATATTGCACAAAGAGTATAATAATGGGAAGTACATATACCACTAAAAGGAAATGGTGGAAAATTTAGCATAAATCTCATGGGAATAGAAGTGAGATAAAAAATCCCTTACGAAAACTCGGCAGCCTAACGGCGCCACTTAAAACTTCCAAAAATGGATTGATAAGATCAAATAGGGTCTCTCATCATATTAACATAAAATTTACAGAAATATGAATATAAAATAAAATCCCCCAACATAAAAAAGAGGAGATTAAAAGAAGTGACATAAAGGAGAGTACTTAAAAAGAAAGAGAGAGGTTGGATCTCTTATGAAAATTCGGCAGCCTAACGGCGCCAATCAAAACTTCCAAAATGGATTGATGAGACAAAATATGGTCTCTCATCATATGAACATAAAAATTAAAGTAAGAGTAATATAAAATAACATCCCAATCATAATAAATATTATCTTAAAAGTAATGACATTAAAGAGTGTACTTAAAAAGAAAGAGAGGGGTAGGATCCCTTACCTCAAGTCTGACTTGTCTTGTTCATTTCATTATATTCCTGAATAATAAAATTTGGTAAATTTATAATCTCTTAAGTACATCCTTTAAAGATTATTATTCAGTTAATATCACATATTATAATTTTATAATAATTGTTTAATAATGTTAGTTCATATCAGACGTTTTTGCCGATGTTTGGTACATGAGTCAAAAATGAACTTGTTTGAAAATGATTGCCCGTGTAGTTATAAGTAAATAATTTATAGAATAGTATTAATGATTAAAATATCATATATATCCAGTACATATTCATTTTATACTATTCCATAACATATTGAGATAAAAAATTAAAATCACCATTCATGAAGACGGTAGGCCGTACGTACGCATGAACGCTACTTTCATTTTTTTGTCATATTAATGGAATTAAAAATAAATGAGATATATATATATATATATTATAATTAAATTATAATATATATGTTATATAGGTCACATATGTTCATTAATTTCATTCTTTATACATTCCATGTATTGCATGAACGAGTCACATCACTTGAGGGGGCGGTAGTCCACACTTCCTCATATGAAATTATCACATTTGCACAACATGCAAAGAATAAAGGTATGTTTTAAATATAAAATACAGAAGAATATAGTAAACATAAATACCATATATATCATATATAAAATACAGTGACATCATAATGGCCACCTTTAAAGTTGTTAAAAGAATATTGAACAATCATCGTTTCGTGAGGCAGAAAATCGCCAACCACAGAAACAATATGTTCTTTAACCATTAGATGAAGTTTTGTGTATGTGTAGCTCTAATAATTCTCATAAACACATACTAGTATATTTAAGATACTTATTTTGTTACAAAATAAAGTAATAAAAAGAGTTTAGGGGGTTGGAGAAGCAAAATAATACATAAGAACACAAGAGAAGACACTACCTTTAAATTGGGTAACTATTTTTGATTTGAGATCAAAGGCTTCCTTGGAAATACTTCTGCCCAAAGTGAGGCTTCTAAGAGTAATATAGGTATGTGGAGAGGCAAAATGGGTAGGTTCTGGCCGAGCCAAAGGCTTTAGAGGTGTGGGTAAGGTGGTAGAGGTGGGGGCCTTTTATAAGGGGAGAGGAGGGGCACTCTTGGAAAGTCTTGAAAAGTAACATTATTATAAAATGATTATCAGATTTTAAAGGTCCCAAAATTATATATTTTTAGTATAAGGTGATAATAGTTCTAAATCCACACATCCAATAGGTTTTTGACAAGTTTAGGTTTTATATTTTACATTATCTTTTCATTTTATTTAAATCGTTAAATAATGAGGTAATCGCTGCATCATCATGGTGTCATAAATAATTAAATATATTAAATGTCTAAAAATTATAAAAAAAATATCATGATGTATTAAATCGTTTTATATTTCTAATGAATATTTATAGTCAAAAATATGACTTGTATAACCCCATGTAAAAATTGTTTTAGTAAAACAACACATGTTTGTGACATTTTAATTTTAACTTTAAATAAAAAGTTATTAATGTCATTTTCCTACCAAAGTGGCTCCATGGGGTCCCCATTTTGATCCTTTTATTGTCTTGGTCGGAAATTACTCATCCAATAATGGTAGGACGTGTTTCAAGGTCATTAAAACATTATTTTTACCTTAAATTACACTAATTACCTCTAATCGCGATTAAAAACTTAAAATTACTATTCACTAAAAAATTATTTTAATCCCATTGAACCAAATTTTACTTCCTAATGAAAACCATGTATATGTGAATTTTTAAATCCAAAACACAGAGGTGGTAAAATTTCATTTAAACAAAAAATCAATTTTTTTTAAGCACCACTTAGTGGTTTCACTATTCATCAAAAATTGAAGTTTTTCAGAAAAATACCAAAAATTCACCCTAATCTATATTTGATATTATGAATTCAAAAATGATGTCTATTTTAAAAAATTCAAGACATATAAGTTACATTGATTAATTTAATAATTAATTCCCGCTATCAGAACAAATAGCATGGTTTTATGAAACAAAATATATCAAAAGATTGACACTAGTTTAAGTCCAATTTCAAAGTGAAATTAATTCCAATGACCACTATTGGATTAAATGGTAAAAATATATTCTAATTTAACTTTAAAACCAATTCAAAAGGTAATCTAATCATATAAATAAATTAGATTAAAAATTGGTTTTGAATTAAAATACAACATTTTGCACTATTCATTAAAAAATGAACTTTATAAGAAAAATACCAAAAATTTACACAAAGTAAATTTTGATGTCCCAATTATAAAGAATAATTTTATTTTTTCAAATATAACACATAAAATTTTCAAAAAGTGGATTTAAAAGAGGTTCTCCATCAAAATGTGGTTAATCGATCTTTTAAAGAATATTAGAATGTTTACGCTTAAAATTGGATTCATTCGCATTTTTAATCCTCTAACATTTATTGTAAAAAGTAAAAATATTTGACAAACATATATAATCATTTTGTAGTTAGTTCTCTTCATTCCCGTCATTACGAAGGCTAGGTGTTAACTACCATTTAAAATAAAATTATTTTTTTATTAGAGTGCAACGTAAGATTTCAAAGGAACTCATTGTTGTGTATTGCGTAAGTCATCGAGCATAGCGTTCCCTTTAAATTAATATTAACATTTTATTCACAAATAGGGATAAATATAAAAAATTTATATTCTTTATTTACCTGGGGTGTTACACCCTTAATACTATTAATGAATTATATATTTTAATTAATGATATATTTTTTATATATCTATATTTATTTAAATAGTTTAGAAGATCAAGATAGTTCCTTGTTGTTATACATTTTGAATTCATCCTCTCTCTTCCATTGGATTTCACACACAAGCCACTTATGTCCACTCCACTACTTGTGATCATGAGTAGTGGTATAATCTAAGGGTGATAGGAACACTTTGATCATTAGGATATGTGAGTTTTGATATTATAGTGGTTAGTGAATCGCTCTAATTAATCCAAAACTTCTATGTGAGGATAATCATGTGAGGTTTTACTTGGATAGAGAGTGAATAGGATAATAAAAGAATAAAATCATGATTTTATACTTCCCTATACTTTCCATTCAATTTATTACTATAATAACTCCTCTCCATGGTCATATGGAATCCCCATATTTCTATATTTAATTTTTTTTTAATTTTTTTTGTTTAGGCCTTGATATAGGCCTATCATCACCAATATTATGTATTTAAACTATAGAGTACCATTTCATGAATTCTTGTTTAGCTTTAAAATTGCACATACGCATTCATTGCTTCTCATATGGATCTAAACAATAGAATAAACCATATATATATATTTCTATATTTAAATTATAACATACCTTTATGTTATCCCATATGATATTAAATATATATCACCCCTTTTATGCCTTCCCATTTAACTTTAAGCTATTGGGTGACCCTTTTATGCCTTACTAATGGGTTTAAACTATATTATTACTCTTTCTCCGTCCTAGATAGCGTTATGTTTTTTGTGTAATTTATTACAAAAATTTTAAATATAGTATAACCACCCCATATCATGCAATAAAAATGAGATACTATATCCCCCTAACATGAGATGATCTTACTTTGTGTAATATCCTTTCAAAAACATTAGTGTAACATCTCATTACCTTCTTCTAGGTACTTTCTGACCCTTATTTTGATCATGATTTGATTAGATATTGATTTGGGGTAATTTTAGGAGTTTTTTTAAAAAAACCAGAAGCCCAGGGGGGATATGCATGGTTATGGAAATTCATTAAGTTTGGCCCATCAAACTGTGCACAAATTAATGGTTCTCTAGAAGGGGCAAACAGTTTTTCCAAACCACGTGACCACCCCTCCAAACCACACACCCTATTGAAAGTGGGATTTTCATAGTTGAAACATGATTAGATTAACCATATTTCCAAACCATGAACCTAATCCATAAGTCCAGTAGGGGCATATGGATAAGGTTCACATTTACTACTAACTATGTGACCTCTCTAGAAAACCGTGCGTGCAGTTTTTAATTCTCTAAAAAAATTCATTAAAAATAATAACACAACTATTTGAGATGATAAAACCCCTATTTGATCCTAATATGATTAATTTATCTTTTTAGGTTTTCAAGAATCATTTTTGACTCCTCCAACCTCTCCCCTTTATGAAACAAAGTGTCGGTGATCTCGCTGGATCTTCTATTGATAAGTAAATATCCTCTCATATAGATTCTTCCAATCTCTTCTTCTGTAATTATTAGATATATATAGATCATAATGTTATTAATGGATCTAATCATTTTTTGTTTATATTTATTATAAGTTTGATTTCTTGATCTCCTTCACCTTCATTCTTTGTTAGCATTCCCATTATTGGTATGGTTTTGATTGCATGATTAAAGGTAGGTAGTTCCATAAAGATTTACCACACAATTGAAACACTATATTTATTGATTTATTTGAAATTAGTTTTTAAATGATTTAAAAATCTATATTTGAGATGCTTAATGTTTGATTTTGAAATGGGCATGTAAATTGTGGAAACCCCCAATTTCAATGGAATCAAAATTGTTGGGTGGATTTGATAAAATTGATGGATTGATTTGGAAGTTAATTTGATGAGATGATTTGATATTGATCCTTGAGAAAAATGGATTAAATTTAAAGTTGATTTTAAGAGTCATGAATTGATGAAAACCCATGATTTTGTTTTAAAATGATAAAGGAATGTTGAAATAATAATTGGTCAATTGAACTGTTGTTGGTGCCAAAATATGGAATGGAAAGAATGGGCGAAAAAGAAGCCCTGCAGGCTTCCTCGTGAAGCTCTGACGTGAAGCACCCGAGCATCGCGGCCCCGCGAAGCACAGGAGGCAGTAACGCTCCGCGAACGGCCTGACGTTCGCGAGCCTACCGCGAAGCACCCACCGCCCCTTCGCGTCGCGTGAGTTCTGCTTCACAGCGCCCCTTGCCTATAAATACTAGGTTCCCCCTGAGTCCAAGAGATGGACAATCCGACCTTTCGACTTCTCAACTCCCGAATCGCGAAGCACCCTTCGCCTCGGGAATCATGAGCTCCACGAGGTATTTTTACTTTGCGAGATGCCTTCGCCATGTCTTGTTTTGAGCCCCTCTTCCGAGAGGGATTCCCTTCGTAAAGACCAGGGCCTTCGTGAAGGAGGGGGATTCCCAAGGGAACCTGAGCAGCCGCGAAGCATTCATGCTTCGCGAAACACCCATCATGTACTAGTGATCCCCATGCCAAGGCAGGGTCGCTGCATATCATGAAGCACACTGCCTCACAGCACCTTGCTTCGGGAGGCACCTCTGCTTCGCGAGGTAGTTCTCCAAGAATACTATTCCACTTGGTGAAGCACCCCCCATTCACACCTCTGCCCCATGCTAAGGCCAAGGCACTCCACTTCATGAAGCTCACTCCTTTTCTTGGAAATTCCTCTTCCTGTGCGACCCTCCAGGTTTGCATGATGTGATTTCAAAGTCCCATGGACAACACCACTCGTAGTGTTGCTTCACCTAATGCTTCTTCGCATATGCATGCTAACAGATATTGCTTCTTTGCATAGCCATGCTAACGTGGACCCCTTGATGGTTCGCTCTGCGACCCCCCTTGACCACGGCCTTACTGGTACCTTCCCACCCCCAAGAAGCAGAGGGTGCCGGTCATGTAAGTCCTAGGGGTGCGGAGTAAACCCACCTCGTCTGAGCTGCAGAACATTAAACTTCCAAGCACCTCGTACTCAACACATGACGTTAAACTGTGACCTGACCTCGTGGCTCGCACGCAGGGTCCCTCCATCTCGGACATTCTTTACACCACTCGCCTCCACGGGAATGGAATCACCCCCCCCCCACAAGGGATGATATCCTCCTTATCGGAGCGGCGTATGTCCACGGGAGAAGAGCTGCCTCAGAGCGTATGCCCCTAGCCCCTCCTGTGGAAGGTAGCACCCATGCACCTCTGTACTTCCCCACTACCAAGGTAAGTGGAGGGCACGATAGGGAACGAGGAACTTCCCATCATTGGTCCTAAATCCCTCTCTCTCTGCGCTTTGCCGCACTTCGGGCCTCCATCCTGGAGTAAGTCCCAGCACCATGGGCCTCCTAATGCGTAAGCCCCTCTTCGCTTCTCACGAACGCACCCTTCGCGACGTGATCGTCGGGTCCTTTCTGCCTCTTGTCTCTCACACCGAGCAAGACTCACGTGGGCTTAGAGTGAGCATCAGCCATGGAAATTCCCTCGTCGATCATGACGTTAAACTGTATTCCCTCGTCCAGCACAATGTTAAACTGTATTCCCTCGTCCAGCACGACGTTAAACTGTATTCCCTCATCCAGCATGATGTTAAATTGTATGCCCTTGTCCTGCATGACATTAAACTGCACACCCATTTGAACTACGAGGTCTTTGATCCATGTCACGACATGGTATGTAGGAAGCCTCCACGAGGTTCAAGCCCACCCGTCATTTCTTCATGTCAAGTTCTACCTTTTTCAAGCATGACGTTAAACTGCATTCTAGTCCGACGGCAAGCCGTTGTGACCAACCTGAACTACGAGGACTTTGATCTATGTCAAGGCATGGTACGTAGGAAGCCTCCCTGAGGTTCAAGCCCATCTCCCATCAGACCAAGGTCCCTTCCTCACGTCGGTTCACCAACGAAACCATCCCGAACTATGAGGACTTTGATCCATGTCAAGGCATGGTACGTAGGAATCCTCATGAGGTTCAAGCCCACCAATAGTGGACCCACAGGTCTACTTTTATGTCGGTTCACCGACGAAACCCTTTGAACTATGGGGTCTTTGATCCGTGTCAAGGCATGGTACATAGGAAGCCTCCCAGAGGTTCAAGCCCACCACCCATTGGTAACTCCGACCTTCTTCACGTCGGTTCATCAACACCCGGGCAACCTAGTGTGTAAGCCCCACACCATCTGGACCAAGGTCCTCACTCGCGTCGGTTCGCCGACACACCATCTGTACTACGTGGTATTTGATCCATGTTAAGGCATGGTATGTAGGAAGCCTCCATAAAGTTCAAGCCCATCACCCAGTCGTCCTGACCCCATTCACATCGGTTCGCTAATGATTCCCATCAGACCAAGGTCCACCTTTACGTCGATTCGCTGACGACACCCATCAGACCAAGGTCCGCATTCACGTCGGTCCTCCGGCGCACCCACCCAAACTACACGGACTTTGATTCCCTTACACGGGGATGTGTAGGAGGTCTCTTCGAGGCTCAAGCCCAACTTTACTGTCGCCCTTGCGATGGTTCTATTTCATTCCCCCTCCACTTCATTCACCCATCTATCATCCATCCTGATTCTCACCCGGACTGCCATATCTCTGAAAGATCATGCCATTCTGCTCTTCTTCACAGCATTCAGGAAAACCGCCCACGGGTTGCCCTCGATATCGGCATCCCTTCAAGGGAAATTACTCAATCCGATCCATTCTGGTCAATGCTCTGATTAGGCCGATCTGTCTTCGCTGGACGTTAAACCTGCGGCATACCCCGTGTTAAACATGGGAAGCTGAGGAAAACCTCAAATATATACCTATGGAATATAATTCCTCACGCTCAATGTGGGATTAATCAGGCTTACACGCCCTCGAGAAGCCCTATGACAAGGGACAAAAGACAGACACGCCAGTTCCCCAGTGTTCAGACACGCTACTGATGCCTCGACATGACTACTCCCCCGATTGAAGGTTGCTACCCTGACCGGACCCTTTGGAATGTCCTGACAGAAGCAGCGTAATTAACTGGCGTCCATGGAAACATGGCACTGGGAAGAGTTTCATGAATAACATATTAAATCTATTAGGGAGACTCAGACTAGGTGGTGTGTTCCGAGGAGGAATCCACGGAAGGAAGAACCGACATCCCATCATCCCATTTCGATCAAGGAGCAAACGTCCCTGAATAAGGAGCGAATGACGCCCGCCTTTGGAAAGTGGGAATGCGGGGCCGCAGCTGCGCGTACTCCACAAATAGATGCACGCGCCCTGGCGAAAGTGTCGGAAACAGAAATAGTGAACCCGACGTGAAATTCTTCTCCTCAATGGGGAGATTAGTAGCATTCGAGATACCATTAGATTGACGTGTCACCAGATCCAGATATCCGGCACCGGGTCCTGCCAAGCAAATGGCGGGCCTGGTGAGAAACTCACCAGAATTTGGGGCAGTAGAACGTGGGGAATTCTGTTTGGAAACGTGTTGGCGTGGACCCCTCTTACCGACATGGAGAAGGGAATGACATTGGGGCATTGGTTGTCAACCCTTTTCTCGCAGTGTTGATGATTTGATCTCTCAGTTTCCCAGGAACCAGGTTTCTGTTGTGGAGACACGATCACCACCCGCTCGCCTACGCAGGGTCGGGGGCAATACTGACACAGCCGCCCCGCATGGCTCCGCTGCCGTCACGACGGCCCCTAAATCCGTGAATACTGGGCGCCCACGTCCCCTCTCCCCGTCAGAGGTCATCTAGTGAAAGGTAATCAATAACCTTGTATGCAGGTACGAGGAAGAAGGGGTCATCCCAACTCGGGATATGGCCCGCCTGGACCTAGAGGCATCTAGGACCCACCGTCAACGCCACCCTCAAAGGCCGATCAGGGAGCCCCTGCTCCCCACCCCAACGTTCAATAGTTTTGGGAGCCTATCCCTAGAACGCCTCGACGACTCCTCGCCTTATGCTGATGAGGCGGGTGATGTCTGGCTTGGCCCGCTCAGAGTCCCAATCCAAGGGCTCCAGGCAAGGGCCCCCACCTGGCCGCGTCAGCGCCGCCGTCCGGCTTCGTAAGAAGAGTAGGTTGGCTATGCCCCTGCACCACCTGTTCCAGCTCGTCTGACCCGGCGTCAGTGTCGGGCCCGAGCTAAGGACGCTCGTCAAGGTGCGTCAACGTCAACAACTACTGTGGCCCGAGCCACCACTGACGTGCATCATGGAGTCCCTGCATACACTGAGTAGGGGCACTCCTTCACCCGACCAGGATCGAGGCCTCAGCCACCCCATGGGCAGGCTGGGTTGTTACTCGGGGTCGCAGGCCCGAGCGTTGATTGCCGCGAACCAATCCGTGGTAACGTCACTCCATACGGAGGTCCTCTCCATACCACCATTCCACAGAGCGTGGGACTTCCCCGTTCTGAAGCTCGTCATGGAGGTATGCCTCGTGCTACCCCCATCCCGAAGGAAGACCTGCCCCGCGGCCGTGACGCTCGGCGCGGAAACCTCTCCTGCGTCCACCATACAGGGTATGGAGTCCCTCCTCCTGCCCCCGACCATCGATACGAAGGCACTGTCCATCCAGTCCCTCTCCAACGTGGGGGTCCTCCCTACGTCCTCTCTACAACGGGCGAAGGTCCTCCTCACCCTAGCAACTCGAGGAGTGAAGGTCAGCCTCGCTCCGCCAGCATTGACCATGGAGGTCCTCCCCATGCTCTTTCCAATTCCAATAGAGGCTCCGCCCACATGGGTGTTATCCATGGAGGTCCTCCCCATGTACCCTTTGATATTTTCCCTGGTGTACCTCGCACCCTGGCTATCTCGAGCGGGGGCCCTCTTCGCCACGGCGTCAGCGCCGCCCCGAGACTACATGTGGAGAATCAACCTTGTCCCGAAGAGCCACCCAGGGGTAGGAGAGAGGGTCGTCTCTGACACAAGAAGAGTCCTGGGGGGGCCCGGGTGGAGATCAAACTAGCCCGTTTCTTGGATTCTGAAGCGGAATGCGACTCAGCGATGGAACCTTCCCCCTGCTCCTCTGTGTCAAGGACTGGGGCCGGAACCAGATGCGTCAGCCTCATTCTCCTAGAATGCGAGGTCCATCGGATTCCCGCCTCTCTCCACAGGTACATCCAGGAGGAAGAAATCGTGGAAATTCTGCAGGTCTCGACCGTACAATCACCACCGTCATCACCAGAAGCGCCCTCTACCTCTACCAGAGATCACGGGGAACTATTTTGGGGACCAACGGCGGTAGAGCAACATCATGACCTATCACCGGAAACCGCGACTCCTGCACCAGAAGTTGTGGCTATCAGCCCATCGTATCGTGACATCGTGGTCATGTCACATCACTCTTCAGAGGATGGCCCGAAATTCAGCGTCCAGTCA
This sequence comes from Viscum album, assembly GCA_963277665.1. Lineage (NCBI taxonomy): Eukaryota > Viridiplantae > Streptophyta > Magnoliopsida > Santalales > Viscaceae > Viscum > Viscum album. The sequence goes on from OY728136.1 coordinate 459,152,004, forward strand.
GCTCATTCGTCGTAATATCCACCGCCATGTTTACTGTCCCAGCGGTCTGCCTCGGTACCGATACCGGTCCCTCAGCCGCCTCCGGTTGACGAGTGGAGCAATACGGGGTCGAACCCTGAGTCCGAGCCCAGGAGCTTCTAGAGAATTATCGTAGTGGATCACTTCCCAGAGACGTTTTGGCTGACGGCAGCTCCAAAATTTTGCGCACCAGAGTCCCTTACCCCAGAGGAAGTGGGGTGCTTCCTCCAAACCCTATGGGCGACACACTTCCACCTTCGTTATGAGCGGGTGATGTACCCCAGGAGTTGAGAGCACCTTGAAGAAATCAGCGATCAATGCTGCCTGATCGATTTGGCCGCACTCCCTGTGGCTCAGCGCCCTGAGTCACAGGCCATCAGAGTACCCTTCAACGGAAATGCGTTAAGAGTTTCAAAGTACTTCGCAGAGTCATCAGAGAAGCTACCCCCCATGTGCAAGTCCATGGCTGGGGACACTATGATGCTATCCTCTTCAGCCTTATCCGAAGGCATCCCGATTCATTATGCGACATTGAGGACATGCCCTCGAGAGGGGTCGCGGTCCACATGGATGACGTAGTGGACAAGGAAGACGAGCTTGAATTTCTCGATGGAGACTTACACCCTGAGGGTGTGCCGCCACTGCTGGACCCATTAGGGAGGGTTACCCGTCAGCAGAGGAACCTCCTAGGCCTCCCTATACCCACCGAGTCACTGTTACACAGTCAAAATGCCGGTAAGGGTAAGGAGCACGTCGGAACTGTCAAGCACTCCGACCCGTCAGCCTATGTACAGAAGACGGACGAAGATCCCGAAAATTCCACGTTGCACCAGAAACTTATTGAACAGCAGAGGCTGGTTGATGAACTCCTGGCCGAGCGTGATGCAGAATGGTGACCCGACTACGGTAATCCCAAGCAGGGGCAACAGGGGCCGGATCAATTTTCCCCCGGCAAGATGCCTCCGAGCAACCCTGATCATGCTGCTTTTGTAGACAGGGCAGAAGCCGGAGCCCATGGAAAGAGGGCGCGATACGTCTCGCCAAACCCTCCTGAACGACGGGTCAATCCGAGAAATCCATCCAGGGCTCCCCCAGTCGCCCCACAGGTCGTTCCGCCAGTCGCTCCACAAGATGTTGAAGCCACCTACCGTGTCAAAGAACCTGGCAATGTACTTGTGATTAGGGATCCCCGTCAAGACAGGGACCCCCACCCGGATGATCTTATAGCGGCACTCATCGCCCGCCTCGAAGCGTTGGAAACATGGTAGGTGGAAGTCCCACCGGATGGCAAGCCATATCCCGCATGGGTGGATGATATGCCCGTGCCCCCGGGTTTTGGGAACCCCACTTTCTCTCCCTTCAACGGGACAAGGGACCCGCCGCAGCACTTAGCCCATTTTTCCTCCATGTGTGGCCCCATGCTGGGGACTTCGGCCCAGCAAGAAGCCACTAAGATCCGATGTTTCGTGCAGACATTGGAGGGCCCCGCATTGGTCTGGTACAGCCAGCTCCCTATCGGGTCGGTGACCAGTTGGGAGGATCTCCGCCGGCAGTTCCTATACCAGTTCAGCTCCACCACGCGGAAGACCAGCATCGCAGACCTCTTCAAGTGCAAGCAAAGGCCTGATGAGCGAGTCACAAATTTCATCGCCCGGTGGAAGGGACTTACATATTCCCTCGACATTCCACTGACTCAAGAGAAATTACTGACAATGTGTGTAGGGAACGTTAAAACAGATCTGGTACATTCCTTGATCACCCAGAACTACCCTGGAGGGTTCCGGGATTTCTCAGATAAGGCTCAGCGCCTTGAGGAGGCTCTGTAACAGGCTAGTCAGGCACGTTTGTTGCCCCCTGTGATCCCAAACAGGAGGGCTTCCAGAGCCGAACCCGCCGTGGTGGCCCAAATAGAAGCCCCCAGGTAGCCGGAATTACTGCCAGTGGCACCAGCCCCGCAACCCCGTAGAGGTCCTCCACCTCAAGCGTAGGCTCCTGCCCAGCAGCGGCCGCCTCAGAATTGATAGGTTCCCCCGCGCAATGCGTCACCACCACCTAGGCGAGACAAACAGGCGCCACCTCCTCGGCAGGACCCTCCAGCCCCTCGTCAGGGCCAGGCCCCCAGGGCCCCCTATCCGGAAAGAAGGCACCAGACTTATTTGTTCAACGAGAATTAGGTCCCTGGCTACTTCTGAAGTTCTCTAGAGCAAGGGATTGTGCGCCTACCCGAGTACAGAAGGCCGACAGAGGTGAATCTCACCGATCACATCAACTACTATCCTTATCATCAGATTCTGGGGCACACCCTCAAGCAATGCTATGTGTTTAAAGACGAGATTCAAGACCAGGTCGACAAAAATATAGTCAGGTTGGGCCTAGCACCAACACAAGTAGTGGGTGTCTTTGTAGGGTCAGAGATCGGTAGTGACAGTGAAGGCGAGTGGCAGTAGGTTCCCAGCCGTGGGTCCTAGAAATATGACAGCTGGACGGCTGGAAAAACCGTCGCCCATGCCCATGGTATCATCTGGGCATGCTTGAATCAACCGGAGCCCCCAGAGGAAGTAGTCGGTGCCTCTGCATCGCCTTCACAGCCGACCTCTTCCCAAAAGGGCAAGCAGCGACGACGCAAGAAGAAGCAACGCGCTCCGCCACTGCTGTCGTCATCCCGCACTCTTGGTGACTTTATGCCCCCTAAAATGGGGATTCCTCCCAGAATCTTCCCGGTGGTGGATGACTCATCGAGCGACAGCCAGGGGTACACTTCGGTTAATACCGTGGAGCTGGTAAAGCCCTATATGACTCCCGACGAGGGGGAACGCCAGGAGAACCTCCCCAACGTTTCCATCTGATGTCAACGTCAGCAGAACCGAAACCATGCTAGTTGTCGATGCATGTCAGCGGGCACTTTCAGTCAGGCCGTGCACGCTACTGAAACCAGACAGCAGGCTCAGCGCAGAGCTCAGCACGAGCAACCCCATATGACGCCCTCATCTCTACCTCCACTGCCGTTTGTGCTTCTAGATCAGACAGAGCTGCCTCGTCTGTATCACAGTCAGTCTTGCCTGGCTATAGACCAGTCTTCGCTATCCAATCCTAGTCCGGCGACTACTCTTCGGGCTTCAACTAGTACGCAGCGGGATGTACTCAGCACTAGCCAACCGCCGGTTCAACCGGCAGGACCCGCTATGCCTCCAACTACAGAATGACCTTCTGTAAGCAGAAGCTCGCGCTTGGTACGAAAGTATGATGTCCTGAAGCACCTGGCCGACATTCCAGAAAGGCTTTCTATCCTTGAGTCCCTTCACCTATCGTCTGAGATGCGCGGGGCACTTGCTGAGGCCCTAAGGAGCCCCATTCAGTTTGAGACAGAGGTAGCAGTTGCGGAAGCCTTCAACGCTAAGAAAATTGAGAACGCCGAATGCTAGGCAGTTATCTCGTTCTCCAGTGAAGATGAGGACCCTACCATACAGGGGCATATTCACCCACTGTACATCACTGTCCACTTCAATGGCGTGGAAGTCCGATGCTGCCTCGTTGACACGGGTTCCGGGATCAACCTAATTCCGACTCGGACACTGCGAAATCTGGGTCTATCTGAAGATGATTTAACTCCCTCCGACTTCAGAATCCAGGGATATGACAGGACTGAGCAATCCCCAGTCGACAAGATTCGCCTGAAGACTCAGTTCATTGGCCTAATTTCCAGCACCGAGTTCATGGTTGTCTCCCAGGACACCGCCTACAACGCATTGATGGGTAGGCTATGGCTCCATCTGCACGCAGCGATCCCTTCGTCGTATCACCAATGCCTCAAATACTCCCTCAATGGTCAAGTAGGCGTGCTCCAAGGAGATGCGTCTCCTTTTGCCTCTTGTGAAGCCCGCTATCTGGATGCCGATTATTACAAGAGAAAGGATAAGCAAATCCTAGTAAGTGAGGATGAACCTGTCTCGGTCACAAGTGATCCTAGGCAAGCATGGATGATGCCTACATCCTTCCGATCCATCGATTAGAGGCCACGACCCCAGACATGGGGCAGTGTTTTGTTGTTTTGGGTACGCAAGGAAGGCATGTTCCCATGTCCAAGTGACGATGGAAAATCACCTCGTACTCCTACACCAACCAGGCTCAGGTGATCCTGGAGCCTCCTACCCCTGTGTGGTACCGGAATGTCAAGCTTATGACAACGGTAGTACGTCATACGTGTCTCTTCCGCCGGGCTAGAATCAACCGACTCAGTCCGACACGTCACCACTATTTTGACGTCATCAAACATGGCCCCTTAGGCCGAAGGCCAGATGGGATAGAATTGACTGCCTTCATTTCTATGGTCTCAGTGGTGAGTGGGTCTCTTGATATGATGACCACTGCTGCCCAAGCCGGCTCCAGCTACCCGTCATGGTTTTATATCTCAGAAGTATCTCCCTTTATGAGAAACCCCTCCACGGGTGGAGTGAAAGATCTGGAGAATGCTCCCCCCGCCTTTGAGGAAGGCGTCTCTACCACGGTTGATGAACTGGTATAGGTGAACCTTGGTAGCGAGGCAGATCCGAGACCCACATTAATCAGTGTAGCCATGTCCCCCGAGGAGAAGCAGCGGTACATAGACTTTCTCAAGAAAAGTCATGATGTGTTTTCCTGGAGCTACGATGAGATGCCAAGACTAGATCCCCAGGTAGCCGTTCACCGCCTGGGCCTCCCGTCAAACCACCGCGGGTTTAATCAGCCTCCCAGAAAGATGCACCCTTCTCACAGTGTTATGGTTGACGCCGAAGTTGGCAAGCTTATCAAAGCCAACTTCATCAAGGAAGTCTAGTACCCCAAGTGGCTTTCCAACATTGTACCAGTCAGGAAGAATAATGGACAGATCAGGGTCTGCATCGACTTCCGCGACCTCAATTGCCACTGCCCAAAGGATGGATTTCCCCTCCCGGTGACCAAGTTATTGATTGATGCCACGGCCGGGTTCTAAGCTCTCTCTTTCATGGATGGGTATTCCAGGTACAACCAGATCCGGATGGCCCCTGAGGACGAAGAGTCCACCGCCTTCAGGGATCCCCAAGGTACCTTTTGTTACCAGGTTATGCCCTTTGGCCTAAAAAATGCAGGTGCCACTTATCAGAGGGCCATGCATCGCATATTCAATCCGATTCTCAGGATTCTGGTGGAATGCTATGTGGATGACCTAGTGGTCAAATCGCGCCAGCACCAGGACCATCTCAAAGACCTTGAGAAAGTGTTTGGTTTCCTCCGTTCCCACCACCTGAAGACGAACCCGTTGAAGTGTGCCTTCGGGGTTACCTCTAGGAAGTTTCTTGGCTTTGTTGTTAGATACCGAGGCATTGAAATCAACCCAGATAAGATCAAGTACATCATCCAAATTCCTCCCCTGAGCAACATTCGGGAACTTCGAGGTCTCTAAGGCCACATAACCTATATACACCGATTCGTCGCGAATCTGGTCAGCAAGTGTAAGCCCTTTTCCCGGCTCATGAAGAAGGGCACTGCTTACGAATGGGATGAAGAGTGTCGGACCGCCTTCGAGGAAATCAAGCAGTACCTGCTCCAACCTCTGGTTTTGATGCCACCCATCTCCGGAAAGCCATTGGTCCTTTACGTGACTGCCTTGGAACGGTCCCTCGGCACACTTCTCACCCAGAAGAATAACGAGGGTATGGAGAATAGTCTCTACTATATCTGTCGCATGCTTCTTGATAAAGAGATCAGATACTCCCCTATTGAAAAGAGCTTCCTTGCACTCATTTTTTCCATACAGAAGTTGTGGCATTACCTGCAGCACCATGAGGTACAATTGGTCTCTCAGGTAGACCTATTGAAGTACATCCTGGACCACCCCATGTTGACTGGCCGACTAGCGCGGTGGGTAGTGATCCTCCAGAAGTTTGACATCAGGTTCGTGCCTCAGAGGGCCATTAAGGGACAGGCGTTGGAAGACCTTTTAGCTGCCCATCCAACCTCTGCGGATCGGTCCCTGGACCTGGATTTTCCTGATGAGGCGATCCTCTCAGTTGATCATGTCATCTCATGTTGTAAAATGCACTTCGACGGTGCCTCCCGGATCCCCACCGGTAGGAGGCTCAACGATACTAAGCTCAATAGAGTGGGTTTGGGTATTGTCTTCATTACCCCAGCACAAGCCATCCTTCCATACTCGTTCCTGTTGTCAGAAGGTTGTTCCAACAACGAGGCAGAGTATCAGGCTCTCATCACCAGACTCGAGTTGGCCCTCAAGATCGATGTACCCCATCTACATGTGAAAGGAGATTCTGAGCTGGTAATCAAACAAGTCAATGGCGACTATGTCGTCAGGAAGCCGGAGATTGTACCATTGATGGAGTGCACCCTCCGTCTAATGGCCCAGTTCTCTTCTCGACCAAAGGTTACCCATGTCCCTCGGTTACAAAACGGTTGAGCAGACGCCTTGGCTGGTTTAGCTGCATCGCTTGCAGAACCCGAGAAAGGTGATTTGATTATACATGTGGCACACTGGAGAGTCATTGCACCCATCACCCAAGAGGACAATGACGGCCTTCGGGTAAGTCATCTCACTGCCAGACCTGCTATGTCGGGGGTACCAGGTCCGTCAGAAACAGTGGCCGAGGAAGCTCCGGACTGGAGGGAACCTTTTGTTGAGTATCTCCAAAATGGCCGCCTCCCGGATGACCGGGCCGAGCACGAGCGAATCTGCCACGCGCGCGCTGCAATTTACCTTCCAGAGCGGTTCCAGTCTTGAGAAGATCCTTTATAAGTAGAGCTTCGATGGCATCCTCCTCTATTGCATTCAAGGAGTAGAGATTTCTTAGGTTATTCAAGAGGTTCACGCCGGCTCCTGTGGTGCCCATCAAGCTGGGCCAAAGCAATCCCATCAAATTCGGAGGTTGGGGTACTTCTGGCCCTCTATGATCCATGATTGTATCGGGTATGCAAAGAGATGCCATGCATGCCAAGTTCACGCCAACTTCCTGCATTGGCCGCTGGAGCCCCTCCACCCCACCAAGTACTCTTGGCCATTTGTGGTGTGGGGACTTGATGTAGTGGGACCGTATCCACCGGCGACAGCTCGCCAGTATAGATTTATTACACATCTATTATAGAACAATAATTATATATAAAATACCATATATGACCTACTTATAAACTTTTATCACCTATTTATTAACAACTATTTATTAAAATCACTAGTTTGTGTGATAACTGCATCATTTTTCATGTATGTTTTTGTCTGGTAGTTTTGGTCCTCGTAATTTGATAATGGTTCCATGTATTTTCACATGAGGACAGTTTTAATTTTTTCAAAGGATGTAAAAAAATAAAGGTAAATAATAATTCACCTTTAAAAAACCATTATTATATCATATATATATAATATTTATCCATAAAATATATTCTTATCACCCTCCATGTGAAATTAAAATGAAAAACAAGTCATATCGCTTCGTAGAGGTGGTAGTCCACACATACGCACGACTGACATTATTTTTTTCCAACAGATTGAAAGGTAAAAAGGTAGTTGTAATACTATAATTCCAAAAGTATAATTATGACATAAATAAAATATATATATATATATTAAATCCATCATTATATCCAACAATGATAGGTGGTGATATATAATTAATTATAATGGTTCAAGAGGTAGTAATCTTCCGCACACACAGTCGATAATTTTATGTACCATTTTAGGGAAGATGAGATGGTAATAGGTTATTAAATAAACATAATAACATCTTAGTATATGTTATAAATATATTATTATATTGTAATTATTATGGAATAATTTAATTTGGTAAGAAAAGAAGTGAACTGTTGGGCAAAAATCCCTCAAGGTATCATTGAATCATTTTTGAGGTGATTGTGTTTGTTGACAAAGTGGACATCTGCGTGGTGATTGTTGACAAAGCATAACCATGACATGCAAATTTGTTGACAAAGAGGATTTCATGGTGGAATTTCTAGTTCAAAAGCTGAGGTCAACGATCCATGTTTGTTTCAAGAACGTCGATAAAAGGAATGGATGATCTGGAGGCGGTATAAAAGAACAGATATAAGGTGGCGCTGTTTTCCAGTGTTTGCCAAATTTTTGGGCCTGAAAATCGGCAAATGAAGAAAAGTGTTTTTGGAAAAGGGACTTGCGCGCCATGGACTTGGAGTATAGGAAACTTGCGCGCCATATGTTTTTCAAGATCAGAAGATCAAAATATGGCAAAGGAAGTAGGTTCGCACAAGTTTGGGAGTTGGTCGCGCAAGTGTCTAAAAGGAGAGAAGACTTGCGCGCCGAGACTGGGTCACGCAGGTGACTTGCGCGCCGTCGCGTAGGGTGGTCAATTTGCCTATAAATACTGGACCACCCCTCCTCATTTTCCACTGGATTTCAACTCAGATATCCCATTGCGCAGGTGTGGTAGTTGCGCAAGTGGTGTGTGTGGTCGCGCAGGTGGGACTTGCGCGCCAGAGGTTGAAGTTGTGCGCCGGTGTTAGAAGTTGTGCGCCTGTTGGCAGTTACGCGCCAATATTGGTTTGGGCGTAAAAGGAAGACAGTCGCGCAAGTTTGGAGTTGAGGAAGCTTGAGTCGCGCAAGTGTCTGAGGAGGACTTGCGCGCCCGTTGTGACTTGCGCACCGATACTTGCGCGCCGAGGTAGACTTGCGCGCCAAGTAAGGTTTGTTCCAGCGGTGTTTTTTTTGGACTGCGTGGAAGCTGGAAGTTTGCCCGATACCTTCGGTGCAAAGAGATATTCATCTATGGGTGAAAGTTTTACTTCAACAAAGCATCTACACACAGAGAAAGATGCATTCATTCATGCAAATGAAGAGACCTACAGGTCTATAAACTGTGAGTGAATCCCTTCCAAGAGCAGTGAGCTTAGGAAGAGGAAGAAGGCGATCCTCTCCGCTGGCAGTGAGCCAGAGAGAGAGAAACAGGGAGTGACCCTTGGGAAAGCAGTGAGCTGACCCTAAACATTGTATAGGCAGTGAGCCTGGGCATAGAAGTGATCTAGCCCGAACATTGTAATCCACAGCTAGTGAAGTTTAGTGGAATTTGGTACGAACCGGAAACTTGTCGGCGTATGCTCCTTGGACGTAGCCCTTAGCGGTGAACCAAGTAAAAATCTCTGTGTCTGCCTGCTTACTTCCCTGCATTGCATTCAAAGCATCATTATCAGGTAAAGGAGACAAGTGATCACAGTAATCACACAAGTGCAAACAAAGTGACCCTTGTAACAAAGAGGTCAAGATCCAGTGGGGCAGAAAGAACTTTGAAAAAGAATATCCATACCCTGATTCACCCCCCCTCTCAGGGTATATAGGCCCATATTGGCCCTAACATGAATAGAAAGAGCTTAGTGGAGACAATTACCTTCACTTAGAAAAACCCCCCTTTGGATTTCTTATTAAGGACTATAGGGTTAGTTTTTTAAAAATAAAAAAAAGCTATAGAACATGTATAATGATGTTGGTAAGATATTTGGGTAGGATTTTTTCAATTTTAATGTTTAATATGTGTGAATAAGTGAGAGGATGAGGTTCCCTTTCATAATTGAGGAGGAGTCTCATTTTTGTAAATACCCAAAACCATTCAATCATTGGAAGTAATTCTCAACCTAAGATACTAAAATGTTGATAAATAATGGAGTGTATGAAATATATATTCAAAAAACACCTCCATCACATAAATATACACATTTTTTAAATAATTTTTCTTTAACCTATAAGTTTACTTACTTTTACCATTTTAGTTTTCACCACAGAAACTATTTTTTTATTTATTTACCTAGGTAATTTATCCATTAAGATGAAAAATAAATGAGAATTATTAGATAATTTGGACCCAATGATTATAAATATGAAATCAAATTTACAAAATAATAGCCTTATGTGTGTGAGAATTTAATTTTAACACGGGGTCATGTAACGCTCAAAACTGTGTTTTAACCTTAAACGCAATATTTAGTTTTTAATGTTTTTACTATTTATTATGACCAAAAATAAATTTGAACATATTAAATAATATAAATTATGTTTATTTAAAATATTTAATCCTTTTTACAAAAATTATTTTACATAAGTGGAATAGTTTAATTTAAAATTAAACCTGTGAGCGTGCTGACTATGTAGTTTTACAAAGTAAAAGTTTTCTCAAGTAAAAAATGGTTTTATATCAACATTCAAAATAAAATTGATTCCAATGAACTAAATTGGTTTAATAATAATATAATTAAACTAAATTTAATTTCTAAACAACTTTAGAATAAAATTTAAATTTTTAAATTCTTTAAACAAAAATAGGCAGTTTTCAATGAAAATCATTATTTTTCACTATTCATCGAAAAGGTAATATTTTCAAAAAATTATCAAAAAGTAACTCTAAGATAATTTTGAAATATTTATTTCAAAAATAAAAATTATTTTTTCCAAATAAATTTTCTAAAATTGGAAAAAATTAAAATAAGTTTGCAAAACGCAATGAAACCACTTTTCACAAAAAAACATTTTTTAAGCATAAAATAAGATTTATTTTTATCTCGTTACTATAAAAAATTAGTTGAGTGATAAATTTTTTTATAGAATATAATAAATATAAATTTAATTAAAATCATTCACCAATAGAGATTATTTTAATTTATTTAGATGAAAATGCATTTCATGCATTAAAATAGTTTGTTCAGAAAAACATATCTTTTACTTTTAATTTATTTTTTTCTTTTCTAATAAATTTATAATAAATAAACTTATTTTATACATGTTTTAACTATATAATTTTCATAATTTTTTTAGTTCTATTCATTCCTACCAGTTTAATGGATATCATATAATTATATACTATATTAAGATTCATTAAGACTCGATGTTTCATGTAACCCAAGATATCGAAGAAATTAAATTTATTTAAAAAAATATATTCCACAAAATATAATGGTGTTATATGATACCCACCCCCCCAAAAAAATTACTCCCTCACAATTTTATCTCATACATCAAAGGTTCAATCTTTATTTAAACCCCACATCGTACATAGGGATAATAAAACTTTATTTGAAAATAGGGAAAGAGAAATAGGATGGTCATCTAGAATAATTAAAAACTAGGTTTACAAATATAATATCATTAATGGGAAGTGAAAATATAAAAATGGAGTATAAAACTAACACTTAGGTAAAAATAGAGATTCTTAGATAACATGGTCAGGAAAAATTTAACCAAAAAATCATAAATTTTTTGTGGGTGAAAAGATCATAGAGTCATCATAAATGAAAGTAATATGACAAAATTTTTGTCTCAATATCATTTTCCTAAATTTTAAGGATTATTACTATTAATATTGAGAACACGAAAAAATATACTATCTGGATTTATTTCTATTCTAAAAGAATAATCTCATCCTTTTGTTGGTCATTTTTAAATTTTCACATCATATTTTACTCTAATAAATGAATATTCAATATGATTTCTTCATACCTAAAGTATCTAAATTTTATTTTAATGGATCATATGATCTATAAAAGGATGGAAATATATTCTTATGGTCTCTATATATTTACCAAACCTAAAATAGTAAATATAAGTTATACAATGCATTAATTTATATCAATTTAACAATAATTTCCAAAGATCAACTTAACCCATTCCATAAATAGTGAACCTTAAGTCTCCTTGAAAATATGTCTAACCAAAATTGAATCCCAAATATTGGAATGGTTTGATCTCACATCCTTCCATGATTAACTTAACTATTTTCTTTATATAATTTTAATCACTCACAAAGTCTCATACAACATTGTATATACCCAATTCATTTCAAACATATAGTCATAATAAAATCATATATGATTTCAAAAGATAATTCACCCTTTATTTCTTGAATAATATCCCATATTATCCATAAAAAACATTTCTATTATAATTTCAGGTTCATACTTTCACTTATAAAAAAATAATAAGTTGATTTATAAAATAAAATGTGATTTCTTTATTCAAAAATCTATGTTAAGTGAGGTAATAAATTCTTAGAATCGCATAAAATTTAACTAAATAATGAATAATAGTATTTTTATAGGGACCCTTCAAATAAAAATAAACATGAAATTCCAAAAAATATAGTGGAATATAAGTGTGCCCTGATGATCATGATTTACTTAAACTATTGTGATTTCCTAACCATTCTCTTTTTACTTTTTCTTTAGAGGTTATTGTGGCTTATTATCCCCATTGTCCATTATATTAGCTAATTTATTCACATAATTCCAAAAAACACTGTATATATAGCACTAATGTGTTGGTGGTGTATTATGTTGAACCCTCTCTTCATTACTTTCACTGATTGGATTCTTCACATTACTTCAATAGTCATTTTCTCAATTTCTAGATATCCCACACTTGAAACATATTTGAGTTCTTTTTAGGAATTTACCTGAGTATACTTTCCCACATTTTTGGTAAGTGGTAGGTTGAAACCTTTTCTTCCCTCCATGTGATATGCCACTGGATCTTCCATGAAACTCTATCTTTTGATTCATATCACCATAACCATAAGTTTTTTTATCTTTTATTTTCACTTTGAGTATACATCAAATGATTTCTTCATATCTTCCAAATTCAACTATAAATAGTTCCTTTTTAAGAATTGGTTTTAAAACACTAAAGAATCGAACAATTTTGTTTTCAAGGATGATAAATGGATAGGAAAATTTTTCTATGTTTTGAGCACTGAAGAATAGAAAATATCTTTTCCATCACATTGATCCATTACTCAGAAAATAGTATATCAAAATTCCCATAAAAGGAGGTGGATGTTTTCATATAAAAGATTCAATGTAATATTTCTCCCTACTTTTAAAATTTGTAAGTAAAACTTGACCCATGTTACCTATTATATATTGAGTTATTTGAGTGAGCATTGTCACAAAAATATTTAATCCAAGATTCTAATCCCTTTGGTTGTTCATGAGGATGGTCGTTGTAATGACTGTCACATTTGTTGTTCACACAATTCCTTTGGTTTCCATTCATTTACTAAAACCAAAATGTATAGTGTGAGAAATAATAATCATATCTTGAAACCACATAATCATGAAAAATCATTAATAGGGTGTCTAAATCATGACACTTTCTTTTAAATATATGACACCTTAGGTTTAACCTTGGTCATTCATGGTCACAATCTATTCAAATCCTTTATAATGGTTCATAAATAGTTTTTGAATTTATAAAAAAAATATCCCATGAGAGTGTCAAACTAGGTATGAAGAAACTCTCATTCTCATTCACCATGTAATAATCGAGTTAAAACCTAATGTTCAATTTTTAGAGTTATTTCTCCTAGGTAAAACTGTGTCAGATCTACATCCACTTATAGTATCTAGATAGTGGTGTAATTTCTTGAAAACCACTCGCTTTATCCTTCACCAAAATTCCAATAAATTTTATTATACATTGACTTATCCCTATGTTTCTCACTAAAGTTTTATAACCATAATATCCAAAGGTTAAATAAACCCATGTATCTGATATCAACTATAGTGGCCCATAATTTTCATACATAGATATTACATATTTTTATATAAATATTCAAAACAATTCACAAATACACACTTGATAACTATATAGGTTTAATGTATTTGGAGACAATATACAAAATGTTCATATTTAATGAAAGATCTTCAAAATCACCCACAAATATTTACCAATTTTGTACTCTTCATAGACATATCCTTTTTAAAACCATTCTTAAAAACCTAGGGAAATGAAACATAATACAGGGTGTCATAAGTTTTTCGGTAAGGGTAAAAAATGGTGATATCAACGATCACTTAGTCATAACATGATCATAAGGGTATGAGAACATGAATTTAACATTTGAAAACCATACCCTATATAACATAGATCATAATCTGGAGTCATGGAATAAATATTTCAATTTATAAGACATTAATCATAAATTAAATCTATGAAAACCAGCAATTATAGAAGAACATATACATAGTAATGTGTCAAAAATATAATCTTATAACATTTTTAATGTGTATAAATAGCAAAAGTGTCACTCCTTAAGTTAAGGTCATGAAATAAAAGACCTCAAATAATCTTATAGACATGAAAGAAAGGTTCACGCATAATCTTATAGACATGAAACAAGGTCCACACATAACCTTATGGACATGAAACTAGGTATATACATAACCTTATGGACATGAATATAGGTCCACACATAACCCTATTAACATGAAACTAGGTCCACTCATAACATAGGGAACATGAAATCAGGTTCACATAAAAAATAATTAACTCATGAGTTATCCATGTCTACCCAATATATTGGAAGGATATATAATTATGATCCCACACATAACATTATGAAATCCATACATATGTGTACCACAAACTCATTAAACATTCATTTTATCCTCACATCATAACCCTTGCAATGAAATGGGGTTTTATAAACATTTCATCAATCCATCTTACCATAACCCATGGAAGATAAATGGGTTTCATAGAAATATCATCATCATAATCATAAATTATCCAAATAAAGAATAATTATGGTACCATTGGATCATATCCATGGTAAAAAAATAAGAAACACCAAAGTTTTTTGTTGTTCATGAATAGAAATTTCATCAAAATATCATTAAATCATTCTCAAGTAAAATATCATTTCCATTTTGAAATCCATTTTTAAAATATAAAAAAATCCCAAGTATTCAAGAAATTATTTTCTTTAAAAATAACCTTGAAAACTTTTAAACTAATTTTTAATTTATTGAGCGGTCATGATGGTTTTAAATACCGTTCCCAATGTACGTGTTAAAACAAATATTCCTTTCACAATTTTAGTAAAAAAGACAAATTTACAATGTTTCATAAAATAACAGTAATATTACTTTTTAAAAAATTAAAAATTTAAAAAAAATGACTTTAGAAAATCATTGGATAATGTTAAAATAATTCTTTATATCATTTTTTGGAAAATATGGAAATTGAAGAGAAGGGATTTTTGACTAAAGAGAGAAATAAAGTCTCTTTTCCATAAAAAAATTATAGATTCTTGAATACATAAAGAATGAAAGGACAAAATGTAACTTCCAAAAATAACCATATTATAATAAAATTAAATAGTTTCTTGATATATAGGTCATATAATTTTATCATATAAAACTTTACCATAAAAAATCCCAATAAATAGTGAGATTCTAACGTAAAACCCTTAACACTTTGGTAACTTTTGAATTGTAAGCCCCATGAAAGAAAAAAAAACATAAATGGATATTCATATCACATAATTTTCATAATAATAATAATTAATTAAATTCATGGGTATTATATACACCACAAAAAAAAAAGAAACAAATTGTGTATAAGGCATGTGTCCTACAGAAATAAAAGTGAGACGAAAATCTCTTACCGCTTTGGTAACTTTTTAATTATAATCCCTAAGAAATAAATAACCTTAAATTTATATGTATATACCATAATTTTAATAGTAATAATCATAAAATTCATTCATTTTTATTATATACACCACACACAAAAACAATTGGTGAATATGGCTTGTGTCCCATAGAAATAAAAGTGAGACAAAAATCCCTTACATTAGGTCTAACTTCCTTCATACGTGTTCGAACCTCCTGTATAATAAATATATATTTTTTAAAAATATATTAAAAACCCATATTAATATATATAATACCATATATAACTTACTTATAAAATTTTATCGCCTCTTTAATAACAATTATTTCTTAAAATCATTATTCCAGGTGATAATTGCTTTATTTTTCATATATGTTTTGGTTCCCTAGTTTTTGTCCTTGTAATTTGATCATGGTTCAAATATATATATAATTTTAAACATGATATATATATATATATATTATAATTACTTATAATAGTCTTTAAAATTTAGGGATATAAAATTAGTTACATCATTCATGGAGACGGCAGACCTTACATGCACACGAACGTTGTTTTAGTTTCTTCGATGGTTTAAAAAAATAAGATATAAATTGTAATTAATTTTTAAATAAATATTATTATATCATAAATATAATATTTATCCATTAAATATATCTTTATTATGATTCCTGTAAATCAAAAATGAAAAATGAATCATATCACTTCATGGAGGCGGTAGTCCACACGTACGAACAACCGACGTTATCATTTTCCAATGGATTGAAAGGTAAGAAGGTAGATGTAATAATATAATTCTAAAAATATAATTATTTTATAAATATAATATATATATATTAAATCCACCATTATATAAAACCATGAGAGGTGGTGATAGAAAATGAATTTTATCAGTTCACAAGGTGGTAGTCTTCCATACAAACAATCAATGATTGTGTTTCCCATTTTATGGAAGAGAAGATGTTTATAGGTTATTCTATAAGAATAATAATAATATATATATATATATATGTTATATAATTTTTTATTATATTTTAATTATTAATGAATAATTTAATGTGGTAATAGAATAATTGAAAAGAAATAGCATAGTGAAGACAATTACCTCCACTTAGAAAAACTCCCTTTGGATTTCTTATTGAGGACCCTAGGGATGGAATTTTTGGAATACCAATAGATCTATAACATGTCTAAGTATGTTTTGAATAGATTTTGGTAGGGTTTAGTCAATATAAATGGCTTAATATGTGTGAATAAGTGAGAGGATTTGGTTCCATTTTATAATTGAGGAGGAGTGTCTTTTCTGTAAATACCCAAAACTATTCAATAATGGGAAGTCACTCTCAACCCAAGTGCCACAAAAATTTATAAATAATGGATTGGATAGAATATATGGTCAACACATACCATAAACACAAAAATAGACATATTTTTTAAGCATTGTTTTCCTTAACCTCTATGTTTACTTGCTTTTACCATTTTAGTTTTCACCACGGTAACATGTTTTTTATCTATTTACCTAGGTAATTAATCTTTTAAGAAAAAAATTAATCAATGTTATTAGATAAATTGGGACCATTTATTCTAAATATTAAATACAATTTATCAACTAAATTTTCAATGTGTGTGAAAAATTAATTTTAACACGGGCGCATATAATGCGCAAAACCATGTTTTAACCTTAACTATGATGATTAATTTCTAATATTTTTTCTAATCATTACGATCAAAAATTAATTTACCTTAATATATAATATTAATTATTATAATTCCAAATAATGAATCTATTTTACCAAATTCAATTCATACAAGTGGAAGATTTTAATTTAAAATTAAATCCGCAAGCGCGATAAAAATGCAGCTTTCCAAAGTAAAAGTCTTCTTAAGTAAAAAAGTCATTATATCAAAATTCAACATAAAATTTATTTTAATGACCAAAATGGATTAATAATAAAATAATTTAAATAATTTTTCTTTTAAAACCATTTTATAACAAAATTTAATTTTTTAAGTGCTTTAAACAAAAAGATAGTTTTCAATAAAAAACATTAATTTTCACTATTCATCGAAAATTAATCTTTTCAAAAAATTCACAAAAAATAACTATGAGATAATTTTGAAGTTTTTATTTAAAAATTTAATTTTTTTTAAAATAAATCATCTAAAATTGGGAAAAATTAATTTTAAAATTAGTGTGAAAAACGTGACAAAACCTTTTTTTAGTAAAAATATATTTTTTAAGAATAAAACTAGATTTACTACTATCCAGTTTCTAAAAAAAATTAGATGAATGATAAAATATTTTATTCATTTTATTATATATAAATTTCATTAAAATATATTGAGTGCATAAAACAGTTTTTTTAGAAAACTATTTATTTTACATTCAAATGATTTTTTTTTCAATTCAAATCAATTGATAACAAGTGAATTTATTTTATACATTTTAAAACCATATAATTTTCATAATTTAGTTATTCCTTTTCATACCTTACAATTTAATGGCTAGATTATAATGGTATAATATATTACAGTTTTTTATGACTCGGTGTTGTGTGTAACACAAGATATTGAAGAAATTAAATTTATTTGAAAAAAAAATCAGAAAATCTTGTGGTGTTAAAGTTGTTCAAGAAAAAATGAGTTTGAAATTAAAGAAAAAGAATAATAATTGGGGATTATTCTTATTTTTGGAAAGATTTTAATTCTTTGAGCAACATCATATGTCTTAGGATTATAAGACCATAGATCATATGACTTTGGTTTATAAGTATTTTAAAGACATATGATATCAAGTATGTCTGAGTGAGCTCCACACCACAAAATAATAGACTATTCTTAAAAAATATTTAAAGTGAATACTACCATGTCATGTCTAGAATATATGCATTCATCCATGATAAAGAGAATAAAATAAAATTTAAAGGGCACTCCCGTAAATTATAAAGAGATAGTGGTTGAGTGAAAAATAGAATATTGGAAACATGGGAAAACCCACATATGGAAAAGTTGAAAAGGTGATAGGATCATGGGAATTGATTATGAGAATAATATATTCTATATTTCTAATATATAAATTATATATAGGTGACCTACATATAATAAGGAAAAATATGGAGATAAAAATAGTGTTCAAGAATCTAAGATTTAAAGTTGTGTTCTATATTTGAAAGACATATGGACAAAGAAGATGAGTGTGTTGAATTATTCTAAATTTTATGGTCATTTGGGTACCAAATTTGAAGTTTGTAAAAGATTATAACCATCATTATATGATCTGATCAGTGATATGAAGTTGATAAGAATAAGAAGTGGGAAGAATATGATGAATGATAGATCAATTGTGTTGTTATTCATAACATTTGTATTGATACTTTAAGTAAATAATGAGATATTGGATGTAAAAGATCATTTGATCTCAAAGTTATAGGGAGACATCAATATGAACAGATCTTTTAGAAGTCTATGAAGTTGATCTTTGAGTATTGATCAAGTTATATAGTATTCTTCAAGGATTACTCACATTTGAAGTAACTTCTATTGAGTGGGAAATATATCTTATTGATGTAGAAGCATCATGTGCATATTTTATGGTTGAATTATAATAAGGAGCTATGTAACACCCTGAGATTTTATAAAAAATATTTTTTCAAATAAACTTATTTTCTTTGATATCATGTATTACATGCAACACTGAGTTTTAACGAACCAAGATATACTATTAATATTATTATTTAAACAAGACCATTATAAACTTATTGTTAAACTTGGAGATATGAATATTAATAACCAAATGTTGAAAAATATGTATAAATGGTTTATATAATCAAAATATATTGATAAATAAGTACTTATTTTTTGGTAAATTTTTTATATGCTTTAGAAATACATTTTTCTCAAAAATATTATTTCTATTTCTAAAAAAATAATAAAATTATTTTTTTCAAATTTTATAAAATTTATTTGAAAAAATGAACTAAATTTATAGAATCAATATTTCAAAATTATCTTAGGGTGAATTTTTGTGATTTTCTTTTCAAAAGTTTAATTTTTTTAATGAATAGTAAAAAATAATGATTTTTTTAAAATGCCTTTTCATTTAAATCATTTATAAGTTCTATTTTGTTTTAAGATGGTTTTAAAAGTAAAATTAGTTAAATAATATCATCATTAATCAAATTTTGGTTATTTTAGTCAAATTCATGTTTAATTTTTATATTAAAACTTTCTATACTTATAAAAAAGTGTTCTTTGGAAACCTGTTTTTTCATCGCTTCTGTGGGTTTAATTTTAAATTAAATTCTGCCACTTTTGTGAATTTAATTTGCAAAAACGAATTATATATTTTTAATCATAATAATTAATATTATATAATTATATAAACTTTATTTTTAGTCATAATTAATAGTAATAATATTAAAAATTAATTATTGTGGTTAAGGTTAAAATAGGTTTACTAGGGGTTAAACTAAATAGATAAGGGTTAAAATAACCTAAAAATTGTCCAAATAATATTTTATGGACATTTTTTGAACTTATATCATATAATTATCTATAATTATCTATTTTTTATCCTTGTGGAATGTTTAAAATGTGGGTATACATTTTTCTTTTCAAATATTCTAAGTGTGTCCTCCTCCCCGCTTATAAAAGGGAACCCCCTCTCCTCTTCACTTCACACTACAAAAGCCTTTTTTAGGCCAATACATAACCATATATATTAAATAATTCCCTAAAAACATCCTAGAGGCTTTATTTTGATTTTAAATACCTCTTAAAAAGTATTTTGTTGCT
The DNA here is from genome assembly GCA_963277665.1 of Viscum album. Classification (NCBI taxonomy): domain Eukaryota; kingdom Viridiplantae; phylum Streptophyta; class Magnoliopsida; order Santalales; family Viscaceae; genus Viscum; species Viscum album. Next base: position 459,172,243 of record OY728136.1, read on the forward strand.
AACTAAGGAGGTTATTGGAAGAAGAGATATCATCCTTGACCGAGATTTTTTATTTTATTTCTTAATCCATATCCTTAAAATATTATTAAACTGTGAGAATATAATAAAATCAGAATATACCATATACATATATTTTATTAGGTTAATTTCATAACCTAAATCCATCTCCTCTTCTATCAAATGGGAAACAAAACTGTCGATCGTGTGTACGGCGGACTACCGCCTTGTGAACCGATGTAATTTGTTTTTCGTCACTGTCTCTCATGGATGGATATAATTATCCATTTAATATATTTAAATTATATTTATTAAATTATTATACTACTATAATTATAATATAACATCTACCTTCTTAACTTACAATCCCTTGAAAATGATAATGTCACACGTGCATACGTATGGACTACCGCCTCTAAGAATCAATGTGACATGTTTTACAATTTAGTTTGACATGGATAGTAATGAGGTTAAATTAAATGATTATATATTAAATATATTATATATAAAAAATTTATATAAATGAGAATAAATTTTTACCTTTATTTTGTTCATTTATTTGATAAAATGGAAACAACATTCATGCGTAGGTACAACCTGCCACCTCCATGAAAAGTGTAATTCATTTTCTATCTCTAAATTTAATGTATTACTATAAATTCATATATAATGAATATATATTATATTTAATTCATGTTTAAAATTTTTTATATGATGGAACCATTATCAAATTAAAAGGACCAAAAATAAGAAACCAAAATACACATGAAAAACAAAGCAGTTATTACCCAAAACATGATTTTAAAAAGGAATTGTTAATAAATAGGTAATAAAAAGTTTATAAGTAATAATGGTATGATATATATTATTATGGTTCTATAATATATTTATAATAAACCTGAATTTATTATATAGTAGGTTTTAATGTGTATGGAGAAATTTGAGACTTGAGGTAAGGGATTTTCATCTCACATTTATTTCTATGGTACACATGCCTTATACACCACTTATTTATTTTTTGTGGTGTATATATTAATCACATATTTATTTTATGAATATTATCATAAAGTTTATGGGATATAAATATCCATATAATATTATCTCTTTCATGGTTCTTTTGATTCAATGGTCACCAAAGTGGTATGGTTTTTATGTTACAATGAATTTGTTTATTGGGATTGTTTATGATTTTGATTCCAATGATGAAATATTATGTTCAATCTCTCAAGAAACTCATTAATTTTATTCTCCTATATTTATCTCATTAAATTGAAATTTTTACCTTTATTTTCCTTTATTTATATACATAAGGCTCTAAAATAATGTTTTTAAGGAAATCTGAATTTATTTTTGTCTTCGGTCGAAAATCTGTTTTCTTTCATTTCCATGTTTTAAAAAAAAATTAAAGAAATTTTTTATTATTATAAAATTATTTTTTAAATATATTTTTACCCATGTTTTAATTTTTACAAATTAAAATTAATATTCGTATAATTTTTCGAATAGGGATTTTTTGACTCTTTAGCAAAAATATGAAAGAATTATTTATTTTAACATACACAGCATGAACAGAATTTTCATTTGTCATGGTCAATCAATGATTTAAAACTTACTTTACAACTTTCTAAGGTTATTTTAAAATAAAATTTTTTATTTAATATATGGAAACAAATTATATTTTAAATAAGTGTTTTCAATGTGGAAAGGTTATTTTCCTTAAGAAATGTTCCAAGTGATCTTTCAAGATAATTTTTCTTCTAAGATGACATCCTTTGAAATTAATTAATATAAATTGGGGATATGATACAATGATACCATCCTTATCATTTCTCTAGATCATTTATGTTTATGATGAAATGATGTTTATGAAACCTAGAACATGAGTCTCAGCCTAGTTGGTGAGGACTCCTTAAGTGCATCCAAGAGACCCGAGATCAAATTCAGGTGGAGGCTAATTTCTGGTACTATAGCAGTATTGTGGCAGTACTATAGCATGCAATGTAGAAGTACTGTAGCAGGTACTATAGTAGGTACTGTAGCAAGAACTGTGCAGAATTGTAGCAGGTACTGTAGTGGGAACTGTAGCAGGCACTGTTTGGCACTGTAGCATCCAAGAATATTCCCCCGTTTGGGCCTTTGGGCCACCGATTTGGTCCCCGGGTCCTTTAAGGCCTTTGGGCCACCCAGGCCTTCAGGTCAGTAAGGACTTCAGGCCACCTCAAGGCCTTCAAGACACCTTAAGTGAAGATGAAAACCATACAACCTACAAGGAACAAGCTTCAGAAGGAGGAGGAGCAAGGAGCATTCACCCAAGCAGAAGCTAAACGGACTGCAAGAATGAGAGGGTATGGAACCTGCTATCGGGACAAGCCTGTGCATGCATGGGAAATCCTAGAAGAACAATCATGCGAAGGTGGAGAGTTGATTTCACAATAAAGATGCTAGGGAGGAGAAATTCCAAGTAGTTAGTCTGGGTTGTATGTAATGTTTGAAGCCTACGGGCAATGAATTCCTATAAGGCCTACATACCATGTAATAATTATTCCGACGGGCCTTGTAAGGGTTCCACCTCACCCCTTGAAAAGTGTATTATCAAAAATCAATAAAAAAATGAAGGCCTTTGGGCCATTGGAGGATGTTTATGAAACCTATTACTTTTATATGAGTTATACTATGATGAAATAATGAAATGTTTATAAAACCTATTTATTTTCCATGGGTTATGCTATGATGAAATTTTTATGAAGCCCATTTATTTTCATGGATTCTGATATGGTGAATGTTTTATGATATTATGGAATAAATATATATTATTTTCATTACATGATTTTTGGTACCTATATCTCCCTCCAATGTATTGGGTAAATATTGATATCTCATGAGATAAATAGGTCTAGAATGGGGAGTAAACCAAATTCAGTAAATGAATTTTTCTATTATGATAGTCTTGGGAGTGAACCTTGATAACTAAGACATATTAGGGATTAAACGCATTCCACTATGATAGTTTAAAAAATGATTTTTGACTACCAAAGAAATGATTTTCTATTATTATGTGTATTCCAAAAAACTATGTATTATGCTAATGTTATGTTCCTATGGATCATTTTATTTGATTATATTATGATTAATTTATTTTAAACTAAAATATTTATATCACAAATCATTTTTATTATCTATTATATTTAGGGTATGGTTCTCAAATGTTATTCACATGTTATCATACCATTATGCTCTTTTTATATTGATATCTCCATTGTTTACCCTTAATAAGCATATGATCTCACCCTTTATTATGTTTCCTTTCCATAGGTTATAAAGAATGGTATTATGTTTGATATGTATAGTATGGGTGATAGTTTTTAATAACTTAGTGGGAGATGATATTGTTAACTTATAAACTAGTTGTTTATGTACCCAGGTTTCCAAAGGCAGTAGAACTAAATGATTCTGGAATGGATCATTATGTTATGTAATGAATATTTATCTATTATAATGTGATGTATATATATATTAAAAGTGTGGGTCATTATAGTTGGTATAAAAGTAAAGAAAGTAATTAAATCCAAGGGAACACTCATATGTGAGTTTTGGAAAAAGTGTTTCTCTCTTCCCAAGGGATCCATGAGGAAAGGGCCACCACTATGGATAGTGGTAAGAGTCCCACCTAGGAGGTGTAGCCACCCATGGAGTGTTTTGATAGGTATAAATTATATCCCACATATAATAATTCAAGTCTTATATAGTAGTTATCAAATAAATATTTGGTTAACCTTTAGAAACTTGGATAAGAAAAATTTAGTGAGAACCGCAACTAGAAGTCTATGTGTAGGAAAATATCCTAGAATTTTCATTAAGTATAGAGTGATTGGTTTTAAAAAAATCACATCCATGTCTAGATACTACAAGTGGGTGTGGATATTGAATAGTTTTACCTAGGTTAATTAACTCCAAAAAGAGTGCATTAGGATTTAACACAATTGAAACATAGTAAACAATAATAGGCCTTGTTTCACACCTTGTTTGACACTCCTGGGGAATATGTTTTAAAAATTCACAAACTCTTTATGAACTACCATAAAGGATTTGAATAATGACCATGAATGAACTAGGTTAAACCTAAGGTGTTGTAGATTGAAAAGAAGGTGTCATTATTTATACATCCAATGAATGATTGATCACTCTGACCAAAGATTCATAATGGTCATGGTGACTATTTTGGTTTTACTAAGGAATTGAATCCATAACAACAATGTTGGGGTGGTGACATGTATGTTCAAATATTGTAGTGTCTTATTTGATCATGGTTATATAAATTCCATTATATCATGAAAAATATTTAGGAATGTTAATTTCTATCCCCAACAATTATATATTGAATTAGCAATGAAAACTCCTAATGGCACGATGATCACATCTCAAGTCTATGATTCTTCTCTAGATGACGTTTTTGGGAATATGCTTCCTTTAAATCATTTTATTCCTCATATGGTATAATTTTATGTTATATTAATCATGTATTGGATTTATATACATAAATCCCACATAAATTTATAATTAAGGGAATCCACATTTGATATTCCAAACCAACCTATGATCATAAATCAGTGTAATAATAAATATGAACTTCTGATGGAAATAACATCCACTATATGGGTCTTAATGAAAATATAAAAGGGGTTTTTATCTCAGATGGTTAGGGAAAAGTCAATATCAATGATATACCTATTGTGTGGGAGTTTATTGATATATTTACAAAATATTTTTCTAGTCTTCCACTGAATCGTGAAGTTGATTTCTCTATAGAACTCATACCTGGTGCCACACCTATTTCAAATATTACCTATATAGTGGCCCTCATTAAGTTGTAGAAACTTAAGAAGTAACTCTAAGAGAATCTTGAAAAAAGATTTATTCCACCATCTGTATCACCTTGGGGTAAACCAATTATTATTATCAATAATAAATATGGATCTATGCGACTCTACATTGATTATCATAAGTTAAACAAGATCACAATCAAGAATAGGTTTCCTCTACCCCATATTGATGACTTGTTTGATAAACTATATGGATCTTAATAATTTACCTAGAATGAACTTAATTTTAGACATCATCAATTGGGGGTTAATAAGGAGGATAAACCAAAGATGAAATTCTATACGAGGTATGGAAACTTTGAATATATACTGATTCCATTTGGTCTTACTAATTCCCATTCTATCTTCATGAATTTAATGAATAGATTATTTATAGATTAACTTGATCAATTTGTGGTAGTATTAATACATTATATTCTTATACAATTCAAAGAGTGAGGAAGATCATGAAGATCACTTAAAAATTTGGATGAAGACCCTAAGGAAGAAGAAACTCTATGTAAAATTTACAAAGTATGAATTTTGGATAAAAAAGGTTTCATTTTTGGGTTATATAATCTAAAGAGAGTATATATTCGTGGATCTATCAAATACTGAAGTTATTTAATGTTGTACTAGACCAACCATTAATACTAAGATCCAACATTTTCTTGGTTTTGATAGATATTATCGATGTTTTGTAGAGAATTTATCAAGACTAGCTAATCCACTCACAAGTTAACTCATAAGGGAGTCAAGTTCCTTTGGATAGATGAATGTGTGTAAAATTTCAAGGAACTAAAGAGAAGGTTAGTTAGTTAACTATTTTTACATTATCGTGCAATGGATAAGGTTTTTCAATCTATAGTGATGCATAAAATAATGGATTAGGATGTTTTCTAATGTAGAATGATATAGTGATATATTATGCCTCACAATAATTAATGGTTCGTGAAAACAATTACCCAAATCAAGATTTGGTGTTAACTATGGTAATGTTTGCATTAAATATATAGAGGCATTATCTTTATGCAGAAATGTGTGATATATATACTAATCATAAAATTTTTAAGCATACATTCACATAGAAGGAGTTGAATATGCACTCAATAAGATGGTTGGATCTGATTAAAGATTATGAATGCTCAATTCATTACCACCCTAGTAATGTGACCAAGGTGGATGAAGCTTTGAGTCAAAAGGATCATTCTAAATTATATATAATGAGGGTAATAAAATATCATATATTTCTATATTTTCTAAGGATTGATCCGGAAATCATGAAGGAAGGGGTAAATCTTATCTTTCTCAAATAATTTTCAACCATCTTTATAAGTGAAGATTAAATAGGTGTAAAAGGAAGAAGTAGAGCTGTAGAAAAAGGTGATAAATTTTCCTAAGTTAAACCTTGATTATGATGGAATGATAAGTTCTAAGAATTGTGTATGTGTTTCATCCATACAAGATTTCAAGAAAGAGATTTTAGTGGAAGGTCATGGTTCTTTATTCTCTATTCATCTTGAATGTACAAAGATGTATAGAGATTTGAAATATTGTTTCTAGTGGGATTACATGAAGAGAAATATTTCTAAGTATGTATCTCAGTACTTGTTATGCCATTAGTTTAAGGCTGGGAGAAAAATATATAATGGGATGTTATAACCATTACACATACCGTAATGTAATTGGAAAACATCACCTTGGATTTTGTAATTAGATTCCCTAAAACATCTAAAGGGAACAATTATATATGGGTTTTAGTAGTTCTTCTTAAAAATTAAACACACTTCATCAATATCAGAGAAGATTTCTATATGAAAATATCACCATAATATACATTAAAGAGGTGTAAAATTGTATGGAGTATCGTGTTCTATTATATCTGATCAGTTTTTGATGTTTTCCTTGATGTTATGGAGAATTATTCTGCAAGATCTTCATAAAGAGTTGTGTTTCAGTAATTCATATTATCTTTAGAAATTTGGTCAGTCTAAGACAATAATTTAAACTCTATAGGATATGATAAGATCATTTTCTTTTTATTTCAAAGGTGTTTGGGATCAACACCAACCTCTAGTTGAGTTTTCTTATAACAATAGCTTTGACTAGATAATTCAAATGAATCATTATGAATATCTCTAGGGAAAAAAGTGTAGAAATCCATAATTTTGGGAAGAAGTTGGGAAAAGAAAGCTATTGGGACCTGATCTATCTAAATAAATGGTAGATGAAGTTAGAGTTATTCAATGACACATAAAGGAAGCTTAAAGTCAATAGAAAATTTATGTTGATAATCTTCAACATGATTAGGAGTTTGAATTTGGTGAGAAGGGTTTCCTATTAATTTCTCCATGGAAGAAGGTTATGATATTTGGGAAGAAAGGAAATTTTATCCATTGGGATATTGGCCCCTTCGAGATTCTTTATTGAGCATGGACTATATCGTATCTCTTGGTGCTTCCACCAAACATCTCTCTGGTTCATGATGTGTTCCATCTATCTCTCTTGAGGAAGCACATAACTCATCCTTCACATGTATTTAAATTAGAGGTCGTATCATTGGATCATGATCTTTGTTATAAAGAATAAACTATGGATATTATAGATCATAGAGATAAAGTTATATGAAATAAGACTACTCACCTGGTTAAGGTTTTAAGCTGAAACCACTAACATGAGGAACCTATATGAGAACATGAGGGTATGATGAGGTAGAAATACCCTTATTTGTTTATATTAAAGTGACATAATTTTGAGGGTGAAATTCATTTTAAGTGAGAAGAATGCAACACCATGGTATTTTATAAATTATTTTTTAAAAAAATAAATTTAATTTCATTGATAGCTTGTGTTACAAACAACATCGAGTTTTAACAAATCGTGATATACTATTAATATTATTATTTATATAGGTCTATTTTTACCAAGCCATTAAACATAGAGGTTTGGATATTAGTAACCATGTTTTTACTAATAATTTTGAATGTAATATATAAATAATATATATTTATAAATAAGTACTTAATTTTTTTTAATGTTTTTATATGCTTTGAAAATATATTTTCCTCAAAAATGATTTTTATTCCTTTTTTTTAAGAAAAACAATAAAATTATTTTTTACCACTTTTATAAAATTTATTTGAAAAAAAATAACTTCATATTTGGAGTTAAAATTTTAAAATTATCTTAGGGTGAATTTTTGGGATTTCTTTAAAGGTTTAATTTGTTTAATGAATGGTGATAATGCTAATTGTTATTAAAAACTTCTTTTTCATTTAAATAATTTTCAATTTATATTTTGGTTTAAGTAGTTTTTGAAAGTAAAATCAGTTCAATAATATCATAATTAATACAATTTATGTCAATATAATCAACTTAATATTGAAATTTGATATTAAAACTTTCTATACTTATGAACAAAAAATATTTGGAAACCCATTTTTTCGTCACGTCTATAGGTTTAGTTTTCATTTAAGTCCTACCAATTATATGAATTGAATTTTTAAAATGGATTCCATATTTTAAATTAAAATAATTAATATTATATAAGAATTTCAACTTAATTTTTTTTAATCATGAATAGTAAAAATATTAAAAATCAATTATCATGGTTAAGTTTAAAACAGGTTTTCTGGGGGGTTTAAACTAAAAAGATAAGGGTTAAAATGGCCTAAAAACACATTAAAACCCTATTTTACGGATTTATTTAGACATTATGTCACATAATGTATGATAATGATCCATTTTTAAACATTTTTTCTTCTGTAAAATGTGGGTATACCTTTTTCTTTTAAAAAATTCTATGTGTGCTCTCTCCCTCACATAGAAATGGGAACCCAGTCTTCCATTTTATTAACACTCCCAAATCCATATATTTCAGTAAATACCTACCCAGATATCTTCATTACATACCTTAAAATATCTTAGAGTATATATTTGTATTATTAAACCCTCTTAATAAGGATTTTGGTGCTAACATAAGGAGGTTATCTAAATAATAAGTATCGTTCTTAACTGAGTGTTTTTAATTTATTTATGATTCCTCTTCCTTAAAATATTCTTCAACTATGATAATATAATAACATCAGTTTCCCACATATAATGATATGTTATTATATTAATTTCGTAACCTGTACCCATCACATATTCCATCAAATGCGAAACAAAATCATATATCATGTGTATGGCGGACTACCACCTCGCAAACCGATATAATTTATTTTCCATAACCGCCTCTTATAGATGAATATAATGATGTATTTTACATATATAAATTTTCTTTATAACATAATTATACTTCTATAATTATAATATAACATCTACCTTATTACCGTTAAATTCTTTGGAAAATGATAGTGTTGCTTGTGTATATGTCTGGACTACCGGCTCCATGAATCGATGTGACACATTTTAATTTTATTTCAACCTAGATGATAATGAGGGTATATTTAATTAATATATAAAATATATATGACATAAAAAATATTCTTTAAAGGTGAATTAATTTTTATCTTTTTTTAATCTATATGTCGATAAAATGGAAACAGTGTTCATGTGTACGTACGACCTACCATCTCCATGAATGATGTAAATAATTTTCTATAGAAAACTTTAATAAATTACTCTAAATATATTTATAATGAATATATATTATATTTATATCATGTAAAACATTATGGAGTTAATGTAACCCTTATGAAAGTAAAATGACCAAAATATACATGAATAAGAATCAATTATTACCTGAAACATGATTTTAATAAGGAATTGTTAATAAATGGGTTATAAAAGGGTTATAAGTAATCATATTTGGAATATTATGTATGAGTATGGTTCTGGAATATATTTAAAATAAAGTTATATTTATTATACAATATATTATAAGGTGTACTAAGAATGTTGATACTTTAGGTAAGGGGTTTTCGTCTCACTTTTATTTATGTGGGGCACATACCTTATACGCCACTTGTTTACTTTGTGTGGTGTATATACTTTACTTGAATATATTTTATGATTATTCTTATAAAAACTATTGGATATAAATAAACATATAATATTCTATCTTTCATGGGGATTATGATTCAATATTTCCCAAAGTAGTTAGGGTTTTATATTACAATCTCTTTGTTTATCAGTGTTGTTTATAATTATGCTTCTGATGATGAAATATTATGATCTATATCTAAAGAAACTCATGTATTTAATTATACTTTGGTTATCTTAGGAAAATTCATTTTGTCCTTCATTTTCCCCTCTTTATGTACTCAAGTATTGAAAAGAATATTTTTAATGAAACCCAAATTTATTTCCCTCTTTAGTCAAAAATCATTTTTCTTCCATGTCCATGTTTTCTAAAAATGTTTTAAATAATGTTTTTACTATTAACCAATGATTTTTTAAAGATATTTTTACCCATGTTTTACTTTCTACAAAAAATAAATGAATATTTCTGTTTATTTCCAAAGTAGTGTCTTTTGACTTTTTACTGAAAATGTGAATAGAATATTTATTTTAACATAAACCACATGAATGGAATTTTTCATCATCATAACAACTCAATGATTTAAAACTTCATTTATAAGCATCCATGTTTATTTTAAAATAATTTTGTTCTTTAATATTTGGTATATTTTTATATTTTAAATAAGTTTTGTTTAAAGTGGAAAGGTTATTTCCCTCAATATATTTTCCATGTGATCTTTAAAATTAATTTTTTAACTTAGATGACATCCTTTGATGTTACAAAAGATTTACTGTGGATATTATCCAATGATACCATCCTTATCCCTTCACTGTATGGTTTATGTTTATGATAGCAATATATTTATTAAACCCATTCCTTCTCCATGGGTTATGTTATGTTTAAATCATGAAATGTTTATGAAACCTATTTATTTTACATGGGTTATTCTATGATGAGATATTTTTGAAGCCTTTTTCTTTTCATAGATTCTAATATGATGAATGTTTTATGATATTTTGGCACACATATGTATGATTTTCCTTACTTGATAGGTGGTACATATATCTCTCTACAATTAATTGGGGAAATATTGATATCTTATGAGATAAAGAGCACTGGAATGGGGAGAACACCATGTTCAGTAAGGATATTTTTATACTATGATATTCTTGGGAGTAAACCTTGACTACTATGGTAGTTTGGGGATTAAATTCATTCCACTGTGATAATTTTTCCAATGATCCTTTACTAATAAGTAAATTATTTTCTATTCTTATGTTTATGCCACAAATCTATGTCTAATTACAATTTATGTTCTCATGGATCATGTTTTCTTATTCATTTATGATTAATATCTTATGAACTGCCAAGACTTATTCTATAAATAAATTTTATGATATATGATATATAGGGTATGGTTTTCAAATTTTATTTTCATGTTCTCATAAACTTATGCTCATATTATGTTGATGTCTCCCTTATTTAACCTTACTAAGAATCTGAGTTCACCCTTTTTTATTATGTTTCCTTCACCAGAGTTATGAAGAAAGGTATTATATTTGATATATCTAAGAAGGGTGATAGTTATGAATAACTTCATGGGAGATGATATAGTTTAGTTATGAACTAGTAGTTTGAATATCCAAGTTTCCAAAGGCACTAGACATAAATGATTTTGGCCTGGATTGTTATGTTATGTAATGAATATTCAACTATTTGGATGTGATATCTTTGTATGAAATGTGTGGTTTGTTATAAGGTTTAAGGAAACACTTTCATATACATGGTACAAAGTTATTGAAACTATAGTACTTAAGGCATGTAGGGAGATCATAGTGTGACTTCGTGACTATAGTGAGAATATTTTAGAAGATAATTCATGTGTGATGGAGGAAAGTGTATACGCTGAAAATTAATTTTTTTATTATCAAAGCACTTTTGAGGAAGAAAGTGAGAAACCACAAAAACGGTCTGAACAAATCATAGGACAGCACAAGAAAAGAGAAAAAACCAGGTCAAACCACCAAACCTACCCCACCCCAGTAGATAATCCTGCAGACAAGCCTCACCAATGCATGACCCTTCAGCAATCAGTCCCATACAGAAGTTCACAGGCACGGTACCGATGGAAAATCCATACCCTCTTAACATCCAACTCCAAAAGGCCTACATCGAGGAAGACTTTGTGCTCTAGTCCCCCTCTGGCACAGGTCCGAGTAGAAAGCTGGAAAAAACACCATGGAACCAAACAAATACAAACAACAAGATTCCAAGAGCTACACCTCAACCAACCCTCTCTAAAACCTAGCCAAAACCACCCTTAACCAGGATCATTAAAGAGGAACTTAATATTAACTGAATCTATCTCCCTAAAAATTTTCTAGGATAGGGATGGAATATGTAAATCAGCCACCTCAATAATCATTTTCTCTAACGTAGAAGCAAGTTGATCCCATGTCTGAATGTACTCTTCAACACTTATTATCCCTCTATTGAACCCCCCAACCAGAATGGAGTCCTTTCGGTCAATCCATGTATATTTTTCCTCATTAAGAGACATCTCTAGCGACCTCCCCATCATCATGGATGCCTCCTCCTCCGATGCATTAAGCATCAAAGTATGCTCCATTACTTCTTCTTTAGAGTTTAAAAGGAGAACCATGTCTTGGTCACCCTGTTCCACTGGACTGGGAGAATACAAATGATTCTTTTCCTTCTTTTTATCGTTCATCTTCTTTGCAGATCGGGTCTCTAGAGGCGGAGGTAACGAGGAGTATTCCTTCTTCCCCTTCCTCTTTCCAAAACCCTTATTACTCTTTTTAGGTGACTCCTCATCTACAATTTGGCCATGCTCTATCCCCTTGGAGACCTTCACTCTGGCCCCGTCTCCTCCAGCTATGAAAATGGGGACAACATCCACATCGGCCTCTAGGAGTCCTTCAAATCTATTGCACAATAGAACCGAGGTTCCCCCTCCCTCCTACACCATTTGAAAAATCCTTCCAGTCCCATCATTATTATCTCCCAACTAAGTATTCTCCATGCTTAAATCATCCTCCCCATCCAGCAGCGTCATACCAAGATTCTCAGTCTGGCTGGGTTGTATGAATCCACACCCCATGAACTGAGGTTGTGTGTAGAATTCCTCAAGAACCACACTCTGTGTAGCACAAGAAGTCTGCATTCTAGGAAACTCCACATTGATACCAGTATGGGAGTCACCTGCAAGTTGATATTGATCATTTATGACCACTACATTGCCATTGCGCCATGTGGCAGGTCTGCTCCTGCCACTGAGGTCACTTATCATCCTGATAAACACCTCTTGAACTGTCCGGTTAGTAGGACAAACCGATGGTTTCTCCTACCTCGCTTGGTTGTCACTGGAAGAAAGCCCCGTGCCAATTGCATTTGTGCCATTCCATGTGTCACCTTTGTCCAGAAATGCAATCTGGGCTGCCGTAGTAGCACTCAATAGATCACTTCCTTCACCTAGCCCACTGCCTCTAACCCCGTCAATTCCTTTGGCTAGAACACCCTCCACCATGCCATTCTCCATAATGCCACGATTACCATTGCACACATCCTCCGTATATTCAGTTTTCTTTGCTTCCCACCTGCAATTCTCCAAATAATGACCCAACCGTTTGCAAACCTGGAAAAACTGGAACCACGACTCATATACCACAGGCTGCTTACACTGTAATTCTTCCTTGACAGTAATCCAGACGTAGTCTAATAGAGCCTTTGATTCGTCCACCTCCACACACACAAAAGGATTAATCATGTGGGAGACCGCATTGGTCTGGCTATCTGAACACAAGTATCTACCCAGAAGGGTCCCAAGAATTTTAACAATCGATGGATTCTGAAATGGAAGTGGAAGATTTGGAAAACTTACCCAGACCGCCACTGATGGAGGGCCGCGCTTCATGTGAAAGTTATACGACCATCGGGATAGGAAGAATCGTGAGTCGTTTCAGATGTGAGGAGCCCTCGACCATGCTTTTATCAGATCTTAGAGAAAAGTTTATACACTGTGTGACTCAATGTAGGTGTGGATAGAATCAAATATTTTTGTTAATATTTTATTATAGTGAAAAACCCATGATTTATGAAAACAATTAATCATAGTATAGAGTAGGCCTTTAACCTAAAACTTTTAAAAAATACTAATTTATTTTTATCTTCTTTAATTTTATGAATTTAATTAAAGAATTAATGTTTAAAATAAAATTTTCTATAAATAGTAACTGAAATCATATTTTAAATTGAAAATAGGGTTAAAGTTTCCAAGGGAGTTTGAAATTTGTTAGAAAAAATAAGCAATAAAAAATTCACCCCCAGGCATTTTCACTTATCATATTGAGAATTCCAATTGATATCAAAGAAAATTTTCTCCTATGATTGGATCTATTTTTGAAGACCCATTGGATTTTATTTAATTTAATGAATTAAATATTTGATATATTTGAAGATACTCATATTTAAATATCAAAATCTATTCATGTATTTACTCATGTAAAATTCTCTACCAACACTATGGAAATAGGAAAAGTAAAGAGGAAAAATAGTGAGGTAAAATATTAATAAATATAAAGATCAAACACTTCTTGAAGCTGAACAAAGTGGTAAGTAATCATATAGTGAATATATTTATATAGATCCTTTTGATGACTCAAGTTCTTGTTTTGGAGAGCATAAAGATATAAAAATAGTGAAACACTTTTACTCTCATGTTAAAGGTTATCTAATGATTATTCTTGATGAATTTGTTTCATATATACTTGGTTTCATCAAGGAAATATTTGATGAAAAATCATAACTAAAGGAAGAATCTAATTCTTGGTAGATTTCATTGGAAAAAATGTATTTGAATATGCAACCCTCTCTCAAAACTCATGAAAGATAAGGTAAAAACAACCTCAAACTATAATGAAAACATTTCTTTGATTGATGAAAAATTGTAGATAATAGTTTTTGAGAAGGATGTGTTTAAGGCTATTATTACTAAGGTATTGAATGCATTTAGAATCAGTAAAATATAACTATGAATGTTAAAAATTCATAGTTAAATGTGTAAGCTAAAAGAATTTAAGATCTATATAGTTGACTATAAGAGATTGGTATGATGCATGAAAAAAAATTAGATGTTGATAAGTTATTTGGAGAGAATAATCAAATCATTTGAGGTAGATAAATATCCCCCTTACATGAAGTGCTTAGAATTTAAAGTAAAGTTGAGAAATATGGAAACTACTCTACTTTAATCCTCATAAGATACTGAGAAGAAGTGTGCTTCCACTCATGTTTCAAGAAAACCCTCAAAAAAGGACTCGTGCTAGTGGTAAAGAGTTCTTGAGGGATATTAGATAAGATTCCACCTCAGGCTCCTACAGAAAGTTCACCCAATTCCCAAAAAGAGTTGCATGCCCAAAATATATTTTTTCAAACATTACTGGATGGGTTAAATTTTATACATATTTTTATGGATACAAATTATTGCAAAACTGCCATAACATCAAGGGTGTAAGTGAAAAATTTTATGAAGAGTTATTCCCTAAAATGAGCACAAAAGATTAGTTTTTTTGATCAAAAATAGAAACAAACAAAATCTAGATAGATATACTTTAGAGTGAAAATAAAGTGTTTTTTGGGAATTTTTTATACTTATATAGATTTAGTCTCATGTCAATAGATCTTTGAAAATTCATGAAAACATATTCAAGTCAAATGATGCAAATATATAGGGGAAGTAAATCTAAAAATAGAATAAAACTTATTGGTAAAATGATGGATGCACAAAAAATAGAGAATATATCTCAAAAAAATATGTTTGAATCATTTTCCTCTTATATTGACATAAATAATAAGCCACAATAACAAATGAAAAATAAAAATAGATATGAAAATAAGTCTGCCTTGATGAGTAACCAAGTAAAGAAAACTCCTTAAAAAGTTACTCATTAGAATTAAATTATGAAGGCTTGAAAATAAGTGTATGCAAGGTGTTAAGAGGCTAAAAATAATTATAATGACTACATAACTATATTACCATAACAGAAAAATAAATTTAATTACAAAGGGAAGGCACCAAGGGTTTTTAGTTTTAAATATTATTTTATAAATAAGAATTCCACATATAATAAGAAGGATAAGTATATAAAAAGGGGTATTTGATTGTATTTACACCCTAACTAAAAGAGGATAAGAGACTAGAGAAAGCTCTAAAGAACAAATGCGATCATCTTTCCAAAGTTATTAATTTGAATTCAACTATGAATGAAGATGATATTAGGGAGGATTATATGCTCTCTAGAGAGGAAAAATATAGAAACCTAAAGACAATTAAATCATGAATATTTTTAGGAATTTCATATATTTAATGAAAAATATAGTGGGGTCGAGAAAAAAGTATTATCCCAAGTCCAATAATTCATAAGGTGATAATGACCACTTTATTCTCAAATATTGTTTAATGTGATTTGTGGAAAAGTTAATTTTAGGTGGATTTCAAAGGATGGTTATTATTTCTATATATCCAAAGAATAATATCCATTATAGTGGAATAAATTTTAAATTGATATTCATGTTATAATTGGTATCAAGTTTTCAACTAGTAATATAACTCCCTGAAGATTATTTATATAAGAAAAATTTTATGGTGATGAAGTTCAGAATGCATCCCTTGAGGTGGATAAAATGAAGAAATCAAAGATATTAGATATTTTTTATATTCTTAAAATTTAGAATCTAGGCATCCCAAAAAAATTGATGTTTGATGTATAATTCATACTCTCTAAAATCTATTAATATTTGTACTTACTCTTATCATTAAATGAGAATTATTTTTAAATAACATAGGGAGTAATCTATCTTGAACATGAGATGTTTTGATATATTTTTTGAGATTTATATAGGATTTATTTTTCTCAAAAAATATTATTATACATCCCCTTGGTAAGTTAAAGATATATTTCGTATCACATTTATATAATTTATAGACAGTTTTAGTGTTTGGGTTATGAACACTTGTTTTCTACACCAGTTTTTTCTGCGTAGACTTATAGTTATTAATTTATGGATCATTAATATGAATTATTTGGTGTTATTCTTATCTTGAATGAAATATTTATAATCTCACAATAAAGGGGGAGAATACTAAATAGTATAAACCCAATGGGATAAGATATTTGTATTTCATGTGGATTATAGGACCCTTACATTAATGAGGATAAATTTTTTCCCACTTTGCATTAATTTTTTATAAAGGGTATTAGAGAAACATTGAATTGAGGTGTTTAATTGATATTAATAACAAATCCAAAGTGGGAGATTAAAGTAACCTTCTAGATTGTGTGATGATAATTTTGAGTTTGTTGTCAATGCGTTATATGGAAGTCAATGTGTGCTTAGAGAAAACTGGGTGATGGATTGAGTATCCACCCATTACATAGAGATTGAAAGTGTTTCCTAAATGGTTTGGATAAGGATAAAAATAAAAAAAAACATATAAATACAAAGGAACTTTACCTGTTGGCAAGAATAGTGTAAAGAGAAGGTTTCTTGGTAAGCATATAATTAAAATGGATTATTTTTGAACTGGACCTCATGTTTACACACATGTGTTAAGGTGTTTGAAAGGTCTCTCTACAATGGTCCCCTTATAACTGAAGTGTTGTATGGGTGAACTACTTGTATAATATTTGATTTTTAGAGTTAAAATCAAGTTCTAATGTAATTTTATAAAGAATGTAGTGGATATGGAAATGAAGTGAAATGGAAATACATTGAAGACCTAAAATTAGTTTAATTATATTGTATGTGTTCTTGGGAATAAGGATAAGGATTTTAATAACGTTTTATAAATTCTAAAAGGTGATTTGAAGTTTTTATGAATGGATAGAGATGATTTAAAGAATTTTTGGAGCTTTTTGTTGAGATTTGGAACCTTTGAAAAAGTATAATAGGACATTCGTAAAGGTAATACAAGAATTAAAAAGGTTATTCAATAGTAAATCCATGTATATTAAGGATTTTTAAGGGTTATTTCACCCTATGTAAAGGTAAACTACTAGATTCACTGACTATATAAGGATAGATCATAATTTTTAAGAGAAATGTATAGGAAGTTTTCACTTATGTAATGGTAAACTAAACCCCATGTAAAGAAAAACTCAAATGAAAAATAGTGGTGTAATGATACTTCTATAATTATTAGGCCTACGTAAAGTTAAATTATTTCTATGTAAAGGTGAGAAATGGTTGTGTGAGGGTAACTCAGATATAATAAAATACCACATATAGTTCATTGAACTGAGTATAGGTGTTAACTAACCCAAGTATATATGTTTCAAGGTCTTCATAGGTGTGAACAGAGTCAATTTAAGTATCATTTGACACTTAGAGAAAAATAAAAAATAAATAAATTAAAATTTGAGTATTATGGATTCATATATCTAAAGAAAAATGAAATTCATATAATGCTGTATCAAGATTTTAAGATCAAAATTCCATGATTATTTTGATGAATTACCATGGTTTAAGAAAAAATGAGACATAAAGTAAAAAAGAAGATGATCAGGGAGTATTCTAGTTTATTTCTAGATCTTATATCTTTGAGAATCATTATATGTTCTTGGATCATAAGACTTCATATCATATGACTTCAGTTATAATTTTTTTAAGGAATTATGATATCAAGTATGTCTGAGTGAGCTACACACCGAAGATAAAGGGAACATGCCACATGAAGCATTGAAGTAAATAACACCATGTTGTAGTGATTTTGTTTGTGTCTATTTGTTTTATAATTTCATAAGATAATTAAACCTATGATAAATTACATGCTAGAACATGCCTTATAGGTGACTATTTTGAGATAAATCTCAAGAGAATAAACTCAACATGAGTGACTAAGAAATATGATATGAGTATAGAGAGGAAATATATTATGGATATCTCAAGGCTATTGGAAGAGTCTAGAATATTTGTATTCTTTCAAGACAAATATAATTATTAAAAAGGTAAAGGGAACTCATGTAAATTACAAGGAGATGATGGTTTAGAGAAAAATATAATATTTTTAACATGGGAACACCCATGTAATGAAAAGGTGAAAATGTGAGAGGATCATGGTCACTGATTATGAGAAGGAGATATTATTTATTTATAATATAGAAATTATATGTGGGTAACCTATATATAAAAGGGAAAAATATGGAGAGAGAAATATTGTTCAAGAATCTGAGAGATGATATTATATTCTATATTCCAAACACCTCTTTAGGAATAATATGAGAATGTTGATCCAATAATGAAGTTGGTTATAATTTGGGTATTGAAGATAAAGTTTGTACCAGGATCTGTCTATTATTCAGTGATCAAATTGGTGAGCTAAATTTGATAATAAAAAAGGAAGAAAGAAGATGGTGTGTGAGAGATTGACTATATTATTGTTCATATCTGTTGTTTCAAGTCATATTGTAAATGAGAAGCTACTAGATATAGAATATCATAGGATCTTATATTGTGAGTTAGAAATCTAGATGAATAGATTCTGTACAATCCTGTGAAGCTGAGTTATGAGCATTGACCAGGTTATAGAGTATTCTTGAAGGCTTACTAGCATTCGATGTATATGTTATTATGGAGAATGAGATCTAACTTATTGAAGAAAAATAGTCATGTTTAGATCTGTTAATAGACATCCTATAAGTATTTTAAGAAAATAATTTCATATACATGGGGAAAATCCATAAACCTATGGGACTTAGAGTATATTGGTACATCACAGTGTGACTCTATGTATATATTGAGAAGTTATTGTAAGAAAAATCTTGTTTAATGCAAGCATATATATACATTTTGAGACTTGGTATAAGTGTGAGAAGAACCAACCAATTTAGTCAATATTTGATTATAGTAGAGAAACTAATATTGGGGAGATTAATTGATCATATAAAGGTGTAGTTCATTGAGAAGAACCTTATAGAAAAATTGTGTTCCTTTCATCCACTTTACTTTCATGCATGTGGTTAATGATTTATTGGTTAAACTAAAATATATCTATATGCACTAATGGAAAATATATGTTAAATTCTATATGGGATTAAATTTTTCATGACAGTTTTGAATTAGGTAAAAAATTGGCAATGTTAGATTCACCCCTAGGTGTTTTCACTGATCATATAGGGTATTTCAGATGAATTGATGGTTTATATGTTTTACATATCCATATTATTTTAAAAAAATGAAAATTTATTCACACATAATTATAGATATATCTTTATACCATCATGGTGTTATTTCATAGGTTATTTCAAATGACATTGATAATTATGCATCAATATGTTGGTGATCTCTTTGATGTTTTTTCAATTGTTTATTTAGATTATTTTTTTAGTTCCTCTCTTAGAGTTTTCTTTATTCAAGTAAATGATTTTATTGATTTCTTACTTGAATATAGATTTTGGAAAATTGTCTCTAATTTTTTGTCCTTTATTATATTTATTACATCTTCAGATTTAATATCTTTAACACTAGTTTGTGGTTGATTATTTTTTATGATGAAAATATCTATGGGTGTAATAACTCAAATATTACATTTAGGAGTATTCAAAAGCATGAATAAGTTTTAATTATTTTTATACCTAGAGAAAAAATTGAAATTTTAACTTTGAAGACGAATTCAAGTTTTAATTTAAACTCTGTCATTTATTTTAAAATTATGGGTTTTCTATTGATTTATAGTCATATATAAATTTTTAATATTTCATTTTGATTTACTTTTATATACCCAATATAAGATACACTTATAATCTATTATAATCATATTTTACCATAACCCTCACTTAATCTCTCGATAATCATTAACAGTAATATTAATCATTCAGAGTCATCCCTAGTCTATATTTTTAGAAACTAATACAATATCAATGATAAATAAAATATATTATAATATATGGTTCATTGATCTCTTACATATTTTTTAAAAAATAATTTTTTTCTCTTTTGTGATCATGATGGTGACTTGGATATTTTTCTAAAATTTTATTAACCAATTCACTTGATTTTAAATATATATTCTAATGATTTTGAATCTATATATTCTCTTCCAAATTCATTTGGATCAAATAAATTGAGATTATATTGGTTTATGATATTTTTTTAATAATATTATAAATTTTGTAGATCACGTCTTTAATTTTTAGAACATAATTTTTTTTATTTCATTATAAATTTTCTAAATGGGTGTTATAACCTTTTCAAACTATATATTTTGAAAATAAAATTTTATGAAAATCAATTCAATGGTTTATCCTTGTTCTTTGAATTGAAATATAAAAATTATAATGAGATTTATTATTGATTATTATTTACTTAATAACCAATATATATTAATCCCTAGAGCATTAAATTTAAAATAATAAGTGTTTAATTTATTCTTATATATATATATATATATATTCCTCCTAAAACAAATTTTTTTATTAGTATTTTGAGAGTATTTTTAAAATTTATTTCATGTGGTATTCTTGGAAGAATTCTTATATATGGATTTCGATGTGTGATATTAGAGATGTTTTCCTCTTATTTGTGGATAAAGAGTTTTTTCATGGTATTATTTATTATTTTCGATCAATATTGTTTTTATTGGATGTTAGATGATTATTTAAAAGGTTTGAGGCATGTTTTTAGTATTATATAGGTGTTATTCATTATTTAGAATTGATTTCTGATTTAATTCCATCAAGAACTCCATAGTAAACTTGTTTTCATGTTAACTAGTGATCATAAAATCAATTAATCTAGGAATTTTGTTCAATATATTAATTAAAAGTAATATTTTAAATGCTACAATAATTATTTCATTCAGAGAAAAATTTCAAAATTCATTAATAAATTAGTGGCGGTATATAAAAACTTAATATTCATGACATCATCCCTCACTAATGTGAAATATATAATCAAAGATGAATAATTTAACTCAAAATTTATTCTTTTAAGGTTTGAGAAAATATATAAGTTCTTTTAGGAATTATAATCATGTAATTTAGATAATCACGTATTATTTTAACACCCCCATTATATATGAAAAATATCAGTTCCCAAAATCTTAATTTCATTTTCAAGAATTATTCATGTATATGTGTTATTATTTGTGATTGATTTATTTCCCTTGAGTGCCTTCAAAAGTTTTGGAGTTATATTTATAGATGAATGACCCTATAATTTGAAAATATCTTTCAAAATTCATTTCAATTGATTACATGTAATTTGGATTAATATTCTCTAGATTTTTGAGTTATTATATTCTATAAATTCTTGAGTGTATTCCATTATTGAATCTATAAATTAATGATCTGTGTTACATCCTGGACCTGAATTTCACTAAAGGTTTCCTAAGCTCAATGGCTTATATGACCTCAAGAGAATCTCACCAAATTCCAGAGGATTTTGACTAACAGTGAGGGCATAGGGTGTGTCTTTTGAGAGACTATTCCCTCTGACCAGAGTGAAATATAGTAGAATATCAATAATATATAAAATAATGGAATCAGTAAAACATGCATACAATAGATAAATAATTGGAACATATAACAATATCAAAAAGAATCTCATATACACAATGAGGATGATACATGTCTCTACAGAGTGTCCAAAATGGGTACAAAGAATTACAGTACAATACATATGTCAAAATACCAAAAAGACCAAAAAGTGTTATCTCTGAATAGCATCGCGATTCTTAGCTTAGTTCCATTCTCCCCTAATCCAAAGAATGGAACAAAATCATGAATTGAACTGTGGGTACTTTCCCTGGTCTCTACATGAATCCAAATAGTCTGTTTGGGTACCACATAGTGGTCCAAACAGGATGTGAGATACAATCCTTGTTGGCAACCATCCAAAGGTCTATACGATCTAGGTTGTGTAATATAACAATCTAAGTAGTGTGAAAGTAAAGAAAGTGAGTAGTAAATAAATGTAAAAGTGGCCATTTGCATATCTACTACTAAAAAAGTGATAATGTATAGTCTCAAGAGGATCCTTACAACAAGTTTCAATCTCTTAACAAGGAATCTATAATAGAAATAGAAAATAACCAACATAGCCTCATCATACATCCATACATATCATGCTAACTGTGGCCCTGCCATATAACCAGAAGAGTCAGAACAACCACGGTTTTTCTATTTAATCAAAGTGAAAGACCACAAAGGGCCGAATCCAAGGTGTAGAACACCAAGGAATCATCATTGTCTACCATAATCATCTCAATGGAAACTCAGTTAGGCACTATTTGGATTCCTAGGAGCATGACAACTGATCATGTCCTACACAAGTCCAAGAAAGCTGGATCCAAGGGGTAGAAATGCCTAAGGCATCCCAAATAATCAAGACCCAAGGAGAATACTCTTTCCAAGGCCTCCAATAAAACATTTAATACCCATGGGAGAAATGTCCATAAAGTCTATAAAAACATTCATTAGTTCTATTAAATTACCAATTCATACCGCTTGAGTTTACCCACTCAAATAGCCATTCACATTCAATTCACCTCATGAGTATACTCACTCAAATATCATAACTTAGATTCAAATACAACCAATGAGTATACCCACTCATTATTAAAAATTATCACTAAAACATATTACTGGATTTTACCCACTCATTTATCCATTTACATTCAAATGAAATAAAAAAATGAATATACCCACTCATTTAAACAAAACCATTATCAACAATTTGATCAATTCAACAATTAAACCATTTAATAACTCAACATCACGTTTAACATGGAAATGAGGAAGAACATTTCCTAAGAAAGAAAATTAATTCCCTTTAAATTATAATTAAGCTTCCTCTAACAATGAGATTGTAGGAACACAACCCTTAGGTGGTTCAAGAAAGGTAAAACTCATTGCAATTACATTTCACACCCCATGGCTCGCCTAACAGGTTCTAATTCAATTAATTATATTCATAAATTTATTTTTGGGGTCATTCTAGAAAGTCCAGTGGGTTTCATAATGGAATTTATCCTTATAAAGTACCAAAACCAATGAGAAAAGTATAGACCACATACTATTGCTGGGTAGTAGAGTGATCATCCATTATCAACTCCTAATTTGACTCAAATTGGGAGAAAAATGAAGAATAGATGAATAACAAAAAATTAGGGCATATTATCTTGCACATAAATAACATCATTTATAGGAAGAAGAATAAAGAATGACTAAAATGGAATTAAGTGCTCCTCGATGTGGATCTAATGGGACATTCCATGCTTAAATCAGAGATCTAACAAAGAACTGGGATGAAATCCAAGGTTAGTAACTCAAGGACGATCTCAAAATGTTCCTCTATTGTTTGTAGGATAAAAATGATAATTTTAGGTTAAAATAGTTATAATTAATTTCAAAATTATAAAATTAACCTAAAATAAATGGGTAACATTGTTTGAGCTCATGGTCTGACAAACCATGCACCAACCATTCTTGGTTAGCTGTAGGAGAAGGGAATCCACACAATTACCTTACACTGTTTGACTAACCGTGTGGAAACCATCAAAAAAACGACTATCAAAATTACAGACATGTCCACATAGCCATGTGCCCAAAATTTTATGGTTTGGGATAACAGTGTGGCCTTTACCTGCTCTCTACCCATGCCTCACATGGTTTTTCAGACCGTGTGGACTACCCCGCATGGTTTGAACTAACCATTCACTAGGGAATTTTTACCCCTAAAACTGGGTTTCAGGCTCTAAAGAAGCCCTGGACACCCCTGATACCTCAATGACCTCAAAGGTCATTCAAATTAGGAAATTTTTAAACATTCAAACTAAAAATTAAGGGACCCATACCTCATACGAAAACTAGGGTTCTTACAATCTCCCCCCCCCACCCCTTAAAGTTATTCGTCCCCAAATTTCCATCTCAAGGGTGGCCATAATTAATCTGAGAACATCTCCATAAAATGAGCATGTACATCAACCTCATGCTCCCAAGTCTCATTTTATAAATGGGTGTGCTTCCATATCACCCATACTAGAGGAACTGACCAACCTCAGAGAACATTCATGCTCCTATCAATGATATGAATTGAATGATCCTGAAAGGATTCATCAACCTGTAGCTCAAGATCCTTGTGATGAAAATATTGAGAAAGGTCTGAGTGATAGTAGCATATCTAAGATACGTGGAAGATTTGGTGCATGGGTCGGTACCTATGTGGTATCTACAACTGATATGAAACCATCCTGACTCTACTTATAATCTTGAATGGCCTGACATATCGTGGTGAAATATTATCCTGTCTTCTGATCTGCCTATGTCCCAACCTCAGTGAAACAGATAAGAAAACTCAATCTCCAACCTCAAACTCTAGAGTTCTTCTATAGTGATCAATGTATAATTTATTTCAAGAGTGTGCAGTAGCCATCTTCTTCTTAATCAACTGAACCTACTAAAAAGTATTATGCATGATACATAGTCCCAGTAAATCTGCCTCACCTACCTATAACCAGAAAAGGGGATATCATCCTGGCCTACCATATAAAGACTCATATGGTTCCATCTATATAGTTACCTGATAACTATTGTTTTAGCTGAACTCAACCAAGGGAATATGATTCTCTCAAGATCCCCCAAAATTCAAGATGCATGCATGTAGCATGTCCTCCAGAACCTGTATTGTAAAATCTGACTGAATATTAGTCTGAGGGTGGAATTTTGTGCTCAAAATTACTTGTGTACCCAGTTCCCTCTGTAAACTCTTCCAGAAATGAGATGTAAACTAGGAATCCCTATCTGATACAACAGTTCATGGGACCCCATGGAGTCATACTATCTCACAAATATACAACATCCCAAACTCATCATCACTGAAGGTCTCCTTAATCTATAGAAAATGATAAAACTTCATTAGACTGTCAACAACAAACCACACATCATTACTACCTTGAGTTGACCTCAGTAACCTAGTCATGCAATCCATTATGACGTCATCCCATTTCTACTTGGGAATAGGTAACTTTTGTAAAATTCTGGATGATCACTTATTTTATACCTTCACCTGATGATAGGTGGAACACCTCGTAAAAAATACCTCTCTTTTCATACCCGACCACCAATACTGATGATGCAATTCACGGTACATTTTGGTGACAATGGGGTGAACTACCCATGTCGGGGCATGAAAGTCTTGCATCAGCTCCACACGCATGTTTGAAGAAACCCATACATGACCATGTACATGCCGAATCTCATCCTTGCCTAAGGCCCAACCAGGAGGAGGGTCCTCTCCTACCACACTCTTCCATAGAACTAGTCCTTTTGAGTCTGATAGCCTCCTCATCCTCACTATATCTAGTAGTGTAGAGGTCACAGTTAGAGATGATAGAAAATTCTTCCCCTGGCTATCATGCACCTCTAAGTGCATCTTAAAGAACAAATCCATGAGTTTCCACTCGCTACTAACCTGTTGAACTACCTATATCTGATTCCTCCTACTTATTGTATCAGATACTGTATTTACTTTCCCAAACATGTAGGTAATCTCAAAATCAAAGGACTGTAGGTACCCAACCCACCTCCACTATATCAAGTTCAGATCACATTGTATAAATATGTAATTGAGGATTTTGTGGTCTGTGTACACCACCAAACTCTATCCCAATAAATAGTGTATCCAACAGTACAAAGAATTAACGACAGTAGCTAACTCATGATCGTGAGTCTAGTAGTTCCTCTTATGTGGCATCAACTTCTGAGACCCATAAACAATGACTATATCCCCATGCATCATCACTGCTCCAAACACGATACCTAATGCATCACAATACATCGTGTATTTCTTACCCTGTTCTGGTAGTATCAAGACTGACACTGAAGTCAATTTTCCTTTCATCTCTTGAAAGGATATCTCACAAGAATCTGACCATACAAACTTCACACCCTTCTTAGTCAAGCCTGTCAACGGCGCTGCTAAGTGTGAGAATTCCTATATGAAATGCTTGTAATCTCCAGATATCCCCAAGAAACTCTATTAGTTAAAGATGTTCTCGGGATGATCCTAGGAAACTACATCTCTCACCTTCTATAGGTCTACTTATACTCCTATCTATAATATTATTTCACCCAAGAAGTGAATATGATCCATCCAAAAGTGACACTTTGTAATCTTGGAATATAATTGATGCTCTATCAGTGTATTTAAAACAATCTCAAGGTGTTTGGAATGGTTATGTAGATTGTGAGAATGCACCAATATATCGTCCATAGAAACCACCAAAAATGAATCTAGATAAGGATGGAAGACTCGGTTCATCATTTCCATGAAAATCGTAGGCATGTTTATGAGACCAAACGGAATAATCAGGTAATCATATAGACCATACCTACTATGAAAGGTGGTATGAGGTATGTCTATAGGTTAAATAGGTAATTGGTGATATCCTGACCTCAAATAAATTTTTAATAACACAAAATATCTTCTAATCTAATCAAAAAGATCTTTTATCCATGTCAAGGATACTGTTTTTTAACCGTCAGATAGTTCAATTTCTGATTGTCCACACATAGCCAAAGGGTACAATCCGCCTTTTTCAAAAAAAATTACCGGTGAACCCCATGGATAAGTACTTGGTCAAAGAAACCCCTTCACCTCTAAATCCTCTAGATACCTCTTGAGCTCCTAAAACCCCATCATAAATATCTTATAAGGAGGAATGAATACTATTGCAGCTCCTGATACTAGATCAATGGGGAAATATACATCTTTCTCAATAGATGAACTAGAAAAATCATCAGGGAAAACATCCTTTAAATGATGAAAGATTATAGGAAATTATTTTTAAATCCCTCCCGAATCACAAACATAAAAACTTGAAATCTAGGCTATTATCCAACACAGTCCACGATGTTGTGGTCCAGCTCGGCTCACTCGGACATCCCATTCACCCTTGTGAGTATAAACTAAACCCTCCGGTGATGTGAAAGTCACCATCTAGTGATAGAATTCAACATAATCTTGATAATATACGATCCATTCCATCCTATGTATGACATCAAACCCTACCATCTCAAGAACAAAAAGATTATAGATGAAGTGACACTCACCAACCTCAAGGGGGAACTCCCTGCATTAGCATACATAATTCATTGTGATTCCCAATAGAGTTTCCAACAGCATAAAACTCCTAGAAGATAGTATAAAGATCCCAAGTAATTTTACCACAGGTGTAGATATGAAACTATGTGATGCACATGTATCAAAAAAGAGAATATGAAATAGTATAGGCTACTATGATCATACTTATCACTATAGATGGTCTAGCACTATGATCATCGAGGGTAGGCTATATAGAATAGATATGACCCAAACCATGGACTTGTGACACAACCTCACTACCTAGAGTAGGCCCACTCTGATGTATCAGTATAATTGGTGTCTGATTTCCTCTTACATGACCACCACTACCTTGGCCTGATCGATCGGCACTACTCCGACTCCCTAAATGACATGAAGTTAAGAAACAATCTCTTAATACTGGTTTTAGATCTGACCTTATACCACACATAGATAGAGTGAAGGTCATGTGGAATCATTTCATGCGAACCATATTTCCGCAAACTTGTCACTAAAATAGGTTGTAGTTGTACTGATTCTTCATGTGGCCCTATCTGTCACAATGATGATAGAAAACTAAGCTATCAATACTCACATCTTGATTGGTACTAATCTCATGGGATGCCTCAAAACATCACTTCCTACCTGAAGATGTTGAACCACTAGGTTGAGATACTTATCTTCCCTACTCTACACCATGATCTTCCCCCAGGTTCCTCTCTGTAATCAGCACCTCATTCACAATTTCAGTAAAAAATGTAAATTTGAATACATTGACCTAAGATCTGATAGAATATTGGATACCATCCTTGAAGTGTCTCTCTCTTGATAGCTCATCAGTAAGGTACATCGCTGAAAAATTATATAACTCTATAAATCATTTCAAGTGCTCTATAACATTCATAAAACTCTACTTCAGATGCATGAATTGACAATCCCACTCTGCCCAAAGAGTCTCAGGGTAAAAGTAGTCAAAGAATCTGGTTTAGATATCAACCCAAACCATATCTCGTAGACTATCAGCCTACTTTAGAATATCGCACCAATGCTTTGCTGACCCATGAAGCATATATATTGTGAGATTCACTCTCTTCTCTAGATTTTTCTCTATATGCTTGAAGATCGCAAGTGTGATCTCAAGCCACAACTTGGAAACATGTGGACCGCCATCCTCTAAGAATGTTGGAGGATACTGCTATAGGAACACACACATCATCTCAACCATAGACAAGGAAGGCTACGGTGTTTTCCGAAAAGTTCGTATGGAGCGATAAAACCCATCACAGAACTATGCCTCAACACCTATGTTCGAGACAACAGCTGGTGTAGCAGCTAACACTACATGAGGATCCACCAGTATCCCATGACCCAATATGAAACATCCCAGCTAAATAAAGAAATAATACATTTTATTTTTAATTAATATTTTTTTAATTAAATATTAATTTTATCTTAAAGGGGTTTATATGTTAGATGGCGTACCTGATACGCAACAACGGGTTTCTTTGAAATCTTATGTTGCACAATAATAATATAATATTATTATTTTAAATGGTAGTTAACGCCTAGCTGTTGTATTGGTGAGAATGAACAAAACTAAATACAATATGATTATACATGTTTTTTAAATGTTTTTATATCTATCTAATAAAAGTTAGAGGCTTAAAATGTGAATGAATCTAATTTTAAGCATAATTTACTTTAAAATGTTGATTTACAACCTTTTGGTGGAGAACCCTCTTTAAATCTAGATTCGGTCACTTTTATATTTTCTATTTGACAAAATAAAATTATTATTTACAACCGAGACATCAAAATTTACTTTGGATTAAATTTTGGTATTTTCTGATAAAGTTCATTTTTTAATGAATAGTGAAAAATACTGTATTTTAATTCAAAACTACATTTTAATCTAATTTATTTATAAGTATAGATTATCTTTTTAATTAGTTTTAAAGTGTAATTAGAATATATTTTTACCATTTAATCCAATGTTGGTAATTGGAAGTAATTTCACATTGAAATTGGAAATAAACAAGTGTCAATCTTTTGATAGTTATTTCTTAAAAACACGCTTTTTGTTTTAACAGCGAGAATTAATTTTAAATTAATTTATTCCACTTCTGTGTTTTGAATTTCGAAAAATGGATTCCATATTTTGAATCAGAAGTTCCAAATTGTGTAAATAGATAACTTTTATTTTTAGACATTATGAATATTTACTTCAGTAAATATTTTATTTACCATGGTTAAAGGGTAAATCTGGTAAATAAGGGTAAACAAATATTACTATAATAATATAAAATTACCATAAAATATGTCCTAATATTATTGGTTGATACACTTACGAACATGAGCATACTTGGGTCGAATTTGGGACCCCATGGGGCCTCTTGGAAGTGATAATGACACTTTATTTTGATTAACTTAAAGTAAAGACAAAAATGAAAAAAACAAATATCTTCTAGTAAATTATTTTTTACATAGGGTTATATAAGTTATATTTTAGACTATAAATATTATTTGGAAATATAGAAATATTTCTTACATCATGGTATTTTTTTATAATTTTTAGAAATCAAAAAATTAAATTATTTATGACACAATAATGATGCAGTGTTTATCTCATTTAAAAATGGTTTAAATAAATAAGATTATAAATATTAAAATAATATCCAAAACCTATCTCATTCTTATTGGTTGATTTTATTTCAACCATGAGTAATATTATATTCAACTTTAATTAATTTTGGACCATTATAAACTGAAAATCATTCTATAATAAAATAATATTTTCACACTTTCCTAAAGAGCCCCTCCCCCCCTTATAAAAAGCCCTCCCCTCTAACTCATTCCTCACACCTATAAATCCACTTGGATAATCCAAAATCTATCCAATTAATCTCACTACATACCTCTTCTCCTACTATAAGCCTTAACATAGGATTAAGTCACTTCAAAAAACCCTTTTGGTTCAAACCAAAGGGAGTTACCCGATTTAATGGTAATGTCTTCTCTTAAGTTCTTTTGTTTTATTTTACTTCTCCAACCCCCTAAACTCTTTTTATTCCTTTATTTTATAACAACACTAGTATCCTAAATATACTAGGATGTTTTTATGATAAGTATTCAAACTAAACTTACACACAACTCCATCTAATGGGTAAAGAACATACTGTTTCTGTGGATAGCAAACTAACGCATCACAAAATGATGATTGTTCAATTATCTCCTACCACCTCTCATGGTAGTCATTATGATGGAACTGTATTTATATATGATATATATTATGTTTATGTTTTCTTTATTCTTATGTATTTTCCATTTATAGCATGCCTTTATGGTTTCCATTATGGGTAAACGCGATAATTTCATCTGAGGAAGTGCGGACTACCACCCCCTCAAAGTGATATGACTCGTTAATGCCATATGTGGGATGTATAAAGGATGGAGTTAATGATATTATATATGATATTATACTGGAATTATAATATATCTATGTATCATTATGTTTTAATTCCATTAAAATATGAAATAGAAATGGAAGTAGCGTTCATGCGTACGTACGGCTTACCGTCACCATGAATAGTGCATTTCATTTCTTACCTATAAATGTTATGTACTATTATAAATACATGTATATACTAGATATATATGATATATATTATATCTAAATCATAAATATAATTCTGTATATAATGGAATTTTGACCTCATAGGCAACTTGTAAATATAAGAAGTTCATTTTTGACTCAAGTACCAAATATCATCAAAATGACCATTATTAAATTAAATGATTACATGATGTTTATAACATGGTAATAATTGATATAAAAGGAATAATAAACATGAAAAAAAAATTAATCAAGTATAAATTAACTTTATTTTATTATTCATGAGATTAAAGAACGAACTGGTCAAGTCGGACATGAGGTAAGGGACTTCATCTCAATCTCCTTTTATTGAGGCGTATTTTGTTTTAATACATGACTTTCTTTTATAAGTTGTATAAACACCTTTGAATTTTCATTTCATTTAGAGGGAATCTTTTTCTACAAAGTGTTTTACTAAATGACAAAAAAGAATGTTTCTTTTAATGTAAGTGGTAACAATGACCTTTTCCACCGCCATGAGTATTTTTTGATCTATGGCTTCCTTAACAAGTTGTAATATTTTTAAAAGGAAAAT
Source organism: Viscum album (assembly GCA_963277665.1). Classification (NCBI taxonomy): domain Eukaryota; kingdom Viridiplantae; phylum Streptophyta; class Magnoliopsida; order Santalales; family Viscaceae; genus Viscum; species Viscum album. The sequence continues at coordinate 459,204,387 of OY728136.1, forward strand.
AAACACCATATACTCTTTTACGTATTTTGGTATTGAAAATTGTTTTGATAATGGATTTGTTATGTCAATATATTTAGATGATATATTTTGATTGAAATGTGGAAATTTTATCTTTTCTTTGTGTTTATTTTATGTGTTATGTATATATTTTGGTTCTTTGGCATTGTTACGTATGTGGGTGGTTATGTGATAAACCTAGGGTGGGTGATCCCAAGATAGATATCCTATGGATTGGGTAACGTAACGGAGGTAAACATGAATGTTTCTCCTAAGAGATTTAGGTAATATACTATGATGGGTATTTCAAATGTAACTCCCTACATAGTTGTGATAGCTACAATGTAAGTATGATATGGATACCACAAGTTACCTTTATGATTTATAATTTCTATGTGTTATTCATAAATCTTTTGATTTCATGAGGTATGTTAAAGTGATTATGTTATGTATGTAATGATGAACTAATGTTTTCTTTCTTTGTTTTATAACCGTTACTGAGATTTTCATGCTCATACCAAGTTTTGAAATGTTTTTTACAAGACCTAAATATGAATAGGGTCAAGGATGGGATCAAAGAAAAGTCATGTTGTCTAAAACATGGGACTAGACACGACTCTTCTTTTCAAGAGTTTTTATTTTATGAAAAAAATGGAAACTGAGTAGAAGTGTCTACCTTGTAATTTTTGAGATGTAATGTAATAGTTATGGCCTAATTATCTAAAACTCTAAACCTGAAAAGATCCTTAATGTGAAGTATTAATTTAATTCAAGATTATGTAATGTTTAAGGTTGGGTGTTTATATTTTAAATCATAGGTTGGTTTAGATAACTTTAGAAGTTAGGATATAATTAAATTAATGTCCATAAATTAATTTTTGGTAAGACTGAAGTGATATGGAATTTATAGATTACCATGTTGCTTCGCCTATGATATTTCTATGTTCATAATGGTTTTCCACAGAGGAAACAGGGTAGCTATGTTGGGATGACATTAGGAGGAATATAACCTTCCAAATAAACAACCTGATATGGTTAGAATCGGAACTAAAAAGTTCTTTATAGTGATGGAATAGTTGAATCAGGCTATAAATGGTGGTGGTACCCATACACGAGATCAGCCAGATCAATAATATGAAAACATGTTAGTAGTGGAGCATTTCATGAGGCAACATCCCCCATCATTCAGAGGATCATCTGACCCTGTGATAGCAGAAGGGTGGATTAAATCACTAGAAAATATTTTTGATGTCATAGGGTGTTTAGAACATCAAAATTTTAGTCTCATTGTTTACCATTTTGAAGGATAAACTGATTAGTGGTGGTCGATGGTGAAAAATATCAGGGATAGTGAGGATATTGATGCTCTTGATTGGGATAAATTCAAAGGTATATTTCTTGAGAAATATTTTCCTAATGTGGTTCATCTTAGGATAAAAAAACAATTCCTGGAATTGAGGTAGGAGGATGACTCAGTGGCTGCTTATGAATCAAAATTCACTTGACTGGCATGGTATACTCCAAATTTTATATGAGATCTTGATAGTAAAATCAACCATTTTTTACTCAGGATTAAATCCAAAGTATTGAAGGGCTTTAGCTTCTCATGAGTTCAGGAGTTATGAAAAACTTTTTCGATGTGCGGAGAAGGTGGAAATGGAGTTTGCCAATGATCAGGTCTTCTTTGAAAAATAATAGAATAAGAGGTCAAGGTGGTAGGAAAAAGGGAAAAACTCTTCAAAAAAGTCTGACAGTAAGAAACTTAAGTTTATAGTTTGTGAAAATTGTGGTAAAAAGCATGATGTGGAATGTCTTTTTAATTTTGGTAAGTGCTACCAATGTGGTAAAATGGGTTATAAGGCTCTTAATTGCACTGAAAAAGATCAGGGTAATGGTATGAAAAAAATCTAATTTACAATCAGTAAAATATTTTAATTGCAATGAAATGGGTCATTACGAAAATGATTTTCCAATGAAGAACTCAACTGAGGGAAAGAAACAAACTACAAGAATAAAGGGGTGGTGAAGTCCTTTTCAACTAATTCAGTAGATGTTGGGTCATCAAATGAAGTAGTATCAGGTACACTGTTTGTTTTTTCAGATTATTTCAATGTGTTGTTTGATTCGGGGTCTACACATTCGTTCATTTCTAAGAAGTTTTTTAGTAAATTAGGAATTTCATCTCAAGATATGAATCCTGAACTTATTGTAAAAACACTTAGAGAAAATGTTGAAATAAAAAAAATTATAAGAACCTCCTTTTCCTTGTGTGCGAAATGAATATATCTACAAACCTTATTATTTTTCCTCTAGTAGAGTTTGATGTTATTTTGCGTATGGATTGGATTTCTGTTAATCATGATAAGATTTACTGCAGAGATAAAGACGTTTCTTTTCAGAAAGATTTTCAGTTTGTGTACAAGAATGAACCCTTACTTTTGATAACATATCTGGAAGCTGAGAAACTAGTAAAAGATGGAAATGAATGTTACCTTGTACATATTGTTGAAAATAAAGGAATTGTTCAGATTAATGATGTTCCAATGGTAAATGAGTACCTTGATGTTTTTTATGATGATTTTCTTGGTATTATACCTGATCAGGAAGTTGAATTTACTTTTTACATAGTCCCTGATGCTAAGCCAATTTCAAAACCCCCTTATCGAATGGCTCAAATTGAACTTTTAGAGTTAAAGAAGCAATTGTAGGAGTTATTAGATAAATGTTTCATTCTACCTAGCACATCACCATAGGGTGCTCCTCTCTTATTTGTTAAAAAGAAATATGGTTCAATGAGACTTTGCATTGATTATAGAGCATTGAATAACATCGCTGTTAAGAAAAAGTATCCCTTGCCTCATATTGATGATTTGTTTGATCAGCTATAGGGATCTTAGTATTTTTCAAAGATTGACTTGAGGTCAGGGTACCATTAGTTTAAATTAAAGGTATAAAACATTCCAAAGACCATGTTTTGTACTAGATATGGTCATTATGAATTTGTAGTTATGTCTTTTGGTTTAACCAATGCACCTGCTATATTCATGGATCTTATAAAAAGATTTCTCCATGAGTTCTTGGATAAGTTTTTCGTTGTGATCATTGATGATATTTTGGTTTATTCCAAAATTAAAGAGGAATATAAAATTCATTTAAGGGTTGTCTTGCAAACCTTAAAAAAAGAATCTATTTGGGAAATTCAGCAAGTGTGAGTTTTGGTTACAGAAAATTTCTTGCCTTGGTCACATTGTTTCAAAAAATGGCATAACTATTGATATAGCTAAAACAAAAGTTGTTGAAGAATGGTTAAGACCCACAAATATAACTGACATCCATATTTTTCTTTGTTTGGTAGGTTATTACTGGAGGTTTGCTGAAAATTTTCAACGATTATCTACTCCAATGACTAAGTTAACTCAAAAAGGTATTAAGTTCGTTTGGACAAAATAATGTGATGATTGTTTTCAGGAATTAAGAAGAATATTGGTGAATTCTCTAGTTTTGGCACTACCTTCTAGAAATGGTGAGTTTGTTATTTGTAGTGATGCATCATTTAAAGGACTTGGATGTGTCCTTATGCAGAATGATTATGTAATTGCTTATGCTTCAAGTCAGTTGAAACCTCGTGAGTTAAATTACCCTACACATGATTTGGAATTAGTTGTTGTTGTTTTTTCTTTAAAAATTTGGAGGCATCATCTGTATGGAGTAAAATGTGAAATATATACTGACCACAAAAGTATAAAGTATATATTCACTCAAAAATAATTGAACATGAGATAGAAGAGATGGCTGAAATTAATCAAGGATTATGATTACACGATTCATTATTATCCAGGAAAGGATAATAAAGTGGATAATGCTTTGAGTCGAAAAAGTAATGCTTCATTGACCATGAAATATTTGGAATGAGATTCTTTGGTTTTTGATTTGATGAAATTTGGCATAGAATTTGTTGGTGAAGGAAATTATTATGTTTTGTTTCAGGTGTCAGTGAAATCATCTCTATCAGACAGAATAAAGAAAGTGCAGAAGGAAGATAGTGAGTTGTAGAAAAAGGTAGAGTTGGTTCAGAAGGGTAAGTTGCCTGAATTTTACGTTGATAATGACTGTGTTTTGAGATTTTGAAAGAGATTATGTGTGTCTTGTGATTCACAATTGAAGAATGAGTTGTTATGTGAAGCTCATAGTTCCTCGTTTTTAGTTTATCCTGGTAGTACTAAACTGTAAAAAGATCTTCATGAGTATTATTGGTGGTATGGAATGAAAATAGATATTGATGACTTTACAGTGAAGTGGTAACTTGTCAGCAGGTTAAAGTAGAGTGGCAGTTACTGAAAGGGATACCTCAGTCTTTACTGGTGCCAGAGTGGAAATGGGAAAATAGATCCACAGACTTCGTTGTGGGATTACCAAATACTTCTCGAGGTAATAATGCAATCTAGGTTATTATTGATCGATTGACTAAATATGCTCATTTCCTTCCTATTTGAGATACTTTTTCTCTAGATCAACTTTCTCAGTTGTATGTTAAAGAGATATTCAGGTTGAATGGTGTTCCATCTCCATTGTATCTGATCGTGATCTCAAATTTTCTTCTAACTTTTAGAAAGGCCTTTAGAAGTTGTTGGATACTGAATTAAATTTTAGTAAATCTTTTCATCCACAATTAGAAGGGTAGTCAGAACGAAAAATTCAGACCTTAGAGGATATGTTACGTGCTTTATCGATTGATTACTATGGAAGTTGGAACCAACATCTTTCTTTGGTTGAATTTTCTTATAATAACAGTTTTCATTCTAGTATACAGATGGCTCTATTTGGGGCATTATATGGGAAGTGGTGTCAAACTCCAGATTTTTGGGATGAAGTAGGTGAAAGGAAGTTGATGGGACCATAATTGGTAGAAGAGATGGTAGAAAAAGTTTAGTTGTTTCAGAAGCACATTAGAACAACTCAGAGCAGGCGGAAAAGTTATGCAAATAATTAGAGGAAGGATCTTTCTTTTTAGGTAGGTGATCATTTCTTTATCAAAGTTTCTCTATGGAAAAGTGTGATGCATTTTGGAAAGAAGGTAAATTTGAGTCTGAGGTTCATTGGACATTATGAAATCCTGGAGAAAGTTGGATCAGTTGCGTATAGAGTGGATTTACCACCATGTTTATCCCAGGTACATAATTTTTTTCATGTTTCAATGTTGAGAAAGTATATGCTAGATCCATCTCATGTTTTGATCCCAGAGATAGTTCAGTTGGAATAGATTCTCTCTTATGAGGAACAACCAGTCCAGATTCTTGACCAAAGAGAGCAAGTATTGTGGAATAAGGTAATTCACCAGGTAAAGGATTTGTGAAAAAACCATATAGTTGAAGAGGCAACGTGGGAATCTGAAAATTCTATGAGGGATAAATACCCCTATTTATTTTATAAGTGAATAAAATTGGGAGGACACAATTTCCAAAAGGGTGGAATGATGTAACATCCCAGGTAAATAAAGAAATAATAAATTTTCTTTTTAATTAATATTTTGTGAATTAAATATTAATTTTACCTTAAGGGGGTTACTATGTTTGATGGCGTACCCATATGCAACAATGAGTTTCTTTGAAATCTTATGTTGCACAATAATAATATAATATTATTATTTTAAATGGTAGTTAACACCTAGTCATTGTATTGGTGAGAATGAACAGAACTAACTACTATATGATTATACATGTTTTTTAAATGTTTTTACATTTATCCAATAAAATATAGAGGCTTAAAATGTGAATGAATCTAATTTTAAGCATAATTTACTTTAAAATGTTAATTTATCGCCTTTTGGTGGAGAACCCTCTTTAAATATAGTTTTGGTTACTTTTATATGTTATATTTGACAAAATAAAATTCTTCTTTACAATCAAGACATCAAAATTTACTTTGGATGAAATTTTGATATTTTTCTGATAAAGTTCATTTTTTAAAGAATAGTGAAAAATGCTGTATTTTAATTCATAACTGCCTTTTATTATAATTTATTTATATGTTTATATTATCTTTTTAATTGGTTTTAAAGTGAAATTAGAATATATTTTTACCATTTAATCCAATTTTGGTCACTTTAAGTAATTTCACATTAAAATTGTACGTAAATAAGTGTTAATCTTTTGATAGTTATTTCTTAAAAACACGTTTTTTTTTAATAGCGGGAATTAATTTTAAATTAATTTTAAATTAATTTTTTCCATTTATTTGTTTTGCATTTAGAAAAATAGATTTTATATTTTGAATTAAGAGGTCCAAATTATGTAAATAGGTAACTTTTATTTTTAGACATTATGAATATTTACTTTAGTAAATATTTTATTTACCATAGTTAAAGGGTAAAACTGGTAAATAAGGGTAAAAAATATTACTATAATAATATAAAATTACCTTAACATGTGTCCTAATCCTATTGGTTGATACACTTCCAATCAGAAGCATCCTTGGGTCTAATTTGGGACCCCATGGGGCCTCTTGGGAGTGATAATGACACTTTATTTTAATTAACATAAAGTAAAGACAAAAATGACATAAACAAATATCTTTTAGTAAATTAATTTTTACATAGGGTTATATAAGTTATCATTTCAACTATAAATATTTTTTGGAAATATAAAAAGATTTTCTACATCATGGTATTTTTTTATAATTTTTAGACAACAGATAAATTAAATTATTTATGACACAATAATGATGCAGTGTTTACCTCATTAATAAATGATTTAAATAAATAAGATTATAAAGACTAAAATAGTATCCAAAATCTTTATACCATTAGTCATCTTATATTTTACTTTAATTATTTTTGGACCTTTAGAAACTGAAAATCATTACATAATAAAATAATATTTTCACACTTTCCTAAAGAGCCCCTCCTCCCCCTTATAAAAATCCCTCACCTCTAACCCATTCCTCACACCTCTCAAGCCCCTTGGATCATCTAACCTCTTTCCAATTAATATCTTTACATCCCTCTCCTCCTCCTAGAATCCTTAACTTATGCAGAAGGCACTTCAACAAACCCTTTTGGTTCAAAGCAAATGGAGTTACCTAATTTAAAGGTAACGTCTTCTCTTAAGTTATTTTGTTTTATTTTAATTCTCTAACTGCCTAAACTCTTTTTATTCATTTATTTTATAACAAAAATAATATCCTAATTATACTAGGATGTTTTTATGATAATTATTTGAACTACACTTACACACACCTCTATCTAATGGGTAAAGAACATATTGTTTCTGTGGATGGAAAACTAACGCTTCACAAAATGATGATTGTTCAATTATCTCTTACCGCCTCTCATAGTGGCCATTATGATGGAAATGTATTTGTATATGATATATATTATGTTTATTTTTTCTTTATTCTTATGTATTTTCTATTTATATCATGCCTTTATGGTTTCCATTATGGGTAAACGCGATAATTTCATGTGAGGAAGGGCGGACTACCGCCCCCTCAAAGTGATATGACTCGTTAATGCCATATGTGGGACGTATAAAATATGGATTTAATGATATTATATATGATATTATACTATAATTATAATATAACTATGTATCATTATGCTTTAATTCCATTAAAATCTGAAATAGAAATTGATGTAGCGTTCATGCGTACGTACGGTTTATCGTCTCTTTGAACGGTGCATTTCATTTCTTACCTCTAAATGTTATGTACTATTATAAATACATATATATACAAGATATATATGATATATATGATATCTAAATCATAAATATAATTCTGGATATAATGGATTTTTTACCACATAGACAACTTGTAAATATAAGAAGTTAATTTTTTACTCAAGTACCAAATATTGATAAAACAACCATTATTAACTTAAATGATTAAATGATGTTTATAACATGTTAATAATTGATATAAAAGGAATAATAAACATGAAAAAGGTTCTTAAGAAAGTTTAAATTAACTTTAGTTTATTATTCCGGATTTTAAAGAATGAATGGGTCAAGTCAGACACGAGGTAAGGGACTTCATCTCAATCTCCTTTCATTGAGGTATATTTTGTTTTAATACAGGAATTTATTTTATACACTGTATATACACCTTTTACTTTTCATTTAAATCAAATGGAATTTTTTTTTATGAATTATTTTACTAAACGACAAAAAAAGAATGTTTCTTTTAACTTAAGTGGTGACAATGACCTTTTCTGCCGCCGCAAGTATTATTTGATCTATTGATTCCTTAACAATTCGTAATGTTTTTTAAAAAGAAAATAAATACCATATACTCTTTTACATATTTTGGTATTGAAAATGGGTTTGATAATGGATTTTTTATGTCAATATATTTAAATGATATATTGTGAATGAAATTTGGAAATGTTATCTTTCCTTTGTGTTTATTTTATGTGTTATGTATATGTTATGGTTCTTGGGAATTGTTACGTATATGGGTGGTTCCATGATAAACCTAGGATGGGTGAGCCTGAGATATCTCTCCAATGCATTGGGTAACATGACAAAGGTAAACGTGAATGTTTCTCCTAAGATATTTAGAAAATATATTGTGATGGGTATTTCAAATGTAACTCTATGTGTAGCTGTGATAGCTAAAATGTAAGTATGATATGGATGCCACAATTTACCTTTATGATTTATGATTTCTATGTGTTATTCATAAATCTTATTATTTCTTGAGGTATGTTAAAGAGATTATGTTATGTATGTAATGATAAACTAATGTTTTCTTTCTTTGTTTTATAACCCTTACTGAGTTTTTTATGCGCATCCCAAGTTTTGAAATGTTTTTCACAGGACCTAAAGATGAATAGGGTCAAGGATCGGATCAAAGAAAATTCATGTTGTCTAAAACATGGGACTAGACATGACTATTTATTTGAAGAGTTTTTATTTTATGAAAAAAATGGAAACAGAGTAGAAGTGTCTACCTTGTAATTTTTGAGATGTAATGTAATAGTTATGGCCTAATTCTCTAAAACTATAAACCTGAAAAGGTCCTCAATGTGAATTATTCATTTAATTCAAGATTATGTAATGTTTATGGTTGGGTCCTTATACACTACCTCCGGAGCATGGTCATTACCACCATCCTAGCATATGGTTGGAGGTTGTCGTGGTGGAACGCCTTTAAAATTAAAAAAATACCTCAAAAAAGAGTGATTTTAAATTTCATAGCTCAAAAATTTAGTACAAGTCAAAACCCTCCTAAAAATAGGTCACACCATATAGCCTTCTCCTAAATCTGGGATTGTAATAAGAACAGTCACCAAAAACCACTTGAGATACTACCTCTTTCCCCCTCAAAATTCAGGTCTAGGTCACGTCTCTATTTCTAAGTTCACTTTTCAATTTCAATTTTATTTAATAATAATTTCCATTAAATCACAATTACTTTTAATGGGTTTAACTAATGGTTCACCAAGTTTCGATCCATGAGGTCCCATACTCCCCATGAACCAAAGCATGTCGTCCACCTAATTTACACCATAGCACATTCTCTTTAAATAATTGAATTAAAAGGTGAATAACTTCCAATCCATAAGATACCATACATATAATGAACTAATATATTGAATCACTTATCTATCCACTTCAAAAATATATCACAAAAGTATTTGCACCTGTCATAATAGCATGAAACAATTAATGCATCCTAAATGGCGTGGAATAATGCATGGCATGTGATTTCTAGAAAGTTCCTAAAATAATGCATGAGATGGAATACCCTCATATCATCAAGTTACAACAAAAATATAACTCTTAGTCACAACAATAATTACATCATAAATCAAGTGTGTCGCCCATTAGTGGAATCAAATCAACTGTAATAGTTAAAATCTAGAGAAGAACAATTTCATTCAAGGAAACTTGGATTTTTCATATATGTAGGTTAGCTATGCTCGAGCACAGCTCATTATTAAATTACATTCTCTTCCTATACCTTTCTATTATCACCAAATAATAAATCAAACCACAAAAGAAGTCTCTGATACCACTTTTTAATGTCCCAAACTCGGATTCCATTGAAGGTTCCTTGAGCCCAGTGGGTCACATAGTATCAAGAGAATCTCCCAAATGTTGGAGGCTGATGACTAGAAGCGAGGGACTAGGGTGTGTTTGTGTGGAGGCTATGTCCTCTAACCAGAGTTTAACATGGTAGAATATCAATAACAGATAAAATAGTGGAAGCAGTAAAACATGCAGAAAATAGATACATAATAGGAATATATAACAATATAAAAAAACTCATATACATAATGAAGATGATAAATGTCTCTAAAAATCATCCAAAATAGGTAAAAATAAGTACAGTACAATACATATGTCAAAATACCAAAAAGACCAAAAAGTGATATCTCTATATAGCATCTTGAGCCTCATCTCGGTCTTGTGATCCCCTTCTCCTAAGCATGGCACAAAATCAAGCATCAAACTATGGGAGCTTTTTCCAATCTCTACCTTCATCCAAATAGTGTCCTCAGGTACCACATGGTGTCCCGAACATAGTGTGAGATACAATCCCATTAGGAAACCATCCAATGGTCTATGCAATCTAGGCTGTGCAATATAACAAACTAAGCAGTGTGCAATTAAGAAAAGTGAGCAGTAAATAAATGTAAAAGTGCCCTTGTCATATCTACAACTAATAAAGTCATATTGTATAGCCTCAAGAGGCTCCCTACAACAATTTTCAAGTTTCTAATAAGGAATCTATAATATAAATAGAAAATAAACAATATGTCCTCATCGTGCATCCATACATATCATGTCAACCACAACATTGTAGTATAATCAGAAGATTCAGAACATCCATGGTTGTTCCGTTTAATCAAATTGTCATACCAAGAAGGTCCGGATCCAAGGAGTAGAATACCAAGGAATCTGCTTCAAGTCCCAATATTATTTTGATGGAAGCTCGATTAGGCACTGGTAGGTGTAAAAGGATAATTTCATTTGAACATGTCCTATGCAAGTCCAAGAATGCCAGATCCAAGTGGTAGCAAGGCCTAAGGCATCCCACAGAATCAAGACCCAAGGATCATACTCTATCCAATGCATCCACTATTGCATTCAAGACCCATGGGAGAAACTTCCATGTCATCTATACAAACATTCATCTGTTTAATTAAATTACCAATTCATACTTCTTGATTTTACCCACTCAAATAACCATTCACATTCAATTAACCTCATGGTTATACCCACTCATGTATCAAAATTAAAATTAAAATACAACTAATGAGTATACCCACTCATTGTTCACAATTATCACTTAAACATATTACATGAGTTTACCCACTAATTTTACCATTTACATTTAAAGGAAATCAAGAAATGATTATAACCACTCATTTACCCAAAACCATCATCAACCATTTCATAAATTCAATAATTAAACCATTTAATAACTCAACATCACGTTTTACATGGAAATGAGGCATAACATCACCTAAGTAAGAAAAAAAATTCTTGTTAAATTATAATTAAGCTTACACTAACTAGGAAAGCATAGGAACACACCCCTTAGGTGGTTCAAGAAAGGGAAAAGTCAAGTCAATTACATGGCACACCCCATGGGTGGCCTTTGGTTGGGGAAATAAACACCAACAAGTCTCATGGAAGCTAAAGGGAATCCCTAATAGATTTCAATTCAATTTATTCAATTAATCAGTTTAGTTTTGGGTCCACATAGGAAATTCCAGTAGGTAGCACAATGGAATCTAGACCTATAAACAACCAAAACTAATGGGAAAAGTATAGACCACCAAATGTAGCTCAGTAGTAGAGTGCTCATCCAGTATCAACTCCTGATTCGACTCAAATTAGGAGAAAATAAAGAACATATAAAGAACCTGAAATTAAGTAATATTATCTTGCACTTAAATAGCATCGTTGATTGGAATAAGAATGAAAAAGGGATGAAAAGTAAATTATTACTCACCAATGTAGATCTAATGAGATGTTTCATGCTTGAATTGGAGATTGAATAGAGAATAAGGATCAAATTCAAGATTAGTCACTCAAGGAGGCTCTCAAAATGTGACTATGTTATGAATAGGATGAGAATGAGGATTTTAGGTTAAAATAGATTTAATTGATTTAAAAATTATAAAATTAACCAAAAATAAAGGGGTCTCACAGTTTGACAAACTCTGTGCCTGCCATGCACAGTTATCTATAGAAGGGAACCCACACGGTTACCTCGAATGGTTTGACTAACTATGTATAAACTATAAAAAACCCACTATTAAAATTTCAAACTTGGCCACATGACCATGCACCCAAAATCTCACAGTTTATCCTAACCATGTGGCCTTATCCTACTCTTTACCCATGCATCACAAGGTTTTTCAGACTGTGTGGACTACCCCATATAGTTTGAACTAACCATGTGCTAAGAATTTTTCACACATGAAACTTTGTTCCGAGATATAAATAATACTTGGACACCCTTGATACCTCTATGACCTCAAATGTTATTCACATTAGTCTATATTTAAACATTGAAACTGAAAAATTAGGGATCCTACCTCATATAAAAACTCTATTTCTTACAATTTAATGAAAAATAATTAATAAAACAAGTATTAATTAGAACTTTTTTGATACATAGATTGATATATTTGTGTTTAGAGACAAATAATTTAATGATTGATCCAGAATTTAAAAATTCATTTCAAGATCCATTTTAAGAGAAAAATTCTTTAACTAACAATTTTTAGTATTATTAATGAAGAAAAAATAAGCATACATATCAAGTAAATTTAAATTAATAGATACCAATAAAATCCACTCATTCTATCACTTAAAAACTTTAGGGTGGACCAAAAATTATAGAAAAAATTACTTAACTTATGGGACCTACCAATCATAAAAATAGGATAAGTGACCATGTTTCCCTCTTTAGGATTATGCTTAAAAATAAGACATCTTTCACATAAACTGCATCAACATTTGATAATATAAGTGATAGACCAATAATTGTTATTAAAAATGTATATATACTTGGCCTCAATAGATAAAATTGAAATTTATATTTTTATTAATAAATTTATTATCCTTGAAACGTATTTTTATGACATATTTTTTAATAACCATTATATATTTATCCTAAATGGATCTTTTCTTATGGGTATTAAATATTTTAGTCTTCGATCAATTGTGAGATTGAATATCTCCAAAAAATATTTTTTTATAAAAATAGGTTAATTAATATGAATAAAAATTTTAAGGATCTGAATGGATGATAATTTGATAGACAGATTTTATTTCATGGAATAAAAGAAGTTTTATTCAACTGTGATTCAAACTGATTATATGGAATTTAATATGTTCAATTTTATTTTCAATATATTTTTAAAAGCATTCAATATATTTTATAGAGGTTTCTTAAGTTTATACATAATATTTTCTAGATGTTTTATTATCATAAATTGGATCTATAAAAAATTAAAGGGATTAAATGAAAAGGATTTTACCAACCAAGATCATGTAAGGATATTGACTTAACATAGAATGATAGTGAATCTTTGTCCATTTTTTATAGGAGTAATTCCATGTTAGCTTTCATGTACACATTTTGGGAACAAAAAAAACTATATATATAATGTTTTTTTAAATTTGGGAAGTACCTCCAATGAGTTTCACATGTGGATGACATTTGGGGAGAGAGTTAGTTTTGTATGGATCATGGGACTTTTCCTCGATGGTAAAATGAAGAAAAATGGAATGATCAAGAATAATTCCAAGTAAGTGGAACGGATATCTACATGAAATTATACATGGTAAAATTATAATAAGAGGAGATATTGATCACAATGGAGTAAACATTTAAAAGAAGGTACTAAAGAAGACAGAGAGAAGACTTCATAAGTGGGTTTTTACTAGAGACATACCCAAAGGATGAGTTAAAGCTAGATATGTACATTGGAGAAGATCTTATTACTCTTTCTTTACTTATATTTTTCTTGAGTTGAAAGATTCTGATATTGGGGATGAAATGGATGAAACTTTTAGTGTTGTGTATTTGGATTAATCGTAGATTTTTATAATTTAGACTCTTACACTTACTGATTTAGTTTCATAATCAAAAAATATTTTAACTTAGGGGGAATTGATGGAGAAAATATGGAAAAAATTCTTGAAGAGTAGTTTCATTTACCAATTCATTGAGTCAAAGGAAGATGATATTAATAATATATGAACATATAGATTGTAGAATATCAAAGAAGATGAAAGGTAATTTATCAAAGACTCAAGGAAATGAGGAGAAATGAAACTATTTTTTTATATTCAGTCATAGTGTTATTAACTACATGAACTTTTACATTCCTGAATAAGCCTCATCATAATTTTAATATATAAATTATATAAGTAATTAAGAGGAAATCCTATTAAGAATGACTAATTTTATAACATTGTAACCTAGGCTAGAAGAATCACTTTAATCTATCTTTAAAAGTTAAAAATAACTTCAAATAGAGATATCCATCTGATTTTAAAGGGTAGTTGTAATCTGGATTTCAAGGGATAATCCCACATAAATGTTTTTTTAATCAAGATATAACCTAAAAGCAACATGACCAAGGGATTGAAAATATTTTAGAAGAAGTAAAGGAAATTAATATTCATCAATTATGCATGAATGATTTTTTATAGAGTACCAATTAAAAATTATCAATTATGGTACAATTTGTTCATGGTACATAAGAAAGTCTCCACAAACTATAAATCGAAGTGAGGTAGTTAGCTAAGAAAAAATTGACATAGTATAAATGGAAAATATTAAGTACCATAGAAATTAATCCCAGGGAGGGACTCATGGATATAAAAATATGAAGAGGAAATTTATTGAAGGTATTAATAAATAACTATTTGAAGAAAAATCCATGAAGAGAGAGTATGAAAATTCGCATATAGAAACTCTAATTTTAAATATAATGAGGTATTATAAGAAATGTGGTCAAATTTTAAGGAAATGATAAGTTGAAAAAAGGTGGAATTCATTAAGGAATAGCTTGAGAGATTCAAAACAACTATCTAATTCCCACTTATAGATATATAGTTGTATAATAATAAGGGTAATAATTTAAATAAATTTCCACATCATTTTAAAAGGATAAATATCACCAAACCATTTGTTGAAGATTTAGAAAAAATTCATTCCTACACAAAGTACTTAAATAACACCATCTCAAATTAGAGTAATCTTAAGGAGTATTCCACAATGTTAGTCATTGAATAATTTTTGATTCCATAAAAAATAATATTCCTAAAAAGTTGAAGGACCCTAAAAGCTGCAATATCATTATAGATCTTGAGGGGAATAAGTCTTACACAAGTCTCATTGACTTGGAAATAACTATTAACCTTGTTTAACTTTCTATATTCAAGTAATTGTGAATTAGAGAGATAGTAAATAAACTTATATCATTATAATTTGTTGAAAAATCAATAAATTATCCATAATACATCATTGATTATGTTTTAGTAAGGATTATAAAGATAATACTTACTATAAACTTTTTGGTGATGGTTATAGAGATAGATAGAGTAGTTCCCATTATACTAGAAAGACCATTTTTTTAGTTGGAGATTTAATTAATGTACCCAAGGGAAGAAAACCCTTTGCAGTGATAGAAGACAAGGAATAGATAAATTTATTTTAGAAAATTAAACATCCTACAATTATAAGATATTTTTGTGGGACTGACTTGTGAGAAGATATTTTTCACAAATCTAAAGTTATACTTCTGAAACCCAACACTCATAAAGAACTTAATAATAAAGAGTGAAAAATTATCTATAAAGGGAAAACATATAAATTGATGAGATCAATCAATTTGAATATTTTAAGAGTAAATTTAAAGATTTGGTTCTAGGGATAGCACCATTAAACCATCTATAGAGGAAGTACCCAAGTTATAAATTAATAATCTTACTTATAAACTATCATATAAATTCATGGGAAGATATAAAACACTAAAAATAATAATTTGATAAATTATTAATGAGTAGAAAGAGAATAATTTGTTGAAATTTATAAAAACACATTAAATAACACTAGTATGGTCTATTTTAGTTAAAAAAGGAATTATTTCATCAGTGTTTATGTATAGGATACTCTTAATGCCTGATTTTAATCCAATGATGTAGTGTTAATGGATATTAAATCCTAAAATTAATAAATTAGTTAAGGATAAGGTAATAAGGTTTTCATATTCCATAATTATATACCCCCTTTAATTATCTAATTGGTGATGCTAATTCAAGTGGTTCCATATAAGGGGTGAATCATAGTGGTAACCAATGAAAACAATGATATCATTCCTATAAGTATTGTTATAATATGAAGAGAATAAATAGATGCCATAATGTGGAATGAAATAAATATAAAGGACTATTTTTTATTCCCCTTCATTAAATATATGCTAAAGGGGATGGAAGGTCAAGGGTTCCACTATTTCATAGATGGGTACTCGGGTTATAACCAAGTGTATATAGATCTTGAGGAACAAGAGAAAACTATATTCACCTAATTATATATTACCATTTATTATAAAATAATTCCATTTGAATTGTGAGGATCCATTGAAACATTCTAGAGATTTATGATTGAAATATTCTCTAACTTTGGTTGAGAAAGTGTGATTTTCAAGGATGATTTTTCTATTTTTGGAATAACCTATCATGAGTTCATGGAAAATATTTCAATTGAGTTAAGGATATATGAGGATATAAACTTGGTCTTTATGTGGGAAAATTTTCATTTTATGGTATACAAATGGATATTTTATAGGTACAAGATTTATAAAATAGTAATTCAAATGGATATAGCTAAATTAGAAGTAATAACCAATCTTCCACCATACACATAAATGAAATATGTGAGGAGTTTCTTGGGCCATAATGGGAACTATAAATTGTTTATCAAGAAATTTTTAAATATTGATAAGATCGTGTGATCTTTTCCTTAAAAATGGGTGAAATTCACTTTTTATTGATAATTAATGTAGAATTTCAATTACTTAATGATGATTTAATCATATAACCCAACATAACATAACCATATTAGAGTTTTCTTTTTTTGGTAATGTGTGACTCCAGTGATTTTTCCATTGTTTTTATACTTGGGAAAATAAAGGAAGAGAGGAAAAATGTGATATTTTACTCAATAAAGTTGTTAAGTAGATCCCAACTAAATTACTCCACCAATAAAAAGAAAATTATTGTAATTGACCATTCCATGTATAAGTTAAAACCCTTTTTAATTGGTTTAAAGGTTATAGTGTTAACTAATTATTCAACATTGAAATATTTTATAAAAAATAATGATACAAAACCCATACTCATTAGGCGGGTTCTACTCCTGCATGAGTTTGATTTATAAATTAAGGATAATAAAGGAGTTGAAAACCTTATGGTGTATCATTTATCAATTATTTAAGGAAGAAATGAAGTTGAGTATGAATCCAATGGGATGTAATTTCATAATAAACAATTATTTTCTATGAATATATGGAAATTAACATTGTATTATGAATTCAGTAAATATTTGGATATAGGAATTATTTTGAATAATTTCACATATAATAAAAACCATAAGTTGATATTATATGTAAAAAAACTATTATTTAGAAGATCTATTTATTTTTAAGAGGGGAGGAGATGGAATAATCTAGATGTTCATTATAAAGGAGGATAAAATTTATATTCTAAAACCATTACATTCATTTCCTAGGGGAGGAAATAATGGGAGTAAAAAGACACCATAAAATGTGCTCAAATGGGTATTTTTATAGACTACATAATTTAAGGATGCAAATGAATTTGTTTTATCATGTGATAGTTTTCAAAGTGTAGAAACATTTAGGAAAAAATATGAAATTCCACAATCTTGAATTCTAGGAGTAGTAGTGTTAGATTTTTTGGGTATTCGTTTAATAGGAACACTGCCTAAATCATAATTAAATGAATAAATTTTAGTATTAGTTGATTATGTATCCAAGTGGGTTGTGGTAATTTATTTACCCAAAAAGAAGGCAAGTTATGTTGTGAAATTTCAATGAAGGAAATTTCCAATAGGATCGGAGTCCTAAGTGACATAATTAGTTATAATGGATTTCATTTCCAAAACCATTTTTTAATAGATTAAGGAAAAAAATATAGATTTAACAATAATACATGAACTATATTCTATCCATGGACTAGTGAACAAGATGATATATCAAACAAGTCTATAAAATAAATCTTGGAAAGGATTTTTAATGGATTAATAAAGAATTGGTATTGTAAGTTAAAAGATTTATTATGGGACTATAGGTCATCCAATAAAACATATATATTTATTTCAGCATATAGGATTTGGTTATAAAAGTAATTAAATATGTTATGAAAGTTGATTAAAAGCCCTTTTGGGTTATTAAAGAATTGAACTGGAAGGAAAATGAAGTTGTAAAGAAGGGATTATTTCAATTGAATGAATTTGAGAAGATTATAAGGGAATAATATGAGAATATAAGATATTAAAGGAGATTAATAAGGTATATCATCATACTCATATTAATTATATGAAATTAAAAGAGGAGTAAAAAATTTTTATGTCCATTTAAAGGTTGAAATTATTCCTTATGAAGTTTAAATCTAGATGGTATGGACCATTTCATGTTGTAAAAGTTTTAACTAATCAAGTTCTTGAGATTATAGTAATACAAGGAGATATATTTACTATTAATAGATAAATCTTAAAACCATAAATTGAAGGATACTAAATATTGGATCCAATCACTTTATACTTGGAATAATAGGCTCTAGAAAACATTATCTAAATATCTAAATAAATCTCTTTTAGAAGGAAATACTATTTTTGGATTTTTTTTCTTTTCTAGTGTTTTCTATTAAATAATTAATTCATATACTTCCTAATAATTGATATATATTTTATTTTATATTATTTTGAAGAATACATTTAACAATATTTAAGACAATTTTTTAAAGAACCATGGTAGATACAAATTAGGTTATACCTTTACCTTGTTTTTTTATTTACCATCTTTTAATTATTTAATTTTTCAACATCTTATAATCCCTTGGTGATATAAGATCGAGGATAGTAATTCCCAAGTATGGGGGTGTTATGTTTTATCTTTATATAAGAAAGATATTGAATATTACTTGGTTCTTTTAGATTCATTTTATCACTAATAAAAGACCAATTTGGTTTGAATATCTAAGATTAAATTAATTTGGACATGATCTAAATCTACATTCTAATTTTTTAGAAGGTCTAGTTAAATTTAAAGGTTTTTTAAACAAATTCTATGAAATTCTATCCAAATTAAAAATCAAATATTTGAGTGTAATCGAAACCTTTTTATATCTTCTTACAATGATATTTAGACACCAAACCATGACTTGAGAAACTAAAAATTATTGTGAAACTCTTTGATGTTGTGGAAGATTGAGACTTATTTTAAAATGATCAAGGAAACTTTTTATTGGTAAGAAATTTATTAAACTCTTTTAAAACCACCCTAAATATTTGAAACCTTTTATCCTATAGATTACCATATATACCCTTATTGGAAACTTAATTACATGATTAAAATACCAATATACCTTTCTCTGAGGTGAATTTCATGACTACGGTTGAGAATGAGTGTAGAAGAAGGATGTTCTTACCATCAAGGAAGGAAACACAACTAGGAAGGATGTTTGGTAGAATATTTCTAAACTAGTAAAGATATTTCATACTATTATTTTGAATCCTAATAATTTTATCTCTTTATAATTTCATAAATAAGTGAAGTTTAAAAATTCACGCATAAATAAATGCAAGTTATGCATAGAGAGATAAAGAATCAATATTATTCCAAAAAAGTTTCAAGTTTGATTCTCAAAAACTAACTAAGGGAAAATGAGTGATGGAATATGAATTTTAATGGAAATTAGAGAGCTACATCAATTATTGTTGAACTGATTGTCATATAATTTTCCCAAAAATAGTCAAACCTCCTCATTTCAACATTAAAATCCTTTGATATTGGAACCAGTCATGATACAAATGTGCAGATATTAAGAAAATTAGAAATCCTATGGTAACTCTTTCATGATTTGAGTAAATAAAAAAAATATTTAAATCACAATTAGTGAGAGGGAAACAATTCTAGAGAGGTAGTTATAAGTGAGTTTGGGCATACTGATCGAGTAGAGGAATCATGAGCTGATCATGAAGTGGAATTTGGAACAAAATATTATAAGAATCATGGTAAGTTCTAGTTATAGAAGATTAGAAAGGAAACTAACTATGTTGGATGTTTTATGATATATTGGATTCAATATTTTTTCTTTCCATGAAGTGAAAGATGATAAGTATAGGAGAGTTATTTCTTATTATTTTATAAATATTTCCGATTTAATTTCATTGAATTATTCCCTCTTAATTGAATTGTTTTGGTATGTTTAAATAAAAATAAAAATAATTGAATATTTTTTTTATGAAAATTGAATATCATGTTTTTTTTCAAAACATTTTATTAATTCACTATATTAATTATTTGGAAAAAAATTTAAAGGCCAAAATTGATTTGAAGATTTTTTAATGAAAATATAGAGAGAATATTATTTTTGTAAAATTAATCAAGTATTTTTGGATGATTAACTAGGAAATTCAAGGAGCTATATAAGGTTTTTGAGAAACTATGTAAGGTTTTTACCTTTTCCAAAATGCTGCAAAACTTCCTATGTAAAATTAAGTAAATATTTGGATAGTGACGTAAGAATAAATAGGTTCTAAGTAAAAGTAAATAAAATTAAATCCTATACAATAGAATTTATATAAGGTTTTGAACTTTTCATGATATTAGAAATTCAATGCCTTCTATGTATCATTAAATGAAAAATTACAAAGTTTATGTAAGAGTAATGTGTACTTAAGTAAGAATAACACAATTTCTATAGGGTCCATGTTATATTTTCTAGATGTTATTATAATAATTAATAGGAGCTAAATAATAGTAGAGGGAGCACATGAAATGGATTTTCCTTTTCCTAGCCCATGTCATTATTCATACTTTTTATAGAATTATGGTGGATTCAGATTTGATAACGAGAGAAGGAATTAAATGTGTCTTGCATGTACATATTAGGGGATAAATGAATCTATATGTACAATATATTTATCCCCATCAAGAATTTACCTAAAAGTTTATACACGTGGTAATGTTTTGGCGAGAGAGGTATTTGTGCATGGATTGTGGGAACTATACATTATGGTTACATGATGAAAAATGAAATATTTGAGAAAAAACCTAATTATATGGAAGTAATTCATTCATAAAAATAATTGTACAAAAATCATAATAGGAGTGCTCAATTATAGTGGAGGAATATTTTAAAATAATAAGGAACTAAATAATATGGATAGAAGATATTGGAAAAGGGTTTTCATGGAGACACAACCAAAAAAGGGGATGGATATAGTGGTCTACGTTAGAGAGGGTCTTATTAGTCTTTATTTAATTTTATTTAGAATGAGAGGTTATATACTTGTAGTAAGGATTATGGGGACAAAACTTGCAGTTTAGTGCACTTGATATAATCTTAGATTTGTGTTATTTAAACTCTTTTACATAATTTTTTAATTTCCTAACCATTAATTAGATAAACATAGAGGGATGTTTATGGAGTTAAAGTGGGAACCTAACCTGAACAATAGGTTATTTTACATTAAATTTTAAGGGATGATATCTATAAGAATTTTAGTGGAAAAATAATCACTAATTATTGATTAAACCAGTTCTTTTAATAAATAAATGAAAACTCATGGGGACTCTCAACCTTAGGAGTGCCTCTAAGGTGAGTCTCAGAGGATCATCCTTGGAGTAAATGATGTTTTTAACATTTTTATACTATTAATTCAACTAAAGTGCATTGAAATCTAGAGTTAATACCTAAATTCCTCCATTTAATTATCATACTAGTTCAGATATACTTATTATTTCCATTATCCATAGTATTTTCATACTAAAAACCCAAAATATTTATGCTAACATAATTTTTTATAAATACTTGATCAATTTTAACCCCTTAGATAATCCCAATAGAGGTGACCCATTTTCAAATCAATATTTGTGCTTCAATGACCATGTTGAATGGAATGGGTATTATGTAGTTCACACTACACAAATATTTCAATCATAGTGGAATGTAATTATAGATATAGTAACCCAATATGGATTATTGTACATTTTTTCTTCTATTAGAGTTCTCGTGGAAAATATGGTAGGTTATTTTACTAGTAATTTTCATAAGTGTATTTTTCTATCACTTAGAGGAATTATAGTATATGTTTGGTATATTTATCTATATTAAGTTATTTAAATGTTGTTTTAAAAGGGAAGACTCAAATTTAATATTGGATTGGTGGTAATTTATTGAAATTAGGATAATTTGAACTTTAAATTTATATTAATAGTTTATTCAAGTTTTTTAAACAATGTGTGATGACCTAGAGATAGATGATAGTAATTTAAGGACTCATTTACACTCAAGAAAAGGGAAATTTATATAATATTTTTTTGAATTATCTTATTAAAAGGAATTTCT
Organism: Viscum album; assembly: GCA_963277665.1. Taxonomy (NCBI): domain Eukaryota; kingdom Viridiplantae; phylum Streptophyta; class Magnoliopsida; order Santalales; family Viscaceae; genus Viscum; species Viscum album. The sequence goes on from OY728136.1 coordinate 459,227,009, forward strand.
CAAACTTAATTTTTAAATTATTTACATGAAGAGTTTTATGATTGCATCTATTTAAGTAATTTTATTTTATGATTATTTATATTTTATATATATTCATATTTTTTTACTTCAACACTTCTTACAATTGAAGTTATGAAAGTATTTTGGTTTTATTTTTGAGTAAGGGTCTACTAAAATCATAGAATTCAATGGTTAAAGACTTTATGATATTTTAAATTTATGAAGAGTATTAGTTGTGTTATTCATTCAAGAAAAGTTTTATTTATTGAATGTTATTATATATATATTATTGATGATTTAAATAGATTTCATGGATATATTCATTTTTTTAATACTTTACTTCATCATTTTAAATGTCCATGGTCACATAGTGAAGTTAGGTGACTTTAATGGTATTATGGGTATAAGATATTCCATGAATGTTAGTATTAATCATATTATACTAGTAAATTATACAACCATGGATAATTTGAGATCATTACAAGGATGTTTTCATTAATATTTAATAAATGAACTTATAAATATCTTATGTTGATCATTATTTGATTGGTTTACTTTGTAACACACTAAGATGTCAGTTTGTATTTTTCCTTTAAATAAATACTATTTTTAAAAGATTGTATCACATGAAAAACCAATATAAAAAAATACTTTACATTTTACAATATAATATAAACATTCATACATCATGTGAACAAAATGTGAAATGTCATTTAGAAATTTTCAAAATGAGTAAAATATAGAGTAAATAAAATATAGTTAAAATGATTTATTTTAATTCTTTATATATTATTATAATAATTGAATAAATTTAATATTTATAAGATAAATAATTATATTCAATCGTTTGTGATTAAAATAATTTAGTATTAAAAAGAGCTATTTTCGATGAATTTTATTTTATTTATATTATTTACATTTATATTAATAAACTAAAATGAACAATTATAAAGTACTATCATAATAAAATTTTCAATATAAAAACAAATATATTAACACTCATTTAATTAGTAATTGATAAGAAATAACCTTAAGAACACTTAAATTTAAAAATTCATTTTATTTAATAAAAATAGTTTTTATTATATTATATTTTTTTATTTTAAAGTTTAATTCCAAAATTTTAGGATTTGAATTTGGTAAAAATGAATTCATTTTAGGATTCATCATGTAGAAATTATCTTTGACGGAATTTTTGGGATTTTACTAAAATGGTTTATTTTTAGGTGAATGGTGAAAACACCATTTTTATAGATGCTTAACTTTTATGACATAATTATGATATAATCATGACTTAAAAATATGTGAAAGATTTTTCTCGATCAGAAATTAATTTATGGAGTAAAATAAATCATTTAAAATTAAAATGTTGAGATTAGAAATTTGTTCTTGACTTTTTATAATCTAAGTTATATTTTATTCTTATAAAAAACTATTTTTGTACTTTTAATTTAATTAAGTATTCACAATGATGAATTCAATTTTGGATTAATTTTAAAGTCACAAAAAAAATATTTTTTAAACATAAACCAATAAATATCATTGGAATCAATATTATACATGATTTTTATGTAAATTAAATTTTATACTTAACAATTCGTTTTCTTCTAAAAATGTTTTTTTTGTATTAAGAACACTTTTAAAATTTGGAATAATTGTGATAAAATTAGGTAATAAGTTCCATTTCATTTTTATTCATAAAAATATGTTACCATAGTAAAATTTAGTCACCTTAGTAAGGGTTATTTTCTAATCTCACTTTAAATTCAAGATTGTTTATGTCAAAAGTATTATTTGAGGAAATTGAATATTATTTCTATTTAAAAAATAATATATTTTATTCTCCTACAGTTATTTATGGGTTTTATATTTCTTATTACCATTATATTTCTCTTTGGTATGTGTTTCAATTGAAAAGATATCCACAAGTGAAACTCACATTATCTTTCATTTCAGTCGTGAATATTTTCCCACCATATCCATATTCTTTATGTTGTTTCAAGAATTTTCTTATATAAACTTTAATATTTGATAAAGGTAATTTTATTTTTACTTTTAGTTATTTTACACAAATTTTATAAAGGAATATTTTTTAACATATTTTTTATTTTTTATCTCCTTGTAAAAGTGTGAAAAGAGTGTTTTTTTTAATTTACCACATGAACACTTTTTCTCAACATCATGAATATTATTTATTATTAAGTTTCCTTTTCAATTTTCCATGGTTTTACAAATAAGATCTTATTCACATTGTTCTGTGAATTTTTCATTTTTAGAATTTACTAAAATAAAAGGATATTTCTTCTTATTTTCAAAGTAGTTTTTTACTGTATTTATAATGTTTTTTAACTATTTAAACATCTTTTAGAGTGTATTGAACTTCACTTTGGGTATTCTCTAACAATACTATCCATTATTTTTATTTTTATAGTTTATGATCAAGTTATTCCATTTATTTATGGGGTAATATTAACATTAGATATTCTTGTTTTCCCCATAAGAACTCTAATTTATTACTAATGAATTTTGATTGTGTATTTTGTTTCTTTTCATATGATTAATGCATTGGACTTATTTAGTAATATATGGGACTTGGAATTATATATCCCCCTATGCATTAATAGGTCTCATGTGACAAACTAAGTTGGGTATTTGGTGTATACCTACCCATTTATTTATAGGTTCTTAGCACAAGGCCTTGATGATTTGAAATATTTATATTGTCTAAGAAAAAGGAATTTGTAATAAGATTAAGATATCCAAAAATATGCATTTCATCACTATAAAATCAGTCACTATTGTCCATTTCATCATCATCAACATATTTTTTATTAATTTTATCAAGAACAGAGGCCATAGACACCTAAAACATAAATAAAGGAGACTATTGAAGTTTTCAGTAGTGAATCCCAAGGGGATTTCCTCGAACTAAGTAAATACCCTAAGGGGAAAATCACCCAAGCTAGAAAAATATGTAACCACCATGCCTTGAAATGACCTGGATGCTAGAAAATATATGACTTTATTTCCCTCATGCCAAGTATTAAGGACTTCCATGTGGTTATTGATGAGGCTCCCACACTTACGAATATAATATAAAATCATCCATGGGACACTACAAGTGACAAGAAAGGAGGTATGATGGATTTTAGAGTCTGTTTCAACCATATATAATTCAATATTAAGTTGATTACATAGCTCCATACCTAAAATAATTTCACTTGCTTCTACCTGGAGATAATTTTTGGTATCAAAGAAAGAATTGTAGGTGAGAATCACATAACCCATGGTATCACAAAAACACAATCACCCCCCATAGTTCCCATACCACATGAAACATTCATATTAAGCTTAAATCCCAACTAGTGAGGATTCCAGAAAATCCAGTTCCCCTAGAGGTCATTAAGAATAGAATAATGGGAATTCATATTATGTGTGAAGATCCTTAGAGGTGGGTAATCATCCAAGTCATTGGAAAGCTGATAAAGATCAAACAGAAAAGTCATGACTCTAAACATAGGGGCCAACATCGTGCATGTGATCCCTTGTACTGAGCTTTGTTCCTTGCCTTCCATATACACTAACATCCTGCTACAATGATCAGTACTATTTTATTCCACTACAGTCAGTTTGTATCCACACCTCAAAACCATAAAGAAAATAATGAACCAATTGAATTCACCTAGGAGGAAAAACTAACAATCTTGTTAAAGGTGATTCACACTACACATGCCTAGTCGTCTTCAAATAAGAAGTTTCTAGAAGACTCTTCATGGGGATCACCCCAAAAAATACACCTTGATGCTAGATTGATACATGTACACTTAATATTTTCATTCATAGATAATATATTTTTATGAATGTTCCAAACTATAAAATTTAGTTTTGTAGGAATAACATTGCACCAGAGTAAATCTACCCAACTATCCCACTTAATAGAAGAAGATTGCAGTTGACAAAACTCATTCCCTTAGAAAGTTCCATATGTTTAACTAGAAAAAATGAATTTATCAGCATCAAAGTTTAGATCTATGATATCAAAGAGTATAAATTTATCATTATTTAAGATATCCTGGGTGAAACCTGTATACCGCTTCACTTTCCTGAAGGTCATATCTAGGGTTGGACACCCTGGAATGCCCAGTGTTACTCATGTCCAATTATGATGCCAAAAACTAATTTCACCCCTTCCAATGATCCACTAAGTGTGAATATAAATAAAAATAATATGAGGATGAATAAATAGCCATAAGGGGGGGAGAGTGTCTATTTGGGGAGTCCATATTATTCCCACATTTCTTCTCTATGAATCTTCCCCACAATATTTGGGCTTTAAGAACCTCTCATGATAACTTTGCATATAGGCCATGAACCTCCCTAGAAACACACCTAACATTAATGCCCCCCTTCAAAGATATCCACACAAACATTTCCTATGATTCCCAGTTGTGTTTGAAATCTAGGTGAGGATCCTAAATGAATTCATCCAATATATTCTTTAACGCCCATGATAACAGCTTTCAAAACCTTGATATTAGAAAGAATATGCTTGAGAATTGATGTAAGGATGTTGTTAACCAATGTTATATGTTCGCCAGAAGATAAAACCTAATTTGTAAAATTACTGATACATTAAATGAACCTATCCACCAACCTGTTAAAGTGATGAATATGAATCATGTTTAAAGATATCAGCATACTAAGGTATTCTATCAAGAAATCTATTATTATCAGTTTTATCGCATATTTGACTATTAAATATTGCTGCCATACTATTCATGACTTTTTTATGCCAAAATATTTATTTATTGACCCAATTTTTATATTATAAAATCTATTGGGTATGATTTTATTATATTATTTTCTCATAACCATAAGCTCTACTTATGATCACTTGTGATCATTGATTATTATTACTTATGTTTACCCTTTCTCAGTATTGGATATAACCCTTATTAGGTTTTTGTTTCCCTAGGTTATGAAGAAAAGCATCATTTATGATATTTCTAGAATGGTATCATGTGTGGATAATTTTGTGGTAAATTTTGAATACGTATTTTAAAATAATAATTTTTTGACATAGTGGGAAAATTTTCCATTATCTGAGAAAAATATGGGTTTTGTTTATTTCAGGTTTTGTTATATTTCACACAAACTCTAAACCTAAAAGTATAGAGTATCTAAGTGACTCAATTTTGGTTATTTATGTTTTAATTATGGATGGTTAAATTTGGTTCACTTCATTTCATATCAAATACACTATTTAAATAATTTTTTTTAGAACCAAATTCTAGTGTATGGGTCTAGGGAATCTCATTTGGTATCAGATCTGGGAATAGATAACATTTTATTCTAGGATGTAATTTGTTGGCGATAATTTAAGAGGTCTGGATATTATCATAGTTTAATTAATTTAAGGTTTATTATAAGTTTAATGTATAGATATGCTTTTAATGTTTTATATGATGGGATTTTAAGGTGATCAGATATATTTTGGGATAAGTTTATTGAGTTTTAGGAATAATGCATAATTGAGGTATAGATAACTATATGTATTGATATGTGTTTTTATACTAAGGAAATTATGGTTGACTGTGATAATGGATTAATATATTTTGGGAATATATGTTGAGAATTATAGATAATATTGGAGGCTGAAAAATAATATGGTGACAATGTGATTTGTTTATTTTTGGAAAATATTAATATTTATTAGGGAGTATATGTGATTAAGTTATATGTTTATTAGTATGTGATTTTGTGATTGATTAATATTTTTTAGAGATAAAGGTTATTTTTCATTATAGGAGTATAATTTTTCATGTTTTTTGGGTTTAGATTATAGTAAAAAAGATCATGGTAACTTGGGTATAGTTATTTCGTGGGATTCGGTTTTTGTTACTAAGAGGATGAAACTCAAGGAAATATCGGTTGAACTAAAAGAGTTATAATTTGAATAAATTTGTGAACTTAATGTATATTGGGTTGAAATGAAGGTGTTAGAATATAATAAAAATATGAATGATATGTTTATCAATTACTACCATAACGATTTTTTTAATATTTTTTTGAAAACAGGATAGTGAAAATGAATTTGTGGAAGGTATGTTTATAGAAACCTCTTATTATTCTTATATAGGAATTATATTTTGGAAAAATGGTTTTCAAAAATTTAAAACAAGATATATGTTTATTTTGGGGTAAAATAATAGTTTCCTATTCACAACCATGATAATAAGGTAGATAACTCATTAAAAATTATATAACAAGTCGGGACTATAATAAGAACACCCTCATATGTTTTTAATTGAGAGAGAAATTAAAATTTTAAAGACTCAATTTATTTAATGGGGTTATAATGTAACACCAAAAGATTTTAGTGTGTATTTTTCCTTTAAATAAATAATATATTTAATATCTTGTATCAAACACAACCTTGAACTAAAATGAAATGTGTTTCACTTTTAATGTAAGAAAAACATTAGTACAACATGATAATAAAATGTGAAATATCATTAAGAAAATTAGAGGAAGAGTAAAACCTCAATAAAATAAAAAAGATAGTTAAAATTGTTTATTTTAATTCCATACATATTATTATAATGAATTAATGAAATTTAATGGTTAGAAGATAAATAATAAGAGTCAATTTGATGTTATTAAAATCATTTATTGTTAAAAAGGCCTATTTTCAATGAATTTTATTTTTTTATATTATGAATCCGTATGTTAATAAAATAAATTGAAGACTTTAAAAAAATTATTATAATAAAATGTTTCAATAAAAAATTAATAGATTAACACTCATTTAATTAATAATTGATATATAATAAGATTAGGAATTCTTAAAGTTTAAAAAGTTGTTTTCTTTAATAAAAAAGTTATTATATTATATATTTTCATATAAAAGTTAAATTCCTAAATTTTATAATTTGAATATTATAAAAGGACTCCATTTTAGGATTTAGAATATTAAAATTATCTAATAGTGGATTTTTTAGATTTTTCGAAAATGGATGATTTTTAAGTGAATAGTGAAAATACTATTTTTAAAAAATTTAACCTTTTGGCATCATTATGATATAAGAATGACTTAAAAATATATTAAACATTTTTCTAAAAAATAATTTAATGAGTAAAATAATTCTTTTAAAATCAATATTTTGAATTCAAAAATCCATTCTTGACTTTTTAGGACTTATTTTTATTTTCTTCTAATAAAAAATATCATTTTCATTTAATTAAGTATTCACAATGATATATTTTGTTTTGGATTTCTCTAAAAGTCACAAAACAATTCACTATTTAATCATATACCAATAAATATAATGGGAATCAATAATCATGGTTGGAGTGGATTAATCAATAGGGGTGAATTGTGTATCCAATAAAAAAATTGTTCAAAACAATTTATAAAATAAAACCTACCAATTTTGAAATATACCAAGATAACTAATACAGTAGGTATATCTAATTTAATGATTTGAAATAACCTCTCATAATTTTGATCAAAAATTAATAAGAATAATCTTAATATTATCCAATTTTTTTGAGATTACTCTACTTGTGTTAAACATTAGAAATGTCACATTTAAAAGCTAGGTATCAAAGTATAATTTTGTAAAATATAGTTTAAAAATAGTTTTTAAAACATAGTAAGTAAAACATTAAAGTGAACAATATAATTTAGAAAATATAATAGGTTTAGTATCAAGAAAATACCTAGTCCTCTCCACTTGGCAGTTACCCATTTCCAATCACGTTTATTAAAAATAAATTGATGATCTACAACCGAGATTGGGTATAAGTTACAATAGTGCACAAGGATTTCTAGTCTAATACACCGCCTCTTTTATAGTTTTTGTGGGAGTAAAAATATAATGGAAATTAAGTAAGAGTATTTGAGTACTATTTTATTCTCTATAATTGTTTTTTATTTAATGGATATATAGAAAATTCAAGCACAAATCAAGTGAAATAAAAATAGAAAGAGGGAAGTGAAATATTGATGTAGAAAAAACATGAAGCTCAGTTGTTCCATAAATTTATCTTTTCTTCTCGATGTCTTTATTCAATTTTGAGATGATATAAGAAGAAAGAAAAGTGTTCTCAATTATTTTGGTGATGTTTAGATAAAAATAGAAAAGTGTATTGTTGAGTACAGAGCACTAGTTATCATCTTCTGGCTCATAAAAAATTACACATATTCATTTCTCGAACTTAAATCTTATTTAAAAATAAGACTTACTCTAAAAAGATTCATTATAAAAGAATAATTTTGAATCCTCATAATTTTAATGAAATCTAGATGCATTAAATTACTCTAATCAAGCATTTAATTATTTTTAGAAAGTAGATGTCATATATTTTATTAAAATATAATCTCACTTTATCCATGGTCACTTGAAGAGTGTCATATCAGATTCTCCACAGATGCTTGTAAAAATTTTGGTTGGATTCCCTTGATAATTTGTGTGGTATCTTTATCTAAATTTATGGTTGATCCAATACTTATCCAATTTTAAACGTTATCATATGATCACTTCACTACAACGTGTATTATCTTGATGTCATAAAGAATCTCCAAAAGCTTTCCAAAATCCCAACATTGTAATACAGTCACTTTACTTTATCAGGTAGTTGATTGGATGAAACATGTGGTCGCTCTAATAATTTATGACTATCTGATATAAATGATATATAATTTGGTCTTTTTAATTGGTCTTTTATTCTGTTAAATATTTTATGATAAATCCACAATGGTCAATTGAATAAGCATGCAGTTGGTTCACTTGGTTGTGTGGTCACTTCAGCCCTTAGCAAAAAATACAACATACCATTGTGGTCACTTTGAGATATAATTTGTGGTATCTATGATTGGTATTTCAATCACTTGATTAATTTGTGATATTTCCATCATGGTTTTTTAGATAGTAATATGGTCAATGAATTTTTTGTGAATTCTCTTTAGTAGTATATGAGATTTAGCTTCTCTATATTCCTTCATATGGTCAATCAAAAGTCTTCATGAAGTTGATCGAGTCCTTACAGTTAATTTAGCACTTAGATAATTTTTCTCACAAGACTCACAGTCACTTTTTTGGCTTTATGGTTGGTCTGATACTTGGGAAATTTTCCAAAATAATTAGAAAACTATTTAATGTTCATAAAACACATAATTTATTAGAAACAAAATAAACATGGTTTTTAAATATTAAAATAAGGAATTTTTGGACTAATCTAATAATCTTCCCATTTTTGATGATCACAAATCAGGCCATAAATAACAATAAATAATTCACTAAATATTCTTTGAAATAAAATATTACAAATGGTTATAAAATTCTAGACATTATGTGATACATATTTTACTCCTCCTTTGGAGATTATAAAAAAGATTTCATAAAATAAGATTATAATTTACAGGTAGATATCAAAATAAAGAGAATGTAATAAAGATAAAAAATTGTAGAATATAAAGAGAAAAAATATGAATAAAATATATTTCATTGATATTCAAAAATAATTTTTTACATAAGCCCCTATTAGAGTCCCTAATCAAAATATGAGTTATCACAGTCCCAAATGGTGAAATGATCAATAGATATTTCCCATTTCCAATAACTATAATAGAAAAAGGTGTGGGGAGAGGATAAGAGGAAACTCATATAATAACAAGGGTCAATGAAATAATCCGGATATGATAAAGGTAATGAGGTAGTACAATACCAATAGGTCTTATAGGTGGTGTTTCATGTGAATTCAAGGCTGGAGAAGATGTAGCTATAGAATTTGGGGTAGGATAAATGATGGGTATACGAATAGATAGAGGTTATAGAATTTGATAATTGGAACCATATGTATAAGGATATAAGAGCCTAGTAATGTCTAACATAGCTCTAGAACCATTCTATATTCACTTCAAAGAATAATCCTTTTTGAAAAAAACTCATACAGTAGAGGTTTCATGATCAATATATTTTCAACAATAACTTTGAAGGTTATAGTGAAGGGAGGCATCTTAAGATCTCAGGCTAAGTATCTAAGCTTAGTATATAGATCATCCTTAGTGAAAATTCTATCACGATAGTACTTTATTTCACCCTTAATGACATACTTTTCTATGGAAGTCCTCACTATTTTTTCCTTAACCATGTCATAATGCTTTTCACTATGGGTAGCAATATCCACCAATACTTGATTCCTTACATCCATAACATTGTCGATCAAAAATTGGATTTCATCATGCACAACTATTTTAATAATATCCTAAATGATGGAAACAAAATTATTAGTAGGAGTAGAAGTAGAATTAAAAGTCTTTTAAGAACTTGTGACAATAGAGAGATAACTTCTATCATTCTTAGTGAGCATATCTATCAAGTAATTCTGAAGAGAACCTATTTTTCCCTGGAAACCTTTTATATATGATTTATAACTTTCAATATCATTACCCATGTGATCTAATTTTATAAATATATTATATTCTATATGAACAACCATGCTCTCAATAGTAAAGGAAATATCTTCCTTCATATCATATCCATTGGAACTATTGATACTATTAAAAAAATCTTTCAGAACTTCCAAAAAATCATTCTTAATTAAAAAGAGTCATTTGAAGTAATGACTATAGTAGAATCGGTTATTGATTGTTGAGGTGGAACATATTTTTCTTAAGGAGATTAAGTGGGGTTTGGGTTAGGATTTCAGTCACTAAACTCTAACTTAGAAGGTCTTAACATAAATCCTTCATCATCTGAAGAGTCATACTTTGGATTCTCAATTTCTTGAACTAAACTATATAGATGTTTAAAGAGTAATAAATCATTACTATGAGATGAATCTTAAATGATATCACCTTGAAAAAGGTTTTCTGAGTCATTTTTGGAATACTAAGGTATAGGTATTACTTGAGAAGTAGATCAAAAAATCTCTTGTAGAAGATCTAGGTGACTACGTTCCTAAGAAACTAGACAGGAATGAGCCTGAACAGCCTTCTTTGAGGTGATTAATACAACAACAATAGCAATTTCACTAGATTTGGTTGTACTTTCACAATTATTATCATCCCCATTATCATTAAGAGTAGGTGGATCTATGTTAATCAAAGGAGATTAAAGAGGTGTAAAATCAAAAATAGGAGCTCCCACTATCTCAAACATGGGAGAACTATCTACAATGTGATATTAATCCCTATAACTCTCATTTTTAGTGATGTTGGGTCTAAAAACACTGAACTAAGGGTCTTCTCCCCCTGAGGAACTTCTACTCCTTCCCTTACTAATTTAGCCTCTTTTGGGAGTTCTGGATCCTTGGAAACTTTTGGACCATGAGTGCATCTCATGCTCTCCTCAGAATTCCTTTTATCCTCTAGAATAACATCATTATTATCCTATGATCTAGTATAATTATATTAATAATCAAATTCAACTATATGGTCAAGATCCAAGACTAGATCTATTGCATTCTTTAGTCTGTTAGGGTTATTTATAGGATTGAAATGCTCATAAATCTTATCTTCGTTTTCTACCCACATATTTTTCCATGGATTCTAACTAATTTTCATCCTATTTCAAGTGTTTTGGTTAATATGGATACCACTTAAAAGTAATGATTTTTATGATCCCTTAGGAATAAGTCTCTTATGTTCATGTATGGATGAAATAAACTTGGGGTAAGTTGGAGTATTAAATCTTGAGGAATTCTTACTCAACTATTACATGTGTATTATAATAAATCTAGGATGATTAATTTGAATCCCATGAACCATAAAATATATAATAAAGAGTTCTTATGCCTAATATTTTTGAATTCACCCATTCTAGGGAAAATGGTATGATATATAAATTTTAGTAACAACCTATATTATCTATTTAGTTCACTAGCACTAGGCCTTATATAGGTTCTATCACTAGTTAATTCCTCCAAACAATTTAAGATCTCAAAATATAGATGATTTAAAGAATAAAAACTATGTAAATCATCAAAATCACATTGATTTGGTACTTTTAATCTCTTATCTTAGAGTATTTAAGTAAACTCACATTCATAACTATTAAAAATTGTTCTAATGAGATCCTAATGATCTACAACTTCAAAAAACATATTCCCATAAAATCCATTTACTTATCAGGAATAGTAAAGTCAATTAGTATCCAAGAACTATTTATTCCATCCTTATAAAAGTACAACTCTCCAAACTAGATAACAACTTACTCTAAACCATTCTGCATCTACTTCCTTCTATAGAATGACTTCACATGACAAAAGATGATAATTTGAGAGATTTTTAGTTCAAATTTCTCTTAACTTAAATCTTTTGGATACATAAAAAGACTTAAGAGCATCTTATTTAAAGTAACACTTCATATCAACTACTCACAACTGAAATTCAAGGGTCGAAAGGCTAGGTTTTTGGTAAAGGAAGGTTCAAAAGATGGATCAACTTTGGTTGGAAAGAAACACAACAATTTTGATTCTATTTTGGGTTATTAAGATCATTTAGGTCTCAATGTATAGTAAAAATGGTAAAAGAAATAAAATATACTTAAAATACTTTAAAACACATGTGTTACCTTTAAAAGAAAAGAACAAAAAATAACTGAGTATTCAATATAATCACAACTTAACATTACATAATAATTAAATACATTTCATAAAGTAATACATTAAATATATACCAAATTAAACATAAAATAATTAAACATAATTAATCATCCCTAAATCATGTTTGATATAATTTATCCTCTCAAAATTCATAGGCTTTGTGAAAATTCCAGCAAGCTAATGTTTTGTACCAATGAATTCAAGAGTGATATCCCCTTCTTCAAAGTGATCTATGAAAAAGTGATTTATTATATCAATGTGATTTTTCCTAGAATGAGATACATGATTCTTGGAAATATTAATATCACTTGGGTTATCAAAATTATTCGGTACATGTCTAAATTGATATCCATAGTCTAGAAAGGTGTGTTTCGTCTATAGAATCTGTGTACAGAAACTGCCTGCAGCTATGTACTCATATTATGTAGTAGATAATGTAACAAAATTATGATTTTAACTCTAACAAGATACTATATACTTGAAAAAAAAATATGTTCCAAAGGTTCTTTTTTATCTAACTTAAAACCACCAAATTCAGCATCAAAATAGATAATCAAATCAAAAGCATGTCCTCTAGACTAGAATAGTCCAAAGTTGGTTTTACTTTTGAAGTATTTAAAAATCCTTTTAAAATCACTCAAATGATATTACATTATGATTTCATGAAAAATTACACATATAAACAAACTAAAAATAATGTTAGGTTATCTATCTATAAAGTAAAGTAAACTCCCAATCATACATTTGTAAATGGTTTAGTCAACTAGTTTTCTATTTTAATCAAGATCCAATTTGTTGGTGGGGACAATTTAAGTATCACTTCCTTTTTATCTATCCATGAAAAAATGTTTTAAAATATCTTCAGTATACTTATTGTAGTTTAAAATAATTCATTTATTATTTTGAAAAATTTGGAAACCAAGAGATAATTTTAGTTCACCCATCAAACTCGTTTCAAATTCATTTTTCCTTAGTTTTGAAAATTATATACAAAAATAATTTCATTGAAAACTAAAGATGATATCATAAACCTATATTTATGAAACCAAAACATATTTTGAATTTATTTTGTTAAATAAGGTAGGATCAGAAGTACCTTTTGTTAAACCAATTGAAATAATAAAAAAATTTATCAAATCATACCAAGATCTGGGTGCATGTTTTAAACCATAAATTGATTTTGTTAATTTAAAAGAATGATTTGGTAAATAAGGATTTTAAAATATAGAGGGTTATTAAACAAAAACATCCAAGACAATATAACTATTTATAAAATCACTCTTAAAATCCATTTGATATAATTTGAAATTTAGATGTGTTATATAAGCAAGATGTATCTTAATAAATTTAATTATAGTTGTAGTAGAAAGGGTTTCCTCATAGTCAATGCATTCTTCTTGACTAAAACCTTATCATACCAATATATATTTAATTATAATAATATTTCCAAATTCATCAACCATGTTTCTATATTCCCATTTAGTGATAATAGTAAAATAGTATTTAGGTCACTCAATTAGTTCCCATACTTTATTACTTTCTAATTGATTCAATTATTCTTGCATAGCGATCACCTAATGTTCATCACTAATTTCCTCATTAATGTTGTTAAGTTTAAAATGTGGCAAAAAATCATAATTATCAATATAGTTTCTATGTGATTATCAAGTTTAATTTCCTCTATCTAGATCTCCAACACTATCATCTAAAGTATGGTGTTTGTGGGTTCTAATGGTTTTAGGTACACAAGATTCATCTAGGTCTTCCTTAGTGTATGGTTCCTCTAAATGGCCTTATCTAGGATATTTTTTATGTAAATCAGCAGAAAGGATATTAGTCTTAGAGGTTTTATTGGTATTCAAATTGGACATATCATCCTCCATGTTTTCTAAGGAAACTTTTGGTTCATGAGGATTTATCTAATCAAATGTGATATGAAAAAATTCTTCCATTAACTTTTTTATTTTATTAAAGACTCTATAGTATTTACTAGATTTATAATAAAAAAGTAAAAATCCCTCATCACTCTTGGATGTAAACTTATCCATATTATCTTTTTTATTCATAATATAAACTTTTCTACTAAAAAGTTTGAAATATTTTAACCTAGGTTTTCTTATATTCCATAATTCATATGGATTCTTCTTTAGAAGTGGCCTTATAAAGACTATTTTAATTACATAACAAGATGTATTTACAGATTCCACCCAAAAATAGACTAGTAGATTATATTCACTAATAATTTCAGAGGATATTTCTTGAATGCACTTATTCCTTCTTTCAACCACCCCATTTTTTTGAGGTGTTCAAGGAGTAAAGAAATTATGATTATATATATATTGTGAGAATAAAATTTTAAAATCTTAATTTTAAAACTCACATCCAGGATCACTTCTCACACATTTAATAGTAACTCCACTAAGGTTCTCTACATATTTTTTATACTTTAAAAAACACCTATAAGATTCACACTTTTGAGTCAGAAAATATACTCATGTAAACCATAAATACTCATCAAAAATTACATAAGCATAATGTTTTCCTATTAAACATAAACCTCTATAGGGTTCAAAAAATTCCATTTAAACTAGTTCTAATGGTGGATAGGTATAAACCACTTTTTTTTTGAAATAAACTTTATCTTCTTTCCCGTTTGATGGGTATTGCCCAAATTGTCTTTTAGAAAACCTAGTTTAGGTAGATCTTTGAGTAAACCATTTTTTACTAGATTTATAAGAGAGTATAAATTTTAGTGTCTTAGTATACTATGCCATAACCAAGATACATGATGAAAGGAATTTAAACAAGAAACATTTTAGGAATATAAATAATTTAAATAAACCACATAAACATTATCATTCCTCAAAGAAGTAAACACTAAATTAAACTTAGAATCATAAATCTAATAAGAATTATTTTCAAACTTCACTTGAAAAC
Source organism: Viscum album (assembly GCA_963277665.1). Taxonomy (NCBI): domain Eukaryota; kingdom Viridiplantae; phylum Streptophyta; class Magnoliopsida; order Santalales; family Viscaceae; genus Viscum; species Viscum album. Next base: position 459,242,555 of record OY728136.1, read on the forward strand.
CATAATTAAATAACTGAGATATTCTCAAAAGATTATACTTTAATCCACCAACAAACAAAACATCACAAATTAAGCAGTTTTTATAATTACTAACTGGAATAAGTCCAGTAATTTTTTTATTTTTCATTATCACCAAATGTGACATGACCACCATCTACTTTGGTAAAACATTTAAGGATTAAGAAGTCTCATGACATGTGTTTAGAACACCCGCTGTCTAGATATCATAGCTTCTTACTAGATATTTTCAAGTAGGTTTCCAATAATCAATCAAATACACAATGATTTTGGTACCCAGGAATTTTTGTGTCTAGAAAGGTAGGCAATTAATTATTTGGGAATCCATATATATTTGACATATTTATTCCAAAATTTGTGAATATAATTAAAATAATATTAGAAATAATTTATTTTTGTTCCAAACTAGATATTCAAGATTTGAAGACCTATTTTTATTATTTACTAATGATTTATTTACATCATTTAAAATAGTAATAAAGTTGTTTTTAGAAATATTATTTTTCTATAGAGTTTGATAACCAAAACCAGCTCTTCGTTTAGGTGAAACATGAATACAAAAAAATTATTTAAGTTATCAGTTTTTACTAAATAATATTAAATATATTTCTTTAGTTTCTTATCTACTAATTTTAAGACTTTTTTTATAATTAGTTTTTACTTTTCTTTTTTAATAGAAATATCATATTTAACAATAGCAGATAAATCATGTTGTTTCTTTAAATTCTTATATTTATATTTAAAATCAATAAATTTATATTCAATAATGTTACAACACTAAAATATATACTCAATATAAATATCATTTTCATCATGATTTTCATGTTCAAAGATATCAGATATATGAGAATAAGAAATAGGTTGTACCTCTAGAGCAGTTTTTATAATGCATAAATTTTCTTTTTCATTTACTTATTCTTGGATAGTATCTGAGTCACTTGATATATCCTTGAAAGCACTGTAAGTCTCATTCATTTCTTTCTTGTATTTATTACCTCATCCCATATACTTATTTTAATATTTTAACTTTATCCAATTAGATTCAATGTGTACTTTCCTTTTACACTCATAACAAGTAACTTCAAAATTACCATCTTTTTTCTAATCTTCTTTTTTTCCCAGTGCATGCATCATATTTGTAATCTCATTAAACCTGAGATTCATTTAAAAATAGACCCATATTTTTTATCTTAAATGTATCATACTTAATATTATAGTTAATTAAACACATTTCTTTGACATTATATGTTCCTTCATAAGACATACACAAGGTATCCAAAATTTAAAAAGTTATAGAACATTTATATATTCTTTTAAGTCCATTTTCTACTAGTGAAAAGTTTAAATAATTCATTAATTTAAAATTATAGTCATAATAATCCTTAGTGGAATCAGTTGATTCATCTTTAATAGCTTTGGATTTTCATATTAATCTTCTATTTCAATCCAAATATTAAAACCCATAATTTCAATATTATTTTTATTTCTAGTTTACATTAATTATAGTTTATACTCTTAAAATATGGTGGTCTATTTTTAGTAGTTCCCTCAAGTCTATTAATATCCATGAAGATAGAAATTTAAAAATAATAGAAATTTATATATTTTGGTTAAAAACTTGATCACAGTTAAAAATAAATAAATAAAAATAAGAAAGGAATAGAAACCTTTGATGCCTAATATTTTTCAGAGTGGAGTACTCAAGAGGGGGTTAATTGAGTATCCAATTCATTTTTTATTTAAAACATTTTATAAAACAAAATATACCAATTTTTAAATTCTTCTAATTAATTAGTACATTAGTTAAATCTAATTTAATGATTGAAAATAAACTCTCAAAATTTTGATCAAAACTCATATATAATAATCTTAATATTATTTTAATATTTTTAGATTACTCTAGATTAAATATTATAAATATCACATGTAAAATATAGATATCAAATTAATATTTTAAAAACAAAGAAAAAATTTAAAGCACACCATAGAATAAAAAAATAAGAGGTTTAGTCTCATTTTGAGACCTAATCCTCTCTACTTGAAATTTACCTACTTCCAAAAATATTTATTAAAAATAAATAGATGATCTATAATATAGATCGAGTATAGGTTACAACAGTAAATAGGGTTGTCCTGGATAATACAAATCATATTATATAGTTTTGTGGGAGTACAAATATGAAGGAAATGAAGTATGAGTATATGAGTAATATTTTATGCTCTATATAAGTTTTCCTTTAATATATTTAACAAAAATTAAATCACAACTTAAGTTAAATAAAAACAAAGAGTGTGATAAGTGAAACCTCAATGTAGAAAAAGATCAAAGCATAGTGGTTCTGAAAATTTATGTTCTCTTATTGGTGTCTTCCTTTAGTTCTGAGGTGAGATGCAAAGACAAAAAGGTGTTATCAAATCTTTTGATGAAGTTTAAATGAAAAAAATATCATATTTTTTATAATAAAGAACTGGGTCACATTTTTTCAATCATGAAAATCCCCCACCTATTTTTTTATTGACTTCAGTCTTCTTTAAAAAGAGGTCTTCCTCTAAAAAGATCCATTGGAAAATTTTCATTATGAATCCTTTTATTCTAAATAAAATCTAGATACATCAAATTACTCTAAACAATCATTTAATTCTATTCAAAAAGTGGTTGGAATATATTATATTAAAATATAATCCCACCTTAGTTATGAGAACATAAAGAGTTCCATTTAAAATTATTCATGGTTTCTTGTGAAAATTATGGTTATATTCCCTTAATAAGTTGTGTGTTCACTTTCTCTAAACTTACAATAAATCCAATACTTAGCTTATTTTAAACATTTTCATATAGTCTCTTCACTATAATGTGTAGCAACTTGGTGTCACATAAAAGCTCCATAATTCTACCTAAATCCCAATATTATCATATAGTCACTTTACTTCATCGTGTGGTAAATTTGATAAAATGTGCAGTCTATCTAATACTTCATGATTTTATAACATAAAGGATATATCATTTGTTCACATTACTTGGCCTTGTGATTGGTTAAAGAGTTTATGAGAAATCCACCACTATCGATAGAATAGGCACATGATCAATCCACTTGGTTGTGCAGTCATTTCAACCCATATAAATTTTTTTGAAAGACTATTATGGTCATTCTTAGATATAACATGTGGTCAATCTGATTGGTCTTCTATTAGCTTGAGTACTTCACGATATTTCTATGATGATTTATCATATAGCCATACAGTCAATGAATTTGATGTAAATTCATGTTAGTTCTTTGTGAATTTTATCTTCTCTATATTACTTCATACGGTTGATAGAAATAATTCATGTGGTTGATTGAGTCATTTTGTTTTCTTGAGCACTTCAAAAAAATTTCTCATCTCACTCATGGTCATTTTTCTGGCTTTATGGTTGGTCTGATACATGGGAAACTTTTCATAATCTCTAAAAAACTATTTAACTTTCATAAAACACAAAATTGATTATAAATAAAATAAACATTATTTTTTATTATTTAAAAAATTAATTTTTGGACTAATTCAACAAATACAATACATGATTTTTATGTAAATTCATTTTTATACTTAAAAGGTATTTTTTAACTATTTTTGTTATATTAGGTGTGATTTTATTAAAATTAATTTTTACCACCACTAGAAATTGAACATTTTAAAATGGTTTTGAAATTAATAATAATCATGTTCAAATTAGTTAATAATTTCCATTTATTTTTTAGTCATAATAATAAGTTACCATATTAAAATTTCGTCACATCGGTAAGGGTTTTTTTCCAATCTCACTTTGAATTCAAGATTATTTATGTTTAAAATATTATTTCAGTAAATAATATATTATTCTATCTAAAACTCCATATATATTCTTCTCCTATGGTTATTTATGGTTTTTATATATCTTATTACCATTACACCACCCTTTGATTCATGATTCAATGAAAAATATATCCATAAGTGAAATTGACCATATTTTTCTTTTCCATCGGGAATCATTTTCCTCTAAGTACATATTATTTATATTGTTGCAATAATTTTATTATATACACTTAAATAATTGTTATAGTAAATTGTCTATTAACTTTTAAATCCTTTAAAAAGGTTTCAAAAAGAATATTTTTAATTTTTTCATGAGTCCTTTTTTACTCTCTCTGCAAAAGTGTGAAAAAATTGTTTTTTCATTATTTACTATATGATTGTATTTTCCTACCAAAATGGTTTTTATTCATTATTAAGATTAATTTTCAAGTTTACATTATTTTTTTAAATAAAATCATATTCCAATTGTTCTATATATTTTTCATTTTTAAAAGTTAGACAAAGAAAAGGAGATTTCTTCTTGTTTTCAAATTAATTTTATAATATCTTTATAAAGATGTTTTTATCTATTTCAACATCCTTTAAAGTTTATTACACTTAAATAGTGATATTATCTAATGATTACATCAACCTTATTTCTCGATATCGATTATTCTCAAGTTATTCCATTTATTGACTCGAGAATATTGATAATTTGTATGATTGTTTTTTCAATACAAATTCATATTGACTATTAAGGCATATTGATTAAGTATTGTGTTTATTTCAATATGATGAATGAATTGGTATTATTTAGTTTTTGGTGGGGTCTATAATTATATATCCCCTTAATTCTTTGGTAGGTCTCATGAGACAAACTATCATGGATTTTTGTTTTATGCCTACCCATTCATTTATAAGGTCTTAGTACAAGGCCTTGATGGTTTGAACTATTTATAATGTATTGGAATGAGGCCATGATGATAAGATTATGATTTCAATCATTATGTATTTCATAACTATGAAATCATTTATTATATTCCATGTGATTATTTATGTTTTTATGTTTTCCATATATATATATTTTATACTCATGTTATTAGTTATATGTCACATTTGATTATAAAGAATTCATGACATATTATTCATGACTTTTTTATAAAAAAATATTTATGTTATGTACCATAGTTTATGGTTTATTTTCTATTGGTTATTATCTACTTATATTATTTTCTCATACCTATAAGCTCATTTTATTCTCACTTATGATCATTAATCGTTATATATTATGTTTAACCTTACTAGGAATTGGATCTCACACTTCTTATATTTTGGTTTCCCTAGGTTATAAAGAAAAATATTACATATGATATGTCTATAATAGTATCATGTGTGGATAATTTTTTGGGATATGTGGAAGAATTGTTATAAAATAAGAAGTTTTTGGTATAGTGGTAAAAATGTCCATTAGATGAGAAAAATATTAGTTTTTTAGTTATAGCTTTTATCTTAATTCTATAAAAATATAAATCTAAAACTTATTGGGTATGTGATTGACTCAATGTTTCTTTTTTATATTATAATTATTAGTGGTCAAATTTAGTTTTCTTTAGTTAGTATCAAAGGTAGTGTGTAAAGAATATGTTTTTAGCACTGGATCTTGGTGTGCGAGTCTAGGGTATCTCATACTCACTACCTTATTAAACTAGAGATAAAAACAAAATTAGTATTTATTTATCTAAAAGATAAATGGAGTTCAAATGATTAATTTTGTAATAATTTATTGTTGGAAACATATACAATGATTATCCATTCTTCCCCAGCATATTGAAATATCACTCAGGGCCCCTATAAATTAGTATTAGTGTATGGTCTAAGTTTCCTTTGAAGATTTTTCAGTTGTTATTTTATGATGTAATTTTTATGACAAATTATTTTAAATAGTTATTTAAGTCATTAAATTTGGTATTCACTATAAATCATATTAATTCGATAAATATAAAGGTATTTCCATATTTCATAGGAAAAACTATCAAATTTAAATATTGAATGAAACCACATCACTTGCCTTTTAGTTTGGATGTTCTTGAAATTATTTCCATAGTTTTTCACCTATTTATAAATGATTTTCAATGATTTTTATGGAAAGAAATAATATTAAAACTTATTATTGTATAATGAATGCTATTTTGAACTCAATTTCAATGAGATATTTTACAATGGTAATGGGAATCAAGAATACAAAGGATATTTGGGATGAGATCAAGAATACATATATTTAATGAGAGATATAGATTTAGATATATATGAATTTGAAAATAAATTTGAGTAATTTAAACTATAAATTTGGGGAGCATTGTTTGAGTAAATTCACTATAGTGATGATAAAATTGTAGATTAGTTCTTTAATCATGATGATGAGATTTAAAAAAAGAGGCTTTAGTGGGATATTAGAAGACTCCAAAATTGGGGGAAAAAATAAACTTCATGTCTTATCAAATTGATTAGACACAAAAGTCTCAACACTTGAAGATCTTATCATGGATACATTTCCTTCATATAGTGTCTTCACTATATATGATGTGAGGAAAGACTAAACAGTAAATATGAAGGTAAAATCTTAAAAATAAATATATTTTAAAGATATAAAGAATATGAATAGTAAAAATAGATTAAATAAAAATAGAATTATAATTCTAAATAAAATGATATTGATTTGAAGTTTTATAAGATTATGTCACTTATCTAAATGAATGTTTGTAATGATAAGTGTAAGTGTAAAGGAAATTTACCAAGGAACTTTTTCAGTTTTTTAAAATTTTAAATTTTAATTTGAAATACTCTAAGTTAAAAGGAGAGGGAAGTGAATCCAAATATGATTCCTAAAATAATTTTTCAAAGATAAAATAAAAAAAATTATCAAATTATAGTTTGCTTCAAAAAGAAAAGAGAATAGTTCTTAATATTAAAACAAATAGAATTTATTTTCTAAATTTTATAAATAACTAAGTGATTATAGTAAAAGTTATGATGAAACTTCATGTGAAATTAGGTAGTAGCGGTTCTCAAGTGTAGGGTGTTGAGAATTATATAGAGGCTAGAGAGGCTACTCTACCTCTTTCTGTTGACAAAGATCATCTTCTGGTATCAAAAATCAGCTTGCAGTGCTGGGGGAAGATGAGTATCAAGATTTTTAGGAAGGGGATGATGAAGCTTCCCATGAAGAGAACCCCCCAATCAGGAGGATTCTCAGCAGGATATGGACTCTGCTTTAGATTCTCCTGTCGAGGCCAAGAAAATGGGCATTACGGAGGAATATCTTAGATCCTCTTCAAGGAAAGAGAAGAACACTATTATAGATTCAGATGGTTTCATTAAACACTCTTGGAGGCCGCAAAGAAGAAAATATTATTAAAATCTACCTAGTACCCCTATTACAAGACCCTCAAGTAAAGGTAGGTTACCTCCAAAGGTTTCCAAAATTGTGGACAACAACACCACTAACAAGTATAAAGGCTCTTCCAAGAATGCAGAGGTTGAGATCCTTAAGGATATTGAATCACAAGCAGGTGAATCTCTGATCATGGATCTGGTGAATACAGAAAATGAAATTATAGAACCTGTTTACCCCTGAGTGGTAAGGAAATGATGGAGCACGATGAATGGGATACCATCATCTACAGCAATGAATAATTATTAGAGAAGGAACTTGTGGTTGATTCTACGCAAAAAGAGTTTGATAGATTGGTTGGGAGGTGTATTCAGTCATATCTGAACAAGGATAAGGGTAGTTGGGTTCAAAAACTACTTATCATATTGGCATGTAGATTCAACGGTAAGAAGATTATTGTGGAAGAACTTGTCCAAACCTAGGACAAGATGGAAAACAGCATTGAATACCTCCTTAAAGATGATCCAGATGGAAAGACCACTGATCTACAATGGAGTCTTCATAGAGGTAAGTTTTCTAAAAGGATTAAACTACAATTTGAAGATATGAATATTACTTATGGTGTCGGTTGATTATCTGATTTTGTCTGGAGTAGTTTCCCACTTTTTCCTTAAAATTTTTTTCTTAATAAAATATAAAAAATTGTTGGTAATGTGAATAAATAATAATTTTTTAGTAATGATGATGATAGTAAAAATGAAGAAGATAATTATTAAAATAAACAATTTTTGTTAGAGCATGAATATAAGGAGTTCATCTCCAAAATATCAAAGATAAAAAGGTGAAAAAGAAAATTAATAAATCATCTCAAACAAAAAAATGAATATGATCTTTTTATAATTTAGAAAGAATCAAATTTATTGAAGGAAATATAGAAATTGAATGTCTCGCTTTCTAAGGAGAATAAAATGACTTAATATCTTGAAGATATGTTTCTATATAGATAAATAGAACTTTAAATCACTAAATAAAAGTTTTTAGATGTTGATAATCCAATAATGAAGTTCAAATTCAATTAAAAAAATGTTATTCAAGAAGTTGAATAAATATTAATGTGGAATAAAAAATTCGTTAAAGATTTTGAAATTATTTATGAATTTATAAATTTTAAAATACATCATTCAAATGGTATTCATATACATTTATTTTTTGAATAAAATCATAGAACTAAACCTAAGAAGAAGTGATTTTTTTCCCTCAAAATATAAAACTCGCAAATCTGTGTTGTTTAGAAATGTAAACTTTGAATTTAAAACAACTATAATTGGGATAGATAATGTTTGAGGAAATGTTATTATATAAATAGGGATAAAATTATAAGATAACATGTTTTTTTATAAATACAAAACTAGTACAATATTTTGAAAGATAAAAAACATCATGGTATAAAAACTATACATAAATCATGTTTTGAAAAAATATTTATCTTTTATAGAAATTATTATTTTTGATAATACTTAAAACATATGTAAAGATACATTTTGTCTGATTAAAGATTTTATAAAATCTTTAAATATTAATAATTTGGTATTTATGGGGGTGAAAATACACTCAAATAAAATAAGTTCAAAGGCAAGCTAAAAATTATAAGTTGAAGTGATAGACCCAAGACCCACAATCCCAAATCTAGTGCTAAAAATACATAATTTACCTAAAATATTTGATACCAATTTAGGAAAATCAAGCTAAAAATATATTTTTATTTTACATCATTTTAATATAATAAGCATTACATCTCATAAATATTCTCACATTACCAAGAATTTAAGGTTTAGTGTCTTTGAGGACTAGCTATATACAAAAATTATTTTACAACACTTGTGAACATTTATCCATTATCAAACCACACTAGAACCCAATCTATAAATATCATAATTTATACTCATATTCATAACCTGGTGAATGAAAAATAATAAAGGGTGATATTTGATGCTCAGTAATGGTAAAATTTATCAATATGTCATCAAGGGTTAGATTATATTCCTGTGAGAAAAAATAATCATGGGAGAAATATCTAATTAAAATAATTGTATGAAATAATAATATTTATACACATGAAATAATATAAGCACATGTAATTTCAAATGAATCAAACATATAACTTTGAATAATTATATATAATCATGAGACAATATTTATGATCCATGGAGAACAACATAGGTATATGTCATAGAAATGTGTCAAAACATGGAAACATAGAATAAAAGGAACTATGTAATAATAAAGAAATATACAATAAACATAAGTATATAGAATAATCACATTGTGATCATATCAAATAAGTACCACCATTTAAGTTTTGATATTATCCAATAAGTCCCTCCATTTAATTTGTGAGCATATCCAAGAAGGCTCGCCCTTTAATTTGTGAACAAATTCAAGTATGTCGACACTCTATTATATCATGAGATATAAAACCTTAACCAATACATTGGAGGGTGATATAGGACCCCACCCATCATCATCCATGTATATGTATGCCATAAGATACAAATAATTCATCATACCATGAGAACCCATAGAAATAAAATTGGTTTCATAATATTTCCAAAGTATATCACATAAAAGGACTTCAAGATTTAGATCGATTGATACAAAAAAAATTAAAATAATCAAAAATAGTATTTTATAAAGGGTTTAATATGTTTATTCATAAATCATGAATCTATATAATATATATCCTTTGGAAATAAAGAGTAAAATGGAAGATAAACTTTAAAAAGTTCTTTAAAAACATTTCTTAACATTTTCATAAAGAGAAAAAGTTTTGAGGCTCTTTTGAAAAGATCATTTTTGAGAAGTTTTCATTAATACATTTTCAAAAATTATTTAAAAAGAAATATCAATGAAGAATCATTGAATAATTCATAAAGTTTTACAAAGTAAATGTGGAATGTAATATAAAATATATGACCGTGAAAGGAAAAACAGTTTCAACATTAAAAATATGTTTATTGAAAACCACATTATAAAAAGAGTAAAAAGTATTCCATTTGAAAATAGGTAGACATAAAACTAAAGATAACTAAAAATATAACATTTTTGTATTTCAAAATAATAATGGAGAACATTGGTGAGAAGATTGAACATGGATATGTAATTAAAAAATATCATTTCGGGATAATGGGAATTATTCTTAATATCATCAAATTTTATAAAGAAATAAATCCATCAAAGAATATGTATTTGATATAAAAATGTAATTCTATAGAAAATAATTAGTAGATTAAATATAATATCATAATAAAATATAATAAAAAAAACTTTTAAAACTATATTCAAAGAGGAATAATTATGACTCAAGAAAAGAAGTTGAGTCAAGAAAACCCCTTACCTTTTACTATTGACTTCCATGAAATGTATTTTTCCTACTATATAATGAAAATTAAGATAATAATAACATATTTTAGAACCTTATTCATATCTATTATCCTATATAATCTTCAATTATAGTCATTTTTTATACATTTATAAGTTAATTGTAATTTATTTTCATCATCGTATGTTTGTGATTTTGATTGTTCCAAGCATTCTTTAAAATGCAGCATAAATACCAATTATTTTATACTAAGTTCATAATTTATAGATTATAAAATTATCTATAGTTTATTTTTTAAAATTATTTTTAAAGTTATAATTTTATTCCATGATACTTTTTGTCATGATTCATGAATATGGAATCAGTGATGATATTTTTCAATGTTTTTTATTAAAAAAGGTTGGTATATTAATAAGGAGTTAAATATTAACATAACCTTTCAAAAATATTAATCATTTCATAAAATTTATTTTAATTCATTAAAATAATTCTCAAAATCATTCAAGTAGGTTGGTGATGACAAATTTAGTACAACGTTTCATGGAGGTGGTAGTCCGCACATACATACGAATGAAGTTTTCATTTTCCATAGAACAGAAAAAGGTAAAAATTGATTTATATTTTAAAAATATTAATAATTTTATATATGTCATATTTATTCACTAAATTACTATTTTTAACCATCTATGTAAGGTGGTGATGAAAAATACAACACATTATTCATGGAGGCGGTTGTCTACACATATGCATGAATGATGTTTTCATTTTTCTAAGGATAAGGGTGGAAGGTAGATAATGATTTTTCCATAAATATAATAAGACTTATTATACTAATGATAACTATGTTATTATTTTAAGATGGTATAATATAAATTGAGTAAGAATAATAAGTCTAAAAAATAGAAAAGGAGTGATTTGGGAATTTTTACCTTACTCCTTGGAATAACTCCATTGCAATTTTGATTAGGCCTTTGAGGGTTTGTCTTTATATGAGAAAAAACATATAAGATATGGTTAGGATTTTTTGGGAGGGATTTATATAGGTTTTTTATCAAACTAAGGGGCTTGTGGTGTAAAGAGAAGAGTTCTAGTGAAGGGATCCTTCTATAAGTGAAAGGAGTAATCATTTTTTACAATAAGAGGTTCACCATTTAAGGAAAATGAGTCCAGAAGTGGCCAATAATGGGGGGGGGGGAATGAGTTTTGGTCGATAAAACCATCAAAAACTCATTTTTATACATGTTTGTAATATTATTTATGTATTTTAACCATTTTCTAACCCTTTTACCATTTTGGATTTTACCATAATAACTAATTTTTACCAATATAATTTATTTTTATATTTAGAAATAAAATAGACCTTATTATATAATTTATAACTTTTGATTCAAAATATTAAATACATTTTATTAGATATAATTTCTAAATTTTATAAAAAATAATTCTTAAATAATAAATGTATAACAAATAAAAAATAGTTTTTAGAGAAAAATATAACTTAAGATATAAAATGTAAAAAATAGGGTTGTAAATTAAAATAAATATTTTTAAATATATAATTTTACTTATAAAATACATATTTTTTCAAGAAAAAAAATTCATAAAATTTAAGTGATTGATATATCCCAATGATGTCATAAAATTGATGGCATTTATAAAAATGGTATTTCACAGTATTCACCTAAAAATCAATCTTTCCATAAAAATACCAAAAATTCATCCAAATATAATATTATTATGATAAATTGAAAGATGAATTTCATTTTTTTGAAATTTATGAATTATACTTTTAAATGAAAAAATAAAATATAATGAAAAATAATTTTTATAGAAAAATGAAAATTTCAAATATTAACTGCTTTTATCCTTGTTTTTTATCAATTAATAATCAAATTAGTGTTAATTTATTACTCATATCAACAATATATTTTATATTCATTTAACCATAATATATTTATTTTCTTGAAAATTCATAGTACATAAAAATCCAGTTTTATAAAAAATACATTTTTAAGCATAAAATGATCTTATTAATTAGTTATTTAGCTATACTAATTGAATTTTATCAATGAATTAGTATTATAAAAATGAACTTTATTTGTATCTAAAAGTAAACGTTTAAAATGTATAAAATAATTGTGATATTAAAAGAACTTATTACATTAATAATTACATATTTATATCATCCTAATTTATACTTATATAACCCTTAATATCTCTATGAAAAACTTAAAGATAAGATATGCTTTTTGGTAGTCATTGGTGGTGATTTAGCTAGCATGGATATCTTGGAAATTTCCATGAGGTTGAAATTCTATGAAAATAATTTTTCTAAAATTTTAATTGTGGGAGTTATAATCAGGATTCGTCTAGGAAAAACCTTAGTGAAACTACCTCCTTCCAATCTCGGGCAACTGAGCTTCATAAGGAAAAATTATAATAATCGATGTCATATCTTTCCTTTTTCTATATAAATTTAATAATATATTTACCTATATCTATATCGGTTAATTTAACAGCTATATTATAATTGTGACATCCCAAACCAAGCTCATTGGCTTGGGAAGGACTAGGATACCACTAAACATAGGTGCATCCTGTGGACACTAAAGGCTAGCAATAAATACCAAGATAATCACCAAATAGTTAGGGGATGATTTTACCTTACATACAAAATAAACTTAAAAAGAAAACTCCAAGAAAATATATATGTATATATGGTGCATGAATACTCACAATACCAAACACCAACACATAAAATATAAAAACTGATTAGAGTCAATGTGTATACAAAGTGTATAACTAAGAAAGACTACAAGACCAAGACATATTGAAAGAATGAAGTTCCAATATGGCTCACTCCCATGATCCACCTGATAGCTACCTCTATGCTCTTTCACTAGGGAGCATAATAGTAATTCACTCATCTATAAAGGTAATAGGTATTCCCTTACTAGAACCATGCTAATATAATATTGTTTACGCGCTGAGATTCATTTTCAAGGGGTGAGTATACAACAATGTAGGCATTACACCAAACACTTTACATGCACACCACTTATATAAGAACATTTTATCTCTCATTTTATACAAAAAAATAAAAATATGAAAAAATATTAACAAAATATACCTATATATAATCATTTAAATAAATCACCCCAAAAACACACCCATGACCTGAACACACATTCCCATGAAATGCACCAACCCATTACATCTCCCATTAAAGTGGGCCCTCTGGATAGTCTAACTCATGAGAAGAAAACCCATCCCTCCTAACCCAATTCATCACTTAGCAGTACAATATAGTGTGACCCAATTTTTTCATGATGGAAAAGTCCAAACCAACAAGTCCCCTTCCCAATGTGTCCTAATTTTTTCATAGTAGCCTTATTCGAATCAATAAGGCCCTATCATATGCAACATGAACACACACCAAAATCCACCTATTCCATAACACTTTCTAATTACTAATCCATATTTCTAATGAGTTAATACACACACCCAAACCCACTCTATATCAAATCATGTTTATAAAATTCAAAAATCATCATTTAAAAACCATATCATCAAACATGCATTTTATCAAACACTTTATCGGTGTCAGCCACAACCTTTTGTCTAAAATCATTTTTCCAAAAAGAGGGTTTCAAATAGGATTTCTAAAAAATATTTAACATGTATGAAAGAAATAATTTTAACTTATAAAACACAATATTTCATGTTTTTAATAAAATTAGAGAGAGTTATAGGAAACATAACTCAAATATGATCTCTAAAATTAAATCACATTGTTCCCTCATAAATTTGAGATCTATAAACCCCCTGTATGATGATTCATATAAAAACCCATCAAAACATTCCCTAACCAATAAATCTTGGAATACAACCTTAGAATATGTTTTCCCTTAATATAAAATGAGAGAAGCAAGGATGAAGAGATATGAAGTAATTACCTTTAATTTCTAGGTTGAATACTCCAAGAATGCAAGAGAACGAGCTTTAGAGGGAAAATAATCACCAAAATTGACCAAAATTTGGTTAGAGAGCCCTAACCATAAGAGAAGAAATTAGGGTTTTAGGGGAATTTTTAGGTTTAAAACCAAATTTTTAGAATTCATTTTTGTTTGGAAAACCATGATCCAACCATGAAAAATTCCATTATTTGAAAAATTATAATGTTTCACTAGTTACTGAACAGTTTACCCAAATGGTGTACCTATCCAAAGAGCCCCTTTTTATCTCACACTATTACCTTGGAAATATTTATTGTTTACCATAAATATGCACCAACCATGCACCTTACAAAATGCCTCTAAATTTTTCAAAAACAAATTAAAAATTTACATAACCAAATACAATCATTCCATAACTTAACAATACACAATAAAATGGTAAAATACCTCAAAATGGGGGTGTTACAATAACATTCACATTTAATAAATTAACTTTAAAGTATCATGGTTTTGTTTGGTATCAGGGTTTCATGTAAAAAAAGATATTCTAAATAATATTTATTTAAAGGTAAATTAATACTAAAATTCTAGAATGTTGCATTCTCCCCCCTTAAATAAATTATTTCCTTACAATATTAATTATAATTTACTAAGGAAAATGGATAATATTATCCAAAAATATAGGCATAGATCAGGATATAATTTCTAATGAGATATCTACCTTACTATTTTAGGTAAGACAAGGAAAAACATATTTTCCCTCATAATAGTCATTTCACCAATATTTAGTTTATCTCTAATCATTTTAGATAAATATCTCTCATGGTTGTTTATTAAAACCCATACAGTAAAAATTAATTTTTTTCCCTAAAGGGTTCATAGTCAATCTTGCATTTTTAGATGATCATAAGTTGGTCTAAAATATTTTATTTTATTTTTTTATTATTTTAATTAATATAGAGTCCATGTGAATATATCAAATCCATTTCAAAAATCATATCTAAAGGAAGGGTAATAATATTTTCATAAAGAACATTCCCAAAGACTTCAACATCGGATACAATAATCTTATAACTAGAAGTTTTATTTGATAATAAAATTATTAATGTGGTGATATGATGATATTAGAAAACATCCAAGATATACTAGGGTTCCAATAACTAGAATCCAATAAGATTATCACAACTCTAGAGTAGAGTATAATTGTGCATTAACTATCATGATTCATTTCTATGGTAGTTATTTCATGGGTTCTTCCTTATTCCCTTAGTATTAGATGTTATTGGAGTTTATATTACTTTTTAGTTCTTTAGTTAGGGAATTGTTTTTCATAATTCCCAAAATATTTATCCCACTTTGTGTGAGTTGTATTTCTTCTCAAGGAATTTATCAAGGCATGTAAATATGTTGATGAAGAATAAGTAACTTGTAATTGGAATAAATATAGTGATGATGAAGTATTTATTATGTATTATAAATAATACAAGTCTTTTGAAGTATTCAAAGTTTAATTCATGTGTATTGGATGATGGATAATGACAATGGATACTAGAAGAAAGTGACCATGAGAAACATGAAATATGGAATAACTATGGAAGATGCTTGTTGTGATAATCAACCACATAAATAAGGTTATGGTTTAATAAGGATTGGAAATAAAAAAAAGTAGATTAAACTACATGAAAACATAAATCAACCACATGAAGAAGGTTATGATCGAACATATTTTGTGTCTACATCAGGTGACCCACAAGTGGTGTGGCAGATCAAGTGGAAGAAGAAAAAGATCTAATATCTCCTGAATCATATATGAATATGAACATAATGAGGAGGAGATCTTAATTTTTATTTTTAAAAGTAAACCATTCTTATAATGATTAAATATCATGACAATGGCTATCATGGTTCTTGTAAACAGTTCCTTGGATGAAGAGTGAAACAAGGTAGAATGGGGAACATTTTGATGTTTGGTAAGTTTCTTAGAGAATTATAGAACCACATGTGTGAATCTACATATGTGATCCATATAAGTAAATATAAATGAATGGATTTACCACATAGGAGTATATGTATACTCAAATTTTCTACTACACATGAAAATGACCGCACATGAAAATTTGGATATGTGATGGGTTATATAGGTGAATCTACATACCTGATTGTTTTGTGATGGAAGAAGATGTTCACATGTGATAATTTGTATATGTGATAGTCCACATAAGTTAATGGGGATAATGTAATAGAATGTTGTTATTTAGTTGAATGTAGAGGTGTATTCAAATTCTAGATCAAGTAGGTTTTTTGGGATTATATAAAATAATGAAGGGACATAGACATATGTTATATAGACAAGAACATGTAAAAAATTGAAATTCACATAAGGGATTTTCACATATGTATTGGATGAAATATTTTATTTTCCAAATTTTTATATCTAATGAGAAAAATAATTTCAGATGGTTCTCTATGAACCTAACTCCAATTATATTCAAATCACGATATAGATTATCATGGTCCTTGCTTAATGAAGTTTAAATCTAGAATCAGGTGATTATAGATATGTTGTACTTTAATGGAAATATATATATTTAGTTTTTTTATCATGATGTAGGCTACTTGATGATAGTTTTGGAAGATATATTTATGAGGAAATCTCACTGAAAATGAAGGAGAGTTTATTCAGGTAGTTTAATGAAGGAATAGGAATAAGGAACTATAAGTTGTGTATCATGAAGCAAGGGAGACACGACAACAACTAATTAATATTTAAATATTTATATGTTAATATAGTTTAAAAATAAATATTTTTTATAGTGAAGGTTTAATGATTTTTGTATATATCATGGATGGAAAAGGATGAGGGAAGAAATATATTAGAAGCATATTTTGTGGAGTTATGAGTGTGTAGTAATTTCATATATCTTGAATGGAAAATAAGAAGGAATAATTGAGTCTTTAAGTAATATTTTAAAGATATTAAAGACTATAAATGATAAATAATATAGAGTTTTTGAAGAGAAAATATATTCATATTTTTTAATTAATGAAAATATTAGTAGTCCAAATTGATGAATTCACGTAGTATAGAAGAGAGATAATAAATAGAAGAATTAATTAATGATATTGGATATCATTAAATATTGAGAATCAAATAAGAAGAAGTATGGTGTGTGGATGTTCAGTAAAATTATTATAAATTGAGTATTATCTATGTTCTAAGAAAAATAATACCCAGAAGAGAGATATTTTCAATAATTTTTTAGTTTTGAAGTACAAGAGAATAATGAAGAACCGAGGCAATTTCTATGCACTAAATAAAAAGAAGAGATAAAGAAGGTATTGTACATTTTTTTTGCACATGAATAATAAGAAGAATTTGTTAAGTTGTTCATGAGGTTCACATAAAGAAGATGATGTTTTTCATTCTAGGTTATAAAAATTTAAGAGAGGTCTTGTATCCCGTGTAAGAGGAGAAAATAGGAAAAGAAGAATTTGTCCACCAATATAAGAAAATAAGTACTCTAAACTTCGTCTATGAAGCGAAAGAAGGTTGTGTGCACTATTGTGAATACAATAGAAGAAGAAGAGTGGTTTATTTTATGATGTTGTGCATGTAATATAAGAGGAAGAATACTATCTATCACTATGAAATTCAATATAATTTTAAGATTTTGTAGGAATTTATTAGTGTTTCAAAGCAATTGAAGAATTTGAAGACTGTCTATATAGAAAATAAAAAGACCCAGTAGAAGTTGCATATGGACCATGTTATTATCGGTCTAGGGAATTATGATTTTTTCATTCTCCCTGCTAATGTATCTGAAACCACACTATGGTTTGGGATTTTTTTCGAGCCAAACCACTTTAATTGGTACCTCATCATTGTAAAAAATCTATACATTGGTCATCATCATACACAAAAAGGACTAGCTACTCTTTTTTTATTAGTGAAAATTATAAAAATATTATATTTCATACTCCACTAGTTTTATATTCTTGAATACGATGATAACGATACAATGAGAGAATCAAGATCTTAACTAGTAAAAGAGGTAAAGGGATAAAAGTTTTAATTCGAACAAAAATGCACTTACATTGATTCACCCCCCTCTCAATGTTGAGTATATCCCAAGTGTTCATAACAATTGGTATCATCGCATAGGTTAACCTATAAGTATATTATATATTTGAATTTGTTCTATTTTTAAAAAATTTAGTTTCTTTCCTATATTAACAATAAAGTGAATCTTTGATAAAGATTCATTTTTTAATAAAAATACAATCTCCACCAAGATGATGTTGCATAGGAGAAAAAAAGATAAGAAGGTGATGAGAAATATATCTCTCTTGTCTAAAGAATAAGTTCCTTCAATCCATGTAATTGAACAAGGTAGATTTGTAGTTGATAGATAAGAATAGGTAGTTCAAATTATAACCAAGGATAAAGACAACATTCTTATCTCAAGTGGATAAAGGAATTCAAGTGATCATGAGGTATGTGAAATTTATTATAAAAATTGTTCACAAGAAGAAGAACCATGCGGAAGTGATCATACATTTTCTGATTCACAAGATATATCTTTTAAATAATTAAAATATGTGTTTTACTCTTTTCCACCAAGAAATAATTTCATTTATTTGTGTGATTTTTGAGAGTCATCAGGAATTGATAACCCAGCTTGAAGGTGGAGTTGATGACATTAATAAGTCTTTTCATGAAAAGGTATTAGAATTTATAAAGTTCTTCAAACAAGTTAGAGACATTGAGAACATAAATGTGGATACTAAAATAAGTTCCTCACAATTTAAAAATAAATGGATCAATGATACTATAGAGAAATATGGAGTCAAAATTCTCTTGAATGGATGATCCATGCACTATAACCTAATCATAAAAACAACATTGATACTAAGTATTTACAAATAGATGTCAAATCCAATAAAATCAAGGATCTTGACACATTTTTATTTTATAAGGTTTAAATGCATTAAAGTTAAGATTAAAGTATGAGAAAGAAATTAAAGATAGAGTAGAATTCATTTAATATTAGAAGAATTGTCTCAATATGAAATGTCTAGAATTACAAATTAAAATGTATAACCTTGAGAAGACACATATTAAGAATTCAAATTTGTAGATTAAAGGATTTTATTCCATAGGTTTCTCTAAATAGGATGTTTCTATTATAATACCTCTATAAACTAGAAAGAAGATATATACATCATCAATATATCATTCTAAAGCAAGCTCAAAGAAGAAGGTTTCATCTATGTATTTTTATAATAATTTTCCTAAATGTATTTTTATGGAAATTATAGTAATAAATATATATATATATAATTATGGATTAATAAAAATGAGGTGAATGTTCTACCATGTCCATGGTAGGTAGAAGAACAATTGTGGTAGCTAATTCCCCAAGAACAGTCTAACTAGTGGTATAGAAAGCTCAAAAACAGTGTGATCTGAAATCTAGAAATTTTTGGAATCATTTAATAGAGAAAATAATATCATGGTTTGTATGTATTTTTTGTGTTGAAACAGTTTTGTTCATTGTACATTGGATTTTTGGTATAATCAATTTAATGAAAAATTATATAGAAAGCCATTTCAAGGGGTAGAAAGTTAAAAAAATGAAACATTTATAAATAAAGAAGAATTTTTCTACTTCAAATTGATTTAAATAAATTGAATATTTCTATGATATTAGAAAAGTTTATGGTTACAAAAATATTTCATATTAATCTACGAATATATCAAAATTATAAGATATGATAAGACCACAAAATTTTATAAAAAAGACAAATAATCCTTGGTAATGGAACAAAAAAAAGATGAAGTTTCAAATTGGAATATTCATAAGAAGGTGTCAAAAAGGAAAACTAAGAGATACTTATAGAATAATCTTAAATCAACTAAGATTCAAAAAAAAGTTCAATAGTACTAGAAGGAGTGTCACATCTAAAAGGTTTTAAGTGAAGAAGAACACTCACAAGTTTCCATGTGAAAACCCCATGAAGGTTTTTGATGTTCCTAATGATTTTCTAGTAATCTGGATAGAATATTTGGAGAAATAAAATAAATTAAAAGGGGATTAAGAAAAACTAGTGCTAAAAATAAAGAGAAGAATCCTCGTGAAGATCCCAAATTACATTAGACCTTGTGAAAAAAAGACAGGTCTTATGATAAAAAATTATTATGTATGTGGTGCAACATGGATGTACACACTCTTAAAGATTACTCTACAGTAATTATAATATAATAAGAGTTCTAAAATAGATAAAAGTTTCAATAGGTGATACAAGTTCCATAAAGAATCTTTAAAAGTGAAATTTCACACAAAATAAATTGAAGAAGTGGTGAGATCCATGCTTCCAATAGTTAAACTAGATTTTAAAAATAGTTGTGTAGTCATGAAGAGTAGAGCAATATGTTTGAGAAAAGCCTATCAATTTTATTATTCATACTGAGAATAAATGAGACTCACCTTATTCCCTAAATAGTTTTTGTTGTATTTGGATTTCAATATAGGTAATTGAAGTTAAATAATGTTCTTAGTGGGGAACCTGAGTAAGAGTGGTAGCTATCAATTTTGTTTAGCTCATATGAATAATTTTCCACCTAAGATTGATCTCTAAATTTGTATTCTATAAAATATTATTATAAGGATTATATTTGATGAATTTAAAGGAAGTGGTTATTTTCATCACATGATATAAAAGTGAAGAATATTCCATCCTATTTTGGTCTCACGTTATAGAATTCCAAGGAATATTTGTTAAAAATGATCATCCATGGTGAAGATGTGGAAGTTGTCGAATTTGGATAGCCACAAGTAGCAGATCCATCTTGTTGTGTTCTTGATATGGAAATCCTATAGAATATCAATTTAAGAGATTTATCATTATGAATATCATGAGGAGTGTCTCCTTAAGGGGTATATAAGTGTAAAATGATAACAAAGCTTCCTGAATTATTTATCTCATACACAAATTATTATTTTAGAAAGTTCTTGAAGAACATATCATTTATAAGGTATGATTTAATTATCTCAAAACCTCGGTAACTACAATAAAAAATCTGAAAACAAAGGGTGTAAATTGATTCATAATCATTGTAATTAAAAATTATTTTTGAATAATATTCAAAGTTGTTTCAAGAACTTAATTCCTTCATTACACCTAAATTTTTTTGACCTATTTATTAAAGTTAGTATAGGGGTTTCAGGTTGATTTATTTTATAAAATATTTTTATCAAAGTTTGTATTGACCTATAAAAATATTTGTAATAATTTTAAAAAAATCAATTATTTCTCATTTCATGTGCTATTAAGTTCATTTGAAAATGGATAACATTGTTTTAAAAATTAAATCCTTTTATTTTTTAAACCGAGAATGACTCAAATAAACTTAGAGTGAGATGATTGATGGAACATTTCTTTAGAATGAATTTATACCCTTCTACCAAGTAATATGTATTTATTTTCAATAATGGGGAAAGAAAGTTAAATGAAAAATTGTTGATAAAATGGGGGAGTAGAAATGAAGATAGTACATATTGACCAATCATTTAGAATATATTTCCAATAAATATAAAGGGGGGATTATTGAGTCCACTTTGAGTGAGTTGTATTTATTTTCAAGGAATTATTGTCAAGTAATTTCAATATATTAATGAACAAAAAATATATTGGGTTTGGAATAAAGATGGTGATGATAAAGTATTGATTATCGATTATAAAGAATCCAAGTGTGTTGAAGAAGTTAATGTAGCACCCCCAGTTTCAAGTAAGTAACCCTTATTCTAGAATTTTTAATTATATAAAACATAAGGGTGAAGTTTAGGAGAGTTTGGAAGAATTTTTTTAATTTTTTTGGGGATTTTATAAATGTGTGTGGTTGATGAATGGTTAGTGAAAACTATGAAACTCTTATAGGAAATCATGCACAATGAGATAGGAGCTAAGGGGAAGGCATACAGACAGACGCATGGTTTGTCCAACCCATATGGACACCTAGAAGAAATTGTGTATCTTGGGATAGTGGGATTTGGAAAATTTGGAACACCATTTTTCAAACCGCACAAGCCAACCATGTGAGGGCCCCTTGAGATAGAAGTTGTCGCATGGCTAGTGCATGGTTTCTCTAACTATGCACGGTTTAAAAACTAGATTCATAAAAAGTGGATCTTGGATGAGATTATGTTTTAACCAATATTATTTTCCCCAAAATGGACCTAACTCAATATTTTCTCCTCCCAAAGGCATTATATGCTTCTCCTATCGATCCCAATGAAATCTAAAGGCTTCTATTGGTGTGTTGAAAATGTATTCTCATATTAAGTCATTGTTTATGGTAGTTTTTCCTGGTTTTCCTTAGATATACCTATCTATTTATCTTGGTTGCTTAGATATACTTCTTATATAGATAGATATAAGGTATTTGATGCAAAATATTATTATATTTGGTTTTTTTATGATAGGGTAAGAGATATAAGGTGGGTTTTGGATATTCAGTCTGATTTTGTGGTGTTTTTATGTCATTATTGACTATTGTCACAAATTCCTAAGGTAGGTGGATTAACTCTCAACTCCTCTATTTAGAATATGAAGGATTTATTTCAAATTGATTTTTTTGATTGAAATTGGTTTTGAAATTATTGTGAATTGATTTTTGGAAACCCTCTTTAGTGACAGTATATAGAATTGTAGAAATTGGGAATTTTTTTGGAAAGTGCAATTGGTAATTTGATTTTAAAATGATGATTTTAAAATTATTTCTTGGTTTTGTTGCATGGAAAAGTAGTTTTAATAAAAAAAATTGTTTTATTGAAATGTTTTGTTTGAAAGGTTTTAAATAAAGTATGGTTTTATTGAAATGGTTGAAATGGTCATTTTGGAATTGGTTTTTAGCATAATGTTTGTGTGTGTTCATGTGCATTAGAAACATATATATAAGGGTAAGAAGTATCCCCCATAATTAGTGCGATGAAGAAGGGTCAGGGCTTTCCCCCATCAAATGGTTCATTAAGGGACAACTTAGTGAAAGGATGACTCACTACTCATGAGTATAGGGAGGTCCAGTTTTCATGAATGGTTAGATGTGTGGATATGTGGAATGGAATGGATTATACCAAAATGAAACATGTGAAATGTTTTAAAGTATTGTTTAGTCATTTTACTTGGAAATTTATTGGTTTTGTTAAAACTGTATAACATGGAAATTGTTTTATATTCTGATAGAAACTATTTAAAGTGTTTTGTATAAATTATTTTATACAAATGTGTTGGAATGTTCTATATTAGTGTCATGAGTAGGGAATTCATTTGGTAAAAATATACTGAGTTTCATTACTCACCCCTGCTTTGGCACGTTAGTTCATTTGAAGATATAGTTTATCAGGACATAGGAAAAGGTAAATCATCACACATATTAAGAAATAATTCATGATACTTAGACTGTTTTGGTGGAGTTGTATCATGAAGAATATTGGGATCTTGGAGTTTGTCTTTGGAGTCTCTTGTTTTTGTTGGTTTTATCTTCCAATGTGTACTTTGATATTATAGTCCTCCATTGTGGTACTTTGTTCTAGTTGATTTTTGATATAAATGTTTTTACTTTGATTTTTTTACATTATTATCATTCATCATGTAGTGGTATTTTTTTATGTAATGTTTAGTTTGGTTGTTTTATTTTCAAATGGAAAATCACCCCCCCCCCCATTTTTTAACGAAGCCCTTGGCATTTATTGCTAGCCTTGGAACCTTGGGGATGTTGCTTAAGTCTAAGTAATGTTCCACCACTTTCTCAAGACAATGAAAAGGGGTGGGATTTTACAATTGTAATTAGTTTTATTCCTTCAAAATATATTTTTGGAACAAGTGGTATTAGCTTGTTCGGTCCTTTAATAATAAGTGGTCATCAGTTCTATCGGTCTTAGAGTTGAAATTCATTTTTTTATATTCTTTGGTTTGGGATGGTAGAAAGGAGTAGGATTGTTGGGACATTAAATGTAGATCATAAAAATACATATCTAACCATTTTATCCTAGACTTCAAGTTACCAAGGATTTTGGTACATATTTATTTCAGAGACACTAATAGGATTTGGAGTCTCATTTTCATGTGTTTAGCCAATGAGACCAAAATGACATTCATTTTAAAAATAAATTCCCACTAAGAGTGCATATTTAATTTTGAGTAATGATTTAGATGATTTGGTGAAAACGTGTTAAATTTTGAAAAATGATAAATTTGTTTTCAAATGTGAGATTTTGAAAAAGAGCACGATTGTGGTATTTTGAAAATGGTGTGATTTTCAAAAGCATGGTGAAATATTTCAAAATGGTTGAATGTGGAAAATGTTGAATTTTGGAAAGAAATGTTTTGATAGTATGATGTGGTATAATTTGAAATTTTTAAGCCTTTAATTTCTATAGATTGAGACTTATGAAGGTTCTTGTGTTTCTAGAAAATGAAACCAGGTAAGCATCAGTGAAACAAATCAGAGGAAGATGTCAAGAATGTGTTTGCACCTGATCTATTGGTGAACCAATATCTTTTTGGAAGTATCATCCAATATTTTCAAGTTATGGACAGAGGGAACTGACGAGATGAACCAAGGTAAGTGGATCACTCCATCTAGTTTCAGAAGTAGAATCTACCCATCTGTCAAGGTGATTCAAAACCAGAGAATAAGGAGGTGTGGATAAATAGAATGAATCATATCTTTGATTTCCTTGGCACACCAACAGAGTTGAAAGTCAAGGTAAAAAAGAATATATTGGAAGATCTGTCATGCCAATGGTGGGATTTAGCGGTTCAAACTAAATCAGATCAAGGCCTTCCATGGGGGGATTTTTAATAATTGTTTAACAAAAAATTCTATCCTCATACATTTAGAATTTCAAGAATAACATATTTCTTTATATTTAAACATAAGATCCTCAAAATGATAGAGTATGAAGATAAATTCATAAATTTAGTGTGTTTTTCACTTAAAGTTTCTGCTAATTCATGCTCGAAGTTATGTATCTTTGAGTTGGGGATGGGGAAAGAGATTCGATCTAAGATTTTCATGCTCTATATAACGGATTATAAAAATATGTTCAATAGAGAAACAATGGATTAAAGGGACATATCAAGATCTACAAATTGAGGAACTATGTTGATAACTATGGGAAATGGTGGGAACTCTAATTCTAGGAGAAAATGAAATAGAGACAATTATTTACAGGGTATAGGGACGACTTAGAATTAGATAGCTTGATTGGTAAATTTTCCTCCAAGACCCTAGATAAAAGATAGATGTTTTAAATGTGGATAATTAGACTACATGAAGAGAGAGTTTATAGTACCACTTAGAGCATGCCTTAATTGAAACAAGATGGGATATCTTCAGTGTTATTGTCACAGTGCTTCAAGGTCGGGTGTTCAGGACACTTCTCAGGTGTTGCAAACATCTTATGATTCGATGGGGTGAAGGAAACTGAATACCTCTCATCATTAGAACAGATATATCCATGTTGATTCTAGGAATTCCATGAATCCTCAATAAGGTAAATATCAACAAGGTAATAAGGAACAAAGTGTCATGAGATATAAGTTTTATAAAGATGAATAGGTTATTGTGAATGATCATTTTGGACCATCGACAGTGAGAGGTGTGATTCTTTTGAATTCTACCCTCATGCAATATTTTTTTGATATGGTTTCATCCCATTCATTTATTTATTCTCATGATATTTATTTTCTAAGTTTAAAATTTGAGATAATTCCTTCTATTTTAAAACTTCAAACTCCTCTTAGTCAAAGAGAATGTTGAGCCTTTATGTGCAGAGTATGTTCTATAATTTTTTATGGATCTAAGTTGATATGGGACTTCTCATTATTAGTAATGGATGCCTATGAAATAATCCTAGGTATGGAATGGATGATGGTTTTCACGTATCACATTTACTTTTATACATGGAGAGTCAGTTTTACAACTGAAGATGGCATCGAGAATCTCTTTAAATGAGAAAGGAGTGTATAGGAAGGTGCAATGGTATTGCTAGCACCAGTAGTTAGAATGGTCTTATATTAGTTAGTAGTGCTGACTTTGGCATATATTGAAGAGATCAAGAACATAATTTTTCTAGCAGTGTTTAATCTATTTCCTGATGTTTTTCTGAATAATTTCTCAGGGTTTCCACCTGTAATAGAAGTGGAGTTTATGATTGATCTCCTTCTGGGGACCGGTCCTATTTCTCTTCATTCTTATAAAATAGAACCAATACAATTAAGGGATTTAAAAGTGTTACTGGATGAGCTAAAAAGAAAAGGGTTCATTTAGTAGAGCACATTTTGTAGGCATCACCGGTCTTGTTTTTCAAAAAGGAAAATAGAACTCTTCAGTTTTGTGTGGATTATTGTAAGCTTAACCAAGTTAAAATAAATAATAGGTATCCACTTCCATGAATTGATGATTTTTTCAATCAATTAAGGGGATCACAGTGGTTCTATAAAATTGAATTGCAATCAGGATATCACCAATTGTTATTTTGAAAGGAGGATATCCCAAAGACATCTTTTAGGAGTAGATATAAACCTTATGAGTGTGTAGTAATTTTTTTTAATCTTAAGAATGCACTATAATTATTTATGGAATTGATGAATTGTATATTTTAGAGATATCAAGATTTTTTTGTAGTGGTGTTTGTGGATGACATATTGGTTTATTCAAGGACAATGAATGATCATGAGAAACACTTAGAAACAGTGTTGGGAATCTTAAGGGATCATAAGTTGTATGCTAAACTATCAAAGTGTGATTTTTGGATATAAGAGATATGTTTCCTTGGAAATGTAATTTTTGAAAAATGTTTTTATTTGAATATAGAAAAGATATAAGTTGTTATCTCATGGTAACAACCAAATAAAGTCTTTGAGATATGGATTTTCCTTGGTCTAGCTGGTTATTGTCGACGCTTTTTTCAGAATTTTTCATGACTAGCTTTGCATATGACATCTTTTAAAAAGAATAATGTTCCATTACAATGGAATGAGGAATGTTATAAATCTTTAAAAGAGATTAATTTTTTCCTTAAATTAGCACCAATATTGATTTTTCCAAAATCATAATAAGGGTACATGGTGTATTGTGATGCTTTGGGATCAAGGTTTAGATGTGTTCTCAGGAAAGTAGATCATGTTGTTGCTTATGAATCAAGTAATTTTAGGTTATATGAGAAGAATTACCCAACACATGATTTGTAGTTAGCTCTCTTAGTCCATACTTTGAATAATTGGCATTATTATATCTTCGGTGATAAATTTACTGTGTTTATGGATCATAAGAGCTTGAAACATATTTTATCACAAAAGAGTTTAAACATGATACAAATTAATTGGATGGAATATATCCAAATGTTTAACATTGATATGATCTATACACCGGTTAAGGGAAATTCAGGGGCAAATGCATTGAGCATAAAGTCATATGCTCATTTGGAAAAAGAATATTTCAGATAAGTAGCAGTTGATGTCAGTCCTATCCAATATGCACTTAGAATGTGAAGACTAAGGTTTTTTTTATTTCTTTATAGTTTCTTTTGTTCTTGATTTAGCATAAACGGTTAATGAGGCATAGGAATTTGATGCATAATTTGTGGCTTTGAGGTTAAAACTCAATGGTGGGGAGACCATTGAGGTATTGAAGCTGAATCATAGTTCAGTGTTGTGGTTTAGAAATTGGATGGTCATACATGTGGCTTGTTAGGAACAATTTCTTCATGCTTACCACCATTCAAGATAGGCTACCATACTAGAATACAAAATATGTATAAGGTGCTGAAATCACAGTTTAGGTGGATCGGTATGAAAAGAAAGGTGGTTGAGTTTATTTGGAGATGCTTAACTTGTCAGTAAGTTAAGACAGAATGTAAGTGAACTGTAGATATGTTACAGTCTTTACCTATACCTATATGGAAATGAGAGAAAATAGTTATATATTTTATAATAGTCCTCTAAAGAATAGTTTGAAAACACGATGTTATATGGGTGTAATTGGATCATCTCACAAAGTCGGCTCATTTAATTCTTATTCATGAATCCCATATGGTAGAGTACTTATCAAAAATATATATCTGAGAGGGGGTAAAGGTACATGGTGTACCAGTTTCGATAGTTTAAGGAAGAGATCTGAGGTTTACATCTCATTTATATAAATCCTTACAAAAATCCCTTGGCACTTAGTTGACTATGAGTACGTCATATCATCCATAGATGGATGCCCAATATGAAAGGATGATACAAACATTGGATGACATGTTATGGGATTGTGTAATGGATTTTTGTGGCTCATGGGAAGAGCATGTGTCATTAGTGTATTTCTCATATAATAATATGTATCAAGCCTTGATACATATGAATCCTTTTAAAATCATTGTATGGGAATCCTTGTCGTTATCCACTTTGTTGGGTGAAAAAAAGTGAGACTTCATTAGTTGGGCTGAGCCTTATCTAAGAAACAATGGAGAATATTTTTTTGATCAAAAAATGGATAGACACGGCATAGAGTCATCAGAAATCATATGTGGACCATCAAATATTACCATTATTGTTTGAGTTGAGTGATAATGTCTCCAAGGATTGGGCATCATCATTTTGGGAAGCAGTTCAAGTTATATCCTCGATACATTGTCTCTTTTGAGATACTGAAACTGGTTAGTGATGTGGCATATCATTTTCCTTTTCCACCATGGTTTAGTGTGGTGCATAATGTGTTCCATGCATCTTAGTTGAAAAAGTATCAACCTGATCCTAACTATGTGATTCTATAGGATCAAGTTGAAGTAGATCCAAATGCTTTGCTGGTACATATCCCGGTGGAAATTTTGGGTAGTCAAGAGAAAGGATTGCATGGAAAATCATTGGTCAGGTGTGGGTTTTATGGAAACATGGTCAGATTCGGTAAGAGACTTGGGAACATAGGAATTAAATGATCAAGCAATAGACCAAACTCTTTCTAAACACCATTGGTTTTCTACTTTCCAAGGATGGAAATACGAATGGTGTGGAGAATTTAGCACCCCTAGTTTCAAGTTAGTAACCCTTATTCTATGATTTTTAAGTATGTAAAGTATAAGGGTGAAGTTTGGGAGAGTTTGGAAGACTATTGGAATGTTTTTTAGGATTTTCTAAAGTTTCACGGTTAGTGAAGAGTTAATGAAAACTGTGAAACACCTACAAAAAACTATACACAATGAGACAAGGTCTAAGGTGAAGTGGCATGGGCAGGCACACGGTTTTTACAAAATATGCATCCACCTAGTAGAAACCATGAAACAAGGGATTATAGGATTTCATAGAGTTGGTTCACATTTTTCCAAGTGGTGTGATCCAATCGTGTGAGTCCCCCCTTAAGACAGAATCTGGCGCATGGTTAGTGCATGGTTTTTCTAAGCATGCACGATTTAACAACTAGGTCCACAAAAAGTGTATTTAGGTTTATATTATGTTTTAACCCCTCTTTTTTACCCCAAAATGTCCCTAACTCAATATTGTCTCCCCCAAAAGGTATTAAAGGATTCTCCCATTGATTCGGAGGTGATCTGAAGGCTTCTCTTATTGTGTTGTAGCCATATTCTCAAGGAAGTCATTGTTTATGGTAGTTTTTCTTAGTTTTCCTTATATCAACTTCTTCCTCTCTCTCGTTTCTTTAGATATACTTCTTATATGGATATATGTAAGGAATTTTATGACAAATATTATTATATTTTTATTTTTTGATGATATGGGAAGAGATATAAGGTGGGTTTGGGAGATTCAACCCGTTTTGTGGTGTTTTTGTGTCGTTCTTTGTTATCATTATAAATTCCTAAGGTAGGTTACTTCAATATCAACTCCTATATTTAGAATATGATGTCTTGATTTCAAATTTATTGTTTTTATTTAAATTGGATGTGAAATTGATGTGAATTTCCGGTTGAAAACCCTCTTTAGTGATGGTTTATAGAATTGTATAAATTGTTTATTTTTTATGGAATGTGAAATTGGTAATTTGATTTTAAATTGATTAATTGGATTTCATTCATGGAAAATTGTTTTCAATAAAATTTTCATTTTATTGAAATGGTTTTTTTGAAATGTTTTCAATAAAATTATGATTTTATTGAAATGGTTGTTTTGGAATTGGTTTTTGGAAAAATTGTTGTGTTTGGTCATGTGCATTCCAAAAGGATATAGGTAAGAAGTCTCCCCCATAATTAGTGGGATGGATAAGGGTCAGGGATTTCTCTCATCAAGTTGTTCCTTAAGTGATGTCTTAGTAAAATGATAACTCACCACTCATGAGTATAGGAAGGTCTAGGTTTCATGCATGGTTGGATGTGTAGATATATGGAATGGAATGGATTATGACAAAATAGAACTTGGGAAATGTTTTAAATTATTTTTTGGTTGGTTTCCTTGGAAATTGGTTGGTTTTGAGAAAACTATTTTAGTGTTGAAGTTGATTTATATTTTGATATAAACCATTTAAAGTGTTTATATAAATTGTTTTGTGTAAATGTAATGACATGTTCTATCCTAGTGGTGTGACTAAGAAAGCCATTTAGGGAAAATATATTGAGTTTCATTACTCACACCTTTGGAATGTTGGTACTTTTGCATATATAGTTTATCAGGACACATAAAAAGGTGAATTATCACACATATTTAGAGGTTCATTGTGATACTTAGACTATTTTGGTGGATTTGGAGCATGAAGTATACTGGGATCTTGGAGTTTGTCTTTGGAGTCATTTGGTTTTATTGTTTTTTCTTCCATTGTGTACTTTGATATTGTAGTCTTCTAATGTGGTAATTTTTTCTAGTTGATTTTTTATATCAATGGTTTTACTTTAAGTTGTTTTACATTTTTATCATCCATCGTGTAGCGTTATTTTTTTATGGGATGTTTTGTTTGGTTATTTTATTTTCAAATGTAAAATCATCACCCATATATTAATAAATCCCTTAGAATTTATTTCCAACCTTTGGCACCTTGGGGATATCTCTTAAATACAAGTAATGTTCCACCACCTTCTTAATCCAATGAGGATGGTGTGATGTTATAGTTAATGTTCCATCCATATGTATTGGATGGAGTATAATGAAAATGGGAATTAGGAGTGGCCATGAGAATCATGATAGATGCAGTGACCTTAGAAGATGAATGGAAAGACAATCGACTGAATGAATAAGGTGGTGGTCAAATAAGGGTTTTAAATTCAAATGAAGGAGTGTAGACCAAAGGGAAACACAAATTGACCATAATAATAAGGTGATGGTTTAATATATGTTGTATCTACAAAAAAGTGGCCTTCAAGTGTTGTAGAAAATCAAGTGGAAGTAGAATAATATTTGATATATATCAAAGAATATATAAAGATAAACATAGAGAGGAGAATATTTTAAATTTGATAATGCAAAGTGAAGTGTTCTTATAAAGATAAAATATCATGATAATGGTTATCATGATTATTGTAAAGAGGTTCTTAGATTAAGAGGGAATGATGGAAGAACTGGGGAAAAGATTAAGTTCATGAAGTTTCTTGAAGAAGTGTAATACCATGTATGTGGATCTACATATGTGTTATTCATAAGTAAATATCCACGTATGAATTCCCCATGCAGGAGAATCTGTATATCCAAATGTCCTTCTAGGTATGAAAATGGAAATGTATGAAAATTTAGATATTTGATGGGTCACGAAGGTGAATCTGCATACCTAATTATTATTCTACATATTGAAATGTTCATGTATGAGAATTTTTTTATGAAATGGGCCACATAGATGGATGGGTATGGCGTAATAGAATGTTTTGATATATCCAAATGTTGCTATATATTCAAATTCCTAGTCATGTAATTGTTTTGGGATGATGTAAGAGAATGAAGTGACATAGCCATGTGCTATGTAGTTGAACCCATGTATGAAAATGAAAATTCACATATGGTAATTTAATATATTTATTGGTTGAATTCTATAGGTTTTTAAATTTCAATATCTGAAGAGAAATTTTATTCCAGATGGTGAATTATAAACTAAACTCCAGTGATATTAACATCACGATACGGATTATCATGATCCTTGATTATTGAAGTTAAATATGAGAATCAGGTGATTCCATATATGCTGTACTTGAAAATAAACATGTATCTCAAGTTGTGATGTCGTGATGTGGGTTGTTTTAATAAAGTGTTGGATGATATGTTTTCATGGAAATATCACTAAAAATGAAGGAGAGTTGATTCAGGAAATTTAATAAAGTATGGGGAATGAAGAATTGTAAGTTGTGTGCAATGAAGTAAGAGATCCATAACCCCAACTAATTCATATTTAAATATTCAAATGTGAGTATAGGTTAAATATATGGATTTTTTAGAGTGAAGGTTTCATAATATTTCCATATATCATAGAGATAAAAAGAATAAGGAAGAACATTATTGAAAGAAGATTTTGTGGAGTGAAAAGTGAAAGATAATTTCATATATCATAGAATGAAATAAGGAATGAATAACTGAATATTTAGCTGAGTCTTTAGGGAATGTTTGAAAGATATTAAATACTAGAAAAAACAAAGAATTTTAAGTTTTTTAAGAGAAAATATCTCAATTTTTTTGAATTACCAAAAATCATAGTAATCTAAAGTTATAAATTCACATGGTATGGGAGAGAGAGAAGAAAGAGAATAAGTAACTGGTGATATTGGATGTTTTGATATATATTGAAGGTTAAAGAAAAAGAAATAGGGTGTATGGATGTTCAAAAAAATTATTCTATAGAGATTATTCTATGTGTGCCAAGAAAAATAAGATTTGACATCATGATATTATAAAGAAATTTTGAGTGTCGAAAAAAAGAGAATAAGGAATAACTAGTGAAGATTTTATACACTAAAGAATAAGAAGAGAATAGAAATACACTATTAATATTTGTTTTCAAAGGAAGAAAAATAAAAAATGGTTGATTTGGTTGTGAGGATCATAAGAAGAAGAAGATTTTGTTCATTCCAAGTTACATAGATTGAAGAGATGTATTACGGCCAGTGAAAGAGAATAACAATAGGACAAGTAGAATTATTTCACTTGCGCAATAAAAGAATCACTCTATTATACTACTACGAAGAGGAATACGGTTGTGTGCACTATTTTTTATACAAGGTAAGAATAACAAGAGTTTATTGAATGTTGTTGTGAAATTAAGAGAAGAGGAATATAGCATTGCGACATTCAACAACAGACTCAACTGGTGAAGGACTTTCATGGTGTTGTAAATCAATTGAATAAGTTTAAGACTCTCTATAAATGCAGTATAAAGATCAAGTAGAAACTATATGTGGACCAAGTTATCACTAGTCCAAGGAATCATGATTATTTTCTATCACCTCTTCTAATGTGTAGGTAACCACACTTTGGTTCAAGATCATTTTTTTTTCAAACCACT
Source organism: Viscum album (assembly GCA_963277665.1). Taxonomy (NCBI): domain Eukaryota; kingdom Viridiplantae; phylum Streptophyta; class Magnoliopsida; order Santalales; family Viscaceae; genus Viscum; species Viscum album. Next base: position 459,276,580 of record OY728136.1, read on the forward strand.
ATAATAGATACCTCATAATAGTGTAAAATCTATATATCATTCCTCACCATGCACAAAAAAGACCAGTTAATCTTTTTGAGAAATAGACCTTGAAAAAATATCATTTTCCTTACTCTACTTGCTTTATCTACTTGAATATGATAAGGAAGATACAATGATAAATCAAGATCTTAATTGGTCAGATAATTAAAGGGATAAAAGTTTTGAATTAGAACAAAATTATACTAACATTGATTTACCCCCCTGGTGTTGAGTATATCCCAAGTGGTCCTAACATAAACTCTTCCGTTTGAAGAATTTGAGTGTGGGTGTATAATTGGTTTGGACCTTTATATCATCCATTATATTGTCTAGCTAATTTATCTCTCTTTGATAATCATGATTTTTATATCCAATCCTTCCACACATAAAATATTTTCACGCTCCTCTAAAACATTCATTTGGGTTATTTTTTCCACATTCTTGACATGTATGAAGGTTAATTTTATTTCCTTCATGGTAATTTTCACCTAAAATTCGATGAAACATCATTCTTATCTACTTTCGTAATTCTAGGAGTTTTTTAATGTTTAGGTTGTTAAATATAACTCGTTATATATGGGTGTGCATAAAAATAATTGTTTCAATGTCAGTTTATATCCCATTTTATCACTTATTGAGACATTATAGAGACTCATGCTTTTTATACATGAATATTACATATTTTTAGATGAATATTTATTATATTATATAATCACATTCTTGAGGACCATAATATATTAGTTTATTTGGATACTAGGTACACAATCATCTAATTTAGTGAAAGATATTCAATGTCTCCCATTAATATCTTCCCATTAAGTACTCTTCATAGATATACTCTACTTAAAACCTTTATTCATAACCTAAGGAAAGTAAATATAATAAAGGGAGAGATTCGATGCACATTAGGGGTAAAAAAGATAGATACATAAAAATAACATCAACATAAGGGTATGAGAATATGATCATAACATTTTAAAACCATACCTCCCTTATAAAAGGTTATAATCTTGAATCATGGAAAAAATATTGGTAGTGCATAAGACATAAATCATAAGAAAATAAAATAACATGAGCCATTAGATCCTAACATTGGAATAAGGCATAGAATTTTGGCATACGTATAAGCATAGAAAACCATTTCCATAGTTTTCAAGGCTCACTACCAAGGATATAATAGTGGAATGAGTTCACTCCTCAAACCATCATAATAGTCAAGGTTCACTCCTAATACCATCATATAAATCAAAGTCACTTATTAAACTGTGTTCACTCCCTATTATAGGCATGTCTATCTCATGATATATATATATATATATATCTTTACCCAATGCATTGTAGGTAGATATAGGTCCCAATAGTCACACAATGAAAATCACACATATGTGTGCCACAAGATCAAAAAAATCATCATATAATACCCCATGAAATTAAATGGGTTTCATAAAAATTTCATCATATCATAACCTATAGAAAATAGATAGTTTTCATAATCATTTCATCATAGTATAAATAGTCGAAAAAGAAGCATGTTTCATAAGAATCATATCTTGGTATAACCTGTGGAAAGAAAGAAGCATGTTTTATAAACATCATGTCATCATAAATGTAAACCATTTAGAGAAAGAATAATAATAGTATCCTTGTATCATATCACCAATAAATCATAAGTAACCTTAAAGGATTTCATCTTATAAGGATAATGATTTTGAAAGAAAAATCACTTGTAACATTTCTTGAGGAAAATAACATTTATTTAAAAATATATTTTTAAAACTAAAATTTATAGAATATTTTGGAAATCCATTTCTTTGAAAATAAAATTTTAAAAAATATAAAGGAATATCTAAAAATCATTTAAAATATTTATTAATGAAAATAACATTTCCACCTTGAAAATACTTTTTCAAACATTTTGAAAATTCTTTTCATTGAAAATAACATTTAAAACATATAAAGAAAGATTTAAAAATCATTTAAAACATTTCTTGAGTAAAATAACCTATCCACCTAGAAAAAACTTTTTAAAATTTTTTGAAAATCCTTTTCTTTGAAAATAACCTTTAAAACTTATAAAGTAATATTTAAAAATCATTTAAAACATTTATTGAAAAAAATAACCTTTCCACTTTGAAAATACTTTTTTTTTAAATTAAAAATATTTTTCTTTGAAAATAAACTTGAAATTTTATATGGAAATATTTAAAAAAAATATAATGGTCATGATATTGGTAAATTATATTTATTTCATACATGTTAAAACCAAGCTTCCTTTAACATTTTCAGTAAAATCAAAATGATCATTATTTTCAAAACAACATAAAGATTACTTTAAAAAATTGTAAAAGGTAAAACATGGGTTAAAATATCTTTTATAAATCATTTTAACAATGTTAAAAACATTTTTTAAAACATGGTTTTTGGAAGAAGGGTTTTCGTCCAAAAGGATGGTTTTTATTAAAAAGATTTTTTTGAATGATTGAGTACATAAAGAGATTAAAATGAATGGAAACCATTTATTATCATGACATAACCATAGTATAATAAAATTAATTAGTTTATTGATATATTTATAATAATATTTTATCATCAGAAACATAATCATAAACAATCTCAATAAATGATGAGATTATAACATAAAATATTTACCACTTTGGTAACATTAAAACATAATACCTATGAATTAATATCATTAAATTAAGATTAAAATATCATGAGTATAAATTAATTCATGATATTAAATGTAAAATTGGTTGTATATACACCTCATAAAATAATATAGGTGCATAACATAAATATATGTCCCACAGAAGACAAATTGAGACAAAAATATCTTACCACTTTGGTAACTTTTGAACTATAAAACCCATGAAAGAGAGGTCCTTAAAAGGATATGTAAATCCCTATAAATTTAATTATAATTCATCATAAAATTAATTCATGGGAATTATATACACCACATAAAATAACCACGTGGTGAATATGGCATGTGTCTCAAAGAGAAAAAGTGTAATGGAAATATATTACCTTAAGACTCGAATTCTTTCACACATGTTCAAACCTAATGTATAATAAATATAATTTTATTACACATATATTATATAAAAATACTTATCATACTATATATGATTTAATTATGACCTTTTATTACAAATTTATTAACGATTCCTTGTTAAAATCACATTTCGGGTAATAACTGCTTTGTTTTCATATATGTTTTTGATTTGTTATTTTTGTTCCTCTTACTTTGATCATGGTTTCATCATATCCATAATAATTATCATAATGAATAAATTATACTTTTAATACCAATCATTAAAGATAGTTTTGAGAAACAAAGTGTGTTACGTTTATGGAGACAGTGGGTTGTACGTACAAAAAAGTAACATTTCCATTTTCAATGATCATTATGGAAAGGATTAAAGTAAAATATTATCTATAAATAATGATAATAATATCATAAATACAATATTATTTATTTAAATATACTTATATATACCATCCATGTGGTGTGGTGATGAAAAAAGAGTCGCATTGCTTCGCGAAGGCGGTAGTCCACACGTACACGAACGACATTATAATCTTTCAGTGAGTGAAAAGGTAAGAAAGAAAATGATAAGTTATATTTTAAGAATGATAAATATTTCATTAATATTATAATTATTTCATGTATATCACATATATTTATCCTTCCATGTAAAGTGTTAATGAAAAAAATCACATCGTTTTGTAAGACGGTAATCCTTCATACACACGAGCGACGTTATCGTATACCCTATGGAATAGAAATTAAAAAAAATTGTATGTGATATAATAAATCCAGAGGTATAATCATGTTATAAATATCATATATATACTTTATATACATCATCATACCCTATTTTCAGAGTTGGTAATGGAAAAAATGAATGACAATGATTCGAGAGATGGTATTCCGTTATACACAAGAATGGTGATTTCGTAACAAATTTGATGGAAGTGGGGATGGGTGTAGGTCATGATATGAACATAAAAAAATATTATTATATTTAATATACTTATTTTATTATATCATCATGTTTTAATAAGAAATTAATGAGTATTAGGAGTAAATAAAATAAAAAATCTTGTTGAATAACGTGACCTCTTCTTTGGGTAACCTGCTTAGGTTTGCACCAGAAGCCTTCCAAGGTTGGATTTATGCCAAAAATAAGACTTATAATATGGGAGAAGGGATTTTTTAAATTGAATTTGGTAGGTTTTTTCTAAACCAAAATGGTTTTAAAGTGTGAAGAAGAGAGGAGAGAGGGTGGCTTTTTATAAGTGAGGTGAGTGGCACACTTGTACTTTTTTGAAAATAAAAATGTGTACCCATGTTTTTCTCATGCCAAAAGGCTAAAAAATGGATTATTCTAAAGAATTATAAATTATAGGATCTAGATAATTCCATAAAATAAATTTTATACATTTTTAGGTCATTTTAACCCTTATCCTTTTAGTTTATCCCCTTAACAAACTCATTTTTATCTTAATCGCAGTAATTAATTTTTATTGTTTTCACTATTCATTTTGGTCAAAAATTAATTTTAAATCATTAGATAATATAAAATTTGAATATTAAAAATATTTAATCCATTGTTCAAAATTAAATTAATATAAGTGGATAATTTTAATTTAAAAATTAATCCAGTAAACGTGATGAGAAAGCAGGTTTTCAAAAATAAAATGTTCGAAGTTTTACGAAGTTTTTAAATCCAATTTCAATATGAAAATGATTAAAATTACCTAAATTAGATTAATATATATATATATATATATAATTTAAATAATTATACTTTAATAAAAATTTACTTTCTAAATAATTTAAATGAAAGAGAATTTCTCAATTAAAATTCAGTATTTCTCACTATTAATTAAAAAATTATCTTTCTTGAAAACTATTAAAAATTAATGATAATATAATTCTTAAATTTTGATTTAAAAAATAATTTTTATTTTATCAAAGAAATCTTTTTAAAAAATTTTAAAATTAAATTTAAAACAAAACACGCAGATGCGGTGAAAAAACAGGTTTTTGAGAAGTGTATTTTTCAAGCAAAATCTGATTTTATATTAACACTATGTATAATAATATCCATTTTATGAATATAAATTAAAGTTTATTTATACATAATATATGAATTTAATTTAAAAAAATCCTCATTATGAATTATTTTAATTGATTAAAATGGAGAAACATTATACACTTTAAAACAGTTTTCCAAAAAAACCTTTTTAAACCCAAAAATAAACTTAAAATAAAATCCAATATAAGGATATTAAATAGTAATTAAGTGGGTTAAATATAAATAAAGAATAATTATTTTCCTTAAAAACTTAATGGTTCATTTAAATTACTTAATTTATTGAAAATAAAATATAGTTTTACAGAATCGGTATTTTCATTATTCACTGAAAAATAAATATTTTCTAAAAAAAACTTAAAATTTCACCATAAGTTAATTTCTATATTTTGATTTCAAAAATGAATTTAATTTTATCAAATAAAATTTGTAAAGTCTCCATAAATTCATTATAATATTTTTTCCTAAAAAACAATAAAAATCATTTTTAAAGAAACATATTTTTGAAGAAAATGATTACTTTACTAAAAATTGATTAATTATTTTCTAGGAATATATAAATAAATTTATATTGAGTAAAAAATTTATATTTATATTTCATGAATTATTTAATACTATTCATACCCACCTATTTAATTTCAAGGTTATAATGGTTATATAATAATATTTCATGGTTCATTAAAGCTCGGTGTCCTCTGTCGTGCACTCTATCGAAGAAACTCGTTATTGTGTGTAATGAATGATAAAATTGGTGTTATGTGTAATAAAAGATAAAAGTAGTGTCACATATAACACATGATAAAATTTTAATGAAAAATATAGAAGAGAGTAAATTTATTTTAAATAAAATATTCACAAAATCTCAAGGTGGTACATTCTACCCTCCCTTAAAATGAATTGTGTCCTCGAAATTTGTCTCGATCATCAAAGGTTTAACATTTAAAAATTACTTCATAGAGACCGACATTGTACAAATGAGTAATAAAACTTCCCTAAAAAAGGTAATTTTGGAAACATAATGGTTACCTAATGTAACTCATAACTAGGTTTCCACATGGGAGAATATAGGTGGGAAGTGAATACTTAGACATAGAAGAGAAAACCAACACTCAAATACCTATGGGGAGTGATGGAGAACATGGTTCGGAGAAAGTTAATGTCTAAAAAGCCATAATCCAAAGAGGAGTGAAAATGTTCCTTAATATCATAAAAATTTATGATAATAGGAAAACATTTCATTTCAAGATCCATTTCCTAATTTTGGGGGATTCCTTTTCCATCTAGACTAAGAACATATGAAAATGTACTTACTTGATATCTTTATATTTCATTATAACAATTTCATCCTTTGTTAATTACTTGATCACTTTACATTTCATCTCTCACTCTAAAAAATAAAGGTGGATTTTTTATTCTATAATCACTAACATATCATAAGATCCATAAATAGAATGATAAGTCATTATGTCTATCTTTAGTTATCATCACAACAAAATGGTTATCATAAGTTATGCATAAATATACATATGGTGAAATAATAAATTAATCTCTAAATCCTCATCCAAAATTAAAATTAAACCATTCCATAAATGGTAAACCTTATAAACCTTACAAAATTCCAAATTTATAAATAAGGTTAATAAATTTATCAAAATAAACTTAATATTAATCCCCAAAACAACATGAAGTATCTCTCAATTGTCACATACCAAACATATGAATTACTTTATCATGTATTCTCTTGAAACATAGTAATAACTTGAATTACCATAAAACCTTATTGAAAACATACATGATTCCTTATTCTAATAATAAAACCCCCATTTATTGAATATATTTCATAAATAAAATAATTTTATAAACTCCATCAATAATAACATAAACCACTTTGTCAAAAAATCATTAATCAGTTATAAGGAAATTAGTACTCTTCAATTTACTTTATCCAAATCAATCATCTATTTATCCCAACATAATTATCTCAACATTAGAAACATATTAAGGGTTATATTTCCCTTAATCATGTGTTTTCCATGAATACCACCTTTCCATTAAATAAATTTTCTCGGATATCAACATATTTCGACATATTCTTTCAAATCCTTAACAAAAAATCTTATACTAAAAAATAATTATATATTTCAAAATTCATATAATCTAATTCTTTAATTCCAATACATAAACAATTCAATCATTCCACTTCATTCTCAAACCACTAACTATACTTTATAATATTATTCCTTAATACCTCTTTCCTTTCATATATCATTCATAGTCTCTTAATCATTAACTGAATAACCATTACTCATACCACCTTGTTGATTCTCTTCATGAGTTTTCCCCCGAGGACATAAATTTTCATAGTTCCCATACTTTACATAGTTTAAACATTCATCCATTGATAATACCTCAGGGAGAACAATACTCTCATCTATTTAATTAACTGAACTTTTCAATTTTACTCAACATTCTATTACTTTGTGTCATTATTATCCACATATAAAACATCTTTTCGTTCCTTTGAGACATTACTTGGAGTTATTCTTCCCACATTCTTAAAATATAGGAACCTAAATCTTCTTTCCTCTATGGTATCCATTACCTAAAATCTCAAAAAACTATATCCTCCTCTTCTTTGGTGGGTTTAAGAGTTAGTTAAGGTAAAAGTTATTGATCATATATTTTGATAAATTATTGGGAATAATCCCAATATCATCCACTCTAGTCATCATCCCATTTGGATGATCATCAAAAAAAATTACATCACATTAAATATTATCCCAGTTCCTTCTGGTTGTTTTCATTCACTAAAACCAAAAAGCATAGTGTGAGAAATGCTAATCATAATGCAAAACTATATAGTCAGAAAAAACCATTCAGTTGGTCTAAGTCAAGACATATTATTTTAAATCTATGACACATTAGGTTTAACCTAAGTAATCCATGATCATCATATATTTAAATTTTTATGATGGTTTATAAAGATTCCATGAATTTCTAAAGCATATCCCCCAAGAGTGTCAAACCAGGTGTGCAACAAGTCCCATTTTCATGCACCAGGTGATGATCGAGTCTAGCTCAATGTACTCTTTTTGGAGTTATTACCCCTAGGTACCTCTGTGTTAGATCCAAATCCAATTATAGTATCAAGACAGGGATATAATTTATGGGAAACCACTTTCTCTATCCTTTATTAAAATTCCAAGACATTTTCCTATACTTTGACTTAACCTTAAACTTTTCCTTAGGTACATCCCTAGACATATCCTTATAAATATCCTCAGGGATCTCACTGAAGTTTTCTCATCCTATTTTTCAAAGATTAAATAAACCATTCCTCTTATACCAACAATAGTGGTTCATGATTTTCATATATGGATATTATATCTGTTTAGATGGATAATTATTAAATTACACAAACACGCACTTGAGGACCATTGTAGTTTTCTATTTTTTGAGACTAAGTACACAATATTATAATTTGGTAAAATATCTTTAATGTCTCCTATAAAGATCTTCCCATTAAGTACTCTTCATAGATATACCCTACTTAAAACCTTTCTTCATAACATGGGGAAATGAAACATATGAAAAGGTGATCTTGAATGATCAGTAAGGGTAAACAAGGGATATACGTAAGCATAACATGAACATATAGGTATAATAACATGATCATAACTTTTGTAAACCACACCCTATATATCATAGATCATAATCTTGAATCATGGAATAAATATTGGTAGTTTATAAGATATTAATCATAAAGAAATCAAAGAACATGAGCCATGAGAGAATAACATTGGAATAAGACATGTAACTGTGGCATACACATAATCATAGAAAATTATTTCCATAGTAGTCAAGGATTACTACAAGGATATCATAGTGGAATGGATTCACTCCCCAAACCATCATAATATTTAAGGTTCACTCCCAAGTCCATCATAGAAGACAAAGTCCCTTACTAAACCGGGTTCACTCCCCATTCTAGTCCTATATATCTCATAAGATACAGATCTTTACCCAATGCATTGGAGTGAGATATAGGTCTCACCCATCATATAATGAAAATAATACATATTTTTTCCACAAGATCATAAAACATTCATTATATCATAAGCCATGAAATAAAATGGGTTACATAAACATTTTATTATATCATAACATGTGGAAAATATATAGATTTTATAAGAATTTCATCATAGAATAACTCATGGAAAAAGAAGTGGGTTTCATAAGAATTATATCATGGTATAACCCATGGAAAAAGAAGCAAAATTTATAAATAGTACGTCATCATAAAAAACCATTTATAGAAATAATAAGGATGGTATCCTTTGATCATATCCCCAATAAATCATAAGTAACCTCAAAGGATGTCATCTTATATGGAAAATGATTTTGAAATAAAAATCACATGGAATATTTCTTGAGGAAAATAACATTTCTTTAAAATTATATTTTTAAAACTGAAAATTATAAAATATTGTGAAAATACATTTCTTTTAAAATAAACTTTGAAAAATTATAAATTAATCTTTAAAAATTATTTAAAACATTTATTGAAGAAAATAACCTTTCCACCTTGAAAACACTTTTTAAAACATTTTGAAAATTATTTTATTTGAAAATAACCATGAAAACTTATAAAGTAATACTTAAAATTAATTTAAAATATTTATTGAGTAAAATAACCTTTCCACCTTGAAAGAAATTTTTAAAACATTCTTAAAATAATTTTCTTTGAAATAACCTAGAAAACTTATAAAGGAAGCTTTCAAATCATTTAAAACATTTCTTGAGGAAAATAAACTTTTCACCTTGAAAATATTTTTTAAAACATTTTTAAAATCCTTTTCTTTTAAAATAACCTTGATAATTTATAAAATAATATTTATAAAAGACAATGGTCATGATAGTGGAAAATTCTTTTTTTGTCATACATGTTAAAATAATGATTCCTTTCAAATTTTTTGTTAAAATCCTAATAGGCATTGTTTAGAAAATGGTTTGAAGATTCCTTTAAAAATATTGTACAAAGTCAAAAATGGGTAAAAATTTCTATAATATATCATTTTAAGAATGTTAAAAAAATTGAATTTTTTTTTGGAAAACATGGTTTTGGAAGAAAAAGGGTTTTCATCTAAAATAATGATTTTTCTTAAAAACATTTTTTTTGAACTCTTTAGAACATAAAAAGAGGGAAAAAAGGGAAAAAATTATTCTTATGACATAAGTAGAAGATAATAAAATTAATGAGTTTCTTGAGATGGGTATCATATGTTTTTATCATTGAAAACATAATCATAAACAATCCTGATAAATGATGAGATTGTAACATAAAATATTTACCACTTTGGTAACATTTAAACATAATCCCCATGAAGAAATATAATTAAATTAAGTTTAAAATATTTTTATTATAAATTAATTCATTATATTACATATCAAATGGGATGTATATAAACCTCATAAAAGAATATAGGTGCATAACATAAACATATATCTCAAAGAAGGAAAATTGTGATAAGAATCCCTTAACGCTTTGGTAACTTTTGAACTATAAACCCCCATGAAAGAGAGATCATAAAATTTATTTTTAAATCCCCATAAATTTAATTATAATCATAATAACATAAATTCATAGTCAATATATACACCAAATAAAATAAACACATGGTGAATATGGCATGTGTCTCACAGAAAAATAAAAGTAAGATGGAAATAACTTAACTAAAGTCTCAAATTCTTTCATACACATTTAATAATATTTTATAATAAATATAATTTTATTATAAATCTATTAAATAACCATACTTACCATTCCATATATGATTTACTTATGACCTTTTATTACCCATTTATTAACATTTCCTTATTAAAATCATGTTTCAAGTAATAACTACTTTTTTCATATATGTTTTGATTTTTTATTTTTGGTCTTCTTACTTTGATCATGGTTCCATAATCTCTAGAATAATAATAATTATATAATTATCATATTTATATATCAATTATACTTTTAAGACAAATCATGAATGATGTTTTTGATAAATGAAGTTTGTTACAATCATGGAGACAGTAGGTTGTACATATGCATGAGTAACGTTTCCATTTTTCAACAATATTTATGGAAAGGGGATAAGTAATATAGATAACATATTAAACTATTATCCACTCAATTTGGGCCCTGATCTAGTGAGTCACAAAGCCTCAAGCGTATCTCCCTATGCACCAAAGGTTGTCGACTAGTAGCATGGGTGTAAAGGTAGTACAGTGGAGAGACTATACCCTCATATCAGAGTGATAAACAGATATAACAATAAATAGACAATAGAGAAAGAATATATAATCAGACACTAAATTGATGTACCAGTAACCTAACATAGTAAAAAGTTTAATATAAAATATATAATAATGAAATATAAAATCATAAAAATTTGAGCAACTGAATAATAATAAAAACCCACTAGTCAATGTCATATACATGATGGCATGGAATGATAATATAAAAGGGTAACAAGGGGAATGCATATACAACATAATATAAAAAAATACAAAAAGTATAAAAGACTACTCTACTAGCATCTTGAGCATATGCTCAATCCTCTTCTCCCATGCTCCAACTATAAGCTATGCATATCAAATATCTATAATAGGGCACTTAACCTTATCCATAACTGTAGACAAGTAATCTACTCATGTGCCAAATTCGACCTGAGTAGGGTGTGAGATAAAATCCCAATAGTCCACTACTAATTGTTTCTATAAGTAATACAAGTAGTGTATATAGAAACAGTATTGTGTAGGTAATAAGGATAATAAAAAATGCTGAATAAATAAACAACATCCTTCTCAGGTTCCTTATGGACACCTAGTAGCTCTACCTGGTTTGTATCATGGCCGGAATGAGTATCTTATCAGTAACTATATATATCTATAGTAAAGTTATATATTTCATCCACCTATATGGACTATGTACATATAGACATAAGTATCCATATACCTAAAATACTAGGTGTTGTCTAGACCGGGGCGTAACTCAATCATCCATAACCAGTCTAAACAAGACTATAGGCTCAGTAAAAAGGGTACATGCCCTATATCTCATGGTGAGTAATAGAATTCAAGCTTAAAACTTGATATGGTGGTTGATTCATCATGTCAACACTTAGATAAAGTGACATGGTGCGTCATGCCCATCATCCAAATAGTGTCAATGGTGTGAGATGTCATTCTCAACACCCAATTTAAGGGAGAGTGAAACGTCCTAATCATCAAGTCCCTTAACCATCTTACCATGGACAATATTAATGGTGTGATAATAATAATAGTAATAATAATAATAATAATAATATCCATGAGGCATCACCTCTCATGCATCATAATCAGTAAGCCTATAATAACCAAGGCATCACATTTATATAAAGCATTTAATAAATTATTCAATAATTGGAACAGCCTTTCCACCCTTTATAATCCATTTTATTTAATCCATCTAATGCATTTTATCAAGATAACTATTATGAGAAATACATTCAATATAATCAAGACATTTAATTAACCAAAATAATGAAATTCTATTTACAAGGTTCAATGAAGCACTTAAAAGGTGTAATTATCAAATAAGAAATTGCCTAAAAGGGAAATCCTATTTATAATTCATAAAAATCACTTATGAGGTGATCTGGTTCATTAAACATTCCACTAGAAGTGGAAAATTCCAATTATGACCTAAGGTGAACAAGTATAAGGTGTTCTAATTATCTAATCAATTAATTGCAAAGGGGAAATTCAATCCGGCACACCAAAGGGGTTTACGCAGTTGAGGTCAATATCTTCTAATTACTTAACAATGATCCTCAAGAGTATAACATGGTGCTTATATCAATTTAAAATAAGATAACTTAACTATAGGAAAAGCATGGTGATTTATATCATGTAGCACAATGGAGTGCCTATGAAAACAACACACTTTCAAGAAAAAAACTAGACCACCTACCATAGGGTCTTTAAAGACTCCCCATCTGATAGATACCTCAGATTCGAAGTATATTGGAAGGAATCCAAGAAACTATCTAATGCCCTGAAAATAGGGAAAAGGAGCTTACACCTAAATATCTCAAAGGATGTGAAGATAAACTTAGAATGGAAGGAAGAAGAATTGAGATCTTACTAAGTGATATTCAACGCTTTTGATGGATCTTGATTTAGAGTTCGGATGTGTGATTGGCATCAAAGCCTAACTTAGTAAAAATAGAAATCCATAGGAGGAGGAAGAAGATTTTTCTACTATAAATGGTAGATGAAAAAATAAAATTAGGTTGTAAGAATCATTAAGGGAAAAATTAACATTTCAAACTCAAAAATAGGGGCACATGGCTTGGCCAAACCATGTGAAAGTCATGTTAATCTCACTCTCTAAAGAGGGACCTCGTACGGTCAAGGCACACGGTTTCACTAACCATGCAAAAACCATGCAAAAATACCTTTCAAATAAAGTCTGAAAACTCACATGGTCATGCACCTCAGGTTACATAGTTGTAGACAAACCATGTGACCCCTACTGCCTCAAAGGTTCCCCATATGGTTACCCTGCATGGTCAGTACTAATCACTCGATAACTATATGACCTACCCTTTTTTCCCAATTTACAAAACTCTAGGCTCTGAAAAATCCATAGGCACTCCTAGGACCTTCCTTAGGTAATAACTTATGTTTACCAAGATTAAAAAAAGGAATTAAAACTCAAAAACAAATGTGACATACCTATATCAAAAGATGGTCCATTACAACCTCCCTTACTTAAAGAAAATTGTCCCTAATTTGGCCTTATGAGGGTTAATAGGTATCATCGGCAAAGAGTCCAGACCACTGAGCTCGTATATCAGCTTCTTGCTCCTGGTTCTCTTTATTTACTTGGATGTAAAGACCCTTAAATTTCAAGGAAATTTTTTTTCTTAATTTCTTTGGGATTATACGATTACGCAGTTTCTGACGGCACCTGATTCCGAGGCCCGGTGTGCCCGGAATCAATTTCTGAAGTTTAGCTCGGGTACGTTTAGTGAACGAACGAGCGGAATTTCCTAAATTTTGAACCGATGCTCGGAATTGAAATCTGAGGGCACCGATGGAACCGCAGCATCGGTAATTGCTTAAGAGGACTTTTACCGAAGGTGCTTTTGCTTGGGAGGAGTTATAAAAAAATGTGGATTAATTAATAAGTAAAATAAAATTGTGAACAATTTTATTTTATCCATGGAAGTTTAACTCTCTCATGGGAAGTTGTTGGTGGGGCCCACGACCACCCAACTTCCCATGTGTGGTTATGAGGGAGTTGGGGCCCACACGATCCCCCACCTTTTCACATTCCTTAACTCCATAGCTTTCCCTTTTTTTCTTAACTCCCCTTTAATGTGAGACCACTCACCTCCCCCTCTCTCCTCTTTAATCATGCCAACACACTTAATTAATTAAGTGAGTTATGTGTTTGAATTTTAAAAATTGAAATGCTTGGCTTGATGTAATAAAATAAGATAAGTCTTATTCTATTTTGGAGGGGTTAGTTGTTGTGTGAGGAGATTGGGGAGATAGAACTCTTTTCTCTTGGTAAGAACTTCATCCTTCCACGAAGAGCTTCAATCCTTCCGTGAAGAACGTCATCTCTTCATCGAAGAACGACTCAACGACTCTGGTATCTCCATTCCCTTTCTACTCCGCGACAAGGGAAGAGACACCGACACGGGAGTTCTCCAAGGATGCTCAATCATCTTCTTCTCTCTGTGATAAAGAGAAGATGACGTCTCCTTAGACGCTCTCTGTCGACGTCTACGGAACCACGCCCCGCGACGCCATATTTTGCGGCGCTTGACAACCGCGAATTACTTTGCGAGGTAGGGGTTAATTTTTGTTCGTGTTTCTTTTCCATTTATAGACTTTTATATTGGGCCGCCTGTTATCGTAACAACGGGAGGAGGTCAGACTGCACGAACACGGCCGACCCTCCTCCCCCTTTGATGTTGTACTTGTTGCGGCACGAGAAAAGGCAGCGCGGTGCAACGACACCACGCAGAAGCAAGAGGAACAGGTGAAGATGCGTGGCGCCATCGCGACGCACCATTGAGGCCAAACAAAGCTGCGGCGCCGTCGCAACGCGCCGGAGAACCACGAAGACACCACGGCCGGAGCGGGGCTGCGGCGGAGGGGCGCGGCGCCGTTGCGTCGTGCCAGTCGGACCAAGGTCACGGCCTTTGGCCGCGGCGGAGCAGGGAGTGGCTGCTGGAACCACCGGCCATCGTCACGTCAGAGGGGCGGGACCTCGGGGTCCCGCGGCGGCAGCACGGCCGACCAGCCGGGTCGGCCGATCGAAGAAGGCCGGGGGTCGTAACCCCCGGCTGGCCAAAGGAGCGGCCCCCCACGTGGGGCCGCAATTTCAAACAGGGGGGCAACGCCCCCCCCCCCCCCCCTTTCCGTGAAAGCTCGGCCGAGCCGAGCTGTCTGGCCATGCGGGTCGCGCCCGCGCCAGGCCAACTGGCCGCCAAGGCCAGGCCGGGCCGCGCAGGCCGGGCCGGGCCACGCCGGTCAGGCCAAGCCGCGCCGGCCGGGCCGGGCCGCGCCCACCAGGTCGGGCCGCGCCCTTTTGGGCCGGACCCGGACTCAGGTCGGGTCGACCCAGTTCGGGCCGACCCAGGGGGTCTTGGGCCGGGTCGGTCCGGGCCCAAAACCCCCTAAAAACTAGATAGTTCGTTATAATGCCTGTAACTTGGGCTACGGGCCTCCGATCGACACACCGTCAGTTGTGATGCGATCCTTGGATCGAGACGGTCATTTAGTTATATTAAACTCAAGGTTTATGAGAACTTTGGGTATGACCGGGTTGGTTATAACACGAAACCAACCGGGCCCTCAGAGCGGAAATGCTTATAACTTGAGCTCTGGACGTCTGATTGACGTGTCGTCGACTCTGTAGGATTCCTCTTAGTGAGACGGACCTTTTTGATTACTCTGCTTGAGGTTTGGACACAGTTAGAGTACGGTCGGGTTGCTTTTGACTTAAAAACCAACCGGGCCCCTGGAACGAAAAAGCCAATAACTCTCAGACCGGGCGTCCGATTGACGCGTCGTCTGTCGTGTTGAGTTCCCTATGTCGAGACAGAACTTTGGGATACATCAACTCCGGACTACGTGTCAGTTGATGTATCTAACCCCCTTGGATCATGGAGCAGACCCTCCCGGAAATGAGCATGCTATGTGCGAGAACCCTAGAGCTGGCTGCGACGACGATGACGACTGCACTAAAATCCTCTGTGGGTTCGACAGCGACGACGAATGCACTGAAATCCTCCGTGGGTTCGGAAGCGATGAAGACCGTACTAAAATCTTTTGTGGATTCGACGGCGATGACTACTGTTCTTGTATCCTACGTGGGTCCGGCAGTATTACTGTTCTTGTATCCTATGTGGGTCCGGTAGTATTTGACCTCTGTTGTAGTATCCTACGTGGGTCCGACAGAGTAGCTGGACTTGTATCCTACGTGGGTCTGATAGCTTAGTTGGTTTAGTATCCTACGTGGGTCCCAGCTTAAATGAATCAGTGGCTACATCTGATCATCTCTATCACCTTACGAAGAAGTATATCTGTGTGAGCTGAGTCTTGACTTTAAATCATTATCTTTGATATGATTGACTTGCCTTCCTATGTGGATTGTGTTGTGCTATCCTGTGTGGACGTGATCGAACTTGGGATCGGATGTTGGAGTCGAACTGGAATTGATGACTTAGGTATATGTATGGTCATATACCTAAGTAGTGTTGGATGTTACTTCGTGATTGTATCTTTCCTTTGTGGATTATCCTTTGTGGATTCTGGGTGACCTTCTGGGGTCTCGGGGTCCCTACTGAGTAGCGTATACTCACCCCTGCATGGGTTATGCCCGCACTACATTGTGTTGGATGCAGACGACAGACAGCGCTGATCGTGGTTGAGGCTTGTGGAGCAGGTCGGTACCTGGAGGTGGACCACTAGGTGGGACGTACATGGAGCGGACGGCTGGACCCGAGGAGCTGAGGAGGCTATCTGTACCCACCCTTCAGGTGGGACTTCCATTGGACGGCTCGACGTTGCTGCTTTACTTTCAGTTGTTGTAATTTCTTTCCAGTTGTACTTTACTTTATGTTTGGGTTTGTATTCTGGCCCATTTACTTTCTGCACTTACTATTGTACCCAGTTTTACTTAGTGTTTACTTCTTCTGGCTTACTCTGTGGTGTTTGTTTACTTTATAAAGGCAATGCCTTCCCATTTTTTGTCGGGATTTATGCCTTTGGTGCTAGTCGCCAGCCTCTGGACTATGGAAGGTGGGCTTGGGGTAGTCACGGCATGGGTCCCGAGGACGGGTCGTGACATTGGATGTGCTATCATAACACTCGTACCAAAGGATTTGACCTGCCTTAGATTGTCTTCATGCACTGGTCAACAATATGCACTAGAAACTCCTCTAATGAAGAATCCATATCTAGCTCAACCTCATCAGGCCGAAGGACATGTGACGGTTCTTTATAATATCAGTGAAGTTGAAATATGTGAAATACATCATGCATAGGCTAGTATCTCTAAGGAAGTGTTATTTGGTAAGCCGTTGATATGATCTATTTCAAAACCTTGAAGGGTTCAACAAACCTAGGTGAGAGTTTACCCTACCTCTAAAAATGATGATAGCCTAACTGGGAGATACTCACAAGAAAAATTAGTCTCCAACCTCGAACTCAAGAGGTCATTGATGCCAGTTGTAATATGATTGTTATTTTAACTGAGCTATCATTATGCGATTTCTGATTAGATGAACCTACTCTGAAGTATCTTGGATGAGACATGATCCAAGAAAAGATGACTCCCCTACCTTTAACTAGAACAGAGGTGATCAAAAATGCCAACCATATAAGGATTCATAAGGATCTATCTTGATAGTTTCCAAAAATCTATTTTTGTAAGCGAACTCAAAAAGGGGAATGTTTTCCCCCAAGAACCCCTGAAGTCAAGGACACATGCATAGAGCATGTCCTATAAAATCTGAATCATACGCTATATCTATCCATCGGTCTAAGGGTGATAGGTTGTGCTCAAAAGAACCTGTGTACCCAAGGCCTTATGCAAACCCTTCCAGAACTATGATGTAAAATGAGTATCTCTGTTAGAAATGACATAACATAGATCTCCATGAAGATGTAAAAACTCCTTGATGTATAGCCTCCCTAGCTCATCTACCAAGTAGGTATGTTGCATAGGTAAAATGTGTGTAACGTTAATCAAATGATCAATGACAACCCACACTATATTGTTTCCATGAGGTGATCTAGGTAAACCAATCATGAAATCCATAGAAACATTATCCCATTTTCACTTAAAAATGGGCAACAACTGTAAAATCCCTATTGGTTGCTGATGTTCTACCTTCAACTATTGATAGGTGAGACATCAAGTGATAAAACTAGTTATCTCTCATTTCATATCAATCCACCAACACTGGTGACATAAGTCTCAATACATATTGGTGACACCAGGATGCACTAACCATGTTGTGGTATGAAATTTCCACATCATCTTCTATCTAATGTCTGTTCGGACCCATACATGTTCATGAAAGGATAGAGTATCATCCCCATCCATGGTCTAACCATAATATAAATCTTCATCAGAGATACTTTACATTAGGACTAATCCCTTGAGATCTAATATTTTCCTCATTCTCACCTATTTTAGATAAGTAGAGGTCACTACCAAGGCTGAGAGGATAGTCTACCCATGTTCCTCCTGAACCAAAACATGCATATCTGAAAATAAGTCCATGAGCTGCCACTCGCCATTGGCCTCCTGAACTACCTGTGTCTTAGTCTTCCAGCTCAGAGGGTCGGCTACAACATTTCCTTTTCTAGGTGTATAAGATATCTATAAATCAAATAATTACATATACTCAACCCATTTTCACTGCATAAGATTTTGATCACACTGTGTAAAGATGTACTTGAGGATTTTGTGTTCAGTTAATACCAAAAAATGATATCCAAGTAAATAGTGCCTCCAAAAACATAATGCATGAACTACAATATCTAATTTCAGGTTTTGAATTGGGTAATTCCTCTCATGAGGCCTCAACCGACATGACCCATACACAATGACTCGCTCTTCCAGCATCAGAATAGATCTCATTCTGATACCTGATGTGTCATAATAGATTGTATAGGTCCTTCCTGGATCTGAAAAAATTAGTATTAGTGCTGAATTAAAATGACCCTTAAACTATTGGAAGGATGCTTCAAAAGTTTCAGACCATATGAATTTCATACCCTTCTTTTTCAATCCTATAATCGGTGCTGCAAAGTGTGATAAATCCTGAATGAAGTGTTTGTAATATCTAGCTATCCCCAGGAAAATATGAATGTCCAAGAAATTATTGGGATACTCCCAGGAAACAATAGCTATCACTTTATATTGGTCTACTAAAACTCTTGACTCTGAGATGATATTACCTAGGAAGTGGACTTTGTCATTTCATAAGTGTAATTTACTCATATTTACATAAAGTTGATGCTCTATTATTTTATTCATCACAATATCAATATGGTTGACATGGTCATGTATGGATTGTGAATACACTAAGATATCATCAAAATAGACTACCACAAATGAATCCATATATGGGTTCAAGACTCAATTCATTAGATCCATGAAAATAATAGGTGAATTTGTGAGATCGAACGACATGATCCGGTACTCATAAATATCATACCTCCTCCTAAAAGTTGTGTGAGGTATGTATGATGACCTAAAAGTCACTCAGTGATAGTATGACCTCAAATATATATTTTAAAACAATCTCTCTCCTTGGATCCAATCGAATAGTTCATCTATTAGAGGCAGTGGATACTGATTCTTTACCATGAGTTATTTCAACCGATGGAAATCCACGCATAGCCTAAGGGTATCGTCTACCTTATTGGTAAAAAGGACATGTAAACCCTAAGGAGAAGTGATGGGGTGTATAAATTATTTAGCATCTAGATCCTATAACTATTTCTTGATCTCCAGAATCTCTATAGGTGTTATATTATAATGAGGAAGGGTCATTGGTGTTGCTCTTGGCACTAGATCAATAGTGAATTCTACCTCTCGCACTGGAGGTAGACCATAAAATTCTTCAAGGAAGACATCCCTGAAATGCTCCACTATAGAAGGAAAAAATTAGTTCATAACCCATGATTATCTAGGAAAAGATGGATGATATGATCTATCACACTACTGAGCCTTTATTGCTCGGGTCCAGCTCAAGTTGCATGAACATACCATTCTCTCTTATGCATGTGAATACCAATCTCTAGTGATGTAAACATATCCCTTAGATGATAGTATTCAATGTGGTTTTGATAGGGAAAAAATCAGTCCATCCTGATGATTATTTAAAAGCATGTCATGTCGAGGACAAAAAGATTCCATACAAAGATATATTCACCTATCTCAAGGGGAAAATCTTTACAATGGTGAACACACTCTGATCAGATACCTAACGGGGTATCAATCATCATAACTCCATAGAATTGTTTGATCTCGAGGCCCATACTCTCTTTGATTTCCTCATATATAAACAAGTGAGATGCGTCTGTGTCAAATAAAACGGACACCAAAGTGAAGGCTACTAGAATAGTACCTCGAACTGTAGAAGGTTCAATGCTCTTCTCCTACAGCATAGGTTGTACTGCATGTAACTATCCTATACCGCAACCTTGAGTCACTTCCGGACTACCCTAATCAAGCCTACTCTACTATCGCTGTGAATCATAATTCTAGCTACCTCTTCCTCAACCACCACCTCGACATGAATGGTCATTGATATTCTAGTTTCCTACCTAATGAGATGATATAGACCCTTCTCTTGAATTTAGAGTAGCTATAGATCCATGATTTCTAGGCACTAATGGAAAAGTACTATAGAAGTGCTGGATATGCCCCATCCTGATGCAACCTCTGCATTCCACTGGATCTTGTAAGTACTAGGGTTTTGTATGTCTCATATTCTCATACTGGTGACATATCAAGAAACTTTTATCACGAGGATCCTGACTACTTCTACCACCATGAGAAACCACAAAGTGATTCTTTTTCTTGCTAGAAGAAGCATTGATAGATTTAGGTGTCAAACCACTCTAACTCACACCATTAGCTTCTGTCATATTCCACTTTGTAATAAGGTCTTGGTTGACTATCTCATAAATAGACATAAATCAAAATATATTGACATATGACTGAATGGAGTATACCAACCCATCCTTGAATCATCTAGCAGTCACAAGATCATCACCTGCTAGAGTATGAGAAGAAAAATGAGTATAGCATTCTATAATAGACATGCCTCCCTACTACAGGTTTATAAACTCTCTAGCTCTATTACCCCTCAAAGTATATGGAAAGAAAAGTTCATAGAAGATCATCTGGAAATCTTCCCAGACCATATCACAATGTTGATTTACCTGGGTAATAACATCCCATCGTTGATCAGTAGAATCGCATAGCATATAAGCAGTAAGTCTAACCCTCTTCTCTGAAGGCATCTTCAGATGCTTGAATATAGAAAGAATAGCTTCGAGCCAAGACTCAGTAGCATGGGGTCTGTCATCCCCTAAAAAGGTGGGTGGATGATGCTAATCGAATTCCCTAGTCAACTCTTCCATAGTTGGGGAAGGCCGAGAAATACCTTTCATATACTACAACATACATAGAAAAATATCTCATTACTAGTCATCGATGCCCATATCAATTATAGTAAGAGGTTCCATATGTCGCACTGCAGGAGGGAACACTAGGGGCTCTAGTCCCTCCACCTCAGGTGCATAGTCGTAACCTTCATCAGGGTGTATAATTAGAGGATGTCATGGAGGCATGATTCCACAATGTTGAACACACAACTCAAAATAGATCTTAATAGTTGAAAATATTTTAGATATATAAGTAGGACAGGTACACACATTCTTATAGAAATGATCACACCTCTCTACCTGCTCCAAAATTCAGGTCTAGGCAGTATAAAATACCATTATAGTCCATAATAATGTAATACACACCAACTACCCACTATTAAGGTTGGGGTTGGGTCTAGGTCTACGTTTCATATATATAATATAAACATTTCATTCTAAAAGTATTGTTCATTTTAAATTTTTACCCATTATGTATTTAAATCTCTTTAGATTTTTGAACTAGATGGATCACCATTTCTGATCCATAAGGGCCCATACTCTTCATGAACCAGAATATAATGTCCAATTAATCCTTACCATAACATGTTCCAGCCCATGAGACCAATGGTCCATGGATCAACATGCCATAAGTGACTGCTTAAGGTGTCTTCTTTAACATATATAGGGAAACACTATTAGGCTTAGTCGGGAACATTAAGTGTCACTTGTGTTTTCTAATCCTGTAGAGAAATGTCAACATGTTTTCATATAATAATCAAGGCACAAATAATATGAAATAGGTAAATGCATGCATAAATTAGACATGGCATGGAAAAATGCATGGCATATCAATCCTATTATGCCTATAATGATGCATGTAATGCAGCACCCGCCTTTCATCGGTCCAGGTAATAGAAATATCATTTCGATAATAAAAATATCAATAACATCATAAGACATGTGTGTTACCCAATGGTGAAGTCATATCAACCATAATAGGAAAAATAAAGAACTAAAATAACCCATCCCAGGTAATTTTGGTTTCCCCAGTACATAGGTTAGCTACGCCCATGCACAGGCTCATTAACAATCTCATTAACTCCTAGTCCCATGTCTAATACCCAAAGAGTAAGACAAAGGAAAAATAATCTCTAATACCACTTTTTAATGTCCTGACCCAATGTTCACTAAACTGGGACCCTGAGCTGGTGGGTCACATATCCTCAAGCGCACCTCCTCGTACGCTAGAGTCTACCAACTAGTAGTTAAGGTGGTACAGTGGGGAGACTATACCCTTTTATCATAGTGTCATAGTAGATATAACAATAAACAAATAATAGTGAAAGAATATATAAATGGCACTAAATGACTATACCGGTAACCCACCATAGTATAATGAAGAATATAGCATATAAATATAAAAACTTCAGAAGCGTAAATAATTGAGAAAATGAATAATAATAAAAATTTACTAGGTAGTGTCATATACATGATATCATGGCATTATAATATATAAGGGGAATAGGGGGTATGAATATACCACATGATAAACAAAAAAATACTGCTCCATTAGAATCTCGAGCATATGCTTGGTCTCCTTCTCCCATGCTCCAACTATAAGCTAACCATATCAAATATCTATAGTAGGGAACTTTCCCTTATCCATAACTGAATACAAGTAATCTAATCTGGTAGCAAAGTCATCCTAAATAGGGTGTGAGATAAAATCATAGTATGCCACCACCAATGGTGTCTAAAAGTAATCCAAGTAGTGTCATAGCAACAGCAGTGTGTAAGTAATAAGGATAATAAACGATGCTGAATAAATAAACAACAGCCTTCTTAGGTTCCTCGTAGATACCTGATGGATCTACCTGCTTTGGCTCATGGTTAGAATGAGTATCTATTCATTAACTATATATAATATAGATATATATTTCATCCACCTATATGGACTAAGTACATGCGAATGTAAGTATCCATATACCTGGAATACTAGGTGCTGGCTGGACCGAGGCGTAACTCTATCATCCATAACCAGTCTGAGTAAGCCTATATGCTCAAGAAAAAGGTTACATGTCCTACATATCATGATAAGTTAGATATTTCATTCCCAACACTCGAGAAGGTGGGTGATTTTTCATTTCAACACCCAAAGCAAGGGACATGGTACGCCATTCCCACCGTCCAAACAGTGTCAATAGTGTGTGACATCATGCTCAACACCCGATGTAAGGGAGAGTGAAACATTCTAATCAAAAAGTACCTTAACAACCATACCATGTCCAATATCAATAGAATAATAATAATAATAATAATAATAATAATAATAATAATAAAATCCATGAGGCATCCCTTCTCATGAATCATATTTAGTAAGCCCATAATAACCAAGGCATCGCATTTATATAAAAAATTTAATAAAGTACTAAATAATAAACATGGACTTTACACTCTATAAACCATTTCAAGTAATCCATTTAATTCATTTAATAAACCTAAACTTCATGAGAATTCCATTAAATATAATCAATATATTTAATTAACCAAAACATGGAAATTCAATTTATCGAGTTCAATGAAGCACTTATAAGGTATCAATATCAAATGGACTATTACCTATAAGGGAAATCACATTTATAAGTCATTATAATAACTTAAGAGGTTATCTAGTTCAATAAACATTCAATTTGAAGTGGGAAATTTCAATTATGACCAAATATGAACACTTAGGTGGTTTTCTGGTCATTTAATCAATTAATTACAAAGGGAAAATTCAAGCCATTACACTAAAGGGGTGTCCACACTTGAGGTCGACATCCTATAATTACTTAAAAATGATCCTTAGGAGTAAAAAAAGGTTCATATATCAATTTAAAATCAAATAACTTAATTATAGGTAATGCACAGAGAGGTCTGGTGTGCTTTACAATAGAGCGACTATAAAAACAACATGTTTTTCAAGGAAAATAACTATACTACCTACCTTAGGTCACTGATGACTTCTCATCCGATATCAACCTCATATTCAAAGTAGATTGGAAGAAATTTAAGAAATTATCCAACACCCTAAAAATAATGGAAAATATATTACACCTAAATAGTTTAAGGATATGAAGATAAACTTAAAATGAAAGGAAGTGTACTTGAGATCTTACTGAGAGCTATTCATCGCTTCCGATGAATCTTGATTCAGAGTCTTGGTTTTTGATTGGAATAAAATCCTATATTAGGAAAAATGGAGATCCATATGAAGAGGAAGAAGCTTTGTCCACTGGAAATGGGAGAGGAATAAAGAAAATTAGGTTTTAAGAATCATTAAGGTTAGAATTGACATTTTACCCTCAAAAGAAGGGGCACACAGTTTGGCCACATAGTTTGGCCAAACTGCATGAAAACTATACTAGGATCACTTTCTAAAGAGGTACCTAACAAAATCAAGGTTCATGGTTTCCCTAACCATGCACAAAACCATGTAAAAATCATGTATCAAGAAAGTCTAAAAACTTTCACGGCCATGCACCTCAGTTCACACAGTTGCAGACAAATCGTG
The DNA here is from genome assembly GCA_963277665.1 of Viscum album. Taxonomy (NCBI): domain Eukaryota; kingdom Viridiplantae; phylum Streptophyta; class Magnoliopsida; order Santalales; family Viscaceae; genus Viscum; species Viscum album. The sequence goes on from OY728136.1 coordinate 459,301,981, forward strand.
TGGCCCCTACTGCCTCAAAAGTTGTCCCATAGGGTTACCCTACATACTTAGTACTAACCGTGTGGTAACCTTTAGGTATACCCTTTTTCCCAATTTCTAGAACTCTGGGCTATGAACAATCCCAGGATGCTCCTAGAATCTTCCTTAGGTTGTAACACATTTACCAAGATAAATAAAGGAATTAAAACTCAAAAACAAACAAGTTGCACCTTCATGAAAAGGAAGTTCGTTACAATATATTATCTATAAATTATTATAATAATATCATAAATACCATAATATTTCCTTAAATATACTTATATATATCATCCATGTGGTGTGGTGATGAAAAAAGAGTCGCATCGCTTCGTGAAGGTGGTAGTCCACAAGTACATGAACGAAGTTATCATCTTTCGATGAGTGAAAAGGTAAGAAATAAAATGGTATATTATCTTTTAAAAAAGACAAATATGTAATTAATATCATAATTATTTCAACTATATCACATATATTGATCCTTCCATGTAAAGTGTTAGAGAAAACGAATCACATCACTTTGTGAGGCGGTAGTCCACCGTACACACAAGCGACATTATCGCATCCCCTATAGAATGGAAAGAAAAAAAATTATATATGATATAATGAATCCATAGATATAATAATGTTATAAATGTAATATATATACTTTATATCCATCATCATACCCAACCATGGAAGTTGGTAATGAAAAAATTAATGACATTGGTTCACGAGGTAGTAATTTGTCGTACACACGGATGATGATTTCCTAACCCATTTGATAGAAGTGGGGATGGATATAGTTCATGAAATTAAAATAAAAAAATACTACTATATTTAAGATAATTATTTTATTATATGATCATAGTTTAATAATAATTTGAGTATGTGGATGAGTAAATAAAATACAAATGCTTGTTGAAGAACATTACCACTTTTTCAAGTAACCTTCTTAAGTTTGCACCAAAATCCTTCATAGGTTAGCTTTCTTCCCAAAATAAGGATTATAGGAAGATAGGATGGAAGTCTGGAAGTGATTTAGGTAGGTATTTTTCAAAAAAAATGGTTTTAAGGTGTGTATGAGAGAGGAGACGGGGTAGCCTTTTATAAGTGAGGTGAGTGGCACATTTATAATGTTTTGAAATTAAAAAGGTGTAACGATATTTTTATCATTCCATAAAGATAAAAAATGAAGTATTCTCAATAATTATACATTATAGGGTCTAAATATGGCTATAAAATAAATTTTATACATTTTTTTAAGTCATTTTAAACCTTATCTTTTTAGTTTAACCTCTAGTATTCTCATTTTTACCTTAACCGGTGTAATTAGTTTTTATTTCTTTCACTTTTCATTTTGGGAAAAAAATAAGTTTAACTTATTAGAAAATATAAATTATTCTGATTATAAATATGGAATCTTTTTTTTCAAAATTTAATTCGCATAATTATCAAAATTAAATTTAAAATTAATCCCATAGACGTTATGCCAAATCAATATTTTTGTATTTTCAAATAATCACTTTTATGGCTGAGTGAGAACCACACAAAATTCAAAACACCAATTACAACACCCGCCAACCACTTTCAAGCAACACCAAGGATTCAAATTTAAAAATTACGCAGTTTACAAAGTTTTTATAATTAATTTCAATATTATATTGATTAAAATGACCTAAATTATATTAATATATATATATATATATAATTTAATTAATTTTCCTTTAAAACCAATTTAAAATATAAATTAACTTTATAAATAATTTAAACAAAAAAGAAGTTTTCAATTAAAATTTCGTATTTTCACTATTCATAAAACAAATAATACTTATAGAAAATTATCAAAAATTCACACTAATATAATTTTTACATGATAATTTTAAAAAAATTAAAATTGGAAAAAATTAAATTTAAAACACAACCCGCAGACGCGATGAAAAAGTGGGTTTTTGAGAAATGTATTTTTCAAGCACATGATGATTTTATATTAACTCTATGTATAATAATAATCATTGTATGAACCTAAAATATTTTTTTTATATATAATATATAAATTAAAATTAAAATATTCCTCATTAGTTATTATTTTAATTGACTAAAATAGAGAAACATTATGCTCTTTAAAATAGTTTTTTTTTTGAAAAAAAAAGCATTTTAAACCCCAAAAATAAACTTAAAATAAAATCCAATATAAAGTTGATTCAAAATTAATTAAGTGGATTAAATATATGTAAAGAATACTTATGTTTATTTTAAAACATAATGTGGAATTTTAATTACTTAATTTATTTAAAATAAAAGATAGTTTTACAAAAATAGGTATTTTTCACTATTTACTAAAAAAATCAATATTTTCTAAAAAATCCAAATATTTCAGCATAAATTAATTTCGATATGATGATTTCAAAAATTTTGTTCATTTTATAAAATAAAATTTCTAAAGGCTCTATAAATTTATTATAATATTTTTTTCCTAAAAATAAATAAAACCCATTTTAAGAAAATATTTTTTTAAAGACAAATTAATTTACTAAAAATAGATTAATTATTTAATAATAATATATAAATAAATTTATATTGAGTATGAAATTTATATGTATATTTCATAAATTAGTTCATACTATTCATACCCACCTATTTAATAGCTAGGTCATAAAGTTCATATAATATTATTTCATGGTTTACTGAAGATCAGTGTCACGTGTCAAGCATGTTATCGAAGAAATTCATTATTTCATGTAACTTAAGCTAAAATAGATGTTGTGTGTAATGAAATAAAAAATCATTTTTGTGTTTAACACATGATAAACTTGGTATTGTGTGTAATGAAAAATATAGAAGAGATTAAATTTATTTGAAAAACAAATTCACAAAATCATGGGGTGTTACAACAATCATCAAATTTCCCATCACGTGCCTTGTTAACTCAATTTCCTCTTACTCCATACATTATTTAAATAAAAGAAATTTATGGATGAGTATAATTAAATTATTAAATTCATAGAAAGAAAACTTAGAATAAATAACTCAAAAATAATATGTATACACTGAGTTATGAATTTCTAGGTTTCTATCTAGGTTATCCATGGTCACATTCCTATTAGGTTCACTAACCTAATTAGTTATATATATCACATCATCAAATTTCATATAAATACTTAATAATGGTTTATAAATATAATGTGAATCACCAAATAATATCCCCTGGGAGTGTCAAACTAGGTGTGCAGTTAGGTTAACTTATTGTGCACTGAGTAAAGATCAAGTTAATACTCTGCCATCCTTTTTCAAGTTTATTACCCATAGGTTCATTTGTGTTAGATCCTACATCCACTTGTTTGTATCCTATTAGGTATGTTTTTGTTTATAAGTCATGTACTCTATACTTTACCAAAATTTTAGGATTATTTTCTACATTTAGGATTTTCCCTAGTGTTTTCACTAATGTTCTATAGTCTCAATACCAAAATAACTGAACTAAACCCAAAAAAACTAAAGTTTTCTCTCATACCAACTGAGGGGCCCAAGACCCACACTCCCATGTCTGGTACTAAAAACATAGACTTTACATACCAGCTTTGATACCAACTAAAGTGAACCAAGTTAAATATACCTTTATTTTTCATCATTTTCAAAAGTTAAACCTTAAATCTCATAAATAATCTCACAATCCCAAGAACTTAATATTTGGTGTCTTTGAGGAATAGCTACATAAGAAACTTATTTTACAATACTTGTGAACATTTCTCCAAAATCAAACTGTGCAACACCCCCTTCTAAACCTTTTATAAGTTACACTCATATTCATAACCTAGGGAATGGAAACATAATAAAGGGTGACTTCAGATGCTCGGAAAGGGTATAACTTATCAACAAACCATCATGGTTTAGATCATAGGCATGTGATAAAACATGAGCATCAAAGAAATATCTGATTAAAAGAAAATTATTAAATAATAATAATAATCCATGAGGAATAATATAGGAACATATAATCTCAAATTAATCAAACATAAACCATGGAACTAGTATATGGAATCATGAGACAATAATCACAATTCATGGAGCATAACATAAAAATATGTTAAAAAATGGAAACATAGAATAACAAGGAACTATGGAATAAAAAGGGAATATAAAATAAATAAAAGAATTGGGAATCATCACATATGTATTATATCCAAGAATTACTACCCTTTAAGTTGTGATTATAACCAAACGGGACCACATTTAAGATTTGAAGATGTCTAAGAAGGCCTACCCCTGAAGTTTTGAACAAATCCAAGTATATGCACGCTTAATTATCTCATGAGATATAAAATCTTAATCAATTAATTGGAGGGTGATATAGGAACCTACCCATAAATATTGATACATATGGGTGCCATAAGATATCAATCATTAATCATTCCATGAGAACCCAAGGAAAGAAAATGGATTTCATAACATTTCCAAATGGTATCACATAAAATGAATTTAGGAATTAGATCAGTTGATATCAAAACAATTATCACCTGAAAGAAGTATCCTAACAAAATTGATAGGGTGATTCATAAATCATGACTCCATGGGAGATATATCCTATGAAAACAAAGAGTAAAATGGGATCAAAACATAAAAAAAGTCTTTAGAAAATGTTTCTCAACACCGTCATAAAGATAAAGAGTTATGAGTCACTTTCAAAAAAATCATTTTTTAGAAGTTTTCATGAATAATTTTTCAAAAATTACTTAAAAAGATATATCAATAAATAATCCTTGAATAAGACATAAAGTTTTTCCAAATGAAATGTTTTGTGTATAATAAAATATATGATCATGAAAGGAAAAACCTTTTCATAATTAAAAATACCATTATTGAAACCCACATCATAAAAAGACTAATAAACCATCCATTAGAAAAGTGGTAAAATAAGTTTTAAGATCAATAATTGTTATTATTATTTATATTTAAAAATAATAAATGATAAAATTTATGGGAAGGGTGAACATCGTTATAAAAGAAAAACATATCATTTAGAGAGGATTAGAATTATTCTTAAAATCCTCAAATTTTATGAAGAGAGAAATGCATAAAAAAGATGTATTTGATGTAAAAATGTAATTATATAGAAAAAATATATTAAAGGAAATATAATATCATCATATTATAGAATAAAACAATCTTGTAAAATAATATTCAAAGAGGAATAATTATGACTCAAGAAAAGAAGTTGAGTCAAGAAAACCCCTTACCTTTTACTCCCAACTTCCATGAAAGCTCTTTAAGATCATGTATGATGAGCATAACCATATTAATAAAATATTTTAAAATCATATTCATATCCATAACCCTATATATTATTCAATTATAATCACTTATTATACATTTAATTTTTAGTTATAGTTTATTTTCATCACCATATGTGCGTGATTTTGATTATTTCACGCATACATTAAAATGTCGATGTCGATCCCCATTATTTGATGCCAAATTTTTAATTCCTATAATATCAAAATTAATATAATTTATTATTTATAATGATTTATAAAGATCTAATTTAATTATATGATCATTTCATTCATGATTCATGAAGATGGAATCGGTGACAAGCTTGTTTTAGTAATTTTTTATAAACAAAGGATGGTATATTAATAACGAGTTAAATATTATAATAACATTTATATAACCTTGATAATATCATAAATATTATTTTAATTCATTAAATTCATTATTATAGTCATCTAATTAGGGTATTGATGAAAAATAAAATACGTTGTTACATGGAGACGGTGGTCCACACGTACACACAGGTGACGTTTTCATTTTCCATATAATGGGAAGGTGGTAGAAATTGATTTAAATTAAAAATATTAAAAAATTTATAAATTTAATATTTATTCATTAAATAACCCTTTTTAACCATGTATGTAAAGTGGTGACAAAAAATAAAACGCATTGTTTATGATGGCAGTAGTTCGCATGTACGCATAGATGGTGTTTTTATTTTTCTAAGGAGAAGGGAGAGAGGTAGATAATGATTGTTCCATAAATATGATAATACTTTTATATAATAATTATATCTATGTTATTATTTTAGTATGGTATAATATACTTTTAGGTAGAAGAAGAATAGTTAAAAAATAAAAAATGAAAATGAGTGATTTGGGAATTTTTACCTCACTCCTTGGAATAACTTCTTTGAAAATTGGATTAAGACTCTAAGGGTTGGTCTTTTGGGGATAAAAGAACCACTAGGACATGTATATGAGTGTTTTGAGGGGTTTGGTAAGACATTTTTCCAACTAATGGCCTTGTGGTTTGAGGATAAGTGGGGTGTTGAAGGGCTCCTTTTATAAGTGAGAAAAGTGACATTTTTGTAATAAGAGGTGGATTATTTCGGGAAAGTGGCTCCAAATGTGTCCAATAATAGTGAGGGGTGAGTTTTGATATAAAAATACCTAAACCACTCATTTTGAGAATTTTTTTAAAATTATTTAGGTATTTTACCATTTGGTTTAACTTTTTTTATCATTTTGGATTTTACCATGATAACTAATTTTTACCAAAGTAATTTATTTTTATAACTAAAAATAAAATGGAGCTTATTAAATGATTTAGAACTTATGATTATAAATATTAAAACAATTTTATTATATAAAATTTCTAAATGTGATAAAAATTAATTCTAAAATAATAAATGTATAATGTATTAAAAATTGTTTCTAGAGAAAATATTACTTAGGTTCTAAAATTTAAAATATAAGTTTTCAAATTAAAATAAATAATTTTAAATGTATAATTTTATTTATAAAATATATCTTTGGCCAAGAAAACGTTTTCATAAATTTTAAGTTATGATTATATCCTAATGATGTTATAAAAGTCATGGTGTTTGTAAAAACATTATTTCTCACTATTCACCCAAAAATCAATCTTTTCAGAAAATACCAAAAATTTATTCTATGATAATATTGTGATGCTAAATTCCAAAAATGAAGTTTACTTTTTCAAATTTAAATTCTAAAATTTTATCAATTCAACTTTTAAATAGAAAAATAAAATACAATGAAAAATTATTTTTATAGGAAAATGACTTTTTAAATTATTAGCTGCTTTTATCCATATTTCCTATCAATTAGAATAAAATAATATTATTAGTTATTTAGATACACCAATTAAATTTTATCAATGCATTGGTATTTAAAAAAATGAACTTTCCTTTTCTTTAAAATTCAAAATGTGAAATGTATAAAATACATGTGATATATAAATAACATATTATTTTAATAATTATATGTTTATATCATCCTAATTTCTACTTATATAACTCCTCAATATATTTATTCAATACCTAAGTATAAGATTATTTTTTCGGGGTGCAATGGAAGCTTCCTTTGAAGGTATGACCAACTCAACTTTTAGTATTAAATCATGTGTAATAATTGCTTTACATGATCATGAGACCATGTCCAATAAAAACAATAGATTAAATAGACAACGTTAATATACCAGAAATGTAGGGAGAGGATCTTCACATGTAATTCATAATTAATTTATGAGAAGATATAGAATTACCTCAACCTGTATTTTTAATTTTGTTGATGAGCTGATGGAATGAAATTCATCATATCGTCATTGCGCAACATGATTAAAGTGTAGAATCCATCTCGAGGCAATCCACACGTACACCACAATATCTGATCAACACCATAGAACAGTCGAGTGCTAACATAGTCGATACTGATCACTTGCATTGTTTGTGGTTGATCACATTAGTTCTCTTCATGAAGGATGAAGAACCCTTGGTGTTCTCTCGAAATATTGAGAGAGAGGGAGAGGAGAGAGCACTATCGGTCTTGAGTCAGTCTCACCTTATCCATTGGGAACACTAAGTGAATAAGGAAATTGATATAAATAGATATCTATTATATCTGGTTTAAGGTTGGAAAATTGAACACAAGCCCCCATCCATCTTCAATATTCTTAAATTACCCCATTTCCATTCATAATAGTATTAATATTATTAATCGCTTGACATGCACAATTCTTTAAGAATATAAATAAATATCATTTATATTATTTGGACCATTAAACTCATTCCTCTTTCCCTCATTGACATTTACTGATCCTCGAATAATGGATATTTAATTAAATAAATGTCATTGTATTATTCTACAATAAATATAATAAATATTATATTTTCCATACTTGTAAACTAATATTTATTATTATCATTTAACTAACTTTATTCTTTCAAATAACTTGTGATTGAATTATCGCGATCATCCGAACCTGAATATATATTATTTATTCTAACCTATTAAATATATTACTTGAATTTAACTAAGATTGTGGATACACTTAGTATGCAACTCTCTAGGCCTCTTTCTCAGTGACATTATCCATAACCACATAAAGTCCAAATTTAGCATCTAGAAACACATCAAGGTATCCATAGAGAAAGAAGTTGACATCACAATGACGTTCAACCTCCTATGAACATTTATCGTGTAATATAATCCTTTTATTGAAATATCTTTAATCTTGAAGGTTGCATGCCCGTGTCATCAACGTAAATGCTTGATGTCTCTTTCTTTAACTTTTCATAATAAAACTCTCCCGTCGAACACCATGTTTGTGGATTTATGTAGGTAGTTCTATTCCATCAAAGGGTCTGAGACATCTAATTTGACCCAGGGGACAGAAGGGATAAATCCTTTCTCGTATTACTCATTAATGCAATATCACTCGTGATGCACCCAATGTACCCTACCTGCCCGTGAACATATGTCATCATGGTTTTCATCAAAACATAAAACTGTGTGGGTCATGATATCCATTAATGATAATATTAAAGTCTAAGGATCAATACATGTATCTGTATATAGGAATATCCAATAACACATGAAAATGTGGATTTTCTATTTGATGAGACTGTTTTCATAACCTCCTATCTTGAATATTACTAAAGGTGAACACTATGAGAAGGTGTCTCAATGTCTTATTACCCCTACCTTTGATGGTTTGTATTGTTTGTGTCTCATCAGACAATATCATATGGTCATAGAGCAAGGTTTAAGAATAATTTCATGGCACCTATAGGTTCTCATCATAGCAGAGAATTGTTATGACCTATCAATACAACATATATTCTAAGAAAATTATCACATAAAAATACCATTCATAATAATAATCAAGATGTGATAAGAAAACTCCTTTAATTAAAAAGCATGTAATCAAGTACTAAACAAGTTGGTTCTAGGGAACCAACTCCAACCAAGATAAGCTCTGGTGGTAGTTGTAGATGATAGTTCAACTATCGTGGATCTCATTGCAATTTCTATGAGCTTGAACATCTCTCAAAAAAAATTTCACTCAAACCATAACGGTTGGAGTTTGACTTGGGCTTGGTATGGGGGGAAAACCCAGTAAAGCTGCATTCTTTCTATGGTTAGAAAAATGAGCTTCATAAGAAATACTTCCACTACCTAATTTTATTTCTTTAATTTTTTCTAAATAAATTCCTTAATGCGGTTACTTCTATTTATAGCCACTAATTTAACGACTATATTATAATGACCAAATTTAATATTTTTATTTTAAAGTATCATGATTTCATTTTAGTTCGGTGTTGCGTATGAAAAAATGTATTCAAAATAATATCTATTTAAAGGGAAATTAATACTAAAATTTTTGGGGTGTTACATGAAGTTAGATAATAAGTTTCAGTTGCTAGATGAATTATATGGAAGACGCGACTGACTGGGTCTTGTGTCTGAATATCATCTCACTATATCACATTCCCAATTGAATATGAATGAGGATAATCTAAGTTTTTAGAAGAAGAGTGTAATAGACAGACCTCTATTTTCTCTTGACCTAGTTCAAAACTCCATATACCTAAAATTTATATCTTATTCACCGTGGAATGGATACTGCCATTGAGTGTCTAAATAAATAATTAGGGAATTATTTTCCCTCTTTTGGTGATAATCTAGGTCAATGTTAGATTCTGATAAAAATCCAGAATGATCTGTCCATATATCAAATGTTCCTAAATATAAAGTAACAACTTCTTTGTTAAGGAGTACTTGTTGTACATGTATAAGAATATAAATTAACCATTTATATGTATAAAAACCAAAATATATCAATAATATAAATATAATTATACATCAAATATAGAAACTCTAAATATTTCAAATATACTAATCTTTCCAATGATGACCTCCCATGCTTCATCACTTGTTGGAGACCAGCCCTACTAATGCAGCACCAATACCCAGCTAGTCCATAAATCCTCCAAATATTTATCCATATATATGAAATGTCACATGTGAAACTACATGTCTGTTGAGGCACACATATAAAATTGAGTATAAAGATTCAGTAAGAACCACCAAGAGACCTCAACTCACACATGTAATAGTTAGGTGTATGCATGTGAAGGTGTCTACAATATTTACATATACACTAATGTATCAATTTCATAAATAAAAAATCAAGGCATGTTGGAGGCTAATAAAATAATAAATCACATAACAATATTATTAAGGAATAACACCCATGCTTCTAAGAGGGTCCAAACCAGCTGCAAGTCATGCTTGAAATCCATTATAGTGGAACCTATACACTAGTGAGTACTTGTACACCAATGGTTTCCTACCCACTATTGGGTTCCTTTAATCTCATCCTTACTCAAAAGGGGAAAATAATCATGAGTTTGAGGCACATTTGTATAGGTAAAGGGGGTAAATGTTTCATAAAAAAGTAAGTACACCTCAATACCCATCCCATGGGAAAGTGGAAAATGTCTACTAGTGTCAGGGCACCTCAGTGCTTATCCCATTTTGAGTCAGGTTACCTTGATAGCTAACCCAATATTTTATATATCTTTATATAGCTAGTTTATACATGTCAATTTGTTATCCCGATATTAAAAGTTCGAAGAACTTGCAAAACAATCAATATCAGCATCTCCATGCTTCTCAACTTTTTAGAATATTAGAATAACTTACACATAATTGTAACCACATTAATTAAAAACAATATAAGGCATAAGTACCATCTTCAATGATTAAAGGTGCCTGCATAAGTAATTTACAACACTACCAACAATATACTAACCGCATGGAGTGCTACCACTCCTACTGTGATCACAACATCAACAATGACCAAAGAAGCATATAGAATGAGTAATGGTAAAATGATAAGAAGCATATTAAAACAGGGCTACAATTTCTTACAATGTTGTAGAAGTAATTTTAATGAAATCCATTTGGGAAATAAATGGATTCGGGGAAGTTTTATAGAAAAATCCACGTCTAGTTGTATCTTACACTATCTCATGCCATAAGATAAAATGATAAGAAATAAGAGAAGGGGGAAGGGTTACCCGACCTTACCTAACCCCGAGAACACACACACCCCAATAATCTCTAGTGTCACCAAAGTAATTCTCTCAATTTGTTTGCCACCACAATGTTATACACACCCTAACCATATCTAGGTCACAAACCCGATTTCCTCTCTATAAGGAAAATCACATAAACATATATTTATATATCTCATTTCAAGAATACCCTTAATGGATTAGCACAATATAAAGAAGACTCCACATAGGAATTGGAAGAGTACAAGAAGTAAAGTCTCATATGATACAAAGAATTCTGCCCAAGAGTAACCAATAATAACTATTAAAAGTTCCAATGAAATGATAGAAAATATAAGAAGTGAAGTAAAAAATAATAATGTGTTGAAAGGGGATCAACCTCAATAGACTCCAAATCATCTATAATCAATCAATTATCCAAATTCACATAGTAGGATAGCATATAAACCCACGCATTCTTACCTAGTTTTCACTTAGGTTACCCATACCCAAAGGAAGAAGGTTTTACACATTGAACCATTTAAATTTAAGATGTAATTTATTTATAGAAGTACCATAAAAAATAAATAATCAAACAATCCCCTAGATCGAATCCATCTATTATATCATTACTGACTAAACCTCTTAATTGAAGGTGAAGTGTTGTTCATTGAATAATAATTCATTCAGATTATTAATAGGATTGGTTTATTAAATAAACCACAACTGATAATCTAGAAAATACATGTGGTAATATGAAATATGGGTATAAAAAACAAAACTTTCTTTAGGAATAATGAATATCTAATGAATCATGAAGTATTAACTAAATGTATAAAAAAACCAAATAACTTTTTTCCTTAAACCAAAACCAAAGACCGGGGAAATGATCAACATTTTATCAATGTAAAATAAGTCAATCAACATGGACATGAGCCAATAAACTTCCCTTTCTAAACCAATATATTTAATTCCTTAATTTCACCAAGAATCAAAGTAGGTAAACTCAAAAAAGTCTTTATTAAAGCATTCTGTATTAGAACATCTAAGTAGAAGTGATAAACCATAGACAATAAAGAAATAATTTTCATATTCAGGTGATATTTCTAAAAAAACCCATTTGAATGGATTCTCTCTCTCTATCCCTCGGCACCCCACCCCACTCCAACGGCTCCGTCCCCTTTTTTAGAATTTCCGGACAGCGGACGGCGAACCTGATTTTCCGGCAGCCGCTGCGTGCTCTCATTGGTCGCCCTCTCTGGCCTGCAAGCCCACCCCACCTGTATCGTACAAGGAAGCCCTCCCTAGCCACTACCCTTAGCGTGCCCCTGAAACTCGTTTCAGGGCCCCCTATCTCCCTCCCGAAGTACTCAAGGATGTGACCCCCTTTCACTCCCATAATCTTTTGGCCAAATTTGGTCCAGACCGGCCACCGCTATCTGCCTTTGCTCAATGGGTCGACAGCGCCTAGGGTGTTTCACCTCCGGCCTCCATTAGTGGGATCGATGGCTGACATTTCCGTATTCTCCTTTCATATGACGAGGATTTTTCCCAAGCTTTGTCCTGGGCATCACGTGTCTTCGATTTTCGGAGGTTTTTTCCTTTTCGATTGGCCATGGATTCCACCATGGTCGTGATCCTTCCTCTGCTTTTTGGATGCGACTTGGGGGCCTGCCCCTCCCTCTTCAGAATCTGGGAGTGCTCAAGGTGATAGGTGACACACTGGGTTTTTTCCTCAACATGGATGATCAAACCCTAATCCTACGTAATCTGAGGTCCCCATGTATTTTCATCGACCTGGATCTCACCAGGTAGCTTCCTTCCCGTCTCAAACTGAAAATTGGCGATAGGGTTTTTGGATTAAAAAAATCCTCTTTGATGGTAAGCTCTCCAACTTCTCTCCCTCGTTAAAAAAAGCACCTTCTTAATGAAAGTAGGACAAATAAATCTTCGGTGGTTGATATATTGGAACCTAAGAATGAACCTGCTCAACTCATGGATTATGCTAAAAAAATAGGCTTTCATAATTTTCTACATGCATTTCCTATCAACAACCACATTTGGGTCTTATGGAACCAACATATTGATGTAGAGCTCACTGTATCCTTGGATCAATTTATTATAATAAAGGTAACCACCCCTAAGGGTTCTTTCTTTCTCACCTTTGTGTATGCCAAATGTAACCCTTGGGGTAGAGTCCGGATTTAGAAAATACTCTCCCTTTTCAACCCAGGCTCTCCACCGTGGATGGACAGAGGTGATTTCAACTCTATTATCCCTTCCAAAAGACTTATGGAGGATTTCAACCAATTCAGGGAAGACACATAGCGCATGGACTTGGGCTTTTTAGGTGATTGATTTACATGGTATAACAATCAAAGGCACAACTGTTGTACATGGTGCATGCTGGATAGGTTCTTGGGAGACATAGTCTGTATTTAATGGTTCATTAATCTGCAGGTCAATCACCTCTCATGCTCTCTGTCGGACAATCCCTCTTATTTTGGGATATGGGACAAAGCATAACCACGGTGAATTCTTCTCCCATCTTTGGGTGCAACATCCTGGTTTCCTTAAAATTATGTAAGCCTCATGGATGCTGCCTCCCCCTCCCCCCATGGGCAACCCTCCAGTGTAAGCTCAAATGCTTGAAACTTAGGATTAAGGGATGGGTTCTCGAGTCCAAACCTATTGAGGCATCCTGTGTGGCTCTCAACCAGGAAGTCATGAATCATGACCGTAAACTTCAAGTGCAATGGGATGACCAAACTTTCAAGTTAATTTCCCACAAACACAAACTCATGACTGATTTATTTGCTCAGGGTAGAAATAAGGGTGCGTGAAATATCCATGGCCTTATAGATGCGTGAAAGCAATCACAATACCATGTATTTCCATGCATGCATCCAAGAGAAAGAGATTCGACCTTTTTATAACATGAGGATGGTACTTTCTCCAACATTAGAGCATGGTAACCACTGAAAGGGACACTCCTTGTCATCACAATCCCTCTTACCTAGAGGCGGGGAGCCATGACCTTTTCAGTGCCATTCTGTAGCTGGTTTTATAGAAGATTAATGCTGAGATTTGTGGCTGCCTAAATGAAGATTATATTTATGAAGAAATCTGGCATCTTAGTCCTGAAAGTGTGCTGAGACAATATGGTTTCCCAGAATCCTTTTTCTCCATTCCTGGACCCTTATCAAATATGAAATCATTATGAAAATTCAAGACTTTTATAGGAGGTCCCTTGCCTTGAGCAGCGGCTGCTACCTCCCTTGATCTGATCCTCAAGATCTAGAATCCCTTCCCCTTTAAACATTTTCAATCCATTAGTCTTTTCATCTTTTTGTATAAAATTCTTGCTAAAATTCTTAATGAGCACTCAGTGGCCTTTCTTCCATAGATCATCTCAGGCGAACAACATGGTTTTGTATCTGGTAAGAGTATTCAATGTGTGGTTGGCCTAGCATAGGAAATGGTCATGGTAATTGACCGTAAAATCAGAGTACGCAATGTGATGATCAAATTCGACATTATTAAGCGTAAGAAATGATGGAATCGGGTTTTGTTCTTCATGTATTTTGATGCCTTGTATTTTCAGAAGCGGTCTGGGATCTCCACTTTAGGTGTTTTTCGTCTCCGTGGTAATCCATTTTTATGTGCAAGCATTTTAGCTTCTTTAAATCTGTTAGCGACTTCCATCAAGGGGCCCCCTCTCATCTACTATTTTCATTATTTCCCAAGACGCTTTCAACAGGAGACTCAATCAGCTTATGGGAGAGGGGATCGGGATGTTCAAATGCAGTCTAGGCCAACCGGGAGTCTTTCACCTTCTCTTCACTGATGACATGCTCGTTTTCCACAATGGAAATAGATCCTATATCAATGCTTTTAAATACCTCCTTTTATCTTATGGAGGGTAAAGTGGGCAATCAGTCAATTTGGCTAAAAGCACGTCGTTCGTCTCTCCCTCTATGTTGGCTAGCAGGATTGATTGGTCAGGCTTCAGCTGAAATTTATTTCCTTTGGACTACCTTAGGGCACCTCTTATCCACCGGAAAATCTGAGTTTGCCATTTTGATTCTCTTATAGAGAAGATCATCGGCTGTGTTTGCAAGTGGAAGAACCAATTCTTATCATTCGGTTGGAAAATCACTCTTATCCAAAGTGTACTTGCCTCTATACCTATACACATTCTGTCTACGACGCAGGTCCCTAAATCCATCATTCTTAACATTGAGAAAATGTTCATGTACTTATGGGATGCTTACATCGACAAGCGTTATCATTGGTAATGTTCAAAGAGGATATTTGGCCCCATCATGGAAGGCGGGCTCAGCACCTTCAGTTTAGCCTACACTATGGAAGATCTGCATGGGAAGATTGCATGGAAGCTCATTTGAGTTGAAACATTATTGTCATTGTTTATGCACAATAGGTATGGTCACCTAGTTGACATGATTCACTCGGCTCCCCCTCTCCATTCTTCTCTGATCCAGAAGCAAACTCCTTCCCTTCCCCGAATTCTAGATAACACTAGATGGGTCCTTGGGGATGGAAACTTGAATTTCTGGAAGAAAAAATAGGCTTGCACCCCGCCCTTCTTCCCAATGTGTTCGGGCCCTAATCTAGACCTCATTTCGGCATGGAAGCATCTGGCTCTTCTCCATTAAGAGGTCAAATATTCTGGTCACTTGGCGCCCCCCCCCCAGGTCCGGAATTTCCCAAAAGTGACATCATGTGGAATCACTTCTTCCTAAAGAAAATCATTTTCCTCATTTGTAGAATATGGAAAAATACCCTTCCCATTGATCGCAGCTTTCAGCAGTGCGAGATCTTCAATGAGTACTGTCGCAGGTGGAGGCATAATCTCGGGTTACTGTAGCAGCACTGTAGCAGCTACTGCTTGGTACTGTAGCAGTCGGAACTATTCATCTTGGGCCACCGGTTTGGGCTTAGAGTCCTTAAAACCTTCGGGCCACCCAGGCCTTCGGGTCAGTAAGGCTTTCGGGCCACCTCAAGGCCTTCAGGGCCACTTGATATGCAGTTGCACAAACAGATTCTACAAGGAACCGCTCCAGAGGAGGAAAAGATCAGAACACATTCACGAGAGCATGACTAAACAGATTTGGAAGAATGAGAGGGTATGACATTTGTCATCGGTACTGCGCATGTGCACCTCTGCACATTGACATGTTAGTCGAACATCCATGCAAAGGTGGAGAGTTGATCACGATGAAGATGCTGGGGAGGGGCGGTTTCAAGTAGTCATAGTCTGTATAATTTCCTTAAGACCTACAGGTCCTGTAATGTCTCCAGGCCTACGGGCAATGTAATATCTAAGCCTACGAGCCTTGTAAGGGTTCCCCCTCATCCCTTGAAAGGGGGGTTATCAGAAAATCAATAAAAAAGGTCTTCAGGTAGGTGAAGATGGTGATGTACTCTGAATATTGTGATGACCAAGCACCTGCTCATGGATATCTGGTCCTTCTTTGGCCTCATTTTGGACATATGGGCTGACCTTTGATCATTCAGGCTACTTCCAGCCTCCTTGTTTCACACGATCAACATGACCAGTCATCTGAGAGTCCTTGTGTTCACAGTCACCAGCTGGTAGGTCTGGGTGATGCAAAACCTCACCACTTTCAGTGCTTCCCATCCTTAACATCCCTCACATGAGGTCCATATCACCCACTATTGTAGGGAGATCACAACTTCTCTCAATGAGTGACCATCTCTCTTTTCTCGAGCGGCTCCGATGGCAATCCATGTTGATCCCGATTCCCAGATTACACATACCATGTGGCATGTGGATTAAGTGGTCTCCTTCCATCATAAGTTACAAACTAAATACCGATTGTTCGTGTCAAAAGGGTCTCATGTATGGCGGAGTTGTTCGCAACCAACTTGGTGAGGTCTATTTCGCCTTCACGGGCCCTGTCAGGCAGGGTACTTCACTCGAAGTGGAAGCATGGGTGGTTCTTCTCGAACTCTACACTCGGTGCCCAAGAGGGTAATCCGCTTCATAGTGTTGAGGTTGACTCCCTTTTTTTAAGAACCTCCAAGATCCAAGCTCATTTCCCTGTTCCATCACTTACATGGTGCGACATTGCCTTAATCTCTGCTCCCTTGACACGCCTTGTGAGAGCTATCACCTAGTAAATGCTTTGGCCCATGTCAGACCTAGCTTCAAAGATATCATTACCTTCATGGGAGGTTATCGTATTCCTAACTCTTGTAATCTTTCGGGGCAATGTCGTTTAAGGACCAAAACAGGGCCTTAATTCCAATTAAGGACCAACTCTTTTTCAGATTAAAGTATAATCTAATTGAATTTGAAAAGTTATAATCTTTTTGGTCCTCATTTAACATTTTCTCATGTTTTTGGTCCCAAATTGGAACTAACTGTTAGTTTTGACCATTGATCGTCATTTTCTCTTGTTCAGGCTAATGCCCTCTGCCTCCATTTTTTTAGTCTACTGTAACATGTAATCCTTTTCTTTCTTTCACCTTTAAATAAAAAGTGGTTGTTAGTAAAATGAAGAAAACCCATTTAATTTAACTTATTGAAAGATCTATGAAAACTTCCTTTTATATTTCCAATATAAACTTTTGATCTAAATTAGTGTTTTGTAAATCAATTGGTAGACGTGTCACAAACATAACCTAGTAAAAAGGCAAGGAGGGTTAAGACCACCTAGAATAATAATTCTATTCACGAGCTCATTATAATCAGGAGACCACTGAGTAGATCCTTGGAATCAATAAACTCGTTTTCATAACCAATTAAACCAAAAAAATTAAATTTCATTAATAAAGAAACTCAGTCTAAGAAAAACCCTTATAGACAACACTTAATGGACTTTTAACACCTCTAGACACAAAAGCATTAATTTATTTAACTTAGATAATCTCTAATTTTGACTAAAAAAACAAGAATAATTCATTAATTTCTTATCATCAAATAAGTACAAACGGAAAGGAATTAATCTTAATTAACCTTCTTTAACCATAAAATGGGAAACCTTTGTCAAAGCGATTCCACTATGGTAGAATCACATACTAATAACCCTAATCCAACTTGTAACGTCCCATTCTGACATGATCATGCCACTGAGGCAAAGTGTATGACCTCGATCACTAGAAGCGACTAACACTGAGGGTTTATAAGTATCATTCGGGGAGGGATTTACCCACCAGTGGCCCGCCATAATATAAACTCAAAAAAATAAGTAACACAATTTCAATAAGTATATTATAACATCTTTATTATATTCAAAGACAACATCCCATAAATTTCTAAATATAACATAAAACATGTCCTCAAAATAAATCCCAAGTATCATATCATAAACAATATGACTAAAATAACTAAAATGGTATGAAGTGGACAACCCCTCCACATGACTACAAAATAATATAAAATTACTTTCAAGATGTCACCTAGTATCAACCACCAGCTACTAAGGCTCCTTGCCATTACCAGTAATGTTATGCATATAATCTACATCCACACAAGGTGTGTGTATACAAGGAGTGAGAAATAATTCTCAGTGGAAACCACCACAACCCCAAACATCATTTAGAGATTAATGTGATCGTATATAAATGATATAAATTTATGAAATGATTTAATCATATCATTTATAGCATGGAATTTAAAGTAGTAGGTGTTAACCAAGTCATATAAGAAAACATACACCTACTTCTCCCAATGCTAGTGAAAGATCAGAACAACAACTAAGGAATAAAGTATCTAAACACGTGGATCATATGAATCTCATGTCAAACACATGACATATAATATAATTCTTGCTCTAACACAAGGCGTAGCCAAACCCCGTGGATCACATATCATTACCTCGTGTCATAGCCTTGACCAAGGCCCCTTTCAAGTTAGACAACTTCATAGATTTTCACAACAAAACTGTTCTATTATAACATCACAAGTGAAACCTTAATTCCAGTACATCATGATATCAATCATCCCTTATTTTTTAAACACAAATAACTCATTTATTTTTTATTTACTCATGTAAACACTCAAATCCCAAACACACTTTTTATATGTTTTTACAAAAATTCAAGCATGCACATTTCACAAAAAAATATTAATTTTAAACCTATAAATCCACATTTTATATTTAACCACCAATAACATGATAATAACCCATTTATTTTCCCTTTACATTAATTCAAATGTAATTTTAAGTACATATAAATCATGGTTAACACACAAAATATTATTATAAAATCAATAAAACCCATTACTGATTTCTCTAACCATTAACATGAGTTTTAACTAAACCACATATATTGTCATGTCAAAATACACAAATTTTAGCTCTAAATCCCATACCAAACACATAATTTCAATCAATTTATTGATAACAATTCACTCAAATTTATATAATAATAGTACAAATTAATATTTCAACAAACAATACTTATGTACAACTAAACAACACCAAAACACCAATTTCAACACATAAAAATCATTATAAACTACTATAATAATGATAACATAAAATTTAAGATTTAATCCAACATTTCTATCATCTAATCAACATATTTTTCATTTATGTTTACAACTATAGCCATAGAAAACATATATAAAATTATATTCAGCACTTAAAAATTCATGTCAAATCAATGTCAATTAATTGAACTTAATTCTCATCACATCAAGCTCACACACAATTGTAAATTACAACAATAGTTCACAATTAATATGTAAACACTCATTTAGGTGTCAAGCATACTACTCGATTAAAAAAAAATCTCACCAAGAACAAAGGCTTAATTACTCTTCCAACACAAGGAATCCATAATTATACCAAACTAGAACTGTGGAAAAGATTAGAATATGACAAGGGCTAACCATGACACCTTTACATGAAGTGATAGGGATTTCAAAGTTCTTACCATTGCGTGTCCGGGGAATCATAATTCCACTTAGAATCGATGAAGAAATCACCTAAATAAGCTTGAGTGAGAGAGAGTGATTATAGAGAAGGATTCCTAGAATTATAGATCAAGGGGATATGAATTACACTTAAATCCTTAGATCCCATGACTAAGAAAATACAAAAATACCCCTATTCAGAAAAAGGGTCGTCCAAGGCACCAAACTTCTGGTGGACCCCCACCAAACTTCTAGTTACCTAATGGGGTCCTGATGCCTATCATTTCCCCCCCAAATGGTTTCCTTATGGGAAATTATAATGACCACCAGGCACCCGATGAGTTTTATTGGTGTTTCGGTGGCATGTTGCACTAAACACTTTGCTAGCTCAGTTCCTCATCCTCTCCCAAACTTCTCCCCTTCCACTACCAACATGAAATTGAATTCAAAATAATTAAATGAAATCTTAAAATACAAAAAATTTAAAATTTAAAATGTACTTTAAAGACTAGAGTTTTAACACTCTATTTCTGTCCTTGAAAAGATTTATGAAGAGTCTTCAATGTAAGACTTCATTCATTGAAGCCTCATACCCACTTCTCGTTTCCAAGTCTCCTCATACACATGTCCATACTTCCATAAAACATGTATAACTAGCATGAATTTTCCCTAAAATATATTCTCATTATAATTCAAAATCCATAAAAGCCTCTAGATGAAAGATGCATCCATATCCACATCATCCTACTGAATCACCTGAGATAGATACAATTCATATTTTATTAGTTGTTATGCATGAAATACCTAATTTATTGCATTATATTTTGGAGGTAACTCCCCACTCTAGGATCTCAAATGGCCTAATAAATCATGGATCCAATTTCTCTTGATTTCCTAATTTTCAATGTACCAACCAAGGCGAGACAAGAAGAAAGACATAATCTACAATAATAAACTCAAGAGATTAGTGACTTTTATTAGCATATGACTTCTAGTTACTTTGAGTTATATATAACTTATTCTTGACCATCTTTAGTTGATAATAAGTCTCATGTACCATGTTAGGCATAATGAAATATGTATCACCAACTTCCATCCAACATGAAGGTGATTGGAATTGGATTTTAGGTAATCCTAAAAATGGATCCATTTGAATAAATTCTTGGTTGTTGTTATCATAAAAAAAATCTACAAAATCCCCATGATCCATCAACAAACCACCAAATCAAAGATACACAAAGAAATCATATCATCCAGAATCTGAATAATGTACTCAATTTTTTTTATAGATTTGTAGATGGTAAATTGTGCTCAACATCCCTTGAGTATCCAAATCCCTTTTCAAGCCTTTCCAAAATTGAGATGTTAACCTTACATCAAGATCATATACAATTCTACTGGGTAACCCATGAAGATTCATCATTTCTCAAACATAAAAGCTTCCAATCTCATTAATCATCTGATTCACCTTGATGAGATGAAAATGTTTAACTTTAGTCAACCAATCAATAATAACCCAAATTGCATCCTTTCCTTTTGGTGATCTTAGGAAACCTGTTTTTAAATCTATGGTAACATTATCTCATTTCAACTTTGTAATTGGCAATGACTAAAGAATACCCATTGGACTTTGATGCTTAGTCTTTACCCACTGACTAATAATGTATTTTAAAATAAATCCTTCCATGTCCTACTTCATTCCTGGCCACCAAAGTATTTTTAAACACTACAGTACATTTTTTTCTCCCAGGTTGAATAATCAATTAATAAATATAGAAATCCATCATCATTTCCTCTCATGAATCTAGTGGATTAAAAAATTTCCATTAAAATACAAGAAATTTTTAACATCAAGAGTCCACTCAGGTATTTTCTCCCTATTATATAATCTATCTTGAAAAACCAGACAATTTAAATTTGAACTCTAACCCTCTTTCACTTCCTCCATCAATGATGAAGTAATAGTCAAAGGTTCCAAGATAATACAAACTTCCACCACATATACATCAATACAAGACTCAGATAAAAGTGACATAAGATTCCACTTATCCTTTGATTTATGAATCACATCCATCTAAGACTTTATAATTAAACAATCAATAATGTAATTTCCTCTTCCTAGAGTATATATCATCTTAATATAAAATTTATGAAGATATTCGGCCAATATCCTTTTTCAAAGATTCAAATCCCACTAATAAAATATATATGTCAAACTCTTATGATTGGTGTATACAACAGACTTATCATAGAATAGATGATATTGAAAACTCTTAAGCACATTGTAAAACCCTGTGATTTTATGATATAGTTCTCTATAAATATATTTTATTTCTTTGATAGCTTTATTTACACACAACACTGAGTTTAAACGAACCACGATATACTATTGAAATATTATTATGTGACAGTTGTTTCCTAACCATTAGATTGATAGGTATAATTAGGACTAACTAAATAATGAAAATTGTATGTTTTACACATGTATAAAATGAATTCATTGGTTATGAATTTATTATAAATGAAAATAAAAATCATTTGAAAGTAAAAAAGATGTTTTTTTGAAAAACTGTTCTTATACACACAATATGTTTTGACCTTAATAAATGAAATTAATCACTATTGGTGAATGATTTTAGTAAAATATATATGTTATATATTCAATAATTTTTTTAACATTTATATTTTTTTTCTATGCATGTGATAAGAATAAATCTAATTTTATGCTTAAAAATTCATTTATCTAAAAAGCATTTTTGTCACATTGTGCGCACCTATTTTTTAAAACAATTGTCACTTATAGAAATTGAATCTTAAAAAATAGATTCCATATTTGGAATCAGGAGGATTAAAATTTTAAAATAGTTAAATTTTATTTTTAGTCATTATGAATAGTCATCGTGGTAAATATTTGTCAACTCGGTAAGGAAAAAATGGGTAAAACAGAGTTAAAACCATGAGATAAACTCTCAAAATCAACCCAAAACTTGATTTTATTTCATTTTATGGGAGAAATTATAAAATTTCCCTCTATTATTAGAATATATTTTATTTTGGTTTTATTTTCCCTTGATATTGAGATTTATATTCTTTTAAGTAAAGAAACTTCCAAAATATCACTCTCTTGACTTTAATATCTATAATTTTTTTACATAAGGATAAAAAGAGGATGATTTTGATTAAAAATTTTTATTTGAAATATGAATTAATTTTTTATCATGGTGATTTAATTTTAATTTTTAGTGATGGAATAATTATCTTTAATGCTTACACAATGCATACAAAATGCTTGTGCAAGCACTAGACAAATATTGTAAATAATTTTCAAAACTCTAAAAGTAATATTGTTGGGTGAATAATAGTTTCCTATGAATTTTATAGATTAATAAAACATATTAGGGTTATTTTAATGGTTTATATTCAAATTACATTACTATCTTGATGTCTGTAAAGTCAAATTAAGTGAATAGTGTCAAAAATGGCATTAATAATATTTTAATAATAATAATATTTTATTAATTATATAAATACCATAAAAATATTGAAAGTGGAAAATAATGATGATAAATGTTCTAAAATATCATCCCTTTTCATTTTTTGATCCATGTTTTACCTTATAAATAAAATTATAACCCTTTAAGATTGAAAAAGTTGTTACAACAATAAAGGTTAAATTTAGTTAATGCAAGGGTTAAACCAAAAGACAAGATTTAAAATGACACGAAAAACTATATAAATTTTATGAGGTGATGATATTTATACCATAGATTATTTTATTAAAATTCATGTATATTTTTAATCATTATGCTTGAGAAATACTTTAATTATATTTATATATTTTAAGTAATTCCAAGTGTGTCCTTTCCCTCCATTATAAAAGTACACCCCTTATCTCCTTTCCTTACACCAATTTTAGATTTATAGATAAAAAAATCTACCCAATTACATTTTAAACTTCCATAAAAATGAATTATAAGTAATTTTCTTCTTAAAATATCATTCCAAAGGTCCTTATGAAGGGTTCTAAAGGAGGCCCACTGAAGAAGAGGTAATTTTCTTACCTAGCCTCTTTCAATTTATTTCTTCTCCCACCTCCTCTAAATAGGTGATATTCATCATAAAATAATAACTTAATAACCCTAAATATAGTTAAATTTTATTATTAATATATAACTACCATTATTCACCCTTTTCTCTATCAAATGAGAAGTGAAAGTGTCGCTCATGTGTAAGTGTGGACTACCGCCTCTTTGTAGCGATATAATTCATTTTACATCACCATATTTAATGGTTGGTTATTATTATAGGAATAATGTTTATATAAAATATTTATGAAATAATTATTCTTTTGGTATTATAATTTAATATCTATCTTCTTACCTTCTCATCTGTTGGAAAATTATAACATCACTTGTGCGTACATGTGAACTACCACCTCCACGAACCGATGGGATTTGTTTTTTGTTTCTGATTTACATGAATGATAAAAATTATAGATTTAATTAATATATATTATATATGTGATATAATAATTATTCTATAAAGGTGAATTATTATTTATCATTCTTTTGTTCCATCCATTGAAAAGTGAAAACAACATTCATGCGTACGTACGATCTACCGTCTTTGTAAACGATGTAATTAATTTTTATATATCTAACTTTTATTGATGAATATAAATATATATAATGAATATGTATTATATTTATATTGTGATTAAAATTATACAGATGATTAAACCATGATCAAAGTACAATGACCAGAACTACTGAACCAAAATTCCCTTGAAAAATGAAACAGTTAACACTTGGGAATAATGATTTTAATAAGGAATTTTTAATAAATGGGTGTTGAAATGTTATAAGTGGATAATATATGATATTATAAGCATGTAAATGGTTCTAATATAGAATTATAATAAATTTAAATTTATTATATAAGAGGTTAGAGAGTTTTTGAAGCAATTGGAACTTGAGGTAAGTGATCTATGTTACAATCTAATTGTTTATCGGTATTTTTTATGATCATTTTTTCGATGATAAAATTTTATGACCTATATATCAAGAATTAAATTAATTTTCTTATTCTATGGTTATTTATGTAGATTACATGTTTTAATTTCATTTTCCTCTCTTTAATAACACAATATACAAAAATATTGTTTTAAGAAAAAATGACTTTATTAATCTCTTTGGTCGAAAATCCTATTTTCATTATATCCATGTTTTCTAAAAATGTTTTCAATTTTTTTTAATATTCCACTATTTTTTTAAAATTCATTTTTATCCATGATTTAATTTTTACAAAATGGTTTAAAAATGAATCTTTTTGTTGTTTTGTAAATGAGGCACTTTTGACTTTTTATAAAAAATGTGAAAGGAATATTTGTTTTAATATATATAGTATTAATGGAATTTTACACCATCATAAACAATCAATGGCTTGACGATTCCTTTAAAATTTTCCAAGTTAATTTTTAATGATTTTTTTCTTAATATTTAGGAAATTTTTAGACTTTAAATAAGTGATTTAAAAGTGAAAAGGGTATTTTCCTCAAGAAATGTTCTAGATATATTTTAAAGGAATTTTTCATTTATGATAAAATCCTTTTATGTTACTTATGATTTACAGGGGTTATGATCCAATGATACCATACACTTTAATTCTTTGGATGGATTATAATGATGATGATGATTTAAGGATGATTTTATGAAACTCATTTCTTTCCCACAGGTTAATTATAATGGAACCTTTATAAAACTTATTTATTTTCCTAGAGTTATGCTATGATGCTATGGTGAAATGTTTATGAAACTCATTTACATTATAAGGGTTATGTTTTTATGAATGTTTTATGATCTTGTGGCACATATATGTATTATTTTCATTATGTTATGGGTGAGAATGGAATTATATAGCCCACTAAGGCAGTGGGAAAAGATAGATATCTCATTAGATAATAAGGACTGGAATGAGGAGTGAACCTAATTCAGTAAGGAACTTTATCCACTACGATAGACTTGGAAGTGAAACTTGACTAAGGATATGATGAAATAGATAATTAACACGGTCCACTATGATAGTTTTGGCAGTGATCCTTGATTAAGGAAATGATTTTCCATGCTTTAGTGCATGCCAAAAAAAATTATATCTTATGACAATGTTATGACCTCATGGCTCATGTTCATTAATTATTTTATGATTCATGTCTTATTAATTGTCAATATTTATTCCATGTCTTAATATTTTGATCTTTTATATGCATAGTATGGTTTTTAAATGTTAAAATCATGTTTTCATACACTTATACTCATGTTCTTTTTAAGTGATCATTGATATCTACCTTGTTTAACCTTACTGATCATCTATTCTCACCCTTTCTTATGTTTCCCTTCCCCAAGATATAAATAAATATTTTAAGTATGAGATTTCTTAGAAGGGTGTTAGTTGTGAATAACTTTGTGGAAGATGATGTAAAAAAAGTTGTTTATGTATCCATGTTTCCAAATACACTAGACCTATATGATTTTGGAATGGATCGTAATGTTATTCATTGAATATTCATCTATTAAGATGAAATATTTATGTATAAAAAGCATGGGTGGCTATAGTTAGTATCAGAGAAAGGTTTAGTTACCCTTCAAAACTATAATGAGAAAAATTCTGTGGGAACCTTGGGGATAATTTCAAGTATAATATAACATTATAAAGTTTTGGTAATGACCATGGATAACCTAGGATAAACCTAAGGTTACAAAGATTGAGAAGAAGGTTTCATGCTATGGAAATACTATAAATTATTTTTGATTATTATGTGGTTTCCCACTATGATTATTTTTTCTCACACTATGATTATTGGTTTAAGTCAATGGCTGGAACCTAAAGAGACTATGTTAATTTTGAATGTGATGGAAAAAGAAATCATTTTCCTATCAAACAACCAAATGTTATGTGAGATGGAATAAAAAATCTTGTTTCCATGACTATGAAACTTTCTCAAGCCATGAATCATCTTGATGTTATAAATGATCAAAGGAGGGAACACTATTTTGTCGAGTAATTCACAAGGAAATGTCCACCTTATTTTAGTGGGTCTACTGATCCACTATTTTCTGAGTAAAGTATTAGTACCACTAAAAATATATTTTCCATTATCTAGTGTTCATAATAGGAAAAAGTTATTTTATATATGTATCATTTAGAAGGTTAAGTTGATCAATGATGGACTCTTATCAAGATTCGAGGGAAATATAAAGAAATTGACTCCAGAAAGTGAGATGAGTTTAAGATATTATTATTCAATAAGTACTTTATTTGTATTCTTTATATAAAAATAGAGAAGTAATTCCTTGAGCTAAAATAGAAGGATCATGAATCCATTAGTACCCATGAGAAAAAATTTATAATATATGTGAGGTATGCTTCTGATATTATCATCCAACCCGAAAGTAATATTGATAGATTCTTTAGTGTCTTAAAACCAAGTCTCCAGAGGGTGTTAGACATAGGGGACTTTGAAAGCTATAAAGAAATAATTTTATGTTCTATCAAAGTGGAAATTGTGATTGGATCTTCATATCAATATCATATTTTTGATAAGAAAAGAAATATTTAATTCAAAAGAAATTTTATAAATCATGGAGAGAAGAAGATGATATTTCCTCTATACTCAAAGTGTGTAAGTAAATAAGGAGGAAATTGTCTTAAGGGAACAGGTGAATGCCTTATGTGTGGAAATGAAATTCATTGGTCAATTGATTGTTAAAGTGATGGGAAGAAGAAGATATGAAATTATGTAAAAAATCACCATAGAATTTACCACCCACACTCTAGTGTTTCAAATGCAATGAGTTTGAGTATTACTCCAACCAATGCTCAAATACGAAGGTTAATGATGATGAACAATGTTAGAAACCTTCTAATCCCAGAGAAAAATGGAAATATCACACTATTACTATTACCGATGTGGGTTATGATAATGAAGTGGTGAAATATACACTTACCATCCTCTCTAGAACTTGTAATGACTTATTTTATTTTCGATCTACCCACTCTTTTATATCTAAATAATTTCTAAGGGTATCATAATACCACCCCAATGATTAGATGTTGAATTATCAATGAAAACAACTAATGGTATGATGATTGATTCTAAAGTCTATGATTATACTCTGATTGAAGTTTGTGGGAATGTGTTTCATGTGAATCTCATTATTCTACCTCTATTGAAATTTTATATTATCTTAGACTTGGATTGAATTTTTTTACATAAATACCACATCAATTTCTAAGGAATGGAAGTTAAATTTGATATTCCAAACCAACCTATTATCTTTTACCAGTGTGATGATAAATATGAACATCTAATAGAAATTGAATCCATCATATAGGTCTTGATTTATATTAAAAATGGATGTTTATCTTAGATAGTTTGGGAGAAACTCAACATCAAAATATTCCTTTTGAGTGAGATTTTATTGATGTCATTCTGAAAGAGTTTTCCAGTCTTTCTCTGAATCATGAAGTTGAGTTTCCAATATATCTTATACCTAGTTCTACACTTATTTTTAAAACTCCATATAGAATGGACTCAATTGAGTTGTAATAATTAAAGAAGAAACTATAGGAGAATATTGATAAGGGATTCATTCGTCCAACTACATCACCATGGGGTGCACATATTCTTTTTGTTAAGAAGAAAGATAGATCGATGTGACTCCGTATTGATTATTATAAAATGAACAAGATCCCAATCAATAACAAGTATCAATCTATCCCATATTGATGACTTGTTTGAAAAACTGGAAGGATCTCGATACTTTTACAAGACTAAACTTCATTTTAGATATCATTAATTTTGGTTCAAGATGGAGGATATACCCAATAAAAAATTCTGTACAAGTCATGGACACTATAAATTTATAGTGATTCCATTTACTAATTCCCCCACTATCTTCATAGATTTAATGAGTAGTGTCTTTAAAGATTACCTTGATCAGTTTTCAATAGAATTTATAGATGATATTCTTATATATTACATGAGTAAGGAAGATCATGAATATCACTTAATAATTTTACTGAAGACCCTAAAAAAGGATAATTTTTAATAAAAATTTACCAAGTGTGAATTTTATCTACATAAATTACATTTTTGGTTCATATAATCTCAAGTGAGGGTATATCAGTGGATTTATCAAAGATATAAGTAATTGAATATTGGCCTAAACCAACCATTGTAACTGAGATCTATAGTTTTCTTGGTTTAGATGGATATTATAAATTCATTGTGAATAATTTATCATGGATGTTTAATCCACCTACCAAGTTAACTTAGCAGGGATTCAAGTTCCCTTTGATAGATTGATGTGAAGATAATTTCAAGGATATGAAGAGAAGGTTAGCTAGTGCACATGTGCTTACACCACCCAGTGGTGGAGAAAGGTTTGTAATCAATAGTGATGCATTAAAGAAGGTACTGGGATATTTCCTCATGCATGATGATATGGTGATAGCTTATTCCTCAAGATAATTGAAGGTTCATGAGATAAAATACCCAACTCATGATTTGGAGTTAACCGTGGTAAATTTTTCATTGAAGATATGAAAGAACTATATTTATAGAGAAAGTTGTGATATATATAATGATAATGAAATTTTAATGTATATATTCACTTAGGAAGATTTAAATATGCACGAGAGAAGATGGTTGAAGTTGATTAATGATTATTATTACTCAATACATTACCACCGTGATAAAGAAAACAAGGTGGTCGATGTTTTGAGTCTAAAGGATCATGCTATCTTATCTATGATGAGTATCATAAAAGATCCAATATTTATATATTTTCAAATTAAGGGTCCATAAATATTTAAGGAAGGGGAGAAATAATATATTTCTCAGATGAATATATAACCATATATAAATGTGAGGATTAATGAGGTGCAGAAGAAAGATTTGGAATTGTAGAAAAAGGTAAGAAATTTTCATGAGTTTAAACTTTATTTTGATAGAATGACAAGGTTCATGAATTGTTTATATATTCTATCCATACTAGATTTTAAAAATGGGTCATTAGATGAGGCTCATAGTTTATCATTATATATTCATCCTAGAAGTATGAAGATGTATAGAGATCTAAAAAAGTATTTCTGTTGGGATAACATGAAAAAAGATATTACATAGTATGTATCTCAGTTCTTGGTATATCATTAAGTTAAGGTTGTGAGACATGCTTGTAAATAGATGGTACAACCATTACCCATAACAAAATAGAAATGGGAAAACATCACCATGTATTTTTTCATCAGACTCCCCAAAATTTTTAAAGGCTATAATGCTATTTGGGTTATAGTCGATCAACTTATAAAGTTAGAAAAATTTATTATAATCAGAGAAGATTTATATCTTAATCATATTTCCTAAATATAAATTAAATAAGTGGTAAGGTTTCATGGAGTACCACATTATATTTTATCTGATCAGGATCTGAGGTTTACCTCAAAGTTCTGAAGAGGTCTTCATTATGCTTTGGATATATATTTGAGTTTTAGTATTGATTATCATATTCAGATAGATAGTTAGTTTGAGATAACTAATAAATTCTTATAGGATATGATGAGGCATTTTTCTATGGATTTCAAAGTTGGTTGGGATCAACAACTTCTTCAAGTCTATTTTTTCTTACAAAAATTGTTTTCAATTGAGCATTTAGAAGGCTCCTTATGAATCCCTACATGGAAAGAAGTGTAGAACTACATCCTGCTGGAATAAATTCAGAGATAGAAAACTATTAGGACCTGATATAATTGAGGAAATGGTAGAGAAATTCAAACCCATTTAGTATCACATCAAGGTAGCTCAGATTTGGTTGAAAAGTAATGTTAATAATCATTAATGAAATCTATAATTTTAATAAAGATAGAAGGTATTATTATGAATTTATCCATGAAAAAATGGTATGATATTTGAAAATAAGGGAAATATAAGCCCTAGGTATATTGAAGCCTTTTAGATTCTTGACTGAGTAGGAACTATTTCTTAACTCTTGGAGCTTCTACCAAACCTCTCCCAAGTTCACGATGTGTTCTATATATCTCTCCTAAGGAAGTAAATAATTGATCCTTAACATGTACTAATCTTAGAGTTTGTATCACTGGAAAATTATCCTTCCTAAAAATAATGACCAATATAAATCTTGGATCATATATATAAATTTCTACAAAGAAAGACTACTCATCTAGTTAAGGTTCCCTGGATGAATCATAAATTTGAAGAAAGCTATTTAGAACCTAAGGATGTGATGAAACAGAGATATCTTCATTTTATTGTATCAAAGTGATAGAATTTTGTGGGATAAGTTAATTTTAAGGGGGTAGAATGTAACATCCTAAGATTTTATAATACATTTTTCTATACATTTTTTTTATTTCTTTGATATCTTTCTTTACACGCAACCCCAAGTTAAAATGAACTACGATATAATATTGAAAATTATTAGGTAATAGTTATCATCTAGAATTTGGATTAGTGGGTATAAATATGAATGACTTAATAATGAAAAAATGTATTGTGTACAAATGTATAAAATATATTCATTGGTTATCAATTAATTATAAATGAAAATAAAAATCATTTTAAAGTAAAAGAGATGTTTTTTATAAAAAAATCTATTTTTAGGTGTGCCATATGTTTTTATATTAATAAACTAAATTAATAACTATTGGTGAATTATTTTAATGAAATATATATATTATATATTCAATCAAATGTTTTAACATTCATCTAATTTTTTATAGGCATGAGATATGAATAAATCCAATTTTATGCTTAAAATGTATTTTCTAAAAAAATAGTTTTCGTCCGTTTTGCACACTTATTTTAAAATGAATTTTTACCACTTATAGAAATGGAATCTTAAAAAATGGATTCCATATTTGGAATCACGAGAATCAAAATTTTTAAATAGGTGTCTTTTATTTTTGGTCATTATGAATAGTAACTATGTTAAATATTTTTCACCATGGTAAGGATAAAATGGGTAAAGCAAAGTTAAAACCATGATATAAAGTCTCAAAATCAACCAAAAAAATTGATTATATTTCATTGGATGGGATAAATTCAGAAACTTACATCCATGTTTAATATATATGGAAATTCGGTTCTATTTTCCTTTAAAAATGATATTTATATTATTTTAAGTAAAGAAAATTCCAAAATATGACTCTCTTGAGTTTAATATATAATTTTTTTTACATAAGGATAAAAGAGTATAAATTAGGTTATAAATGTTTATTTTCAATATTAATTAATTTTTTCATCATGAAAATTTATTTTTAATTTTTATTAGTGGAATAATTTCCTTAAATTCTTACACAACATAAACAGAATGCTTGTGCAAGCAGTAGAAAAATCATGTAAATGATTTTAAAAACTCTCAAAGTAATATTGTTTGGATGTGTTATAGTTAATCATAAATTATATTAATTAATAAAACATATTAGGTATGTTTTACAGGTTTATATTTGAATTAAATTACAATATTCATGTCTTTAAAGTCAAATTAAAGGAATTGTGTTAGAATTGACATTAATGATATTTTATAAAAAATAATATTTTATTAATTATTTAAAAATCATAAAAATATTGAAAGAGGAGAATTATGATGATAAATAGTATAAAATTTCATCATATGTACATTTATTATTAAATTTCTATCTTATAAGTAAAATTATAACCCTTTAATATTGAATGAGTTGTTACCACATTTAAGGTTAAAATTGGTTAACGAAGGGGTTAAACCTAAAGATAAGATTTAAAATGACAAAAAAACCTATATAATTTTCATTGGATGATGATATTTAAACCATATAATATTTTTTATTTAAATTAATCTCTATTAGGAATCATTATACTTGAGAAATAACTTAATTATATTTAAATATTTTAAGTAATTCCAAGTGTGTCCTTTCCCTCTATTATAAAAGGACACCACTTATATCTTTTATTTACACCACTTTTGAGCATTATAGATTAAAAAAAATCCAGAAAAATTGTATTATTAACTTTTATATACATGAATTAGAAGTGTTTTTATTCTTAAAAGAGAATTCCAAAGGTCCTTAAGAAGGAATCTAAAGGAGGCCTACCGAAGAAGAGGTTATCATCTTACTCAACCTCTTTCAATTTAGTTCTTCTTATACATAATATAAATATATGGAATTCATAATAAAATAATAAATTAATTATCCTTAATTTATTTAAATGTTATTATTATTATGTAACTACCATTATTCATCCTCTTTTCCATAAAATGGGAAGCAAAAGTGTCGCTTGTGCATATGTGTGGACTACCACCCCACGTAGTGATTCAATTCATTTTCCATCACCATATTTCATAGATGTTTTTATGATGGGTTTAATATTTTTAGATGATATTTTTGATATAATTATTCTTATTTTATGATAATATCATGTCTAAATTCTTACCTTCCCATTCGTTGGAAAATGATAACGTCGCTCTTGCGTATGTGTGGACTACCACCTCCACAAAGCGTTGTGATTTATTTTTTATTTAAACATTAAATGGATGGTAAAACGAATATATTTAATGAATATACATGATATAATAATTATTCTATAAAGGCAAATCATTATTTACCTTTCTTTCATTTCATCCATTGAAAAATGAAAACAACGTTCACGCGTACATACGACCTACCGTCTCCATGAACGATGTAATTTTTTATGTCTACCTTTTATTGAGGTATATATATATATAATGAATATTTATGATATTTATATCATGATTTAAATTATATATATGATTTATCCATGATAAATATATAATTATTAGAACTACCAAATCAAAATTCTCATGAAAAATGAAATAGTTAACACTCAGAAATGATGATTTAAATAAGGATTATAAATAAATTTACATAAAAATGTTATAAATTGATCATATATGATATCATAATTATTTAAATGGTTATATTATTGAATTATAATAAATTTAAATTTATTATATAGGATTTTAGAGTGCTTTCGAAGCAAGTGGAACATGAGGTAAGAGATTTATGTTACAATCTCATTGTTTATCAGGATTATTTATGATCATGTATTTGATGATGAAATTTTATGACCTATCTCTCAATAATTACAAGAATTTTATTATCCTCTAGTTATTTATAGATATTTCATTTTTTCCTTTCATTTTACTCTCTTAAAGAACTCAAGATACTTAAAGAATGTTTTTAAGGAAAACCAACTTTATTTCTCTTTTTGATCAAAAATATTTTTTATTCTATATCCTTGTTATCTAAAAATGTTTTCAAAAATGTTTTAACATTCTTACATGATTTTTTAAATTTATTTTTACCCATTATTGAACTTTTATAAAATGGTTTAAAAATAAATATTCTTGTCATTTTCTGTACGAGGTACTTTTATATTTTTACCAAAAATGTGAAAGGACTCATTATTTTAACATACACAATATGAATAAAATATGCCACTGCCTTGACCACTCAATGATTTGAATAATTATTTAAAAGTTTCCAAGGTTATTATTAAATAATTTTTTTCTTAATATTTTGTAAATATTTAAATTTTAAATAAGTGATTTCAAAGTGAAAAGGGTATTTTTATTAAGAAATGTTCTAGTGATCTTTTAAAGACATTTTTCATCTATGATAACATTATATAATGTTACTTATTCTTTATTTGGGTTATGATCAAATGATACCATGCACTTTCTTTCTTTGGATGGCTTATAATGATGATTATTTATGAATGAGTGTATGAAACCCGTTTCTTTCATAAAAGTTAATTATGATGATATCTTTATGAAACCTATTTATTTTCCACAAGTTATGCTATAATTATATGATTAAATGTTTATGAAACCCATTTCTTTTACATATTTTATTCTATAATGAATTATTTATGATCTTACAGAACACATATGTATAATTTTCATTATGTTATGGGTGGTATTAGAATTATATATCCATCCAATGAGTTAGGTAAATATGGATATATTATGAGATAATAAGGACTATAATGGGGAGTGAAACCAGTTAATAAGGGACTCTATCCACTATTATAGTCTTAGGACTGAACATTGAATAAGGATATTATGGAATGGGAAGTTAACCCAATACACCGTGATAGTCTTGACAGTAAGACTTGTCTAAGTAGATGATTTTCTATGTATATGTCTATACCACAAACTTAGGTCTTATGAAAATTTTATGCCCTCATGGATCATATTCTTTGTTTCCTTTATGATCCATGTCTTATAAACTACCAAACATGATTACATGACTCAATATTTTGATCTATGATATATAGGGCATGGTTTTAAAATGTTAAACTCATGTATTCATATCGTTACACTCATGTTATTTTTAAGTGTTCATTTATATTTCCCTTATTTGCCCTTACTAAGAATCTGATCTCATCCTTCCTAATGTTTCCCTTCCCCCAGGATATGAAGAAATATTTTAATTATGATATTTCTAAGAAGGGTTCTAGTTGTGAAGAACTAGGTTGGAGGTGATACAGAGAAAGTTATATATATATCCATGTTTCCAAAGACACTAGACCTATAGAATTATGGACATTTTTATAATGTTATGTATTTAATATTTATCTATTATGATGTAATATTTATGTATAAAAAGTGGGTCACCATACACATACATCACTATGTCCAATTCAATATCATGGGTAGATTAATTTTTTTCATATAGACAAAGTTTTTGACAATAATATTCCATAGTCAATTAATCCAATATCTATAAACACCCTAATCCAAAATCATAAGCATCATAATAAACTTCATAACACTTTCTTGGATATAGTATAATGATAATAGGTGTCAATGTCAACCTATTATTTAAATATTCAAATTTAATATTTTATTTATCATCCCATTGAATTTTTACTACATTTTTAGTCTATGCTATCAGAGGCATAAAAAGATGCGGTAATTCCTAAATAAATAAATGGAAATGACCAAATATCTCTAAGAAACTATGGATTTTAAATACAATTTTGGGTATCTCCCAAGACATAAAAACTTTCTCTTTTTTAGGCTCCATATATATTCTATATTTAGAGACAATATGCTAAAAAAAATCACCCCTCAGATCCAAAAATGGAATTTCAAAATCTTAGCATATAATAAGTGAGTTATCAATTTTTATATGATAATAAAAATATATCTCTTATGATCCTCATAGGATCATGAATATACCAACAAATCATCGATAAATATAATAATAAAAAATATAAATGATAATGGGAAACATTATTCATCATGGATATAAAAATAGTTAGTGTTTTCATCACCCCAAATGAAATCCCAAAAAATTCATAATAATCACATTGGGTTCAAAAACCTTTCTTCAACACATCTCTAGCTCAAACTCCCAACTAGTGATAACCCAAACAAAGAACGATCTTATAAAACCACTAATATCCCCAAAACTGATCAAATTAATTAATAATCTATGAAAAGGGATATTTATCTGTAATGGTAACATGGTTCAACATGCGATAATAAAAACACAAGTACAATATCCCATTCACCTTTTTGGAAAAAAATCACTAGAGCACCTTCAAAGGCACACATTTCCTAATAAATACTTTAGATTAAAGATATTCTAGATATGTTCTCAAATATTTAATATTAGATAAATATAAGAGATAAGGAGGTATAGATATTGGTTCAATACCCAGTGTTGAGTAAATCATGAACTCCACCTCCCATTCAAGTGGAAATTTTATAAAGTATTAAGAAAAAAACCCGATATCAATCAACCCCGATTAGAAAATCAACAATGATGAAACACTTAGTTGATTTAAGAACTATCCATGATACATGATATGTGATCACTCTAAGTTTCCCTAAATCATAGTTGGATTTACTGTAAAGGCATTCCCACTATCCCATAAATATAATATTCATCACAAGATATAAATATGGTCACTCATATCTAGTAAAAAATTGACATGTCACTGAAAACTTGTTAATCATTCCATTCTAATAATTACATAAAAAACTTTAATATCTAGAATTAAGAAGTCCTAAATACATCCAGAACCACTAATAAAAATGAAATGAGAAAATAATATTATGAAAAACTCATCTTTACTTCCCAAAAACATATTCATATACAAAACACCAAATAAAAACTCAACATTAAAACCTAAATCAGATACCAAACAAGAATAAATGAATAAATAAGAGAAATGATTATAAATATCACACTAAGGTGTAAAAAATATAATCATACCTATAACTAGTATATAAACCTCTCTAATATCAACTAGAACCTACCCTAGGGTCGTTAGACTCCCATGAAAAATATCTGTCCACCGATCCTATATTTGAGAATCCATGTCACCCTCATGACGAGACTTCCCAAATCAAAGGTATTGAGTTCTCTTCTATGGTTCAATAAATCATATATAGTATTCCTAAGTGGAAGTAAAATCATGACCCCCACCCCTCTGATCTCATTTATATTAAAATTTATGAATCTATCTTATTTTTATACAAGAATGAAATTCCCTTGCCTAATTATGATACATGGATTCTGTATAGACTTTCCATCCACACTAAAAAATTACAATGACACCATTAATTTGGAATAAAGAGACAAAAAAGTCTTCCAATGACCTCCTAATAACTTATTATCTCTATAATAATCAACCATATTTCTCTTATTTCAACCTCCATATTTACTGGCACCCATTATAACTCTCATTTCCTATTCTAAGTCCTTTTATTCCATGATATATTTTTCACCATTTTCATTAAAGTAAGAAAATAAAATATTCAAACCCTAAATTTTTTTATAATTTTAATCCATACTCAAAATTAAGAGAATTAAAAATATCATTACCACCCCTGGTTAGAGAAAAATGGTGCAAGTTCATAAACTTTGAGGTATAGTTGAGAAATAACATATTTATTTATTTTAACTTCATTCCATCCTTGATGTTTCTGAGTTATCATATAAGAGATCCAAAAAAGCATCCTATATAAATCATCCAGTCCTCTTCACCAATACTAGAATATATCATTAGTGTTAGGCTTTTCCCGTATCCATAAAAACTTCATGATTAACTTTGTTACATTTTAGAATATCAATCAGATCAAATATCATGTCCATGTATTTAAGTCATTAATATTATCTATGAGGCATAACATATCCTTTAAATATAGGAGGATTTTGAGATTAAAAATATTTAACCACATCAATAACTATTCCCACCTATCAAGATGGCCTCCCTTCCATGTTCTAAATCCCTTTAAATAGGCTCTTAGTAATCTTCTTCTCTACTAGAGTCTCATGTTCTCCTACTAGAGAGATATTATTGACTTCTCCATCCATATATCCCTCATTTTTATTCTTCTTCTCTACCTATTTTTACCAAGTTTTATAGATATTATTTAGTGGTAACATGATTCTAAAAAAATCAATACACTAGTATTTAATCATCATCATAATTTTAATCAAATTCACACGTCATTCATTAATTCCAATATATAATTAAAAAATAATTAATCAAATAAAACTAATATTATTTAATCATCAAATTCATTTCATATATTTTATTTAACTAATCTATTGTTAATAAAATATTCATAAAAATATCTATTAATTTATTAATAATTCAATCATTACTAAAATAGAATCCCAATCGAGCATAATAATATAAAAAACACATATTTCATGTCCATATATATCAAAATTATGCATGAGTACCTCACCAATCACCCTCAATAAGTGTGAGTATCATCCCACAAATCTCATTTATAAACTATGGCATACAATACAATTCTCCCTAAGTACCTTTGAATTATAATTTGGTTGTGTTAGCCATGTTCCAATAGAGAGTATCTATCATATGTCTCAAATCCTAATCACATTTCTACCAATTTGTAAAATATCAAGTCCTTAGAAAAGAAAATTCTCTAATTCCATTTTATAATGTCTCTCCCTATCATGGCCATGCAACCAAGGTGAAGTGTCACATGACCTCAATTGTGCTCCTCAATCATTAGATATGGGTGACTAGTTCCAAAGGTAAGAAAGTATTTCTTGGTGAGCGATTTACCCTCTAATGATCCGTTAAAAAAAATAAGTAATAAAATTTCAGTAAGAAGTAGAAGTAAATGATAACATCCTTATTATATTCATAGCCAATATCACATAAATTTCCAAATATAACATAAATCTAAACATAAACTTAAAATAAATCTCAAGTACCATATTATAGATAAAATAATTAAAATAACCAGAAAATTATGAAGTGGATAGTTCCACCACATGACTCAAAAATCATAAGAAATCATATATATGATATTATATAACATTAAATCCATGCAGCCGAGCCTCCTTTGCTTTACCTAAAATTCCATGCATATAACTTTGATGCATTTGTGGTATATATATACACACAAGGATTTAGAAATAATTCTCAGTATAAACCATCACAACCCCACACATCCTTTAGGGTTCAATGTGCTCATATATAAATGGTGTATTGTTTTATTGATTTAATTTTATCATATATAGAAAGAAATTTAATATAATAGGTATAAAAAAAGTCATCTAAGAAATCATATACCTACTTTTTCCAATTTCAGTGAAATAATTAACCATAAAATAAAGAATATATTAGTCAAATTCATGGATCATTTGAATTTAATTCCAAATAAATGGTATATAATATAATATCAATTGTAACACATGGCGTATCCAAAACTCATGGATCATATATCATCACCTCATGTCATATCATAACCCAAGGATCCCTGTAAGTTATCCAACTTCAAGGATTTTTATAACAAAATAGTTATATTATAATATCACAAACAAAAATTTAAATTCATTACATCAAGTTATCAATAATTCCCTATTTATCGCACATAAATAAACCATTTTTTAATTATTCATAGAGTCACTAAAATCCCAATTTTTTTACATGATATTATATAAATTTTATAATCAAAATTCACATAAAAAAAATCAATTTGAACCATTATATATATATATATTCTATTTAATCATCAATAACCATGTATTCACCCTTCTATTTCCTATTTACATTTTATCCGAATGTAATTTCTAGAAAATACAAACCATTTTTACCATATAAAAATTCTATTTAAAATCATCAAAATCAATTAATAATTTCTCAAACACATTAATATTAGTTTTAATGAAACCATATACAATATCATGTAAACAAATATTAATTCCATCACTAAATCCCAAACTAAACACATATAATTTCAATTAATTTATTAAAAAATGATTCACTCTAACTCATACATTAATGATGTGATTTAATATTTCAAAAAATAACACTTAAGAACAACGAAAAACAATAAAACAATAATTTATTCACATAAAAAATTATTATTAACTCCTATAATAATGATAACATAAAATTAAATATTTAATACACCTTTTTCCCTTTTAATCAACATCGTCCAATATAAGTTTACATTTCTATCAACAAAAAATATATAAAAATATGTTTAATAATTAAAATTAATGTATAATAATTATCAATTAAATAAAATTAATTCCACTAACATTATGTTCATATATAATCATAAAACACATTAGAAATTAATAATAAAAATATAAACACTCATTTAAGTTCCAAGAAACTAGAGAGGTAACCAATCTCTTGATTAGAAAAAGATAACACCCGGAACAAAGGATGAAATAGGAATCCACAATTCCTCTAAGTTATAATCATAAAAGAAGAATGGAATATGATTACAACAAAACCACAATGACTTCACATAGAGCGATTGGATTTTTAAAGCTCTTAACATTATGAGTAATAGAAAGTCAAAAGTCTAATTAGAATCAATGAATAAATCACCTAAATAATTTATAATAATATGGTGAGAGATTATAGAGAATTATTCATGTAATTATAACTCAAGGGGATAATAATTACACCTAAATTCTCAAATATTGCAAATAATAAATTATAAAAATACCCCTTTTAAAAAAAGGCTTGGCCTAGGCACTAGATTTCTCATAGACCCTCACCTAACTCCTAGTGGACCATTAGGGTCTTGATTCCTATCATCGAATTGTCAATGTTATTATCCTAGGATAATACCTTAACCAATATACTCTTATTGGTTTCCCCTAGAGATTCAATGGCATGTTGTAATGAACACTTTACCCACTTAGCTCCCCATCCACTCACAAACTCTTTATCTTCCTTGAACTTCCTCAAATTTTATTCAAAATAATTAAATTAAATTATAAAATATAAATAATTTAAAATTAAAAACATATCTTAAATATTATATTTGATATAAAACCAAGATAAAATAAATTAATAAGTATGAAAAAAAGAAAATGAGAATTAAAGGGAGAGGTTTACCTTTGTTGGGTGATCTAAAATACCTCAAAATATGAAGGATTAAATTGGAATGGAGGAATAAAGGGAGGGATAATTAAGTGGTTCTCCCATATATTTTATAATCTATAGAAAATTGAGCCTGAAGGGTAACCCCAATTGGATAAATAAAAAGAAGGTGAAAAGTCAATATTACTCTATTTTTTTAAAAAAAATCTTTATTTGGGGACACTAAATAGTAAATGGTCCTCCATCAACCATATGGTGTCCTTGAAAAAGTATATTGGAACCCCAATAAGCTTCCTATAAAAGTCTAGTGAGGAAAACCCCATGGGTTGGCTCATATAGTATAAGATTCCATAGACTTACACTTCTGTAACTGGTGATAAACATACATACTTTCACACATAACATGAAATTATAACTAAATCCCTAAATAAAATGTTTTTTATCTACTAACTAGGTACATATTAATATTAACTCATGATATAGTATACATTTATTACAAAAAAAAATACTCCACACATGTAACTCCCCCATATATATCCAGGAATATAAATTCATGAGGAAATAAGGAAACATAAGAAAGGAGTGAGTTAAAATGACCATTAAAGGGTAAAACATTATAAACGAGAAATAAATGAGTGATAATTAGTTATTAAATAAGTGAGATACATGATCTTGGGATAAAGTAAATGAATAATGGACTAATATCATGATATCATTAGATGTAATCCTAAGGTAAAATAGTATAATCATAAAACATGGCATAAAAATATAGAAATGTTAAGGATGATCATGAAATAAATACGTGTACAAAAAAAATAATTCTAAATAATTATAAAAATATTATGATATATGGTTACATAAATTAGAAATATCACACATGAATAAAAATAGAAAATAATAACATATGTTAAGGACCTTTACTAAGAAAATCAAAACATAATGGATTAAGTTTAATCCCTAGTATTATAAACATAGTGGATCGGGTTTACTCCCCAATATCATAAGAATAGTGGATTGAGTTTACACCCAAGTATCATGAACATATTTTTATCATGTGATGTAAAAATTTACCCAATGCACCAGAGGGATATATATTTCTGGTCCCACCCATCACATAATGATATATTTATACATATATAATCCACATAAACATGAAAATAATTATAAATCCATCAAAATCACAAAATGATTAACCCTTGTAAAAAAAGGGTGTCCAAACATATAAAGTATCTATCTAGGTCATTAAACTTCAATTATATTAATCAAGAAAAGGGTATTCAAATTTTATGAAAATAAAAGGTATATGATCAAGTCATTATTTTCTCCAGTCAATTGAATGGTATGGTTATCTAGGTGAACACCCTTCAATCAGAATAATAAAGTATTTTGTAATCACTATGAAAATACATTAGAATAATGGTTTTTATGCATAACTAATGATAAAGTAAGCCAATATCTCTAAGAGATCAATCGACTCACAAGGAATTAATTTCCCCAATACCATGGGTACTTATGAATTTTGATAATGAATAAAGTAGTTATTTTATCATAGAAAAATTCATTATAAGGTATAATAAGGAAAAAATAGAAAAATTTATAATACAGGATATAAAACTATATTCACATTGATGAAAAATATTTTAGAAGAAAATAAATTTTAGAGCATTTAAGAATACAATTTATTATATTTTTTCAACATTATAATAAGAATCATTTCATTTTTAAGAAAGTACATAAATATAGGATTAGTTTTTTTAAAAAATTTATGATATATTAAAAATGAATAATTATTAAAAAATTTATTGTAGATAAATTCATTGAAAAGTAATCTTGAAAATAATAGATATTAAAATATAATAGAAACCATGAAAATAGTTTTAATAACATTTGGTAAAGTGGTATTAAAAACAAAGAAATAAGAAACTTTCAATAATCATTTTCAGAAGGTGATACAAATATAATTATAAATTGATTTTAAAAATAAAATTTCACAATAATTGATCCTTGAAAATAAATAGGGTTAAAGTATAAAAAAATTAGAGAGAAATATAGTAAAAATCTTCACATATAAACTTTATAGGTTTTGACTTAGATAAATAAAAAAAGAAAACCATAAAGGCATATATATCCTAAAAATAGAAAAAAAAAATGAATTATAGAGAACATAAAGGATGAATAAGATAAATATTTAAGGATTAATAGAGATATAGAGAGTTTGATATAAAATAAAATCATTATAATGAAAAAGAGTGAGGGAGACCCCTTACAAATATAGTAAGATATAACATATGAATATATATATATATATATATATAAGAGAAGTAATGAGATATGTAATACATCTAAAATAAATAAAATAAAGTATGGAATGCCTTTAAGAAATTATATGAATGGAAAAAGAATAAAATATCAACCCTAAATAAGAAATACATGAAAAATATTGTGTTTTGGATGAAAACCCCTGAATTGAGTCTCATCACACTTTTTATATCCTATAACTTCCTCAAAAAATAAATACTATTAATTAATTAACTTTTTGAAACCATATTTCTACAACCAGTATCCTAATACACCCTAAATAAAATATCCTCAATTTTTAGTGATAATAAAAACCCTCTTCATTAATAAATTATGAGTATTTTTTATGTGAAAATGTATTTTTTCAATAAAAATAAATTAACAAATAAATAAATGACTTTATGTAAGGTAAAATACTATTTAACACCTTAGAATATTCTATGGAATATTTTTGGACTTGGGTGATAAGTTATCATGGTATTATAAGACCCTTCAAGCCTCAGTATTGATATAATAAAAATATTAAATATATTATATCAATCAAACATAATTTTTCCAAAATAATGGAATATCTCCTAAAAAGTTTCTTCGATGAATACCTACACTACACTGATATTCCCTCTCATGTGACCCTATCTCATCAGAATTCACTACTACCACTCTCCCTCCAACCCCAAGGCCCTCATCACCATCTTCCTCCTTGCCTGCCTACATCCATGCCATCCATCCCGCTTGGCCCATATCATCACTACCG
The DNA here is from genome assembly GCA_963277665.1 of Viscum album. Taxonomy (NCBI): domain Eukaryota; kingdom Viridiplantae; phylum Streptophyta; class Magnoliopsida; order Santalales; family Viscaceae; genus Viscum; species Viscum album. The sequence goes on from OY728136.1 coordinate 459,346,709, forward strand.
TGCATCTCCCCCACCCCTAATGTTGCTTTTACATAGCCTGCCTTATAATTCATCATCTCTTACACCTCGTCTAATGACCACCACTCTACTGCACCGAACCCAAGTCCATTACCTCATCGCCGTCTTCCTCTTCCACTTTCTCCACCACACTTGTGTCTACCCCCTCAATCTCCACTGTGACTGTGACCCCAATCCCAGATCCACCAAGGAGGGGTACTCTTTTTTTTTCACAAGATTCATGAGGAGGGATAGAGTTTCATCCGAGGAATCTGACCATAGAGGATTAAGTAGAAAAGTCGATCAATTTTTGAACCAAAACTAGATGCAATGGTATTTTTCTATAAACTGGTGCTCAATTTTTTATTTTCGGTTCATTATAAAAAAATTCCATTCAATTTTAGAGGACAATGTTCGACTGTTTTGACTCGATGTGTTTTAGAAAATGGGGGGATGACATGGCAGTGTGATTTCTACATGGAGGTAAAGAATACCAGGGAGGATTTGGAGAGGATGAGATACACCAGATCTTGAACCACCATGATCGCCACCACCTTTATCAGTACCCACATGCCACTGATGATGGCTTCTGCACTACCTCCATTTTTGAGAATATCGATTTCAAGACTTGAGCGAACCAGTTGGAAATCATCGTGTAATAATTAAGATGATTAATATCTTTACTGAATGGTGGGGGATTGGGGGGGGGTCAGACATTTATACATAGAGAAGAAAATGGCAGTGGTTATACATTGGAGGCATAGGGAGGAAGCTCCATCTTGGGTGGACATTAGACCAATACCATGCTTCCTTGGTTTGTTCGAGAGGAGGGGATGGTGGACGCACTGGTTTGAATCGGATACGTCTTGCAAGATATCCATAAAGAAAATAATTTTCCCCCATAAACCCATCGACTTGACCCAGCCCAACCTGATCCAATATGGGTTGGGTTGGGTCGGGTTCAATCTAAAAAACATGACTGACCCAACCCGACCCAACCTCTTTTGATCAGGTCGGGTTCAAAAAATACCTCAACCCAACCCAAACCGACCCATGGATGCCCATAATTAGTATCTAATTTTTTTATTGGTGAAAAAATTAATAATAATAATAATAATAATAATAATAATAACTGTATTATTATTATTATTATTTTCATCGAATGAAAAATGAAATATACATGTGTAATTAATAATTGTGTTATTGGTTGGATGAATATTTTAGTAGTGGACAATGTAATAATGGTGATATTATTAATTGTGCTAAATAAATTCAATTGAGTGTTATTAAAAAAAGTTGATTACCATTAATGGTATTTAATGATAGTTATTATTGAAACGTTTATAGTGATAATGATGACAGATATTTAATAATAATAATATATTTTTGTTTTTATTATTATTATTAAATCAGGAAAATAATATTGGTGTGTATATATATAATGTGTATATGTATATGGGATAAAAATATATGTATATATATATGCATGTATGGGTGTATATATGTATATAAAAATTTGTATATATATATATATATATGTACGGGAGTATATATATATATATATGAGGTTGTGTAAATATATATATATATATATAATTCATATAAATATATGTATATATATATGGATGAATTTGTAATATATATTACTATATGATTTAATATATTTTAAAAGGGGAATTAAATAGAAAAACACATGATGATTTTGTGGGGTGTAACACATAAATTAATAACGAAGGGGAAAATAAAAAAATGGTGTAATAAAGAAATTATGAATTTAATGAAATAAAGATAAAATATATATATAAGGGAAAATAGGGGGAGTTGCAAAGCCCATGGGGTGATAATCACTCCCTCCCATGTATCTCTCTCTCCCCCTCTCTTTTATAATTTTTATTTTATTTTATTATTTTTTCATACTTATCTCTTTAATATATCATGTGATATTGATCATATTGATGCATCATAGGTGATATTGGAGTTGTCTTGATGAGTAGAAATTTAAATCTAATTTTTTTCTCAAATCATCAAGGATTTTATGGTTTAATTAAACTTGGACATCAACCCTTGTTGTTAATCATTGTTTCACCTATGGTAGGAATTACTTAACTTAGTTTCATGTTTATATGGTTTATTGGCATGATTGTTTGGTGTTTGCGTGTTTCTCATGAGTCCTATGTTTGATTATTGATCACATGAGGTGTGTGTAACCTTAACTCATGCTTGTGTTTCTTGTATATGATTTGTTCAGTTGATTATGCATTTGTTTGGTGTAATATAGATCTGTCATATTATATACATGTTTGCATGTATTGTTTTGTCTCTGTAGTTGATAAAGGTGGTGTCATATGGACTATCCCCACCTGATCGAGATGTGTGAGATATTGATTAACATGTAAATAGTCCATACCTTCCAAGGGATGTGTTAAACCTATTTTTGAACTATCCTGTTGATGAGGGAGATATTTCATGCATGGATGATGACGTTTCATCTGGTATTGTAACAAAGAAGGTATGTTTATCCCGACATGGTGCCGAAGTAGGTAAAGATGGTCCCCAAGAACCCGAAATGTGTTTGGTACTTTTTTCATATATATATATATTGTTTTTATATTTGTACCCTTTTTTGTCCATGACATACACTTTTATGCACTGCTATTATGGGTAGTTTGTGGTGTTATACCAAGTCTTATACTCACACCATACTTAGGAATTTTTATGTTCTTGTATACTTCATGACCAAAGACCCTACAAAAGTTAAAGAAAATATGTTATATGGTTGATTAGGTGGAGAAGGATGATGCGATTGTTGATGTATGAAGTTTAGTTGGGACATTTGCTGTGACCTTCATTTACTAGCTTTACCTATACCCATCATCCTTGTTTTTCTTCAGTTATTATATCATGTATATCATGTTTGAGTTTATAGATGTACTCTAATTATTTATTGTTTGGATATTTATTTTCTTTGTGCACTCTGATGGAGGGTACAGTCTCTCTATGGTTCCACTCTAGGCCCTCGCTATGATTTGATGACCTATTGCATATGGGGAGGTTCACATGAGGTCATATGGAATTCCGGCTCAGACTTAGTGGTTGGGTTAGGATGTTACAAAATGGTATTAAAGGATCAGGAATCACTAACACGTCTTTTCTCTTTGTCTTTATTTGGGATAGGATATACATGTGATAGAATGGTTGATAATCAGGTAGATAAACTATGTCTGTGTTTGATCAGCACTATAAAATGGACCTCCAAGTTTTCATAAAGTGTGGAAATTATGTTTTTCTATTACCATTGATCAAATTCACCTTGGGTTATGCACATTATGTTGATATATGATTTATGATTTTTGATGTACATTAATGAATCATGCTAAACACTTAGGTTCACATTCCATATATACCTATTAATTTCATTAGATAAAGTAAAAATAATTAAATGTTATTTGAAATTGTGAATGTGCCTTGGTGCATTATTTCTAGAATTCATTTATTTAGAAATATTGTATTCTATGCTTGAGTGTATATATGTGTCTATGACTAATGTGCATATGTTGGTGATATAGACTTAATGCTTGAATAAATTGATTTTAATAAATAATTTGGATTGGGTTATCACATGTTATAAGTGGTGGTTTCAATGAGTTTGAATGGAATTAAAATGTACTGATTACATTTATTTTGAAAAAAATGTTTTAATTTTAATATGGAAACTCCTATGGGGGGGAGTAGTGGTTCCAAGATCTTAAAGGCTTCTTGATTATGAGAATGATTATGATGGAGATAATTTTAATATCCTCAATTTTTAATCCTAATAAAAACCACTTTTGTTAATAAATTATGATTACTTTTAGGTTAAAATGCATTTTTTTTCAATAAAAATTACATAATAAATAAATTAAAGGTTCTATGTAAGGGAAAAGACCGGTTAACAGTTTGGAATAGTTTAGGAGTCAGGCACTAAGTTAATGTGGGATTCTGGGGACTACATATCCTAGATAGTAATATAATAAAAATAATAAATATATTATATCATGCATGAATTTTTTTCCAAAATAATGGAATATATCATGAACGATGTCTCATATGGGAAATCTAAGACCTCCATTAAATCTAGAATATGAGTTTTAACCTAGGCACAACATAAGATTTGTGTGCGTCGGGTGTTCGGTCACATCGAACATAAGGGTAATTATTTTATCTTTTTTTCAGTTTAAGAAAATTTATTAAAAAGGGAAAATATATGTTTGTGAAGAAATTAATCAAATTATTTTGATAAATTTGTACAGCTAAAAAATAATTAGTATCATAATTTTTATGATTGGTTAAAAAAAATTTATAATAATAACTGTATTATTTTTATTATTTGTGTTGAAGGAAAAATGAACTATGCATGCACAATTAATAATTGTGTTATTGTTTGGATGAATATTTTAATGGTGGAAAATGTAATAATAGTTATATTATTAATTGTACTAAAATATTCAATTGAGTGTGGTTATTAAAATTTTATTACCATTATCAGAATTTAATGATAGTTTTATGTAAAATTTTATGGTGATAATGATTTAATATATTTAATAATAATAATATATTATTGTTATCATTATTATTATTAAAATTTAAAAATAATATTTTTGTGTATATATATAATGTGTATATATATGGGATAAAAATATATGTATATATAAACATGTGCACGTGTATACATGTATGTATAGATGTGTATATATATATGAGTTGGAGTATATATATGTAGGTGTGTAAATATATAGATATATATATATATGAGTTTTTAATATATATTAATGGATGATTTAATATATTTTAAAATGAGAATTATATAGAAAAACACATGATGCTTTTGTGGGGTGCATCACCTAAATTAAGAAAGAAGGTGAAAATAAAAATAAATTTGTAATAAAGGAATTATTAATTTAATGAAAGAAAGATAAAAAAATTATTAATGGGAAAAGGGGATGTTGCACAGCCCATGGGGTGATAATCACCCCTTCCCACATCACTCTCCCCCCCTCTTTTATAATTTTTTTCCAAACTTATCTCTTTAATATCTCATGTGATATTGATTCAACTGATGCGTCGTCAATGCCATTGGGTTCATCTTAATGATAAGAAATTTAAACCTAATTCTTTTTTCGAATACATCAAGGATTCGGTGGTTCAATTAAACTCGGGCATAAATATAACAACCATATTCTTTATTACATTTGTATTCATCATTTATTACATAAAAGTAAACATAATAAAACTTGGAAGATTGAGAAGTCTATTTACTTTGAGAACTAGGTACATAGAATAACATCTTGAACATTATATACAACATTATTATTGAAACTTCCTTGACATGCTTCTAAAATTCCATGGCTTTTAAAACTGCACAGGATAACCTGGGGACCTACATAAGAAAGGGGGGAGCTATAAAGCCCAGTAAGGGAATACAAATAGAATAAGGTAATACATGTAAGACAATAGGCACCTCAATGGGCATATAAGGAATGAGAACCATAAACATGAATGATAAGACATGATATATCATGATAACATAAAAGAAACATGGGAAATGTGACAACAACTTAAAACACTACATCATAAACATAGGTCAACGATAACTACCAAGAAATCATGATGGACAAATTCCTATAAAGGAATCAAGTTCACTCCATATCCCAACATGAAATCCTATGAGATTAAACACTACCCAATGCATTGGAGTGCTATATAATTCCGAGCGCACCCGTCACTTTCATTTCATTATCATGCTTAAGTGTGCCATATAGATCAGAAAACATGGATTCCTTCATTATAATATTTTATTCCATGATCAAGGAGTGTGGAATACATACATGTAATCCCCCAATAAAATAAGTTTAAGTTCATAAAGGTGAAAACCCTTGATAATAATTGGTTATTTTTACTCACTACACATTTTTGGCATGAAATCCCGTAGTGAAATTTGAGCAGAAAAACGGGGGCACATAAATTTTCATAGGAGGGATAAATGAGATTTAAAGGGGTCTATCATCATTTATACATCATATGAGAATTATGGAGCATGTGTAAAAACACACCTCAACATTAGGAATTGAAAATAAAAGGGCATAAAATGAAAGAGGTTCTTGAATAAAGAGGGGAAAGAGAGGATTCCTTACTTGAGTGTGTGAATCCAAATTCTTGAGAGGGGTTTCTTGAGAGTTTAGAGGAACCTTGAGAGGACTATAGGGAGGTTAGGGTAGAGTAAATATGTGCTCCAAGTATTTTTAGTGAAGATAAATGGGATATTGGGTGGGTTTATATAGTAAAAGAGTAAGGATTTCTTTATTAATTCTCAAACGTAGGTTTTGGACTCTATATAATAAAATAAACAAAACCAAAAACCTTACCATGATTTTTTACCATGGTTTCTACAAAATGGGACTGGGTTTCATTATTTTATATGGTAAAGGGATGAACATAAAAATGTAATCCCCTTGATTATGTGGATGTGAGTCATACTCTTAATGAAATTATTTTAAAACCTTAAAATATATTAATGGTTTTGGAGGATTCACTGTAAAGACCGAAAAATTCCATGTATTTTTTTTAATTAAATGGAATTATTATGGGTTTGCAAAAATTGACATCATGTGATTTCGAGACCTAGAGTGCCCGAAATGATCTATTGAAAAAGTATTAAGCTTTAAATAGCGCACGTGAGAAGTTTTTTTTAAAAAAGTGGAATAAATCATAAACAGGTGCCCGAATCATAAATCTGAGGGAATCGTTGAGTTAAGGATGGTGGGTTTAGCCTAGGCATGAATTAAGTTTAGTTGGCGCAGACCTCCAATAATAAAACCCCAAAATGGCATAACTGTAAATAAAATAATTAAATAAAAATATTTTATTTTTCAAATGCTTATAACTCACGAACAATGACTCGGATTAAAAATCTGAGACCACCAATGAGCTCATTAGGGCATGTTTTCATTAGGTAGATTCTAACCTTGGCCGGCATGGGCCAACGGTGGAAGTTAGTTTTTGTCCATAAATAAAATAATTAAGTAACAATTATTTTATTATGAAACTCTTTAACTCATAAACGGTAACTTGGATTGGAAATACGAGAGTACCATTGAGCTCGTGAGGGTGTTTTTACCTTAGGAAGATCCTAACCTCGACCAAAACGGGTCGAGGGTGACTGCTAATGATTTTTGAACTTTTTTAAGGTATGTTCAGTAAACGCGTGGGCGGTAATTTATATCTTTTGAACTGGTGATCAGATTAAAAATCTAAAGGCACCGTTGAATTTGCAGTGCTGGGATTTACTTAAGGAAAACTTAACTTCGACTGATAAAGGTCAGACGAAAAAGTTAATTTTTGGGCTTTACAAAAATAATAATAAAATAACTCAACGAGTTATTTTATTCTTTCTTGTAGGGGGTTATGTGCTTAATTCCTCCCTTTTCCCTATTCCTGGATATTATGAAAAACACGTATCAACCGTCTAACGGGTTGATCCGTGTTTTTTTTAATGTGAGAGGATAATGTTAAGTTTCTTTATAGTACTTTTTTATGATTAAATAATCCTTCCCATGTTATAATGCTAACGTGGAGGGCGCGGGCCGAACAAACAAGGCCCGGACCCTCCACCGTTCTTGGTTTGGTTGTGTTTCTTCATGGGTGACAGAGAAACAGCGCGAAAAGGACAAAAAGGAGCCACGCAGTGATGGAAGTGTTCCGGGTGGCCCGTAGGTGTAGTCTGTAGAGGAAACGGACCTCTAGAGCTTCACTGGAGGCCTGTGAAAGTTTCACCGGTGCAGTGACACCGATGAATGGAGAAGGTAGCAGCCAGAACCCACCGGCTATGAAGAAGAGGCGGCGCCCGAAGGCACCGAGGTGGACAAGGATGGATGAATGAGGCTGGCCACATTGACAATGACGGCGCGCCATGGAGGAGGGCTGCAGCTCTGAGCCACGACGGACAGAAGGGGAAACCAGACATCTCCGACCACGTTTTCACCAGGAGGCGTACCGTGGAGGAAGGTCACGACATCAAGTCGAAGCGGAGGGCAGACCTATGCCCTGTGGGTCCCACATGTGACTGGTCTAAGAGGACCGTCCAGGTGGTGCGGCGCCATCCGACATCGCCACTTTAAAAAACCCGAACGGCATGACCATTCGAAAAGGAGAGTTGACCCCTGCACCCGGATAGCGGGCCGGGTGGTTCCGCGGCCCGACGGGCCACGCCCAACCGGGTAGGTTGGGCCGAACCTGTGTCCTAGTGGGCCAGACTAGTCCCAGTGGGCCGGACTAGGCCCAATTGAACTAGGCCAATCCCAGCGGGCCATGTCAGGTCGGTCCGACCGGGTCGGACCGGACCGAGACCCTTTTTGGCCTAGTCACGCTTAAATGGGCGTATCTCATAAACCGAAAGTCCGTTTGAAAAATCGTATGCAGTGTCAGAAATTTTTGGACGAGGTGGTCCTTTTGAGATACTCCACGTGAGTTTCGGAAAAAGTTGGAGTTTGGACGGGTTGGATTGAACCCGAATCCAACCGGGTGCTCGACACTAAAATGCTTATAACATACAAACCGGGCGTCCGGTTGACGTGCCGTCTGTTGCATTGTAACCCTTCTGACATGAAATTTCATTGGTTTACTTATTAATGGGACTTCGTTCCAATTGAAATTCAACCAATGGCTTGAGGAGCTGACCCTCCTGGAATCATGCGTGCTTTGTGAGGGAATCCAGTGGCTAGATGAGACGTAAATAATGAATAGCGATCCTATGTAGATCAACACCAAGTGATCATGTGTGGATCAGCACCGAGAAATCCTATGTGGATCAGTACTGAGTGATCCTGTGTGGGTTAGCAGTAGATCCTCATGATAGAATAAGATGATCTAACTTTATGAATTAACATCTATACTTTTGTGCTTAAGTTAAACCTACTATGAGCTGTCTTTTGTTTTGTGCTTTTTGATTGAGATCATGCTTTGTGGTTTTTCCTTTGTGGAATTATAAGATACCATCAGGGGTCTCAGGGTCCCTACTGGATATTTTTATACTCACCCTTGCAGGGCTTTTCCCACACCCTGTTGTGTCTTGTGCAGACAACAAACATCTCTGACTGAGTCTCAAGGATCTAAAACTTGATGGTGTATGGAGGTGACCAGTTGGCGTGGAGAGCCGCAGTGACGAACTGTACCTACCCTTCAAGTAGGATCCTTGGAGGACAACCTTAGGAGCTATTTTTCCTTTTTTCTATATTTCCATTTCAGTTGGGCTTTTATTCTATCCCCTTTACTTCAGTAGTTACTTTTACACTTTGTGGTGGTTTTTAGTTGTGGTTGCACCTTTCTTATTCCGTTGTGTTTTATTTGCATGCAATGTACCTTGTATGTGTGTGTACAAGTTTTTAGGAAATTCCTTCCCATTTTAGGGAAATTCCTTTCCGGTGCTAGTTACCAACCCCTGGCCTATGGAAGACAGGCTTGGGGTAGTCACGACATGAGCCCCAGGGGATGGGTTATGAAAATCTTGTATTAAAGGAGTCATTTCTACCAAAAGAACTAAGAGTATATGTTTTAAATGGAGAAATTGTGTTAAGTTTCTAGAGTTCAAGTTTTAGTTCGGGGAGTCCAGTGTTGGTGTGGTGGCTGACGTATCCATACACCAGGACCCTGAATTCTGATTTCCAACATGGTACATGAAAAAACTAGTTGTCTGTGTTTTGAAAATGTTGTTTTATTTTTGATCTCTTTGATTAATCTCACCAAGTATAACTTATTGACTGTGGTTCATCTTGATTCACTTTTAAGATGCCTTCACATAGATAGCTAGCCATGATTCTAATTCGTGACCATGAGGATGGTCCATAGTGTGATGAGGATTCAGTATAAGGACTATTGCTCAAGATGGTTCCTTCGAGCAGTGTCCCAACGATACCACTACCCATTGGTCAATAGTTACTACCGGTGCTACCGGTAAAGGAACATATAGGCTCAGTGCCTTACATGAGTTTCAGTGACAGATACCCCTTAGGTTCCGAGGCGAGCCTGACTCATAGGAGGATAAGGATGGGATTGAGATGGTTACTAACTTTCCATCTAGCAAGGGAACCATTAGATCAGATGGTGGTCCTGGTAGTGAGCATTATATTTGGATCAGCAGGGCGATGACAGGGTTTATATTACCCCTATATTACGATGAGGTGACTTTTTTTTTCTGTGGAAAGAGATTGAGAACCTTCCTCAGAGAAGGGGATCTATTTCCATGAAAAGCTAAGGGGTATCTATTCCCAAGAGATTCTACACTTTTGAAAGGATTACATGTCATTAATTGAGTATTTTTTGAGGTGTACCAAATATTCCAGGTACTTTATGAATATGATATGACTAGTGATTCAAGGCTCAAACCCCAAGTGAGATGTGTTTAGAGACATCCAAGATAGCGCTATTCCTTTGTGTATTCCTACTTATGTTAGAGTGCGAGAGAGAAACTTTGTGTTTGAAAATTATTTGGTTGAGTAGATGCAGCCAGTGAATGTCAACAATGGGAAAGCAGGAAACCAACATGAGTCTTAGAGACTTAGACTTGTAAAATATTTCGAGAAGAGGGAGTGATAGGGACAGATGAATCTGGAGGGTAGCAGACGTGAAAGGGGGGCTAGGAGAGAAGCAGGAAGTGGTGTGCATTTGAACATGTTATAACCTCCACCCTAATGTGGTCCTCATAAGGCTTAGGGAGATGGAGGACAGAGGATGGGAGTAGCTGCATGTGATCAAGGAGTGTGACCCAAGGGCTCCATGAATGATTCGAGTTATGGTCTATATCTACTACTAGTTTCCATAATTAATATAAATAGGTAATAATCATTCCTTCTTGTCAGGAATCTTGTTCAAGACCTAGAGTTTTTGGTTAAACCATTGACTTGACCCTTACATCTGGAGATACCTATGAGAGGAGACTCGATAATCAAACTTATGATGATGGTGTGATCTAACCCTTGTGGTGAGAGTTTTGGTTGAAACCTCTTGGTGGCAGCATCGAGGCCTTACAATGTTAGTTTGAGTATGGACTGGTCATCCACAGTTTATGCTCAGATTGACTATTTTAGGAAAAAAATTTTTGGTATATGTACAACATGGGAATGAGGTTTTCCTCGGTTAGTGAAAAAGAAAACCCAGGCAGCACGGGATAAACTAATGTATAGAAGGGTGCAACCGATCACTCTTGAGTCGGCCAACCTTACCCTTGTGGCAGCATGTGTTTGGAGTTTTCAGTTCACAACAGTAGTGGCAGATTTCGGGAATATCCTTTCAAAAGATGTTTCCAAGATTACCTCCACATAGGTAGAGGGACTTATGCATTGGATTTTACCCAAGGACAGTGCCAATATCTTCAACTACATATTGGATGGCTCCCACAGAGCTTCAGGAGTTGAGAGTATAGTTGGGAGAATGGTTTACTGTCTGCCCCAATCACAAGAGTCTTAGGTATATCTTCTTACAAAAGGGCTTGAACCTGATACAAAAGTGATGGTTGAAGTTCCTCCAGAACTATTTCTTTGAGATGGTCTACACTCTTAGGAAGAGAAAATGTAGTAGTAGACGCACTTATCAGGAGGTCAGGTCTGCACATGCTGAGTGAGGCGACAAAGAAATTAGCCATGTTGTTGTTATCCTTTATGGATAGTGATGGAGAAACTTACCTCTAGTCTATGATAGTCACTCCACCACTTCTTTAGTGATTCAGGGAGTAACAACTTGTGGACGTTGAATGCGAGACCTGGCTTACTCAGATATCCTCAGGACAGACTCCTGAAGAATTTTTTGAAGGAGGTGAGAACATCATCCTCTTTAGAGGATGTACCATGGTGCTGGTGATGCTATGAGGGGAGGTGTGGAGGGAGTTCCACACATCCCCTTTGGTGGTACATTCTGGTGTGGTGAAGATGTACCGGGATGTCTAGTGTCAGTACTAGTGGCTAATGATGAAAAAAGTAGTGGCAGAGTTTGTTTCACAATGACTCACATGTCATCAAGTGAAAGCTGAGCACTGGGTTCCAGTAGGCTTGACTCAGCCACTTGAGGTACCGAGTGGAAGTGGGATGAACTCTTTGTGGAATTTTTGATAGGGCTACCATGTACATCCAGGGGCTACAATTCCATCTGGGTGATCATTGGCTGACTCACCAAGTCAGCCCACTTCCTACCCATTTGAGAGCATGGATCAGTAGAGGGATTGGGATGCCTATATGTATAAGAGACTTTATGGCTTCACAGGGTTCTGTCGATGATTGTTTCAGATCATGAAACTTGTTTTACATCTCAGTTTTGGATGGGATTACATGAGGTGTTCAGGACTCAACTACACTTGAGTACCGCCTTTCATCCTTAGATAGATGGTCAAATATAGTGGACCATACATATGCTTGAGGACATGCTTCATGCTTGCGTCCTTGATTTTGGATGCAGTTGGGAGGTCCACCTGCCCCTGGTGGAGATTTCATACAAAAATAGTTATCACTCCACCATCGGCATGGCACCATTTGAGGCCTTGTATGGGTGACCGTGCAAATCACCTCTTTATTGGACAGACCCAGGGGAGTCAGTACTTATGAGTCCAGAGTTGGTACGGGATACACTGGAAAGGTGCAGATCATCCAGGAGTGGATGAAAAATGCACAGAGCTGGAAGAAGTCTTATGTTGATAAGAGGAGGAGGCCCTTGGAGTTCGAGGAGGAAGACTATGTCTTCCTACGGGTCTCACCCCAATGAGGATTGTAGAGATTTGGCTAGGGTGGAAAGCTATCTTCGAGGTTCATTGAACCTTTTCAGATTCTCAATAGAGTGGGTGAGGTGGCGTACTGTCTAGATCTTCCCCCACAGATGCACCAGGTTTATAATGTTTTCCATGTGTCACAGCTGAGGAGGTACATGCATGATACATCGCACGTTGTCGACTGGGGAATGATAGACATTGACGATGGGGTGACATTCGTGGAGTTCCCAATGGATATAGAGGATTGAAAGGATCAGGTCCTTTATGGGTGGTTGATTCCTTTGGTTCGATTTTGGTGGCAGCATGAGAACCTCCAGGAGAGCACATGGGAGCAGGAGGCTCGGATATGTGCTCAGTACCCCCATTTGTTTTCATAGTTTTGGTTATAGCTTTCAGGGATGAAAAACCCTAATGTGGGGATAATGTAATGACTTGAAAATTCTATGTAATTCTTTTAATTAAATATAATTATTAAGAGTCTGTGAAAATTGACGACATGTGATTTCGAGGCTCAGGGTGCCCAGAATGATCCGTTGAAAAAGTTTTAAGCTTTAAATAGCGTGTGTGAGCAGTTTTCCTAAAAAAGTGGAATAAATCTTAAAAGGGTGCCCAGATCCGAAATCCTAGGGAATCGTTGTGTTCCGGATGGTGGTTTTACCCTAGGCATGACTTAAGTTTAGTCGGCACATACCTCCAGTTAGAAAACCCAAAAATGGAATAACTATAAATAAAATAATTAAATAAAATTATTTTATTTTTAAAATTCTTTTAACTCACGAATGGTGAATCAGATTAAAAATCTGAGACCACCACTAAGCTTGTGATGGTATGGTTTCCTTCAGCAGATTTTAACCTTGGATGGCATAGGCCAATAGTGGAAGTTAGTTTTTTGCTATAAATAAAATAATTAAGAAACAATTATTTTATTGTTAAATTATTTAACTCATAAACGGTAACTCAGATTGGAAATATGGGAGTACCGTTGAGCTTGTGAGGGTGTGTTTCCCTTAGGAAATGCCTAACCTCGACTGGCACGGGTCGAGGGTGACTGTTAATAATTTTTGAACTTTTTTAAGGTATGTTCAGTAAAAGTGTAGGTGATGATTTCTATATTTTGAACTGGTGCTCGAATTAAAAATATGAGGGCACCATTGAATTTAAAGTGCTAGTATTCACTTAAGAGAAGCTTAACTTTGTCTGGAAAGTTTTGGATGAAAAATTTAATTTTTGGAATTTAGAAAAAAAAAATAAAATAACTCAATGAGTTATTTTATTCTTTCTTGTAATTGTTGAGCGGCGGTGGTGGGACCGCTGGGTTGTCAGATCATTAAATAGTCAGTTACACTTGCCTGTGTAATTGAACCATTGGGAGAATTAATAGGTTTATTAAGTTAATAAATAAATGAAACTCTTTAATTGTGTGGTGCATTGATCCTCTCTTTCTTCTATTTAAACGAAGCTCGTGCATGAGTTTTTGGCACTCAATAGAGAAACCTCTGATGAAGTGTCATGATGTCTTCCACCAACCTAGAATGAGGCTTCGACGACCATTGGAGGATTCAATGATGAGCGCCAAAGTACGTGAACATTCTCCTTCATCCGCAACACCCTCAGATGTGGACATTCCTTCCTCATTTGTAGAAACTTCTAATGAGCTCGAGGTATGGGATTATGTGCTTAATTCCTACATTTTCCCCATTCTTGAATATTATGAAAAACATGGATCAATCTTTCAATGGGTTGATCCAAGTTTCATTATTTAATACACTAGGATAATGCAGGGTTTCTTTATGGGAGTTTGATGATTAAATAATCCTTCCCATGTTATAATTCTTACACGGAGGGTGCATGCCAAATGAACAAGGCACGTTCCCTCGGCCGTTCTTGGTTTGGTTGTGTTTCTTTGTGGGTGACTGAGAAAAAACACGAAGATGCCAAACTGGGAGCCACACAGTGACGGCAGTGTCCTGGGTGGCCCATAGGTGCAGTTGGTAGAGAAAACAGACCTCCAGAGCTTTACCATAGGCTTGCGGAAGCTTCTTCGGCACAGAATCACTGGTGACCGGAGAAGGCAGCGACCGACACCCGCCAGCCATGAAGAGAGGTGGCTCCCAAAGGAGTCGTGGCGGACAAGGGTGATCGACTGATGCTAGCCGTGTTGACAATGAAGGCGTTTCGTGGAGGGCCGTGACTCTGAGTCGCGATGAATGGAAGGGGCGGTCATCCATCGCTAGCCGCGTTGTCATCAGGAGGCACACTGCAGAGGATGGACACGACTTCTAGCCGTGGCGGAGGGTAGACCCATGACCCACAGGTCCCTCGGATGACCAGTCCATGCAGACTGACCTGGTGGTGTAGTGCCATCTGGCACTGCCACTTTAAAAAACCTGAACGGCTCAGCCATTAGGGAAGGGGAGCAAACCCTTGCACCCAAACAATGAGTCGGGTAGTTTTGTGGCCCAAATAGATGCACCAACCAGGTAGGCCAGGCCAAACTTGTGTCCTAGAGGGCCGGGATAGGCCCAATCGAGCTAGGCCAAGCCCAGTGGGCCAGGTCGGGTCTGTCCGACTGGGTAGGACCGGACCCAGACCCTTTTCGGCCCAGTTACGCTTAAATGGGTGTATCTCCTAAACCAAACCTCCATTTGACAAACCTTATACGGTTCTAGAACCCTTAAGACAAGGTGGTACTTTTAAGATAATCCATGTGAGTTTCAGAAAAAGTTGGAGTTTGGGGTTGGATTGTACCCGAATCCAACCGGGCATTCGACACTAAAATGCCTATAAATTACAGACCGAGCGTCTGGTTGACATGCCATCTATTGCATTTTAAGCCTTATGACATGGTATTTCATCAGGTTACTTCTTCATGGGACTTCGTGCCAGTTGAAATTGTAGGACCCCAGGACACCCTGAGAGGGGAGGGGTGAATCAGGGTGACAACTTTTTCTTTTTAAGTATAGGATCTTGTTCCCACGTTGGTAGAAACTTGTAAAACCTGTATGATGGATAAGATTAGAAAGCAGACATTCACATGCAGAGAGAAGACACAACACTTTTTAATTGGTTCACCACTAAGGGATACGTCCAAGGAGCATACGCCGACAGGTTGTCGGTCATACCAAATTCCACTAATCTTCACTAGTTGTGGATTGCAATGGTTCGGGAACAATCACTATGTCCCAGGCTCACTTCCTTTACAAAGGTTCAGGGATATCTCACTGCTTCCCTCGGGTCACTCCCGTTGACTCTCCCTGGCTCACTGCCCTTGGTGAAGTCCCACTCAGTTTATAGACGTGAAGGTCTCTTCAATAGATTTGCATTGAAGTCTTTGTCTCTGCTCAGCACGAGACTCTGATTGCATCGAAGTCCAGAATAGATGCACTAGAACGCACAGAACCACTGAACCAGATAACTAGAACGTGCAGACAAACTTCATTGACAATCGTGCGCAAAACCAACCCTTTGCGCGCAAAAACTCCATATTGCGCGCAAAATTCACTTTTCGCGCGGAAAAATATTTTGTGCAGAAACCCCCTTTTTCGCACAACTGAATCTTTTATGTGCGAACCCAATTTTTACGCGCAACTCTTCATTTTTCGTGCATCCCGAAATTTTACGCACAATTCAGAAAATTTCGCGCAAGCCCATTTACGTGATCCTTTTCGCGCATCAGACCTCAGATCTTCTCTAAGTCTTCAACTGTACGGAATGAAGGGGGTCACCTCATATTTATAGGCGTCAAAGACCCCCGCGTGCAAAAACCTCTGTGGCGCGTAAAACCTCTCATCTGGCGCGTAATCTTTCGCGCCGATACCGTTTTTCACGCACATCATCAGATATTTCACGCAACCCATGCCTTTGCCATTTTTTGACGTTCTGATTCTGAAACACTATTTGAGCGAAAAACTTCGCTCCAATATTTCACGAACCATGCTGTTTTTTGCGCCCAACTCACGTATTTCGTGCACAACCCTTATTTTCCGCGCAGCCCATGCCTTTGCCATTTTTCACCAATATGATTTCGAAACACTATTTGCGCGAAAAACCTCGATCCATTATTTCGCGCATCCCATTGTTTTCCGCGACCAGCTTAAGTATTTCGTGCAAGCCTCTTATTTTTCGTGCACCACTTCCTCTTTGTGCAAAACTCCTTTTGCAGACAATCCATGTCTTCATTTTCCGATTTTGAGGCCCAAAAATTTGGCAAACACTGGGAAACAGCGCCACCTTCAATACTGTTGTCTTCTTGAACTGTATGATCACTTTTTTGGCACACATTCAGAATTTCCACTGAGGATTGACAACAAACACAAACCAAACTCCAATTCCTACATAGAACAACCATGGTTCCAACAATCTCCCCCTTTGGGTTTGTTGGAAATAACCAAATAAATTCAATATATCACCATCCATATGCATACCAAAAATGAAAGGATCAACTCAGCCAACACTCTAAGTCTACGTGAGCATTGCTCGGTGTAGAAAACAAGAGCAGAGGCTTGAATTGGGTTCCACTATTTTCCTTCTCCTTCTTCTCATCACAGAAGTTGCCTGAATTTATTCCTTTCTCCTTTCTCCCCCATTGAAAATAAATCCAAAGACCAGTATCTCCCCCATAAACCTGCATCACAACAATAAATAGATTAAAACAGTTATAAAAAATGGGGAGAGGGGATTTTGGAATTTCCATATGCGGTAGGAGGTGGTTGAACACCGAGGTTCAACTGATGCTTTTCAAACACAACTGCTGATAGTGGTTTTGTCAGGATATCAGCTACTTGGTCATCAGTTCCCACGTAATACATTTTAATCACCCCTTGCTCAACTTTTTCTTTGATAAAGTGATACCTGATTGCAATATGTTTTGTACGAGAATGCTGAACTAGATTCTTCGTGAGATCAATTGCACTCTTGTTATCACAGTAAATTACCATTGGTTGATTCACCTCATCACCAATGTCTGTTAGTTATTTCTTTATCCATAGAAGTTGAGTGCATGCCTTTGTGGAAGATATATACTCAGCTTTAGCAGTACTAAGAGAAGTACTTTCTTGTTTCTTGCTCAACCAGCCGACACAATTATTACCAATAAAGAATGCTGCACCACTGGTGGATTTTCTATCCACAACATCACCAGCCCAATCAACATCTGAAAATGCTGATAATTCACAGTCCCTTCCTGCAGCAAAGTATAATCCATAATTGTGAGTACCTTGAATATACCTCATGATTCTTTTTACTACTGCCAAATGTTCCTCCTTTGGATTACTCTGAAAGCGGGATGCAAGACATGTGGAAAAGACAATATCTGGCCGTGTCGCTGTCAGGTACAGTAGGCTCCCAATGATCCTTCTGTACATGGCGGGATCTACAGATTTCTCATTCTCATGCTTTCCAAGTTTGGTTCCAACTGCAATTGGAGTTGACATTGGTTTGGAGTCTTGCATATTAAAATTCTTCAGCAGCTCTCTTGCATACTTTTCCTGAGAGATAAAAGTGTAGTCTTTCCTTTGAGTCACCTGCAGTCCCAAGAAATATGTGAGCTCCCCAATCATTGACATTTCAAATTCTGATTTCATATGATTGGAAACTTCATCCACTGATTTCTTCCTGCTGCCACCAAATATAATGTCATCGATGTAAACGAGAACCATGAACTGATCTTTTGAAGAATTATTCACATAGAGATTGTGATCTACTCCTCCTCTTTTGAATTCCAGCTTCTTGAGATAAGAATCTAGTCTGGAGTACCATGCCCGTAGTGCCTGTTTCAAGCCATAAAGTGATTTCTTTAGCTTGCAGACCTTTGATTCATCAGCACCAAGAAGAAAACCCACTGGTTGTTCAATGTAGACTTCTTCTTCAAGTACACCATTTTAAAATGCTGTCTTGACATCCATTTGATATACTTTATATCCTCTCTGGAGAGCCATGGAAAGGAACATCCTGATTGACTCCAGTCTAGCCACTGGAGCAATGGTTTCTTCAACATCAACACCTTTAATCTGAAAAATCCCCTTTACATACCAGCCTTGTTTCTGATAACACTTCCATGCTCATCAAACTTGTTCTTGAATATCCATTTTGTTCCAATCACATTGTGACCTTTGGGTCTCTGGACAAGATACCATGTCTGATTCTTGTCAATCTGATCTAACTCTTCATTCATGGCTTTCACCAAGGATTCATCCTTTGCAGCTTCTTCAAATGAGGATGGCTCCATAACTGACAAAAATGCAGTAGGCGGGTTATTCCTTATCCTTCTTGTCTGTGTGGGTGCATTCTTGTCTCCAATTATGTTAGATGGATCAATCTCTGCTCTTCGATTTCTCCTGTGAGGTTCAGTTGCATTCTCACCATCCAAGATTTCCTCTTCAGATTCTTCATCTGAGTCAACATCATGATGTGACCCCTGAGTGTTTTGTACACCTTCCTCTATTTCTGTATTTGTATTTATTACATGTTCATATTCATTATCATCTTCTATCTCATCAGCATAGGTACTATTTGAGGCATTTGGGGTTTTTCCTTCAATGATTTTAACATCGTTGCTTTCCACAATCCTCCCCAAGCGTTTATTGAAACACTTGTAAGCTTTGCTGTTCATTGGATACCCAAGAAAAATTCCTTCATCAGCATTGTCACCAAACTTTCCTTGGTTTCCTTCTTTATTCAGAATGAAACATTTGCTTCCGAAAACACGAAAGTATTTCAAATAAGGCTTCCTTCCATGCCACAATTTTTATGGTGTCTTCGTTTCTCCCATATAGAGCCCTATTCGATTCTGAATGTGCACTGCAGCTTCAACAGCCTCCTTCCAGTAATGGAGAGAGATACCACTCTCAATCAACATAGTCCTGGCCATATTGTTGACCTATCGATTCCGACGCTCAATAACTCCATTTTGTTGTGGAGTTCTCATAGTAGCTACATCATGCTGTATTCCATGTTTTTCTAGGTAATTTTCAAACTCGATGGACGTGTATTCCCCTCCATTGTCAGATCGCAGGACTTTTATTGACCGTCCAGTATCATTCTCGGTAATCTGGTGATAAGTTTTCATGCAATCAAGTACTTGTCGCATCCTATGAATCACCATTACACAAGCCATTCTGCTATAATCATCAATTAAGAGGATGAAGTACCTTTCTCCATAGGTTCCAGCAACATTTATTGGGCCACATACGTCAGTATGAATAAGATCAAGAAGATGTGATTCCCTTTTCTTCTTTGGCTGATATGAATTATAGACTAGCTTCCCACGAATACAAGCATCACAAGACTTTTACTGTTCACGTTTTAGAATGGGAATATCCATGACTATCTTCAGCTTAGATATCTTTTCCATGTCTTGTTGGTTAATGTGCCCCAGCCTTTGATGACACAAATTGTTTTCTTCTTCAATAGACAAATAACAAGAATTCACTTTGCGGTCAACCTGATATAAGTTTCCATCTATTCTACAGCCTTTCATAAGAGAATTCCTTGTTTTTCCTTTTATAGTGCAGACTTTTTGATTGAAGGTTACTATGAGCCCTGAGTCACAGAGTTGACTTACACTAAGGAGATTGTGGTGTAGACCGTCCACATAAAGAACTTCAGTCTTCTTCAGCTCCCCGTTGGCGAGAGCAGTATTCCCACTACCTTTAATCTTCAAAGCACCATCATTGCCAAACCGTACTATTCCATCAACCTTCTTTTCAATGTTCTTCAAAAGGTCATCATTTCCCGTCATATGGGAAGAACATCCACTATCAAGGATCCAGGTGTTGCTGCTCTTTGTAGCTTTGAGGGCTACTTTTGCAAGATTGGATTTCTCGATCTTCTTATTCTCTTTCCATGAGATATTGGATTGAGCATAGGAAACTGATGTCCTTTTAATACTTTCTTCCACATAATCTGATTCTTCATACCCATAATCTTCTTCCAGAGGTGAAAAACTATTTGTGATAACAACATCATCAGGAGGATGAAAACCGGCCCGCCTTTGAGTGTTGTATGAATTTCTCCTGTCATACTGTTGCCTGCAATACATAGCTTTATGGCCAAAGTTAGAATAATTAAAATAGTAACCATAGAAGTTATTTCTTCTATAAGATGGAGGATATGAAATTGGTCTCCTTTGTTGACTTCCCAGATCTTCTCCATTCAAGTAGCTCCTTGCCTCTTCGCAGTATAACAAGGTATGGCCGAGATAACCACCGAACTTACACTTCATGAGAGGAAATGTCTTTTCACATGAATTTCTCCTCATTCCTTATTCCTTGGGAGAATAGTTGAATTGTCTGTCATTTCTGAAAGTTTGAGGATAATTTTCAGTTCTTCTTTTAGTTTGGGTTGAGCGTTCCTTTTTCATCATTTTAGGTAATGTTTCAGCATGTCCAACTTTCATGTTGTTGTCATTTTGGCTCTCTTTACTTCTAGCAGTTGATGTCTCAGCTTCACATCCAATTCCACTCTTTCCCATGTAAGTGGGTCTTTGATCACTTAAGATTTTTCCAACCCCATCTGAACCACACTTGGCTCTTGCTAGTAATTCTGCATATGAGAATCTTCCGAAATGAATTTTCTTCTTTCCCTCATTTGTTGTTGATTGACATTAAATTTTACTTCTAAGAGTAACAACTTCTTCCTCAAGTCCCTCAACATTCTTGGACTTATCTTCTAGTCTGGATGAAAGGTCATTTATGACCTTTTCTTGTTCTTCAATTTTAAGCTTTAGTTCCACTACATCATCTGTGCTTTCAAGGATTGAAGACTGAACTCTCACTAGTTCTTCTAGTCTTTCAATCTCTGCTTCAAGCTCATCAACATATTCTGATGATTCTTCCACCATTTCCTTCCACTTATTATATCTCTTACATTTATTCTGAAGCTTGGAAAAAGCATCCTTAATTTGAGTCTTTGAATCACTATTAGAAATAATATGATTATCTCTATCTTTATTGGTTAAGGGTTCTGACTTTTCAATGGTAGCCATCATGGAAGCATGGTTTCCTACTTTGAATTCTGGTTCTTCTTCTTCACAGACAAAACTCTTCCTTCGTATTTTCTTTCCAGATTTGAAGTCTCCATTTTTGAAAAACCTTCTCTGAGGCTTTTCGATTTCTTTTGCTTCGCTTTCATCATCATCAAACTTTCTTTGGAACTAAGAGGCAATGTGCCTGACTCTTCCACAACGAAAACATGCTAGAGGTAGGTTGCCTTTAAATTTATCTTTTCCCTTCTTCAGCTTCTTGGTGATGAGAGAAAGAATTTCCTTTTCCTCTTCATCTTCACCACCACTATCTTCTGAAATTTTCAGTTTGTCCATGGCTTTGAATGCCATTTCCTTACTTACACGAGTTGTGGCATCTTCAGGTTTGACTCTCATCTCATATGCCACTAGAATACTTAAAAGATCATCCAGAGACAGTTTGGATAGATCTCTTTCTTCAAGTGCTGACACCTTTGCATTGTACATAGGAGTAAGTCTTCTCAGTATCTTTTTAACGATATCAATGTCTTTGATTTCTTCTCCAAGACCTCTAATTGCTCCTACTACTTTAGTAATTCGATTGAAGAATGAATCTGCATTCTTATTAGGATGCATCTTTAAATCGTCAAACCTGTTGTGTAAGACTTCAAGCTTCGCCTCTTTCACTTTGCTGTCTCCTTCATAGATGTTTTCATGTTTATCCCACATAGACTTTGCTGAGGTGCAACTCATCACCTTTAGATAGATCTGATCTGAAAGAGATGCAGTGAGAGAATTCTGCGCTTTAGCATCAGCATCAAGAATTTTTCTATCGGCATCTGTCATAGCCAGCCCTGTTGGATCAGTAACATGTATACCTTGGACATTGGAAAATAGGACTTCCATTCCAAGGGATCTTAGATGAGATCTCATTCTATTCTTCCAAATCTGGAAATTAATTCCATCGAAGAGAGGGACTCCCCTGACATTGACTGCATTCTCCATGATGACAGTGGATAGATTTAACACCAGCAACCTCCCTCTGATACCACTTGTAGGACCCCAGGACACCCTGAGAGGGGAGGGGTGAATCAGGGTGACAACCTTTTCTTTTTAAGTATAGGATCTTGTTCCCACGTTGGTAGAAAATTGTAAAACCTGTATGATGGATAAGATTAGAAAGTATACATTCACATGCATAGAGAAGACACAACACTTTTTACTTGGTTCACCACTAAGGGCTACGTCCAAGGAGCATACGCCGACAGGTTATCGGTCATACCAAATTCCACTAATCTTCACTAGTTGTGGATTACAATGGTTCAGGAACAATCACTATGTCCCAGGCTCACTGCCTTTAAAAAGGTTCAGGGATAGCTCAATGGTTCCCTCGGGTCACTCCCGTTGACTCTCCCTGGCTCACTGCCCTTGGTGAAGTCCCACTCAGTTTATAGACGTGAAGGTCTCTTCAATAGATTTGCATTGAAGTCTTTGTCTCTGCTCAGCACGAGACTCTGCTTGCATCGAAGTCCGGAATAGATGCACTAGAATGCACAGAACCACTGAACCAGATAACCAGAACGTGCATACAAACTTCACTAACAATCGCACGCAACACCAACCCTTTGCGCGCAAAAACTCCCTATTGCGCACAAACTTCATTTTCGCGCGGAAAAATATTTTGCACAGAAACCCCCTTTTTCACGCAACTGAATCTTTTATGTGCGAACCCAATTTTTATGCGCAACTCTTCATTTTTCGCGCATCCCAAAATTTTCCGCGCAATTCAGAAAATTTCACGCAAGCCCATTTACACGATCCTTTTCGCGCATCAGACCTCAGATCTTTTCTAAGTCTTCCACCATACGGAATGAAGGGGGTCACCTCATATTTATAGGCGTCAAAGACCCCCGTGCGCAAAAACCTCTGTGGTGTGTAAAACCTCTCATCTGGCACGTAATCTTTCGCGCCGATATTGTGTTTCGTGCACATCATCAGATATTTTGTGCAACCCACGCCTTTTCCATTTTTTGACGTTCTGATTCTCAAACACTATTTGTGCGAAAAACTTCGCTCCAATATTTCGCACACCACACTGTTTTTCGTGCCCAACTCACGTATTTCGTGCACAACCCTTATTTTCCGCGCAACCCATGCCTTTTCCATTTTTCACCAATCTGATTTCGAAACACTATTTGCGCGAAAAACCTCAATCCATTATTTCGCGCATCCCGCTGTTTTCCGTGACCAACTTAAGTATTTCATGGAATCCTCTTATTTTTCTCGCACCACTTCCTCTTTGTGCGAAAATCCTTTTGCAGACAATCCATGTCTTTATTTTCTTATTTTGAGGCCCAAAAATTTGGCAAACATTGGGAAACAGTGCCACCTTCAATACTGTTGTTTGCTTGAACTGTATGATCACTTTGCTGGCACACATTCGGAACTTCCACTGAGGATTGACAACAAACAAAAACCAAAATCCAATTCCTGCATAGAACAACCATGGTTCCAACAGAAATATGACTGATGGCTTGAAGAGCGGACCCTCTCGGAATCATGCGTGATTTGTATGGGAATCCGGTGGCTTGATGAGATGTGAAGAATGAATAGAGATCCTATATGGATCAGCACTGAGTGATCCTATGTGGATCAGCACCGAGCGATCCTATGTGGATCATCACCGAGCGATCCTCTATGGATCAACATCGAGAAATCTTATGTGGATCAGTACCGAGAGATCCTGTGTGGATCCACACCGAGTGATCCTCTATGGGTTAGCAGCATAGTCTCATGACAGAATAAGATGATCTAGCTTTATGACAAAACCTCTATATTTCTGTACATAAGTTAAACCCAGCGTGAGATATCTTTTGCTTTATGCTTTGTGATTGAGATCATGCTTTGTGGTTTTTCCTTTTTGGAATTATGAGAGACCTTTAGGGGTATCGAGGTCCCTATTGGGTATTTTTATACTCACCCCTACACGGGATTTACCTGCTCCCTGTTGTGTCTTGTGCAGACGATAGACAGATTTGAATGAGTCTCGAGGAGCCAGAACTTGACGGTGTACGGAGGTGACCGGTTGGAGTGGAGAGCCGCAATGATGAGCTATACCTACCCTTTAGGTAGGATATTTAGAGGACGACCTCAAGAGATATTTTCCCTTTTTTCAATATTTCTATTTCAGTTGGGCTTGTATTCTGGCCCCTTTACTTCAGTACTTACTTTTACACTCTGTGGCGGTTTTTAGTTGTGGTTGCACCTTTTTTCTTCTATTGTGTTTTAATTGTGCAAAGTGTACCCTATCTGTGTGTGTACAGGTTTTGAGGAAATACCTTCCCATTTTAGGGAAGTACCTTTTCGGTGCTAGTTGACAACCCCTGGCATATGGAAGGCGATCTTGGGGTAGTCACGACATGAGCCCTAGGGGACAGGTCATGAAATTCACAAAGGATTTATAAAATTAATCAAATAAACTTAAAATAAAATTATTTTAAAGGTAAAACAAATATTTGGTCATGAATACCCTTTTATTATTTATTACATCAGTTTTGGGTCATTATGATGTCATAATACACACAATATATTTATATCGTATTTAATTTTTACCTGAAAATTCTACTGTCTCAGAAAATTATGAAAAATTATCCATTAGATAATTTTGAAGTTATGATTCCAAAAATAATATTTATTTTATCTAAATAATTTTCTAAATATGTGTATTTTCACTTTTAAAATAAGTGTTGACATTATTGAGAAATCCTGGTTTTTTGACAATAACAGTTTTCAAAACCTTATAAAAATTACATTTGACTTCATTAAAATCATATGATCATTTATATTTAATAAAAATAATAATATTTTATTAAAATATTATTTATTTAAAAAATACATTAATTCATAAAAATAAATTTCTTAATTGAATTTTAATATTACTCAAAAATATTATTTGTGTTTTATTGTATCAAAATAAAAATCATTTATAAAGAAACAAATAATGGGATGAAAATATATTCATTAATCTATAAAAAATAATATACATACTCATATCATTATATTATTGATACATATACCTTTAATACACTAAAAAACAACCTAAGAGTAAGGTTTGAGATTATGATACTTTCATGGGGTGGTTGGATGTACATGGCTTAGGTCGTGCTCTTGACGAGCTTAAACTTTTCCCATAAAAAGTTTCACTCATGCTTAATTTGTTGGATATTATCTTAGTCTTGGTCAAGGAAAAATCCCATTTATGCTATCTCCCTCAAAATATCTGATAAATGAGATTCATATGGTACAATCCTACAAGTTGATTCCATCACTTCATTTGTATGAGTCAATTGTATTTGTTAAATCCCTATATTTATAATAATCATGTGATCACTGTTCAATGTCTATATTATCAATGGTAAAAAATACTTAAAGGTCATTTAAATATGATAGGATATAATAAAACCAAATAAGTTCTTGTGTTTTCTATAACCATATTATATAAAAATACATTTAATTAAATCACAATGGAAGATTTTATTTATAATAGTTTGGGTTTTTACAATCTTCCCCCTTAAAAAATTTCACCCTCAAAATTTTTATTTTCCACACTAAAACAGATGAGGGTAACTTTTTTTCATCACCTCCTCCAGTTTCCTCATTTCTTCTTCAAACTTTGGGTTTCTCTACAGGACTTTGACATGGTGTATTTTCTTATTTCGTAGAACTTTGTCTCTAAAATCTAAGATCTTCACCAGATTCTCCTTAAAGGGAAGGTCATTATCCAACGGTACCACCTCTAGATTGAGTACATGTGATGGGTATTATAAGTACTTTCTCAATAGGAATACATGGAATACACCATGTACTTGAGATATGTTAGGTGGGAGTGCAAGTCGGTAGGCCACTGCTTCGATGTGATCAAGGATCTCAAAGGGGATGATGTATCTTGGACTAAGATTTACCTTCTTACCAAATATCATGAATTTATTCCATGGAGATATGTGTAGGAATACAATGTCTCCAACATCAAACTCTAGTTATCATCAAAGATTGTCAATATAGATCTTCTGTCAACTTTGAGCAGCCTTGATGTGCTGCTGAATGGTATAAACCTTTTCCACTATTTCCTTAACCATTTCAAGACCAGCTATCTATGTTCCCCAAATTTATCCCAACATGTAGGTGTTCTTAACCTATTACAATAAAGGGCTTCATAGGGATCCATTTGGATTCTTGATTGGAAATTTTTATTATATGATAACTCAACTAGAGGAAGGAGTTATCCCCATCCTCCTTTGAAGACAATTGAACATGCTCTAAAAATTTCCTCAAGTGTCTAGATAGTTTACTAATATTGGCTATTATTTTGAGAATAATAGGCCATATTGAAGTTCAGATAAGTGTTTAGATAATCCTGGAGACTTTTGTAGAACTTGGTGGGGAATCTTGGATCTCGATTGGATACAATCAATAGTGGTACTTTATGTAACCTTACCACTTCTCTGATATATATCCATGAAATCCGATCTAGTGAGAAGTCCTATCAAATAAAAATGAAGTGTGAAATCTTTGTAAGATGATCCACAACAACCCATATAACATTATTACCTCTTTATGTCTTTGAAAGACCAATTAAAATGTCTATGGTGATGTTTTCCCATTTCTATGTAGGTATGGTTAATAGTTACATTATCCTCTTGGATTTTTTTCCTTTCCACTTTCACTTGATAACATACAATATATACTGATTTATACTCCATGATCTCTTTATTCATATCACCCTGCTAATAGTGCTCTCAGATATCTCGATACATATTTGTGCTTCCTGGGTGGATGGAGAAGGTTTAACTATGTACATCATCCAACTGATCCTTCTTTAACTCAGGATTTGATGGTATACATAATCTTGACCCAAATATCAAAACCCATTCATCATTAAAATTGAATTATGAGGTTTTACCTTTTCTTATAGTTTCCACTTTATTCTAAATTCCTACATCATCCCTTTGAGAATCCTTTAACCTCTCTAGAAGGGATTGTTGAGAAATTATTTTTGAAAGGATTGATGATGTTCCTTACTTTATGATTCCCATGACTATCCTTTTCAAATATAAGAAGATTATATCCATATCAATTCTAATCAATGATAAAATTGTTAGATCATTTCTACCTAGAGCATCCTACCATTTTTTCTTTACCAAGATGGTAGTGGATTGAACATTCATAGTCCTTGAATAGTTTTAACCATCTTCATTGGTGCATATTCAAATATTTGTGTGTGAATATATACTTGAGTATTTTTTGTTCTTTATATATTTCACACTTCTCCCCAAAGAGATAATGCTACCATATTTTCAACTCAAATATCATTTTATCCAACTATAGATCATGCATTAGGTAGTTATGTTCATGAAATTTCAACTACCTTGAAGCATAGGCTATGACTTTTTCATTCTACATTAACACAAAACCCAAGCCATTCATTGAAGCATCGTTGAATAACATGAAGAGCTCTCCACTACTGGGTAGTGTGAGAATAGGTATAGCGATAATACTCTTTTTATGATTCTTAAATCTCTCTTCACATTCATCATTACAAGAAAACTTGACTCATTTCCAAGTTAGCTTGGTTATAGGGTTTAAAAATTGCAATAAATTTCTCACAAATCGACTATAATACCCATATAATCCAAGGAAACTATGGATATCTGTCATAGATGTTAGCCTCAACCACACTTCAATTTATTCTATTTTAAGCGTCTATAGATATCCCATTTTTTATGATGATTTTCCCTAATAATGAGAATTCCTTTAACCAGAACTCACATTTTCTATACTTGGAATAAATCTTATCCTTTCGTAATGTCTTTAGCACTGTTCTCAGATGCTCCTCATTCTCCTCTTTGTTTTGGAAAATATTATAATATCATATAAAATATTACCATAAATTTTTCAAGGTAATCTCTAAATACTATATTAATCAAGTGAATGAATATTTATAAAGTATTAGTGAGTCTAAATGGAATCACTATGAAATCATAGTGCCCATACCTCATATGAAAAGATGTCTTGGGGATATCCTTATTCTTCACCATAACTTGGTAATATCCCAACAACATATCCACCTTATAGAATTATTGTTCTCCACTTATCTGATCAAATAAGTCATTAATCCATGTAAGATGATAATTTTTTTTATTGGGATCTTGTTGGTCTCACGATAATCAATGAAAAGTCACATTGACCCATTCTTCTTCTTGATGAAGAGGACTGGTGTACCCCATGGTGAGGCACTTGGGCGTATGAAACTTTTATCCAGATTCTACTGTAGTTATTTTTTAAGCTCATAAAGTTCTACAAAAATCATTCTACATGGATTCTTGGATAATAGAAATTCCCTAGGTATTATCTCGATTGAAAATTAAACCTCTCGGCTAGGAGGAAGACTAGAAAATTCATGGGGAAACACATCAGCATATTCCTTCACAATGGGAATATCTTCAAGGATGATTCTTTCCTTAGAGTCAACAATTTGAGATTGATATTTTTGATTATAGGTCAATAATATCCATTCTTGAGATATTGGTGATAAAGAAGATTCATCCGCCACCTTACACTTGTACAAAATTGGGGCTCGATTCACAATACAAACAGTGTTTTACTTATCATGGTATTTTATGTTGTCTCTATATAAGGAAAGACAATACATACCCATAATTGCATCAAATTACACCAAAGGGAGTATAAAAAGGTTCACTGGGAATTTTAGCCCATAAATTTTGACAGGGGAGGAGTACACGGGATAAAATAATTTCCCCATTTTCTGTTTTCAATAATAACTCTACTTCTATGCTTTGTGGTGTTGTTTGAATAGTTCTACTAAACTTTTGTGATATGAAGGAATGCGTAGAACCATAATCAAAAAAGTATATTCACTATTATTGAATAAATAATATCATATCTATCACCACTTCATTCTCAGGATCCACCTCAACGGTTGTGATGAAAAAATCATTCCCTTACTCCATTAGAGGTTGTTGGTTGTCTTAAAAAGCCATTGGATTAGTGCATTGTTTTGTAAAGTGACCTGGTTCCTTGTAGTTGAAATAATGAAAAATATGCTGAGGGTTGACTAGAGAATTAATTTCCTCTATCTTATTAGTGAGTTTCACCTATCAGTAATCACTAGTTAGGTTCTATTCCTTCCCACACCTAAAGCATTTCCTCACCCCCTTAGGAAATTTTAGGGTGCTTCTTTATGTACCATTGATAAGTGAGAAGTTGAAATTTCTTAGAAAAATTAGATTTATCCATTAGAACACAATAATTAAACTCCACTTCCTGCTTTTTATCCCTTTTATACCCTTGAGATTCACTAATCTACATTTTAACTTTAAGGGAACATCAGATAATTTACTCATAGTTATCAAAATCTTAGATTGCTAGGGATTTTCATAGACTAGGTTTTAGCCCACCAAATAAGAGATCAACCTTGAATTTGGGAAAAATGACAAAGATAAAGGTGTATCATGCAAGTCTTGTGAATTTTTCCTCATACACCACGATATATTCATCATATTTTTTCTTGAGGTTAAGAAAATACATTTCCATTTTAAGTTAGAGTGTGAGGAAAATATTTATTGGAAAACATTTTAGAATTCCTTCCACCTCATCGCTTCGATATCCTCCTTAGGTTTCATTTTCTTGATCAATATTCACCATGAATAATCTTATCCATCCATATGATAAACATCCATAAGAACCTTATCTTGTTAGGAACATTGAAGGATGTAGAAGATCTTCTCAATTTAGTTGATCCATTTTTCTATGATTAAGGGATCAGATGACCCATTAAAAGTCGAAGGCCATTATTGCATAAAGGTCTTAATTGAAAACTTGTTCTTTCTTAGGGGGTTTAGGTGCTCCTCATAATCCATGTTTCTATTCAGAACTCGAGTCAATATAGAGAGTATCATCACAAAGTTTATAATTCCTTCTCCCATTAGGTTGGGAATCTCATTGGGGTAGTCATCACATTTCTCATCGCATCGATTGTTTACCCAATTCCTCTTATTTCCAGAAATTAGATAGAATAAAAATAAAATTAGGAATGATTATTTTTAAAATATTAATCACATAAAGGGGGAATACAATGAAATTAAATGGATAACTTATAAATTAAATTCATTTATTAACTTATGAATTTCTGGGCTTTATTATATGTTATCTATGATTTATTTCTCAAAATTTACACTTATATAAAATTTTTATTCCCTTAATAATGGTTCATAATGAGATTATGAATTTACCTAAAAATATACCCTGTTAATGTGAAAAAAGTGTGCAGTAATTCCCATTTTCATGCTCCAGTTCCTGGTCGATTCTAGCTCAATGTGATATTTTCAGGTTTTACCACTATGTACATCTGTTCCAGAGCCACATCCACTTGTAGTATCCAGACAAGGATGTACTTTCTTGACAAAATACTTAAAATATACTTACAAAGAATTAGGTATTTTTTATTATACTTATACTTCTCCTTAAGGATTTCTCTATATTTTTATAATCACATTCCCAAAAATAACTAAACTTTTCCTTTGATACCAAATATAAAAACCCTATTCTTTATTAAAATTTAATTCATGATTTATCATATAAAAGGAAAAATAATAAAAACTATAAGATAAATAAGACTAGTGTCTTTGGGAATTAGGTACATATAATAACATCTTGAATATGGGATATAATAACATTATTGAAAACTTCCTTAACATGCTTATAAAATTCCATGGCTTTTAAAATTAAATTGGGTAACCTGGGGACATACATAAGAAAATGGTGAGATATAAAGCCTATTAAGGGAATAAAAATAAAATAAGGTAATACATGTTATAAAATAGGAATATTAATGGGGAATAAAAGGAAAGATAGTTAAAAACATGAATGATAATACATGATATAGCATGATAACATAAAGGCAACATGGGAAATGTGGTGACAACTTAAAACACTACATCATAAACATATGTCAAGGATAACTGCCAAGACATCATGATGGAAAAAGTACCATAAAGGAATCAGGTTTAATTCATATCCCAACATGAAATATCATGAGTCTAAACATTACCCAATACATAAAAGCGCTATATAATTATGGTCACACTCATCACTTTCATTTTATTCTAATGCTTAAGTGTGCCACATAGATCATACAACATGGATTCATTAATCATAATATTTTATTCCAAGATCAAGGAGTTTTAAATACATACATGTAATTCTAAAATAAAATAACTTTTATTGCATAAAATTAAACATCCTTGATAGGAATTGGGTATGGGTACTCACTACATATTTTTTGGCATGGAATCCCACAGTGAAATTTCGGAAGCATAATGGGGGCACATAAATGTTCATGAGAGGGATTAATTAGAGTGAAAGAGGTATATAATCATTTATAAATAATATTTTAAGGATAAGGAATGCGTAAAAACACACCCCAAAATTAGGAATTTAAAATTAAAGGGCATAAAAGGAAAGAGATTATTGAATAAAGAGGAGAAAAAGAGGATCCCTTACTTGAGTGTGTGAATACAAATGTTTGATAGGGTATTCTTGAGAAATTTAGGGAACCTTGGGATGAATATATAGAGGGTATTATAAAGTAAGGATGTGCTACAAGGATTTTTAGTGAATATAAATGGTTTATTTCATTGGTTTATATAGTAAAAGAGTTGGAATTTCTTTATTATTTCTCAAACTTAGGTTTTGGACTCTATATAATATAATAACCAAAACCACGAACAATTACATGGTTTCACCCATTTTTCTACCAAATGGTAGGGGTTTTAAGTATCTTATATTCTAAATGTCTGAACATAATAAAATAATACCCTTTCTTATGTGTAAGTGAGTCATACTCATAAAGAAATGATTTTAAAACCTCAAAATATATTAATGGTTTTGGATGATTTACAAAGACTTTATAAAATTAATAAAATAAAAATATAATCACAATATTTTAAAGGTAAAATATATATTTTTTCATGGATAACATTTATAGTATTTATTACATCACTTTTTGTTCATTATGATTTCATAATACACACCATATATTTATACCGTATTTAATTTCTACTAGAACAATTGACTGCCTAAGAAAATTATGAAAAATTCACCATTAGATAATTTTGACATTATGATTCCAAAAATAATATTTATTTTATATAAATAATTTTCTGAATATTTGTATTTTCACTTTTAAAATAACAATCTACATTTATTGAGAAATGTTGAGTTTTTGACAAT
Organism: Viscum album; assembly: GCA_963277665.1. Classification (NCBI taxonomy): domain Eukaryota; kingdom Viridiplantae; phylum Streptophyta; class Magnoliopsida; order Santalales; family Viscaceae; genus Viscum; species Viscum album. Next base: position 459,379,756 of record OY728136.1, read on the forward strand.
AACATTTTTCGAACCCTTACAAAAATCACATTTGACTTCATAAAAATAATATGATCATTTATATTCAATAAAAATAATAATATTTTATTAAAAATTTATTTAGTTAAATAATACATTAATTCATAAAAATAAATTCCTTAATTTAATTTGAATATTGCTCAAAAATACTATTTGTGTTTTATTATATCATAATAAAAATCATTTATAAAGAAATAATAAAAAGATGAAAATAAATTCATTATTATATAAAAAATAATGTATATACATATATCTCTAGGGTATTGATAAAAATACCTTTAATACAATAGTAAATCCCCTAAGATTATGGTGCGTGATGATGAGACTTTCATGGGGTGGTTCGACGCAGATGGTTTGGGCCGTGATCTCGATGAACTTAAGATTTTCCTATAAATATTTTTGATCATGATTAACTTATGGATATAATCTTGGGTTTGTCAATGGAAAATCTCAATGATGTTATCTCCTTCAAAAGATTCGATAAATGGAATTTATATGGTATGATCCTACTAGTTAAGGACAACACTTCCTTTGTTCGAGTCAATTGGATTTGTTAAAGACCTATATTTATAGAAATCATATGATCACTGTTCAATGAATATATTATCAATGGTAAATATACTTAACAATCATTTAAATTTTATAGGATATAATAAAACCAAACAATTGCATGTATTTTCTATAACCATATTACATAAAAATACATTTAACTAAATCACAGGGAAAATTTTTATTTATAACAGTTTAGGTCGTTATAGTAAACCATTTTCATCAGCTGTCTTTCACCTAAGATAGGAAGTCCTTAATATAATTTCATTTTTTATATGGGTTATTGACATGATTTTTTGGTGTGCATGTGTATCCCGTGAGACGGATGTTTTATTCTTGACCACATGATGTGTGTGTGTGTGTAAATTTGACTTGTGCTTGTGTTGCTTGAATATGGTTTATTCAGATGATTATACTTCTTGTTTGGTGTGATATTGATCTTTCATATTGTATACATGTTTACATGTACTATTTTTTCTCTATAGTTGATATAGGTGGCACTATATATATCATCCCCTTTTAACAGGGATGTGTGAGATACTAATCAACATGTACATGGGATATCCCTTCCAAGGGATGTATTAAACATGTTTTTTTAACTTTTTCATCAAGTAGGAGGATGTTTTTGACGTGTATGGCGATTTTCCATCTATATTTGTATCAAAGAAGGTATGTTTCTTTTGGAATGGTGTTAAAGCAAGTAGATCCAATCCTAAGGACCCAACATGTGTTTGGTTCTTGTGAGATATTTATATTGTTTTTATATCAGTACCTTGTTCATGTCCATGAAATGCTGTTGTATATTTTATTCACTAATGTTAGGGGCTATTGGAGGTGTAATATTAAGTATTTTACTCACACACTACTTGGGAATTTTAGTACGATTTTAAACTTTATGGACAAAGACCCAGCAGAGTGAAAAAACCCTATGGTGGAAAATTGAGCAGGTGGAGCCATAAGATGCAGTCGTTGTTGAATAATGTTCAGGCGAGACATCTTCTTATGTCTTTATTTACTATATTTACTTGTACCTGGGATCCTTATTATGATTCAGTTTTTATATAATATATTCTATGTTTCAGTTTCTTCATGTACTCGTATTATTTATTATATTGGTTATTTATTTCTTTTGTGCATTCTGATGGAGGGTATAGTTTCCTCATGGTTCCACTCGAGACCTTCACTAATAGTCAACAACCTCTTGTATACAGGGAGTTATGTATGAGGTCATGTGACACTCCATCTTAGACCTGATGGTTGGGTCGAGATGTTACACTAATAGGGGTGAATTAAGGTGTCCATGTTTTCTTCATTTTCCACAGGATCTTTTCCTCATGTTTGCAATAATTATATGAATTTTTACACTTTATAAACACACACACATTCCAGATAATGAAAGTAAATATTTCTTTGGGTCATGGGGTATAAATAAATCATACAACACACATGTTTATTATATTATTTTTAATAATAGAATATTGATCACCAATATAGGAAGGGAGTTATCATACTATTTATACCTTCTTCTTCTTCAATTCTATATCATTAATTTTTACCTTATTAATTATCTATTAATATTCACTTATTCTTAGTTCAGTGATATCTTTATTCAATATATGAAGTGATTATATCTTCTTCTTCTTATCCTATTATATATTTACTAAACAACAATGTATTTTTTTTATATTTTAGATATAGAAATCCTCCTTTATTCTCAATTTAGATTGTTCCAAAACACCCTAACAAATATTTACATATTTTAGAATTTAGAAAAATTGTAAAATCCATAATGATAGTCTACAAATTTAATTTCTTATATAGTTCATGATAATCTCTAACTTTTGAATATATAAATTCAGTGGATTTATCACCAGGTAATTCTCATTTTTCTTAATGTTCTATAATCCTTGTAATATTCCATATAAATCATAGTCATCATTCTTCTCCATAAAATCCATGATTTTATTTATACAAATTAACTAGATTATTAATCAAATATTATGATTGATAATATTCATTATAATACTTGTGTATTTATGAAATCATACTTACATGAATGTAGACAATATTCCTTTAGTTTCTTGTATTTACCTTCAACAATAGAGTGAATAACCCTTACAACTTTCTTTTTAATAATTAGATAACTATTACAATCTATAATTAGACACTGAGAAGACTCTTATAAACTTATGAAGAGACTCTTACACTTTCATGAATGACCACCATTGTTTCTGAAATAACCCTTATGATTAAATAAATAAACCTTATAAAATGGACAATTTTTCAAATTTCACAAAGGGAACAACCCTTATGGTTTTTCGTGATGACCTTTATGGTATCTAAATGAATCTTACAACAATTCCAAATAAACCTTACATAGAATCAAATGAACCTTACAAAATCAAGTATGAATCTTATGATTTCTACTATTATTATAGAATGACTCTCACACTCATAGGAGACTGCTCCACCCTTTTCTATTTTTCATTTGTAATTATCCCTGATGACCCTTATGAAGTCTAAGACAAATCTTAAAATTTGAGACTTATTCATTTGTATAATACATGTAAAAAATCTAGAATACATCCAAAACACCTCCAATAAATTCAAGTACACTCAATACTACTCCATATTTCAATTGAAAACAAATCCAACATCATAATTCATGACTCCAACATTCTCCCAATTTTTATTTTTTTATTAATCCATTATTTTATATGAAATTATAAGATTTAACTCTATAAATATTCTATGATCCAACTCAATATTCTTAGATCAAACCCCCCAAAAATTTTGAACTTGAAATCAAGCTTCTAATCTCAAACCCCCCTACATTTTTACTCTCCCCTAGAATTATTCTCCAACATTCAAAATAAAATTCAATGGGGTTATCTTTCTAGGTATGGTCATTGCTGATCCATCCACCATGTTACCAAGAAAGGATCCATTAACTAGGTATCTATGACTATGTGATATAGTTATTAGTGTAGCAAATAATAAATTTTAAAAAATGTCTACAACTTTATCCATTAAATTCAGATTAAACCTTCACTCTTCTTCTAAAACTCCACATGGATAAAATATCCCCCTTTCTCCTTAAACAAACAAAATATTGAACCTATAATAAAAAAAAAATCATTAAATATAGTATGGATAAGGGAAATTTCAAAACCACACCAAGCTAATAGAAGTGTATGAACACCAAGGTTCAATGGGTTCTTCTTGATAGATGAGGTAGCTAAGGGTTTAGTAATGATATCCATTTCTTATTAATCAGTCCTAAAATACCTCATCTTGATTATTACTTACTTTAGATATTATTTAATAAAGTGATATCCAATATCAATGTGATTGGTTTAAGAGTACTGAAATGAATTCATTATGATTTTTATAACACAATTATTTAAAAAAAAGACCACCATTGGGTTTTGAACCTCTTTAATTAGATATTCTAATTACTATTTCATCCATAAAGTTGTGTGTAGGATTTAGTTACTAAAAAGTATTTTTACTCAATAGTACTATGATATTTATTCTATCTTTTCTTAACTAACAACCATATACACTTAGTAATAATGTAAAATTCACCTCTACTTGTGGAATTATTGTCCACTACATCACCATACTAATACACATCCAAGGAGGATGGTAATTTGTGTTATTTATCTAAATTAAAGAGAAAACTATGAGTGAGAGTAACTTAGATGTAACTTATAATTTTCTTCACTACTTCCAAATGATCCTCCTTGAGGTTGATTTGAAGTTATGCCACAAAGTATGTAGTATAAGCTATGTCTGGTCAAGTTTTTGTTAAGTATAATAAACATTTGATGATCCTCCTATATATGATAGGATACACCGATTTCCTATCCACATACTTCCCATGTTTGTTTCCATATTCAATGGGGGATTAAATGCATTTTAAATAAACTATTTTAAAATTATTAATAATGTCATTTGGATATTTATCCTCAGAGATAAAAGTGTATCTAACTTTTTGAAATTTAAAATTATAAACTCATTATATTAGAAAAATCGTCCATGTATTTTTGTTTTATTCCCCTAAATATTATATAATCCACATAAACAAACACCAAAAACTATTATTCCCTATATATATTAACATAGAGGTTTTGGTCAACACTACCTCTTTGAAATTTTAGTTTCTTTAGATAAGAGTTAATCTGATCATACTATACACATAGTGACTAGTTAAGTCCATACAACAAATTCTTTAGTCTATATACCTCATTATCATAACTTAAAACTAAGAAACCCGTATATGTTTCAATATAAAATTCCTCCTTAAGCACCCTATTCAAGAAGCTCATTTTCAAATCCTTTTGAAATTTTTTAAAACCTATTTGAATATTTACCACCAAGAAGAATATGATTTAATTGATCTAATCTATAGGTGAAATATCTTCTAAATATCTATGTAATCAATTTGAGTATTTCCTTTTCACAATAATCAAGCATTATTTTAAACCACATTACCATATTCTTCAAAAAATAATTTATAGAACTATTTTGTTCAGATCATGTTACAATGTTTGAGTCCCTCCATAAGTTCCCATGTCTATTTTTTTTTTCAATTTAGCTTCTAATTCATGGATCTTATCCATAGATAATCATACACAGCTAACTAAAATTATGTTGGATCCATTATTAATAGTAAAGAAGTATATTATACTCTCCCTATCCTTCACATATGATTTGGTATAGCCTTATCACTAATTATAGTGGTTAGGTCAACTTCCATCCTCTTATTTATTCTTAAAGGTTAAGGATAATTTTCAATAGGTGTTACTTCCCCCATTGACTCAACCTCATTATATTTATCTTTTGAGTGAATTTATAGAGTCTTGGAAATTTTCCTTTCTTTATATTTTTTTTAAATACATCATCTTGGGTAAAAATCATATAATTATTCCTTTATACCTCCCTATTAACCTTGACATAATTAATCTATAGAATCTTATTTATCCTTTTTTAAAGCATTGATAGGATTTAGTATTCATTAAGTATCCTAATAAAATTCCTTAATCTGCCTCATCACTTAATTTTCCTGTATTTGCTTCTCTATTGAAAATTTATCATCTGCTTCCAAAAACATGAAAGTATTTTAGTGATGGATTCCTCCCAGGACACATCTCATATGGGGTTAATGCTTCCCTAGGGCCTAAAAAATCCTTTTTTTAGTGTACACTATGACTTGAACTACCTCCTTCCAAGTATTTCAAGAGACACCACTTGAAATAAGAAACATTTTATTCATGTTGTTTCCCATTATATTTCATTGTTCAATGACCCCATTCTTCTGTGGAGTATATACTAAGGATACCTCATCTTTAATTCCATGTTTTTCTAGGTATATCACGATTTTAGTGGATGTTTATTTTGTTCCATTATACAATCACACAGTTTTAATAGTATGGCCAATTTTATTTTCCACTATCCTCTAATATATCTTCATGTACTCCATAACCTCCTTCCTACTCTACATGAACATAATACAAGTAATTATATTGTATTCATTAATAAATATAATGAAGTAATTTTTTACACATGTGACTAAAAGATTAATTAGGCCACAAACACCTGTGTGTACTGGATGAATTATACTAGATTACCTTTTTTCTTCTTTCAGTAAAGGTGATATATCATCTTCCCATATATCCATGCATCACACAGTTTCTCTCAATCACACTTTAATTTAAGGATGTTCATTTCTTCTCTCATATTATAGAGATTTTCTATGATTTATTGATTAATATTTCCCATCCTTAGGTTCCAATAACCATTTTATTCCTCCACCATAATAAAATACATTCTCTCTATGATTTCCACCTAGTAAATGTTACTACTTATTCACCATAAATTCATGAGGGAATCCCTAGATTTAATTTTGATTAATAATCATTTCTAATAGAAGTTGAACTCAAGACCAGAGCTAGAAACATGACTTGTGATTGAGATATTTTTCCCAATCTATGCATAAGGATAAATTTTTTGATTTTGAGTTCGTATCCTTCTTGATGCATCTTTCCACTTATTTTTATCTTCAAAGATCCATTATTTTTGAAGTATACTATTCCATCAATTCTATTACACATTACTTAGGAGGTTTGTATTACCTATCATGTGATATGAACACCCACTATCATGGATCCAAGTATTATTATTATTTATAGATTTGATTGATACTCCAACCATGTTTTCCTACCCTCTCATATTATTTTCCTTCCAATAATTACCCAACTGAGTTTATGTGTTGGAAAAAATCTAATTTTTTTCCAAAAAAAAGAGTGTAATCATGTTCTTTTTATTCCTTTAATGGAAAAAATCTATTACCTAATAGAATCTCATTTGGTTTCTTTATATCCAATTATCTAGTATTTCTATTGTGGTAACTTCCATTTCTCCTTTACTTGTAGTCAATTTATTTATACCCAGAGTTAGAACATTGATAGTGATAGAAATAAAATTATTTTATAACATGTGTTGAAGGATATAGATTGATTATTATCTTCTACATTTCTGGTTCTTCTCCTTCCAAGTAACTCTCTGCTTCTCCATAATATGATATGGTGTGGCCAAGATAGCCACAAAATTGACACTTTATTAAGGAAAATACCTATACACTATCTCTCTTCCACATGTCTCCATATTTTGAGTAGATCCCTTGTCTCTTATTACCCCTTGAATATTGGGGGTTTTATATAAACCTTTTCTTACCTTTTTTCTAGACTACCACTAATCCTGTTTTTTATATTCTAGTACTATATTGAAAACTAATTTTTATCATACATCTTGGTATTTGTTCATTAAAAATTTTATCAAAAATTTCTAAGCCTCATCCATATCTTTCCAATAATTCTATATATGATAACTTTCCAAACAATATATTCTTTTATGGATCACTTTAATTTATTTACGATTCAAGTTTACTTTTCAAATTAACCACTTAACCACTTATTATTCAAGTGATTCAAATCTCTTATCTCTTTCCTCCTGATAATCATTAAGATAATTAATCATTTTGGATTGTTCTTTATTTTTGAGTTTAAGATCTAGTACTACTTATGAGTTTTCATGAATAGATTAGTGATATTATATATCATTATATAATAGATATTTCTTAGCCTATAACTAATCCGCACACTCTATATATTATTTTAATAATTCTATAATTTTTTATTTTTCTTCCTTTGAATATCGAGTTCCTCAAGATCTACCTCAAGTTTCACATTGATATCTACCCCACAATTAGTTTGAATGTCATTTTCCATATCATATTTTTATTTTTAAATAGTATCTATAATTTCATATTCTATATTAGATTTAAATTTAGTCTCTTCTCCCTATATGAAATATTTATCATCTTTCTTTTCTTTACTCACAAGGCCCTTTATATGAAACTTATCTCTGGATATGTTTCCCAGTTTGAAATCTATTTTAGGGGAAAATTCCTTCACAATTTTATTATAGACTTAATCTAATCATCATCACCAACTAATTTCCTTATACATCTAATTAAAATGCGTCTAAACATTCCATATCAGAAACAAGCCGAGGGTAGATTTCCTTCACATTTTCTCTTACCTATTTTAAAATTTAATTCCACAAAATATTGAAACTAATCACCACATATTCTTATTCATATTCAAATTTAGCTATGTTGTGATTATCTATAGATTTTAATGTCATTTACTTGTTTTTATGATTTCTTTCACCAACATCTTAACCCATATTTCATAGGCCACCAAACAACTATGAAAGATCCAGTTATAACTCTTGTCTGTTTTTTTCTTCAAGAGAATACAATTTTGTTTTGTAAAATGGTGGAAAACTCTTAAATATATTATTCAACACATTTACATATTTCATTTATTAATCAAGGCCTCATATTTCCCCAACCACCCCAATAATCCAATTGGAAAAACCATTAATGTTTTCTTCAAGATATATATTTTTATCATTCAACTTATTTTATAATACTTGAATATTTTATTATTTAACCTTGTTGTAACCTTATTAGATATTATAAAATTTATCCCATATATCATTTATAGTTTTAAAACCAATCAACACCATATATATTTATTTTGATAAATAACTAGAAAAAGTATTCTGGTCTTTGGAATCAGTATCATGCAACTTTCTATCTACTTCGATAATGGATAATACCAAATCATCACTAACATGTACTCTATGAATATCAATATAAAGAACTTTTATTTCTAAGTTAAAGTAGGTGCGATATAATTCTATTCATATATATTTTGTAATTTCACCCATATGATATAGTAACTCATGTTGTATTCATTTTATTATCCTTAGATTTAATATCAAGATGATAGATTTAGTTCCAAGAATCTGTGGCTCTGATACCACTTATTACAACCAGTATACTAATACAACCCAATAGGGGGGGATTAAGTTGTTAATGTTTTTTTGATAGGATATTCTCATCATGTTAGAAAGAATAATACAAACTTTTTATTCTTCAAAAATAAAAACACATTCCATAAAATGAAAGTAAATGTAAGGACACATGTGTTTTACTTGGTTAATTTCTAAGGGATATTCCAAGGAGCATACATTGATATTGTTCCCACATAACAGGAGGTAATAATATAAATTATAGCGATTATAAAAATGATTAATTTATAATACCTATAATATAACATCCACCTCTCATGCACTGTTTTGGGTCAATGGTTACAAAGAAAAAGATACAACACATAGGTTTCTTATAGATTTATTTAGAACTTAATATGAACACTAATCCAACAAGGGTGTTATAATTCCCCTTATACCCTTTTATTATTCAACTTTAGGTCTTAAAATTTGATCCTTATTCCTTTACTCATAATATGCACTTATTATTGGTTTATAAATATTTTCATTTTATAGATGTAGTTATTATCTTCTCTTCTTATTCTCTCCTTATATATTCACTGAGTAAACACATATGATTTTACCATATTTTAGATACGGAAATCCTCCTCCATTATTATTGTATAATATCCCAAAATATCATAATAAAAATTCCCATATTTTATAATATAGAAAAACTATGAAATTTATAATGATATTATAATAATTTTCTTTCTTATATAGTGCCTGATAATTTCCACATTTTGAATATGGGAATTTTGTAAAGTAAAAAATAGTCAATCCAGATTTTTCTTAATACATTTATATATTTCAAAAAGGGAATTCCCTTAATTTTTTTCTATATGAACCTTATGGTTTTTTATATTAGTCTTACAATTGAGCTCAAATGAACCTTATATGGCCCGGGCGACCCCTATGAAATCCAAGACAACTCTTATGATTTCTAATTTTTCCATAGAAAACTCTTATAATCATAAGGGAATCTTCCAAAATTTTATTTATTTAATTTTTCTTCATCCAATATGACCCTTATGAAGACCAAAATTAATCTTATGATTCGAGACTTATCCATTTTCATAGAAATTTTCCAATACCAATAATATGTCCAAAACACCTCCATTCACTTCAAGTACATTCAAGACTACCTTATAAAATGATTTAAATCAAATAAAACATCATAATTTGTGGTTATAACATATATTCAGGTTAATTTAATCATTATTATTTATTTTAATTCATTTATTTCAATTTAGTGTTTATTTAAATGATTAATTTAGCTTGCGTCAGTCATATTGGGGTTGTTTAGTCCATAATTCCAAAATTGCTTCAATATAGAGGTAATGATCAGTGGTCATTTATAAATAATTCAATAAGATCAAAAAAATTTATGTTATATTGTTCATGTCTCTCTATAAGTATAAGATTTTAATATATTAGTAAATAGTTACAATTTAGAGAATCTTACTTTGTATTCTTGTTTTAGATGCTTAAACCAACCATGAAGAATTATCATTAATTTTATTAATATAATTCTTATTTTATCATTATATAATCTTAAAAACATATTATTTTGATTATAAATTTTCTATATTCATTAAAATCATTTTTAGAAGCATTTATCATGGGAAAAAGTGAACATAAAACACCATTGTTCTTTTAGGTAGGGTAAAACTATCATATGTGAATGGTGTTCTTAAGAGAGTTTTAAAAAGAGGAAAAATAATAAATATATGAGTTTTATAAAACATAATTATACTAAATTTTAAAGGTGCTTTTAAACATTATTAAGGTTATAAAATGTGCAAGAGGATAATTTAAATGAAAACACATAAGTTTTGTAACCATTACTTTGTTATAATAATAACTTATGGAAAAGGGCTTGGTGAGAGGGAAGGTGAAATATTTCATTGATAATGAATCCAAGTGATGTTAATACCATGTGAATATATTCATGGAATCAATATAATAGGAATTTTAAAAGAAATTAAGAAAAAATAATTCAAAATAAGAGATGGAAATAGAAACCTAGGAACCCTTATATTTCTTTTTGAGATGCCCCCATTTGATTAAGTTTATTGAAAATGGATGAGGGTTTTTTACTATAAAAGTTCCCTAGAAAAAAGAATAAGAGATTTAAAAGATATATATGGGTAGATATATAGAATAGTAGTATGTTTTGAAATTATGGAGAATGAGTGTTTATATAGCTAAGGGGAAGAGGTGTCTTTAAATAAAATATTGATCAATTTTTTATTTAGGCTCATGAATATGAATATTATTTATTACATTGAATATTTATGTTATTATATTAGTAAATATATATTTTTATACCATTAAACACACCCAAAACCAAATGGAGTAATTGAAATATTTTATACAATGTAAAGAATCAAATATAATTTTTTTATTAGAATAAAATATAACTTAGGCTTTGAAAATTGATTTATATATTTGGAAATACAGTTTATTATTTTTAAATGAATATTTTTTATCATTAAATAAATTTTAATCCATAAAAAAATATAAATTATTGTGTCATATTTACATCATGATGATGTCATAAAACTTACGGTATATGCAAAAACAGTATTTTTCACTATTCACTAAAAAATTAACATTTTCAAAAAAATACCAAAAATTCTGTGACAACAAAATTTTATAAAATAATAATATTTTTTTGATAGTGTATGTTAGATGAAATAACAAGATAAAATTACCAATAAATATATTTCTTTAAATTTAATCTTATCGATAGCTTGTGATACTCGCAACCCTGAGTCTAAATGAACTGTAATATAGTTTACCATTATAACTCAACCATAAAATTAGAGGGTATGAATATGAAAAAATAAATTATGAAAATTATATGGTTTACACATTTATAAAGTAAATTAAATGGTTTTATATTTACTATAAATAAAATAATAATTATTTGAAGGAAATGGAATCGTTTTTTGAAAAACTGTTTTTCTAAAAGGCGATCTCATCTAGTTTTGCACACATATTTTAATTTTTTTTATAAATTTTTTAATTTTTTTTAAAATATTAAATTAATTTTTTAAATCATAATTTCAAAATTATTTTGAAGTAAATTTTTGATAATTTTCTGAAAAGATAAATTTTTTGATGAATAGTGAAAATACTGGTTTTTATTGAAAACTGTCTTTTTGTATAAAGAATTTAAAAGATAAATTTTGATTTAAAATTATTATAAAGGTAAAATGAGTTCAATAAAATTATAATAAATAAAATTCAGGTAATTTTATTCAAATTAATTTTTATTTTTGATATTAAAACTATCCATGCTTACGAGAATTTTTTCTTTGGGAAATCGCTTTATCATCACATCTGCGGGTATAATCATAAATTAAAATTTTCCACTTAGGTGAATAGAATTTGAAAAAATTTATTCCATATTTGAATTAAGAATAATTAATATTATATAATATGTTCAACTTAATTCATGATCATAATTAATAGTAAAAACTGTAAAAATTAAATACCGCGGTTAAGGTTAAAATGAGTTTACCAGAGGGTTAAAATAAAAATATAAGTGTTAAAATTACCTATAAACATGTAAAATTTATATTTAATGTATATATTTTGTACATATATCATCAATGGTTCTATACTGATCTATTTTGGATCCTTTTGGCATGTGATAAATAAGGGTATCAATTTTTCATTTCAAAAATTCCAAGTGTGTCCTCTCCCCCACTTATAAAAGTCTACCCCCTATCCACTTTTCTTAATACACCCAAATAATTTTTGTTAGGACAATTCATAACAAAATATATTCCTTAAATACCTCCCCACATAATAGAGTCATTTTTTTTATCATAAATACAATCTAATAAGGCTTTAGGTATAAACCTAAAGAGGTTGTCTGAAGAAGAGGTAAAGTTTTTAACCATGCATTTTAATTTTACTTATTCTTATAACACACTAAAATTTTATCCAGATGTGATAAAATAATAAAAAATTATATTTTATATATTTATATGTTATTATTTTAATTTAATAACCTATATCGATATCCTCTTCATCAAATGGTAAATGAAACCGTCGATTGTGTGTACGGCGGACTACCGCCTCGCGAACCGATGTAATTCATTTTTCACCACCTCCTCTATCGACTGGATATAATGATGTATTTAAAAAATTTATCTGATATTTATTAAATTAATATACTTATATAATAATAACCTCACATATACCTTATTACCTTCCAATATTTTTTAAAATAATAATGACGCTCGTGCGTATGTGTAGACTACGACCTCTACACAGTGATGTGAATTGTTTTTAATTTTATTTTGAAATTTCTGGTAATAAAGATATATTTAATGAATTTAAATTAAATATTTGATATAATAATGTTTATGGGAATTTAAAAGATTATTTACCCTTTTCACATTCCATATGTTGGAAAAATAGAAACAATATTCATGCGTACGTATGACCTACCATCTCCATGAATGATGTAACTCATTTTCCCATATCTAAATTTTATGGAATAGAATAAGTTCTTATATAATGATTATATATTATATTTATATAATTTTTAAATTTTTTATATTATTTAACCATGATAAAAGTAAAAGGTTCAAAACTACTGAACCAAAACATACATGAAAAAATCAGAAATTATCACTATAAAGTGCGGTTTTAACAAATAATTATTTATAAATGAGTCACAAAAGACTAAGTAAATCATATATGTTATAAAATGCATGATTATATATTTTTTAATTTATTTATAATATATCTATATTTATTATATAGTAGGTAAAAACACATATAAAGGAAATAGGACCTGAGGTAATACTTTCTTGTCTCATTTTTACTTCTCTGAGATGCATGCCATATTCACCACTTAGTTCTTCTGTGTGTTGTATATAATTCCCTTTTTATATGTTATATCATGAATAACTTTATATTAATGGTAATTAATGTTTAATTTTGGTTTATTTCTTTCATGAGTCTTTTGAATTCAAAAGTCACCAAAGCGAAAGGGTTTATTTTATAATCTCATTGTTTATCAAGATTGTCGATGATTAAGTTTCTGATGATGAAATATTATTATAAATATCTTAATAAACTCCTGAATTTTTTATCCTACAGTTATTTCTATAGAATACATGATTTACTCTCATTTTAATCTCTTTAATAACAAAACAAACCAAAATAATGTTTTTAAGGAAAACCCACTTCATTTATCTCATCGGATGAAAACAATTTTTCTCCCATATCCATTTTTTATAAAAATGTTCTCAATAATGTTTTAATATTATAAAAATTATTTATTAAAGACATTTTTACCCATGTTTGAATTTTTAGAAAATGTTATGAAAGAAATATTCTTATAATTTTCTGAATGATGCACTTTTTAACCTTTTTACAATAGTTTAAAAGGAATGTTTTTTAAAATTTTATAGAATTTATAAAATTGATTGATATCATGAATAATAATTACTTTTAAGATTACTTTAGAAGTTTAAAATGATATTTTTAAAGATTTTTTTTCTTAATTTTCTAGATATTTTTAGTTTTTGAAAGTGATTTTCAAAGTGAAAAGGATATTTACCCAAAGAATGTTTTAATGGTATTTTTATGATATTTATATTAATAAATGAAAAAACCCTTATTTAATTTATTACCCATTTAGAATATGTTGTAATGATAACATAATTATTATTTCTGCAGATGTTTTATGATCAGTTTGACTGGGGATATACTATTTTGATACCATTCTCCGTATTACTCTGAATGGATTATGATTATGTTTATTGATTAGGGAAAGTATTAAAATTTTGTATTCTAGTTTTTTAATATAAATATTTATATTGATTATGTTTCACCCCTTTTACCTAAAGAATTAATTATACTTAGTAAGTAAGAGGTGGATCTTGCTGTAGCCCCTTGATGCCTCGATAGGTCTCATGAGACAAACTAGATTAGGTATTTGGCTAAGGACTTACCCTTTTATATAATATGTCTGGGCATGAGGCCTTGATGTTATGGTTATGATGTCCTAAATTATTCATTATCTCATTATAATATTAGTTATTGATGTTCTATGTGATTATTTGGTTAGTTATAGTATCCATGGTTATGTTTCAAGATAATGTGATTATTTATAAGGAATTTTTTAATCATCATTTATTCTTACCATATTATGATCAAGTAATTGATTTAAAGACATGTGTTTGAGTTATTTTACTTTCTATATTGATTATTCATTAGTTATTCATGATAGCTTCCACTATACACATAACCTTACTGAGCAATATAGATCACCCCATTCTTATGTTTCCTTTCCCTAGGATTCTAGGAAGTGTATTGTGGTTGATATGCAGGGATATGATAAAGGTAATTTTGGTGTTATCATAGAAAATTCTATGTTGTATTTTATGTTTTCAATTAAAATTATATATTGAAGTATGTATCTAGTTTTCCAAAATTAATAAACTATTTGGTCCACCAGGATGTGATTCTTTATATTTGGTGCTAATGTAATAAAGTAACCACTACCTATGGGCTACTAGGGTTAGAGTATTTATAGTTGATATCAGAGGATGATTAGTTGAAACCTTGGGAACTAGTTTTAGGAAAACATATATTTGATAACATAACGATATGATTGAATTTAAGGACAAGCCTTAGTATAAGATAACATCCTAATATTTTGGTATGGTAGAGATTATGTGATTTTTCTAGAAATACATCACTATTTGGATACTATAAGTAGATGTGGTTCTAGAATAGTTGTACCTAGGGGTAATAACTTTGAAAATGTAACATTGGGGTTTGAATCAATTTTCACTTGGTGCATGGAAATGGGCCTTACTGTGCACCTGATTTGACACTCTTGAGGGATATGCTTGATATATTTCACATTTTATTTACAAACCATTATGAAGGATTTGAAAATATTTGTATGATTTGATAAATTTCTCAATGAAACCATTTTTATTATTATGAGATTAACAATGCATAAATTTTCAATTTATGTTAAGTGTTTCATTAGTTTTGGGATTATATATTGTGTTTCATAATTTTATGATCTAATATAGTGTATTCCATTATTTAGAAATAGAACATAATAGAAGGAATGAGAACTATATCAATTCACATACTCTATATAGGTATTTCTATTTTGGGAAAGATAATAAAGCTGAATTTAGATGTGTAGCTATAATTGATCAAAATATAACTATATTGGGGAATCTGACTCAGTTTATGAGTAATAACCTTGCTCATATGGAGAATAATATGGATCCACTACATAGTATAATAATGTTAGACCACTTTATGAGTAAACAACATCCATAATTTAATGGGACTAAAAATCCATTTGTAGTTGATTAATGTATAATTTCCTTATAGAAGATATTTCTCACTTTATGAAGTAATAACAGGAAGAAGGTTGTCATGGAAGTTTATCATCTCTTAGGGGATGTGGATTAATATTGGTAATTGATTAAAAGAACTAAGGATGAGGAGGAAATAGAGATCATGGATTGGAAGGATTTTAAGGTACTCTTATTAGAAAAATATTTTCATTTTTATAAATGAACAGATATAGAGAAACAATTACCAAGTCTCATCCCTTTTATACATATTATTATATGATTTTTAACATAAAAATCCATGAATTACAACCTAAATATTATGAGGCCTAGTGTATTTGGAAGACTAGGATCATAATACATCAAAGGAAACTAAAACATGGAACCTTTTTTTCTTTTTTAATTAGTGAGATCCTAAATCCATTTTAGCTCCTAAACTATATAGGATAACTCAAGGAATACATAAAGAAAGGTATGAGATCAAATTCTCAATAAAGAAATAAATATGACAAGAAAACATAACATGTGAGTTAAAGGTATAACATGATATCATAAAAGAAGTGGCACATGAGTAATCACATGGAAACATAACATAAATAACATGGTATCATAACATATTGAAAACATAAGAAAGTGAAAAAAATAAAACATGACATAAACATAAGTCAAGGCTAACTACCAATACAACATCACATGGTGGACATAGTCCCATAATGAATTAGGTTCACTCCCTAATCCCATACATGATGTATCATGAGGCTAAAACATTACCCAACACATTGGAGGGGTATATAATTATAGGCCTACACATCACTATCATTTCATGTACCTGATTATGTGTTCCACATATAGAAAATAATCATAAGGTATAATTATAAGAATTACTCATGAAAAGAAATGGGTTTCATAATTTTTTCTTATAACATAATCAAAAGAGATTTCTTAAAGAATGCATATGAGAAATGGTTATAAGGTATATATTAACCCATAAAGGGAGGTAAAATGAGATAGGTATACATGTAAGAGACATATATATGGAATTTAGAATCATTCCATAGCATTAAAGGTTGTTATTTTTTATGAATATAAATACAATTAAAAAGATTAAAAACATTATTGAGGAAAATAAACTTTCCAATTTGAAAATAACTTTTGAAAAACTAAAAATTCACAAAATATTATGGAAATAATTTTCTTTAATAATATACTTGGAAACTTATAAGGGAATATTTAAGAAAAAATGGTTATGATGGTGGAAAATACTATTCATGTCATATGCGTTAAAATAAAGATTGATTTCACATTTTCAGTAAAAGTTAAAAAGTACCTTATTCATAAAAAGACAGTAATATTACTTTTAAACTATTTTGAAAAAAATAAAAACATGAGTAAAAATTAATTTTTACAATCATAAGATAATATTAAACACATTTTTGGAAACATTTTAAGAAAACATGGATATAGAATAAAAAGGTTTTTAAACCGAAGAGAGAAATAAAGTTGATTTTTCTTGAAAATATTTTCTCAATAATTTAAAGTACCAAAGTGAGGGAAATAGTGATATTACTTTAAGAGTTCATGAATAACTAGTTGAAAATAAAATTGAAGGATTTTATTAGGAAGTGATCAAATAATTTCAATGAATGAAAATTCTAAAAAAAACAATTCTGATTAAAATGAGATTGAAATATACACCCTTACAGCTTTGGTAACTTTTGAATCATAAATGACCATAAATTAAGTAAATCAATTTTAACTTAAAATACAATTAAGTATGAAGGATTAATGACATAGTATTTAAAGGGGTCGTATATACACCTTTTAAAATAAATTAGGTGCATAAAAGAACATGTGTCTCAAAGAAGGAACTTCTTAGAAGAAACCCTTACCTTGATCTCGAATCATCATGTGAATTCTTTATCTTCATAAATAATAAACTTATGTTAATTATTTATTTGATTAAGAAACTTTTTAAAGCTTATTATTCCTTTTATTTTATTCATTAAAACATCCTATTAAATTACTTAATCATTGAGGTTCATGTTATATGTTTTGATGAAGTTTGACTCATATGTCCAAAATCACTTTGGTAAGATAACTATGGTTTAATAATATCCAAAATAATAATCATTAAAGAATTATAAAATTTATACATCAATTATACTTTAAAAAATCATAATGTGGTTATGAAAAAATAAACTACGTTATAATCATGGAGATGGTAGGCCATACATACACATGAGTAACATTTTCATTTTTTGATGATTATGATGAAAAGAAGGTAATTGATATTATTATCTTTCAAGGATTATTATAATATCATAAATATAATATTATGTCTTTTAATACCCTTATATATACCATCCAAATTATGTGCTAATAAAAACCAATCACATCGCTTCGCGAGGTGGTAGTCCATCGTACACACGAACGATGTTATAATTTACTCAATAGATGGGAAGGTAAGAAATTGCCTAATATATTTATTTTATAGAATTATTAATATTTCAGGAATATCACATATAAACATAAAATTAATCTTTATTACCCCCTATGTAAAGTAAAATTGAAAAATGAATCACATCACTTCTCGAGGCAGTAGTCCACTATACACATGTGTAATGTTATTGTATTCCCTACAGAATAGAATGTAAGAAGATTTATTTAATATTATAATTAAAGAAGTATAATTATATCATAAATATCATATATAAAAATTAAATACATCATTATATCAATTATTGAGAATCAGCGATGAAAAACAAATACATCTATTCACGAGGCAACAGTCTTCCGTACACATGATCAATAGTTTTTTTTTCACATTTGATGAAAGAGGAGATGGTTGTAGGTCATGACTGAAAAGACCCAATTAGGAACAATGTATCACTAAGAGGGTGTGGGTGTGAATCAATAATTTTTTTTATTTTATGTTATATTTCTTATGAAAAAACCGTCATCTCCTATTAAATATTTATTACTTTGCTGAAATCCAAACATATAAACACAACCATAGGAACACAATTATTTATAAGGTTCAATAATCAAGAAGACTATCAAGTCCATAACATGGTTTTGAAGTGATATAATAACATAAAATCTACTAGAAAAGAAATACTTTTTGTGTGGTTACAACAAGTAGTAAATTCCCTTACACTTGTATAACACTATGATCAATACAACAATGCATGTGCTTATTCTAGCATGAAATATGTAAATAAGATTTTGTAACAAGTTTATAAACCTTTATAAATAGGTTCAATAATTTTTCCCTGTTTTGATTCAAAAAGTTCACTTTTTTTATTCTTCATGAATAGTTCTTCACTTTCATACCCAGTAGAAGGTAAAAACTTCGTCTCTGAACTTAGTAAAAAATTTAGTCTAATCACACTATCCCATTCCCCTGTTCGATTTGTCTGTTCAGAAAAAAGTCTAATTAATCTATCTAAAAACAATTATTATTGGTTTTCCTATATAAAATCAGAACCGTACTCTTTCCTTCTTCTTTATTATTCCAGAATATGTCTATCCTATTGTTCGGTCTGATCCAGTGAATCCGGACTGCCACTTCTCTAATCACTTATTCTATCCTGAAACCAGTTAAAAACCAAAACTCCAACATTTTACCTTTTTTGATCATGTGAAAAATATAGATTACATTTTAATTTCACCCCTTTATATAATTTCTCTTAAAACATAAAAGGTAGGAACTTGAAATAATTTTACAACTAAAAAAATCACAATTTTAAACTCCCTCTCAAATAAAGACTATTGAAAACTTCTCAAAAACTTCTAGAATCTTACAAACTGCAATGAAAATCAAGAAATACTTTATTAAATAAAATTAATTTCATCAATAATCTTTTTCTAGAAATACATAGTCTAGAACATCTTATTCTGAAGTATTATTTATCATTACATTTCTCTCAACCCATTTAAAAACAAGTAAAATAAAATACTTCCCGATCAAATTATTCAAGACAAATTTTCATCCAAATTATTAATCTATTCAACTGATCATCAGTATAATAAAACTATACCAATTAAAATCATCATATGGTGACTTATAAGTGTCAAACAAATAATCTTATTAACTGGCATCAATAAGTCTATTCGATAGATCTGTGTCTACATCTTGTCTGATTGATTAGTGTTTTCATCTTATCTGATTGATCAGTGTTTGCATCCTGTCTGATGGATCGGTTTTTTCATCTCATTCGATGAATCAATGCCTACATCTCATCTGATGGATCAGTGTATGCATCTAATCTGATGGATCAGTGTCTGTATCTTATCTGATGGATCAATTTATATATCCCATCTAATGGATCACTATCTGCATCTTTTCTAATGGATCAGTAGCTGTATCTCGTCTGATAGATCAGTATCCACTGTTCAAAAAATATTAAATCTCGACCCACTTCATATTTACTTCAAATTTGTAACACCACAATAACTCAAAACTTATAAATCTTAAAGAAATACTTTTAAAATAAAAGGAATGTCTGATGATTTACATCCGATCAGGTGCATCCTATGACTTGCATCAAATGAACCAAATCTGATTAAAAATATTGTGATTATTTATACTTTATTAAATTAAAACTTTTATTATTTAAAAAACTTATGTGTTTATTGATTCTTGATCCAATGATTTTTATCTTGAAAACTTGAAATTTGTAGAAACACTATAGATTCACATTTTTATTTCCTTCTACAAACTCCTAATTGTATCATGATTTCTTAATGATGTTTATTACATTGATATTAGCATATTATCATATGATTTGTTATGTTGAAAATATTAAATGAAATTTTATATATGATAAATATTCCTATTATGTTCCTAAAATATATATTATATAAATATAAGTTCTAAATAAATAACACTTAGTAATAAATATTTAGAAATAAATATTTTAATTGATGGATTTTCATAAGAAAACCATGTGTGATCATCTATGACTGATACTCCTTCATATGATTACCATAAAATACAAAGTGATGTGATTATTTATAAATATATTAAAAGGAAAAACTTCAAGTAAACTTCTTTTAAACACCACCTCTAGTTAACTTAATTCCAATAATGTAACCCTTTGTATTTTAATTTCAAAAAAGATTTATAAACCATTGAAACTTTTTAAACTCAATCTAAGGATCACTTATCAACAATTTTAAGCCTATGTGAGCAAACTCAATATATAATACATGAATAATTGAATAAAAAAACAATTTTGTTCATATTTATTGACTTAGAAAAAAAATTATTGAACCTAGAACATTCTATCTCTTCACAACTTGTCAAATTTCATATCTTCCAAACTTTTAAAATTTCCTATAAGAAAATAGTTTTCTATATGAACTTAAAAAACTATTAAAACTATACATACATTTACATGTTGAGATCACAAATTACTGATATATTTAATATATTTATTATTTTTCATGTTTTTTAATGATTTAATCCCTTAAAATTATTAAATTTGAGTTGATTTTCATTAATTTGGTATTTCTGGTAAATTTTGGGCTTAATTGTGAAATTTTCTTAATTGTGAAAATTAATATTTTAATAGAGCTTCTGTTTTTTGGGTATAACTTTTACAATGTTGATACAATTTAAGTGATTATTTATTACGTTTCCTTTGTTTGTGGGATTGAACTTTGTCTTCTGGGCCCATATCCAATTCAAAACACACTGACCCATAAATATTAATCAAATGGAGAAATTTATCATGCTCAACAAAATGGACCCTACATCATTAAATGAGACATATCTCAGGATAATGACATTAAAATTATATGATTCTAGATAGGTTATATAGGGGAATTTATTGGTCATGTTCCCATTAAAATTCATTAAGAAAAGATCTAATTAAGTCATCCTTTGAGTGAGTCAAAGTGAAGTTGGTGGAAAAGTATTTGGTGGCCACAAAAAGTCAGGTTCATTAATTCAGACATATATTCATTTAAACCTATCCAAAATATTTTAAATTTTTAGGTTCGATATCCAAATTCATCACAATATTATTTTAAGAAGAGGCCTTGGTATTTTTCAGCCATCTGGTGGGAAGAATAGAATCAAAACTCTGGTAGACAGATTCTGGAAGAGTAATTTTTTTTCTCTATTTTTTTCTATTGTTCTTATTAGTTTTGTAATGAATTCTTCTTCCTCCTTATTTAAGGATACCCTTCAAATATAGAGGAAAAATTCTCTGTGATTGGGGAAGTAGAGGTTTTCTGTTTTTTAATTTTTGAGTTCTTTCACTTAATATTTTAAGATACTTTTCTCTCTTTTTCAAAATCAGTTTCAATTTCATATAATGATTTTTATTATCATTTATGATTGTATTTAGTTTTATATTCTATTTTTTATTATTTTTTTTTAATGATAAATATCTCCCTCCACTAGATTATATTTTATATACAATTGAATAGACCAGGCCCCAGTGGCGAAGTACTCGGTGATCACCAGTACGTGTGTTAGGAATAGTGAATATCTAGATTGTTGGGTATAAATAAGACCCAATTTGGGATTTACGAAATCCAATAGGGGTATTCTCTAAAACTCTATCACATATTGGAAGGAGAGTAGACCATTCTGAGATTTTATTAAGGTTTATTCTCACCATTACCATTTGACTAAGGGAGTGAGAAGAAGCGATTGTGGATTCTCACTTTTATCGACTTAGCATAAGAGAATTTGATAAATTGGAACTATGATATAATTACAATTGGAAAACCGACCCTGACCTGATCAATATTTCATACAACATTTTTCAATCACTTTTTTTATCTATTTTTTATGAATATTTTTCTTAAATTTATTTCCTTTATTTAGTTTATTTTCATTTCAAATTAATCAATTTAAAAAATACCCCACATTCCATTTAATTAAAGGTGAAAACTTGATTATTTTGCGCTCCTCTCTAGAGACAACCTAGGTTAACCACTTTATTTCCTTTTTAACTTAGTAAATAATTTTTTTCCATGCCCCATGGTAGATACCTATCAACACTTGGCAATAATTCTGAGGAGGTAGTGCAAACATTTTTTTATCTTATATTGCATGACTAGAAGTAAAAACCCTAACCATTCCCCCATTGATCCAAAAAATTGAAATATCCCTATTGGATAGACTTAGAAACCTTAATTTTCAATCTATATTTGAGGAAATATCTCTTGTAGAATCCAATGAAACTTCATGTGTTCACTCTAAGCCTGTAATCATGGTTGGAAATCAAAACCAAAAACTTATAGACAATTGTGCACCGTAATTCCTTAATCAAAACAACTAACTTGCTATGATAGTGTTACAAAATGATTTTGATATGAAACCCAACATGATTCCATTACTTAAAAAATTTTATGGATTGATCGGTGAAGACCTAAACAAACATATTAAAGAGTTCACTCAGGTCTGATCTACTTTTAAACCACGAGGATTACCTAAGGAGAAGGTAAAGTGGAAGGCATTCCCATTTTCATTGGAAGGAGCTACAAAATAATGGTTGTATGTCCTACAAATCAGAGATGTGAATGCTTGTAATGACTTGGGAATATGTTTCATGTAAATATTCTTCCCCACCTCTAGGAGAAGAACCATAAGAAAGGAAATCTATTCCATCAAACATTCCTTTGGAGAAACTCTTTACAAGTATTGGGAGGGATTTAAGAAGATATGTGCCAGCTGCCCACATCAAGGAATTGAGGAGCATTAATTTATTGGATTCTTTTATCAAGGATTACTGAAAAATTATAGAAAACTTTTGGATGCATCATCTAGATGCACAATGACTGAAAAGTCACCAGAAGAAGGAAAGGTATGGATTGAGAAAATTTCTCAAAACTCACAATAATTTGGTACTAGAGGTATTGGCACAAGTGGTATTAATGAGGTAAGAACTTCACACCCATCACCATTATTAGAAACTAGGATTAAAGATAGAATTAGTTTGATGAGATAGATGGACTTGAAACAAGTGAGTTAACAACAAGTACTGATTAAGGTGTGTGTTTTATGCTCATAACCTGATCATTTCACTAAATAGTGTGCTGAAATAAAGGGAATGTAAAGTTTCACAGTAGCCTTTCAGTTGAGGAAGTTCCAGAAAAATCAAGGATGGAAAGAGCGTAAAAAGTCCAAGATGGATTTAGAAATCATCAAACTCAAGCTAAACCCCCATACCAAAATTAGTTCCAAAACCAACCCCCATTATAGAATCAATTATAGAAACCACTAACATTTCAACAAAATCAATCTTATAACCATCCTTCTTACCAAAAACCACCCACTTTATAGAGACCCTATGAGCATCCATCCACCAGTGCACAACCTATATTCAAAACCAATAATAGAAATATGAGTTTGAGGGGTTGAAAGACACTGTAAAATATTTTTACAATAAGTTCAAAAGTCTCATGGAATTCCTAAAAAAATCCAAAGAAACTCCCTTCCTAGAAAATCCAAAATCCAAAGGATAATTCCCGTATGATAACAACAAGAATTGAAAAAATAAATCCCACCACCAGCCACCATTGATCCCAAAGAAAGATCATATGGGCTAAGAGAGAATGAATTTGAGAATTAAAAAAATTCAATGAAAATGAACCGGGAAGAAGAGAAGAAAGAGAAGGAGGAGAAGGATAAACCAAGGAATAAGATACAAGAAACACTATTTCAAAGGGAAAAAGGGAGAAGAAATAATTACCCCCACCATTTACATCAAGGATGATTGAATCAAAGAGGTTTCAAGAAGAAGCGCTTTAAAAAAATTCTGGACTCCTTTTAGAAAGTAGAAATCAATATCCCCCTACTCAAAGAACTCAAAAAAATTCCAAAGTATACTAAAATTTTGAAGAATCGTTTCACCAAGAAGAGGAGAATTCAAGGAAATGATAGGATCAACTTGGGAAGAAGCGTCTCATCCCTTATCACACCACAGTTTCCATCCAAATGTCAAGATCTAGGTAAATTTAAAATTTCATTCACCATTAGTTATTTAAATTTCTCTAATTATTTATGTGATCTAGGTGCTTCAATTAATGTATTTACTCAATCAGTATACACTTATTTGCAGATGGGAGACTTAAAGCCCACAATAGTGGTGGTCCAACTTGCAAACATATCCACAGTTTCCTAGAATGAGTTTTGAGGATGTCCTTGTGAAATTAAAAGATATCTTATACCCAGCTGACTTCTATATTCTAAATATAGAAGAAGATAGGATCCCATTACACTCACCCATAATTTTTGGGATACCTTTCTTAAAAATGTCCAAAACCATCATCAATGTCCATGAAGGGATCCCCACCAAGAAGTTTTGAGATAACACTGTCCACTTCAATATTTTTAAATCCAAGAGGCATCCATCAGATGATAACTCCATCTTTGCACTATACCAAGAAATTGGTACCAAACCCATTAAAGAATCATGTTATTTCTAGGTACCTATTTATCTTGAGGATCAAGATAAGACTACATTTACTTGTCCATTCATCACTTTTTCATACAAAATGATTCCATTTTGATTATTTAATGCTCTAGGTACATTTTAGAGGTGTATGGTAAGTATTTTTTATGATAACATTGAAGATTTATTTGAGTTTTTCTTGGATGATTTCATAGTTTTTGGAAATTATTTTGACTATTGTTTGAAAAATTTGGAAAAAGTTTTGAAAACTTACACTGAAAAGAATCTTTTTTTTGAATTTTGAAAAGTTTCATTTCATGGTTGAGAGAGGAATTTTACTTAGGCATGTCATTTCCAAAAATTCTATTGAATTTTATAAATAAAAAATTGAAGTGATAAATTCTTTACCTTACCCAACTTGTGTGAAGCATGTTAGATAATTTTTCGGGAATTCAGGATTCTATAGGAGGTTTATGAAAGATTTTAATAATATTTCTCTCCCTCTCTATAGATTAGTTTTGAAAGAGGCTAATTTTGATTTCAATGGTTCATTTAGGGAATATTTTGATGAGTTGAAGAGGATATTGATTACACCACCAGTAATGCAGCCACCAAATTGGGAAGAACCATTCAAGCTACTTTGTGATGCTTCAAACCAAATAATTGGAGCAGTCCTTTCTCAGTGAATTGAGGCTATTAGGTACTTGATGAAGAAGGAAGAATCTAAACCAAGGCTAGTGAGATGGATGTTATTACTGTATGAGTTAAATATAGAAATCAAAGACAATGATGGATATGAGAACTAAGTGTCTGACCACTTTAGTGGACTGTCCAACATTATTGGAGCAGAAATTCTAGACAAAGAACCAATGAATGACCACCTTATAAGAGAGAAGTTGTACTTGGTTGAAGGAGAATCATCTTGGTATGGTGAAATGGTAAATTATATGGTAACATCTCAGGTCCCATCTCATTTCAATTATCACTAAATTCAAAAACTGAAAGCTGAATCTAGATATTACATTTGGGATGATCCATTTATTTTGAAAATTTTTAATAACCAAGTGCTAATAATATATTTTCCTGAGAGTGAAATTGGTTATATATTTGAGTTTCGTCACAATTTTTCTTGTGGATGCCACTCTGAACCTTAAAGGACAATAAGGAAGGTTTTAGAATCTTGACTTTTTCAGGCCACCCTTTTTAAATATTCTCATGAATTTTACAAAAGGTGTAAAAAATGTCAATTTTTTGGAAACATTTTAAATAGAAAAGAAATTAACTAATAACCACTTAATTTTTATGATATTTTTAAAGTTTGGGGGAATTATTTTATGGGCCCTATACTAATGTAATTTAGAAATTATCACATCTTTCTTGTAGTTGATTATGTTTCCAAATGGGTGGAAGAAAAATACACCAGGACTGATGATACTAAAGTTTTTTGTGATTTTTTTAGGGCTAATATATTTTAGAGATTTGGAGTTCTTAGATCCATCATCAGTGATCAAGAGACTCAATTTTTTAATAGGATAATGGAGTATTTAAATAATAAGTATGGGGTGCATCATAAACCATTAACTCCCTATCATCCATAGACTTATGGAAAATCTAGAGTGTCCAACAGGTAAATAAAAGGAATTTTGAAAAATAATGTTAATCCAAACAATAAATATTGGAACCAAAGGTTGGAAGATACATTATGGGCTTATAGGACAACCTATAAAACTCTGATTGGAATGAGTCCATATGGGATGATTTATGGGAAAATCTATCACTAACCTATGTAATTGTAGTATAAGGCATATTGGGTTGTTAGGAAGATAAATTTGGATCTTGAAAGAATTGGGAAAGAGAGAAGATTAAAGTTGCAGGAGTTGGAGTAAATTATAATGGAAACTTTTTAAAATTATAGGATTTACCAAGAGATAACAAGAGTGGCTCATGACAAAATTATCCAACCAAAATACTTCCATCTTGGAGATAAAGTGCTATTATTCAACTCAAGAATCAAGATAATTCCACGTAAACTTCATTCCAGATAGGAAGGTCTATTTGTAGTTACTAATGTATATCCTTTCAGTTTTTTTCATATTATGAGGGATAGAGAGAAATATTCATTCACTGTCAATGGACACAAGTTGAAGAAATTCCATGGGATCATTCAATTAAATTCAGTGGAGGACATCACACTGCTCTTACCTGTACATCAATAAAATTCATCAGGTTGTACCTCTCCTTTAAACTTTCTTTGTTATTGTGATTAATTTTCAAATATTCTTACATGTAAAAAATTTAATGCGTTCAAAACACTGCATCATTTAAGTGTAGTGGAGGGAACCTTTATAGTTTAGGATTTTTATTTGTCGTCTGTTTTTCTATTTTAGAAAAAATTGTGTTGTTTTTCAAATTTTTGTGTGTTTTTGAAAATTTTGAGCTGAAATGATTATCATTTATATTTTTAAAACCCATGTAAACGAGTGAACTATTTTATTCCATGAAACTGATCTTAAATTAATGATGAAAATGAATTTGTTTCAAGTTCAATAATTTGGGAATTTCATGAAAATTACTCTTCTCTTTGTATCTCATGCCACATATCACTACCTATATATTTGAAATAACTTTCATATGTGGATTATGAACTATTGTTTTCATATTATTTACATTCACCTCACTTCTTTAGAGAACCAAATCATGCTTTATTTAACCAGAATTTGATTTATTCTTACCAAAACTTAAGGGTTTGAGGTACTTGTGTTTTAAATGGTTGATGAATTTCATTGGTTTTAAAGAACCATTTTATAATAATACTTTTCATAATGTTCTACATTGCACATTTAATCCTTTTAGACCTTATAATAAATGAACAAACTATTATTTTAGCCACATTACAATCCAATTTTCCCTTTCCAACTTGCTCTTGAAGTGAAATTTCATAATTTAGTTGAACTTAAGTGTGGGGGAAGTTGCCTTGTATTGTGATACCTCATTTGGTGATACTTTTGGTGTAAAATAAAATGATTAAGAGATGTGTTTTATACTAAAAAAACATTCTATTGGAATCTATTCCTTATTTGGATCTTTCATGATAAGAGAATTTGTGCCTTTCAAGAGTTTCCAATGAAGAAATAAAGTTGTGCCTATCTAGAGCTTTCAAGAAAAATTATGTTTCAGAAAATTGAATTTTTTTTTTCTGTTGAGAAGATAATTGGTGTATAACTTCATTTATTTTTAATGACAATGGAGCTTAATTACTACTAAGGTATTGAGGAGGATACCATACTTGAGTGAAAATTAGAATCTTATAATTTTTATTCAAAAAGATCCAAGCCCTCCTTATTCGGCCTCAGAATTTTTCCCAAACAAATCCTACCAAACAAAGTCCAAAGAACAACCCTAAAAATTCCCCATGATAATCACTTGTCCTTGACTCACATAGAGTGGATGTGTAAACATTTATGAAGCCAATTGTGACCCTTACGTGAGTTTGGATGAGAAAGATATTGTTAAAAACTGA
The DNA here is from genome assembly GCA_963277665.1 of Viscum album. Lineage (NCBI taxonomy): Eukaryota > Viridiplantae > Streptophyta > Magnoliopsida > Santalales > Viscaceae > Viscum > Viscum album. Next base: position 459,409,011 of record OY728136.1, read on the forward strand.
AATTTATGTAATGAGAGAAAATTCATGTTAAGTAAGTGTCTTATGTGAATGGGAGGATAAATAAAGAGGAAATATATTGAAAAATCTTAATTTAGAACTTGGAATAATGTTTTTGTGTAGGAATGATATCTTTTGTTTCTTGATGCAGAATTGGTGGATCTCATGGGTATGTGTTTTTCATTTTCTTTTATTTGGTTTTGATGATGACTTGTCCATAAGTCCAAGTGATAAGTGTGGGGAAATTGATATAGTTAATATTTTCATTTTTTTCATAAGTTTTTCAATTATTTAATCCCTTATAATTATTAAATATGAGGTTATTTTCGTTAATTTAGTTTTTGTGGTAAATTTTGGGCTTAATTGTAAAAATTGCTCAATTATGGAAAATTGACAGTTTAATGGAGCTTCTGTTTTTTCAGGAATAACTTTTACAATGATGATATAATTTTAGTGATTATTTTTTTAGGCTTCCTTTATTCTTGGAATTCAAATTTTTCTTCAGATCCCATATCCAATTCAAAACACACTGACCCATAAAAATTAATCAAATGGAGAAATATATTCTGGCTGGTAGAACAAACCCTACCTCATTAAATGAGGCATATCTCCGGATACCTACAATAAAATGATCTTATTATAGCTGGGATATATATATACATTTATTTTTCATTTTCCCATTAAATTTTATGAATAAAAGATCTCATTAAGGTATCCTTTGAGCGAGTTAAAGTGGAGTAGGTGGAACAGTATTTGGTAGCTACAAAAAGTCATGTTCGTTAATATAGAAATATATTCCTTTAAACCTATCCAAAATCTTTGAAATTTTGAAGGTCTTTAAAAAAAATCCATTACTAACATCTTTTAAGTAGAGATCATAGAAATTTTCAGCCATCTAGTTGGAATAACAGAAGCAGACTTCTGGAGAAAATATTCTGGAGGATCAAATTTTCTATTCTTTGTTTTCTTTATTTTGTTGTTCTTAGTTTTGTAATTACTTATTCATACTCATTATTTAAGGATTCCCTTTAGATGGAGGGTTAAACTTAAATGTGATTGGGTAAGGAGAGGTTTTCCCTTTTTTAATTCTTGAGTTCTTGCACTTAATGTTTTATGGTAATTTTATCTCTTCTGTGAAATTAGTTTAGATTTATTATAATGGTTTTTATTATCATGTAAGATTGTATTTGATTTTATATTATGTTGTTTTTATTACTTTTTTCAATGATAAATATCTCCCTCCACTAGGTTTTAGTTTATATACGATGGAATATACCAGAACTTAGTGGTTAAGTACTCGGTGATCGCTAGTATGTGTGTGAGGAGTAGTGAACATTCTTTATTGTTTGGGATAAAAAAGACCCTATTAGGAATTGCCTAAATCAATTTGGGGAATTCACTACAACTGCCTCACACATTAGAAGGATATTAGAACAATCTGAGATTTTAGTAAGGTTTTTTCTCACTATTACCATTTGACCAAGGGAGTGATAAGAAGTGATTGTGGATTCTCACTTTTATCGACTTAACAGAATAGAATCGGATAAATTGGAAATATGATAGAATTAAAATTGAAAAAAACCTGACCTGATCACCATCTCATATAATAGTTTTCAATCACTTAATATTTTTATTAAATTTATTACATATTTTTAGTTTCTTTTCATTTCAAAATCAATAAATTCAAAAAACACTCCATTTTCTCTCCAATTAAAGGTGAAAACTTGATTGTTATGCACTCATATCTAGAGACAAACTAGGTTAAACAATTTAATGATTTTTTAACTTATGAATAATTGTTTTTTCTACACCCCATGACATGTTCGTTTCACTTACCCCTTTTAAATCTCCCTCTAAATACATGTCTTCCTTAAAAGGTTTAACACATACCAATGGATAGATTTGTGAAACATCATTTTTATCCCCCTTGAAAACACTATCCAAAGATAATATGAGAGAGGGGATGAAACAAATACCTAAATATTGGAGAGAAAGAGATTATATTCCCATATTCAACCTCAAATTATATAAAATTCCTTTCAGTAAAGGTTTTTTGAATATGTTAGTAACTTGTTCTATTATAGGAACATATTTCAACTTGAGTTTATTATTCTCCATATGAACTTTGATGAAGTGATATTTGATATCAATATTATTTAAATGATAATGTTTCATTGGATTTTTAGTGAGATTTATAGAAATTTGATTATCACAACCCAAGAGAAGGGGTAGCTTTACTTCAACTAGCAGATCTTCTAACTGGGTTTTCATCCACATAAGTTGTGTTGTAGTTTGAGTGGAAGAAATACATTCATATTTATCCATGATAAGAGTTACAAAATTTTTATTTATAGTATACCAACTCACAAAAATTTCCCCCATAAATAAAACTCCACCAAATATAGAACTTCTATCATCCACACATCCAGACCAATCATCATTTGTATAACCAAAAAAATCAATTTTTCTCGAGATATCATATTTTATACTGAAATATGTTGTGACTTTGATATATTTTAGAATTAATTTTCCTTCCAAGAGATGAGATTATTTTGGAGAACTTTGGAATATTTCACACAAATTAATAACATATTAAATACCTATTCTTGAATAAGTAATATATAAAAAAATCCGAATCAGATTCCTAAATTTATTATAATTCACTTTATTTCTTTATCCATATTTAGATAACTTGGTTCCCACTAAAATTGGTGTGGAAATAGGTTTTTAATTTTCCATGATAAATTTATTAAGAATTTACTTATTATAATTTATTGAAATAGAAAAATATATTTCTTCTTTTGTGATATTTTTAATCCAAGAAAATATTTTATTTCACCATGAATGGACATTTCAAATAACTCCATCTCTTCAATAAACGTTTCACAAGTTATTTTATTATTCCCAATAAATATAATATCATCAACAAACACAATTACAATGAGATAGATCACCTTATTTTTTTGATGTATAGATTATTGTCAAATCTTTATTTCTTAAAGTTAAATTTTTTTTAAAAAGGAATAAAATTTGGAATACCAATATCTTAGAGATTTCTTTAACCCTTACAATGATTTCTTTAACTTACACACAAAACTTTCCTATTTTCCAATTATGAAGCCACATGGTTTTCAATTATAAAATTCTTTATAAAGTTCTATATTTATAAAATCAGAATTAACATCCATCTAAAAAATTTTATAACCGCATTATGCAGTAATTTCAAGAACGATTCTGATTATTTCTAATCTTATTATAGGAGAAAAGTCTTATCAAAATCAATATCTTCAATTTGTGAGTAACCTTTGCAAAACAACCATGATTTGTTTCTTATAACTTCACTATCTTCATTTAACTTATTTTAAAATACAAAATTTGTACCAATTTTTATTATTATTTGGTTTGGGTACAAGTTCCCAAATATAATTCTTCTCAATATGATTTAACTCTTCATCCATAGCGTAAATCCACTGTGGATGTTGAAAATATTCATCGATATCTTTTGTCTTAACTTTTGAATATAAGGAAGTATGTGCAACAAAATTTGATGTTATTTTCATTTTTTTGATCACCAATGATGTTTAGTTCTTCCACCTATTTTCTTAGCTCATGATAATATTTACAAAGTTATTTCTCATCATTAGAAATAGATGAGTCATAATCTTTTCTTTTCATAAAATCACTATTTTTGGAATTATTTTTGTGTTTCTCAACTATCTCATCTCCCCCATATTCCTTATCTGCATGTGTTTTTAAACTTCTTCTTAAAAATTTTCAAGAACTTTTACATCAAAAAATTAAACTAACTACCCTATTTATTTGTTAAAACATCTATACTCTCTACTATTTGGAGAATATCCAAGAAAAATTCTATCTTTACCTATTTTATCAAAATTTCTATGATTTCGACCTTTTATTTTTATGATGAAAGGACTCCAAAAACCCCTTATGTTTCTCAAATATGGAATTTATTTGTAAAGAATTTCATAAGGATTTATATCAGAACTTGGTTTGTAGAAAAACCAATTGTGAATATAAAATTATTTACTCATCACCTACCTCTAGAACTAGTGAGAAATACCATGTTCGATCAATATTGTATGTACCATCTCCACCAAACTTTTATTATTTCTTTCAAAAACACCATTTTTATATGTTTTGTAAGGTGCACTGAACTCATGAAGAATACCATGTTTTTCAAGATAATTTCTAAATTCTTCATTTTTGTATTCACCACAATTATATGTTTTCAACTTCTTCATAGAATATCAAAATTCCTTTTTTTCTCTTCTACTAAAACTCTTAAAAAATTTTAGAGCTTCTGATTTATGTTTCAAATATATAATACATGTAATGATAGTAAAATCATCAATGAGAGAAATAAATTACTTATATTTAAAATTTGATTTTTTTTCTCATTGACCCATAAATATCAGAATGAATTAGCTCAATGGGATGAATTGAATGATTTTCAACTTTTTTATACACTGATTTTGTAATTTTCCATTTCTAAAAAATGGAACAACACCAATCACTTATTCTTGTGATATCAAGAATATCACAAACACTATCTCAATTTTTTAACTTTCTCATATTCATCTAACACATACATCACAACCTTTTATTTCATAATTTATTTTCTTCCACCATTCTTAGATAACATGAATTTTTTACATCACCAACTCGAAATAAGTTCCCCTTTGTATGTTGGCCTCTCAAAATAACTTTTCCATCTTATAATATTTTCAAAACAAAACTATATTTTTAAAATAAAAACATTATTATATTCATCAATTTTTTTTGAAACACTTAACATTCTTTGTTTTGTCCCATCAACAAACAAGTAATTTTTGGATTTCAGTTTTTCTTCGCCCATAATAAAAGATCTAATAACTTTGATTATGAGTGATTCATCATTTAAGAATGTCACTGTTACTTCTTTAAAGTCTTTTAAATTTTTATAATATTTACATATACTATAATAATTTAAGAGAAAATACTATCTAAAATCCAGGGTTGTTATCCTTTTGTAGCTTTAAGATCGGTTTCTATAACAAGTTCCTTTTCATTTCCATAATCTTTATTCACATTTTGATTTTGTGTTTTCTTATAAAAATGTTGTTATCATGGTATCAAAACAATATATCTTTTTTAAATATGTCCAGTATGTTAACTTATTTCTCAAATAGTTTCCAAATGTTTCAATATATTTTCAACCTTCATACCAACTTTCTCAAGATTCCTTCTTTGAGTGCATTGACTTCCCCTCAAAATTTTATTACAGTTACTCACGGAATTATTGTAGTGTTTTTGTTGAAACAACACATATTTTTTTGTATAGAAAAATCCTCCAAAATACTAGTAGTATCCCTTGAAAGAATATTCTACTATGTAGCTTCTATACTTCCTAGAGTTGTAAACAGGTTTTTCTAAAACATTATTACTTTCCACATTTGGAATTTTTGAGCCACATAATTTTTGATATATTTAAAAATTTTATTATTCAACATATATTTCTTCCCATAATTTATATAATCACCAGTCACAAAAATATTTGATTCAGAATTTGAAATTTTTGAAATATATGAATTTATAATTTTTTGGTTTTGGGTGCATGCATGATTTTATTGACCTTCTTAATCTTAGAAAAAACATCATTTTTCTTCTCAAAATTTGAAGATATATTTTATTGATATTTCTTAGGTTAACACTTATCATAACTTTCACCAATTCTATAAATAGTGTTTTTGAAACTCATAACTTCCTACTCAGTTTTAGAGAACTTTTGTAGAATAAGTTCTAATTCTTCCTCCATCACTTTTATCTTTACATAAATATGTTCATTCAAATTATTTTATTTTTAAAGAGATTTATTCAAATAATAAATAAATTCTAGAAACATAGATTTATATTTAATAAATGATTATTTACTATTTAATATATAACTTTCATTTTTCAACATCTTTATTTCTCTCTTAGGTCTTACAATCATTTGAAAACATTCTATAAATTATCTATTTAGAGAAAATTATAACCAAGTATCTTCTTTGAAACTACATATTCTATAAATAAAAAAATCTTCATCATTTAATTTTCAATAAATTTTTTTTCTACAAAAAATTCAGTGGATTTTTTAGTTTCAACCTCACAATTCTCATCTTTGTTATCCTTGAAAAAACACTTCTCATTTTAGATTTGGAAAATTTTTATCCTTTCTTTTGGGATAAGATTTAGACTTGTTAGAAAATTTATTAAAGGATCTTCTAGACTTTATATCATCTTCATCACTTCATCCTTCATTTTTTATCTGAGGGAAATTTGTATCAAAATTCCCAATAGATCTACAAGAAAAGCATTTTAGTGGTAACTTCCCTTTTCAATTTCATGTGCCTCTTTTCATATTTTCAGAAAAAGGATAAAAATTAATTAAAATTGTTACTCACCTCATATTCAGTTTTGGATTTATCAAATTATTCATCTTCAATAATATTCTTAGATTTTTCTTTCTTGGAATCTTTAAAGGAATTTTCTCGATCAAAATTTTGTTTTCTTTTCAAAATATTCTCTTTTCTCATTTCATATGTAATGATAGTTCTATGTATGTTATCTAAATATAGACTTTCATGATCTCTATCCTATAAAGATGAAACAATGGAATCAAACTTGTTAGGAAGAATTTATAAGAACTTTTCAACAATAGTTCTATCTTTCAACTTCTCACTAAGACATATTATGGTTATTACAATATCATTCACCCTTATAAATAAGACACCAATAGATTCATACTCAACCATTTTTAAATCTTGGTACATAAGACTCTAGATTAGTAACTTTTAATTCTTTAAATTCGTATTGACTTCCTAGATATTATTCAACTTTTCCCAAATACCTTTGGTAGTTAAAAATCCCTTAACTCTAAGAAATTCAATTTCGAATAGTGAAGAAAGTAAAGAATTATTATCTCTTCCATCATTATCTACATTTTTCTTACCAGCAACTGTAAAAGAATCATTCTCAACATGAGTTAGAAATACATCTATAGCAGCCTCTAGAACTTCATAACCAAGAGACATAAGATATAAAAACATTCTACCTTTCTATATATGATACTTCTTCCCATAAAAAATTAAAACCCCCTAATGTTCACACAATTTAAATTATCCATATAAAATTCTCTTCAAACTTCATCAAAGAGAAAATAAAGGGAACCTTCACTCTGATACCAATTGAAAATACCCACACAAGATCAATGTTATAAGGACCCGACCTTAAACATTACATATTTTGGAATTAAATGGATAATTCACATTGAAGATCTTTTCAGGTTTAGAGTTTTTGGGAATTAGGTCATAACATTTACCTAACAACATGAATATTACACGTTGACAATTCTACTTAGTATCCATTTTTTTATAAAATAAAAACTACTGAAAAAAAGTCACGTCTAGTTCTATGTTTTGGAAAACAAGACTTTTCCTTGATCCCTTCCTTGACCCTATTCGTATTTAAGTCCTATGAAAACATTTCAAAACTTGGGATGGGCATAAAATGCTTAGTAAGGGTTAATAAAGAAATCATTAGTCCATCAATACAAACAAAACATAAAATATTTTACTTACCTCATGAAAACATAAGATTTATGAATAACACATAGTAATCACAAATCATAAAAGTACTTATGGCATTAATATCATACTTACATTGTAGTTATCACAGCTACATAGGGAGTTACATTGGAATACCCATCACAATATATTCCCTAAATCTCTTAGGAGAAACATTAACGTTTACCTCCGTCACGTTACCCAATTCATTGGAGAGCTATGTCGGGCTCACCCACCTTAGGTTTATCACAGAACCACTCGTATACATAAACAGTGCCCAAGAACCATAACATATTCATAACACGTAAAACAAACATAAAGGAAAGACGAAATTTACACATTTATATCACAATATATCATTGAAATATATTGAAATAACAAATACATTATCAAAACCATTTTCAATACCAAAATACATAAAAGGGTATATGGTATTTTATTTTCCTTTTAAAAACATTACGAATTGTTAAGGAAGAAAAAGATCAAATAATACTCACAACAGGAGAAAGGTCATTGTCACTACTTACGTTAAAAATTAACATTCTTTTTTTTAGTTTATTAAAATTATTTTTAGAAAAAGATTCCCTTTGAATTAAATGAAAAGTCTAAGGTGTTTATACAGTGTATAGAAAAAAGTCGTGTATTAGAACAAAATATACCTCAATGAAAGGAGATTGAGACTAAGTCCATTAAAATGATAATTTTATAAATTATAAATACAATATAAAATATCAAAATTAATTTCACACATAGTAATATCATGACATAATCAATAAGTAGAAAATTAACCCAAAGAAAGGAAATTGGGTTAAGAAGTTCCCTTACCTCGTGTCCGACTTGACCCGTTCGTTCTATAATCTCCTGAATAATAAACTAAAGTTAATTTATACTTTCTTAAGAACATTTTTCAAGTTTATTACTCCTTTTATATCATTTATTATCATGTTATAAACATTATGTAATCATTTAAGTTAATAACATTTGTTTTGTCAATATTTGGTACTTGAGTAAAAAATGAACACCTTATAATTACAAATTGTCCATGTGGTCAATAGTCCATTATCTCCAGAATGATATTCATGATTTAGATATCATTTAAATCATATATATCCATTATATATATTTATTTATAACAGTACATAACATTTTGGAGATAAGAAATGAAATGCACTGTTCATGGATACTGTAAGCCGTACGTACGCATGAACGCTACTTTCATTTCTATTTTGTAATTTAATGGAATTAAAACATAATGATACATAGGTATATTGTAATTAAAGTATTAATATTACATATAATTTCATTAAAACTATCCTTTATACATCCCACATATGGCATTAACGAGTCATATCACTTTGAGGGGGCGGTAGTCCGCACTTCCTCAAATGAAATCACCACGTTTACCCATAATGGAAACCATAAAGGTATGATATAAAAGGAAAATACAGAAGAATAAAGTAAACATAAACATAATATATATCATATATAAATATATTGTCATATTAATGGACACCATGAGAGGCGTAGGAGATAATCGAACAATCATCGTTTTGTGAGGCGTTAGTTTGCCACCCATAGAAACAATATGTTCTTCACCCATTAGATGGAGCTGTGTGTAAGTGTAGTTCAAATAATTCTCCTAAAAACATCAGAGTATATTGAGGATACTGGTATTGTTATAAAATAAAAGAATAAAAAGAGTTTAGGGGCTGGAGATGTAAATTAAAAGAAAAGAAGTGAAGAGGAACTGTTACATTTAATTTGGGTAACTTCCTTTGGTTTGAACCAAAAGGAATTCTTGAAGTGTCTTATGCCTAAGTTAAGGCTTATAGGAGGATGAGAGGAATGTAGGGAGCTTAATTGGGTAGAGGTTGGATGAGCCAAAAGGCTTTAGAGGTGTGAGGAATTGGTTAGAAGTGGTGTCCTTTTATAAGGGGGAGGAGGGGCTCTTTAGGAAAGTGTAAAAATATTCTTTTATTATATAATGATATTCGGTATCTAAAGGTCCAAAACTAATTAAAGTTGAAGATAATATGAATCATGGTCGAAATAAAATCATCCAATAAGAATTGGACAGGTTTGGATGTTATTTTAATTTTATAATCTTATTTATTTAAATCAATTAATAATGAGGTATATACTGCATCATTATTATGACATAAATAATTTAATTTATTTGTTATCTAAAAATTATAAAAAAATACCATAATGTAGGAAATATATTTTGGTTTCTAATGAATATTTATAGTAAAAAAGATAACTTATATAACACCATGTAAAAATTAATTTACTAAAAAAATTTTGTTTATGTCATTTTTGCCTTTACATTAATTTAATTAATCTAATGTGTCATTATCACTCTTAAGTGGCACCATGGGGTCCCAAAATCGACCCAAAGATGCCCATGGTCGGCCATGACTCATCCAATAAGTTTAGTATAAGTGGTAAGGTAATTTTGTATTATTATGATATTATTTTTACCTTGAATTACCATATTTACCTTTAACCGCGATAAATAAAAGTCAAAAGTTACTATTCACCAAAAATTATTTTCATCTTATTGAACCAAATTTTACTTAATAATGACAACCATGTATGTCGGATTTTTGAAATTCAATCCACAGAAGCGGTAAAATTTCATTTAAATGAAAATGTCCGTTTTTAACTACTATTTAGTGGTTTCACTATTCATTAAAAATTGACGTTTTTTAGAAAAACACCAAAAATTCAGCCTAAGATATATTTGATATTCTGAATTCAAAAATGACGTCTATTTTACCAAATTCAAAACATAGAATTTGCATTAATTAATTTAAAATTAATTCCCGTTATAAAAACAAATAGCTTGTTTTTAAGAAGCAATAACTATCAAAAGATTGATACCTGTTTATGTCTAATTTCAAAGTGAAATTAATTCCTATGAGAAAAATTGGATTAAATGGTAAATATATATTCATATTACACTTTAAAACAAATTTAAAAGATAATATAACCATATAAATAAATTATATTAAAATGCACTTTTGAATTAAAATACAATATTTTTTACTATTCATTAAAAAATGAACTTTATGAGAAAAATACCAAAAATTTACCCAAAGTAAATTTTGATGTCCCGAATATAAAGAAGAATTTTATTTTGTCAAATAAAACATATAAAAGTGACCAAAACAATATTTAAAGAGGGTTCTCCATTAAAAGGCGGTAAATCGAACTTTTAATGTAAATTATGCTTAAAATTAGATACATTCACGTTTTAAGTCTCTAACGTTTATTGGATAAATGTAAATACATTTAACAAACATGTATAATCATATTTTAGTTAGTTTTGTTCATTCCTGCCAATACAACAACTAGGAGTTAACTACCATTTAAAATAATAATATTATATTATTAATGTGCAACGTAAGATTTCAAAAAAACCTGTTGTTGCGTATCAGGTACAGTATCAAACATAGAAACCCCTTTAAAGTAAAATTAATTAATATTTTATTCATAAATATTAATAAATATGAAAATTTATTATTTTTTATTTACCTGGGATGTTACATGATTCCCCCCTTTTGGAAATTGTGTCCTCACAATTTTATTCACTTATCAAATAAATGGGGGTATTTATCCCTCATAGCATTTTCAGATTCCCACATTGCCTCTTCAACCATATGGATTTTCCACGAAACCTTTACCTGGTGATTTACCTTATTCCGCAACACTTTCTCTCTATGGTCAAGAATCTGGACCGCATAAGATAGATTCTCTTCCAACTATACTACCTCTGGGATCAAAACATGAGGAGGATCTGACATATACTTTCTCAACATCAAAACATGAAAAACATTGTGTACCTGGGATAAACTTGGAGGTAAATCCACTCTGTATGCAACTGATCCAACTTTATCTAGGATTTCATATGGTCCAATGAATCACAGACTCAACTTTCCCTTCTTACCAAAACGCATCACACTTTTCCATGGAGAAACTTTGAGAAAGACATTATCTCCTACCTCAAAAGAAAGATCCTTACTTCGGTTATCCGCATAACTTTTCTGTCGACTCTGAGTTATTTTCATGTGCTTCTGAATCAACTGAACCTTTTCTGCCATCTCTTCTACCAATTTTGGTCCCATCAGCTTCCTTTCACCTACTTCATCCCAAAAATCTGGAGTTTGACAATGCATTCCATATAATGCCTCAAATGGATCCATCTGTATACTGGAATGAAAATTATTATTATATAAAAATTCAACCAAAGAAAGATGTTGGTCCCAACTTCCCTGGTAATCCAGTGAACAATCACGTAGCATATCCTCTAGGGTCTGAATTGTTCGTTCTGATTTCCCATCTGATTGAGGATGAAAAGCTGTACTAAAATTTAATTCAGTACCCAACGACTTCTGAAGGCCTTTCCAAAAGTTATAAGTAATCCTGAGATCACGATCAGATACAATAGAGTGAGGAAATCCATACAACCTAACTATCTCTTTAACATTAATCGAGAAAGTTGATATAGATAAAATGTGTCTCTAATAGGAAAGAAATGAGAAGATTTATTAAATCAATCAAGAATAACCTATATTGTATTATTACCTCAAGATGTCATCGGTAATCCCACAACGAAGTCCATGGATATATTTTCCCATTTCCACTCTGTCACCGGTAAAGGCCGAGGCATCCCTTTTGGTAACTGTCAATTTACTTTAACCTGTTGACACATCAAACACTTCACAGTAAAATTAGAAATATCTCTTTTCATTCCATCCCACCAGTAATACTCTCGAAGATCTCTGTACATCTTAGTACTTCTAGGATGAACTAAAAACGGGTAACTATGAGCTTCACATAACAACTCATTATTCAACTATGAATCACAAGTCACACATAATCTCTTTACAAATCTCAAAAAACAATCATTATCAATATTAAATTCAGGAAACTTACCATTCTGAACCAACTCTAACTTTTTCTATAACTCACTATCTTCCTTCTGTACTTGCTTAATTCTGTCTGATAGAGATGATCTCACTGACACCTGATACAAAAAAGAATAATATTCTACACCAATAACTTCTATACCAAAGTTTATCAAATTAAAAACCAAAGGATCTTGTTCCAAATGTAACATGGTTAATGAATCATTACATTTTCGACTCAAATCATCAATCACTTTATTTTATTTTCCTGGATGGTAATGTATCTTGCAATCATAATCCTTGATTAATTCCAACCATCTCCTCTATATCATGTTTAAATATTTCTGAGGTAATATATACTTTAATCTTTTTTGGTCTCTATATATTTCACATTTTAATCCATACAAATGATGCCTCCAAATTTTTAAAGCAAAAACAATAGTAGCTAATTCCAAATCATGTGTAGGGTAATTTAACTCATGTGGTTTCAACTGACGTGAAGCATAAGCAATTACCTGATCATTCTGCATTAGGAAACAACCAAGTACCTTCAACGAAGCATCATTGTAGAAAACAAACTCACCATTTCTAGATGGAAGTTCCAAAACTAGAGCATTCACTAATCTTCTTTTCAATTCCTGAAAACAATCATCACATTCTTTTGTCCATATGAACTTAACACCTTTCCGAGTTAACTTAGTCATTGGACTAGATAACCATGAAAAAGTTTCAACAAACCTCTAGTAATAACCTTCCAAACCAAGAAAACTACAGATCTAAGTTATATTTGGGGGTCTTGGCCATTCTTCAACAACTTTTGTTTTAGCAGGATCAACCATTATTCCATTTTTTGAAACAATATGACCAAGGAAAGAAATTTTTTGTAACCAAAACTCACACTTTCTAAATTTCCCAAATATTTTCTTTTCTTTTAAGGTTTGAAAGACAACCCTTAAATGACTTTCACGTTCCTCTTTACTTTTGTAATAAACCAAAATATCATCAATGAACACAACCAAAAACTTATCCAAGAACTCACAGAAAATTGTATTCATAAGATCCATGAATACAGCAAGTGCATTGGTTAAAGGAAAAGGCATAAATGAAAATTCATAATGGCCATATCTAGTACGAAATGAAGTCTTCAGAATGTCTGATTCTTTCAATTTCAATTGAGGGTACCCCGATCTCAAGTCAATCTTTGAAAAATACTGAGCTCCCTGAAGCTGATCAAATAAATCATTGATATGAGGCAAAAGATACTTCTTCTTAACAGTGATGTTATTCAATGCTCTATAATCAATGCAAAGTCTCATTGAACCATATTTATTTTTAACAAACAAGATGGGATCACCCCATGGTGATGTGCTAGGTCGAATGAAACCTTTATCTAATAACTCCTGCAACTGCTTCTTTAACTCTAAAAGTTCAATTTGAGCCATTCGATAAGGGGGTTTTGAAATTGGATTAGCATCAAGAACTAAGTCAACAGTAAATTCAACTTCCCTATCAGGTATAATAATCGGAAAATCATTAAGAAAATCATCAAGGTACTCATTTACCACTGGCACATCATTAATCTCATCACTTACTTTATTTTCAAAAATATGAGCAAGGTAACATTCATTTCCATATTTTACTAGTTTCTCAGCTTCCAGATATGTTATCAAAATCAAAGGTTCATTCTTGTACACAAACTGAAAATCTTTCTAAAAATAAACCTCTTTAGCTCTGTAGTCAATCTTAGCATGATAAACAGAAAGCCAATCCATACCCGAAATAACATCAAACTCTACTAGAAGAAAAATAATAAGGTTTCCAGGTAGATTCTTCCTGCACACAAGTAAAGGAAGTTTCTTATAATTTCTTTTTGTCTCAACATTTTATCCAGCTATTTTTACCATAAGTTCATTATTCATATCATGAGATGGAATTCCCAATTTACTAGAAAACTTCTCTAAAATGAAAGAGTGTGTAGACCTTGAATCGAACAACACATTGGCATAATCTGAACAAACAAACAGTGTACCTGATACTACTTCATTTGATGGCCCAACATCTGCTAAAGTAGTTGTAAAGGATTTCACCACACCTTTCTGCTTGTAGTCTGGCTACTTTCCCTCAGTTTAGTTCTTTTTTGGACACTCATTTTCATAATGACCCATTTCATTTCACTTAAAACATTTTACTGACAGTAAATCATATTTTGTCTTACCATTACCTAGATCTTTTTCAGTGCAATTACGAGCCTTATGTCCCATTTTATCACATCAGTATCACTTACCTAAATTCAAAAGACATTCCCTAACATGATTTTTACCACAATTTTCACAAACTTTAAACTTAAGTTTCTTACCATCAGAATTTTCTGAAGAGTTCTTCCCTTTTGTCTGCCATCTCGACCTCTTATTCTGTTGTTTGTCAAAGAACACCTGATCATAAAAAAACTCCATTTCCAACTTCTTCGCACAACGAACAAGTTTTTCATAACTTTTGAACTCACGAGAAGCTAAAGACCTTTGATAATTTGGCTTTAATCCTGAGTAAAAATGGTTGATTTTACTATCAAGATCTCATATGAAATTTGGAGCATACCTTGGAAGTCGAGTGGATTTTTCTTCCCAAGCAGCTACTGAGTTATCCTCCTACCTCAATTCCAGGAATTGTTTTTTCCATTCTAAGAAGAACCACCTTAGGAAAATATTTTTCAAGAAATATACCTTTTAATTCATCCTAATCAAGAGCATCAATCTTCTCACTATCCCTGATATTTTTCACCATCGACCACCACTGATCAGCTTCACCTTCAAAATGGTAAACAATAAGACTAACCTTTTTATGTTATGAACAACCCATAACATCAAAAATTTTCTCCAGTGCTTTAATCGACCTTTCTATTAGCCCCGGTTCAGATGATCCTATGAATGATGGGGGATGTTGCCTCATGAAATGCTCCACTACTAACATGTTCCTCTGTGATTGATCTGGCTGATCTCATACATGGATACCACCACCATTTATAGCCTGTATTAACTATGCCATAACTGAAACAAGATGTTTCGTTCTGATTCTGACCATCTCAGGTTACTAATTTGGAAGGTTGTCTTCCTCCTGATGTCATCCCAATATAGCTGCCCTGTTTCCTCTACAGAAAACAATTCTGAACACAGAAATATCTTAGCCTAAGCAACATGGTAATCTGTAAATGATATATCATTTAAATCATAAATTAAGCTAAAAAATAATTTATGGATATTAATTTAACTATATTCTAACTCCTAAAGTTTACTAAACTGACTTCTGATACCAACTATAAGGAACCAGCCTTAAACATTACATATTCTGGAATTAAATGGATAATTCATATTGAGGATATTTTTAAGTTTAGAGTTTTAGGGAATTAGGTCATAACATTTACATAACAACATGAATATTACATGTAGACAATTCTACTTATTATCCATTTTTTTATAAAATAAAAACTATTGAAAAACAAGTCATGTCTAGTTCCATGTTTTAGACAGCAAGACTTTTCCTTGATCCCATCCTTGACCCTATTCATCTTTGAGGCATATGAAAAACATTTCAAAACATGGGATGAGCATAAAAATCTCAATACGGGTTAAGAAAGAAATCATTAGTCCATCAATACATACAAAACATAAAATCTTTTACTTACCTCATGAAAACATAAGATTTATGAATAACACATAGTAATCACAAATAATAAAAGTACTTATGGCATTCATATCATATTTACATTGTAGCTATCATAGCTACATAGGGAGTTACGTTGTAATACTAATCACAGTATATTCCCTAAATCTCTTATGAGAAAGATTCACATTTACCTCCATCATGTTACCCAATTCATTGGAGAGCTATCTTGGGCTCACCCGCCCTAGGTTTATCACGAAACCACCCGTATACGTAAACAATGCCCAAGAACCATAACATATTCATAACACATAAAACAAACATAAAGGAATGTTAAATTTTCCACATTTCAATCAAAATATATCATTTAAATATATTGACATAAGAAATCCATTATCAAAACCATTTTCAATACCAAAATACATAAAAGAGTATATGGTATTTTATTTTCCTTTTAAAAAAATTTCAGCTTGTTAAGGAAGCCAAAGATCAAATAATAATCACGGAAGTGGAAAGGTCATTGTCACTACATAAATTAAAAAGAATCATTCTTTTTTTTCATTTAGTAAAATGATTAGTAGAAAAAGATTCCCTTTGAATGAAATGAAAAGTCAAAGGTGGTTATACAACGTATAAAAGAAAGTTGTGTATTAGAACAAAATATGCCTCAATGAAAGGAGATTGAGATGAAGTACCTTACAAAGATAATTTTATAAATTATAAATACAATATAGGATATCAAAATTAATTTCACACATAGTCATATCATGATATAATCAATAAGTATAAAATTAACCCAAAGAAAGGAAATTGGGTTAAGAAGTTCCCTTACCCCGTGTCCGACTTGACCCGTTCGTTCTTTAATCTCCTGAATAATAAACAAAAGTTTATTTCTACTTTATTAAGAACCTTTTTCAAGTTTATTATTTCTTTTATATCACTTATTACCATGTTATAAACATTATGTAATCATTTAAGTTAATAACGTTTGTTTTGTTGATATTTGGTACTTGAGTAAAAAATGAACACCTTATAATTACAAGTTGTCCATGTGGTCAATATTACATTATCTCCAGATTGATATTCATGATTTAGATATAATTTACATCATATATATTCAGTATATATATGTATTTATAATAGTACATAACATTTTGGAGATAAGAAATGAAATTCACCCTTCTTGGAGAAGGTAAGCCGTACGTACGCATGAACGCTACTTTCATTTATATTTCGTACTCTAATGGAATTAAAACATAATTATACATAGGTATATTATAATTCCAGTATAATATCATATATAATATCATTAACACTATCATTTATACACTCCATATATTTCATTAACGAGTCATATCACTTTGAGGGGGCGGTAGTCTGCACTTCCTCAAATGAAATTATCGCGTTTACCCATAATGGAAACCATAAAGGTATGCTATAAAAGGAAAATAAATAAGCATAAAGAAAACATAAACATAATATATATAATATATAAATATATTGTCATATTAATGGACACCATGAGAGGCGGTAGAGATAACCGAACAATCATTGTTTTGTGAGGCGTTAGTTTTCCATCCACAGAAACAATATGTTTTTCACCTATTAGATGGAGGTGTGTGTAAGTGTAGTTCAAATACTTCTCATAAAAACATAATAGTATATTGAGTATACTGGTGTTATTATAAAAGAAAAGAATAAAAAGAGTTTAGGGGTTGGAGATGTAAAATAAAAGAAAAGAAGTTAAGAGGAACCGTTACCTTTAATTTGGGTAACTTCCTTTGGTTTGAACCAAAAGGACTTCTTGAAGTGTCTTCTGCCTAAGTTAAGTCTTCTAGGAGGAGGAGAGGAATGTAGGGAGATTAATAGGGTAGAGGTTGGATGAGCTAAAAGGTTTGATATGTGTAAGGAATTGGTTATAAGTGGTTTCCTTTTATAAGGGGGAGGAGGGACTCTTTAGGAAAGTGTGAAAATATTATTTTATTATATAATTATATCTGGTTTATAAAGGTCCAAAACTAATTAAAGTCGACGATAAGATGACTCAAGGTCGAAATAAAATCATCCAATAAGAATTGGATAGGTTTTGGATGTTACTTTAATATTTATAATCTTATTTATTTAAATCATTTATTAATGAGGTATATACTACATCATTATTGTGTCATAAATAATTTAATTTATTTTTTGTCTAAAAATTATAAAAAAATACCATGATGTAGGAAATAATTTTAGGTTTCCAATGAATATTTATAGTTGAAAATATAAGTTATATAAAACCATGTGAAAATTAATTTACTAAAAGATATTTGTTTATGTCATTTTTGCCTTTACATTAAATTAATTAATCTAAAGTGTCATTATCACTCTTAAGTGGCTTCATGGGGTCCCAAAATCGACCCAAAGATGACCATGGTAGGCCATGACTCATCCAATAAGGTTAGGACAAGTGTTAAGGTAATTTTGAATTATTATGATATTCTTTTTACCTTGAATTACCATATTTACCTGTAACTGTGGTAAATAAAAGTCAAAAGTTACTATTCACCAAAAATTATTTTTATCTTATTGAACCACATTTTACTTAATAATAATAACCATGTATATTGTTTTTTAAAAATTCAATCCACAGAAGTGGTAAAATTTCATTTAAATGAAAATGTCAGTTTTTAACTACTACTTAGTGGTTTCACTATTCATCAATAATTGAAGTCTTTCAGAAAAACACCAAAAATTCAGCCTAAGCTATATTTTATATTCTGAATTAAAAAATGATGTCTATTTTACCAAATTAAAAACATAGAATTTGCATTAATTAATTTAAAATTAATTCCCGTTATCAAAACAAATAGCGTGTTGTTAAGAAACAATAACTATCAAAAGATTGATACTTGTTTATGTCCAATTTCAAAGTGACATTAATTACAATGACCAAAATTGAATTAAATGGTAAAAATTTATTCTTATTACACTTTAAAATCAATTAAAAAGATAATATAACCATATAAATAAATTAGATTAAAAGGCACTTTTGAATTAAAATACAGTATTTTTCACTATTCATTAAAAAATGAACTTTATCAGAAAAATACCAAAAAATTACCCAAAGTAAATTTTGAAGTCCTGAATCTAAATAAAAATTTTATTTTGTCAAATAGAACATATAAAAGTTACCAAAACAATATTTAAATAGGGTTCTCCATTAAAAGGCGGTAAATCGACCTTTTAATGTAAATTATGCTTAAAATTAAATTCATTCACATTTTAAGCCTCTAACATTTATTGGATAAATGTAAATACATTTAACAAACATGTATAATCATATTGTAGTTAGTTTTTTCATTCCTGTAAATACAACTTCTAGAAGTTAACTACCATTTAAAATAATAATATTATATTATTAGTGTGCAACGTAAGATTTAAAGAAACTTGTTGTTGCATATCGGGTACGCTATCGAACATAGCAACCCATTTAAAGTAAAATTAATGAATATTTTATTCAAAAATATTAATAAATATGAATTTTTTTTTCTTTATTTACCTGGGATGTTACAAATGTAATCCCTGAGAGGGAGAGGAGGTGAATCAATGATATCTTTTTATTTAATGTTATATTTCTTATGGAACAAACTTCTTCTCTTGTTAAATATTTATTAATTTTCTAAAAACTAATCATACAAACATAACCATATGAACAAAAGTATTTATAAGGATCACTACTCAATAAGAGTATCTATTCCTTGGAATGGTTCAGAAGTGATCCAATATCACCCAATCCACCAGAAAACAATCATTTTTGTGTGGTTATAGTAAGTAGGAAATATCCTTACACTTTTATAGAACTATGATCAATATAAAAGCGAATGTGATTATTCTAGAATGAAATATGCAAATAGGATTTTGTAAAAATATTAGAAACCTTTACTAATAGGTTAAAAACTTTTTTCACTCTGCTACTTTAGTAAACTCTACTTTTTTTATTATTCAAGAATAGTTATTCACTTTCATACCCAACAAAAGGTAATAATTTATTCTCTTAACTTTGTACCAAATTTATTTCGATCAATCTGTCTGATTCCTCCATCTAATTTGTCTATTCAGAAATAAGTTTGATTCGTCTGTCTGAAAACAATTATGATTTGTTTTCCTATTGAAAATCAAAACCCAACTCTTTCCTTCTCCTTTATTCTTCCAGAATCTATTTGTCCAATTGTTTGGTTGGATCTAATGATTCTTGAACACCAATTCTTTTATCACTTATTTTTTCCAAAAATAGTTTCGAAACCAAAACTACAAAATTTTACAATTTTGATCATGTGAAAAGTATAAATTATGTTTTACTTTCAAACATTTATATTGGTGCCCTCAAAACAAAAAATGAGGTAACTTGAAATAATTTTCCCACTCAACAAAAATACATAATTCTAAAATCTTACCCTAATAAAGTCTTTTAAATATTTCTCAAAACTTCTAGAATATACCAAAATATTCAATGAAAATTCAGAAGATATTTATTTAAAAAAACTTATGTCATAATCAACCTTTTTCTCGATAGATATAGTATAAATCATCCCATACTGAAGCATTATTAGTCATTCCACTTCCCTTAAACTATTTTAAAAAAAGTAAAACAAAATCATTATTGCTACGATTCTCCAATACAACTTTTCATCCACTTTATTCATATGTATAACTAATCCTCAATCCAATGAAACTGTGTTTGATGAAACTCAAAATCTGGTGACTTATTGGTGTTAAATAGATCATATGATGAACGGGTATCAATCAACCTATCTGATGGATTGATGTCTGCATCTTGTCTGATGGATCAGTGTCCTCGTCTTGTCCAATGGATCAATGTTTGCATATCGTTTGATGGATCAGTGTCTGTATATAATTCCATTGATCATTGTCTATATGTATTCCAATTTATTAGTGTTTTTATTCCTCAAATCTAAAATCTCAACCCTCTTCATATTTTCTTCACATTTTTAATAGTACAACAACTCAGAACTCAAAAACTGGAAATCCAGACTTTTCAAACAAAAGAAACATCCAATTACTTGCATATGATTTGGTGCATCCTATGACTAGCATCCTATGAACCACATTTGATAAAAAAAATTGTGATTATTTTAACTTCATCAAATTCAAACATTCAATCTTCAAACAACTTCTGCATTTGATTCTTCCTGATATGATGATCCGTATCTGAAAAACATCAACTTTTTAGAAACACCAGATATTCTCCTTTATATTTTCTTCTAAAAATTTCTTATTATATAACAACTTATTCATGATGTTTAGAAAATTAATATCAACATATCATCATCTGATTTTTTATGTCAAACATCTCAAATGATATTCTATATTCGTTACATCTTTCTAATCCATTTTGAAAAGATCCATTTTGGAAAGATAAGTCTGAAAACAAGAACACTCGGTAAAAAAAAAAATACTTAAATTGATTTAATTTAATAATAAATCTATTTCCGATCAATTTGTGACCAATACTCCATCCCATTACCAAAAAATACAAATTGAGGTGATTTTTTGTAAAGACAATAAAAGACACAACTTCCATAAAACTTCTTTCAAACAAAACTTCTAACCTAGTTGGTTCCAAAAATGAACTTAACATAAAAAAATATCAGTATATGTATGATAATAAGGTTATTATATAATCATTATTTAATAATATTTTAATTAGGTGGAAGAAGAAATAAAATAAAACACTTTGTTAAGGACGTTACCCCTTCTTCAGACAACTTCTTTAGGTTTTCACCAAAAGACTTCTTAGGTTGGATTTATGATAAAAACATGGATTATATGATGATTTAGGGAAGTAAGAAAGTGATTTGGGTAGGTATTGTCTGAATAAATGAGTTTTGGAATCATGGAAAGGAGAGGATAGTGGGTGGCATTTTAAAATTATGGTGGGTGGCACACTTTGTAATTTTCAAAGTTTCTCAATAATTCCGTGTCACTTTCTTAGATTTTAGGTTACAAAATAGTTAATTTATGACCTTTGGAAGATATAATGTCGAAATATAACCAAAAATAGAAATTATACAAGTTTTTGGTAATTTTTAACCTTTATCTTCTTAATTTAACTCCTGATAAACTCATTTTTACCTTAACCATAGTAAATAATTTTTACCGATTTCACTATTAATTACGGTAAAAAATTAAATTAAACTTATTAGATAATATAGATCATTTTGAAATCTATTTTTCAAAATTAAAATCACAGAAAGAATTTAATATAAAATCAAACCTGAAAACATGTTTAAAATATGGCTTTTCAAGTAATATATTTTTTAAGGAAAAGATGATCTCATATTAAACATATAAAAAGTAATCATAGTTAGATAAATTTAAATTAATATTTATAGATATGTAATCTATAAATTTAATTTAAATCACTTCTCATTAAGTTTTATTTTAATTATCTAAAATGGAGAAACATTAGGCAATTTAAAACAATTTTTTTTAAAAAGTGTTTTAAAGCCTAAATATGAACTTATACTAAAATATACTATAAATACTATTTAAATATAATTAATTGGATTTAATATAATTAAATAATAAAAATTTTAATTTTAAATAAAATTAATATAAAAATGGGACTTAATTTATTAAAAATAAATGAAAATTTTATAAAAATCGGTATTTTTCAATATTTATTGAAAAAATAATATTTTCTGAAAAATAAAAAAATTTCACCATAGTTTAATATAAATATTATGATTTAAAAATTTAATTCAATTTTATCAAATACATTTTCGATAAGTTTAAAAAAATTAATTATATTATTTTTCCATATAAAGTAGTAAAATTAATTTTTTTTTGAAAAAACATATTTTCGATGAATAAAACAACTTTGGATAAAATTGAGTGATTTATTAATAAGAATTTATAAATATATTTATATTGGATGGTAGCATCATATAAATTTAATAAATTATTTAATCCAATTCACACTTACAAATTTAATGACTATGTTATAATAATCTTATTTGAATAATAATGTTAATAGTATATCATAGTTCATTAAAAAATCGGTGTTACGTATTATAAAAAATATAGAAGAAATTAAATTTATGTTAAAAAAATATCATAAAGTCTCTATGTGTTACATTTGCATCTATGATCAATGTTTCATGTCATATAAACTATCAAACATAATGTTATTACTTTAAAATCTCAAGGTGCTACATTCCACCCCTTAAATAAATTGTGTCCTCGCATTTTAGACTCGATCTTGGTAATCAAGGGTTCAAAATTTTAAAATAACTCTATTTTAATCCACATAATAAAATGTTTTAACAAAAAATTATATTAATAATATATAAATGGAATTATGAAGTTCATCTAGAATTACATGTACTAGTTTTCCAAATAGAAGAACATTGCTGGAAAGTGAAGATATGAAAATGAAGGAAAATAGAAAATAATTATAGAGAGTTATAAAAATAATTTATCATAAGGATGTGAATGATCAATTGAAAGTTAAGGACCTCAAAAACATAATTCTATAATGAGTTAAATTACTATTTATTCTTTGGATATGAAGGTAATGGGAGAATTTTTTTTCAATATCCCTTTCCCAGAGTTAAGGAATTTATTTACCATCTAAACTAAGAACATATGAACATATACTTACTTGACAAGTATAATTTCATAATTTAATCAATTTCCATCACAATCTCATCTATTGTTCCAAATGATTAGTTTTTAAGATTTTTTTTTTCCTGAAGCACTAAAATTAACATTGAATGGATCACATGACTCCACAAAAAGAAATCAAGATATTCCTCTTGTCATTTGACATTAACCAAAACTATAAATGGTTAGCACAAGGTAAGATAATACCCAAAATGAATATAATTATATTGATCTAAAAAATTTAACAATAAAACTAAAAGTTTATCATAGATCATTCCTTAAATAAATAATCATATATTTTAAATAACCCCAATAACCTCAACATGAAAGAAGATTTTAACCTCAAAGGTTATCTCATACCTTTCAAATTACATCTAAAAAAACATAATAGAATTATTTCCAAATAATAATTTATGTTATATATATATATATATATATTAACCTAATAAAACATTTCCCAAAAATATGATGAACATCCTCAAAATAACATTAATCATCAAATTAGTTTGTAATAATTAATGTTTTTATAGAGCTTATTTTTTCCACTACATCAAATAATCTTAATTGAATATTATTTTCATAAAAATAAATATAGGATAAACCCTAAAGGTTACCAATACCATTAAACCTATGTCCATAAAATATAATTCATTCTACCTCTAATAACATTTTTTAAAACACATACTAAATACAAGGGTTATATTACCATAAATGTCTCCCAAAACAATCTTAATAATATTATAAATCCATAAATTAAAACCTAAAAAGGGATATTTATGCCATTAAACTTATTATTAACCTTATACTTATCAACCCAAGATAATTTAGGCTTAACCTAGGTTATCCCTGATTATCTTCTATTCAAGTCCTTCATAATGGTTTATAAAGTGTCAATGAATTCCAAAAAGAACCCTAGGAGTGTCAAAACAGGTGTGCAATATGACCCATTGTTGTTCACTAGGTCATGATCGAGTCCATCTCAATACTCCCTTTTTAGAGTTAATATCCATCGATACAACTATTCTAAATCCACATCCACTTGTAGTATCTAGGTAGGGATGCATTTTCTTGGAAATAACTTTCTCTAAACTTCACCAAAATTTCAGGATATTTTCTTATACTTAGACTCATCCTTATACCTACCCTCATATTTATCACTAAAGTTTTAAAATATTAGTTTCCAAAGGTTAACGAAACATTTTCTATGATACCAGTTATAGAAACTCATGCCTTTTACACATATTATTACATGATTTTTAACATAGAAATCAATTAATTTCAACCTAAATATAATGAGGCCTAGTGTCTTTGGAAGATTAGGACCATAATGCACAAAAGGAAACTAAAACATGGAATCCTTATTTTTTATTTTCCTTAGTGAGATCCTAAATCCATTTGAACTTCTAAACTACATCGGATAACCTAGAGAATACATAAATAATGGACTGAGCTCAAATTCTCAATAATAAAATAAATATTATATGCGAACATAACATGTGATTCAATGGTATAACATGATATCATAAAATAGGAGGCACATTAGTAATCACATAGAAGCATAATATAATAAAATGGTATCATAAGATCATGAAAACATTGGAAAGTGGAAGCAACATAACACATGACATAAACATAAGTCAAGGATAACTACTAAGACAACATCACATGGTGGAAAATGTCCCATAGTGGATTATGCTCACTCCCTAATCCCATACATGATGTCTCATAAGTCTAAAACATTACCAAATAAATTATAGGGATATATAATTCTAGGTTTACCCATCACTTTAATTTCATGTAAATAAATATGTGTAACAAATAAATAAAATAATCATAAGTCATAAATATATTAATTACCCATGGAAAAAAATGGGTTTCATGATCTTGTCTTGTTATATAATAAAAATATATTTCTCAAATAAGGCATTTAAGAAATTGTCATAAGGTATTTATTAACCCATAAAAGGGAGGAGAACGAGATAGGTATATATATAAGAGACATGTATATGTAGTTTAAAATCATTCCATAACATTAATGGTTGTTTTCATTGATTAATATAAATACCATTAAAAGATTAAAAACATTTGTTAGGAAAGTAAACTTTCCACTTTGAAAATAACTTTTAAGAAACTAAAAATTCACAAAATATTGTGGAAATAATTTTCATTGAAAATATACTTGGAAACTTATAATTTAAAGTTCAAGGAAAATAATTTTCATGATGGTGGAAAATACTTTTCATGTTGTACACATTAAAATAAAGACCCCTTTCACATTTTTGGTAAAAGTTAAGAGGTATCTTGTTTTGAAAATAACAGGAATATTGTAAGATCCCGGTTTTTGGAAAGGTATGTTCTCATTATGTTTCGGTTGAATCCTTTGTTTTGGGCCTCAAGGGATGTTTTATGAAAGTATGAGGGGCTTTGGGGGTGTTTCAGGGACTCAGGGCACGGAAGAAGGGAGAGCTGGGCAAGACAGGCCAGGGCACACGACCAGGCAAACCATGCGGCCTACCCAGGTGAAGTCGTGCGACCCTTCCTCCTTAGACAGTGGCATGCACACAGTTTGCACAGGGTTTGCGCACGGTTTTCTAAACCGTGCGGCTAAACCGTGCGGCCACTTAAAGTTGAAAAAATTACAAAATTGCCACTCCGGGATTTAAGATCCCAACTCGGGATTTTCCTCCCATTCCTCCTCCTTCTCCCTTGGAATGAACCAAATTGCTCAAGGGCTTCAAGAGATCAATCTCCTTCGATTCTAAGGCGTTTTGGGTGCTGTTTATTGTGGATCGAAGCTACGGGTAAGTCTAATCTCATCCTTGGTTCTTTTCTTGGTTTAGGGTTTGTATCTTCTCTCCCTCTTGTTCCGAAGCTCTAAAACCCTATCTTTTGGGTGAGTTTTAGGTTGAAGCTCCCAGGGATGGTCGAATTGAGGTCTAAGGACTCGATTGAGGGTGCGTTCAACCACAGTTACGAGGTAGGTGGTCTACAAGTTATATCACATAGTATTTGAGTAAATTATGTATGTTGGGTTATGTTATTGATTACCTTTGGTTATGTTTTAGATAACCTTGGAATGTTTGGAATTAATGGTTTTTAAAATGGCAAATAGGAACCATCACGATCCCTATGGGATGTGTTGGGATTGACTTGACCTAATTGGGGCCATCCATTGGATGTGTCGGCTTCTCCTAGGCTTAGGGATTGTAATTGAACAACTGACCTTGTTGTAATTAAGGGTAGAGACTTTAATGAATAAGTTGGCATGATTGGTTGAACTTGGAATAGAAGTTAGGTGATTCACCTAGACTTGGCAATAACCAAAGGGTTAATTGGAATGGGTTGAATGGTTGAATCATGGAAATGGTGAACAGGTTGAATGGGTTAATGTGTAAATTGATTAAAGACCATAATGGGATGGGTTATGGGTTTAGTGTTAAATGCTTAGTGAGTTAGGCATAACATGTGGGAATTGGGTGAATGGTTAAATGATGTGAAAGGGGAAATGTGTTAATGGGTTAAGGCATGATGTGGAATTCCTATGTGGGGTATTGTGAACAGTGTTTGCCGTAGGGAAATGGTTTGGATGGTTGTTGGTTTCTTATATATAAGCATGTTCACATGGCTTGGTAGAGTGGGTTATGACTTGAGGATCTACTCCCACAGGTTGAGTGAAGACTGAGGCTCTAAACTCCACCCTAAATGCATGGGTTAGGAAAGGGGACTGAGGGTCTATTCTTCTAATGGTTGCATCCACCCGGACTGAGGCTTCGAGGTGAGGATATGGTTGATGTGAGGGAGTTAGTCTTAGTGAGATAGGATAACAATGTGTTTACCCTCTTTCATGTGATTGATGGCCTTAGACCCATCTAACATAAGGTATGTGATTAACTCATGGAGATGTGATGAAAGGGTAAGTGATGGTAAATGGTAATAAATGTATGGTAACGGAATGGAAAGGGATTTGGCTTTAAACTGGTTAATGGCACCTTAAATAATTACTTGGCATTTATCATTCATTTTCCTTTTTCATGCACAACTATTTATACTGGATATTTTGTAGACACCGTTGGTAGTGGCCTACTGAGTTGTACTCACACCCTGCTCAGGCCACCATTGGGTACCTGAGTAGACTTCATGTTTGCAGGTCAGGACAAGGGCAAGGGTCCTTGCTAGTTAGCTGAGTGGACATGGGTAGCACTTGGTGGAGGATCCGGACTTGGAGTCGGGACCATTTTGGATTTTTGGCTGTTGTCTTTATTTTTGGGCTTTTGTTCACTATTGCACTGTAGTATGACATGGTATATTGATTTTTGGAAATGGTTTCTATACATGTTCCTCGTTTATTAGTTATTGTTTCCGCTATATGGTTATTCTTTTGTGGATTACTCTGATAAAAATGGGGTATAGTCTCCCCACTTGACCCCATAGACCCCCGCTGCTAGTCGGAAGCCTTTGGCGTATGGGGAGGTGCGCTTAAGGTCATGTAACCAGTCGGCTCGGAGCACCGATTTAGTGGCTTCTGGGTTGGGGATGTTACAAAGTGGTATCAAAGGAGGTCTTTCTTCTCCTTCTTTGAGGTCTTGTTATTGGTATTGGTAGAAAAGGGTTAATATGTGTAGGGCCTTGGTAATGAGCTCATTCTTGGGAGTAGCTAACCTAGGTACGGGGGAAAACCTAAGTCACCCTGGGTGGGAAATGTTGTTCTTGGTTGTGTGTTGTTATAGTTGATGATATTTCACTGTTGGGTGATTCACATGTGTTTTGATGTGATTATTTTACGATATTTGGCTCATGGACTTAATGGCATGAGGATTTGTACTCATTCATCATTGTAGGCACCTAGGGAGATATGTGACATGCATTGTATTAGGCACATGTATGGGAGGGGTGTGTGATGCAGGAAAGTAGGGTGCATTATGCATTTCATGAAACCAAGAAATAATGAGAATAATGAAATGAAACAAGTGGGTAAATGATGTTTAATGAAACCTAAGAGTTTTAAATGAAGTGGAAAATGTATTGTAAAATGTTGCATGAGTTGGTGGTAGTGCATGATTTTTTACCCCATGTGGACCATGGACCATGGTAAGGATGGTCGGGACAGTGAATTTGAGGTGTTAACGTTGTTAAAAATGGGTTGGTGTAGCTAGTGAATGGTTTTTGATGAAGTCGTGAAAGTTTTATGATATGCATCCTAAATCTCGTGCTTGGAATTGTAGAGAGATGCCACCACGACTTCGGTTTCCAGTTGGGCAACGAGAGGGTGTTGCTGAGAAAACTCCTCCGGTAGAAGATCAATAGAATGTGATGATTAATGAAGGTAGAGAAGACCAGTTCTGGGAGAACTTGGCTCAACTTATGAAGATGATGGATTGGGACCCAGGGCGGGTTGCACTGAGTATGTTTGAGTTGACCAGGGAATTCCAGCTGCAGCACCCTCTGACTTTCACCAGAGAGGGTGGGCCATAGGCAGTAGAGTTCTAGTTAGAGTCCGTCCAGACGATACTGGATCATTTGGAGACCCCTGTCGAGAAGTGGGTAAAGCTGACTGCTTATATGTTGTGAGGCCATGATAGGCGTTGGTGGGACATTCAGGCTCAAATCGAGCAGGATGAGGGAATGTCGTGGAAGGTTTTTTAGGAAAAGTTTCTGGATCATTTCTACCCAGAGACGTTGAGGCAGGATCGGGCTATAGAGTTTATGAGCCTGACTCAGGGTTCGATATCGGTGATGGACTATGATAGTCACTTCACTGATTTGAGACTCTTTGTCCCAGTGTTAGCAGGGGATGAGGCAGCGGTGGCAAGACACTTCCAGGATGGGTTGAGACATGAGATCTGGTCTCAAGTAAATATCTTCCGCTTGAGGAGGTTCGCAGAGGTAGTAGATCAGGCATTGATCTCGGAAGAAAACCTGAAGGGAGCTTCGGGTAGTGGGCTTTTGGTGCCGGTGGGGTAGACGAGCGGTGCAACTTCTAAGGGTCGGAAGCGATGCCATGATAGATCACAACATGGCGGTAGCATGCAAAGTGACTGGAAGAGAGGTTCAGCCTCTCAGAGTGGGAATCAGGTGTTCTGCTATCAGTGTAGTAGGACGGGGCATGTGCGTGGTCAGTGTTCTCGGCCTCCAGTTGAGTGCTGTTCGTGTGGAAGGATGGGGCATGTGTAGAGGTTATGCAGGAACCCACGGCAGGTGGGCGAGTATGACAGTAGGAAGCAGGTACCAGATACGGTAAGAGGATCAGTTGCCCCGTATCAGGCGGGCAGTTGGAGCTCCACGGGCCGTACTGGCAGGGGCGGTGGACGTGGAACTCTGGGACAAGATCACTCACGCCAGCGGGGTAGTGTAGCATAGAGTACTCAGACTGGGGCCTAGGGTAGAGGGGTAGGTCAGCTTCAGGCAGTTCAATTTGGGCTTGGTGATGGCGAGGCTGGACCATCTACTGTTCGATGTATGATCCTTGTAGCTTCTACTTTTTCTAGTGCCTTGTTTGGCACAGGTTCCACACACTCTTTTATCTCTGATCAACTTGTAGTAGCGATGGGTTTACCTGTGGAGGGGGTGTGTGGGGTGATGTCAATTGACACTCCATTGGGGGTGCGGGTTGAGAATATCAAGCAGTGCAAGGGATGTGCCTTGGAAGTTGGTGGGTATCATTTTTTGTGGGACTTGTTCATCCTCGAGATGTCTGGGTTTGATCTAATCTTGGGAATGGATTAGTTGGTGCTGTATCGAGCAAACATCGACTGTTATCGTCACAGATTATCATTTAGGTCACTTGAGGGTGACGCTTATGTCCACCGTGGCGAGTAGGATGTTCGAGTAGGTCGTGCCAGACCATTGGGTCAATGGATGAGTGAACTCATGACTCAAGTGGCATGTCTCATGCTTGGTGATGATGAAAGAGGGGAACAAAATGTTTTTCCTCCTGTGGTGGAACGGTTCTGGGATGTGTTTCCTGAGGATTTCTTGAATTTTCCATCTGAGAGAGATGTTGAGTTCACCATCGAGTTACTGCCGGGAGCGGAGCCAGTTTCTATTCCGTCATACCGAATGACACTGGAAGAACTCTAGGAACTGAAGGTTTAGCTTTAGGAGTTGGAGCGTAAGGGGTTTATCCATCCTAGTACGTCTCCTTGGGGATCTCCTGTGCTTTTTGTGAAGAAGGCCGATGGGTCGTTGAGGATGTGTGTTGATTATCGGAGGTTGAATTAGATGACAGTGAAAAATCAGTACCCTATTCCTAGAATTTACGACCTATTTGATCAGTTGAGGGGCGAATCAGTGTTTTCCAAGATTGATCTGAGGTCGGGTTATCACCAATTGAGGGTGAGGTCTTCCGACATACCGCGGGCAGCTTTCTGAAGTCAGTACGGGTTGTTTGAGTTTGTGGTAATGCCTTTCGGCTTGACCAATGCACCAGCGGTGTTTATGGTGTTGATGAACCAGATCTTTCATCCTTATCTAGATCAGTTTGTGGTTGTCTTTGTTGAAGATATCTTAATGTACTCGAAAACTCACGACGATCATGCCCAAAATCTTGACATCGTCTTGGGTACTCTAAGAAAGCACTGGCTATACGCCAAGCTATCCAAGTGTCAATTCTGGATAGGTGAGGTGCATTTTTTGGGTCACATCATCTCGGAGGTAGGTGTGACAGTGGATCCAGAGAAAGTGCAGGCAGTTGTGTCTTGGGAGCAACCCAAGAGTGTTTCTGATGTTCAGAGTTTTATAGGTCTGGCCGGGTATTACCGAAGGTTCATTCATGATTTCTCTCGCTTGGAAGCACCACTCTTAGGCTTGACTAAGAAGGTAATCAGGTTCGAGTGGTCAGGGGCTTGTGAGGATTCCTTCCAAGAGTTTAAGAAGTGGTTGACGACCGCACATATCCTGATCTTACCTGAACCGAGTAAGAAGTATGTCGTGTTTGTGATGCATCCGGAATCGAACTTGGGAGTATGTTGATGCTGGATGAGCGGGTTGTGGCTTATGGGTCGAGGCAGTTGAGACCCCATGAGCGGAACTATCCAACTCATGACCTTGAGTTAGCTGCAGTAGTCTACGCCTTGAAGTGCTGGAGACACTATCTGTTGGGGGAATGGTTTACCGTGTTTACAGACCATAAAAGCTTAAATTACATATTCTCACAATGGGATATGAATCTTCGGCAGCAAAGATGGGTTGAATATCTCTAGTATTTTGAATTTGAGTTGGTGTACATGTTGGGAAAGGGGAACAGTGTTTCTGATGCTCTGAGTAGGAAGATTCAGAATTAGGCAGTTCAGGAGTCTAGAACTGAGTGAAGGGTGATGGCTTTGTTTGTAGAGATGCACCTAGAGGTGCAGGAGGAAAGTGTTCAGGTCACTCTTGCTTCCTTAACGATGGAGTTGACTCTTTTGAGTCGAGTTAAGAAAATTCAGCTTGGTGATCCTGAGTGTTTGATCATGAAGGAAAATCTTAAAGGTGGGGATCTACCTTCAGGCTGGGCCGTCGGTGTGGACGATGTTGTTCGTGTTCGTGATCGTGTGGTTGTGCCAAAGTGTGTGCGGGAAGATTTGAAGCATGAGTTACATGCATCAAAGTGGAAAGTACATCCTGGTTTGACCAAGATGTACCGTGATATCCGAAGGCAGTTTTGGTGGCCTATAATGAAGAAGGAAGTTGGGGGATTTGTGGCACGGTGCCTTACCTGTCAGCAGGTGAAGGCCGAGCATCAACTCCCAGGTGGTTTGTTGTATCCATTTCCCATTCCAGAATGGAAGTGGGATGATGTAACAATGTATTTTGTTGTGGGTCTTCTGAGGACACCACATAAGAATAATTCAATCTGGGAAGTTGTGGATCAGTTAACGAAAGTGGCTCATTTCTTACCGATTTAGGAGACCTATATAGTCGACCAGTTGGGTGAGATATATGTTCGGGAAATAATTCAGTTTCATGGTGTTATATGGAACATAGTTTCAGACTGAGATTTGTGTCTCATGTCGTGTTTCTGGCAAGGGTTGCAGAAGGCGCTTGGTACGCCTGTGTTTTTGAGTATGACTTTACACCCGCAGACGGATGAGCAGTCGGAGCGTACGATCCAAGTGTTGGAAGACATGTTGAGAGCTTGTGTCTTGGACCTTGGTGGTTCTTGGGAGAGGCACCTATCGTTGGTTGAGTTTTCCTACAACAATAGTTTTCAGGCTACAATTAAGATGTCACCATTTGATGCGCTTTATGGGAGACCATGTAGATCTCCATTGTGTTGGCTAGGGGCCGGTGAATCTAAGTTGTTGGGGCTGAGTCTCATGCAGGAGACATCAGAGAGAGTTCAATTGATCAGGAAGCGAATGGATACGGCTCAGAGTAGGCAGAAGTCGTATGCATATCAGAGGTGTATACCTATCAAGTTTGGGGTGGGTGATAAAGTGTTCTTTCGGGTGTTGCCAAGGTTGGGTCACCGACGGATTCAGAAGCAGGGTAAGTTAGCACCCAG
The DNA here is from genome assembly GCA_963277665.1 of Viscum album. Lineage (NCBI taxonomy): Eukaryota > Viridiplantae > Streptophyta > Magnoliopsida > Santalales > Viscaceae > Viscum > Viscum album. Next base: position 459,442,328 of record OY728136.1, read on the forward strand.
GTATGTGGGAACTTTTGATATTGTGAAGAGGATCAGACCAGTGGCTTATTGATTGGCTCTTCCACAATGGTATGGTGGGATGCATGATGTGTTTCATGTGTCGCAGCTTCGGCGGTATCACCCTGACCCATCTCACGTGGTTGATGTTGAGGATGTGGAGCTTGAGGATAATGCATCCTTTGAGGAGCATCCAGTTTTTGTGGTGGATCATAGTGAAAAGGTCTTGTGAGGCAAGTTTGTGCCATTAGTGCAAGTACTATGGCATCATGGGGAAGTTCAAGAAGAAACATGGGAGTGGGAATCGGATATGCGGGCTCAGTGGCCCGAACTCTTCTCTTCAGTGGATCATTGAGGCTTAGAAACTCAGCTCGAGGACGAGCTGTTATAAGGTGGGGAGGTTGTAAGATCCCGGATTTCAGAAAGGTATGTTCTCGTTATGTTTCGGTTGAATCCTTTGTTTTGGGCCTCAAGGGATGTTTTCCGAAAGTATGAGGGGTTTTGGGGGTGTTTTAGGGACTCGGGGCAGGAAGAAGGGAGAGCTGGGCAAGACAGTCCAGGGCGCACGACCTGCGCACGGCCAAGAAAACCGTGTAGCCTGCCTAGGTGAAGCCGTGTGACCCTTCCTCCTTAGACACTGGCATGCGCATGGTTTGCACACAGTTTGCTAAACCGTGCAGCTAAACCTTGTTTCCACTTCATGTTGGAAAAATTACAAAATTGGTACTCCGGGCTATAAGATCCCAACTCAGGAATTTCCTCCCATTCCTCCCCCTTCTCCCTTGGAACGAACCAAATCTCCCAAGGGCTCTAAGAGATCAATCTCCTTCAATTCTAAGTCATTTTTGGTGAATTTGGTTGATGATCGATGCTCCAGGTAAGACTAATCCCATCCTTGGTTCTTTTCTTAGTTTAGGGTTTGTATCTTCTCTCCCTCTTGTTACGAAGCTCTAAAAACCTATCTTTTGGGTGAGCTTTAGGTTGAAGCTCCAAGGTTTGGTCGAATTGAGGTCTATGGACTTGATTGAGGGTGCATTCAACCGCGGTTACGTGGTAGGTGGTCTACAAGTTGTATCCCATAGTATTTGAGTAAATTGTGCATGTTGGGTTATGTTATTGTTTACCTTTGGTTATGTTTTGGATAACCTTGGAATGTTTGGAATTAATGGTGTTTAAAATGGGAAATGGGAACCCTCATGATCCCTATGGGATGTGTTGGGATTGAATTGAAATAATTGAGGCCATCCATGGGATGTGTCGGCTTCTCCAAGGATTAGGGATTGTAATTTAACAAGTGACCTTATTGTAATTAGGGGTAGATACTTTAATGAATAAGTTGGCATGATTGGTTGAACTTGGAATAGAAGTTAGGTGATGCACCTAGACTTGGAAATAACCAAAGGGTTAATTATAATGGTTTGAATGGTTGAATCATCGAAATGGTGAACGGGTTGAATGGGTTAATGTGTAAATTGATTAAAGACTATAACAGGATGGGTTATGGGTTTAGTGTTAAATGCTTTGTGAGTTAGGCATAACACATGGGAATTGGGTGAAAGGTTAAATGATGTGAATGGGGAAATGTGTTAATGGGTTAAGGCATGATGTGGAATTCCCATGTGGGGTATTGTGAACAGTTTTTGACGTAGGGCAATGGTTTGGATGGTTAATGGTTTCTTATATATAAGCATGTTCACATAGCTTGTTAGAGTGGGGTATGACTTGAGGATCTACACCCACGAGTTGAGTGAAGACTGAGGCTCTAAAATCCTCCCTAAATGCATGGGTTAGGAAAGGGGACTGAGGGTCTATTCTCCTAATGGTTGCATCCACCCGGACTGAGGCTTCGAGGTGAGAATATGGTTGCTATGAGGGAGTTAGTCCTAGTGAGATAAGATAACGATGTGTTTACCCTATTGCATGTGATTGATGGCCTTAGACCCATGTAACATAAGGTATGTGATTGACTCATGGAGATGTGATGAAAGGGTAAGTGATAGTAAATGGTAATAAATGGATGGTAATGGAATTGAAAGGGATTTGGCTTTAAACTGGTTAATGGCACCTTAAATAATTACTTGGAATTTATCATTCATTTTCCTTTTTCATGCACAACTGTTTGTACTGGATATTTTGTAGACACCGTTGGTGGTGGACTACTGAGTTGTACTCACACCCTGATCAGGCCGTCGTTGGGTACCCGACCATACTTCATGTTTTCAGTTCAGGACAAGGGCAAGGGTCCTTGCTAGTTAGCTGAGTGGACATGGGCAGCACTTGGTGGATGATCCGGACTTGGAGTCGGGACCATTTTGGGATTTTGGCCGTTGTCTTTATTTTTGGGCTTTTGTTCACTCTTGCACTGTAGTATGACATGGAATATTTATTTTTGGAAATGGTTCCTATACATGTTCCTTGTTTATTAGTTATTGTTTCTGCTATCTGGTTATTTTGTTGTGGCTTACTCTGATAAAAATGGGGTATAGTCTCCCCACTGGACCCCATAGACCCCCACTGCTAGTCGGCAACCTTTGGCGTACAGGGAGGCGCGCTTAAGGTCATGTAACCACCCGGCTCGGAGCACCGGTTTAGTGGATTCCGGGTCAAGGACGTTACAAATATTCCTTTTAATTTTTTAAATTAATAAATTGGTAAAAATCACTTTTTAATAATCACAGGAGAATATTAATTTTTTTTGATTTTTTTAGAAAACATTGATATGGAAGAAAAAGTATTTTTGACCAAAGAGAGAAATGAAGTTTATTTTTCTGAAAAATATTTTCTTAATCATTTTAAGTAAAAAAGAGAGGGAAATGGAACTATTACCTGAAAAGTTCATGAATAACTAAAAAAAATAAAATATAAGGATTTAGTTAGGAAATTATCAAATAATTTCCAACAATGGAAATTCTAGCAAAAATAATCCTGATTCAAATGAGATTGAAACATAAACCCTTACAGCTTTGGTGACTTTTGAATCACAAATTACCATGAATGAAATAGATCAATTGTAAATTAAATTATCATTAAGTAGTATGGATTCATAACATATTATGTAAAAGTTCAATATATATACCATTTAAAATAAATTATGTGCATAAAAGAACATGTGTCTCAAAGAAGGTAGTTTTGAGATGAAACCCTTACACCGAGCCCGAATCGTCACGCGTGTTCTTAATATTATTGAATAAAAAACTTATGTTAATTTTTTTACTTTATTTTTTTTAAATATTTTTATTAATTTTATTTTTTTCATTTCCATGTCATATTATATTACATAATAATTTAGGTTTATGTCATATGTTTTGATGAAGTTCGACTCATATGTCCAAAATCACTTTGGTATGTTTACTAAGTTTAAATAGATTATTAATTAATCATATAAATAATAATAATCATGAAATAATTATCATTTTTATAATACAATTATACTTTTAAAACAAACCATGAAGTATGGTTTTGAAATAATGAGCTATGTTACAATTATAGAGATGGTAGGTCGTACGTACGCATGGGTAACATTTCCTTTTTCTGAAGATCATGATTGAAATAAGGTAAGTTTTATTTTATATTTAAAAAATTATCATTATATAATTAATATAAAATTACTTATTGAAATCCCATTACTTATATCATCCATGTGATTCAGAAATAAAAATGAACCACATCGCTTCACGAGACGATTGTCTGCAGTACACATGAATGACGTTATAATTTATTCAATGGATAGCAAGGTAAGAAAATATATGATATATTTATTTTAAATAATAATTAATATGTCATTAATATCATATATAAACATAAAATTAATCCTTATTTACTTCCAGATAAAGTGTAAGTGAAAAATGAATCGCAATGCTTCGCAAGGTGGTAGTCCACCGCACACACGAGCAACATTATCCTATTCTACAAGGAATGGTAAATAAGAAGTTTTATGTGATATTATAATTAAATAAGTATAATTATATCATAAATATGATATATAAATATTGAATACATCATTTAACTAGTTTTTAGAAGTGGTGATGGAAAATTAATTACATCGGTTCGTATAACAAACCATACTTTACAAACATAGAAATCACTTCAAAATTGAATAATATTCATTATTTTTTTTAAAAGAGAAAATAAGACCATGCAGGTTTAGTGTGTTCAAAAACAAGGAAACATAAACAAATGGTTTATAAAAAATCTACATTTTAACATGTTTATTCCTTCATAACTAGACCCTGTTTTGACATATCTTACTCAATAACATTATTTAAGACTCGGGAAAAGAAACATAAGAAAGGGTGAGATAAGATTCTTAGTAAGGGTAAAAAGGTAGATATCAATCATATCATAATAATAACACATAAGAACACAACATTTTAAAATCTTATCCTTCATATGAAAGATCATGATATTATTCTATGGGATAAATCATAAAAGTTCATAAGAATCAAGGAACGTAATCCCAAAAGTCATAACATAAGAAATTATTTTTTTGGAATACACATAAGCATATAAAATAATTTCATATTAGTCAAGGATCATTGTCAAGACCATCATAATGGACAAAGTCCCTTACTTAACTAAGCTCACTCCTTGTTCCATCCCTATATTACTAAACTGTGATCATTTTCTATTCAAGACCTATCTATCTCATGAGATATAAATATTTTAACAATAAATTGGTGGGAGATATAGGTCCCACCAATCTCATAATGAAATAATTATTATGTGTGCCACAAAAACATAAATCATTCATCATAGCATGACCTAAGGAAAAAATGGGTTTATTAAATATCATTCCATAAAAAGATAATCCTTTTAAAACAAATGGATTTCATAAATATCATTTCATCAATAAAAAAAATAAAACCGTAATAATAATAAGTCTATTATACTTGAAACATAACCCTATTAAATAATGTAATTTCAGATGGTAAATAATTTTGATAGAACATTTGAAATTAATTCATGATGAAAATATCATTTCTTCTTCATAAAAGTTTTATTTTCTCAAAATACCATGCAATTTTAAAAGAAAATAATTTATTTGAAAATAAACTAGAAATATTTTAAATCAATATTTATAAAAATAAAGCTTTATTAATGTGTAAAAATCCATTCTTTCCATATAAGTTAAAAGAAAACATTATTCTCATTCTTTTGTTGGAAATTCAAATAGTATCTCGTATCAAAAATGAAAAAATATTACTTTCATACTATTTAGTAAAAATTCATTAATGGGTAAAATTTAATTTAAAAAATATTATAGGAATATTAATAATTTTTTTAATACATATTAATAAATCATGTACATGGATGATAAATATACCCCAGTAAATACTTATGTATAAACAATCTCGGATAAAAATGAGATTTTAAAATTATCCCTTACCTTTGGTATGATATGCTTGTATGTATCCGAACCTCCTTTATAATGATTTAAATAATATAATTGACTTATTCCAGAATAATAGTCATTTTTATGATATCATATATGATCATATTATTATTTGTTTAATAAAATTTCATTATTACTCGTTATTCTGGTATAAACATCTTCATTTTCTTATGTATGTTTTGTCGAATAAGTTTAGATTATTCTTCATAGATCATAGTTATATCATTTTAAGAATGATATTAATATAATATATATCATATTGATTCATTCTATACATTTATTATTTAATGGATATCCTTTATAAGGAATCTTATCGCATCATGGAGATGGTAGGTCGTACGTACGCATGAGCAATGATATCATTCCTTTAATTATGAAATGGTATGGAAGTGGATGGTATATATACTGTTCCAAAACAAATATTGTTATAATAATCATATATAGTTATTATTTCTATAATTATACCCATCCAAGTAAAGTGGTGGTAAAAAATAGATTACACCATGGCGTGGAGAAGGTACGATGTACGTACGCACGCATGGTGATTTTGTTTTTCATAGAATGGATAGATTTCAGAATAAGGTTATTCCATTAAAATAATAAAATCTCAGTATATAAGTGATATTATAGTTGTTAATTAATATTATAAACAATAAAGAAAGAGTAATCATAAGAAGAAATGATCTTGAGAGAGTCGGTAAAGAATATTACCTCTTCTTCGGCGATGTTTCTCTAGAACTCCTCTTAATGGCACTGAAGTTGTTCTTTTGAGAAGACCATATCCTCTATAATTTGACTATAGAAGTTGATAAGGGAAATGGGTGACATATGTATGAACTTGAAGGCTCAATGAGTTATGAAGAAATGGGGGAGGAGGTACCCTTTTATAGTTGAGGTTGGGGGTACCTTTGGAAGTTCCAAAAATATTAATTTATAATAATTTCAAAGCACATCCAAAAACCTCAAAATGCACTAGTTTATAAGATTATATTATATAAGGTTGTAATATAATAAAAAAAATATTTAGATATTTTTTATGTCCATTTAAACCTCATTTTCATTTAACACTTAGCCATTCTATTTAATTTTAACTAAGGTAACAAATATTTCAATATTAAAAGGGTGAAATATTTACATATATGATATCAATTAGAATATAAATGAATAGTTTAGAATATTTTAAACCATTTAATAATTATTATATATTTTTGAAAAAAATTATGATTTTTAAATAATTTAGTAACACATTATTTTGATAAACAATCAATAGCATCAATTTTGATACTATACAATTAATTGATTATTAAAAATATAAATATAAAAAGTTAACTTAGATTTTTTTATTATATTCATAAGAGTTCAAGTTCATCAATAAAATTTTTGGTATATATTAATTATCTCAAATTATATTTATTTTAATATTTTTAATAACATTTATTTATTATCTCTATTAATAAAATAACTACAACATCAGTTTTGTGTAATTATTTAACATACTTATTTTTTGAATAAAAATTAAAAATAAAGTACCATAATGAAGATAAATACTCTATAATTATTAATAATAATACTTATAGTCAAATATATCTTCTGAAAAATAATACATTAAAAATGTTACAATTATTAAAACATGAATGTGACAATTTTAGCATCACATTAAATAAAATATTTTAAGTGTCCTAATCTTCTTCATATTGCTTCAAATGGTAAATAAATAGACCCTTGGATGAATATGGTAGATATATACTCTAACAATAATATTTTTCAACCATTATTGTCTATTAATGGTTATTATAATTTTAATAAAAATTATTTTATTGATTTTTCATCAATTAAATAATTTCTACATCATTAATGTATAAGCTATTAAGGTAATTATTTATTTCATAAAAATTAAAAATAATTTTCCATGATAAATAAAAACATATTAGATTTAAAATTAGTATTTATAGTTATATTTATCTTCTCTATAACATTATATTAAAAAGATATAGTTATTAAAATTTGAGTAAGACATATTTAATTTTTCATTAAATAAAATAAATTAAATGTCCTAATCTCATCCAAGTGGCTTACAAAGGATACAAATTTGAACTTATGATGATTTAGGTTGAAATAAACTCGTCCAGTTATATTAGTAAAAGTGTTAGGGTAATTTTATAACATTAGTTTTACCCTTAATTACCCTATTTATCCTTTTTACCCTATTAATAAAAATTACTGATGTTACTATTCATAATGCCCAAAAAATAAAAGAAATCTATTTACATAATTTTGAACTAGTGATTAAAAATATAGAATATATATTTTCAAAATTAAAAACATATAAGTTTCAGTAATTAATTTAAAATTCATCTCATTATCAGAAAACATGTTTTTAAAGTTAAAACATTGCAAAAGATTGAAATGTTTTTACATATGAATTCTATGTAAAGTTAGTGACAATGACCTAAATTGTATTAATTTATAAAAATATAATATATTTATACTTTAAAACTATTAAAAAATATAACTTAACCATAAAAATTATTTTGATGAAAAAATTTGTTTTCAATTAAAATTTAGTATATTTTTATTATTCATCAAAACATGAAAGTTATCAGAAAAATATCAAAAAATAGTACAAAGTAAATTTTTATATACCACTTACAAATAAGTAGTTTATGTTATAATATAAAAATTATTAATGTGTCAAAAGTTTTATTTAAAAAGGGTTATCCATTAAAAGGTGGTAAAATTACCTTTTTAAATAATATAGTTTTTTATGCATAAAATAGAGTTTATTCATACCCTATGAATAAAATATCTATTGGGTGAATATCAAAAATATTTTATTAAATATATAACATTTATATGTCATTAATTTAATTTACTAATCACAATTCAATTAATTTATTAATACAAAAATACAAATATTTCCTTTGTATTTAATTGGTTTATATTTTTCATAAATAATTGGTAGCCAAAGAATTCACCCTACATTTTCATAAGTTAGTTATTTATTCCCTCTAACCTAATAGATAGATTATAATGGTTATTTTATACCAAGTGAGTCTTGTGGTTCATTTAAACTCATTCTTGTGTGCAATTCAAGCTATTGAAGAATTAAAATTATTTAAAGAAAATATTTCATAAAAACATATGGGTGTTACATTCTACCCCAACTAAAAAGAATCTCACCATAGAATTTCATCACTTGGATACAAATAGATAAGGATACCTTTTCCTCATATCATCCTTAAGTTCCCACATATCTTCCTCAAATTGGTGGTTCCACCATAAAACATTAACCAAATGAGTGGTCTTGTTTTACATAACATTTTCGCTACGATCCAGAATCTCTATCGGTTGTTCTTCATAAGAAAGATCTTTCTCTAGCGGTATGAATTTTGAGTTCAGTGCATGTGAAGGATTAGGTATTTAATTTCATAGGAGAGATATATTAAACACATCATGAACTTCATAGAGATTTAGTGGAAGCAAAAATTAGTAAGATACCTTCCCAACATGATCTAGAATTTAAAAAAGACAGATATACCTAGGGATGAACTTTACCTTCTTTGAAAATCTCATTATTATCTTCTAGGGAGATACTTGTAGAAACACCTTATCACACACTTCAAAATCTATATCTTTTCATCAGTTGTTATCATAACTTTTTTGCTGACTCTGAGCTGCTCTTATGTGTTTTTAATAGATCTGACCTTCTCTACCATTTCGTCAACAAGATCTGGTTCTAATAGATTTCTTTCCATAATTTCGTCCCAAAAAGTTGGAGTTTTTCACTTATTTCCATAGATTGATTCATAAGGATCTATCTAAATACTGAAGTTATATATATTCTTGTAAGAAAATTCCTTCAAAAGTAGGTGTTTATCCCAACCACATTTAAAATCCATAGAGAAATCTCTCAACATGTCTTCTAGAGTTTAAATTTTCCTCTCATACTAATTGTATTTCTGAGGATGATAAGAAATATTGAAACTTAACTTTGTATCCAGAGCCTATTGAAGATTTCAACAAAATATAGAGGTAAAACTCAGAACCTGATCATATATAATTGAAAGTGGTACTCCATGAAATCTTACCTCTTCCTTTATATATATCCCGAAAATCTGATTAAGAGATAAATCCTCTCAGATAGAAATGAAGTGTGTCAGATTTATAAGGTGATAAACTAAAACCCATATAGAATTATGGACTTTAGATGTTTTGTGAAGTCTGATGACAAAGTCCATAGTGATGTTTTCTCATTTCTATTCTGGTATGGGTAATGGTTGTAACATCCATTTAGACTTATATCTCTTAGCCTTAACTTACTAACAAACCAAGCACTAAGATACATATTCAGCAACATCTCTTTTCATTCCATCTCACCAGAAATACTATTTTAGGTCCCTATATATATTTTTGATTCTAGGATGAATAGATAATGAAGAACTATGAGCCTCATCCAATAGATCCTTCTTTAATTCTAGTAAGGGAGGAATAAAAACACGGTTATTGAACCTTATTATTCCATTAAAATCAAGGTTGAATTCTGAAACATTTATCACCTCCTTTTATATCACCAAATCTTCCCTCTACACCTCTATAATCTTCACTTGTATATATGGTTGGATATTCATTTGAGAAAGATAATATTTCTCCCCTTACTTTAAAATTTCAAGATCCATCCTTCGTAAATCCATAAATATTATATCTTTTGTGATCCTCATCATGGATAAGCTCTCATGATCCTTTCAACTCAAATTATCTTCCACCTTTTTCACTTTCCCAGGGTGGTAATGTATTGAGTAGTCGTAATCTTTAATCAACTCCAACCATCTTTTTTGAATCATATTCAACTCCTTTTGTGTGAAAATATATTTTAAACTTTTATAATCATTATAAATATCACACTTTTCACTATAAAGATAATTCCTCCATATCTTTAATGAAAAGATTATCGTAGATAACTCCAAATCATGATTTGGGTATTTTTATCACGGATTTTCAATTGTTGCGAGTCATAAGATATCACCATATCATTTTGTATGAGTACACATCCTAGAACCTTCTTGGATGCATCACTATAGATCACAAAACTTTATCTACTACATGATAGTGTGAGTACATGTGTAGTGGCTAACCTTCTTTTTAGCTCTTTGAAATTAGCTTCACATTCCTTCGTCCACATGGACTTAACTTCTTTTCAAGTAAACTTGTTGAGTGGATTATATAGTCATGAAAAAAAATTCCAAAAACGTTGATAATATCCATCCACACTAAGAAAAATTTGGATCTATGTTATTGTTTTTGGTCTAGTCCAATTTTCAATAAATTATATTTTTACTGAATCCACATATATCCCCTCTATTGAGATTATTTGACCCAAAAAATGAAACTTTCTGAAGCCAAAATTCACACTTGGTAAATTTAGTATAAAACTCCTCTTTTCTCAGGGTATTCAGTATAATTATTAAGTTATATTCATGTTATTTATTTATCTTAGAATAAATTAGAATATAATCTATAAAGAATATAAAAAAATGATCGAGATAGTATCGAAATATTCTATTCATTAGATCCATGAAGATAGAGAGGGCATTAATAAGACCAAAAGGAATCAATATAAATTCATAGTGTCCATACCTTACACAGAATGTCGTTTTGGTATATCCTCCTTCTTAAACCTTAATTGATGATATCCTAAACAAAAACCAATATTGTAAAAGTATTTATCTCCATGTAGTTATTTGAATAAGTCATCAATGCATGGAATCAGATATTTTTTTATTGATAATGATCTTGTTATGTTCTCGATAATAAATGTAGAGTCTCATTGATCCGTCTTTCTTTTTAAAAAATAGAATAGGTGTAACCTAAGGTGGAACACTAGGGAATATGAATCCCTTATAAATATTATCTTGGAGTTTCTTCTTCAATTCCTATAACACAATTGGGGACATTTTATAAGGTGACTTTGAAATAGGCATAAAACCCAGTATGAGTTCTATTAAAAAATCAACTTCACTATTTAGTGGAATACCAATTAATTCTTATAGAAATACATCATAAAACTCCTGTACAATAGGTGTATTCTTAATAGTAAGTTTCTGCCAAACTATTCATGACATATAACCATGATTAATAAGAATAAATACCCATAATATGGAAGAAATTTTCATTAAAAGGTCATAATCATCCATACATCGATAGATGATCATAGATTGATCTAGAATATGACATGTGACTTCTCTTAATTGGAAATTGATATGAGATATATATAGAGAAAGCCAATACAATCAAATAATCACATTAAATTACACTAAAGGAAGGATCACAGGATTTTTAGGAATAACTTTCCCAAAAACATAATCTGGATAAGAATTATAATCTTTTGATGCGACCCTTGTGCCATTATGAGTTGTCATTCTAACTAAACATCTATTTTTTGATGTAATATGAAGATATCCTTAGAAAATTCTTCCGAAATAAAAGATTAGGTGGATCCATAATCAAATAAAACATTTTTTACTTTATAGTGGATGGTAAGTGAACCTTTCACCACTTCATAATCATATTCCACATCGCTGATAGTGATCACATGTGACTTGCCTTTGTATTTGGACTTAAGAGTTTGTTTTAATCAATCATCATAAATAACCATTGGATCATGGAATTGGTTGGCATAATTAACCATTCCCTTATACTTGTATCATTGAAGTGTAGGTGGTGCATTATGTGTAGCTTTTTATCTATTCACATCATTAGAAATCATTTTCCTATCACTTCAGCATTAAAATGACTGATGAACTTCTCTCCCACACTTAAAACATTTTTAGTCCCTTTAATATAATTTAATCAATGTTTCTTTCCACACATTTAGAATAAGGTAAAACACATCTTGTTTTCAGCACGGTCTTTATATTTTCCCTTGAATTTTATTTTTCTCTTCTTATCAAACCCATAGGACTGATGAGTTACTCCAATATCTATCTCAACCTTAAGAGCACATCTAATAATTTACTCATATATATTTAAGTTCCTTATGGATAATTCCCTTTTAATACTGGGTTTTAAGCCACTAAAAATCAATAAATTTTAATATTAGGTTAGATAATAATTCCAGAAGTGCACCTTGAAAGTCTGGTAAAATTTTCTTCATAGGTACCAACAGATTCATTGTACTTTTACTTAAATTCAAAGAATTAATACTCTCTATTTTTTTTGAAGAATACTATGAAATTGATTATTAAAAAATAATTTATTGAACTCATCCCATTCTATGGATTAAATTTCATCTCTTTTCCTCGTATTCCTGATAATATTCCACTATTGATCAGCTTCACCTTATAAAAAACGATTTCCAAGATGAATTTATCATGTTTTGAACATTGGAGAACTGAAAATATATTTCCATTGGTACTAATCCATTATTTATACATTAGTGTATTATAAGACCCACTGAATGAAGGTGAACACAACCTCATGAAGGACTCAACAAAATTTTGTTCCCTACTTTTTTCATTTGGAAGTCCAGTATGATTCATAGCTTGAGAAAGTTGTGTGAGCATAACAACAAGGTTTTTCATTCCAACTCACATAACATTTGGTTTCTCAGGAGGATAATCATTTCATTTCCCATTGCATTCATCATTTATGTGATTCCTCTGAGTTCCAGCTATTAACTGAAACAAATAAGCATAATATGATCAACAATAATAATAATGGGAAAACCAAATAATAAAGAATAAAATTTAAATTTAATAAATTTTAGGTTTTATCCTAGGTTATTAATGACCATTTATAGAATGCTACAACTGTATCCTACACTTAGGAATATCCTTATGGTTCTTTCTATGGTCTTCTCATATTATTTTTCAAAGGTTAACTATAACTTTCCTTAGATACCAAATATAACAAATCACACTTTATATACATATATATTACTTAAAAATTTAATAATATTCATTAAAAAATATTTCAAAACCACTACAGGACCGTATAGGTTTATTTTCTTTAGAAACTGGGAAACATAAACAACTCGTTCATAAGACATCTACATTGTCTCCTGCTTATTCCTTCATAACCAGAAACGTTTTTGACATATATTACTTAATACCCTTCTTCATGACCTGGGGAAAAGAAAAATAAGAAATGGTGAGCTCATATGATCAATAAGGGTAAACAGGGAGACATTAATCATATCATAATCATAACACATAAGAACATAACATTTGAAAATATTATCCTATATATGAAATATCATGATATCGGGCCATGAGATAAATCATAAATGTTTATAAGAATCAATGAACATAATATTATACATGGAATTTTTTATCATACACATAAGCATAAAAAAATCATTTCATATTAGTCAAGGCTCATTTCCAAGACCATCATAGAAGACAAATTCCACTATTGAATCGAGCTGACTCTTTGTTCCAGCCTTGTATTACTGATCTGATATCATTTCCCATTCTAGTATTGTATATCTCATGAGATATAAATATATACCCAATGAATTGGAGGGAGATATAGGTCCCAACAATCTCATAATGAATTAATTCTTATGTGTTCCATAAAAAACATAAATCATTCATCATAGCAAAACCTAAGGAATAAAATGGGTTTCTTAAACACTATTCCATCATAAGATAATCCATGAAAAACAAATGGATTTCATAAATATCATTCTATAAAAAAAATCATAAAAATAATAGTGATAGTATAATTGAAACATAATACTATTAAAAAATATAATCTTAGATGGAAAATAATTTTCATATAATACTTGAAATTAATTCTTGAGGAAATATACTTTCTTTTTCATAAACATTTTATTTTCTAAAAGTGATATACAATTATAAAAGAAACAAATTTAATTGAAAATAAAATTGAAATTTTATAAAGGAATCTTCATGGAATTAAGGGGTTATGAAAGCATAAAAATCCGTTCATGTCGTATAAGTTAAAATAAAACATTCTTCTCGTACTTTTTTCAGAAATTCAAAAAGTACATCTTATCGAAAATGAAAAAATTTTCCTTCGTACCATTTCGTAAAAATTCACCAATTGGTAAAATTGACTTTCAAAAATAGTATAATAATATTAAGAATATTTTATAATACATATGTATAAAACATGGACATGTATGATAAATATTCCCCAGTAAATACTTACATATAAACAGTCTCAGATAAAAATGAGATTTCAAAATTACCCCTTACCTTAGGTCTGATATCCATTGTATGTATCTGAAACTCCTATAGAATGATTTAAATAATATCATTAACTTATTAAATAATCATATTAATTTTTATGATATCATATATGATTATATTATCATTCGTTTAATAACATTTCATTATTACTCATTATTCTGGTATAAACAACTTCGTTTTCTTATGCATGTTTTGTTCAATAAGTTATAATTATTCTTCATAGGTTATAGTTATTTCATTTATAGAATGATATTAATATAATACATATATCATATTTATTCATTCTATACATTTATGCTTTAATGGATATCCTGTAGAATGAATCGCATCGTACCGTGGAGACGGTATGCCGTATGTACGCACAAGCGATGATATCATTCCTTTAATCATGAAATGGAATGGAAGTGGATGATATATATATTGTTAAAGAATAAATATACTGTCATAATAATTATATATTGTTATTATTTCCATCATTATACCCATCCAGGTAAATTGGTGGTGAAAAATAGATTACACCACGGTGTGGAGACAATAAGTCATACATACGCACACGTGGTGATTTCATTTTTCATAGGATGAATAGAAGGTGGAATAAAATTGATCCATAAAAGTAATAAAATCTCAGTATATAGTGTATACTGAAGTAATTATGTAATATTATAAAAAATAAATAAAGAATAATTAGAAGAAGAAATTATCTTGAGAGAGTTGGTGAAGGATATTGCCTATTCTTCGGAGAGCTCCCTCAAGATATCCTCTTAAAGGTACTAAAGTTAGTCTTTTGAGAAGACAAGTAACTCTGGAATGTGACTAGGGAAGTTGATAAGTTAAATATTCATGGGATGGATGAACTTAAAGGCTCAATGATTTATGAATAAATGAGAGTGGATGTTCCCTTTTATAGTTGAGTTTGGGGGAACCTTTGGAATTTCTAAAAATATTAATTTATAATAAATTCAAACCACATCAAGAATCCTAAAAAATATCTTAGTTTCAAATATTAGATGATATAAGGTTTTAATACATTAAAAAAAGTTTATTTATAAATTTTTTATATCCATTTAAACCTTATCATTTTCATTTAACACTTAGTTATTTTATTTAATTTTAACCAAGGTAACAAATATTTTAATATTAGAAGGGTGAAATATTTACTTATTTGATGTCCATTAGACCATAAATGAATAATTTAGAAAATTTTAAACCATTTAATAATTATTATATATTTTTAAAAAATGTTTTATGATTTTAAGTAATTTAATAATACATTATTTTGATAAACAATCAATAATGTCAATTTTGAAACTATAGAATTAATAGATTATTAAAAATATAAAGAAAAAAAGTTAATTTAGAAAAAATGTTTTATTATATTTATAATAGGTTAAGGTCATATATAATTTTTTTGGATATATTAATTAACCAAAATTATATCTATTTTATTATTTTTAATAACATTTATTTATTATCTCCATTAATTAAATAATTAAAACATTAGTTTTTTTGTAATTATTTAACATAATTATTTGTTAAATAAAAATTACAAATAAAATAATATGAATAATATAAATACTCTATATTTTATAATAATACTTATAGTTGAATATATCCTATGGAAAATCCTACATTAAGAATGTTATATTTATTAAAACATGAATGTGATAATTTTAACATCACTTTAAATAAAATATTATAAGTGTCATAATCTTTTCTATTTGGATCTAAATGGTCAATAACTCGACCCTTGGATGAATAGAGTCGAGATATACTCGACCAATAATATTTGGTGAAGTATTTGTGTCTTTTAATGGTTATTAGCATTTTAATAAAAAAATATTTTATTGATTTCTTGTCAATTAAATAATTTCTACATCATTAATGTATAAGCTATTAAAGTAATTATTTATTTCTTAAAAATTAAAAATAAATTTCCATAATATATAAAAACATATCATATTTCAAATTAGTATTTATAGTTTAATTTATCTTCTGTATAACCTTATATTAAAAATTGTATTGTTATTAAAATTTGAGTAAGGCATATTTAATTTTTATTTAAATAAAATAAATTAAATATCACAATCTCATTCAAGTGGCTTTCAAAGAATACCATTCTGACCCAAGGATGATTTATTTATAAAAAAACTCATCCAATTATATTTTGAAAAGTGTTAGGGTAATTTTATAACATTAGTTTTACCCTTAATCACCCAATTTACCCTTTTTACCATATTTATAAAAATTACTGAAGTTACTATTCATAATGTCCAAAAATAAAATAAATATATTTAAATAATTTAGACCAAGAGATTCCAAATATAGAATCCATTATTAAAAAAATAAAAATATATAATTTTTAGTAATTATTTTAAAATTCATCTCATTGTCACAAAACAAGTTTTAAAAGTTAAAACATTGCAAAATATTGAAATGTTTTTACATCTAAATTCAATGTAAAATTACTTAAAATTACCTAAATTATATTAATTGATAAAAATATAATATATTTATACTTTAAAACCATTCAATAATATAATTTAACCATAATATTCTTTTTGATGAAAAAAGTTGTTTTCAATTAAAATTTAGTGTATTTTTACTATTCATCAAAACTTGAAAGTTACCAAAAAAATATCAAAAATTCATCTAAATTAAATTTTTATACCCCCTTCCAAATAATATGTTTATTTTATCATATAAAAATTATTAATGTGTCAAAATTTTAATTTGAAAAGGGTTCTCCATTAAAAGGCAGTAAAATTACCCTTTTGAAAAATATTGGTTTTTATACATAAAATAGAGTTTATTCATATACTATGACTAAAATATATATTGGGTGAATATCAAAAATATTTTATTAAATATATAACATATATATTTCATTAATTTCATTTAATAATTATAATTAACATAATTTAGTAATACAAAAATACAAATATTTCCTTTACATTTAATTGGCTTATATTTTTCATAAATAATCTGTAGCCAAAGAATTCACTCTATATTTTCATAAGTTAGTTATTTATTCCCTCTAACCAAATGGATAGGTTATATTGGTAATTTTATACCAAGGGAGTAATTCAGTTCATTTAAACTCACGATTTCATGAAATTAATGCTATTATAGAATTAAAATTATTTAAAAAATTATTTCATAAATACATCTGGGTGTTATAGTTTGCAAGGTTGTAGTCCTCCATACACATGATCAACTGTTTCATTTTCCATTTGAGTGAGGAGGAGATGTTTGTAGGTCATGACCTAAACAATAAATCATCTCATTATGTGGATTATACTGAGTTTATTATATCATTATGGTTTAATATGATTTTAAGGAGGTGGAATAAGAAATAAAAGAAAATGTTTGGCAAAGGATATTACCTCTTTTTCAGACAACTTCTTTAGGTTTTCATGAAATGACTTTCTAAGTTGTATTTCTAATTAAACCAAGGATTATAAGATTATGTGATGGATTTAAGAAATTTATTTGGTTAGTTATTGGATGAACCAATTGGGTTTTTAATTATAAACAGGAGAGGATATAAGGTGGCCTTTATAATTTTGGTGCGGAGAACACTTTGTAATTTTTTAAGTTTGTCAACAATTTCATGCCACTTTCTTCAAAATAAGGCTCCAAAATGATAAATTACTAAGACTTGGAAGATTTTAGTTCTAAATATAGCCATAAAGATAAAATTATACAAAATTTAGATTATTTTTAACTCTTATCTTTTTAGTTTAACCCTTGATAAACTCGTTTTTACCTTTACCGCTGTAAATAAATTTTACTGTTTTAACTATTCATCATGGTAAAAAATTAATTTGAACATATTATATAATATAGATTATTCCGATTTCAAATATGGACTCCATTTTTATAAATTCAACTCATAGAAGTGGCATAATTTAATTTAAAATAAAACCTACATATGTGTCGAAAAAATGGGTTTTCAAGAAATGCATTTTTAAAGAAAAATGATCTCATATTAACTATATGAAAAGTAGTCATTATTATATGAATTTAAATTAATAATTTTAGATATATAATCTATAAATTTCATTTGATTCATTCCTTATTAGGGTTTATTTTAATTATTTGAAATGGATAAAAATTATGCACTTTAATAAAGTTTTTATAACACAAACTTTTTAAATCCTAAAAATAAAATTTTAGTAAAATATAGTATAAATATTATTTAAATTTAATTAATTGAATTTAATATAAATAAATAATAATTATGTTAATTTTAAATAAAATTAAAATATTAATGTTCCTTTATTTAAAAAAAATAAATGACAACTTTATAAAAAACCATATTTTCACTATTCAATGAAAAGGTAATATTTTCTAAAAAATACAAAACTTTTACCATAACATAATATTAATATTATGATTTCAATAATTAATTTCATTTTAAAAAAATAAATTTTCTAATTTTTTTAAAAAATTAATTATATTTTTTTCTCACATAAAGAAATAATTTTTTTTTGAATAAAATGCACCTGCGATGAATAAAATGACTTTTCATAAAATTAAGTGATTAGTTAATAAGATTTTATAATAAGTTTATATTGGATAGGAAATTTATATAAATTTGATAAATTATTTAATCCTATTCATACATTCCAATTTAATAGCTTGGTTATAAAAAACGTATTTAAATAATAATGTTAATAGTATATCATGGTTTGTTAGAAACTCGGTGTTGGGTGTTATGCCAGTTATCAAATAAATTAAATTTATTTTAAAAAAATATCATAAAGCCTCAATGTGTTACATTTTCATCTAATCTCAGTGTTTTATGTCATATAAGTTATCAAACATAATGTTATTCTTTTAAAATATCAGGGTATTACAAGGAAGATGAAAATTTTGCTAAGCATGAAGCCAAATATACAAGGTTAGCAAGGAATGATACAGACTACATACATAATCAAAAGAGAAATATGGATAGTTTATTTGATGGAATTAGTATGATACTTCAATGTGAACTAGTCTCACAAAATTTATCTTCATATAAGGACACAATATCATGTGTTATCAAGATAGAGAAATAATTATCTAAGTCTTATGTCTTCAAAGGGAGGCAATGGAAGATTAGAATGGTAGAGAAAAAAAATGATAAGGGGAAGAAAGGAAATAAGTATTTTACCACATGTGTTAATTCTGGAAAGAAACAACCTAATACTTTCTTAAAGGAAATGAGAGTTTTCTTCAAGTGTGGAGAGAAAGGCCATCAGGTGTGTGAATGTATGGGTAAGAAATAATCCTATAATATTTAGTGTTTTAAAAGAATGTACCATATGTCAAGGGAATATACCTTAGAATATTATAAGGGATCATGGTCAAGATTATTCTATTAATATTGCTAAAGTGGAATGATTAAAGTACTCGATTCAAGAATTATATTGTAGAAGTATTTTTACAAATGATATTTTGGTTATAATAATCATGAAACATATAAGGATTATGTTAATTTTAAAAGTATATATGTATTCATGTAAGATTTAATTAAAATTTATGGTTACCATAACAATTTTATGAGTTTAAGGTTGATCATAAGTTCAATGTATTAAACACCCCCTTTTTAGGTTTTATGTGATTGTAGTTTATCAAGATTAAGGATATTTTGGGAGAATTTATGAAAATACATCCCATTGGTTTAGTATATTTTTGGAGAAAAATTAATATAGGGAATAATTCCTTTACATTTTTTTGTAATAATATTAAAGGTATTGATAACCTTTAAGGTCAATATGATCATTGATGTTAAGGTAATAATATTTAATTAAGATTATTTGATTTCGTGGAAAAAAAGTCATATAGGAAACCCATGTGGTTAAAAAGTGATTTTATGACCAATGTTATTTTTTAGGATACTCATCATACTTTTGGAAAAATTATTGAAATTATATTAATATGGTAAAAAAAGTACAAACCATAAGTCAGGTGATAACCTGTCGCATCTGGTAAGGCCGTGGGGTTTGAACCCACAACCAAAGGGCGATAAGGGTGTAATGCCAACCACTGGCCTACATGATGTATTGGTTAGTATGAAATTGTTTTTACTTAAATGATACGATAGATATATACTTATAAAATAGATTCATTTGAATTTTCGTTGTTACTATTGAGGTTTAGGGATTAATGAATTGTTCGGGACAACTCATGCTAACCATTTTGGTTTTGATAAATGTTTAGGTCATACAAAAAGACTTTTCACTATTTACGAATCTTATGATCTATAAAAAGTTAATTTTAGTGCTTCAAGAATAAAAAAATCATCTTAGAAATTCATTTCTTAGAGTAAGAAAAGAATTATATATTGATTGAAGCATAACCAAAGGATTAAATTTTTCTTATGAAATAAAAAGATATTAAGTAAGTATATTTTCTAGTGTTCTCTATTATGATAGTAAAAGAATCCATCAACACTTGGAAAAGGATATTGAAATGAAAATATTATCCTATTACCATTTACATCATAGATTTATGGGTTTGTGATCGATCATTCAATTTCCAGTGATCAATGATCTCTATCACCCTCCATCATTATTTTGTAATTATACTTTTATTTTATGCCAATATATTCACTTCCCACTAATGTTGTCCTATTTGGAAACATAATTATGTGTTATTCTAGATGACCTTTATAGTTCCATTTATCTCTTATTAAGAGCTAGTTTTATTAACCATTTTTATGATATGGGTTTTCAATAAATATTAGACTTATGATAACCAATATAGAATTGCGAGGGAAGAATTTATTTAAGGATATATAATTTAACACCCTCGAGATTTAAAAAAAGAACATTGAGTTCAATAGAATATGTTAGACACAACACTGAGCTTAAATGAACCAAAAAATGTATTTATTTAAATTTAATCTCTTTGATAGATTATGATGCCTGCAATCCCAAGTGTAAATGAACCGTAATATAGTATACCATGCTAACCTAGCCGTTAAATTGGTGGGTATAAAAGGAATAACAAAATTATGAAAATTATATGGATTGTACATGTATAAACCATATAATTTTCATTACGTCTGTGAGTTTAATTTTAAATTAAAATTATAAACTTAAATGAATAGAATTTGAAATAATGGATTAAATATTTGGAGTAAAAATAATTTATACTATATTATAATTTCAACTTAATTTTTAGTCATAATGAATCATAAAAGCAGTAAAAAATAATTATCACGATTAAGATGAAAAGAGATTTACCGGGGGTTTAAAAAAAATAAGGGTTAAAATGACTTATAAACATATACAATATATATTTTATGGAATAATTTAGAAATTATATCATCCAAGGTTCAATAATGAGTCATTTTGTATCTTTTTCTCATGTGGTAATTGTGGGTATCACTTCTTATTTTAAAAAATTCCAAGTGTGTCTTCTCCCCCACTTATAAAAGGTCACCCCCACTCCTATCCTATTCACACACAAAAATAATTTTGATTCAGAAAATAACTACCATAATATATTAGTTAAATACCTCCAAAAAATTTATAATCATTGGTTTTATCATAAATCTAATCTAGGAAGGCTTAGGTATAAACCTAAAGAGTTAGTCTGAAGAAGATTTAAAGTTCCTTACTATGAATTTTCATTTTACTTATTCATATAACTCCAAAAAATCTTCAAGAAATATTATAAAATAATAACACCAATATATCCTTTATTATGAGATGTTATTATTTTAATTTAAAGACCTATACCCATCTCTTATTCCATCAAATGGGAAACAAAACCATCAACTGTGTGCATTGTGGACTACCGCCTTGCGAACCGATATAATTAATTTTCCATAACCACCTCACTTGGATGGGTATAATTATGGATTTAACATATGTATATGATATTTCTAACATAAATATACTTCTATAATTATAATATTATATATACCTTCTTACCTTCCAATTTTTTGGAAGACAATAACATCGCTCATGTATACATGTGGACTGCCACCTCCACATAATGTTGTGAGATGTTTTTCATTTTATTTTGAAATAGATGGTAATAAGTATATATTTAAAAATTATAAATTAAATATTTCATATAATAATGTTAATTTAATGTTAAAAAATTATCTACCCTTTTTACATTCCATATGTTGAGAAAATAAAAACAACATTTATGCGTACATACGACCTACCGTCTCCATGAACAATATAACTCATTTTCCAATCTATATTTTTAATAGACTAGTATAAATACATATATAATGATTATATTTGATATTTATATAATCTGTAACATTATATAGATGAATTAACCTTGATCAAAGTACAATTACCTAAACTACCAAATCAAAACATACATGAAAAATAGAGTAATTATCACATGAAACAGTGATTTTAACAAAGAATTATTTATAAACATGTTACAAAAGACTAAAATTAAATAATATATGGTATGGAATATATTATTACAGTTTATTAATATATTTATAATAATATATATTTATTATATAGGATTTACATACATGTACGAAGGAAATCAGATCTGAGATAAGGGTTTCTCATCTCACTTTTAATTCCCTGATACGCATGACATATTCACCAATTAGTTATTTTTTTCGGAGTATAAATTTCCAATTTCATATGTTAAATCATGAATAAATTTATCTTCATGGTATTTAATGTTTAATTTGAGGTTATTTCTTTCATGGGGCTTATGAATTTAGATGTTACCAAAGTTGTAAAGGTTTATGTTACAATATCATTGTTTATTAGGATAGTTGATGATTAAGTTTCTTATGATGAAATATTATGATCTATATTTACAAAAACTTTTTAATTTTCTTATCATATATTTATTTTGGGAGAATACATGATTCCCATCAGTTTTCTTTCTTTAATAACAAAAGAGACCAAAATATTTTTTTTAATAAAAACTAACTTCGTTTCTCTCTTCAATCGAAAAAACTTTTTCTTCCATATCCATGTTTTATAAAATTATTTTCAAGAATATTTTAAAATTATACACATTATTTATTAAATACATTTTTACCCATGTTTTATTTTTTTACAAAATAGTTTGAAACTAATCTTCTTATCATTTTTCGAATTATGCACTTTTTAACCTTTTTACAACAATACAAAAGTAAGGTTTTTTAACTTATACGACATGGAAGGAATTGACTCATATAATGACCACTTATTAATTTGAATATTACTTTAAAATTTTACCAATATATTTCTAAAGTAAATGTTTTTCTTAATATTCTAGAAATTTTTGGTTTTTAAAAGTGATTTTCAAAGTAAAAAGGATATTTTTATTAAGAAGTTTATTAATAGAATTTTTATGACATTTCTATTAATTAATGAAAAAAACATTATTTAACTTATTCCCCATAAGTAATATGTCATAAAAATTCCATCCTTATTATTTATATGGAATTTTTATGATTAGTTTGACTAGGGATGTACTATTTTTTTACCATTCTCCATATTACTCTGAATGATTTATGATTATATTTATCAATTGAGGAAAGTATTAACATTTCAAATTATAATGTTTCAATATTAATGTTAATGTCGATTCTGTTTCACCCTTTTCATATTAGGAATGCATTAGACTTTTTAAGTGATGGGAATGTCCCGCTATATCCCCTTGATGCATTGGTAGGTCTCATGAGATAAACTAGATTGGGTATTTGGCCAAGACTTTAACCATTTATATAAGATGTATTAAAATGAGTCCTTTAATTTATGGTTATGAAGTTTGAAATTATGCATTCCCAAATTATGAGATTAGTTATTTATGTTCCATGTGATTATTTGATTAGTTAGAATATCCATGTTTATGTTTCAATCTCATGGGATTGTTTATATGGAATTATTTGAACATCATTTATTCCTACCATATTATTCTCAATTAATTGATTGAATGGAATGTGTTTAAATTATTTATCTTGAAATATTTATTACGCCTTATTTATTCATGATAGATTCCACTGTATGCATATCCTTACTGAGAATTAGACCTGACCCCTTTCTTATGTTTCCTTTCCCTAGGATTCCAAGAAGGGTATTATGATTGATATATAGGGATATGATAAATGGAATTATGGAGTTCAGATAGAAAATTCTATTTTTTATTTTATGGTTTCAATTATAATATTAGATTCAACTGTGTATCTAGTTTTCTAAAACTATTAAACTATTTGATTATTCTGGATGTGATTTCTTGTATCTACTTCTAATATAATAAAGTAATCACTAACTCTGGGATAATAGGGTCAGGGTCTTTACAAAGTCACCCTAATATAATTTATATTTAATAATTCCAAAAATGAATTCTATTTTATCCAACTAAAATAAAAAATATTATAAATTTAACTTTTAAATAAATATATATAATATATGGAAAATTATTTTATTATTAATAAATACTATTTATTTTTTCCATTAATGATTACACTTATACTTGTTATTATTTACTGATTATTATATGAATGAAAATTAACTATAATATATCTTTTAATCAAAATAAGTTTCAAAATTAGGCAATTATAGTAGATAAATTTATATATAATAATTATGTTTTTTCTAAATAAGTTAAAACATACATTATCAAAAATGTAAAATTAAAATTACTTTAAGATACATGATATAAGACACCATTTTATGGTATTATATTATTTATATTTGTTATTAATTCATGGTAAATATTAATTATTTGGAATTTATTACTCTTAATGGTCAAGTTACTATTTCAATGATCATTTATTATTCCAAAGACCAGTTACTATCTTAATAGTGATATATTCATTATGTTTCCTATAAATACCTCTTATTTTCTTCACTCATAATTCACTGAATATTCACTCAAGGTTCTCTAATATTAATTTATGAAATACCAATAATATTTTTAATTTTTAATTTTGTTTTTTTACTTTATCGTTTGTGACTGTGATGTTTATATGATACCCCAAACCCATGAATTTTAAAACTCAAGTTATGTTATTTATTTGTTTTTATTATCCCATTGTATATTTCTTAATTTTATTGAGCGTATTTATCCTTCACATGTTATGTTTTTCTATGAAATAAATTATTTATTATATATTTATGTGATGTCTTATATTTATTTATGGTACATGATATGTGTATTTAATGCATATATTTGAGGGTGTTTTAATAAATTGATTTGTGAAATATAAATGATAATCATACTAACATTTATACCGTTTAACTTGTTTTTTGATTTGTGGAAAGATACAACCAATAATTGGAAAAGGAAGTGAAAATAGATGAATATGTGGATAAAAAGATACTTCAGGCTATGGGGAAACACTAGAAAAAAGTCTTCCCATGACGAAGGATGCCTATAGAACACTCTAAGGAGTCGAAAGTGAAGAATCAAAACAAAAAAGATCTTCTAGAACTGGAAACTAGAGATTAACATCATGTAAACATTACCTGATGTAAAAACATTACAAGTTTTTAAAACAATAAAATATGTGAAGTGAATATTAAATGAGGTGAAAACATTACACATGGTAAAACACTTACACAACATGAAAGTGTTAGGATGAACAAAAAATGACCAGTTTTGATGCAAATGGGTGGAGAGGCCTATTTTATGGCCTCATGACCACCCGACATCATTTTTTAACCCATTATGAATCCATTGAATACTACATGAGCCCTATGAGAGTCTTTAAACAGAGGGATGATATAATTCTGCTAAAGGAGATATGAAGACTAAAGTTTGGAGAAAGGAGAAACACAATGTAGGGTCCTCACTAGTTTGATGTCTCTATCTTCTCTTTATATTTTTTTTACTTACTTTACTTTCCACTTAATCTCTCATCACTAGGATGAGAGGTAAATTCCCACCTTATTCAAGCATATTGTAGATGAAGGGGAAATGTGTCATTGTTTTTATTTATTTTATTCTATTAATGTATTTTTTTTCCAAAATTTATTTATCAAATTCCAATACCTTCATTTTTTTAATCATTACCATTGGTTAATAAATATAAAATGAACCTTTTAATTTTTCAATTGGTAAACCTGAATTAAGGCATGACCATTTTTGTATTTAGGGTACCCATGTTTAAAAATGATATCGAGACAAACTCAATTCAGAAAAACCCTAAATTACCAAGCCAAGGGAAATAAGGGATTTCTATATTGAGGAGGGGATACCATGACCATTGGATCCACCTCATTATGAGTCCAACAGTAAACATAGATTAATCAATTGATTTCTAAAATCAAATTGCACTTGAACCCTAAAACTATAAAACCCTAGAACACTTTCAAAACCTGATTTTCAAAACCCAAACAACTTTTATTCATTCCATATCATTCATAATTTTTTTATAACCAACATATGTCCTTAACCCATTTTTTTTAAAAAAAAAATCAAATATTTTTTTAAAAGCCTAATTAAATTAATTTCACCATCTCCATGGGTTTGACCTCTACCAACTGTATACAATGTTTTAATTAATTCATTTCACTAGTATGATTTTTAAAATTTTATTTTATTTTTATTAGACCCATAGTGAAATAACTATTCCCTTTATACCCATTAGTACTTAATTACACTCATTTAAATATAATATTGATAAAAATATATTTAATAATGTAAGCTAATTAGGTGATAAGAATTTATATAAATTCAAGGTTTATATTATTAGTATTTAATGAAAAAATGGATTTAACACCCACCCACCCACCCACCCCCACATATATATATTATGGTAAAAATTTATAAAAATATACATTTAAATTCTAGTATGTTATCTTATACCCATTACAGTAATTAAATTCTCATAATTTTTACTCACTAATGATATTTTATAATATTTTTCTCTTATTTTCACAAACCACATTACTAATACCTCATTTTATCTTAATAATTAAATGTTTTATGGTTATAAAATGACTCATCATAAATTTATTATAAATATTAAACTTATATGGTCATACTAGTTATACTTAACCTAGTAATTTAGATCCAATGTCTATCCATCTAAGAGTTTATATTGAAATTTTTATCAATACCAATTCAAAAAAAACTTTACTCTGAAACCAAATGAGATTACTCAAACCCATAATTATGGATATGGTTCTAAACATGCACAATTTTACACATGAAATAAAATAAAAAAATTCAAAAATAAAAATTATAATTTCTTTAGGTCCTAGGTACATGTCCATCTTAACTCATAAAAAATGTACATTTCTTCCACAAAAATTCTCTTCACATGTAACTCTTCTATATATATCCCTACAAATAAATTCCTTATAAAATGTTGAATCATAATAAATGAGTGAGTTGAAATTCTTAGTAATGGATAAACATTATTATTGAGACACAATAGAGTTAACAATATATCATAAACAATATGGATATATGATCATGGGAGAAATTGAATGATTAATGGAATTATATCATTATACCATAAGATGTTAATGTGAGGAAAAGTTATAAAATAATAAAACATGGCCTAAAAATATATAAATTTAAAGTATGGTAATTAAAGTGATATATATACCATGGAAAAGGTATATAAAATAATAATACAATGATTATAATTTATGGTGACATAAATTATAAATTTTCCATGTGCATAATCATATTAAATCACAACATACATCAAGGATCTCTATTGGGACCATCATAACGTAGTGTATTGGTCTTACTCCATAATCCCATAAAGATAGTGTATTAGTTTAATCCCCATTCTCATAAGTATTTTAAATTGGGTTTACTCTCTAGTTCTACACAAAAATCTATCTAATGATATGTGATACTTCATCAAATGAATTAGAGGGATATATAATCCTTATCCCACTCATCAAATATTGATATATCCTTATATATTTATACCACATGAATATGAAAACAATCATAAATCCATAAAAGTCATAACATGATTAACCCATGAAAATAAAACTAGCATCCAAATATTTAAATTGATTATCTTGGTAAATTCCCTTCAATTACTGTAATAAATCTTAAGGTATTCACACCATATATAATAAATGGTATATAATCAAATAAATCTTTTCTCTAGTCAATCAAATAGTATGGTTATATAGGTGAAACACTTAAATCAAAATAATGAAGTATAGGTTATTCTATATGAAAAGATATTTGAAGAAATGTTTTATTTATACATATTTGATGATAAGGAAATAAAATTTTTATGATGGATAAATCCACTCACAAGGATTTTATTTCCATTATACAATAGATATATAGGAATTTGGATAATGAATAACAATGTTATTTTAACATAGTAAAAGTTATGAAAATTTATAATGGGATATAAAATAACATAATTAACTTTAAAATAAAGGAATACAATAAGGTATTAACCTATATGAAATGTCTTTTATAATAATATAAGAAGTTTTAGAAGTTTTAAGAAAAATTATTGTATTTAATGCAATGTTAAAATAAATAACATGTGATTATTTAGGAAGGAAATAAATATGATTTTTAAGAAAAAGTATAATTTAAAAATCAATAATTATTAAAAAAACTAATTTAAATAATATATTTTAAAATAAATCTTAATAAGAACAGAGAGAAAAATAAAAGATAAATCACGAAGACAATTTTTATAACATTTTATAATGTTTTCATAAAAACCAATAAATAAGTAAATTTCATAAATTATTATTCAAATTTTATACCAAGTGTTTTATAAATATATTTTAAAAATAAAATTCCCAATAATGGAACCTTGAAACGAAATAAGTAAAATTAGAATATAATTAAAGAGTAAGATAGTATAAATTTTCCCATATAAAACTCATAAAGTTATACTTAGATAAATAAAAGGAAGGGATCATAAAGTCATGAATATAACTAGTAAAAGGTAGAAATATAAAGTTCAAATAGCCTAAATAAATCAAATTATAAATAGAGAAATATCAAAAGTGATAGAGAGTGTGAGTGATAGATAATATAATCACATGCATGAAAAATAATGGAAGAGACCCCTTATAAAAGTGGTAAGATATGACATGTGAATATATATATATATAAGAGTTAAATATATATGTAACATCTAAAAAGTAAATTAATTAAAATATGTAATATGAAACACTTGAGATTTTATTATTTTATATATGATTTTATTTCTAAAAAAACTATATCATACCACACATAACTTTAACCAAGAAAGTAATTAAAACCTAAATTACAAAATTTTATAAATTTAATTTTAATAAATAAATTTAATTTTTTAATTTATAATGTAAAAATTATCTTAGGATTTATTTTTTATATTTTTTAGAAATGGTTGATTTTTAGTTGAATAATGAAAATATCAAATCTACAAAACTGTCACTTTTATGACATTATAATGATATAAGAGTAACTTGAAATTTTATGAAACCTTTTTTCATAACACATATATATATTAAATAATTAATATAATTTATATAAAAATATAATGTTGAACTTATAAATATATGCTCAATATTTTGGAAATATAAGTAATGTTTTCGTTCAAATAAAATAGTTTTTAGTTATTTTCTTTTAATAAAGTATTGAAAAGGAACCTTTACCCTTTTAATTAGTTTTGAAGAAAAATAATTCTCATTTTATTTAACATAATAAAATCAATTCCATTAGAATCAATATTATACACTTTTTTTACAAGAAAATCATTTTTATACTTAAAACAAACATGTTTCAAAACACACATTTTATTGTGTTTTGTAAACTTATATTAAAAGTTATTTCCTAAAACTCTATAAGTTTAATAGTTTAAAACAAATTCTATATTTTTAATCAAAATATTTTATATTAGTTAATAAGGTAAACTTAATTTTTGGTCATAATAAATATTTACCATAGTAAATATTTACCACCACGGTTAAATGTAAAATGGATTAAAAGGGTTAGAAATAAAGGGATATGGCTTCAAGATAACAAAAAACACATTATTAATCCTAATTGGTTGGTTTAATTTTGAAATTAACCGTATAATAATGGAATATATGATAATTTTAATCCACTTTCATAATAAAATGAGTTTATATTATTCCTAGATTCATTCACTTAAACCTTGAACCATATTTATCAAAAATATCCCTAACCAAAAAATATTCCTAGATTCATTCACTTAATTATTTATTTATTTTTATTACACTAAGATCATCCCAAAAAGTTTTAATATATAAGAAAAAGTAAGTCTCTTAAAGAAGAGGTAATCTTCTTTCCTAGTTATTTCGAAGTTTATTTATTCTTACACTTCCTATAAATATATTTTATCCAAACTATAATTATGAATCTAGTATCACCAATAAACTAATATGTTATTATTATTATGAAATAACCATTTTCCACCTCCTTTTAATCCTATGGAAAATGAAAACATCGCTAGTATGTACGTAAAACCTACCAACTCCACATAGCGATGTAATTACTTTTTATTATTTTTTTAATTGTATGGTTATAAATTTGTAATTAATGAAATATATATTATATTTATAAAATAATTATGATCTAATAAATATAATATACCATTTACCTTCTTAAATTTCCATTTTTTGAAAAATGATAACGTCACCCATGCGTACGTGTGGACTAACACCTCCATGAAGTGATGCGATTCGTTTTTCTATTACCAATATGTATGTTTTATTATATAAATATATATATTGAATGAATATTATATTACTATAATTATTATAATTCTGTATATGATGTAACCATTTAAAAACTCCTTTAACAAAGAATAATATACTGAAGTAATTTAGTGGAAATTGACAAAAAACCTTAAATATGTCGACATAAGAAAAAACTATTAAATTAATGTATTTAAAATGATTATAAAGGGACCTTAAAAAATTGAATAAATATTTAAAAAATTATTAATAAATTATTTAATAAATTTAAATTCATTATATAGGATGTTTTAACATGTACGACTAAGATGATACCCAAGGTAAGGGATTTTTGTTATAATCTCATTTTATTTTAGGACTGTTTATGATCATATTTAACTTGGGAAAATTATACGATAATAATATTTTAAACCCCATATATTTTATTCTACTTTGTTAATGTTTGGTTTTACACATTTATTTTCCATTTCTTCACTTTTTAGATCAATAATTAACAAGTAAGTTACATGTAAAGTACTTTCTTTTAAAAAAATATTGTTTTAAAGTATTCTTTACAACTCTTTTTATTTCTTGATGAGGTTCTTTTAAATACTTCAAGAATGTTATTATTTATGAATAAAAGTTTTATAAATTTCAATTTCAACTAATTTTGAAATTATTTAAAAAGGATTGAAAATAAATATTTTTACCATTTACCATATGGGTTATTTTATAATTTTTAAAAGAGTAAAAAAGAATGATTTTTAATGTATAAAAATTAACCAAACATTCCCACTATCATAGTCACTATAAATTATCAATATTAATTTTTTATTTACATGCCTATTTTTTTAAACAAATATATTTCTTAGTATTTAGGGAATTTTTATATAAAATGGTATCAAAATAAAAGGGTATAATTTTCTTAAAGGAATGAAAATAATTTTGAGAAGTGATTTATAGATACCTTCTTACATGATGTTACAAGGAAGTTATTTTTAATTATTTTCTTCTATTTTATTTAAATAAGGTTTGGTTTTACTAAAAAAACTTATTTTCTAACGAATCTATGGTATTCTATCATTTTTTACTCATAATGGATTATACCTTATTTTAAGATTATTCAATTTCTTATGATCATTTTCTCTATCACTCTGCATTATTCAATGGAAATTATTTTAATCCTCTATATCCACATTTTTAATATCATGGATTAATTTATAATTATTTCTATTAATTTTATTATGTGCCAAACATGTACCATTTATATATGTGGTATCAATTTAAGGAAGCTTATTAATGAAATTATTTCATTTATTGAGGAAATATTTAAGTGCTGTATTCTTGATTCAATATGAATAATTATTGACTTATAAGGCATTTTTAGAATGAATTGTATTGATCATGGAAAATATGAGGAATTAATAGGATGTGAAAGTGATGGGTGAGGCTCAGTTACAGATATCCCCTCAATTCATTGATAGGTATCATGAGATAAAATAGAATAAATTTCATATTAGATTGTTATTTTGTTTACACCTACCCATTTATAAATAATTATGATTTGGTTGAGAGGACTTGATGGTAAAATTCATGATAACTTGAATGAGGACTTGATGGAAATTTCAGGAATATACAAATTTATACATTTCATTTATTAAGAATTTAGTTTCTATTATCCATGTGATTTTTTATATTGATAATATTCATGTATGTTCATTGAACTCAAGTTGATTGAATGATATGTGTTTTGATTATTCACTCTTCATTTTTGATAATTATTTATTTACTCGTGATATATTTCTCTATATAAAACCCTTATTGAGAATATAAGTTTACCATTTATTTGTTTTACTTTCCCTAGGATATAAATAAAGATATTATGAATTATTTAAAGGATACAATAATCTTTTTATGCCATGTCTTTATATTTCCAATGTAATATGGGAATCATGTATATATTTAGTTTTCCAAGACTACTAAAATGATCATTCATACCTAGTAAGACCCCTTGTATATTTTATTAATGTAATAAAGTAAACACTAGATTTGGGTTACTGAATTTGGGGTGTTATATAATAATTTCATCTCCTTAGATAAAATACGTATAATATAATATAGACCATAGAGAAGCTATATATGAAAAGAATTCAAAATTTAACGAATACCTTCACCTTAGGTCTCAAGTAGAATTGTATGTCCTCTAACTTCCTTAGTAATTAAATTATATATGTTAATTAATTTTTTAAATCTTATTAATGTTTATTTAATAATTATTATTTATTATAAGTCATTTATTATCATGTATTATTGTTTTATTAGATTAATTTTTCTTCCCTCATTCATTCTTATGTAGTTTAATTCATTAATTCAAAACATATTTTCTATAGAGGTAAGAATAAATGGTCATTATACAATGGTTTTATGAGATCTAAAAGTGTTGTGTTATAGTTTCTACATCACTTTATAAGTACAATAGTTTAATATATTGTTAGATAGTTATAATTACAATAAATTTTCTTGGTAAGATTATTTTAGATGCTTAAACTAAACATAGAGAATTATCTATAATATTATTAATATACTTATTATTTTATCATTATATAATCTTAAAAATATCTTATTTTTATTAATAATATTATATATATACATTAAAAGTATTTTAATAGCATCCATGATGGGCATAATTGAACATTAAAAATATTCCTTCACTTAAGTACTGTAGACCTACCATGGGTGAATGCTGTTTTAAGATAGTTTAAAAAAGAGGAAAAATAATAAATATTTAAGTTTTATAAAAAATTATATCAGAATTATTATATTATTTTAAATATACTTTTAGGAAATATTTATTTCCTATAAGGGGTAAAAGGATAATTGAAATGAAAAGACATGGGTTTTGAAACCTTTAATTTGTCATAGTAACATATTATGAAAAATGAATTTATGAGAAGGATTGGGTAATATATCATTGATAATGGATTAAAGGAATGTTAATACCATGGGAATATAATCATATTAGTAAATTAAGTTAAGTTTTAAAATATTTTAAGTCAGAATAATCTAAAATAAGAAATGGAAAGAGAGACTTCATAACCCTTACATTGCTTTCCGAAAAGCCTCATTTGGATTGAGTCTAAATCCTTTACATGAGGTATATTTTGTTATAATAGGGTCATAGGAATGTGGATATCAGAGTTTATAGTTATTTGGGTAGATATTGGGAAAATGAATAAGAATCATAAGTTTTAAGAAATGGGTATAAAAGGGGTGTTTATATAGCCAAGATGATGATGTATCTTTGAATAAAATTTTGTTTAAACTTTTATTCAGGCTCAAGGATATGAATAATATTGATTAATTTCTCCATTAATATTTTTTATTCAGAAATATAAATTTTCATTACATTTAAACACACTCAAAATTTAATTCCATCTTGGATATATTTTATTCAATTTAATGAACCAAATATAATTTATTATTAATATAAAATATAACTTAGGCTTTAGAAATTGATTTATAGGTTTTAAAATAAATTTTATTTTTTAAAATTATTTATTTTACCCATTAAATATATTTTAATTTGTGATTTTTTTAAAAAATTTGATTCATGTTTACATCATAATGATGTCATAAAACATATGATATATACAAAAATGAATTTTTCTCTATTAAACTTATTAAAAATGTATTTTAATACATCAATTAATTTAAATGACTTAAGAAATCATTTTATGATATTCTATTATTTATATTTATTATATACTCATTGTAAATGTGAATTATTATCCATTTTACTACTCCCAATAGCCTTATTACTATTTCAATAGTTTGTTATTATTCTAACAATCAATTACTATTCCCATGATCATATATTCATTATACTTATTATAAATGAATCTTATTTTCTTTATTCACCATTCATTAAATTTTCTCTCAAGGTCGCTTATTCTTCATTTATAAAATTCCAATCATATTTGTAATGTTTTTTTTAGTATTGTTTGTCACTGTGACATTCTTAGTAGACCATAACCCTATGAATGTCAAATCCAACTTATGTTATTTTTTTATTATCCCATTGTACTATTTTAAGTTTTATGGAGTGTATTTATCCTTTATATGAAATGTTTCGTTAGAAATAAATTGATTATTGTCTCTTTATATCTTTTCTTCCATTTATTTACATTACACCATTATACTTGTTTTAATATCTTATATAAATCATATTTAATAAAGGAAAATAATTAATGGAAAAATATTTATATAAATTCAAGGTTAATATAATTAAAAATAAATAAAAATAAATTCATTTAACTTATCTATATATATTATGGTAAATATTTATAAAAATTTACATTGAGATTATTATATGTTACAAGGTACCTGGTGGCTCTCAACTAGATATTTCTTGGCCTGATAATGCCCCTTATTTTGATTTTACTTATAATTGAACTCTATATTTTATATACCATGATTCCTTAACCATATTATGTTATCATCCAATTGATAATTGATGTTAGTGTTGGATTTTTTGTCAGATATAGTGAAGGATTTATAATATTGAAGCTGTTCCCAATCGCATTGAAGATGAATGAAGTTGAAGTTGATGATAGATTAATAATTAGAAAATATTTAATGTATTCATAGAGTTTCCATGTATGGAGGTGTTGATAATATGTTGAATAATTTTATTGAGATGTTAAGGAAGTTTTTTTTCTTTAGGAAAGATATCACACTACAACACCATGTGTTACACCACAGCATGTGTTCCACATGGAAGTGTTGTAATGTAATAGATAGATCATAATACAATGGTTTAATGATGTTATTTGGGGGTTTTAAGAGTTTTAAGCATTTTAGAACACAAAATAAGCTGGCTCACAACAACATGTTCTACGTAGGAGTAACTCATATCAATGTAAGAGTAACTCTTGGCTACATAAGAGTAATAAGTTAGAATAATACATAGTAGGTACTGATGTTATGGTGAAATGAATAATTACATAGGAGTAATTGAATTCGAGTCTAAGATATTTCACCATGGAATTAAGTTTTTATGATTTTAGTTCTTTAAAAGTGAAGAAGCTTATTCAGTAAAAGGGAAGACTGTTTTGTAGCACAATAACCAAAGGAGGTTCTCGAGTTTTTAGCTATACCATGAATGTAGGATTTTGACCCATGAATCTTGGTGGTAAAGGAATTGCATAAAAATAGAGGAGATTATACTATTATTATTCATAATACGTCAATATCCAAAACTTTGGTTTTTAATGTAAAGAATGACATTACACTATAATTATGTTTATTATATCACAATTGAGTTAAGTCAAGAACAATATCTAAAATTAAAAGTTCTTATATCTTAGGTAATATATGAGATCTAAATTGAAGGAGTTAGACTTAGATTTTGGAGACATATTTAGGGGCGAACTCATGGGGGTTTGACTTAGATAATATCAAGGGCCCTTCTTAAAGAATATATTACATACTAATCTAACAAATTACAAGAACTTACATTATGAAAATCAAATGTGATATTTTGAAAATAGTATTCATTAATTATGGGGATTAATTCATGGAATATGACTGTAGAGGATATTTGGATATTATGGAGATTTGATTGTGGTGTGTCTTTGAATAATAATATGAAGATATGACTTTATGGAAGAGGAAAGAGAAAACTTAGATACTTATTTTGTGTATTTATCATTGAACAAGATTTATTGGGTCAAATATGGAAATTCATGGATACTATTTGAAAGGAAGATAGAATATTTCCATCATTGGGGTTGAAATGGGATCTAGTCATTATGAAATATTTGAATCAATATATTTATAGATATTAATGGTGGATCCATGGAATGAATAGAGTAATATTTTTCCTAGATATATATAAATATTAAAAAGGTAATATTTTTGTAACATATAGATCATTATGGTAAAAAAATGTTTCATGATGACTATGAATAAAATTTTAATAAAATGGTTGAATATATTTTCTCATTACGGTCATAGTTAATTGAATATCTAAAATGAGGGAAAGAAAGATAATTTCTATTGAATAGAGAAAAGAAAATTTTAGAAGAGTAAATTATAGAGATATTTATATCTATAATTATGTGTTGATTTCTATTATATAAGGGATAGAATAAATAAAAAATTGTAAGTTCATAAAAGGGAAAAATATTTCCAGAAAAAGGAAACATATAGAATAAATAATTGATACTCATTAAATATGTTGGAAAAGTAAGAAGTAGTGATTATTATTCTATGACTAATTGAAGATCATTATGAAATGTGGATCTACGTTCATGATGTTATTCAAAACATGATTGTGAGTAGGAGAAGCAATGTAGATACCAACATTCACCTATCTACACTTAAAAAATATACAACAATGATGATTTTATTCATATATTGGATCTCGTACCAAAGTATTTTCTATTCTTAAATTAATGAGAAAAGAGAGAGTACTAATGGACTGACTTTTGGTAGGTAGTTAACCATCATTAAACCTTATATTGGTGAGTGACCCAAGTATTTGAGTGGCCATTCCTAAACCTATTTACTAATAGTGTGTTTAGTGGATTTCAGTACTTCATCATATTGTCATTGTATTATCCTTGGATTTTCCTAGTGTGGGTGAACTAAGTAAAATCATTGTATCTCATGTTCATGATTTAATTACTTTCTACAAGAAATAATTTTTAATGTGTGAATTAAAAAAACATTGGTTAAATTTTATTAAGTATAATATAATTGAAATAATAATCAAATAAATATCATAAGAATAACTTAAGATTAACCCTACTAACAATGAGTTCAAGATCATTTAGGGTAGTGAGAGTTTAGGGATTAAGTGATTTAAATTAAATTAATTT
Source organism: Viscum album (assembly GCA_963277665.1). Classification (NCBI taxonomy): domain Eukaryota; kingdom Viridiplantae; phylum Streptophyta; class Magnoliopsida; order Santalales; family Viscaceae; genus Viscum; species Viscum album. The sequence continues at coordinate 459,480,408 of OY728136.1, forward strand.
CATACCATGATTTACCCACCTCAGTGTATCTCTGACTAGTAATCCTTATAGACTTAAAAAGTTTTATTCAATTATAATTCTTTATTTTTTTATTTTTTTTAATTCTATATTGATGAAATTTTTTCTTAGAGTTTAGTTTTATTTGTTGATATTATACCATTACAATATTTTGGTGACATAGTGAAGGGAAATAATCTAAAAAAGAAGAAAAGATCCATGGGAATTACATATAATGTAAAAGTGTTTAGTGACAGTGAGATTTATATAATAAATTCCATTATCACTAGAAAGGAAGGTTTGAATAATTATGATTATTAATATACTTATCCATTCGATGATTCTAAGGGATTAACTGATGAGACTAATTTCTTGGATTATGCTGGATCTACTGACGATGATGATATATTGAGAAATATAAATGTGGAAGATACATAATTATTAGAAGATTATGATTTGGAACTGTAAGAATAATTCATGAATCTAAATAAGAAAAATGCAACACAAGATATTAGTGTTGGAATATTGAATATTGAGGTAAAAAATTAAAAATATTTAATAAAAGATTATTTAAAGTAGTTAATAATATAATAAAGAATAATTATATCCATAAAAATGAATTGTAAGCGATGTACATAAGGATGGAAAATCCAAAATTTGGTTCTAAGGAGAAGGCACTTCACTCCAAATAAGTTCAAAAACTTAAATCAAATAAGTATAAAATTTCTATAAGAGATGGAAGAATTGGTGGAGTAGAATCAAAGGATAAAATTAGTAAAGGTGGGCCTTAAGGATTCTATTTCTCATATGAAAACCAAGATGAAGAAGAAAAGTGAAAATATGGATGACATTTCCTATGAATTATAGGATAAAATATATAAGGGGATCAAGGTTATGGAAGACAAGAATTCATAACTTAAAGAGAAATAAAAAATATCCATCAAATTGAAGAGGACTTGATATTGGTTAAGAAATAAGTAGAACAACCAAATTACATGTGTAATCATATTGTAAAATATTTTTTACATTTTTATTTTATTATCCCTCATCATGAGATAATGAGATGAAGGGAAATAATTCTAAATTGAATGAGGAGAATGAAAAAATCATAATGACACAAAGGTCAAATTTCATGAGAAAACCCATAATTGGATATGATATAACTCTTTTAAACTTTAATATAAATAAAACCATGATAATTACAAAGAAAATGGAAAATAATTAATGTAATGAAAACACAATCAAGAAGTTCCCCATGGGAGGTAAAGATAATAAAATGAGTTTCATAGGATTTTATGGTGACATGTGATTTTATTATACATCTTTTTCCATGAATAATTAGAATATATTTCTTAATGTGATGTTAATGGATACTTTTAAAAATATAGGTAAAAAAAAATAAAGTTTCATGAATCTTATTCCAATAATTCTTACCTTGCTAATAGTGATTTTGAAAGATATATCAAGAGAAGTTCAGATGGAATTAATGGATAAAATTTGTCTATATTAAATGAAAAGTATACCCTTTTTAGAAATGGATTTCATGGCCTAGTTAGATAAAATCACCATGATGAAAGTGGTTTTAAATTTTACCCAAATCTATTTTTGAAAAAAATTGTCATGCACTACTATAGGTTTGGACTTTAATATCTCTTGGATTTTATAGTGCTGATAAATGTTCCCTTTATCAGTGCTATAAAAAGCACCGGTAAAGGGGTCTTTATAGGCACTAAAAAAATACTGATAAAGAGGGGTATTTATCAGAACTAAAAAAAGTACCAATAAATAGGGGTCATTATCAGTGCTTAAAAAAGTACTAATAAAAGTTCCCCTTTATCAATGATAATAAAAAAGAACAGATAAATGGGGGAACTTTATTAGTGCTACTAAAAAATTACTGATAAAGGGGGGCATTTATCATCGTTAAAAAAAAGCGCTGATAAAAGGGGGGGACCTTTATCAACATTTTTTTACAAGCGCTGATAAAGACCACCAATTATCAATACATTTTTTTTCTAGCAATCATAAAGGGTAAAAATTATATTTCATTAAAAATAATGCATTAATATATAAATATATTTATATTGATGTAAATATAATATATATTTTTAAATATGTTTTAGAAAAGTCTAAATAGAAATTTACACTTAATATATAAAATATTTTGTAAAAATGTATTATAAAATAATTAAAAAATATTATTAATTAATAATTTTCTTACTATTATCAAGAAATAGTCATTTAATAATATTTGGATGAAATAATAATTAAATGAATTAATAAACAATCTAAGATAAGTTGAAAACATGACTTGAACTTCAAATGATTATAACATTTGATCCATGTGTCAGTTTAGGCTCTACCACATATCAAATTAAATCATGTGATTAGATCTATTCCATAGTGACTGAGGGGAAACTCGGGTCATTTGTTTGATGTAAAAAAGTCTTATAACACCAAAAAACTGATCTTTTAGTTCGGGTATCCTATTTTTTTAACATTCGATATAATTTAAGCCTCATTTAAGGGGGTTTTATTTACCTCTTCAGTTGGGGGCTAAATTTATTCCTAGGGAATAGATTTGTATTGATATTATGGTTTTTAATTTTTATCATTTTTCATAATGTATTTTATTTATAATTAAATACATGCATATTTTCTTATATTTACTTACAATAAGTCACTTATATAACTACATATTTAAACATATTTACATAAAAATGTATTTTTAAATATTTTAAATAAATATTTTTATTCATTTTATTTAAAATAAAAAATTATTCATTTTATTTACATTAAAATTTTTATTAATATATACATACCTATATAATTAATTTTTATATATAAACATGTGTGTGTAAATAAAAAAATGTATATGTATATTATAATATATGTAAATAAACACATATTATGTAAATATATGTATGTGTATGTGAGAAATATAAATTTATACTCATGTGTGTTAATATGTGTGTGTATCAATGTTATGTATATATATCATTTATAAATTTATTTTTATAAATAAATCATTATCATTATCATTATCATTATCATTATCATTATCATTATCATTATCATTAAATACAGTATATAAACCTATTTACAATAAATTTTTATAAATAAATTATAAGAAATTTATATGTATATATACAATTATATGTGAATACATAAATATATAGTCATATAAATATATATGTAATGTATAAAATGTATATCTAAACATAAAATATATATAAATACATATTCTAAAACTATACTTAAAAAAATATATAACCATTTCTTTACATTATAAAAATATATGAATATATATATAATTATAAAAATATATTATATATATATATGTGTGTGTGTGTGTGTAATAATAAACAAATTTATATTTATATTATATTCTATTATATGTAAATGAATATTAGTGTATAATATATTTAAATAAATATAAGTATATATATATCACACACATAAACATATATTTTATAAATGTATTTAAAAATAATTAAAAATTATATGAATAAAAAATATGCATGAAAATATATATAAATAAATAGAATTATCAAAAAAGATATAACAAAACAAGCTAGTGCTGTTGTAAAGGTGTTCAAATCCCAAAGGGGAGGTCCAAGGTTCAAATAGAGGCATACGCTAGAGGGATGGAATTTCTAAAAGTGCTGTTAAAGGGTGGTGGGAAGCACTAATAAAAGGATGAGGGAGCACTAGTGGTGGGGAGAGAACTGGAATTCCTCCCAACTTTAACAACACTTAAAAAAAGTGTTGCTAATGGGGGACTTTATGAATGATTTTTTAGCACTAATAAAGGGGGTAGTTATTAGCACTTTTTTTAGCACTAATAAAGGAACCATTTAATAGTGCTAAAAAATCACTAAAAATGACTCATTTATTAGTTTTTTAGCATTGTTAAAGGGGGCCTTTATCAGTGTTTTTTATGAGTGATGGTAAAAGTTATATTTTGACCTCACTTTGGTATATAACGCTTTTTAAGTGTTATTAAAGCCCAAAACTAGTGTTTTTAAAAGCGTGTTTTGTAGTAGTAATAAAAATACAAGAAGAAGATTTGAAAAAATGAAATATGTTCATGTATTTAAAGGGAAGTAAATCAATTAAAGGAATGTGTTCTAAAATATAATAATTCTTGTAGGGATAAATATAGAATAAATATGATTTAGAGAAGATAAGTTCTATCAGTGATTAATGGAGAGATCCTTGATGGAAGTAAAACCTAAGGAGGGAAATCTTATGAATTTTTTCATAAAGAAATGGAAATGACTAAGGATGTTTAATAAGAATTGGATTCTATCAAAACCTTTTCAAATCTCTATATAGATTCCAAATTTAATGATAAAGAGAAATATGTGGTCTATAGTGATTCACCTTCATCCTTAGCTTGAGAAAATTTAAGGATCCTCTATATAAATATATTTAAATGAAATTATCCTTGAAAAAATATTATAGGTCTTAGGGGGAGATACGATCCATGGGGAGAACATGTCAAAAAAATTCTAATGGAATCAAGGCGTGATCCATAATTCCAATTGGTTTTGGAGAAGTGCATGTGATGCCTTATTGAATCTTGAATTGAAAGTATTTCATTGAAACAATGGGTGTAGGAGTAGTCACCACTGGTATCAAGGAATAATTTAAGTATTTGATCCAAGATCACATATTAATCTACTAAAATTATACCTTGAGGATAAAAGTGGAAAATTTTATGGGGAAGAATAAATAAAAATAGTTTTCATGATTTATTTATTTTAATTTAATTAGAGATATCATCTAATTATATTCAGGATATCAAAATATTTATAATAGGAGTTTTTCTCATGATGAATGTCAATTTTTTATTTGGTTATAGAGTTGAGATATTCAAGGGGAGTTCAATCCATAGATTCAAAAGGTTTTATCTCCACCAACCAAAGAAAAAAACCTAATGGAGTAAAGAAGAAATTTATTTTATCTAATTAGTGTATAGATATGGTAATTGAAAATTAAAACTCATATTACTCACACACTTAGTGGTTCATGCTTATTCACTAATAGTTTTTTAAAATTGTGATCAATATAATAAGGGAGTTCATTGGTAGAAGATAATTTCTAGGGTTTTTTGAAACATATGGATGTAAGTGAGTACAAAAGACAACAATGGTGTTATTAACTTAAACACTTGTTTCCTAAATTGAGTTATGATTTATCAGGATTAGTGTTTTTTTGTGACTATTTTCTCAGTGGTAAGTTCTATCACAAGAAATAATTGTAAAAGAAACCATATTCCAAATAGTTTTTAGTTATTGAAAGTTAAAACTATAATCAATGGAAATCTGTAAAGATAGAGTTTAAAATTAAAAGAGCCTTGAAGTGTTTTGAAATGGGGGATCTAGGTTTCTCATAACTTGATATAAGGACTATATTGATAAAGAGTGAGAATATTTATTGAATATCCCTCTATGTTATATAGGAATATAGTAGGAAATTTCTATGATTATGTTGGTATAAATTATTTAATCTTATGTTATTTTATATAAAAAATACTTCCACAATCAAAAGTAGACCATTTCCCATTACACCTATATCTATAAAATGAAATGTTAATAATTATTCCTCCATGGATTGAAACTTGGGGAAATTATGGTTTTTTCATTGCTTGAAACCTTTTTCTTCTTCCTATTACTATAATATCTAGAGTCAATAACTGGATTGTTGGAACTCTATTTTAAAAAATAATGGATAATAAACAATGAGAGAAAAATATTTGGAGTTGTGCTATAATTTCTCTAAGGGGTACCAAGGGGAAACTTAAGAGAATTCTCCCAAGAACCTAGATTTCACCTTGGATGCTTCACCTAGTTCATTGTCTTGGTTCCTAGGATACCTCTCCCGTATCTTTTTCCTAGCACCCAAGATGATTCACCCAGACCTTTTTCTTGGTTCCTAGGAAGATTTTATGAATCCTTTTACCTGGATCCCAGGATAGTTTTCCCAAACCTCTGTGCCTAGACACACTTATGTACACCACTTCCACACCCAAACCCCATATACCCATGCCTCTTATTTTATTTATAAATAAGGCCCAATGGGTTTTTTGTTTTCAATGATAGTATGATGAAAATAATACAAAAAGTTATGCTCTGCCTAGCCTCCATCTCACCTCAAGGTAGCATAATTAAGTTCAAAACCTAGGGGAATAAACTATTAAAGGGTAATTGAGTTGGTTGAAGGTTCAAAGTAATAAATAACCTTCATGGATGACCACTTATTCACTGTTTACCAGAAAATTGGGTAAAAAGACCCCCATATGAAAAACACTATGGTGAACTCATCTAGGACACCGAAAGGGTCCACCACCATGGAAAATTCATTCACCCCCTCCAAGGGATGAACACTAAGGAAAGGTTTCATAAAGGTTAAGAACTAGGGTGAAAATCACTCCAGGATCTCCACAATGGTTCCAATCACCTTACCCCCCAACACTAGGGTTCAACATGACTTAGACTTATAATTATCACCCCATGTTCCCTATCCCTCAATCATTAGGGTGATCCCACTTTATTTCGAACTCAATAGGGAAAGGAACTCTTAACCGTTATATTAGGGAAAATAACCATGGGTAATCCATCACTAGGGGGAAACTGCATCCAAGAAATAATTAGGGATAAATAATTCTGATAATACATCATTTGGGAATATCTATATCTAAATGGGTGTGGTGAGCCTGACCAACCATCCTTTAAACCAATGTGCATCCTAGAAGAATTGCTAGCTAACAACCACAATGAATGCCTGTCTTTGGAATAGATGACCGCAATGATGTTCACAAAAAACTATAATAGATCCGATAGTGAATGAGGGAAATTTTCATTTGAAAAATGGTAAACCCAACATGAATCCTTTAATAACCAAAATAACCTAGTTATCCTTCTCCCAAGAAAAAAATAAATTAAACATTCCATTACTTATGATACTACACTAATGGGTTTTATTTTTTTGTATTTATTATTCCCTATGGGAATCAATAGAAAATATCTACCTTTAATCCAAATCAATGTAACCTTCCAAGTGAAAAGAAAACATCACAACTATTGCTCAGGCCGTAGTTCCCATGGTTAATAGGACACTCACCCACACAGTGCCTCCACTGGTAAGTCACAGATGTAATCATAAGGGAGTACCACCTAGATGATGTTATCCCCACATTGGAGGTTTTTCCAGAGTGATTCTAGATTTTCAATCCTCATAGGTTACCTCTTTAAGAGAGGAGAACCATGAAAAATCCACTGGTGCTTATTACCACTGTGAACCTATTTGGGAGTCATCCATTGAGAATAACAGTGAGTACCACCAAAATCATAGATATATGAAATATGTGTTTGATAATGAACTCACCCTAGATCAAGAGACACTTGGGAGATATTCTACCAATTTTTTTCATCACTAACACTACGTAGTCCAGAATCCTTAGAAACCTACCGAGGATGCCACCTAGGAGGTCTCTACAAAGACACATAATTTTATCAATTTTTTTAAATTTTTTTATAATTATATCATAAATCTCATACATCACATAGAAACCCCAATAAAAAAATTATAAATTAGTCATAAAATTAACTAACTATAGTGAAAAATATTATAGTGGCATAATAAATAAATAAAATATAATAAAAATGAATTTTTTTGTGATCTGATCGATCTATAAGAATTATTGTACTCATGAAAAAAGTTATAGAAATAAAACCTAATTTAATATTCATTTTGAAAAATAAAATAAATAACCTTGAAAGAAAATAAAAGTTAATGAATAATGAATGAAACAATAGGTATTTATAAAAATTAAATAACCTAAATAGTTGGAATAGTAACCTGACCGATAGAATAGTAATCTGACCATTAGGAATAGTAATCTACCATTATAATAGTATCCCGAACTGTTAAAGTATAAATAAAATTTAGGGATATTATAAATTAAAATATGATATAATTATATCATGGTATAAGTAAATAAATATTTTAAAAGTGATAATTTAAGTATTGGTGTTTTTGTAAAATGTAAAGGTTTATTTATAATTTTTTAATTAATACAATGATTAAAAAGAAAATAATTTAAAAAAAATACATTCATAAATTAATATTATATCGTATTATAATTATAAGATAATTTTATGAGGACTTAATTAATTTTTCAAAGGGCCATAAAATCGATTATAATATTAAAATCAGTATTTTTGATTAAATGATTATTTCACTTAAAAATTTAATTTATAATGTTTAGAAAATTATTTTAATAAAATAGAGTCCATTTTTTAATTCACAACATCAAAAAATGGCCAGGGTTAGTTTTTTTTATTTTTCAAAAAATAGTTGAATTTTTGGTGAATAGTGAAATACGACAATTTTCAGTATTTAACATTATAAGAGTTTTTGGGTCATGGATGATGAAGGAATGATTTAAGAAACAATTAGTTTGAACTTTAATAAAATATATACTCTATTTAGTTATAGGAATCAACACTGTTGATACTCTTGAGCCCAAATAATAAACTAATGAATATAATAACCAAAAACCATACATTTATATTAGTTTCATATACTTTTAAGGAAAAAAATGAGAAATATCACAAATCCGAAACACAAAACATCATGTACCATAAGAAATATCTGAACTATTAAAATCTATTTTAAGCCTATTATAAGAATAATCTTTATAAAGTTTCCATTGAAGACCAATGACCTTTATTTCTGGGTCATCCTTGTTTAGATCTTCGAACCAGTAGGCCATATTATCCCACGTTTGAATGAGATCCTACAAAATTATCTTTCTTTAATTGAATACTAACATCATAATAAGGTTCTTCTTATTGATCTAGTCACATTTATTTTTATTATTGTCCAGGAGTATTAACCCCTCCCCCTACAAATACCACCCCTCACCACCCTTTCTCCTCACACCTTCTAACCCTTACAAATTGTTAACATTATTCCCAATTAAATTCACAAGACTCTTCCTAATGTACATGAGTTAATTTTTTCAACAAAATACCAAACCCAAGTGCCCTAAGAAGGTTCTCAAGGATACAACATTCAAGTGGTAAAATCCTCAATCCGTCTCTTTTAATTTCTTTTCTATTCTTATCCTCTACTCACATACCCTATAAAAAGTGGAATTAGAACTCTAGTATTATATATATACAATTCTTGTAATGTGTTAATGTAATATTCATCATTAAATTTATCTAATTCTCCTTTTATTCTAAAAATTAATACATCGTGTTTGATATGTCGATTCGCCACCTTCATGGACAATGAGTTTTCATTTTCCATTATCGCCTTTAAGGATAGTCATAAAATGATTAATATGGTTATAAATTATTTTAATATGTATATTATAACATGTTTTATGTTTTGTAACTAATATATAGACATAATATTAAATTAAATAAAACTAGTTCATGATGATCAAAAAACTGCCAAAATAAACTAAACGTTTATCATTAACATTTAGTCAAACGTACCATCCTCATAACAGAAAAAAATTATATATGGGACTATTTAAAATTATATATGTTCATTAATTCCATATAATTTCACTTTTGGATAATTATTACCATTTGAAAATAACTTCCATAATTATATACAAGTGGACCGACCATGAAACCATGAAAATAAAATCTATTATAATGACAAAATTGAACACTATAAATAATCTAAATGTCCATAAATGAACTTAAAAAAATTATAATAAATAAAATAAATATATAATAGGTTCTTAATTTAGCAATTAATGAATATAATTTTATTAAACAATACATTAAGTACAAGCTTAGAATGCGTTCACACATAAGGTAAGGGATCTCTATGAACCTCCATTTTTTCCTTTAGGTTACACTTTATCTCCCTTTTCCCCAATGTAATTATTAATTATTGTTATATAATTATCCAAACAATTGTGTAAATTTTCAAAAAATATTTATCTATATCAATTAATCTTTATTTTATGGGGAAATACATGTTTCAAAATGTCCCCTTCTCAATTTCTCATGATAATCATGACCAATTAATCGAAGCTTCTCTATTTCTTACCCATTTTAAGTAAACTCCATAAATTATTTTAAGCAACCAATATATTTCAAAAATAAATCATTTTATTATGAAATTTTTTTTACACAAACAATTATTCTTTTTTCCTCTTTAAATAATCTTTATTCTTTTCCCTAAAACTGCACTTAAGCAGGACATTTCTAATATTACCTAACCACTCTCATCCTTATTTACAATTAAGTTAGAAATATTTTATCATGATAAATGATTATTTTTTATTTATTAATTTCCAAGTATGATTTAAATACCTTCTTTCATAGATACCAATATGATATACCCTTTGGTTATTCCTTATGACATGATTACTATCCCCATTTCATTCCATGGGTAACCCTTATGTTTATTCCTTATGTTTGATTTTTAATGTGGAACAAATATTCATGAACATATTATTATGGGTGTTCCCAAATAGTTCTCTAATGCATTGGGTAATTTTTAGTCTCATGAGATTTCATTTATGGGATTGTGGAGTAAACCTAATCCATTATGGGACTTTTTCCACCGTGTGATATAGTATTGGTAATTAGCCTAGACTCATGTTTATGTCATGTTATATGTTGTTTCCATATTCCAATTTTTCCATGATCATATTACTCCATGTTATGATTCCATATGTTTATTAATCATCCATGCATTTTATGTTATAATGGTATGCCTTCTAACTCATGTGCTATGATATATTCCCTCCCTTACTGGGCCTTTTAGCTCATCCATTTTGTCCATTTTTTACCTAGGTTATTCTATGAAGTTATTTGAGCTAAAATAAAGTTAGGATATCATTATGTAGATAAATAAAAATATGTTTATTTTAGTTTCATGTTTTCTAGTTATGTACATAATCTTCCAAAGACACTACACTTTTCAATCCCTGGTTTATATTTCATGGATAATTATGTTAAAAATAATGTAATAATATGTGTAAAAAGGATAGGGTCTCTATAGTTGGTATCAGAGAAAGGTCTAGTTATTTTGGGGGATTAGGTCTTGAAAAAATCAGTAAGAACCATAGGGATAATTCTATCACCATGAATAACCTAGTTTGAAACTTATGGAATCAAAAGTTAGGATATACTTTCCATTTATAAGTTTATCCTTCTATATTACTTTTTATATGCTCATTAGATTATTATTCAAACCTCCTAATTTTATTTTATTTCTTTTTATTAGTTAATGGTGGGAAATAATATAACTCATGACAAAAATAAATGTGACAAGAAATGTGATTATTTCCCTAATGATATGACAAATATGATGGGAATGAGAGACCAAAACATCATAAACATATGTGAACAACTAGCTCAAGTTATTAATAATAACTTAAATCATGTGGAACACACTCATTCTTCTAAGAAAGATCAAGTTTCGATTGAATATTTTATGTGAAAAAATCCTCCTATAATTATTTGATATTCTGATCCCTTTATTACGGAACAATAGATCAACTCTATGAAAGATATATTCTTTGTTCTTCAATGATGAGAAGAATAGAAATTTGTATTGGTAGTGTATGGTTTTGATAGAGAATCTGATAATTGGTGGAAACTAATAAAAAAAGGTACAAGGAAGAAATTTATTCCTTGAAATGGGAAGAATTCAAGAAAATATTTTTCAATAAATATTTTCCCTAAACTCACCATATTAAGTTAAAGAGGGAGTTCTTAAGTTTGATACAAAATGAAGACGATTCTATTGGAGCATATGAGGAAAAATTCACTAGGATTGAACGATATTCTTATGGATTTATCATCATCATTTAAAGTAAGGTGGAATGATTATTTAGTTAGTTGAAACTGAGTCTATGAAAATCCTTAACAATTTTATACTTTGAGAGTTATGAAGAGATTGTTCGTTGTTACGTTAAAGTTGGGATGGATATTGGTGATTCTTAGTAGTCTCATAGGACTTGATACAAGAAATGTAAGATGGAATTATCTCCAGGAGGGCCAACAAAAAAATATTATGGGGCAATGAAAACCAAAAACCTCTCTTATCAAAAGCGTGGAAAGAAGCATTATGGAAACTTCATAAGGGGAATTTGAAGGTTCTTTGAGAGTGGAAAAGAGGGTCACCAAGATAATTAATGTCAAATTAAAATAAATAAATAAATTAATGAGGAAGTGAAAAATATGGTTCATATGAACACCATGCCTGTTGTGCAGTTCTTTAACTATGAAGAACACATGCACTATGTGATCCAATTCCCTAATCTAAGGGTTTTTGGGGATATTATATGACAAAAAAAATCCAAAGAAACAATAAAGGTAATATCCTATCACTAATGCTAAGGTGGAACCTAAAAATTATGTGGTGATAGATACATTAGTTATTCTTTCTATAATAGAAAATATACTATTTAATTGTGTCTCTATGAATTATTTCATATATTTCAGGTTTAGTATAAATATCCAAACACCATCTCAAAATACGATGGTTGAGTTATCTGTGAGAATAAAAAATGGGGATATTATTTCATCTAAAGTATATATCTCCTCCCTGGTTAATTTTTTTTGATTGAACCTCCCAACCAATATCTTATTACTTACTTTGGTGGAGTTTGATACTATATTGGGCATAAATTGACAATCTTTATACAAATACAACATCAACTTTTGGGAAAGGGATATCACTATTCACATCCCAAGGAATCCCCCAATTCTGTATAATTGTAAGGAGAAGGATGAATGTACTTCAGAATCATTATATAAATTTTGGATATTATTGCCTTATGAGAAAGAATATCTAGATAAAATGATTGATACAGAGGAGCGGATCATTCTCAAAGAAATTCCCATTATGAGGGACTACATTGATGTGTTCCCTGAAGAATTGATTGGTCTTAATCCTGACCGTGAGGTTGATTTCTCAATTGATCTTATACCTAGATACCTACTCATATCAAAGATTCATTAATGGATAAACACCATTGAGTTGGAGGAATTGAAGAAGCAATTACAAGAGAATATGGAAATGGGTTTTACATGATCGAGTGCTTCTCCATGGGGTGAACTGATCCTCTTAATTAAAAGAAGAATGGATCAATGTACCTCTACATTTATTATCATGAGATCAAAAAAATCATAATAAATAACAAGTATCCACTACCATAGATAGATGACTTGTTCAATCAACTACATTGGCACAAGTATTTCTAAAAGGCAGACCTTTGGTCAGGATATCACTAATTAAAGGCGAGTAAGGAAAATATTCTGAAGACCACCTTTTGAATGAGGTATGAACACTATTAGTTCATAGTGATTCCCTTAAGACTCAGTAATGATCTAGTAATTTTCATGGATTATGAATAGAGTCTTTAAAGATTACCTTGAAAAATTTGTGTTAGTCTTCATAGATTATATTCTTATATACTCCAATAGAAATAAGGAGCACGAGAAGAATTTTTATACTATGATGAAAACTTTTTAAAGGGATAAAATATATGAAAATTACAGTAAATATGAGTTCTATATGGAGGAAGTATCATTCTTGTGGCATGTTATCACCATTAAAGGGATATCTGTGGACCCTTCTAAGAAAAGGAAATTGAGGAGTGGCCCAGGATAACATCTGTAATGGATATCCATAGTTTACATAGTCTAGCTGGGTATTACTAATAATTTTTTGAGGAAATTATCATGATTTTCAAACCCACTAACCAAGCTAACTTGGAAGGGATTAATGTTTGTCTAGACTAGTGAATGTAAAGACTGTTTTAAAGAGTTAAAAAAGAGTATAATCACTGCACCGGTACTTACACTACTGACTAGTGGGAAACTATTTGTGGTATAAAACGATGTTTCAAATAAGGACTTAGGCTATATACCAATGAAAAATGATAAATTGTTATCCAATGACTCAAGTCAGATAAAATTTTATGAGAAAAACTATCCCACGCATGATCTAGAGTTTGCGACTTTGATCTTCACTTTGAAAATATAGCGGCATTAACTCTATTGGGAGAAGTGTGATATATATACTAATTATAAGAACCTAAAATATATATTCACACAGAAGGAGATTAATATGTCCCAATTAATATTGTTAGAACACACTAAGGATTATGAATGCTCAATCCACTACTATCCTCGTAAATAAAATAGAGTGGTATATGCTCTAAGTAGAAAGGATCTTATAAATTTATCAATGATGAGAATTGAGAAGGATTAAAACTTATTATACATTAAAAGGATGGATATGGGAATTATAAAGGAAGGAAAATCATTATTCCTTTCTCAAATTATTTCTCAACCATCCCTTATAGAGAAAATAAATGATTCTCAAAGAGATGATGTGTAAATTTAGAAGAAGGTGGAAGCTATCAAAAAATGATAAATCCTTAGAATTCAAAAGTGAAAAGGAAGGATTCATAAGATTTGGGCAAAAACTATTTTTACCATAGAATATTGATAAAAATAAAGAGCCTTTGAATAATGAAAATAACCCAACCTTATCAATTTATCCAGTGAGTACAAATATGTATTGAGATATCCAAGAGAATTATTAGTGGGACAATATGAACAAGGAGATAACTGAATATACATCAAAGTGTCTATTATGTCAACAAGTGAAAGATGAAAGGAAAAAATCTAAGGGGTTGATGAAACCATTTCCTATAATTAAATGGAAATGAGAAAATATCACTATAGACTTTTTCACTAGACTTTAAAAGACTTCTCTTGGAAATAATGTTATATGGGTCATTGTGGATAATCTTACAAATACTACTCACTTTATTGTGATTAAATGGGATTTCTCACTCAACCAAGTTTCATGGTTTTACATTAGAGAAGTGGTGAGTCTACATGGAGTACCATTATTGATTATATCTGATCATAATATGATATTTACCTCCAAATTTTGGAAAAGTCTCAAACATGCTCTAAACATAGAGATAAACTTTAGTACGTCTTATCACCCCCAAAATGATGCTCAATATGAGTGGACTATTTAGAAACTAGAATACATGTTGAGAATATTGTCAATAGACTTAAAATGAGGATTAGATCAACGTCTTACACTGGTCAATTTATCTTACAACAACTGTTTCCATTCAAGCATCCAAATGGATCTATATGAATCCTTTTATGGGAAGAAATGTTAAACACCTTCATGCTAGGATGAAGTTGGATAACTCCAGCTACTAGGACCTGAAATAGTCAAGAAATGGTAGAAAATGTGAAGCCCATATTGTGGCACATTAGGGTTTCCCAAAGTCAAAAAAAGAGCTATGAAGATAATTGTTGACATGAATTAGAGTTTCAAATGAGTGATAAGGTATTATTATGCATATATCCATGGAAGATAGTCATGATATTTAGAAATAAATGAAAGATAATTCCCAGAAACATAGTCCCCTTTTAGATTCTTGACCATGTCAGAGTTGGGGCCTATCAACTTGCATTTCCACCAACCATGTCTCAAGTACATGATGTATTCCACATATCCCTCCTAAAGAAGTACATACTATATCACTTAGATATACTAAAATCAGAGTTCGTATAGATGGAAAATGATATATCTTATGAGGAACAACTAGTGAAGATGGTAGACCATATAGATAATGTTCTATGCAACAAGACTACTCACCTAGTCAAATTAATATGGAAGAACCACAAATATGAAGAAGAAACATGAGAATAGGAGGAAGCGATGAAAGATAATTACCCTCACCTATTTTTACCTTAGTGAGGGTAAAATTTAATAAGGGGAGAAGAATGTAATGAACCATAATTTTATCACTAAAATTTAATTTCTTATAATAATTTAATAAATATCATACATCACACATAGAACCCAATAAAAACATTATACATTAGTCATTAAATAAACCAATAAGAGTTCTAAAAATTATAGTAGCATAATAAATAGAAAATAAGATAATAAGGATGGGAAAATTTGGACCTGATTAATCCACTAGAATGACCACACTCATGAAAAATATATATAAATAAAACATAATATAATATTCATTTTCAAAATAAAAATAAATAACCTTTAGAGAAAATAGAATTGAATGAATAATGAAAGAAATAAAAGGTGTTTATAGAAATTAAGGAACCTAAATCATTGGAATAGCAACCAAATAATTGGAATAGTAATATGATTGTTAGGAATTTTAATCTGAATGTGAAAACACTAACCTAACCTAATAAAGTATAAATAAATTTTATGTATCTTATAAATAAAAATATTATATACTTATATTACGATATATGCAAATTAATGTTTTAAAAATGATAAATTAAATGTTATATTTTTGTGAAATATAAATCTTTATTTACAATTTTATAATTAATATAATGACTAAAAAGAAAATTTATTTTTATAAAATATATTCTTAAATTAATAATATGTTTTATTATAATTATAAGATAATTTTATGAGACCTTAATTAAATTTTCAAAGGGCCATAAAATCAATCTTAATATTAAAATTAGTCTTTTTAGAATAAATAATTATTTCATTTAAAAATCAAATTTATCAAATTTATAAAATTATTTTCATGAAATTTATTACATTTTTTAAATATATAGATTAAAAATGGTTATGTGGATTTTTTGGATTTTTTAAAAATAGTTTAAGTTTTTGTGGATAGTGAAATATGGTAATTTTCAGTATTTAACATTATAAGAATTTTTGAGTAATTGATGATATAGGAATGATGTAAGCACCCATTGGTTAATAATATCCTTAATTATTTACTGTATGTAGTTATAAAAATAAACACTATTTATAGTCTTGAGCCAAAATAATAAACTAATGAATATAATAATCAGATACACCCCTCTCCTCCCTATAAATACCACCCCTCACCACCCTTTCTCCTCACACATTCTAAGACTTATAACCTATATATATTCTAACCAATAACCTTCTCAAGACTCTTCCTTACAATCAAGATCTTCTATTTACAACAAAATACCAAACCCAAGTGCCTTAAGGAGGTTCTCAAGGAGACAACATTCAAGAGGTAAAATCATCAATCCTTATGTTTTAATCTCTTTTCGTTTCATATCCTCTCATCACCTCCGCTATCAAAATTAGAATGATAAATACTGTATTATATATATACTATAATATTATTTTTTTAATGGAATATACATCATAAAATATCTTCTATTCTCCTTTTATTCTAAAAATTAAAACATTATTCGTGATATGTCAATTCACCACCTTCATGGATGGTGGGTTTTTGTTTTCCATTAACACCTTCAAGGATGGTCATAAAACCATTAATATTGTTAAATAATATTATTAATATGTATATTATAACTTTTTTTTATGTTTTGGAACTAATATATATAAAAAATATTAAATAAAATTAAACTAGTTCTTTATGATCAAAAAACCACCAAAATAAACTGAACATTTATCATTAACATTTTATCATATGAATCATCCTCATACTAGAAAAAAATGATATATAAGACTTTTTAAACTTATTTAAGTTAATTTATACCATATAATTTATCTTCTGGATAATTATTACCATTTTAAAATAACTTCTATAATAATATACAAGCGGACCGATCACGAAACCATGAAATTAACACTCCTAAAATGAAAAAATTGAACTTGATAACTCATTTAATGGAAATAAATGAATTCAATAAAATTATAATAAATAAAATAACTATATAATATTTTTTAATTAAGTAATTAATGAATATAATTTGATCATCTAGGACATTAAGTGCAAGTACAGAATGTGTTTGGACATAAGGTAAGTGGTCTCTCTGAACATCTATTTTTTCCTTTGGGTTAAGTTTTCTCTCTATTTTCCCCAATTTAATTATTAATTATTCATATATAATTCTCCTAAATTATATTTAAATGTAATAAACATATTTATTTATCCCAATTCATCTATCTTGGATGGGTAAATATATGTTTTTAAAGGTCCCCTTCTCAATTCTTCCCGATAACCAAAGCCCAATTAAAGGTAACTTATCCATTGCTTACCCATTTTCAAGTATAATTCATACAATATTTTAAATAACCAATATTTTTATAAAATCAATAATTTTATCATGAAAACTGTTTTATCTTATTTTTGGTTTTACACAAATAATTATGCCTTTGTCCTCTATAAATACTCTTCGTTCTTTTCCCTAAAACCAAACAAAAGCGAGACATTTATAATGTTACATAACCACTATCTTTATTATTTACAATTAAGTTAGAAATTATTTATCATGATATATTTTTATTTTTATTTTATAAGTGTCCAAGTATTATTTAAATGACTTCTTTAATAGAAACCAATATGATACACCCTTTGGTTATGCCTTATTACATGATTATGATGCCCATTTCATTCCATGGGTAACCCTTATGTTTATTCCTTATGTTTTATTTCTTATGTAGTACATATATTGATGAGCATGTTATAATGGGTGCACCCAGATAACACTACAATTAATTGGGTAATGTTTAGTTTCATGAGATGTCATGTTTGGGATTAGGAAGTAAACCTAATCCATTATAGGAATTTTTCCACCATGGGAATAGTCTTGGCAGTTATCCTTGAACCATGTTTATGTCATGTTATATGTTGTTTCCACATTCCTATATTACAATGATCATATGATTATATGTTTTTATTTGAAGTACTTATCCATGATACATTCCTTTCAAGTTATCATGTTATGCCTTCTAACTCAAGTGATATGCTTTATTCCCATGTTTATTCCCTTACTAGGATTTTTAGCTCATCCCTTTTGTCCACGATTTCCCCAGGTTATCCTATAAATTTGTAGGATTTCAAAGGAATTTAGGATCTCATTATAGAGATAAATAAAAAAAATATTTTAGTTTCATGTTTTATAGTTATATACCCAATCTTCAAAAGACACTATACTTTTCGATCCATGGTTTTTTTTCAGGGATAATTATGCTTAATATAATGTAATAATATTAGTAAAAGGCTGGGCTTTCTATAGTCTAAGAGTCTATCACTAATGATTTGGAAAATAAGAGATCTCGCTTGGATGGTGAACTACCAAAGATAGATAGAGGGATCATATACCTATGCCCACATAAGATGTTCATAAACACATTATGGTGGAAATGGAAGAGAAGTGTTATATCCCTTACCATGCTCAATAGATCTGCTAGTATACCATGGAAGCATCTGGAGGAACAAACCAACATATCTTGACATCCATCCAAGGGAGGACTCATATTCCTATAATCTCATCTAAAGTATGTCAGCATATCCCAATGATTAATAAACTAATTGGAGTGGGATTATTTTCCCACTCTCACTAAGGAATGGGATTATATCCCTATCCCTACAGTATAAGATCATAATTATATCATAATATCAATGGTGGGCCAAAAATATATTCTTTCACATGCCTTACAGAGTTTCAAATATATTCTGGTTGAAAAAAAACAATAGAAGGCTCTCTCCTACATATTCTGAAAACAAAGTGGGGAAAAGAAATTATCTTTACCCCCTCCAATGTTGAAGTATGTTGTTAGGGTATTCTGGGATCTACCTAGAAGTTGGATCATATTGTCACTCCTATTTGAGAGGATCATCAGTATACCTCAATAAAGAATAAATATCTGGATAAGGATCATATTCACATCCCAACTAGAGTCTTCCACACATTATTGAAACTACGTCAAGGTAGGATTATATTATTTCCAGCACCACTTTAACTTTCCTATATATTCTCGAATTTTATTAGGATCAGGTCCATATTCATGATCCCCATAAATCTAATGATAATCGATGAAATAGGTTGATAACATTGAAAATGTAGGAAAAAACTCTTTCCAACTCTATGAAAACCCATAATATATTTTGGTGACCGTCAAATGATAAGATTATATCCCTTCATAACCTCAAAACATTCATGAAAACAATATGATGACAACATAAGAGTCTACATGGAAGGATCCTATCTATGAAGGACACTATACACAATGCTCGACTCCAACCACCCAAAATGTACTATTTAGAAAGAAATATCACTAAGGGAAATTTATAACTTAGGATCCATAAGGAAATATCACTAAGGGAAATACACAACTCAAGAGTTGGATAATATTCCTACACTAATTTATAAAAATTTCCTTGAGGCTCAATAATATCTTTCCAAAGTAGACCTTGAATATGATGACTCTTCAATAAAAAGGGGAAGTGGATAAAATCATGAAGTTCCTCCATAAAGTACTAAAATTAGTAATTTTGGAGGTCCTTCCCATAGAATCTCCCAAAAAGTTCCTCTTAGTGATGACAAAACGAACAATCATGGGAACTCTTCTCATGATGTGATCCATGAAAATCCTCCTCATGTATGAAAGATCAATAAAAAAATGTTTCCACCCTATCTAGGGAATCGAGCACCAATCACCATGGAGGTCCTCCCCACGGTATCCACTATGAAGTTCTACCCCATTGTGGTATCTCAATCTGATAAGAAGGTCATCCCATTGTCGATATTACCCTGAAAAAAAACCCTCATATCAAGAAATTCGTGAGAGTTAAATGCTTATCAAATTAGGTTCCTCCTCATTTACTGGTGATATTATATCTAGAAAAAATCTTATTATGAAGAAAAGATCATTATTAATTCCACCTTCAGAATGTTTATCCCTCAATGAAATAGAGGAGACCCTGAATATCCACACTCCCTTAAAAAAAGAATCCAAGAAACAAACAATTTTTTCAGATCAGGTAGAGGACTCTCTTTACATAGATGAAAAGAATGCTATGATCAAGAGAAAAAAACTATTTAAAAATAAAATACAGATTATATTATAGACCATGTCCACTCATGAGTATAGACTTCTAAAAAATTTGATAATATAATGCAAACATTATCTTCATCTAAATATATAGATGATTTATCATTATCTGAAGGTGATAAATATGTATTACGGGGAGTACATCAAACGTGTTAATATAATCATAGAAATATTCCATTGGATTTAATTTTCCTCCCTTTTAGATAAATGATACCCTAATTTAGGAAGATAATGTAGATAATTCCATCATGCACACCTTAATTACTTGAAATACTTACACCATCTAGTCAAAAATTCCTATTTTGATGTGTATATTAGAGGATGGGGTGAACATGAAGAATTGTATTTCACTACACTCCCCATCCAGTAGAGTCATCCTAGAATGTTTCCATGCAATGTCATTTATTTTGTCTATATCAAAATCCTAGGTTCTGTACATGCTAGCTAGTCTGTACAGAAAAACCCCATCATGTCTAAATCCCAAAAACAACAAACTTAGTAGAAATTATCCATAAAAAAATACTATATAAGGCCTCATTAAATATTTATCAGGCCCCTCTATTGGAAAAATAAAACCCCTTGGATAAAACACCACCTTCAATAGAAAAATGTTCACATTTATAACATGCATTGCATCCAAATCATGCTCGGAAAAAATCTCAAAAGATCAAAAGCGTGGCTATGATGGATGCCACTGTGGTAATATGGGAGAAGCCGTAACCCAAAATTTTGTTGAAATTTTCATCATTAATACCACCACCACTACATCTCGTGATGTGAAAACCCTAATAATTGGAAGACATAATGGTGGTAGAGTAATTACAACCCCATCCCCTAGGGAATGGGGCATTTATACTATCATCCCCTCATCCATCATGAAATCCAATATTCTATAGACTAGGATAATAGTCACAATAAACTCCCTCACATTTTACTCTAATGTGTAATACCCAATCTCCACCATGAAATAATTTAGTGTAGATCATTGGGGATTCTATTAGATTCAACCTTCATATACCTCTTTCTGGTGTGAACTCAAGGGGAATGATAAAGATCAACAAAGTTCACAAGGCCAAATTACTCATCAAGAAGGTGAACATAAGGGAATATTTTAGCCTATATATAAAAAGATATATGACGGACAATAGATATCCCAATACATTGGATTAATACATAATTTATGTGGAATATTAATCATCAGTAAATTATATCAGTGTCACCCCTATGAATGGATCAAAACATGATGTCTATATAAAAGATCATGAAGAGGAATCCATTTACATAATTACAATCTGCATTGAAACATTTGAAGAAGTAATGTGTACCCTACACTGGAGATAGAATAATAATTTGAGGATCCTCTAAATATGTAAATTAAACATTATTGGTGATATTTATCTAAAGAAAAGTGAAAGTTAGTTTTCACATCCCACTGACAACCTAAGGAGACCAAAGATCTCACTATAGAGGAAAAATTTACCTAGAATGAAGTTGATTTTGAAAGACTGAAATAACTCAACATTGAATAAATCAAGGATAATTTCACAAATAATTATAAATATCAGGTAGAAATCAATGTTTCCACTTTGGTACATATTTATAAAGAGAAATATTCTTATCTACTGTAAGGAGGGACTAACCATCTGACATGCTTTGGATATGGGGAAACATTGTACCTAAGCACAAAAACCTAGAATTACTAATAGTTTCTTCATTTGGGGAAGCAACCTAATCCATTTATATTAAAATAATCTCATCTAGTTCATATTGGGTGTCAACAGTAGACACATACAGGTCAACCATATTAGATCTCACCCACCGCTTCCACTTGAGCATATACTTAGTTAACCATTCCTCTATAATTTCTTGACTCTATCAAGTCTCTAACTCCCCAATTTGAGATTAGAAAATGATGAAGAGAATTGATACAACTGGAGAGGAAAAACTTTCTTGAATGGGTAGATGAAACTCCTCCACTTATAAATTTTTTCAATCCAACATTCTTAGACTTCAATGGAACTAGAGACCCAGAATAGAATCTGATGCAATTTTTCCCCATATATCCTCTGATGGGAACACTGAGACATCAAGAATCAGCTGAGATCATAAGATTTGTGTGGACTTTTAAAGGGACAAAATTCATATGGTACAATATCCTTCCATCTATATCTATCACCAATTTGTTAATACCTTTATTTTAATTTACTATTTTAGTTCAGTTTGATGATAAGAAATATGATATTCCTTCATCTCTCAAATTTAAAGTAATGTGATAATGAGATGGTCCTAAAATTTATTAACAAAAGAAAGGTATAACCTACTCCTTGAACATGAAACTCTTCTAGGAGAATCTACTAGAGATATATTTATATAATCTCTATGATAAGTTGTAAATTTCACTAATCCCATTGAAATATTTTGATGGATTCTGAGATCTAACAAAGGTTGAGAAAAGGTTGGAGGATGCTATTTGATGAAAAAGGGCCAAGTTGATGTCACCAACAACAAATAAAGGATGTTGGGTCATAATATCCATGAGTGATTCGTATTCACATAAATCCTCAAAGGATGGTAAACTCTAGGTAGGTCATGTTGGGAAAATCTCTGGTGTGGGTAGCATATATTTATACAGTTTCACCAATTGAGGGATGAGAATGGAAGGATGTTCAAGGAAAGAACATGTAGAAGTTTGATTATTGGATAACTATAAAATTAGTTGAATGAGTGCATATGATCCTTTGGGCCTTGATAAACCAATTATTTATTGATTCAATTCCTTATTTAATATATGAATCATCCCCTTTAGTAACACAATCTTCCAAGAGTTAGCACAATCGGTGAGATAAAGGTATGTCAAGAGAGAAGGAAATCATACCAGTTCCCAATATAATAAAAAATCTTCATGATTTTCCACCACCATCATTGGGATATGGTTTCCACCCCACCAAATGAAAACCTAATTATAATGAACCAAACTATTATGAATAAAATTACCTTTCTTTTATTTAAATGTCTTATAGATATAGAAAACACATGAACTCCTTTTTATTATTATATCCAATATGATTTAAATGACTGTTGAGTATCCTTACTATTGATAATATATCCATTGAACAGTGATCACATGACTAGTATAAATATAGGATTTAAAAAAAAATCCCTTTGGCATAGATAAAGGAGTGATGGCCTTAACCAATAGGATCATACCATATAAATCCCATTTATCAGAGTTCCAAGGGAGATAGAATTTATGGGCTTTAACCTAGACTAATCCCCAGCTAATATCCAACAACTTAAGCATGAGCGAAACCATTTACAAGAGAATCTCAAGCTCATCGAGATCCTGACCTAGGCCATATTCACCGAACAGCCCTAAGAAATCCCCTCCATCACACACCTTACTCTTAGGGAGTAAACTGGTGTAATAAAGGGATATGTATCAATACTCTAGAATTATGAGTATGTACATTATTTTTGTATATAATAATGAATATACTTTCATTCAATTAATTTTACCTTATAAATAATTTTCTAAATCAAAAATAGTATTTTTTGTTAATATTCAAATTCAATTAAGGAATCAATTTTCATGAATTAATGTATTTTTAAAATAAATAATATTTTATTATTAAATTAAATTTATTAGATATTAATGATCATATAATTTTTATGAAGTCAAAAATAAATTTTATTAAGGTTTGGAAACTATTATTTCCAAAACCCATAAATTTTCAATAAATGTCAGTTTTTATTTAAAAACTGAACATTCCCATATTTATAAAATTATTTAGATAAAATGAATATTATTTTTGGAATCAGGATGTATAAATTATCCAACAGTGAATTTTTCATAATTTTTTTGAGATAGTTGAATTTTTGGGAAAAAAATTAAATACCATATAAATATATAATGTGTTTTATGACATCATAATGACCCAATAGTGATGTAATAAAATATTATAAAATTAATATTAGGAAAAATATATGTTTTTAATTTAAAATAATGTAATTTCAAGTTTATTTTTTTTATTTTATAAAGCCTTAGTGAATCCTCCAAGACATATAAAATATTTTAAGATTTTAAAAATCATTTCCTTGAAATTGTGAATAACCTCCACATAAGAAAGGGAAATATTTTAATATCTTCATCAATTAGCCATATAAAATAATTTATACCACTAACCTTTTCTAGAAACCATGGGAAAAAACCTTGGGATGGTTTGTGGTTTTGAATATTTTAGTGTGTAGTGTCCAAAAGCAAAATAATAAAGAATTCCCCCACCTTTCCTATATAAACCCACCCAAACTACAATTTATCTTCCCTCAAGATCTTTTAATATCGACCAACCTCTTCATATTACTCCCTAGAGTCATCCTAAGGCACCTCAAGATCCCAAGAAGCCTCTCCCAAGCCTTTGGTATCACACATCCAAGCAAGGGATCTCCCTCTCTCTTTTTTCTTCAAGCACCTATTTTATGTCATTCCTTTTAATTTCTATTTTATTGATTTGGGAGCTGTTATTAAATACCTCCTTACTTTACATTTTATGTATATATGATGGGATCTTCCTTTCCCCCCTATTAATTCCCACTATGATCCTTTAAACCCACCCGTTACTATGCTGAATTTCCATAAGGGATTTCTCTCTTTTCATTTCCATTCAAGAATTTATTTTATATTTTGAATCTAAATTATATATAACATGTTGGGATATTATGTTCAATGATCCAATTAATTTCAATCTCACGTATAAATGATGATATACACCTTTCTCTTTCATTAACCCAATTTTTGAATTTCCATATGACGCCATTATGATGCCAAATTTACACCATGATTTTCCATGCCAAAATCATCCTGTAGTGAATAACATACCCATTACTCTATCAAGGGTATTCAACTTTATGAACACATACTTATCAAATGGGGACTTAAATTCATGAATTATAAATTCCTTTATCGTGGAATAAAAGATTATGTTGAATGAATCCATGTTACATGATATGGCTGGCTCACTTAAGCATGAGATTGAAATGATTATAAAGGGGGAACCCTAATAGCACTCTAATGTATTGGGTAATGTTTAGTATCATGATACATCATGTTGGGATAGGGTTTACCCGATTCCTTTATATTTTTTCCACCATGCTAGGATAAGGGTTTACTTGATTCTGTTATGTTAATGATGTAATATTTTAAGTTATTTCCACATTTCCATGTTATGATTATCATGCTATATCATGACTTTATGTTAATGTTTCTCTTATGCTCAATTGATATTATTATTGAATTACATGTATTTTATTCTTCATGTTATTATTTTTTTACTCCCATACTAGGCTTTATAGCTCACCTTTTTTTATATATATCCTTAGTTAATCCCGTGCAATGCTAAGTACGAAGGAATGTTGTGGTCATGTAAAATAAGTTTTCAATAAAGACGTGTACTTAATGTTTTAAGTTGTTATTTAATGTTCCTAAGACCAAAAGACACTATACCTCTCAATCTTCTGAGTCTTATTAAGTTCATGTTTATGTAAAAAATCATGTTAATATTTGAAATAAAGATAAGGGTTGTAAAAGTTGGTATCCAAGGATAGGGTTAGTTATTTTTTGGATTAGGATTAGAAAACTCTAGTGAAAGACTTAGGTATAAGACTAAGTATAAGAAAAACATCACTAAATTTTGGTGAGTAAAGAGTAAATGGTTTATCAAGAAAATACATCCTATTATGGATACAAACAATTAGAGGTGGTTCTAGCACAGATGTATCTAGTGGTAAAACCCAAAAACACTGATTTGAGCTTGACTCAAACAAGAACTGGTGAATGACAATGGGACTTGCTGTACTCTTGTTTCAACACTCCTGGGGGATATTATTTGGTAAATTCATAAGCTTAGTATGAACCTTTATTAAGGGAACAGAAAAAATCCCATAAGAATATACATTAGGAAGTAGATCATGGATAACTTAGATCGAACCCTAGAATCTCATAAGTTAAGGAGATAAATGTAATTTATAAGTTATCCCTTTAATTTCATTGGAATACCATTTATGTGTTTAATAGTTTAAAATACTTACCCCCAATTTTACTTTTATTCTAGCCAATGGATCTAATAGGAAGAATTTGGCTAACAACTAATGCGAAGATCAATGTGATGACTTCTCCAATGAGATTCCCAATCCGATGGGAGTGGGAATAAAAAACTTTGTCACAATACTCTCTTAGTTAACTCACATTTTTAATAGAAACATGGATCAAGAGGAGTGTCCAACCCCCTACCACCTAACAAAGAACAATTCACAATTGAGATCTTTATGAGACAAAGGCCTCATACTTTAAATGGATCATAGAATCAACCAATCTCTAAAAAATGGATCAACTCCGTTGAAAAGACATTATCCATCCTTTAATGTTCCGAACAAGAGAAGGTTCTTATGGATACTTATTTTATGGAGGGTAAATCTGATCAATGGTGGACATTGATAAAAAAATATGAAGCTTCAAAAGAGATTGAGACGACAGAATGGAAGGATTTCTAGAAAAAATATTTGATAAATATTTTCCTCGCACCCTCCGACTTAAGATGGAAATGGACTTCCTTTCCCTAAATCAAAAAATTTGATGAATCTGTTGGTGGTTATAAGTAAAAATTTACCACACTTTCATGATACACCTTTAGTTTTTCGTGACCCCAAAATGAAAGTTTGACCACTTATTTGGTGGGCTAAAACCTAGCCTATGGAAAGCCTCGAAGATCCGAAACTTTGACAACTATAAGAAGATTGATCAATGTGCCCTTAGATTTGAAATGGAGATTAGTGAATCTTTAGGGTATCATGGGGATAAGAAACAGAAAGTGGACTTTAATTATGGCAGTATGATGAAAAAATCCAATGGTGCTAAGAAATTCTAGCACCCTGCTTGTCAAAGGTACAAAATGAAGCACCCTAGAAATTGCCTGAAGGGGATGAGGAAATTCTTTAGGTGTGGGAAGGAAGGGCACCTAGCCAGTTATTTTCAACAAGGAAAACCCACTACTATGATAGAGGAAAGGAAAAATCCATTTGATCCTCAACGCATTGTTCATTTCTACAACTTTAAGGAACTAGGTCACTTTGCACACCAATTCCCTAATAAAAGGGTTTTCAGAGGCAACCAAAAACCTCCAAGGTAGCAAGGGTGATATTTTTCCATCACTACGGACGAAGTGAATCTCAAAAACAAAGTGGGGAAAGGTATGATGGTTATTCATTCAAGAATATAGAATGTACTTTTTGATTCGTGTTCTGTATATTCTTTTATATCCCAAAAGATTATTAGAAAAATCCAAATACCCAACAAATTATGGAAGTAGAGATGCTGATTAAAATGAAAAATGGGTAAATTATAAAATCCCATGCATATGACTCCTTCCCTATTATAATTTGTGGTTGGAACTTCACAGAGAACCACATCATACTTACCTTGGTGGAATTTGATGAAATTGTTGGCATGGATTGGATTTCCCTATATATAGCCAACATTAATTTCCCTGAGAGGGAAATCACTCACTGTATAGAGAATCAACCCCCAATTCTATACAAGTGCAAGGAGGAGGAGGAATATTATTTAGAAGCATAATACCAAAAATATATATTACTACCATATGATCACACATATCTTGATCATATGATCGAGTCTATGGAAGGAACTATCCTTGAAGACATACCTATTATGATGGAATTTGCTGATGTGTTTCATGAGGAATTTAATAGAATTACACCTTGAAGATATTGAATTATAGATTGACCTTATACCTGGATAATTACCAATATCTAAGACTCTGTATATAATGGTTGTCGCGAAGCTTAAGGAGAAAAATAAACAACTACAAGATAATCTGGATAAAGGGTTTATACGACCAAGTGCTTCACCATGGGGTGCACCAGTCCTCTTCATCAAGAAGAAGGATGGGTCTATGTTCATTTTCATTGATTATTATGAGCTAAACAAAATCATGATAAAAAACAACTATCATTTAACATGAGTTGATGACTTGTTCAATCATCTACGTGGAGCACAATACTAATTCAAGGTAGATCTATGGCTAGGATATTAACAAGTAAGGGTGAAGAAGGAGGATATCCCTAAGGATGCTTTTTGTAAAAGGTACAGACACTATGAATTCATATTAATTCCTTTTGGAATAACTAATGCTCCAATAATCTTCATGGACTTGATGAATATATTCTTTAGAGATTACCTCAACAAATTTTTTGTAGTATTTATAGATGATATTCTAATATACTCAAAAGCTAAGAAAGAGCATGAGGAGAATCTAAGCACTATTCTAGAGACCTTGAAAAAGGAAAATATTTATGCAAAGTACAAAAAGTGTGAGTTCTGGTTGAAGGAAGTATCATTCTTGGGGAATATCATCTCAAGTAATGGGATATCTGTGGATCCTTCCAAAAAAAATTGAGGGATGTTCGAGGATGTCATATGTGATGGATATCAATAGATTCCTGGGGTTATCAGGATATTATCATCAATTTGTGATAAATTTCTCATGATTTTCACACCCCATTACCATGATAACTTATAAGGGAGTAAATTTTTCTTGGAATGATGAATTTGAAGAAAGTTCCATGGAGTTTAAGAAGAGGCTTTCCATTACACCTATGCTCACACTACCCACAAGTGTAGAGCTTTTGTAATCTTCAATGATTATTTAAAGGAGGTTCTAGGCTGTTTGTTGATGTATAATGACAAAGTCATTGCCTATGCCTCAAGGCAGTTAAAAATTCACGATTAAAACTATCTCACACATGATATGTAGTTGTTAGCTATGATATTTTCATTGAAAATCTAGCGACATTATCTATTTGGGGAAAAGTGTGAAATATATATAGTTCAAAAAAGTCTCAAATATATATTCACACTAAAATAGATAAATATGCGCCAACAAAGATGGTTAAAGCTCATTAAGGACTACAACTGCTCAATCCATTACCAACTTGGGAAAGAGAACAAGGCGATAGATGCTTTAAGTAGAAAGGACCCAACAATTCTAAAATTTATGAGAATTGAAAAGGATCCAATCTTCTTATATTTGCTGAAGATAGACATGTGAATCATAAAGAAGAGAACATCATCAATCCTTTCAAAAATGATTGCTCAAATGTATCTTTTGGAAAGGTTAAAGGATTCTAAAAAAGACGATGTGTGAATTTAGAATAAAGTGGAAACTATCAAAAAAGTGAAATCCTCAAATTTCAATGTTAATGAAGAATATATTGGGAGATTTAGGTCAAGAATATGTGTTCCATAAAATCTGTATTTGAAGGAAGAACTTTTTTTATAATACACATAGTTCGAATTTATCCATTAACCTAGGAAACACAAAGATGTATCGAGATCTCTGAGAGCACTATTGGTGGGACAATATGAAGAAGGAGATCTCTAAATATACATTAAAGTGCTTAGTATGCTATCAAGTAAATTCTAAGAGGTATATTTCTAAAGGGATGATGCCACCATTAACTATACCAACATGGAAATGGGAAAAATCACCATGGACTTTGTCACCGGACTTTCAAAGACATCCAAAGGAAACAATTCTATTTGGGTTGTTGTGGATCATCTTACAAAGACTGCATAATTCATTACAATTTGATAGAATTTATCACTAGATCAACTGACAAAAATATACATCAGATAAGTGGTAAGGATACATGGAGTACCACTATTGATTATGTATGATCAAGATCCAATATTCACCTATATGTTTTTTAAAATTCTCTTTCATGATCTAAACATATAGATGAACTTTATTAAATCTTATAAACCTCAAACTAATGGATAATATGAGCAGACTATACAAAAACTTGATGAAATTTTGAGAACTTGCTCAATGGAATTCAATGGCAGATGAGACCAACATCTTCCTTCGATGGAGTTTTCTTACTAAAATAGTTTCCACTCAAGAATCTAAATGGATATTTATGAATCCCTTTATAGGAAGAGGTTTAGAACACTGGAATGTTCGGATGAAGTAGGGGAATGAAAACTTCTAGGTCTGGAAATGTTTAAAGAAACAGTGGAGAAGGTTAAGACCATCCAGCAGCACATCAAAGATGCCCAGAGTAAAAAAAAGGATATGCTGACAATCATTGACGAGACCTAGAGTTTGATGTTGGAGAAATGTTATTCCTCCATATATATCCATATAAGAGAGTTATGAGATTTGGGAATAAGGGAAAGCTTAGTCCAAGATACATCGACCCTTTTGAGATCCTTGATCACCTCAGAGTAGTGACTTATAGACTATCACTCCCACCGGACCTGTCTCAAGTACATGATGTATTCCATGTATCACTCCTAAGGAATTGCATACCATACCCATCACATGTACTCAATCAAGAGGTGGAACCAATATAAAATTAACTCTCCTATGAAGAGAAGTCGGTAAAGATCTTAGATCATATAGAAAAATTTCTATGAAATAAGATAATACCCCTCATCAAAGTGTTGTGGAGAAACCACAAGTTTGAAGAAGTGATGTGAGAACTGGGGGAAGTGATGAGGCAGAGTTACCCTCATCTGTTTTAGTTTTGTAAAAGGAAATTTTGAGGGTAACATTTCTTAAGGGGGGAGGGTTTTAATGACCAAAACAATTATGAATAAAATTACATTTCTTTTAATTAAATGTCTTACGGATATAAAAAACACATGCACTAATTTTGTTTTACTATGTCCAATTGGATTTAAATGACCAATAAGTATCCTTACCATTGATAACATAGTTGTTTAATAGTGATCACATTACTAGTATAAATAGAGGGTTTTAACAAATTCTTTTGGCACAAAAAAAGGATTTGATAACCTCAACCATTTGGATTGTACCCTATAAAGCCCATTTATCAGAGCTTATGAGGGAGATAGAATTTTGGGCTATTCCCTAGACCAATCCCAAGATGAGATCCAAAAACATAAGCATGAGTGAAACCGTCTATGGGAGAAGTTCAAGCTCATCTAGATCATGACCCAAACCATGTTCACCAAACGACCCCAAGAAAGCCCCACCATCACACACCTTACTCTTAGGGTGTATTCTGGTGTAATAAATGGATATGTATCAAGACCCAAGAATTATGAGTATGTAATTTATTTTTTTTATAGAATAATGAATATACTTTCATTATATTCATGTTACCTTGTAAATGATTTTCTAAAGAACAAATAGTATTTTTGGTTAAAATTTGAATTCAATTAATGAATCTATTTTTATGAATTAATTTATTTTTGAAATAAATAATATTTTATTATTAAATTACATTTATTAAATATTAATGATCATATAATTTGTATACAGTCAAAAGTAACTTTTATTAAGGTTTAAAAACCACTTTTTCCAAAACCCATCAATTCTCAATAAATGTTGGTTTTTATTTTAAAAATAATAATTCACATATTTAGAAAATTATTTAGATAAAATGAATAATATTTTTGGAATCAGGACATCTAAATTATCCAATAATAATTTTTTCATAATTTTCAGAGACAGTTGAATTTTTGGGTAAAAATTAAATATCATATAAATATATAATGTGTTTTATGACATCATAATAACCAAATAGTGATGTAATAAAATACTATTAAAGTTATCTGATATATTTTTTCCATTAATTTAATGTAATTTTAGGTTTATTTTATTTATTTTATAAAGCCCTAGTGAATCCTCACAGACATATAACATATTTTAATATTTTTGAAATCATTTCCTTGAAAGTGAGACTCCCCTCATCAAGGAAAATATTTTAATATATTCATCACTTATCCTTATAAAATAATTTATACCAATCCCATTTTCTAGAAACCATGGTAAAAAATCATGGTATGGTTTGTGGTTTTGAATATTTTAGTGTGTAGTGTCCAAAACTAAAATAATAAATAATTCCACCGCCTTTCCTATATAAACCCACCCAAGCTACCATTTCTATTCACTCAAGATCTTTTAAGATAAACAAACCTGTACCTATTACTCCATCTATTCCCCCTCAAGGTACCCCAAGCTCCCAAGAATCCTCTCCCAAGACTTTGGGATCACACATCTATGTAAGGGATCTCCCCCTCTCATTTTTCTTCAAGAACCTCATTTACATCATGCCTTTTAATTTCTATTTGATTAATTTAGGATATGTTCTTCCATACCTCATTACTATCCATTTAATGTATACATGATTTGATCTTCCTTTCACCCCCATTAATCCCCCTTATAATCCTTTAAACCCACCCGTTACTATGCCAAAATTCCATAAGGGATTTCTCTCTTCTCATTTCCATTCAATAATTTA
Organism: Viscum album; assembly: GCA_963277665.1. NCBI lineage: Eukaryota > Viridiplantae > Streptophyta > Magnoliopsida > Santalales > Viscaceae > Viscum > Viscum album. The sequence goes on from OY728136.1 coordinate 459,513,606, forward strand.
TGTTATATTATGTATATAAATTCCATTTCACATGTTGGGATATTATGTTCCATGATCCCAATACTTTCCATACCATGTAAAAATTATTTGATACCCATTTCACTCTCATCAACCTAATTTATGAATTTCCATATGACGTCGTTATGCTGTCAAAATTGCACCACGATTTTCCATGCCAAAATCATCATGAAGTGAATATCATACCCATTCCTCTATCAAGGGTATTCAACATAATGAACACATACTTATAGAATGGTGAATTAAATTTCTTAATTCCAAATTCATTGATCATGGAATAAATAATGATGTTCAATGAATCCATGTTATATGAACTATGTGGCACACTTAAGTATGAGATTGAAAGGATTATGAAGGGTGTTACCTGATAGCTCTCCAATGTATTAGATAATTTTTAGTATCATGATACATTATGTTGGGACATAGGTTTACCTAATTCATTTATAGGTCTTTTTTCCACCATATTGGGACATGGTTTTCCTTATTCCTTTTTTTAATGATGCAGTGTTTTAAGTTGTTTCCACATTTCCATGTTATGATTATCATGTTATATTATCCCTTTATGTTCATGTTTATCTTATGATCCATTGATATGACTATTTCCTAACATGTATTGTATTCTTCATGTTATTCCATTTTTACTCCCTTACCGGGATTTATATCTCACCCTTTTCTTATGTATTTCCTCGGGTTATCCCATGAAATGATAAGTACGAAGGAATGTTATTGTCATCTAAAATAATTTTTCAATAAATAAGTGTACTTCATGTTTTATGTTGTTATGTAATGTTCCTGAGACCTAAATAAACAAGACCTCTTGATCTTATGAGTTTTATTAAGTTTGATTTTAAATAATAAATCATGCCTAAATATGAAATAAAGAGTGGGGTTTTTATACTAATTATCTACATGGTATACCCATTCTATGATGAAGAACATTCATATAAACCTAAAATCCCTAAAAATTGTTGGGGATGGAGGGAAAGAGGCTATAGAGGCCATGGGGGTCAAGGAAAATAAGGTCTAAAAGAATCTCAACATTTTGGAAATATTTAGGCTAAAGATATATATGATTCAAAAACATGGAGAAAAGAACTTCAATAGGATCAATAGGATAAGTAATACATTCCTAAGTCAGCTAGTTCCTGATCAAATTCCATCATATTAGAGGACTAAATTTCTGAAACACACCAATGTAGTCTTCACTAATCTATGGAAATATCAACTTATATTAATTTATGAAAAAGGGATGTGCATCCAAATATTGGCTAGAAAAAGGGTTCTTCATCATAACTTTCATTGAACTCTATGACTTAGACCAAGAAATATAATCCTATCAGGAAACAAATTCCCCTGTTATAAAAGTGTGATATCTTGAAGTAAATATTTTTTGTCTTGTAAAATAACTCAATCTTGGAAGAACTTCACATTTTAAAGGATCTTTGAGAATAACTCATTGAGGCCCTCTTAATCCTTTAATAGGTTGAGGATAATATAGTATTATTATAGGTATAATATGAAAAAACTAATCCCATGGAGGGTCACTTGATCATATACATTACAGAACAAGATGCTAGGATCATATACAGGGACCCATACGACCCTTTTACATTTCTATAAAGCTTTATGGTATTTAAAAATATCGATCCCCCATTGATAACAACTCCGAGATGAACTATATATTGGTCCAACCCCTCTAACATTTAAGATAGAGTGAGGCTATCCTATCTCCCTTTAATATAATGATCCAAGGATATGATATGAGTGATAAAATACCTATTGGATAAATCAAGATTAGATACTATTTTGGGGACCTCATATCTAACATTGAATTCTTAGTCATTCGTTAGGAAATATATTTTTATGCTCTGTTGGGAAGACCATGGACTTATTTAAATGTAACAATTCCTTCCTCATACTATCAAAGACTCAAGTATTCTGTTAATGGAAAATTATAAGTGTTTTATGATGATAATTCCACCTTTTAGTATCATGAATCATAGTATATAAATGTAGTGATCTATAAAAGGTAAGGTAATCAACAAATGATAGGAAATGATACTCAGATTACTGCCCCCAATAGTTTGGAAATGGATCCTACTAAACAGTTGAATGGGCTCAGCAGGGAGAATGTATTGCCTATCAATTGAGATGAATAAATCATTCAAGATGTGTGAAATTTCCATGATACTCAATATATCCCAATTATCATAATATCATTTGTGTTTGATAAACATTTCTTGAAAAAATAGGGGTCAAATTTAGATAAGAATAATGATTCCCCTGATGAAAGTTTCCTTCATTTTTAAGCTCCAAAGATTTCATTACCTCATCATGCGTGGTACCCAAAGATGTTTATATATCATTTCCTAGAGATGAAAATTCACTATCTTTAGTAACTTAATCTCAAGTTGTTAGTAAATCCTCTGTACCAAATGATAGTGAGGCAGAATGAGAAGTTGTTCAAGATGCCCCTAGTGAGGGGGTCTCTACACCAACCTCTCTAGAACCTAGATAAATATCGTCTTTATTCTAAATAAATGAAAATATATCATCACCTCTTGATTTTTATGATATAAAGACACGAGAAGTGGATTAATATGATCTCAGAGACTCCCCTACAATATTTAAGGAAGGTTTCTCTACCACAATTAATGAGTTAAGATAAGTAAATATTGGTATAGTGGATGTCCCATGACCTACATTGATTTGTACCTTCATGACTCTTGAAGAGATGGAAATGTATATCTCATATTGAAAGAAAACCATGATGTATTAATTTAGAATTATAGGGATGTGATTGGATTGGATACTGATGTGTCCACCCACTATCTAGGTATGTCAAAATATCTTTGTGGTTTCAAGAAAGAAATTGGGAGGATAAATCCATGCCATGGTGCTAAGGTTGAGGCCAAATCTGAAAGGATTATTAAATCAAACTTTATCTAGGAAGTTCAGTACACAAAATATATTTCCAATACCATTATTCTTAAAAAATGAATTGATAAATCAATGCTTGAATCGAATTCAAGGATATCAACTGGCACTGCCTAAAGGATGATTTTCCATTCACGATTAAAGAACTCCTAATAGATGTGACCATAGGCTTTCAAGACCTTTCCTTAATGGAAGAGTACTCAGATTACAAAAAGATAAAAATGGACCTTGAGGATAAAGAAGTTAAAACTTTCATATCCCCTCAAGGGATATTATTCTATCTAGATATTTAGTTTGAAAATGCGGTAGCCACCTATCAATACTCCATGCATCACATATTTAATTACTTCATAGGAAATATCATGAAATGTTATGATGATGATTCAGTTATCAAATCCAAGTAACTCTGTGATCATGTTGTTGATATTGTGATATTTTTCAAAAACAATTGGTAGAAAAACTTGAATATAAACCCATTTAAATGTGATTTGGGGGTCACATTAGGAAAATTACTCAAATTTGGGGTATGCCACCATGGTATCGAAGTCGAACCCAAGAATACTAATAAAATACCTGGAATTAAAACTCCTTGAAACCTCAAATATTTGAGAGGTACTCAAGTATTCCTAACTTAAATTAGATGTTTCTTAGATACTATTACTACAAAGTGTCTTCCCTTTACAAAAAAAAATGAATAAAGGGGTTTTTTATTTATGGGATCAAGACTGTCAAGAATAATTTGATAATATCAAGTAATATCTTCAAAACTCACACATCCAGATTCCACTAGTATAAGTTAAAATACTCATTATATATATGGCCATGATAGAGATATATTTTAAAGCATTTCTCACATATAAAAATGATATTGGGAAAAAAACATATTCTATAATATTATAGAGGAACAATTATAGATATTGATACTCACTTTTTCAACATCGTGAAGAACTGAATCATAAATATTTCCAAACTAAAAAATATTAGGCATTACTATCACCACCATGAGTTCTTCATAGTCTCCCAGATTGAACTGCTCATGTACATACTCAATCATCTAATGTTGACCAGATTAATGACTATATGGGTTGTTATCCTACAATAGTTATATATTTTTTTTGTTTCATAGAAGGAATTAAAAGGGTATGTTCAAGTTGAATTTTCATTTAAATCCCATCCCATGAAAGTATATTAATGTATATCAAGATCCTGGATGAAGAGTTTCTCTCTATCCATGACACTCCCCAAACATGGGATATGTACTTTGATGGCATCTCTTAAAGTTTAAACCAGGAAGATAATGGAAAATCTAAAACTTAATAGATTTGGTTCTGGGATTCTATTAATCTCCATAGACATAGTGGTTCTACCATATTCTTTCTTATTGTTCGAAGGATACACCAACAATGAGGAAAAGTACATATCTCTAATCATGATCATGAAGTTATCCATACTGTCGCAGATATACCATTTGAAAATTAAAGGTGGATCAAAGTTAGTGATCAAGTTGATTAATGTGGAATATACTATTAAGAAGGAGGAGTTGGGTCCACTCCTCGATTATATAATAGGGTTGATGGAAAAATTTCCATTTGATTCAATGCTGAATCATATCTTTCAATTTCAATAAAATCATGTTGATAAGTTTACCACTATATCCATGACCCTAGCTAATCCTGACCAGGATGATAATTTTATCCATGTCACACATGGCATGGTGGTATCCCTAATCACTATCGACGACATGGAAGAAATAAATGAAGTTAAAACTACCCTGGAGTAGGATGAGAAAATATATTTGTCATTTAATGTCATTTTTGGATGGATGTACCCCATAATAGAATATCTCTATAGAAGGATCCTTCCATTAGACTGAACCAATAAGGAAAAAAATATAACATTAGGTATCAAAATTCATCCTCTATGATGTCCTGAACTCACATAAATTCCTCAATAAATGATGAATTTATGGAGTCATCCTCAGATGCATTGAAGAGAGACCCACACTATTATGTAAAAATTTCATGCTAGTGCATGCAGTGCTCATCATTCAGGGACCAAACTATCCTATCAAATCAAGATACTTGGCTATTTTTATACAGTGATGAAATAAGATTGCATGGAATTTGTAAAGGGGTTTCATGCATGTTAGATACATGATAACTTCATCCATAGACCCCTAGAGTCATTTCACACTATAGAATATTTCCAACCATTTACATATAGGGAATATATGTCATGGGTACATATCCCCCAACTAAAGGTTGTTACTTCAAGATCAACCTTATTTCCATTGACTTCTTCTCCAAGGGGGTTGATACCTCAAAGAATTCAAGATGAAGGCTATAATCAACCTCATAAATCTAAATATCATTACTATATTTGGTTCCCATCATTTAATAACAAAAAAAATGAATCTAATTTCTATTATTTTATTTGAAAAGGATGTATTAAGAATACAACATCTAGCCCAGTCATTAATCACTCTTCTATACAATGGAAAATTGAAAATAGATGATTTTAAAAATACCTTATAAGATATAATTCATAAGATACTATAGAATAATAATAATAAGTAATTTCTAGAATAAATATTGAATGCAATGTGGTCCTTTCCTGGATGAAATGAAAATTGTATTCATCATGTAAGAGTAGAAATATTTTGATTCCTTAGCTAGAAATAAATGTGTCCATGAAGGACGGATTTTGTGGAACAGAATGTGGGGGTTAGAGTTAAGAAAAAACTTCACACCATAACATGTACTTCCATGAAGGTGACCCCATATTCACTTGTTTGTGGGACAAAATCAATGTTACTCATTGAGTTTCAATTTACCTTAATTTGTGTTGCTATTTTCGATCATCTCTTAGAATGATTAATAATCATAGAATTAAATTGAAAAGTAAGACAAGATATATGAGATTAGGTTTCACACACTGAACAAATTGGAAATCCAATAGAATCTAATTACATAATACTTTAATAATAAAGTTCACCTCCTCTCATTTCTCTAAGGTGAGTGGGTTTTAGCTCACATAAATCTGTTGATACCTAGGAGGAAGCCACTATAACATGAAATAACATAGTAAGGAGATTATATAATATAAAATGTATACTTCATTGGAGAATATTCCCTAATCACTATAGATGGTGAGTTCATCACACCTCCCACTAATGCAAATTATCCCAAAAATTAATTTTTATAATTTTCACATCAACATAATACCGCATGAGAACATCTTCACTACAAGATGTAAAACTGCATAATTAAAGTCTTAGCTACAAGATTTTAAACTATAAATCATCTTGATATTGTTACATGGTGTAAAACTACAATAAATCATCCTATAAAAATGATGTTTAACTACATAACATCATCCACCCTACATGATGTTAAACTACATGTTCATCATTCTCATTTGAGAGGATATTTTCACCTTAGTGTTAACTTCCTATCACATCCCTCTCCAGAACTACACATGGATTTATACCTTCTCCCACATAATTCATAGTGATTCCAATTCTAATTACCTTGGGTTTATCCACAATATCACCACAACCAAACCATTTGGGTACTAGGATTCACTCTTTATATCCTTGAACCATTTGGGCGAATGATCCCAAATCTCGACAACACCTATAATCTATATATGAGTTGAATTTACATAGGATCCTATGATGTAGTATTATTTATCCATGAAAATATTCTTAGAAAAATTCCCCCTTTCCCTTTTATATAATCTAGATCTATATGTTCAATCCCCATGAATTACATGTGGCTTGAATCCAGTTCTGTCAGGATACATAGTGACATCTGAGATTACCTATCCTAGAACTAGCTAAGGGTATTCAAAAATACCAATCCATTTTTATTTTGAATAGGGTTCGAGTGACCCTACCTCATATAACCCTGAGTTTTGAAAATTTCCCCTACACACTAGTCACTCTATTTTGGAGTGCCCTAGTCTTTCCCCAATACTTTAAACTGCATGGCATTTTATCCTTATCGCATGATGTTAAACTATACGAAATCACCCAAGAAACATGAAATTAATCCAAACAACACTAATTAAACCTTGTAATATATAAAACTTATTATATAATCCATGTAACACCTTGAAATTTTATAAAAGAAAACTATGTTCGATAACGTATTCAACATGCAGCACTAAGCATAAACGACCTACGAAAGATATAACTGTTATAACCTAGCTGTTAAATTAGTAGATATTAATATTATTAAATAATTTCTTATATATATTTATATAATTATTATTAAATATAATTTATTCATAAATTTTTAGTAAATAATAAAGTAATTTTATTCATTAAAAAAAGTTTTCTTCAAAAATGATTTTCATTTCTTTTCATGAAAAAATATTATAACTATTTTTTAGAAATTTTAGGAAATATATTTGATAAAATAAACTTCATATTTTTATATCATAATATCAAAATTTAATTTGTGTGAAAGTTTTGGATATTTCAGAAAATGTTAATTTTTAAGTGAATAGTGAAAAATATCGATATTTGTAAAAATATAATTTCTTTTCAATAAATTAAGTGAATTCAAAAATACCATCATGTTATGAATATGATTTAAAATTAAATAAGTAATATTTATTTATATTTAATCCAATTAATTAAATTTAAATCATATTTATGTTGGATTTTAGTATAAGTAAATTTTTGTGATTAAAAACAAGTTTTTTCTGAAAACCGTTTTAACGTGCATAATGTTTATCATTTATAATTAATTAAAACAACCACTAAAGATGAATAATTTAAAATAAATGTATATATTATATTTTAATAAATATTAATTCATTTTAATAAAATTATTATTATTATTCATAAAGTTAATATAAAAGCATCTATTACTTGAAAAATACACTTCTTGTAAACCTGCTTTTTCATTGTGTCTGTTGGTTTAATTTTAAATTAAAAATTTCCACTTATGTTAATTGAATTTAGTGAAATATATTAAATATTTGGAATAAAAATAATTTTTATTATCTAATAAGACCAAATTAAATTTTTACCATAATTAATATTGAAAACAATAAAAATTAATTACCATAGTTAAGTAAAAAATTGTTTTACTAGGTAGGGGTTAAACTAAAATGATAAGGGTCAAATGACCTAAAAAATAATCTAAAAACTATTTTATAAACATATTTAGACCTTATAATGTATTATTATAGATAATTTCTTATTTAGATCCCTTTTCATGTGAAAACGTGGGGATACCTTTTTCTTTTAAAAAATTGCAAGTGTGCCACTCTCCTCACTTATAAAAGGTCACCTCTCTACACTCCTCACCAGAACGTAAAACCATTTTTAATTAGAAAATAAATACCCAAATAACTTAACAAATTCCATTTAATCTTACAATAATAATTTTTTTAAATAAATTCATTCTAGGAATACTTTAGGTATAATCATAAAGAGGTGGTCCAAGAAGAGGTAAAATTATTAACTATGCATTTTTATTTTATTTCATCTTCCAAATACTTAAAATCATACTAAAATATAACCATATAATAAATAAAATATCTTATATATACTTATATTTTTTATTTTAATAAAATAAACTAAATACAAATCCTCTTCCACCGAATGGGATATGAAATCACGATTCGTGTGTATGGTGGACTACTGCCTTGCGAACCGATGTCATTCATTTTTTATCACTGCCTCTCATGGATTTATATAATGATGGATATAAATAATATATGTGATATTCATAATATATTCATACATCTAGAGTTATTATATATTATATACTTTCTTAATTTTTATTCTGTGGGGGATACGATAATGTTGCTCGTGTGTACAGCGAGCTACCGCCTCACAGAGTGATGTGATTAGTTTTTCACTAAAAATTTACATGGATGGTAATAAAGATAAGTTTAATGAATATATATTATATAAATGAAATTTTAATGATATTAATGAAATATTTATCATTATTAAAAGATAATATATCATTTTATTTCTTACACTAAACAATTATAATGTCATTCGTCTGCGTGTGGTCTATCGCCTCCATAAAGTGATGTAATTATTTTTTCACCACCACATCAAAAGAATGTTATATAAGTATATTTAAAGAAATAATATGGTATTTATGATATTATTATAGTTATTTAAAGATAAAATAATATATACCTACTTTCCATAATGATCATTGAAAAATGGAAATGTTACTCATGTGTACGTACAGCCTACCGTCTCCATGATCACAACGTAGTTCATTTTTTATAAAAATTATAAATGTTTGTTTTTAAAATTGTAATTGATGAATAAATATGATAATTATTTCATTATTATTATTCTAAATATGTTTAAATAATTATCTCTTTGACTATAGTCAACACACCGAAGCTGTTTTGAAACAACGAACCGAACATCCTCAAAACACTAAACATGGACTTAAATGATTATGAATTTGAATATGTAATCAAAAAGAAATAAAATAAATGATTTAAGTATAATTTATTAAACCTATAAAATATTATTAAGAAATAAAAAAAAACTGATTTAATCTTAATACATAGGATTTATAGGACATACAATGCAATTCTGGGCTCGAGGTAAGGGTTTCTCATCTCACTTTTTTATTTTTATAGGACATATATGATATTAACCACTTATTTATATTTTTTGGTGTATATAATTCAACTATTAAATTTAATATCATGAATTATATACATAAATGTATTTTAAGTTTCAGTTTAAATTATTTCACCAAATTGGATTTGAATTGAAGGTTACTAAGTGGTAAAGAATTTCGTAACTAAATTTATTTTCCTTGGGTTATATTACTTCTTCATATTATTTGATATTATATGATTATGTGTGCAATGAATTATTATTATATTATTTTTTATTTAAAAAAAGTTTATGTGGATTTAAATTTTATACACATAATCTTTTCATTTATTAATTCTAAAAATCAATAGTATGATTTTTTGTAAGGGTTATTTATCTCAAATTCTCTTTCTTTGAGACATTCATTTATTATATTCACCAATATTAATTTGTGAGGTGCATAAACATACCTTAGACATGTTATATCATGAAAATAATTATGTTTATGATACTTAATGTATAATTTTATTTTATTATTTTATATGGATTACAATTGAATAGATATTAATGTGGAAAAGGATTTATGTTGCAATATCCTCCCTTTAAAAAGGTTTTTTATGTTCATGGTTCCTTTGGATGAAATCATATGATACTATTTTATTGAGCTACATATTTTTTATTCTCTACTAGTTATGAATGTTTTTAACATGTTTTATTTCCATTTACTCATTGATTTATTGAATAATTATCAATTAATTCATTTCTAAGTGATATCGATCTTCTATTTTCTTTTAGATCATGTATCTTTCTCTTCCATATCCATTTTTTCTAAAAAAAATTAAAAACTTTTATTTTATAAATCCATTTTACATTATATTTTACCTTATATTAAAATTTATTAAAATGAAATTTCCTAACATCTTCCAAATGGGCCACTTTTGACTCCCTTTACAATTTTTTTTGAAAATAATGTTTATTTTTAACATTTATAACATGAAATAATTTTCCCACCATCATCTAAATTAATTTCCTTGAAGTTTAATTTATATTTTTCCAAGTATGTTTTCAAAGAAAATGATTTTCGTAGTATTTTTTTAGTTTTTATTTTTCAAAAGTGATTTTAAAAATGAAAAGTTTATTTTCCTGAAAAATGATTTTAATGATCTTTTAATGGTATTTCTATTTATCAATGTCAAAAACCATTTTTTTACTTATTCTCCAATGGGGATATTTTTTAATGATACCATCCTTATTATTTCTCCTGATATATTATGATTTTTTTAAAGAGATTTTTATGAAACCCATTTCATTTCAATGGGTTAATCGTATTTCAAAGAGATTTTTATGCAACCCATTTCTTTTCTATAGGTTAATCATATTTTAAAGATATTGTTTTGGAATCCTTTTCTTCTCCATGGGCTAATAAATTTTCAATGATTTTATTATATAACCCATTTCTTTTCCTTGAGTTAATCATATTTCAAAGAGATTGTTATGTAACCCGTTTCTTTTCCAGTAGTTAATCATGTTTCAAAGAGATTGTCATTGAACCAATTTTTTCCATGGGTTAGTCAAGTAATAAAAGAAATAATTACTATTTTTAGGATTTTTACTATTAAACAGAAGCTCTAGGTACTTTATTTATGGTTCTTTGACATTGTTATATGATGGGTGTCCCTAGATAGTGTCGGGTGAACTCATTATAGCCTATATGATGGGTGCACCCAGATAGTTTTAGGTGAGCCTGATATAGCTTATATGATGGGTGCAGTTAGATAGTGCTCCAATGAATTGGGTAATGATTATGTTATATAGAAAATTATATTGGAAATTAGACATATAGTTATTCCAATTTTAATGGTTTTGTAAGATTTATATGATGATGATGTTCTACGATACCAACATGTTCTATCAATGCCTTCCATGGGTTTATAATGTTTAATTTGATCAATATTAATATCACACAAATCATTTTTATTTATTATTATGACTCCTAACTTTTTTAAATACTTATTACAGGTTTAATGATTGGTGATTCAAGAATTGATGGGTATGAGTTCTTTTATGATTCAATCACACACTCTGATTATGTTGTCATAACCTCATGAACTTCTTATACTCATTGGTGAAATTAAATTGTTAGTGCTTATGTTTAACATTACTAATAATTTTATCTCACTCTTTTTATGTTTATTTTTCATTATATTATCAATAAATATGTTGAATGAATTATTTTTACAAGGATTTTATATAGATGATGATGATAACTTAATATGAAATAAAAAAACATGTTAAGTAAGAGAAATGATCATTTAAATACATGGGTATTGTTTATGTAAGATTTTTTCCTAATTATCTAAAACTATAAACCTAAAAGGTACTTGATAATGTATGTGATATTTTTTTTTGATATTGTAAGTTCTGGATGGAAAATTTTTGGTCACCTTCATCAGTTTCAAAGTTAGAAATGTAATGTTTATGATTTCAACATAGAATATGTGATTGCGGGTTCAAGGAAATTATAATACCACCTAACAAGGTTTTAATCCTTTATATGAGAGTCATATCTATGTAATAATTATTGGTGTATGTGTTCCAACACTAATTATCCTAAAATATGAATAAATTCCTCCATTTCCTAAGAAATATGTTTTACATGAGGCACATGTTTGTCGATTTTACCATGAACACACCAAGATTTTACATATGGGATGATCTTTCGATGCGATCCTTTTCTTACATGATATCCATATCCATTATGTTGGGAAAAAATCCCTCAAGGTATCATTGCGGTATTTTTGGGTTGATTGTGTTTGTTGACAAAGTAGGTTTCCATGGTGAATTGTTGAGTTCCAGAGATGTTATTGGAAATCCATGTTGACAAAGAACCATGAAAAAGGAACAGACGATCTGGAGGCAGTATAAAAGAACAGATACAAGGTGGCACTGTTTTCTAGTGTTTGAAAAATTTTTGGGGTCCAAAATTTGGAGGTTGGTGAGCATCGCAAAAAGTGGATATCCTTAAAGATCGCATTTAAATATGGAAAAGGCATGAGTTTCGCGAAGATAGGCCTCATGATATGGATTTCGTGAAGACCAGTAGAATATTGATGGTGATACTTCGTGATTACGTCAAGCTTCATGAATGGAAGAGTTGAAGAGCATTGCAGCGACGAAGGGCATTGCGGGTGGAGCTTCACTACAAAGACACGAAGTAAATGACGGAATGCTCTGCGATTACGATGAGCTCCACAATAGGAAAATTACCGTGGTGCTTTACGATTTTGAGAGAATTTCAGCGGGAACTTTGGAGCTTCGTGATTTGAGATGATGTGGCGTTGACTTCACGTGGAAGGTTTGAGGGTCGGTGGAATCGCCGATAAATAGACCTTGACCCCCTCGGGAGAAAGAGAGAGAGTTTTCGATGAAAATCATTGGCTCTCGGCTCACGAAGGTGGTTTGTGAAGGTAGTGTGCTTCATGAAAGAAGAGCTTCGTGGCGACTAATCTAGCTCCGTAAAAGTTGCGAGATCCGTGTTGGCTCAGTGAGATTCGCAAGGGAAGTTGCTCTGCGATGACCTTAGCTTTGCGAGAGTGCATCGCGAGAGTGCTTCACAAAAAGGCAAGAGATTCGCAAAGGCTTGTTTGAGATTCGCGAAATTTGGAGTCTTGTGAAGTAGAGTGCTTTGCGAAGGTGTTTCAAAAGTGAGTTTCTCAGTGTTCATGGGTAAAGGGAAATTCATCAGTGGATGAAATTTAAACTTCAATAGAGCATCTACGTACAGTGGAGGATGCATTCATTACTGATAATGAAGAGACCTACAGGTCTATAAACTATGAGTGAATCTTCTGAAGAAGCAGTGAGATCACTTTAGTTGAGAGAGAAGTGAGTTCTCAAATTGTGAGTGGTTGTAAACTAGGAGGGACAGTGAGTCCGCTTCTGACTTGTAAATAGCAGTGTGCTTATAGTGGAATTGGTACATCGGCACATTGCCAGTGTATGCTCCTTGGACGTATCCCAATGATGGTGAACCAAGTAAAAATTGTTGTGTCCTGTGCATTCATTAAGGTTTATTCATACTCTGCATCTGGAAGGAGAGAGAAGAGGGTTTTGTCTTACAGAAAAACAAGATAAAAAAGGGGCAGTTGCTTTAATCTGTCATACCCTGATTCACCCCCCCCCCCTCTCAGGGTATCTATCCTGGTGGACCTAACACATTAATATATTTTTTCATATTGATCTAGATTTAGAAAAAATTCCCTCTACATCTCAAGAGCTACATGTGGGCTGATTCTTATTCCGTCAAGATATGTAGTGACACCTAAATTCTATATCCAAGTCCCATCTAGAAATTCCATCAACCAAAATACCACCTCTCATATATATGTAGGAGGCTGCAGTATAGATTCATTCATGAACTTTCACCAAGAAAAGAAAACATCCTTATCATAGTGTTGTAGTACTCATCACTCATACCTAGTCTTTACTAATAAGATCTTGCACTAAGACATATAAATTACTATATATGACTTGATTCATGTCTTTTAAAGATATGCAATGATTCTTGGATTCAATATCAAAGTCCCAAACATGAATTCTACTTACATTGTTGGTTCCATCATGATTCAAACATTTTTCAATCGCATCAGGTTTTTATATTTTCTTCTCACACCAAGGAACTTGCCTCCTGTATCTCCCTCCCATATATTTGATCCAAATCAACATAGGGGTGACCTTTTAACAACTATGTGTATCTTTATTCATATCTTGAAGGGATACAAAGTTAATCCTGAATCTTATGTCCTAGGCCCAACTACAAGTTCCAAATTCTCCTACCTTCAGATGTTACATCTGTGTCCTTGTAACATAACATTAAACTGCATGAAATTTGAGTCCTCACCGCATGATGTTAAACTACATGACATCCAAGTCCTTATCACATAACGTTAAACTGCATGAAATTTGAGTCCTCATCAAAGTAAGTCAAACTACACAACATATAATTCTTTGTCACATGAAATTAAACTAAATTACATATGATTTATAGTCACATGACGTTAACATACACATGATCTAAGTCCTTATTTCCTAATATTAAATTTCATGACATATACTTCATTATCGCATGAAGTTAAACTGTACAACATCCATTTCCTTATCATGTAAAATTAAACTACATGATATATAGTCTACTTTCATGTCTCGAAACTACTTAGGGTAGCTCATGTTAGATAACCCAAATATCCCACATGAGATCTAGATCTATGTGGGAGTGCATGGTGTATCAGATACCACACCAGGTAAAACATTTATTTATACATGATAACCCAAATTTTTTGGTCTCCCACAACCATCATCCATTCTAACTCCTTTCTAAAGGACCATAAAAATCGAGACATGGTAAGAAGAAGACTAAAATGCCTCCGAAACCTTTTTTTATATACCACATTTTATAAACCATACTTATCATCTTGAATCTCTGAAATTTCTAAAAACCACCCATGTCTATTAGTAACAAGTGTATTCAACTCCAAGGAACACCTCTATTTGTCTATGTATACATTCTCCTCATATGTATCTACATATGCACCCCAAATATAGCCTTCCAACTAGAGGTACATTTTCTTCTTGAGGAGAAGGTTCTCTAATATAGTTATTCCCTCACAACATCATAGTGTAACTCATCAATTGAACATGTTCAATGGTCAGCCTTTATGTACATATACCATGTCAGCACTTCTAATCCAAAAAACTTTTAGATGAAATTTATATTTTCACCTTTCTTTGTTCAAAAGATATTGGCAGGGGGTATACCTTTGATTCCCATACAAGTTTTTTGTTTTTTCATCCCCTTTTAATAATAGTCCATATCTATTGATCTTGAACCATGTACACACACACTAAAATAGTTCATATTAGCAATGAGACCTTAATTAATGAAAGTTTATACATTTACCTCACTACATGGATCACCTCTCTTTTGGTCAAATCCATATGACCATAAACTTAGAACTTTTCATCAAAGTTATATGACCTTAAACTCTAGCTAAAATGGTCCAAATTAAAAGGCATTAAAATTATAGTGAAAAAGAAACAAAACTTTCTAGGATGAAAATACATAAAGGGTATCCTGAGCAAAATTCAAGTATTTTCATACTACGCTCTCCACTTTAGGGTTTGGGAAATATTAGAGTGTAAATTCGAAAAAAGAATAAAGCTGATGGTGTACACCATATTGGCCTATAAAAAATATGAGCTATGCTCAAAAGATCCACTATACCCATCTATGTGCCACACCTAGGAGGACACCGTTCATATAGATAGATCCCCTCTAGTGTTATGGCGATGGTATTTGTGCATATACTCATCCATGACCCACTCTGAGGAGGAAATTAGTTTAACTCATGTGTATGGGAATCAAGATTGGAATTCTTTCTTCCAAATCAATTATTAAATGATTTCAAATTATCTTGAAATAACACTCTAGGGTTTATCAAATTATTATGAAGTGATAATTAGATTAAAAAAATAATTGAAAAATAAATAGTGATAGAGAAATAATTCTTTTTTATTCATTCCACAAAATAGGAAGAAGAGAATCTGCATATTAGAGCCTCCCTTCGTGAGATAATAAATTAAAAAAAAATCCCTTCACAAAATCCTATATCTCACAAATTAATCATTAGGCTTCCTTAATAGTATGGTAGAACTTATTTAACCTTAAAGGATCTACCTCTTTAGTAAGAGGAATAATTTTTGCCTTTGCAACAACCTTTTTCCGCTAACTCTAGGAATCCTAGAGGATACTTTTATGTCCTACCCATTTTCCCTTAGTGGAATCTAGTTCCTTATAGAGTTATTTTATGTGAGTAGCATCTTTATTAACTAGGTTCTACTACTCTATCCCCACCACTATATAATTAGATCCCCATTTAAGTGACAGAACTTGATGTTTTATGGATTGTATAGTTAATTATTCCTCTTAAAGACACCCTTAGGATTCTCCCCCTCACTCTTAGGTCTGAATGATTTCTTTCATGGTAGCATTTTTGTATTTATAGTTAAATACCCTATGTATTAGAAGCATGAAATAACAGTGAAGTTGGTGAATCTTCATACTCAACTTATCCTTAAGAGTATTAAAAATTAACTTCCATGTGCTAGCCTAAGAATAAAGTTGAGTAATTCAGTAGTAGTCAAGAGATTCCTAATCTAGCACATAGTTTCTCCACAAAACCAAGACATATTATAGAAAAAATCCTCTTAATGAGTGGGTTAGGATAATTCCTTATGAGTCTGATTCTCCCACTTGTGTTAGAAATGTTGTGTGAAATATGAAAAAAATGTTAGGAAATGAATACTAATGCATGAGAGATCAATGAAGATACTTTTTTATGTTTCAACCACCATGGTATGCATCATGTTTTTTGGAGGAACCACATGAATGTATCCTTAAATGGGTATCCACTTATTCCTAGAAATGGGAACGTTAATTTTTTATGTGGCCCTGTGTATATGTTCTACATGGAAGTTATCACCCCCATCATAGCCTAAATGCTCACCAAGACTTGAATTCTCTATATGATAACCATTTAATTGGTATGGTGGGTAAATACTTGTAAGTATGATAAACCATTAGTATATTTTTCATGGATTTCTTCAGGTCGGGATGATTCCTTTTTAATTTCCCCAATCTTAATCATAGAAGTGATAGATATGACCACCAATAGATCATCCATTATGTGTAAAGACTCGGGAAAAAAATGCGCTATGTTATTTGAAGGGAGGTTAATGAGTGTTTTATAACATCATGGTCTTTATTGGTCATCATACCTAATCCATATACCCCTATATTAGTAGTGTTGGGTGGGACGACCATTGTCAGTGATCCCTCTACAATTGGTGCTCCCTCCACTTCCAATTCTCCCTCCACTATAGGTACAACCATCATACCATTAGGGAATTAGAACTCATTCAAAATCACATCATATGTATCCTTATGATATTCCTTGGTCATTTTATATGGGAAAGATCCTATATTCAGTAATCCCATAGGGTGTCATTTGAGATTTCATGTGCATTTATAAAAATGAACATAGATTGACCTGAAGACTAACCACTCCTATCAGAAAGGATGCATTGGGATATCATTTTCTGTCTTTTTTGTTTCTTGATTTATGAATTCAAAGGTTAATATTTTACTCTAATGAAAACCAATATTATAGGAGTTAGTAATTGAGAGTTATATTCTCCTCATCCCATCTCCATCGCTTGTTTACCTAGGAAAAAAAATCCATTTCTTCTAGAATAGTTGGTCTCTCAACACATATTGGTGATCCAAAAATAGTTTATTTAGGTGAATTTAGTGGTTTTATAGTAATATTTATTATCTATAAGGAAATGTAAGATAAAATATCAAAATCATGTCTTTATTGAAATATGGAATAATTAGGGAACTTTCATCTTTGGGGTCAATGAGATCATCCCATTCCTCATCGAAATATTTTTTCACTACCCCTCCACGGATGGCTTGGTCCACTAGATCCTTAACTCATATCATGACTGGAAAATGATGATTGGTGGTACACTCAAGCATCTATATCTCCTAAATAATTTTTTGACCTCCATATAGTTGGAGTCCAAGTCAAGGTTTTGGGGATCCTTTACATTTCCTATTTTAAGATTGAAAACATTGAATTGGAGGACCTACCATACATTCCTCATATTAGTGATTGTAGGCCCTCATTTCCAAAACTAAGTGACCTCAAGATTAATTTATCCTAAATATTAATCTTATTTTCCTTTATTTTCTCCTAGGTAATATCTGTGTTTTTATTTTAGTTTCTTCCCAAGCCTCATATGCTCATCTGAGACCTCCCTTGTCATCATTGGATGGGCCAACTTAGCCTGAATTCAAAACCTATGGGATATTTAGATCTATTCTAAATTTTTGATTCATAATAATAACAATTATATAATCCACTATTAATCATTCATGTATCCCTCCTTCCATTTCTTGAGGTTGAATTAGTAACAACCTTGGTGAAATCACCTGAAATCATTACATAAGGATACAAGTTCACACAGGATTGCACATACCCAGTTGTTAGCCCAATGGGTGATATTGAGGGAGGTTACTTAATTATAACCATGGTACACTCTTTGTACATCATTGATAAAAGTTTTTATTCTACCATGGGATGGTTCTATTCCCTGATGCATTTTAGAGGTGTTATAGTGGACTACTGTAAGCATTAGAACTAGTGTGAAAATTTATATAGAATATAGGCCTCATGAATAACCTAATAGTACAACTGGGCTACCAATAGCTCATATCTCAAGGAAATTATATGATATCATCCATCGTACTCTCATTTTCCATCATTAGTGTTCATCTATATAGTGGGATCACTAGAAGGGGAGAAACTGAACCTTGATTATAAACTCAAAAGTTTTGAGACAACACGATGCCCCAATAGTAAATTCCTAATGCTAAAGATAGTTTGAATGAAAGTATATAATCTATATTTGAGTATTATCACCTCACTATGAAGTGATAATGGATTTAATTTCACCACCATCTATCTCCAAAAAACTCAGAATAGCCTTAAGATGTGATACAAGGCCATCCCCTGTAGACATAAAATAAGTATTGATTTATTTTTTCTAAAACAAGCATGACTAATACCAAATTATCCTTTTGTTATATCTTGGTTTCCATAAAAATGCGATTTTCCTAATTTCATTATGGTAATATAAAATTGGAATAAAATAATCAATTATCCACATCACCAAAAATACCATAAGATGGGACTTGGAAGGGCTATTTAGGTTAATCTTGCAACCCCATTTTTTATAATAAACCTATAATAGTGATGGATAAGAGGTTCCTAGGGATATCTAATTCTTCATTTTAGGACACCCCATTAAATTCTTACATTTAAGCACATTCCCATTGTGCACCAGATCAATTTTTTTCCAAGTCTTGTAGTTGATGTCAGTTCTAGGCTATGGATCTTTACTTATAATATACTTAACCATCTCCAACAGAGTTTGAGATAAGGGAGGAATTTGTTCAAGTCCATCCCATGTGGAATGTGGGGGAACAAAATTATCAACATATCCAAAAAGTATCAGTGCTTTGAATACATTTCATACATACCACAAGCTAATTCCTACCTCCCCATGCATCAAATGAAAGGATTTGCTCTATAGACTCTAATGAACTAGAAATTTAGGAATCAGGTTAGCATTCTTATATACATACATATAAACTATCTTGATAACACCATATATATAAACTTCATAAAAATATTATTTTAATTATGAACATGATTTGCGGACTTAATTATCCCATGTCCACTCAGGCTATACAACACCACTAGGGTGAAGGCCCCAATCTCAAATCTATCCCTTTTTTTATTAGTGGTTGGGAGAAAAAAATTGTGTAAAATAATGAATTTTTTGTTATATTGTGTAACTTTGCTGATTAGGATTCATCTTGGAGTGATTAAGCACATACACCTTATCAATATCCACCTTATTTATGTGAACACCATTAGAAGAGATGTTCATCCAACCTAAGTTGGTATACTCTAATTTAAAGGTGTATAGGAGATATACATCTAGACTAGAGATTCTAACAGTGGATCCTATTTCCATATAGCAGGATCCATGCAGTAATGGATAGTTCTGATAGTGTTTACATAAATAAATGAAAATTCTTTTAAGGAAGGAATCCTAGTGGTTATGGTGTCCTTACCCAATGATTTCCACCATTTTATTAATTTGGGTCATAACTAGAGAATCTAGGACTATGTTTTTAGTATGAACCATTGTGATTATATATTGAAATCAAGAGTTTATCAATAAACATGAGTCAAGTAGATATAAAAAGAGAGAACCTTGTGACAAAGATGGGTAAAGTTTAGAACTTCCGGGTGAAGAATTTGGAAAAGTACAAAGATTTTGTCCCAGGGCCACTCACCCTAGTTTCTTAATCCTAGTGTATCTCCCTTATGACATCAACCTAGTGGACTCACCCTAGTGGAATCATCCTAATGGCCTCCCCTAGTGTAATTTCCCTAGTGGAATCACCATAGTGGATCTACCCTGGTAGTCTTTCCCTAGTTGGTCCACCTTAGTGGATTCAACCCATTTCATCACTGATAACCATAATATAAAGGCCATGGAAAAACATAAATGGTATGCACTAACCTTGGTTAGTGTGAAGAATCTTGGGAGAACAAGATAGTGCATAAACAATAGGAGTTCACTCATGGATAAAGTGTGTGATAATAGAGGTCCCTGCTATTATTTACAAGCACTCTAAAGTGGTTCAATAAACCCCTATTGTGAATGTATTAGTGTAAGGACCTCAGTAAGAATAAACTAGAAAAAAAGAGGCTAACATGAATAGGTATAGCACACTTATTTCATTAAATACCAACTTTTTCACCAATATTTCTATCTAAAGTAAATTATGTTCCAGCATCATTTTGATCATAAAATTAGATCTTCCTTGTTCCAAAAAAATCTAATTCTAAGTGTATGGGTGATTTTTTAGTGATCTCTTTTGGAAAGTAAGGGATGATAATCAATGAGGGAAAATTCCAGGAGTGGAACCATAGATTCACCAAGGGGCACTAAGGGGTTTCCTATGATAATTTTCTTGAGACCCTAGATTTTACCTAGTCCAATTTTCCTAGATCTTTGTCTGGGTTCCTAGGATACCTTTCCTAGCTCTTTGGCCTAGCATCCATGCTGATTTTCCCAACCCATTTTTCTAGAACCAAGGATAATGTGACCAACATTTTTTCCTAGAACCCCGGCTAGTTCACCAAAACCTCAGAACCCAAAAACACCTATAAAAAACACCTCACTATCTAGAACCCATTTTCCCAATACTCATATTTTTTCTATCAATAGGACCCAACTGGTTCCTCATTTTCTTGATTGGGAATAAAAACATACTATTAGAAGCTCTTCTCTCCCTAGCCTCCAACTTCCCTCCACATATCTTAGTTTAACTCAAAACATAGGGGAATTTACTAAGAAAGTGTAATAGATTTTTATAAAAGTTTACAGAAATAAATTACGTTCATAGATTACCACTTTTTCATTAGTTTAGACACACTAGGTTGAAGGTACCCCGTATGAAAAAACACAAGGGATAACTCACCTAGGACACCTCAAGGGTCTTCCACTAGGAAAAAATCATCCATACACCCTCCAAGGGATGGAAGTTTGGGTGAAGTTAATTATATCTACCCAAAGATCAATTATTAGGGTTAAAATCACCATAGTCTTCATAATTTGTTGCTATTTTTCTCAATCCTACCCATTAGGGTTAAACACGCTCTAGCCTCGACACTAGGGTGAATCTCACTCCAAACTCTCCACTAGGAATCCACTTACCTTATCCCACAAAAAATATGGTGCATATCACCCTAATATTCTAATTAGGCCCCCATGTTATCTATTCAGTAATAATAATAGTGATCCCACCTCATTTGTCACTTATTATGGTAAAGAAAATCCTAAGCCTTATTCTAAGGTGAACCACTCTTAGTAAGCCCTCACTAGGGAGAAACTGCATCTAATCCATTATTATGGAGAAATTTATTTAGAAATTCTTCAATATGGTTAAACAACACCTACTCCTCTATTAAGGATATCCATATCCTTTTTCTCTCACACTAGGGTATCATGTATACTCTAGTTCAATGATAGAGCATCCCTTTAACCAAGACTCCCAATTAGGCATATAATTATCAAGGATTCCTCAAAGGATACCAAATTCACTAAGTTAGGGTATGAACGCCAAGGTTAACCCCTTCAATTAGGTATTTCCTTGATAAAAGTATGAATAGGAACTATTCTCTTATATAGTTAGAACCCTTAGGGGGATTAAAATCACATATTAACTAGATAATGAGGGTCACTATCAGAAGGATGTTGGAGTAGTATCTCTAGGATCAATATGAAAATTCTATTTCTTGATCAAAATTAATGATTTATATGGTAATGTGACTCGTTTTCAAGTATGTGACCCAAGATAGTTCCTATTGTTGATTTCATCACCATGGGGATTTAGCAAGATGGATACACCTACTCTTGAGAAACAAAAAAAAAACATGTAAAGCCCCACTCATTCTATCATAGTTCTTGAGTAATGTCATGGTAAACTCATGTTTAATCCCCCACTCAGGTTCATCATGGGGGAATATCACCCATGATTTCATTTTTTAATTCACTATACATCTGTGGAGTGCTCTTCTTTGATGATCATTTTTGTGGAAATATGATGGACCATTTGGGAGGCTCATAATAGTGTTGGATAGGATCTAGTCGCTCTCTTTTATTCATTCAGATGAGGTTAAGAAAGCTCATCACCGAGATGGACTTGTTGGTGAAAGGAAGTCAGGATTCGATGTCTATTCTCAACATTACCAATCAGACCCATAATTCAAACAGGGGAACATACATTGGATTCGATGGCACCCTCCTATATATGGGTTGAAACTAAATGTGGATGGATCGTTTATAGAAGGAGTCATGAGGGGAGGTGGGGTGCTACGAGACTCATGGGGTTTGGTTCATCTTGGTTTCAGTGCTTTTTATAGTTTGGGAAATTCATTGTGAGCGGAAGTGTGTGCCCTTCTATCCGGGTTGATGGTTTGCAGAATATGGGGTTTTTGAGTGGCTGAGATCGAATCTGACTCTGAAGTCCTTGTGAGGTATTTGCAGGGACTCCATGAAATCCATTGGGAGATTAATTATCTTATTTTCTGATGCCAAGGAGAGACCAATTAGGGGCTCATGGTCCATCATAGTTGGATGGAATCTAATTTTGTGGCGGACACATTGGCAAGGTTGGGTAGGTAGGATGAGGAGCTGCTGATTTATGATAGTTTAGACTCTCTTCCAATTGAGTGAAAGAGTGTATTCCAAGGGGATTCCTTAGGTCTACGTCACCTTCACCCTCTTTGAAGTGTTGGTGTGGTGTTCTTCTCTTATATTATCAATAAAAAAATAACTTTCATCCTTTACTATACATCTGTGGGTGAATGTTCAACATACATTCCTTAGGCCTCATGTATAGGTATAATATCCAAATCAATCATGACCTCATTAATGATCTCATATCAAAAGTTAATTGGTGAGGAACACTAGGGTAACCCTAATTAATAATCCTTGATTAATATTTATAGTTATGAAAAAATATCCTAGGGGATATATTCCCTATAATCCTCATGTATCATTATTGACCTACCATTATGTATTGTTTCTAAAACCAAGCATGACTCACATGAGCTTAAAGGATTGGATTATTATTTTAGTATCATTATTGAGTAATACATAACTTTTCTTATAATATAATATTAAACTACATGTATAATATCCTATTCACACAACGTAAAACTATATAACAATATCCTTACTTTATGATGTTAAATTGAATGTTATAGTCCTATCACATGACCTTAAAATGTGAAACTTTATCTACATGGGATTTGATTCATATTATCTATGATATATAAGGCTTATATATGAGATTCAATCCCAACATATAAAACCCTCATACTTTTATTGGAGCATAATCACGATGATACCATTCCCCCACTTGAAGGGCCATAATCTCTCTGAAAATTAATTAAATCATCTTAAATTTGGCTATATTACCTATGAGATACTTGATGAAATATATCCCCACAAGTAGATCCAACCACATATCTCGTAGGCCTATATTACATGTGAGATAAACCTACTTTCATTGGGTTGTATTCACTTTGATATCAACTAGAAAGGGCTCTCATGCATAAGTCCCACACCAACCATTATTGGGAACCTTTTGTCTAGGAGACCATTCCCCCTGACATTAAACTGTTTCGATTTGATTATTTTCACATGATATTAAATGTTATTATTTGTCTAGTTAAGTGACACTAAACTATATGGGTTTTAATTTTCCTTATAGTGATACAAAGTAAGTATCTCTCATGGTCCTGATCCCAACTCCACAGTAACTACTACCTCTCTAGACAGTGATAAACTCTAGAGTGCCCAAATATGTTGGATTTAAACTATATAATTGTAAAATAATATCACTAATAAGTAAATTAAATATGAATAACCTTTAACTCATATATTTTTCACATATATAAGGGTTTTGATAAATCATTTTTGTGGGGGTAACCGGTCGCACATTGGGATTTGGGAAGGATTCCTAAATATAACTTAAATATATAAGATAGTCCTAGAGTTGGAAAAATCCCCCTCAAAATGATGTGGTGAGACTAAAATCCCTTCACCTTGACCAACATTAATTCCAAATTATTTTTGGCTAAGAATCCCAATAGATTCCTTCTATTGGAAAAAAGGTCCTTAACAATGTTCACATCAAATTTTCATAGATCCAGAAGTAAATTGGGGATGTTTCCATCGGAAACATGGATATTATAATGAACTAATAAAACCAATCACTATTTTTTTTATTTTAAGTATGGTAAAAGATTTTAAAAGATTTTATATTTTTTAACTTTTTTTGGTGTTTTTTCTTTAGATTTGATGTCAATGGAAGATAATTATAAACATCATGAATGTATGAGTAATTTATAAGTATCATTATAGTTTCATTAGTATCAATGAAGTAAATATCATGGTTTTGGATTCATGATTGTTATTTCTAATAAATCTAAAGGTTGATATTTTTAGAATCCAATTTAGAATTTATGTTAGTGTGGGATTTATTTTCAACTATAGTTATGTATTTCAAGTGTTGTAGTTATTTCCAATCACATTGAAGGAGAATAAAGCTAAATTTTATGATAGATATGTTGTTAGAATATATTTTAAGTATGCTTAGATTTCCCATAAATTGAGATGTTTAGAAGAAGATGGGTAATTTTTGTACGAAGTTGAGGGATTTATCTCTATAGAAAAAATATCATACTGGATAAACATGTGTCATAGGGAAAAATTTGTTCCATATAGAAATGTTGAATCAAAATAGAGGGATATAATCAAATGATGGGATTTTAGAGGTTATAGAGTTTTTAAACATGTTTCACAACAAAAAAGTGACCATGAAAAAAATCTACATAGGAGTAAACCAGTTCTACATAATAGTATCTCTTATCAATGTAAGTGTATGAATGTTCCATTGTATGTTCATGATCATGTTTTGTTTAGCTACAGACCTTATTTCCAAAGGTAGGTGATTATTGGGATATTCCAATGAAATTTTAAATTGTGTATCAAGGTTTAGATGATGAGAGGTTTTATCATCACTTAAAGGGATTTATTTCCTAGTCTGAGACTCTCTTAAATCATTAGAATATATTTTTGAAATAATTTCCAATAGAAATATTGGTTACATTTTTCATGAAAGTGATTAATCATTAATATATATTGATATTTTGATATTTATGTATAAAATTTTCTTTATCTTTTCATTAGTAGTTGATTACACCATGTTTTAATTCCATTCATCTAGTTTAACTAGAATTTATTTCCATCTCAAGAGTTTCGGAGTTGGGATCAGGAAAGTGAGAGGGAATTTCTATGTATCCATATGAGGGGAATCTAAAACACTATAGTTTATTTCCACTTAATAGTATAAGTTATAAATTTTAAGGTTATGTGAAAATGACTATTTTTTGTAATTTTAAAGGTTGTATATCTATGACCAATGATGCACCTTTTAAGGTCAAAAAACCTGAACAAATGATTTTTATTTAAAGTTCTTGTGATAAGGATGATTATATGAATTTTATGGTCACACAATAATGATCTATTTTTAGAAATTTAAAGCCATGTATAATGGTACAATGGGTAAAAGGGATATAGAAAAGGTTTTTATGATACTTATACATGAGAAACCCTTTCAAGTTATACATATTAGATAACTCATGTGAAGGTAGGTCTATAGGATTACACCTAGTTAGAGTCACATGGTATTTATGAATAATTGATGGGTCATAGAGATGATATCATCAATGATAACATGTTTGGGGATTTCACCTAGTTAAAGGCTCGAGGTATTCATAGTTTCATCAATTAGACTCATGATACTAATTAAATGATCAATATGGAACTTGGTAAACATGGTTATAGTCTAATGAAATAGATTCAAATGATCTGATAGGTTTTAGACAAATAATATTTCATTTATCTTATAATTTATAGAGTCCACATTAATAAGGGAATACATGATTTTCTATATATTGAGGTTTTTATCATTTAGGGAGGTAAAATAAGGAAATTATCTCACAGGAATCTTGATTTTGATTATTAAATAAATATATGATAAAAGGGTTTCACCCAAGTATGCATAACCAATCACGTTTCTCAGGAGGACATGGAGAGGTCTTGGATTGATGGTAATCAATAGTGATTTGGTGTGGACTGAAGAGTACCGACTTGGATTTTGGTAAAGTATATTAGACCAATTAAAGGAATTAATTGAATGATGGAACTTGGGTGGAATTCATGATAGCTAGGTATAATAAACTAGGAAAAGTGTACCCCATTAGAAGGCCTGGTTGAAGTGGTTTTCAAGTCTGGGTGGCCTAGGAGAACAATACTATAGTTGGATTGATCTAGAGTGACCCAGTTGAATAGAACCACAGTGAGGATGATCAAGGATGTCCTGAGAAAATAGAACCCTAGTATAATTGGTCTAGGATGGACTAGGTAATTGGAATCATATTAGAGATGATCTAATATGGCATGTGTGAATGGAATCCTTGTAGGTATAATCTAAGATGGAAAATGAAAATGGTACCTGAGTAGGGATAATCTTATATGGTCTAGGAATATGGAACACTATTAAGGATGATCAAAGTAGATTGAGTGAATTTCACCCTATTAGTGTTGATCTAGGATATCCTAGGTATGTAGTTCCCTAATAAGGATTATTTGGATGGACTGAGCATATGGTGACCTATTAGGGATCTCAAAGATGTATTGGGAACATAAAAATCTAGTAGAGATATTTAGGATGGGGGTCCTTTTACATATTCTTTATATGTAATAAAAGAAGTGTTATTTTATAAAGGTTTTATATTAAAATATTTTTATAGCATGGTTACTCCAAATTTCTAATATTCTCCATAGATTTTGACTTAATGAGTCATATTAAGGACAAATTGGAGGATAAATAATAGATGGGTTTAAATTACAGGGAATATTTCCCCAGTATAGACCATGATGAGGTCTTGATCTTTGAATTCCCCAACTAAGAATCATGGGGCCTTTTAGAGGAAATAAATGGGAAGGTCATGGAGCCAAAGGTATAACCTCCAATAATCACCTCCCTCATCTAAGTAATGTCATCACTTATTGGAAGGAGACTTGGGCATGGGATCCAAGAATATAAGGTGTCACATATAGATACCAAAGAACATAAAAAAGGTATGTGATGAACCTCGTATAAACAAATCAAGGAATGAAAGAATATTTTTTGATGCCCCTCATTTAAGGTTATTCATGTATATAAAAAAGGCATGTGACACTTCTCAAATAAGGAGACTCAGGTATAGAAGAAGGTTACATGACACATATTGTATAAAAATTCCTAAGAATGAAAGTAAGGAATGTTACACCCTTAATGTAAGGAGATTTAGGTGTCTAAGTCATTCAAAAAAATTTCTTGGTCACCATACGAAATCCTTCCACTAAAAATCCTCATCACCCGAATGAATCCATCGACCTTAACCAAAGTGATCACAAAAAAAATTTCCCCCAAAAAATAGATTTTATCATAATTAATAGGATCAAATTATAATTAAAACAATCCTTTATAATGAAGTTTCACTTTGAGAATTGTTCATCCAAAAGTTCAGGATAGAATCACTTGTGTGTAACCCGAGACCGGAGCACCAGACATGGTTGTAATGATGGGTATGGCAGTGAACCCTATTGGATGTATGTTGTATGTGGGTATTATTTTATAAATATGGGGACCACTTCATCATATTTCATAAAATATATGGGAGAATCCTATAGGTAAAATATCTCTCTTTTCTCTTAATTTGAGTTCACTACTTCTAGTTGGTCTTAGAAAGACCCTTTCTTTTCTCTCACCTTAAAACACTATATAAGTAATGATATGATTTGAGGATATTAATTTTTTTACAATATATCTAGGAGAAAATGATACTATTACAACACTATGGTTCAACTACCTGGGTGAAACCACTTGGGAAAATATGAGATAGGTGAAGTGACATGGTTGAAGCGACATGGTCTAAATTTCTCACTTTTCCAATTTTTTCCCAGTTTTCTTCCTGATTTAATCATTTTAATTTAGGATTTATTTAAAATTAATTTCATATCAATCCAACTAATTTTTTGAATTATTTTTTCAAAATAATGTCACATACTTTTTTCACCCAAAATAAAATATTTTATTTCTGAAAAGGGGAAGAGTCCAAAAGAGGGAGAAAAATCAGGGGGTTCTGAAGTAATGAAATCTAAGAGAATCCCCTCAGAAAAAGTCAATGCCCTCTGAGGGAAAAAATCCCAATATATGGAAGCATATGACACCCAATTTAATCATGGATTTTGAGGCTCCTTCAAACACTATTCCAAACACTAAATTAACCACCCGTATCAACCTTCTAGTGGACAACATTGAAGTGAGAAAATCTTGACAATAAAGACCACAGCTATCAGCACTTACAGAGTTTATAAAAGTGAATATTATAGATTAATTATATCAAATTTTATCCTACTATATGGACATATACTCTTGACTAAAGTGGATTTCCTAAAGCTAAATGAAAAACAACCTAGCACTTGCTTTAAAGAGTATGTGAATCTAGGAAGATACAAAATTTCATAAAGAGGCTCATATATTAGTGAGGTGGAGAATATCCTTACTCAAATACTATTTTAATATAAGGATAACCCAAAAATTTATGCAATCATATCGGAGTCTCAGGTACATTAATATTATTCTATCATCTACTTACCACCTACCAACCATCTACTGATCAACTTCATGACCGGAATAAGGATTATGACCTATACCCTAAATATTGTTTCAAATTTGAACTATATGGATGTATTGGGTTGAAAGAACATATAATAAGTATAAATATCAACTAAAACCAAAAAAATATGAGGTTATTTGGATATTATAGACATATGTTCACAAAATTTCCAATCTCATTTCAGAACTGTTGATTCGATGGAGTTCACATAAGAACACACTCTGCATGATACATGGTGAAGCAGGAATTAGATTGTGGGATGTCTATAAGATCTTTGAAATCCTTGGATTAATTTATGATGAGTTTTTAACTCCTAGATCCTTTGGGGGAAATTCTACAAGAAAGTCACCACTAACTTGTGCACCACAGGAAGAGACTGAAAAGGCCATGTGAAAGGGACCTCACCCATAAGAAAATTTTAGTTTTGAAATATGGATAAATATTGTCTTAGGAAAACATAGAGACATTAAAACCTTAAAAACACAATAGGTTGTACCTATATAAAGAATTGGGGAGTCACAATCAAATATTTTCCATATCTAGAAGGATGCCACTATAAGGAGTGGGAATATGATTTAAATATTGATATCCACCATAAAATTCATCTTTAAAAACTTATCACCATGTAGATTTATAGATATATTTTCCTGGTATGTGAATCACATTGAGGAGTAAGGCTAAAAACCTTTATGATATTTTCTATGTTAGTTGAAGGAAGACCTATTATTATAGAGGTGTTAGTTATAACCACAACTAATGATTTTCTACTATATATATACAATATAAATCCTTAATTCCTCATATTATGATTATTTGAAATGTTTTTACATTTATACAATAACAATTGAACACGTAGGAGCTCCATATAAATGTTCAAATTATAAGGTGAAGATTGATACCATTTATCCAGGCCGTTTCCAATATTAGGATATTACCACTTATAGGTGAAAAATCCCTTAAGCACAAGATTTTACACTCATAGTTTATTTTTTCTTGTACAATGAATCCCACACCTGGTTAATCATAGAATATGATCATAGTATCTATAAATTGTAGTCATATAAGTTATAAATAATAGACTACATTTTATCAACCCAAATTTAATGTGATATTTTCAATAAAGCCTACATTCTATACAAGTTTGTTTGTCAATTCTGGTGCATACAAAAACAAGTAATAGAACCACTTATGGATGTCAAAATGAAGAACCTTCCAATGAAATCATGATAGTTTTGGGTGATGATGTCCTAATATACTTATCACTCCAAGATCTAATTTCTTTATAAAAATGAGTTCATCATCGTAAAACCTTACTATGTCTATGACTAGATGTATTTATATTCCCATGGAATGCCTACAAGAAATGTCCCCAAGGTCATTGTATCCTTAACACTGGAGAAATGGAAGTTGACTAATAGTAAATATAATAATAATGGTACAACAAAAAATGTTAATAGAAATATAGACCAACCTTTATCATAATCCCCTTAACAAATCATGATTAAAGCACAATCAAATCAAGAGTTAAAGAAAATATGGACCAACCATTGATAATGGAGTTGTGTATCAGATGAATATGAGAGTCCAGGAAAGAAACTAAAAATGAAGGGTACTAAAACCTCATAAAAATATAGGGTAAGACTAATCATAAATATTATAATTATATATTTCCTAAAGAATACAATTTTTAGTTGAGGTGGATATTGTTTAAACACATTGTGGGTTTATAGACTACCCTACACATTAGTGTATGTATTCACCAAATAATTAACTTAAAAAAACCCATAGATTTAAAATTAAAAACTAATCCTAAAAAAATGGAATATATCTCATGAAGTTATTGAAACTTTTATATAAAACATATGACTATATTAACAATATAAGGATGGTGTAGGATATGATGTACAAAGGTTACAGTAAATGGGTAATCCACAAGTCTATCTATAAAGAGTGGGATTATCTTCTCAACCCTAAATGTGTATAATTTTTTTAAAAATATTATATTAAATTTTAATTTTCCTATAATATAAAACATGGATCCTCTTATAAAGGATGGATATATCATAACCAAAAACAAGTGTTGGGATTGGTGTGAGAATTTTTTTTCTAGTTTAAGTGTTGGAAGATCTATATGTTCATTCAGCAAAAGTCACAATTTATATCCTAGATGAATATATTACACAGACACCTTGGAAGTTTGAGTTCAAACAACTGAAGTCAGTTCATCAAAATTAGTAATGTGATATGCATGTAAGTTTGATGAGGGACTTAGGTGTCAGGTCAGAGGAATCACATTGGACAATGCGTTTTCAGGGGAAGTAGTGAAAATAATTGAATGGGTTCAATTTAGTGGATAGAGCACAGTAGGAGAACAAGTGTGGGAATAATGAAAAGGATCTTACGATTAATATACTTAGGGGTTTGATCATGGTTATAGAGGATGCAATAAGGAATATAAGAGGGGAATATTCTAGTATCCAAATAGTGGAAATATGAATTAGGTGTAATGACCCAAAATTTTATTAATGAAAATTCCACTTGATCTAATTAATATAATTATTATGTAAAATGGCTATATAAAACATATGAACTTACTTGGTTTTAGGTTTTTGGATTTTAAAATTCCATTAATAATTTTTACTTTTTCTAATATAACTGTTGAATAGTGATCACAAGATTAGTATAAATATAAGACTATAACAAATATAATTTACTCAGACAAAGGAAGTGATGGCCTCATCCAGTATAATTTCTCCATACGAAGACCATTTATTTGAGCTCAGAAAGGAGGTAGCATCATTGGGCTTCTCTCTTGACCAATACCAAGCCGAGCTTCAACACATTAAGCTTGAATGGAACTGTCTACGGAAGAAGTGGAAGTTAATAGAGATTACTACATGACCGATGTTATCCAAGCTACCCAAGAGTCTGTCACCATCGCACACCTTACCCTTAGGTCTTATTCGGGTGTTATAAGGGGTTATGTAACAAGACCCTAGCACTATGATTATGTGAATTATTTTTGTATAAATAATATATATTCATTTTATTATTGTTACTTTGTAAATTGTTTTTAAAGCACAAATAATATTTTTAGTTAATATTTAATTAATAAATATATTTTGATGAATTAATGGATTTTTAAATTAAATAATATTTTAATAAAATATTATTAATAAATCAATTTTTATTAAATATAAATGATCATACATTTTTTATACAATTGTAATTTTTATTAAGGATTGAAAATTGTTTTTGTCAAAACCCCTGAATTTTCGATAAATGTTAGTTTTTATTTTAAAAGTAAAAATTAAAATATTTAGAAAATTATTTAGATTAAATTAATATTATTGGATTCAGGATATTGAAATTATATAATAGTGAATTTTTCCTAATTTTTCTGAGACAGTTGAATTTTTTGGTAAAAATTAAATACCGTTTAAATATATAATGTGTTTTATGACATCATAATGACCGAGTAGTGACGTAATCAAATACTATAAAAGGGATATTTGGCCAATATATGTTTTACCTTTAAAATAATGTGATTTTATATTTTTTTTTATTAATTTTAAAATTCATTAGTAGAACCTCCAAGACTTATAAAATATTTTAACATTTTAAAATGATTTTTTTGAGAGTGTGACTCATCCCACATAAAAAAGATTAATATTTTATTATGTTCATCCATTAGCCTTATAACATAATATTTTACACTCCACTTTGGAAAAACCCATGGCCAGAAACCATGGGATGGTTTGTGGTTTTTATTAGTTTAATGTGTAGTGTCCAAAACCTAAATAATAAAGAATTCCCTCTCCTTTCCTATATAAACCCACTCAATATCCCATTCCTCTTCACTCAAACCATTTTAAGCTAGACCAAAACCTTTCCTCCTCTCTCTATAATCCTCCCAAGGTTCCCCAAGTTCCTAAGAAACCTCTCTCAAGCCTCTCCTAAGACTTTGGGATCACACTTCCAAGTAAAGGATCCTTACTCTCCATCCTTCCTTATTTATGTCCAAGATTCCTTATATTGTTATGCCATTTTATTTTTAATAAAAAATGTTGTGGTGTGATTTTTCACCTCACCTATACTTCCCTCCTTATTTTTGAATTATGAGAGACCCATTTCTCTCTCATTAATTCCTCCCATGCACACCCATTACCATGCCAAAATTTCATAAGGGATTTCTCTCTCCTCATTTACATTCAAGAAATTATTTTATATTATGAATCTAAATTACATTACATATGTTGGGATATTATGTTCTATTAACCCCTTACTATCCATTTCATGTATAAATTATGATATACTCCTTTATCTCTCATAAACCCATTTTACGATTTCTATTTGATGTCGTTATGCTACCGAAGTTACACCAAAATTTCCCATGCCAAAATCATCGTGTAAGTGAATACCATACCCATTTCTCTATCAGGGGTATTCACATTTATGCACATGTACTTGTTGATTTTTGGACTTAAATTTATGTATTCCACATCTCTTATTCATGGAATACATTATTATGTTTAATGAATCCATGTTGTATGATCTATATGGAACACTTATGCATGAAATGAAATGATTAAGAAGGGTGCGCCATGATAGCACTCCAATGCATTGGGTAAAAAATAGTATCATAATATATCATGGAAAATGAGTGTCAAATAATGATAATTCATGTTCAAGGAGGGTTTACTCATGATCCATGTTCAATGAGCCTTGTATCAAGCTAATATCATGTTAAATGTTGTTGCCACATCTCTATGTTATGATAATCATGTTATATCATGCCTTTATATTCATGTTTCTATTAATATCCATTGATATGACTATTTTCTAACATTTATTGTAATCTTCATGTTATGTCTTTTTTACTCCCTTATTGGGATTTATAGCTCACCCTTTTCTTATTCACATCCTCAAGTTATCCCATGTAATGCTAAGTATGAAGGAATATTGTGGTCATGCAAAAGGAGTTTTCAATAAAGATGTTGTATTTTATGTTCTAAGTTGTTATGTAATGTTACTAATTTTCAAAGACACTATAACTCTCAATACTTGGAGTTTTCTTAAGTGAAATTGTATGTAATAAATCATGTTTAAGTTTGTAATAAATAGTAGGGTTATTATAGTTGGTATCAGATGATAGGTTTAGTTATTTTTGGGATTAGGATTAGAAAACCCTACTGAAAGCCTCAGGGATAATAATAAGTATAATAAAAACATCCCTAAATTTTTGTGAGTATATAGTAAGTGGTTTATCAAGAAAATACTTCCCTATCTTGATACAAACAAGTACAGGTAGCTCTGGCATAGATGTATCTAGGAGAAAAACTCAAAAACACCACTTTGAGCTAAACTCGAACATGAACTGGTGCACAAAAACAGACCTTTTTTCACTCATGGTTCGACACTACTAGGGGATATTATTTGATAAATTCATAATCTTAGTATGAATCATTATTAAAGGAATGAAAAACTTCCCATAAGAGTATATGTTGGGAAGTGGATCTTGGATAACTTAGATTAAAGCCTATAAATTCATAAGTTAAGGAAATAAATGTAATTTATAAGCTATCTATCTTTTTTATTGGATTAACCTTTATGTGTTACCCCTAAATTTATTTTTATTCCATCCAATGGCTATTAATAGGAGGACTCGAGCTAACAACCGAGGCAAAGATCAATGTGATGACTGCTCTAATGAGATGACCAAGTCGATGGGAGTGAGAATTGAAAACATTGTCATGATACTCTCTCATTTAACTAAAATTTTGAATATAAACATTTGTCAAGAGGATCATCCAACCCTCATAAGAAATAATAAGCCACAATCAGGAGCTTCATGAGACAAAGGCCTTCTACTTTTAATGGATCATTTGATCCCTCAATCGCTGAACAATGGATCAACTCCATTGATAAGATCTCCTCTGTCCTTCAATGTACTGAACAAGAGAAGGTTCTTCTGGATGCTTATAGTATGGAGGGTCAAGATGATCAATGGTAGAAATTAATCAAAAACATGAAGCCTGGGGAAGAGATCTAGGCATTTTAATGGAAGGATTTCTGAAAAAAAAATTCGATAAATATTTTCTTCGCACCCTCTAACTTAAGATGGAAATGGACTTCATTTTCCTCAAGAAAAAAGATGACGAATCCATCAGAGCTTATAAGGAAAACTTTAATAGGCTTTCATGATACACCTATGACTTTGTCGTTACCGCCAAATGCAAGGTTTACCACTACTTTGGTGGGATAAAACCTAGCCTATGGAAATCCCTAGCGATTTGTGACTTTGATAGCTATAAAGAAATTTCCCCATGTGACCTCAAAGTTGAAATTGAGATCAGTGAATCTCAGGGGTATCATGGGGATAAGAAGAAGAAAGAGGACTTTAATTTTGTAAGTCTGATAGATAAATCCAAAGGTTCTAAGAAATTCCATCACCCCACTTGACAAAGGTGTAAAAAGAAGCACCCTATAAATTGCTTGAAGGGGGCGAGGAAATGATTTAAGTGTGGAAGAGAAGGTCACCTCACTATTAATTATCGGCAAAAAACACACACTACTACAACAGAGGAGAGGAACACTATGTTTGAACCTCAACACACTGTTCATCACTTCAACTGCAAAAAACTAGGGCACTTTGAAAACCAGTTCCCTAAGCCAAGGGTTTTGGGAGGAAACCAAAAACCTCCAAGGCATTAAGGGAGAGCTCTCTCCATCACTACCGCCAAAGAGAACCCCAACAATGAAGTGGTTAATGGTAATCTAGTTATTCATTCAATAATAGAGAATGTACTTTTTGATTATGGTTCTACAAATCTTTTATATTCTGAAAGTTTAGTAGAAAAAACTTAACACCACAATAAATCACGGAAGTAGAGATGTATGTGAGAATGGAAAATGGGTTTATCATTGAATCCCATGAATATAACACCCCCTATCACAATTTGTATATTTAACTTCTCAATGAACCTCTTCATACTCCCTTTGGTGAAATTTGATGCAATTCTTGGCATGAATTGGATTTAACTATATAGATCCAACATAAATTTCCATGAGAGTGAAATCACACTCTATATGGCGGATAGACCCCCAATTCTGTACAAGTGCAAGGTGGAGGATTAATCTTCTTTATCACCATCATCTCAAGTGTGGATATTACTTCCCTATGAGCATGCATATCTTACTCAGATGATTAAGTATAATGAATCAACCATCCTTGAAGGCATACCTATTGTGAGGGAATTCACTGAAGTGTTTCCAGAGGAATTGTCTAGTGTTCCTCCTAGAAGAGATGTTGAATTCTTGATTGATCTTATACCCGGGGCTTTTCCAATATCCAACACTCTGTATAGAATGGTTGTGGTGGAGATTCAGGATCTAAAGAAAAAAGTACCAGAGAATTTGGATAAAGGGTTTATACTCCCAAGTGCTTCACCATGGGGTGCACCAGTCATCTTCATCAAGAAGAAGGATGAGTCAATGCGCCTTTCAGCCTCGTAAATGGCTTCACGTCTCGGCTCGACATCGATAGAGGGTAGATCCGCACGGTCCAGGTTCGTTCTTGTATCGGCGGTAGCTTCAGTGCACATTTCAGCTTTAGGAGCTCACTCCACGTTGGCCTGACGTTCATGGCTTCGGGACTGCATCTTGGCATCAGCATGCGTCGGGTTCGAGTGGTTCGGCGTCAGGATCTCTTTGTGGTCTGTATTATCGCTATTGTGCTTGCCTATAACTTTTCAGGATTTTGTCTCAGCTGCAGTGGGATCGACGTCATATTCAGTGTGCATAGCGGCGGCTTTGGCGTGACTTCCAGATCTGAGATCTCTGCTCAGCTTTTTCCCGGATCGACGTAGGGTATGGCGTGTGCCTGTAGGTTCTGGGTCGGCTCCAGTATTCTGGAGGGGGAAGGAATTTCATTTTGGTACTGCTGTTTTTTTTCTCCATGTTTTGATTTGGTGAAGCTGGATCTTGGTTGATTGGATTTGGAATTGGGGGTATTTCGGTGGTGCTGATGGTATGGTTGGTTGGTTGTGAATTTGTCTTGGTTGTTGATTGTTGTTGGAGGTGAAATTGATGTACTGTTAGGGAACCCAAACATTCTACAAGGTGTTGCTTCAGATGAGGATAGAGCTGGTCATCTTCATCAGACATGGATTTTTGGATTTGGATGATTTAGAGGGTATGGCGTTGCCATCGGTACAGGGCCTGTGTATTTTTGCACAGGACAGCTTGCTAAGTAGCCATGCTTTGGTGGAGGCATGTCTTAATGTTTTTGATGTTGGGTAGAAGCACTTCTTTGTAGTCTTGTTCTGGGTTGCAACCCTCTTACTTTTCAAATTTTGTTAATGTCTTGATGTCCTTGAAGTCCTAGTTTTCTCCTTTACCCTTAAAAGGAGGCTTATCCAAAATCAATAAAAAAAATTGGCCTTTGGGCCATTCAGTCAGACAATACTTCTCCAAGGTGGATTTGTGGTCGGGATATTACCAATTAAGGGTGAAAAAGGAGGATATCCCTAAGATTGCTTTTCATACAAGGTATAAGCACTATGAATTCGTACTAATGCCTTTTAAACTCACTAATGATCCAGAAATATTCATGTACTTGATGAATAGAGTCTTTAGAGATTACCTCAAAAAATTTGTGGTAGTCTTTGTAGATGATATTCTAATATACTCCAAAACCAATGAGGATTATAAAGAGCATCTAAGCACTCTACTAGAGACCTTACAAAGGGAGAATCTATATTAAAAGTACAACAAGTGTGAGTTCTGGTTGAAGGAAGTCTCATTATTGGATCATATCATCACAAGAAATGGGATATCTGTGGATACCTCCGCGAAAAATGCAATTTAGGGATGGATGAGTCCAACATATGTTACAAATATCCATATATTCCTTGGGTTAGCTGGATATTATCATTGATTTGATAGAAATTTCTTATTATTGTCAAACCCCCTTACCAAGCTGACTCGAAAGTGAGTCAAGTTTTCTGGGAGTGATGAATGTGAAGATAGATTCAAGGAGTTAAAAATGAGGATTATCATTGCACTCATACTCACATTAACCATAAGTGTAGAACATTTTGTGGTATTTAGTGATTCTTTAAAGAAGTGACTAGGCTGTGTGTTGATGAAAAATGAAAAATTCATTGCCTATGATTCGAGGCAATTGAATGTTCATGAGAAAAAACATCCAACACATGATATGGAGTTGGTTGAAGTAATATTTTTTTTAAAAATATGGCGACATAACCTATATGGGGAGAAGTGTAAAATATACATGGATCATAAAAGCCTCAAGTATATATTCACACAAAAAGAGTTGAACGTGTGCCAATGAAGATGGTTAGAGATGATCAAAGACTATGATTTCTTAATCCATTACCACTCTGGGAAAGCTAACAAGGTTTAAAATGCTCTAAGTATAAAGGAACCAGCGATTCTATCATTGATGATAATTGAAAATGATCCAATATTATTAGATTTTATGAATATGGACATTTTAATAATAAATAAGGTAACATCATCAATCCTTTCACAAATGATTTCTCAACTGTCTCTTTTGGAAAGGTTAATGGATGATCAAAAGGATGATATGGGAATTCAGAATAAAGTGGAAACTATCAGAAAAGGGAAATCCTCAGAGTTCAATGTTAATAAAGAAGGAATTGTGAGATTTGGGACAAGATTATGTGTTCCATCAAATCTGGGATTAAAGAATAACTTTTTTATGATGCACATAGTTTGAATTTCTCCATTAACCCAAGAAACACAAAGATATATTGATATATAAGATAAAATTATTGGTGGGACAACGCAAAGAAGGAGATCACTGAGTATACATCAAACTTCCTGGTATTTCATTAAGTGAAGTTTGAGAGGAAAGTGTCTAAGGGGATGATGCAAACATTACCCATACCAACGTGGAAATGGTAGAACATCACCATAGACTTTGTTACTAGACTTTCAAAGAAGTCCACAGGAAACAATGCAATCTGGGTTATTTTGGATCATCTTACAAAGACTACACAATGCATTGGAATTAAGGAGAATTTATCATTGGATAAGATGGAATGGATATACACCAGATAAGCGGTATGAACACATGAAGTACAATGTTTTATTGTATCCAATCAAGATACAAGATTCCCCTCTATGTTCTAGAAGAGTCTCTAACATGCTTTGAATACTAAGGTAAACTTTAGTACGGATTATCATCCTTAAATTGATGGTCAATCTGAGCAGACTATCCAAACACTTGAGGACATGTTGAGAGCATGCTCAATGGACTTCAAAGGAGGATGGGATCAACATCTTCCTATGTTTGAGTTCTCATAAAATAACAGTTTCCACTCAAGCATACAAATGGCTCCTTATGAATCACTTTATGGTAAGAAGTGAAGAACACCGACATGTTCGGATGAAGTTGGGGAGAGAAAACTCCTAGGTCCAAAAATGGTCAAAGAAATGTTGGATAAGGTTAAGATCATCCAGAAGCACATTAAATCTACTCAGAGTTGACAAAAGAGCTATGATGATAATCATCGATGAGACCCAGAGTTTGAAGTTAGGGACATGTTATTCCTATGTATATAACCATGTAAGAGAGTTATGAGATTTTGGATGAAGGGAAATATTAGTCCAAGGTACATCGGCCCTTTTGAGATCCTTGATCGCATTGGAGCAGTGGCCCATCGACTAGCACTTCCACCAAACCTATCTCAAGTACATGATGTATTCCATTTATTACTCTTGAGGAAGTACATACTTGACCCATCACATGTACTCAATTCAGAGGTGGTACCATTAGAGAATGACCTCTCCTATGAAGAGAAACCAGTGAAGATATTATATCATAGGGAAAAAGATCTACTAAATAAGACAATACCCCTCGTCAAGGTGTTGTGGAAAAACCTAAAGTTTGAAGAAGAAACATGGGAATCATAGGAAGCGATGATGAAAAGTTACCCTCATCTATTTTAGTGTTGGAAAAGGAAATTTTGAGGGAAAAATTTCTTGAGGGAAGATTGTAATGACCCAAAATTTTATTAATAAATTTTTTTTCTTGATATAATTAAATGTCTTATTATGTAATATGGTTATATTAAATGTATGAACTTATTTGGTTTCAGGTTTTTTGATTTTAAAATACTGTTATGAATTATTACCATTACTAATATAGTTATTGAATAGTGATCACATTATTAGTATAAATATAGAACTTTAACAAATACAATTTACTCAGAAAAAATAAATGATGGCCTCATCCAGTAGAATTTCTCCATATGAAGCCCATTTATCAGAGCATTTAAAGGAGGTAGCATCACTGGGATTCTTTCTTGACCAATCCCAAGCTGATAACTAGACTGGCTCCCCCCTCATTTCTGATATGCCTAATACCTTTTCCCCTAATCCTTCGAACTGCTCCATTAAAGAGATGCTCAACTCCCCTGAACATCAAATTCCGAATCCTATCAAGGGAATTGTGGACAATTACTATTTCACCCCCAATGAGGATCTCCTCGTTTGGGAAACTGCTCATAATGGTCTTTTAGACTCAATTTTTTTTATCACTTTCACTTCCCTAACGGGGATGAAAATTTTAATTGGCTGTCTAATTTCTATAAAGCCCGGATTAAGCCTTCTTGTCTCACTCTTATGTGGCAGATTGCGCATAAAAAAATTCCAACTGATGTTTTCTTTCAATATTATGGTTTTAATCTTTACTCTAAATGTAGATTATGCAATAAGCATCGCGAGGACCTAAATCATCTCTTCTTATCCTGTGATACTGCTATGGCCCTTTGGCATTACATCTTTGACCTTTTTGGATGCAGATGGCATTTAGATTCTTTTATTTTCTCTCAGCTGAAAAGAGCGGTGGAATTCCCAAGATCTTCCCAAATCAAGAATCTCTTTCTTACTGCTATTGCGGAACTTCTGCACATAATATGGTATGGTAGAAATGACTCTTTTTTCAACAATAACACTTTTTATATCAATACAGGTAAAATGAGGATTCTGCTGGCTATAAAGGAAGCGGCTTCGATCCAAACAGCATGCTGTGACAATTCTGTCATAGACTTTGAAACCATTCGCCGAATTGGTGTCAAAGGTATTTTCCCGAAGCCATGCTATACTATTGAAGTTTTCTGGCAGGCACCCCCTCCTGGATGGATTAAGGTAAACGTGGATGGAGCCTCAAAATGAAATCCTGGACTTGCTGGATGTGGTGGAATTTTTAGAGACCATCAAGATCGGATCCTTGGATGTTTCTTTGGAAGCTGTGGAAATGCTTCTGCGCTGGAGGCAGAAATGCTTGCTACCATTCATGCCATCTCCTATGCAAAGCTCTTCAACTGGAAGAATATTTGGATTGAAAGCGACTCCACAACTATTGTGCAAGCCATCTGGAAGGGTGATGTACATATTGCATGGTCTCTCACTCCCAGATGGATGGACTGCCTAGCTGCGATCACCGACCTCAATTTCATTGCCACCCATACCTATCGGGAGGCGAATATGATCGCTGATGGACTTGCCAACTTGGGAGTTTCTCATGAGATTACCTGGAGGAATGAACTCCCGCCTGAGTTGCTTCCTTCTTTTATTAAGGATTCTAGAAAATTGCCCTCTTTCCGTTTGTTGTAACTTGTTTTTGACTATTTCTCTTTGAATAAAGCCCTTTGTTCTGGTCTTTTGACCAGAACCCCCATTTTTTTTTAAAAAATGTAAAAATTAAACATCGTTTAAATATATAATGTGTTTTATGACATCATAATGACCCAATAGTGATGTAATAAAATACTATAAAAGTTATATTCGGAAAATATATGTTTTACCTTTAAAATAATTTTATTTTAGAATATTTTGATTAATTTTACAATGCCTTAGTGGCCCCTCGAGGACTTATGAAATATTTTAACATTTTAAAATGATTTCCTTGAGAGTGTGACTCACGTCCACATAAGAAAGCCTAATTTTTTATTATGTTTAGACATTGGCCTTATAAAATAATATTTTAAACTCCACTTTTGGAAAATTCATGGGAAAAACCATGGGATGGTTTTCGGTTTTGATTAGTTTAATGTGTAGTGTCCAAAACTTAAATAATGAAGAATTCCCTCTCATTTACTATATAAACTCACTCAAT
Organism: Viscum album; assembly: GCA_963277665.1. NCBI lineage: Eukaryota > Viridiplantae > Streptophyta > Magnoliopsida > Santalales > Viscaceae > Viscum > Viscum album. The sequence goes on from OY728136.1 coordinate 459,556,321, forward strand.
ATCCCATTACTCTTCACTAAAACCATTTTGAGATCTACCAAACCCTTCCCTAATCTCTCTATAATCCTCCCAAGGAGCCCCAAGCTCTCAATAAGCCTCTCTCAAGCCTCTCCCAAGATTTTGGGATCACACTTCAAAGTAAGGGATCCCCACTTTCCTTCCTTCCTTATTTATGTCCAAGTTTCCATATATTGTTATAACCTTTTATTTTCAATAAAAAATGTTGGGGGTATGATTTCTAACCACCAATATACTTCCCCCTTTATTTTTTAATGACAAGAGACCCCTTTCTCTCTCATTAATGACTCCCATTCACACCTGTTACCATGCCGAAATTCCGTAAGGGATTTCTCTCTCCTCATTTACATTCAAGAAATTATTTTATATTATGTATCTAAATTCCATTACATATATTGGGATATTATGTTCCATGACCCCCTTATTGTCCATTTCATGTATAAATGATGATATACCCCTTTCTCTCTCATCAACCCATTTTACTATTTTGATTTGACATCGTTATGCTGCTGAAGTTACAACAAAATTTCCCATGCAAAAATCACTGTGTAAGTGAATACCATACCCATTTCTCTATGAAGGGTATTCAACTTTACGAACACGTAATTTTTGATTTAGGACTTACATTTATGTATTCCTCATCTCTTATTCATGGAATAAATTATGATGTTTAATGAATCCCTGTTTTATGGTCTATGTGGAACACTTATGCATGAAATGAAATGATTAAGAAGGGTGCACCCTGATAGTGCTCTAATGCATTGGGTAAAGAATAGTATCATGATACGTCATGTGAAATGAGTGTTTAATCATGCTAAATCATGTGCAATTAGGTTTTACTCATGCTAATTCATGTGCAAGGGGGTTTACTCATACCACATGTGCAATGAGCCTTAGCTCAGGCTAATATCATGTTAAATGTTGTTACAACATCTCCATGTTATGATAATCATGATATATCATGACTTTAGGTTCATTTGTCTCTTAATCTCCATTGATATTCCTATTTCCTAACATGTATTGTATTATTTATTTTATTCTTTTTTTAACACCTTATAGGGATTTATAGCCCACCCTTTTCTTATGCATGTCCTCAAGTTATCCCTTGCAATGCTATGTACGAAGGAATGTTGTTTTCATGTAAAAGGATTTTTCAATAAAGATGTTGTATTTGATGTTATAATTTGTTATGTAATATTCCTAATTTCTCTAGACACTAGAGCTCTCGATCCTTGTAGTTATATTAAGTGGAAGTTTATGTAATAAATAATGTTTAAGTGTGTAATAAAGAGTAGGGTTGTTATATTAGGTCATTGAAAGTATATAAAATTCATGACTTGAAAAAAGTTGTTATTATCAAGACATGGTATACTTTACTCATACAGGTGATAAAGGAACTATTTATCAAAGTTATCAAAGTGGAGTGAATGGAAATAGTCACTATTCATTATGATTTTTTGGTTAATGCAGAAAATTATATATGAATTTGGAAGTTTTACAATCTAATAGTGTCTCCCACTCATGTTAGATGGTGGTGTTGAAAGGATTATCGACTAGGGATACAATATTAGTGGGATTGGTCCATGGTTTTACAAACATCTGTAAATTATTTATAGAATATTTGATGGGGACTAAACCAAATTTGGAGGTGGATCTAAATGGAGAACACTTTAGTGCGTCCAAATGTAGGAGGTTGAAATGGTGAAGTAAGAAGTCCAAAAGGAGGGGAACTAGAATATGCAACCACTGAGGCAGTAGTGAGACTTCATTTGGTTGTTTTGGTAGTGTTTTTGGAAGTTTATATCCCTTTTAACTCATGAAATTCTTTTTTTGATAGAATGAATGAGATTTCATTTTTTTTCTCATGCAGATAAGATGAATTAACTGAAGTACACAATTCTTTCATGCATTATTTTTTCACTTTGTGATTAAATTTGTTTGTTATTCATGTTATTTTACATATACACTCAATGGATGGATTATTTTGAGGGGAAAATTACACTCAATTGATGGATTATTTTTAGGTGAACAAAATTAGATGTTGGAGGATAACTTGATGTGGTGGTAGGGGTGCTTGAACTTCCCAGTTTGAGTCTTCAAATTATTACATAATGATTTAATTGGAAAATGAACTAATTATAGTTTTTAAGGTTTTACTTCCCTAGATTATGATAATGGTTAACTTATGGGGATTATAAAGTCACCCCCATCCCCAAAAAGTGGTATTAGATTTTGGTTGTAGTTATTAGTGTAAGATCTTGAAAGAATGAGTTTATGATGGAGAATTTTATCAAGGGCTCAAAAGGGAATTATTGGAAGTACAAAAGTGATATCAGAAGTTTTATGGGATATTAAAATTCCTCTTTAACAACATGTGTCTTAGGTAATGTTCTATTTTTTGGTAATAGTCAGGGCTTGATGGAATAAATCTACGTTCACTTGGTCAGGTGGTTGATTAGGTTATTGGAATAATGTTACTATAATATGATAGCAGTGCATGGAGTGTTTCTTGGAATATAAAAAGTTCAATTGACCTGAATTATTCACGCTACATGTTCTATACATTGGTTGGGATTTGAAACCTAGTGGAATACAACTGGAATTTAAAATAAACATAATAATCCCTTGAATTTTCTAGATTTAGTGAGAGCTCAAATTTATAATTAATAGTTTTTCATGAGTTTGGAATGATTTTATAATTTGATATTAGATGATTTTGATCTTAGAGTATGATGGTGCTTCTACTCCTAGTGGGTTGGTAATTCTATGATATATAGAAGTCAACCAAAATCAGAAAAGTGAACTAAAAGTCTATAATTTAAAGAACAAAGATTTTTCTAGAATTTTAAGGTTAGGTTCTAGATGACTCATGTTCCTAGATAAATTTATCAAAGGATAAATGATCATAAATCCAAGTTAAAGATTTTTTATGGTGACTAAAGGGTATATTCTCATAAGTTAAAGTTCTATAGGTTCTAAAAACCCACATCTAAGAGGGGGTGATTGATATTATTACCAAGATTTTTCTTAAGACTAAGTGTGGGGTATAAACATTGGATATAGGGTTTCATTAATCAACATCCATTTATTGGTAGTAGGTCTTTTTTATAGAATATATCAGATGTGATGGTTATATCCAAACATAGGATTGGAAGTTGTGGTGTGGCATGATCATGGTTCCTCAGAAAACACTCTACTAGAAGTGGAAGTAATTTTTAAAGGGAATGGTAGATTATTGATATTGGGGGGGGGGGGGCTGGAGCTTCATGATTATGTCACTTGTTCACAATTCTCAAACTTCAAAATGAGGATTTTTATATCAAGGATCATATGACTAGAAGAAGGAATTTGAGTCATTGGTTTTTGATGAGTGCATGTGAGTGAGAATAAAGATGTGTATTTCTAAATCATGTTAAGTAATTATATAACTCAATGTTAGATGATAAAATATCGCGTCTTCATGGATAATGTTCATTTTTTAGTGTATTATCTCATTGAAATCCATTATACATAGATTAACTTTGAAAAAAATGAAAAACCATGATATAGGTGGATCAGAAGTTAGTCTAAAAGATGATAGGTTATAGAGAAAAGTTTTAAATCATGGAAGAATATTGGATGATTTTTACTAAGATAAGAATATTAACTTATAAAAATAATAAATTGGTGTCATTAAGTAGTGTTCATTTTCCAAAATAATGTGTTAGATTTAACTACTGATTTCTAGTTATTGGAAGTTACACTTGAAATCTCATATGGAGATAGTATACTAAAACCTTGGAAGTGTGAGTTTAGATAGCTAATGTTAGTTCACCAAAATTAGTAACTTTAATTTAATGAAATTTTAATAGGACCATAAGGCATCAGGTTAGTGGGAGAACACTAGACATTGTGATTTAACCAAAATAAGTGACAAAATCTTGATGGGTTTAGTGAAGTGGATAAATCATGTTAGAAATTTGATTGTAAGAATGTAGGGGAGGCTATTATAATTCATGTACTTAGTGATTAATACATGGTTTTTGTGGATGTAGTGAGGTATAAGAAAGGGTAAACTTCAGGTATATGAATGGAAGTCTGTAGTAGGTGATGAAAGTATAGAGAGTTCATAACTTATGTAAAGTCACTACTTTCATGACGTGAGAGACTCTCCTCACAGATGTGGAAAATGAATTTTTTATCAAATATATTATTATAGCTTGTAATTAAATTTTAAGTATTCAAAAATATTTGGTGGTTGATGTAATGGATGCTCTAGGTAGTTGAAATTTTCAAAGTTCAATGTCAGGTCTCTCACACATATCGGATGATGGTGCTGACTGAATGACCTGTTGGGCCACTATATTACTATAATTGGTCTATAGGTTTATAATGATATGAAAATTATTAAAAGAGGTTCTGATGTGATAATAACTGAAGTTATATGTTTTTCCATAAAGATCACACCATGGATAATCCAGGTGTTGAAGGTTGAAATTCCAAAGGTGGAAGACAATTAGAAGGAGAACAAAATGATTAAACATATGATGAATTGATGAGACTTATAATGGTGGTATAGGTAGGGATTTTGGAAGGTGAAATCCCTTGTAACTTAGGTATTTTTTTATGGAATGAACGATATTTCATCATTCTCTCATGACCATAGGATAAATCATCTGTAGCATGTATTCATTATGTGCATTATGTTTTTACCATTTTATTTCATGTTTGTGTTTTGTAATTTTATTTTTCACCTATAAAATAAATGAATGGATTGTTTTTAGGTGACTAGAACCATATTATAGAGGATAAGTCGATGCAGTGGTTGGGTTTTTCGGAATTATTACTTCAAATCATCAGAATTATGGGATATGATTTGATTGAAAGTCAGTCTACTCATATTGTTTAAAGTTCCATTGTATTGAATTATCAGAAGGGTTAACCTTCAGTGATTAAAAAGAAACCTAATCCCCAATAATAAGGTCTTCTAGGTAGAATGATGGTGGAACCCCAATGTGTAGTGAAGTGGGATCTGACACTCCAAAGGAAGAGGAGCCATCACCCAACTATGAAATGACACTGGAGGAGGAGGGAAAGATATTTTATAAACATTTTTAGTTATGAGACCATATGACATTGAAATGGAACTATAAAGTCCATAGTCTTTGGTTAATAGTTCGAAAAGTTATAAAATATTGGAAAAATATATCTAAACTAGGTATAGAGGATGGTTTCTAATCCCCACCCCTATCATCCAATCTGGATATTGATACCATATTCCCTTGGTTACAATAACTTTCTTTTTCATGAGGGATCATTATAATTTTATTCAATAGGATGATAAAGGTTAAATCCAATATTCACTTCTATATATTAATAGATAAAAAGTCATGTCATTGGTGGAGGAAACATTATCAGTGGTTTTTCTAACCATTAGTGAAGGTGAATATTGGTCAAGTATATCCACATATCACTATTATCATGTTCTATATAACATTTTTTTCTCTGGACTGTCACGTAACACTTATCAGAACCACAATCATGGTAGAAGATATTCTATAAGTGATAGAAATATTCTCATCTCTTTCTAAGTTTAGAAACTTTCCTTCCTTTATTATGCCTGAATAATTATATTTTCACATTGACTGTTAACTTGAACTATATGATTATACATCTTTGCCTATAGAAAAAATATCTATGTTAATCCACCAATGGGAGGTTAGAACTATCACACCTCTTCAAGTGGATCACTCATCAACCTAATAGTAAGAGATAATAAACCCATTTGACCATACTAAAATGGGTCATGAAGGCCTCATGGATGGTTCAATTCATCAAGATATCCTTATCTTATAAATAAATGAGGCGACCTCCATAGGTGGGAGTTAGGATTGATTAGTTGATTAGGCCACAATATGAGATGATTATGTTCCTACTCTTCCAGATGATGTGGTGGTGGAAATAAATGAAGTACCTCTTATTATATTAAATAAAAAAGTTTAAACTAAGAACGAAACCCATGCTGTACAACAAAATAGGGAGAAAGTAGTTAAATAATTTTATGCTCCTACGGGAGTAGGTGAGTGTTTATAATGCCTTCCATTAAATTTCACACACACTATCTGATTCCCATGCTCTCCATTTCATTTTTGTAACACCATTACAAATGGAGTGACTAGTAAAATAAGTTTCCATATCAATAATTCAACTTCCATCACGAACAAATCTTAGGGTTATTCTAGTTCCAATTATCATGAAAGTTGATGAATGTATAGTCATTTTGAGTGAACTAGTTACAAAATACATTTTATTCTTCAGGAGTGACTCTAAATCTGATTTCAAATTGATTAATTTTCAATGGTATTCTTGGAATCATGTGTGGAATAATATTTGGAAGATGATATATAATTCTTATATAGAAGTTCTATATAAAAAATTACATAGGCTCTTCTATATCTTCAGGACCCTAGTATATAGTGGGTTTGACTACCCGAACATTCCTTCTTCTATGAAGGAAATAATCCATGAATGATTGTGTGAGTAAGCATTATAATTGACCCATTCAAGGGTAGATTTAGTGGTATATTCCTTGAAACTTAGAGATATAGTGTTTTAAGAAAGTTCTCATTATGTAGAGATGTTTTCGAAGTAATAAAGTTTAACCAATAAAGAGATAGCTATAATAAATTGTATCCATTGATATTTGAGTGAAACTAAGGGAAGTCTGGTAAAACACCCAAAACTAATGGAAAATATAAAGAGTGGAGAAGCATATGTTGTCATTGGATAAGAGTGGTTATGCTCTAATATTTAAGATAAATATACATATATGGATAAAATTAAATTCAATATTAATGAATCTAGGGGATTTATTGATCAAAACCAAGAATCCGTGAGGAAAATATTTTAATGCACTAAAATTTATAGATCCAACTATTTTAAAATTTAAAATAGAGACTCTAATTTTTGGATTCTCCTCTCTCTTTTCTCAATTAATGGAAAAATATTTTTTTTGTCTCAGATAGTTTTTAGTTTCCAAAGATTTATATTATCTCAACGATCAATTCAATATAATCTATAAAACTCACAAATAATAATAATGTAATAATAGAATCTTTAAAAACATTGCATGATATTGGATTAGGTAAATAATAATTTGCAAATACTTAATTCAATGATGAAATGTATAAATCAATCCAATATATTTGAGTTATGATCCCTTATACAAATATAAAAAGTTGGATACATAAAAAAATAACATTACCATATGTCGTGGCAAGTCTATGTGAAAAAAAACTACATAGTGTGATTTTATTATGATTTTATACTATCAAAAGGATATAGTTATGGTGTATATATGGTGTATTTTTTAGTTCTAGACACAATAGAAATACCTATTGAGACTATGGTAAAATCAACTTTTATCATATTCAATAGATCATCCAAAATATAAATGATGATTAATGGCCAGTACAATGATTTTTCTTTCAAAGAATATTTAAAATTATTTTTGTTGGAAGGAAGAGATGATTTTTTAACATTAATTTATAATTAATTTAAAACACAAGAAGAAAGGATATATTTATCTCAAGATTTTTCATCATTGATGTTGTTGATGCTTTGAATGAGATCATTGTATTTTTGTTTCATCACAAGGACTTAAAGAAAATCCACTATAATGATGATCTACACATGCACCTTCGATCTCAAAACAACACTGATGAAACATCAAGTGCTATAATGATCGATTGATTATATTGAGTTGTTCTACATGACCAATTCACATTACTTAAGTTTGAAGAGATATGTATTGTTCTTCTTAGTCTTGAGAGGGATATATGAGGAGGATTATATTGAGAGAAATGTTATGCATAACGATTATCCTTTGTCTGATTTTCATAACATTATATAATCACACCCAGGGATAAGGTTTACTTCCATGTAATTTCCCAAAGTCCCTTAACTATGAAAAAATACCCAATAAAACTTAGGTCATGAAACTAAAATATTACTTTACATATAGAATGCAATAAATCAGGAAATGATAAATATTATTTTACAATCTCGAAAATAAATATTTATTATTGAACCTGAGGCCTGGTCCATTCATTATCCTCATTATTAATATAATTTTGGAATAAATAAATAATTTTCATTTAATAAATTAATAAATATTCTATTTATAGTATAGTGAATAAATATTCATTTTAATTTTCATATGATTATATAAATTATTTATTTAATGAATAAATAATAATTAAATATCATGTGAATAATAAGAGATAAAAAATATTAAATGTAAAAATAATTAAATAATTTTTCCATGAATAAATATTTATTTAATATTTTCAATTGATTAATTAATCCTAAATAGGGCCTACCTAAAGTTCAATATCAGTATCTAATAATGGATCAAAGAACCAATAGAGGAAAAATATATGTTACAAAAAAACATATAAGAATTATCAATGTGTAATATAATTACTTTTTCATGATCTCTCATCAAGAAGGTGGCACACCCATGTCATCAACCTATATGCTTGATAACTTTTTTTACCATACGAAATGAACGTTTCTATACACCATGGACATGGAATTTAATATGAAAGATCCATTTCAATAAAAGGGATGAAATATCATCTTCTATAAATTGGATGGTACATATCCTTCTTCGACTTATTCGTTAATAAAATATCATTCATGATGCACTCAATGTACCCAATATCCTACAAACATATGTCTTCATAGTTTTAGTCAATACATAAAAGTGTGTGAGTCATGACATGTATTAATAATAATATTAAAGTCTAAGGATCATTACACATTTCTAAGAAAATAATATACAGTGACACATTAACATGTGGATTTCCTACAGGTGGTTTTGTTCTCATAATCTATCATCTTGGATATTTCAATGTGAGAACTCCATGAGATTAAGTCTCATATTTTTACAATTAATCGCACCTGACTGTCAACATACTATGTATCCAATCATATAATGTTATCCAATTTTAGAACAATATTTAAGAATACTGTCATGTAATTTCAACTCTATCATCATATAGGGGAAGTTATATGACCTTTTCAATGTTACAGATACTCTAAGAAATTATTACCTTAATGTCATGCATAACAATAAACTATATATAATAAGATATTTTATTAATATTCACTTATTTGAATATACATGAAATCTAAAGTACAATGAGTTGGTTCTAGGACACCAACTCCAATTTAATCCCACTTGGACTAGAGTCAACTTCTAATTACTTTTATTCATATAACCCTTGCATGATGATCGTGTTTCTAATGAGTTATGTTTTTAGTTAAGGGTCCTTCCACATTGTCTTTTTTGGAATCTCTTCTCCCTGAAACATAAACTCTCTGATAAAAATCCATCAAGAGATGATATTTTTTGGAGTATGTGCTTCATCTTTGATGTGACCATGGATCCTTTACAAGATCCAACATTGTAGTATTATAACAATAAAGTGTGATATGTTATTTAATACTAGGAACTACATCAATAATTTAGGCAAATTTGTGCATGCAAACCAAATATTAAGTTCCCTTAATAGTTATAATATACTCATACATTACAATAAAATCTATGACCATGACTTGCGTTAATATCTTCCAGCTCCCTAAACCACTATTGAGAGTGAATATGTATCTTGTCTATGGTTTTAGTTTATATTGATATATTTAGAAACTATAATATACATATCCCCTGATGACTAATTCCATATATACTATATAGACTAGTAATATATCCTTTTCATGACATAGATACTTAAGGATAGTCTCGACTTCCATCCAGTGGAGGTCACCCACGTTATTTTGATGTCTTCCTAGTATTCTTATGGTGTAGTAAATATCTAGCATAGTATGTAGAATAACATACATTATTGAATCAATCTATAACATTTATAGTTTCTGTGTTATAATATCTCTCTCATCATGTATCTAAGGACACATTTTATTAGGAATATGAATACCATGTAACACTAGAAATAATCATCTCTTGGATTGTTCCATACTAAACCTCTTCAGTATTTTATCAATGTATGTACTTTGACTTTGTCCAAACATCCTCTTGGATCTATCATGATGAATCTTAATCACAAGAATATATAATGCTTTTCCCAAGTCCTTTATAAAGAATCATTTATTCAACTAGGCTTTGATAAACTATTATACTGGTATTTTATTTCCAATAAGTAGTATGTCATCTATATACACTATCGATAAAATGAACACACTACCCTTAAACCTCTTATGTACACCAGACTCACATTCATTCTTTATAAAACCAAATTCCATGACCAATATTCCTACTTCAATCTATAAATGGATCCCTACAACTTGAATATATTTTTAGCATCATTTTGATTCTCAATTTCTTATGGTTGTTTTATATGGACATCTTCTAGAAGGTCCTCATTAAAGAAGGCTATTTTTTCATCCATATACCAAATCTCATAGTCATGGTAATATTCTATATAAAGTTGAATTATGATAGATTTTATTATAGATAATAGTGAAAATGATTCATCATAGTCTATTCCTTGATGTTGTTTGAACCCTTTTGTCACCTATCATTCATCATGGTTACTAACATGTCCATCTATGTATAATTTCTTCTTTTGTACCCATTTAAAATAAATGGGATGTACATCCAATAGAGGACCTGCCAAAATCCACACTTGATTTTAATATATGGAATCCATTTCATAATTCATGTATTTTTTCCATTTAGTATCTTTTTTACTACTTACTACTTCCTTATAGGTTATAGAATCATTATTATTAGCTAATAATGAGTAACCATCACCACTGACTAAAAAAATCATATTGTTATAGTTCTCTAACCTCTATTATACTCCTATAAAAATAATATATCTCTTGAATATTTTATTCCTTGGGTATTTTTTGATTATTATCCCATGCTAACTTCTATGTATCTTGATCCGTGACTTCATCAAAGTATATCTCACTCCTACTATATATTTTAGTGATGTTCTCCCTCCAAAAAATATAGCATGTCTTGAAAATATTATCTTTTTATATGATGGTTCATATAGGAAATATCCCACTATTTTCTTAGGGTATCCTATAAATGTAAAATTTGTGCCTTTAGGTACATTTGTGTTACTTGAATATGCCTTAACAAAATATTTACATCCCCACACATGTAAACATTAGAACACATATTTCCTTCCACACCAAAGCTTGTATAGAATAATTTTTTTCACTTTAGTTGGCACTTAGTTTAGTATATGTGTCATTGTATGTAATGTATATTCCCAAAATGATAATGGAAGACTCACATGACTCATCATTGATCTCACCATGTCTAAAAAGTTGTAGTTCCTCATTTCACTTACACCATTCCATTATGGTGTATAAGGAGGAGTGAGTTGAGATAAAACCTAAAACTCTCATTAATAATCAATAAATCCTTGATTAATATATTATCTACCATTGTATGAGAAAATATTCTTAATCTTATTATCAATATGGTTCTCATATTAATTATTATATTCCATGAATTTTTAATAGAATCTGACTTATACCTTATTAAGTAGGTCTATCCATATCTACTAAAGTCATTTGTAAAAGTTATGATGTATGATTACCCACTCCTGGATTCAACTATAAATGGTCCACACACACTAGTATGAACCAACTCATGAATCTCCCTGGCCTTTTCTCCTTTTCTACTAAATGGGGATTTGGTCATTTTTCCTTGTAAACATGTGTAACATAATCTAAGTTGTTTTAGTTCAAATGAATCCAAATATCCATCTTGGTGTAATCTTGTCAAACATGTTTCATTTACATAACCTAGCTAGTGATACCATAGTGGGGTATGGTATGAGTCATGTGATCTATTTTTGTTATCTATTTTTATTACTTAGTTCATTTAATCCAACACATAAAGAACATTATTTAAACATACCTTAGAATAAAAAATTATTTCATTATAAAAGAAACAATATTTAATACCAAATTTTAAAATAAATCCATATTTAACAAGAATGGATACAAAAATAATGTTTTTGGTAATGTATGGAAGATAATATAAATCTTTAAAAACTAAGATTATTATAGTTGGCAATATGAGGTGGTAGTATCCAATAACCACATACGAAATTATGATTCCATTGGTTTCTCTAAGATCCACCTCACTATAGGAAATATTTTGAAATATAACTAGTTCCGATATTTGAACACATATGTGAGCACCAAATTCTATATTTAATAAAAAATTTATATAAATAGAGAGATTTTACTTAATAACAACACACTTGAATCTTCTTCTAGATTCTTAGATTATGTAACAACCCAGCTTTTCATGAAGGTATGAATCGTTTTTTTTTCAGTTTGAATCCTTTTTTTATCTTAGTAAACATACCCTAAAACCGAGGATATTTTTGGGAGGTTCTAGGGATTTTTTCAGAGCCTAGAGCTCTGGAAATTGGAGAAACATAGTGGGATACATGGTCAGTTCACTTTTATTGATAAATGTGAAACTCAACCATGTAGGGAACTCAATGCATAGAAGAGGTCTCAGAGTGGATATTTTTGGGTTGGGCACTTCTAGTTAAACTATGTGGGTAGCCCATGCGAGCATATTCCCCAAATAGTGGAGGGATCACAGTTGGTGCACGGTTCGACCAACAGTGTGTCCAAACCATGAAACCCATTATTTGAGGGTGATTAAAATTTTTTGGCCCGAAAATATTTTTAATACTTACCCCTATTTTATTTCTACTCCTCCAATAGCCAACATCCCCTTTTATCCTCACGATAATTCACCCACCTCCTTCATTAGGGATCTTGAAAACACCCACATATAGAATCTATTTTTATCACCATTGAAATCATTGGATCAATAGTGGTAAGATTCCAAATCCACTTTCTTCCTTTCATCATTCATATTCGCATCTCTTGTGCTATTTTGGTGTGAGCACATGTGACCTAGTTTAGGGCATTGGTATATTCTTATGTTCTCTTCCATTCTTATTTGAATCAAAGGCTGATACCTAATGATTGGTCTTCCACAAACCTAAGGTAGGTGGTCTTGAAAATTTCCCTAAAATTATATGTGTTTTTATATCTTTTTTCTATTTTCCACACGTCATAAATTTCCACACATTGAATTAAATTTTTTTAAACCTCATTAATTAATTTTACCATATTTATTTACTCCCATAGACCCATATTGAATTATTATATGATTTAAAACTCATATATTTCCATACCTTTGGGTGTGCTAAATTTAATTGAACTATTTTATAAATTTTTAAAATAAAAAACACCATCTAAGTGTTTGGATTATCATGGAAATTGAATTGACTTGCCTTGTAAATTTAATGGAATAATTAAATTTAATGAGAGTTGGTGGAAATTCCACAACATGTGTTATATATTTATAAATGTGAATTATAATCTTTTCTACCTTGGTTATTTGTGATAAATTATTATAATTATTTTAGAGGTAAAAACTCATTGATATTATTATTAGTGTGACAAGGTTATTGGATGTTGAACAATAGTTAAGGGTTATGTTTATCATGTCACTTCACACTCACTTATGTTCGGTGATGGTAATGACGTCTCACACTGTTATAATTTTATCTGGATGATGGTCATGACACTCCACCTTCCTTTACTTTTGGTGTTTGGAATGAAAACTCACTCCACCATCTCAAGTGACGACGATGATGTCTTGAATTCATATGATATTCAGGGCTTGAATACTTTTTTGGATCTTATATCTCATTATACTTGTTATGGATGTTAGAGTTATTCCTCGAGTCTAATTAGCCCCTTGAATCCATGTATATACCTATATATGTCCTCACATATTTAGTGCATATACATGTGTATATATTATATATGATTACTTATATGTATATATATATAAATACACACAGTTACAGATCAGACTCATTTAGGCCTATACCGAAGCAAGTAAAGTCTGTTGGGTGTTCTATTGGAACCAAATATGACTATTATTTACTTTTACATAATTTTTTATTATTACTTATGTCATCACACTGCTATACTATATATACTTGCGGGATTATTCTAGACAACATTGGTGGTTTCCTAAAAAATTTATCTCACACCCTAATCGATCCGCCTTTGGTACCCAAGAAGACTTCATGACTATAGTTGTAGATAAAGGAAAGCACTCTATCATAGATGCTTGATTTGTTTATCTTATTACATGTAGCACGAGATTACATGACCAACCATATGATCGTGATACTAGTGTAGCTGCCATTTGGTCTTTTTGTATTTTTGTATAAAATGTTGTATATGCTTGTTCCCTATATCACCTTTTCCCTATTTTTTATATCCTCATTTCAGGGAATCATTTTTTATATGACTTGGACTATATATTTTGATTACTACTATAGTTTCTTGGTTATTTATGCTTATAAAATTGGTTAATGTATTTGATTACTCTATCCTATAATTTATATCATGATTTTACTATTTAATATTTCTTTTTATTAGTTATCTCCACTGTGACACTCTTGTATGAGGGTATAGTCTCCACACAATACCACCTCAGACCCTCACAGCTAGTCAGCAACCTCTGGCGTATGGGGAGTCGTGGTTGAGGTCAAGTAACCCACCAACTCGGGGCACCATATTAGTGGATCATAGGAAAGGAAATTAAAAAGTGGTATCATACCATCTTTTCCTTTTTTATTACTATTTGGGTATTAGACAAGAGGCTAGGATGTAATGGAATTTGTTAATTAGTCTATGCATGGGAGTAGAAAACCCACATAAAGGGGAAACCCAAATTACCTAGGATGGGTTATTGCTATTATTAGATTATGCCTATTACATTTAATATGATTTCACTATTGTATGATGCATATGTTTTGTGATATTAATATTATTATTATCATAATGATCTTAGATAATATTTGTGGCCTGTTATGGAAAGGAGTTAGCATATCATGCATCATTATAGGCACTTTAGCACTTATATGTCATGCATTTTTTCATACCAAGTTTACTTTATGCATGAATTTCCTTCTACATATATTTTGGTGCCTTGTTATGGAATTTTAACGTGATAAAATTTCTTGTAGGGATACATAATTGGATTAATTAAAGTTATTACATCAATATAAATAGTGTATTCCTACATATAATGATGAAAACACCTTAATTTGGCCAATTATTCCATGTTATGGGTTCTATAACTACAGGTTCCATGGAACAAAATAATGATAGTGGACTGAATTACTTGAATGTTAGTGGTGATTTATGAAGCTAGTAATTCTATAAATCCTAAATGGTGATTCATTTAGTCAAATCATTTGACATGACCTGTTACATCATAATGCCGAATGTAAAGGGTAGGTTGCAGTTAAATGAGGTGCCAATTACAATTGATAATGTGTGTGAATTTTATAAATTGGGAATGGTGACACATTTAATCGGGACATGATACATACATACATACATACATACATATACATATATATATATTTTGTATAAAATACTATGAACATAAATGAATTTTAAACTTTTAGAACTTAAATGGTTACCTCTACATGGGATTCCAATTACAATGTAAAGAGTGTTTTCCTCTATACCTTGCATCTGAAACTCCGTATATCAGAACCTCTATCATGTGATACAAGACCAAGAACCAAACCCAGCCTTAGTAGTGGGTAGTTAATGGTTTATCTTATGGTTCTTATGACCAGTTATTGTTTTCCTTTATCACATAGACCTGGATTTTAGAGCAAGCAGAGAGGTGTGACCTTTTCTATAGGAAGGGTATCTACCTATCTTATTATCTTTCTGAAATATATCAACTGTTAAATTATTTTATATGTAATGTGTTTGGAATTGTATAATCATGCCACCATGACAACCTTGAGTCGTACCCCAGGAGGGTGGTGATGACCATGCTTTGGAGGTGGTGGAACCTAATCCTCCAATGATTCCTCCTATAGTTCCACCTATAAAACCACCTATTATTCCTGGAATGGGTGTTGAACCCCTATTTTAAGAATGTTTTTTTCGAATGATGTAGTACATGCAAGGAGTTTCTTGACCTTTCCTAACTATGATAGATTTTACATGGGAATTCCAGCAGTAGTATCCTCACACTTTTTGTGGGGATGGTGTACCACATGTTGACGAGTCATGGATAGAGGGTATTCTTTATATTTGGAATAACATGGGGATTCCTCTAGAGATAAGGGTCAAACTCTCTTCTTATATGTTACACAATTCTTCCAGGCGATAGTGGTATGTCATTACCCAAATAGACTAGCATCGAGATATGATTTGGAGGGATTTCCAGACAATCTTCTATGATTAATTCTTCCAAAAAATGTTGAGAGCTGACCGATATAGATATTTCATAAACTTAAATCAAGGATATATGTTTATAATGGAGTATTCTTATAGTTTTAGTGAGCTAACAAATTTCTCACCAACCTTATCTGGTGATGAGATCATGACTGCAAGGAAATTTGTGGATGGGATGGTATATGAAATCTGATCGCAGTTCAATGTATTCCTGTTAACCAATAATTCTAAAATAGTAAACCATAACCTCATTACTAAGAAATATTAGAGGGACTCCAATGGTCTGATACAGAGTGATTCATCACCCAAACCTTGTAGTGGTTCTTCTAGCAGATGAAAGCGTTGCTTAAAGGTTTCTCTTGGGGGTATCAACAGTCAGACAGCTCATACTGAAAACTTAATTATATGTCACTTGTGTGGAAAACCATGAAATATGAACCCCTAGTGTATATGGGATCTGGTAGAGTGCACAAGCTATAGAAGGATGGGAAATATCTAGTGTTTCTACATAACTTTTCTACTAGTTCCTATTGAGGGGGGATCTACACATACTCCACATTTTGGAGTAGGGATTGTAGTATCTCTCTAGGTAGGCAGCTGGAATACCATAAAATTCTCAGGCTAAGGTGGTGGTCAAGGCAAAGAGAATCAGACTCATGACTCACAGTGCTAGAATAAAGGATGTTTTTATGGAAGTCATGTTGTGACTCTGGGTTATGGTATGGTCCAGTTACATATAGTGAAACCTATTGCCAAGGATCAGAGCATCGTACCTTATACTGAACTAGGTATTATTCTAGTAGCCTCTACCATAGTGGCGGATTTATTTTAGATAGGTTCATCGTAATATTTTATATTTGTGTCAATTATAAAGAGTATGATCTTGAGGATATAATAATTTTATGGTGTGATGACACTCAATACCCCGTTGGATATCTAATCAGAGAGTGTTTATTGATGTGAGGATTATCCCCTTGAGATAAACAGATATCTCTTCATATAGAATCTTTTAGTCCTGAATATCATTGTATTTGATGTAATACTTGGGATGGATTGGTTAGTTCCCTATAGAGATCACATCAATTGTCATCATTAGAGGGTGAAGTTTACATCACCAGAGGGTGGTATACATATCCACATGGGATAATGTGATGTACACACATCTTGGGCTAGACCTGAGAATCAAGGGATGTGTAGAGTGACAACAAAAATTACTGGTCTCTTATTGGATGATGAGAGAATATGGCCTATTTTTTACCTCTTGTGGTGGATCATTTCAGGGATGTCTTCCTTGATGAATTTTCTTGGCAACATCTAGTGACAGGTGGAATTCACTACTGAGTTAGTTCTAGGAGGATCATCGGTGTCAATTCCTTCTTATAGGACGTCACTTACAGAGCTTCTAGATCATAATAAGTAGTTTTAAGATTCTAGGCTAAGAGTTTTGTATTCCCCAACACTTCTCCATGGTTTTCATTGGTCCTTTTTTCTATAATGGTGGTACCCTCAGGATTTTCCTGGATTACCGAGGGCTTAACCAACACATTGTTAAGAATTGGTATCCATGACCTCAAATAGATGACCTCTTTGATCATCTCTGAGGAGTGATGGTTTTTTAAAATATTGATTTGAGTTTAGGATATCATTAGGTATGTGTCAAATCTTTAGACTAAACTTGTAAAACATTCATGAGTAGGTATTTTCTTTATGAGTATATGGTAATGTCATTTGGTCTCACGAATGCGCTAGATATCTTTATAGATCTAATGAATTGGGGTTTGCACCCATATCTAGATTCATTCATGGTAGTATTTATGGATGAAATCTTAGTGTATTATTTCTCTTAGCAAGACCATGAAAAAAAATCTTAAAATCATAATAAACACACTGATAGAGAACCAACTTTACACTAAGCTCAGAAAATTCCACTTTTGGATCAAAAAATTCCACTTCTTGGGTCACATAATCTCAAAGTTAGAAGTATTAGTAGACCCATATAATGTGAGAGATGTAGTTTCCAAGGAGAATACCAAGAACATATTTGATATTTAGAGTTTCTTGGGGATATACAGGTATTAAAGACACTTCATCGTGGGTTTCTCACACCAATTAACACCTCTTACAGATTTGAATAAGAAGGGTGTAAAATTCATATGGTTAAAAGATTATGAAAGTTCCTTTTTGGAATTGAAGTTCAATTAGACTTCAACACTAATCATGATTCTTCTAGATCAAGGAAGTAGATATATAGTTTATTTTATCAGATCATATATCAGGCTCAGAGCTATTATATTGTAGGAAGAGTGAGTCATTGCGTATGGGTCTCATTAGTTGAGGCCTCAAAAGAGAAATTACCCAATGCATGACCTTGAACTGGAAGCTACTGTTCATGAATTATGATGTTGGACGAATTATTTTAGAGATTTACTTCCCCCATGGGAAAGGAAATGTAGTAGTGGATGCCCTATGCCGGAAGACTCGGACATATGTGTTATAGAATGCCAGTGGTGAATAGTAGCTTATGACATTATTCTCATAGATGAATGTTGAGGTTCAAAAAGATCATGGGAAGAATATCCTATTAGATTTATCATTGATCACTACCCTTATGGAATGGGTAAGGATGAGGCATATTTCTGATCCTGAGGGCTTAGTCCTAAGAGAGAGTGTTTCTGATGACGATTCATATTCTTGTTGAATAATGGATGAGAATGAGACATTATGTTTTTGTGGGTATGTTTGGGTCCTAGTAGATATCTAAGTGGATTTGATGTGGGAATCTTATGCCTTAGTTTTGGCAGTACATCTAGGTGTCACCAAGTTGTATCGAGACTTATTTCACCAGTATTGGTGGCCTGAAATGAAATGGGAGATAACTAGATTTATCAATATGTGTTTCACTTATTAGCAGGTGAAGGTGGAACAATAGAAACCAATAAGAATTTTACATATTTTTCCATTCTTGAGTGGAAATGGGATGATGTATCTATAGAATTCATGAATGGTTTTACGAGTTTGCCTCAAGGAAATGATATAGTTTAGGTAGTCATTGATTGGATGGATAAGGGAAAACATTTCTTACCTATTCAAGAGACCTTCTCGATAGATTAACTAGGGATAATATACATCAGGGAGGTTGTACATCTTCATGGATCCCCTTATTCTATCATATCTGATAGGGATTCTTGATTCATGTAATAGTTACAATAGGGGTTACTGAAGGACTTGGGTATAGAGGTGATTCTATGAATATGATATCACCATCAGATAGATAGTCAGACAAGGCATACTATCCAAGAGTTAGAGGATATTCTCTATGCATGTTTCCTTGAAGTTTGGGGTTCTTAGGATAAACACATACCCCTGTTTGAGTTCTCTTATAAAAATAAATTTCAGGCTACCATCCAGATTGATCTTTATGAGGCCTTATATGGTAAGCTATGCCAATAACCTATGTGTTGGTTAGAGGCAAGGGAGATAGTTTTTCTTAGACCATATCTCATTTAGGAGACTTCAGAGTAGGTCTAGAAGATCAAGAAGCACATGTTGATTATTTAGTTCAGGAATCAGTAGTATTCCAACTTCCATTGATGACCTATCAATTTTGAGATTTGGGATTATGTTTTCTTATGTATTTCTCCCAGGTGGGTCCATCGACAAATTTAGAGGTAGGGTAAGATTTTTCATAGATTTTTAGAGCCTTTTGAGATCTTAAATAGAATCAGATTTTTAGATTACTAGATAACACTTCATCTGATATACCGCCACCTATATTATCTAAACCCATTTCATGTTTTACAACCTGAGGAGGTTGACTTAGATGTGGATTCTTCCTTTAAGGGGTACCTAGTTCATATCATGTATTAGAGAATTAAGGTTCTCTGAGGTAGGTTAGTTCCTTTAGTATGAGTTATATGGATGCACGAATATGTACATAACAAGACCTGAGAGTGGAAATATGATATATGTTTCTAGTGACCAAATTCTTTTTCTGATTATTTCTGTTTACCCTAAGAAGGACAACTCATGGATAAGTTGATTTAAGGAGGGGATGTTTTAACAAACTAACTTTTCATGAAGGTAAAAAAAATTTGTTTTTAAATTATAATCATTTATTTTATATTGGTAAATGTTACTTAAGGCCTAAGGAAGGTTTCATGAGCATCCAAGGTCTATTTAGAGCTTGAAGCTCTATAAAATAAGGAAATAGAGTGGGTCACATGGTTAGCACATGGTTAGTACTAATCATGCAACTCAACCAAGTAGGACACTTAGTGCACAATAGAGGACACATGGTTTTTCTAAAACCAGGATAACCGTATATATATATGGGTGCTGCAGAGGTTGTGATAGTTTACTTTTGGATGGGTTGTGCATGATTATTCAAACCATGTGGAAAACCCATGTGAGGGGGTTCCTAAGAAAATAGAGGGAAACAAATTTGGTGCACAGTTTGGCCAAACATGTGGCTAAACCATACGATCCCTTATTTTAGGGAGATTGTATTTTTTTCTCCCCTGAAATGTTTTTATTCCTTACCCATATTTTATTTCTTCTCCTCCGGAAGCCAACATCCCCTTTTCTCATCTTGGGAACTCACCCTTCTTCATTACAGATATTGAAAAATCCCACATCCAGACTTCATTTACATCACCATTAGAAGCAATGGATCCACAATTGTAATATCCCCGATCCTCTTGCTTCCTTTTTTATTCATCTTACCATTTATTACACTATTTTCCTATGAGATCATAAGCCCTATTTTCATAAAACTGGTCAGTTCTTCCATTTTATCCTATTATTCTTTGAATCAAAGGCTGATACCTAATGAGTGGTCATCTACAGACCTATGGTTGGTGTTCTAGAGATTTTATATAAAATTTTATTTGTTTTTATATATTTTTCTTATGTTACACATAACAAAAATCTCCACGTGCTTCCTTAACATGTGTTAAACCTATTGAATTAATTTTACAATGTTTATTTACTCCCATAGACCTATATTTAATTATTACATGATGTTGAACTCATTGATTTCCACCCCTTTGGCTGTTCTAAATTGAATTTAACTCTTTTATATAATTGATTAAATGACTGAACACAATCTAAGTGTTCTTCTTGAAATGGAAATTGAATTCCATTTCCTTGAAAATTTAATAGATTAATTAAGTTATATGAGAGTGGATTGCAATGCCTCACCACATGTAATATATTTATAAATGTTAATTATGAATTGTGCACCCTTGGTTAATTGTGTTAAATGATTATAATAATTTCAGAAGTCAACCCTAATTTCTATTATTATTAGTATTCCATGGTTATTGACTATTAAACAATGGTTAAGGGTTCTATTGAGCATGGAGTTTCACGATCGCTTAAATTGGGTGATGGGAATGACATCTCACACCATTATTCTTTTATCTGGATGATGGGAATGATACTCCACATTCCTTTGCTTAGAGTGTTGGGAATGATGATTCACCCCACCATCTTGAGTTATAGGCATGATGCCTCAAATTCATATGTTATTATAGGATTTTACTCTTTTCATAAGACTATATATCATTAAACTATTTATGGATTCCTGAGTTACTTCTCAGGTCCAGCTAGCACCTAGTATCCACATATAGGCCAATATACATCCTCACATATTTAGTGCATATTAATGTATACATATTTTATATGATTTCATATATGTATATATATATATATATGGATACACATGGTTTCTTATCAGACTCATTCTGACCTATGTTGAAGTAGATAAATTCTTTCAGGTGTCATATCAAAACTTGAGCTAACTAGTATTTACTTTTCCAGCATTGTTTATTATTCATTATGCCTACAAATTTTTTCTATATAAGATGGATTGATTGGTCTAGACACAACTGGTGGTTGCCTACTAAGTTTATCTCACACCCTACTCAGGTCGTATTTGGTACCTAAGTAGATTTCATGACTGTAGGTGTGGATAAGAGAATGCTTCTATCAGGAATGCTTTATATGTTTGTCTTATAGCATGGAGATATGGGAGTAAAGGACTGAGCATATGCTCTTGATTATAGTAGATCATTCATTTGGTCTTTTATTTATTTTTGTATAGCATGATTTATATGTATATTCCTTGTATCCCTTATTTTACTTTTTTTTATATCAGCAAGCCATGGCAGCATTTTTTATATGACCCAACCTATGGATTTTGATTACTATTATAGTTTATTGGTTGTTTACGCTTCCATGGACAGTTATTGTATTTATTTACACCGTGATATCATCTATATCATGAATTTTCAATTTACTATTTCTATCTATTTATTATCTATGATTTTTCACTCTAATATGAGGGTATAGTCTCACCACTGTACAACCTTAGACCCTTTCTTCTAGTCAAAAACCTATGGCGTATGAGGATGCATGCTTAAGGCCAAGTGACCCATCAGTTGGGGAACCATCTTAGTGTCTCCCATGTAGGGGTGTTATAGTTTGGGTGTGATTTTTCTTCTATTGGCCCTTCTTTCAGCATTCTAAATAGATAACATCATGCTCAATTCTTTCCCTTTGGTCTTCCTCTTCTTGGAAATGCATCTTGAAGAGAATTTAGACTTGGAGTTAGTCTTGGAGCTCTTCCCCTTGAATTTTCTCTTATTTACCATAAGTAAAAAAGGATTTTCATAATTAATATCCTTATCAATATGAATAAGTATAATAAGGGTATCCAGGAGATACTTCTTTTTATTATTCATATTAAAATTCACAATAAAATTTGAGAAGCTATGAGGCAGTGATGAAATAATGGGATCAGTGCGTAATTCATCAGGTATCTTAATACCTAGAACCTATAAGCACTCAATTTATACAATAAGTTTGAATACATGGTTCTTAGCTAGAGTTCCTTCTCATAATTTTCTTATAAAGAGTTCGTTGGAAATCTCATACCATTCATAGCTAGTTCTCTCTTAATAAAGATAAAGGATATGCTGGAGAATTCTATAGGAATCCATATTCTCATGTGACTCCATGATTTATCTAGACATGGTTGATAATATTAAACATTGAAAATCTAGTTCATTTTTTTGGTTATTTTCCTAGACTGTGAACTTCTAATCACTCACCTCCTTTGAAGGTAGTTCAGGTATCGAGGATTAAAACATGAAATACTTCCATTCATGTAACAACATAACTCATAATCATATGAACCATTCTTGTAAGTTAATTCCAGTTATGAGATGGTATTTATCCAAAATTAATCATAGGGATAATGTGGTTTACTAGATTATCATTATTCTATAATGATATAAAATAATATTATTAGTACTTTACTTGATTAGAAATTATGTGAAACATAATAATTTTAATTTTATTATGTGCCTCACTATTTTACAAAGTTTCAACGGCCCTCACCATTGAACTTGGAATACCCTTTTGTGTGGAAATTCAAGTGTCTAGGATATATATTTCCCTTCTCATAACCCAAAAGGGTATTCTTTATTAATCAATGGTATTTTAGTAGGTGGTCTTGAAAAATGTGTTCTTGTAGTTCCTTGGTGTTCAAAGTGGAATCTCCAATATTAATATCTTGAATCATATTTCCTAAAAAATTTCCTCTAAGATACATAAATTCTAGAAAGGGAAGCTCATATTAATTTCAAATTTGTTAATTCAAACCAAAACTATCATTATAATCCTTGATAAAAGTAAGTTTCCTAATAAGGTCCATTCAAACACATAGTTCTATGGTTTTATTCTAAATCTAGTATGGGAAGGAAAATAGAATTGATATTATCTAGATGGGTTTTTTTATTATATGTAAAATTTACTATTTTATCCATTTACATGTATTATTAATATTAAGTGGATTTTAATGAACTTATTAACCATGTATCCTTTTATTTTAATACCATATTTTCATATTAATCCAGTTATTTATTTGATTATAGTCATGCATCCACAAAATAAATTGTGCATTAGAAATAAATAAAATAAATAAATTATGGTATTCCCATGATCTTTAATTATCATTTTTTATTGATTGAACAATAAAAAAATGACCGACCATAGGAGAAAAACTCCTTATATCGGTCTAGGCCTGATTTTCAACATTCTACATCTATCTTGTGTATCCCCTTGGTTTGGTTTCACCTGAACTATATCTCGAAACAACTACTTACTCTTGAGAGATCCATACTTATAATTCATTTACTTCACAAGTGGGTAAAGTGACCTAGAAACATGGTTTACATAAAGAAACCCTAGGTATGAAGGCTCATACATAATAAGAAGGGATAAATGAATCACAAACCATAAATTTAATTTAATAATAATAATTTCAAAAACCCATGCAATAATTAAATTAAAATAACATACACACATACATAGTTGTTCAATGTTCGTGATCATACACTTATGTAATGAATACACATTTAAAATAATTTTCCAACATTCATTTCGATTCATTCTTCTATTAAGATAAAAAAATATGTGAATTAATTTGATTAATAAATTAATTCAATTTGTCTTAATCTCCATCCATTCAATCATAGAGATACCCATCTACTGTGATTTTAAATAAATAAATTAAATTAATATTATTTAAAATTATATAAAATAAGCACACGGCTTGTACATGGAAGTAACTCGGTGAGTACCTTATTAAACTACTCGATATGTATTGATATCATATATAGTCTACTCATGAGACACAAAGTATACACATTTTTTCATGTAATTACATGGTGTGTATGAATTAATAAATGAAAAATAGAACACATTTTAATTATTGTATAATTTACTACTTTTAATTCACATATATTAGTCAATGTATTATGATTATACACATTATGTAGTTCAAAATTTTACATAGAAATCAATTAATAATTTAATATCATATAAAACCTATCATATGGAATGTAAGATTCAATAATTGACACATGAAACACATAATGATTATATTTATGGAGTAATAAATTAAATTACATTTTCTGTATAAACAGGTTGGTTACATGGTGTGTACATTTAGCTACACTCCCTATATCTAAGTTATCGTATGTCTACAATACACACCTAGGAACTGGGCATGTATTTCTTCATAGACATTTCAGAGGTACATGAGATGTGTAATTAGTGCATGTCATGTAACCTCCTTGTTACATGTTTTTCAATTATAACACATCATGTAATTAATACATGATGTGAATTTAACTATGTGTTTTCCACTAAAAAAATTATATGGACTATATTGTTTATAACCTAGTTACATGACATGTAGTCCAATATGTTGTGTGCTATCCCGAATTGGTCAATACATGAAGTATTTAATCTACTTTGTTTTCTTTATTACATGAGTTGATGAATTAATTTCTGTTATTTCCTAGTGAAATGAACCAAGATACATATCTTGTACACTGACTACACGCTGTGTAATCCCATGCTTTCTAACCAAAATTCTTAGTACCTCTAGAAGGTTTCTTCATATATTTCTTCATTTAATATTGATCAGATCTATGTTATATAAGTGAGAAATAAAAAGATGAAGAAGTGATCTTGAAAATAAGATTAAAATAATGAATTATTGAAAATTAAAACTAAATTTTAAATACATAAATGAATAAAAAATAATAAATGATTATAAATTGAACGCGACCACTCTGATACCACCTGTTGTTCTTGGATACAATGCATGCTCTAGTCAGGCCTATGACCAACTTAACTTTTATTAGAATCAATGAATCACCCAAAATATATATAGTGATGAATTCCATGAATAATGATTTTTTTATAATATTAACAAATATTTCTACTAGAACCAATATAATATATTTTAACATTAATTTATAATTAATTTAAATCTAAAGAAGACATAACACCTCAGTGTTGAGTTCTTTCTTGATTGATAGTGTTCATTATTCAAACCCAAAAATTGTATCATCGTTTCATTACAAGGAACCAAAGTAGATACCCTATAGTGGTGATCCACACATGCTCCTTCGATCTCAAAAAAAAATGTTAAGTGTTAGTATGGATGATTGATCATATTTCATTTTTTTCCTTGATTGTTTCACTTTCCTTCAGCTTATAGGATTCTTGATCGATCTTCTTGGTCTTGAGAGGGAGATATGAAGAGGAGGAGTTTGAGAAGAATGTTGTTTAAAATAATTAACCTTTCTCTAATTGACATGAAATTCTATAAATAGATATAGAAATTGAGTTTAATTCTAATTAATTTACTAAAGGCCCTTAAATGTGAATTAATCCTAAAAACCCATGAAATGTAAATAAAAATATTATTATTAATTTACTTATGAAATTTAATAACCCACACAATGATAAAAATTATTTTACAATCTACTATATAGACTCGAGGCTCAGTCTATTCACCCACCTTGATACTTATTGAATTCTGGAATATTATTTTATTTAAAAATAAATAAATATTTTATTCACAGTATAACTAATAAATATTTAATTAATATCCTCATAATTAAATAAATTATTTATTTAATAATAAATAATCTTTTATTACCATGTGTATGAAAAGAGATAAATAAAAAATAAATGTTAAACAATTACCTTAAAAAACATTTCTTTAATATTGGTCATAAATTAATTAATCTAGAATAAATATTACTTCTCATTCTGGAAAATAATACTTATTCAAATTATTAAATATAAATGATATTTAATTGAGATAAATAGAAAACACTTTGTGTGTGACACTCTAGGTGACTTCCCCAACTGCGTTAGGTGGTTTTTCCTAAAGTCCAAGATTATTGTCTTACATTGGGTTAAGTCATCCATAGAGTAAGAATTTATGTTTCAATTACAAGAACCACATATGAACACTCATTATGAAATATAATCCAATTTTCATGATATATCACCATGCTGGTTTCACACCTATGTCATCAACCTATATGCTTACTATGTCTTTATTTGACTATTTGAAATGAACTCATTTATAAACCATGGATATAGAATTTAATTTGATATTTTTATTTCAATAAAATGGTATAGATATCATATTCCATAAATATTTAAGGTAAAAATCCATCCTTGATTTTTTCATTAATATCATATCATTCATAATGCACACAATGTACCCTACTTCTCATGAACATATGGCAACATAGCTTTGGTCTGTACATTAAATCATGTGATTCATGAAATGCATTAATAATAATATTAATGTATAAGGATATTTACATATGTTTATAGATAATAATATTTAATAACACATAAAAATATGGATTTTTTGTAAGTGGGATTGTCTTCATAATCATCAGTATTAGAGATTACCAAGAAAAAATTTCATGAGATGAAGTCTCATTTGATTAAGAGTACTCACATATTATAGTCAACATACTATGTGTCCCATTATAGAATGTTATCTAACTATGGAAAAATATTTAAGAATATCGTCATGGAATTTAAAGGTTCTCATCTTAGTGGGGAACTGCTACCACCTTTTCAATGTGAATGATACTCTAAGACATTACTAAATTAATTTCTCATAGAATAATGAATGATATGAAATAATATATTTTATTAGTATTAAAATATTTCAATATACATGTAATCTAAAGTATAAATAGTTGGTCATAGGAAAATAAATCGAATAGTATTTACCATCATTGTAATCAACGGTTAGTACAATATGATATGAGAGAGGTAAGTAATTAAACGTACTCCAAAAATTATATTCTTCAATGGATATGGGTAAACCAGATATGTGGTGTAATTATCATCATCATAAGACAACACTAGTCTATTTAGATGTGAAAAAGTGAATGTCTTGGTATAACAAAATACATGAATGGGGGATTTTCATGAGGATCAATAATAAAAATGGATCAAGTGCCCTAAAATTACATTTTCAAGCATTCTATACAAATCATTTGAACCAATATATTTGAGGTAAAAAATGTGATCTAAATATTTCCTAAGTTAATGGACCTAGTGATCATAGATTCACTTGTACTAGGGCATAATGTTGGTACCTATAAGCTTTATATCTTTTCATTTTAGGCCTATTTTCCCCAAAACTATGAGGGGTGAGAGGCTTAGCATGAAGGAACTCAAATTTCAGTTGGATGCACTATATAGGTTTTAACCCTGATAAGATTTGTTCTTTTTCCCTTTTCAGAAACTCAAAAGATTTTTTAAGATATTCAAGGGGAAGGCCTAGAAAGTGAAGACTTTACTTTTTTCCACAATTCCCTTTTTCATGTTTTCTTCCTAGAAAATCCCATGTCTCTTTAATTTAGAAGTTAAGGACTTACAAGTTGTAATAATGAAGCTTATATTTATAGTCAAACAATTTTGACCTAAATAAGGTTGAAGCATAAGGTCATACTGCTTTGAATAATGGATGAACTAGCTAATATAGAAATAAGGGTAAGTATTTACACCTTCCAAATAATAATCAATAAAATCCCAAATCAAGAAATACCTAATATGTGTATTGTTATTACCCGTGAAAGAAAAGAAGAAGGGAATGATTGAAGACTCATAAAGCCCCTGAAGTACTCGCAATCCCATGACCACTTCAATGTCACAGAAAATCTACTCGCATGGTTTATAGCCTGTAATAATACTTAGAGTGTCCCCCTAAAAGAGCCCTGATGTGCATTCGAGGGCTCTCCTGACAAATCACATGAAATACCTCAAAAATAAGAAGGGATTATATTCAAAGGTAAGGACCCCCAATGGTCAAAAAACTCAAGCAACGAGTCATCATTGGGAAGAATAAAATCCATATATAATGTCCTAACCATATCGAAAAATCTTTGAACCTTCATTTTATAAAATGAAGGAGATAAAGTAAAAGATATGAGAGGGGTTCATGGTCATTGAAAGACATGCGACACCTGCCCCTAGAAACCTGTGAAGCACCGCGAGTCCCTGGCATCGTTTCTAGAGCACCTCACAAAACCCTTTCATATTTTTAGCCTCTCTTTATAGAATTCCTCAGGCATAGCTAGAAAACCTCATGGTGTTCAGGGGACAGACAAATGGTTTTGTCCCCTACATGCTAGCATGATCTCTATATGCCCCATATTGTTCAAGCGAGAAATCACCTAAAAATTGGGCATGAAACCCAAACATTGATCATGAAATCCCATAAGACCCATGGAATTTGTGAAATAAAACAAAGGAGATAGAAAAAGGGGAGTTGAGAGGGGTTTTTAGTCACTAAAAGACATGCAGCATGCCCCTGACGACCCATGAAGCACCATGAGCCCTCGGTGAAATTCCCTCCTCACCTCACTAAATTCATTTGGCTTGATGACATTTCCATAAAATGATCACACAACCCTATACTGGTCACATGATTCATCACAAAAAATAGAGTAAATAGACTTGATAATATATGTGAAAAACCGCATGACTTCCATCCTTGGTCACACAATCCAAAGGAGACTCAAAGGGAGAGGAGAGAGCACTCACGATCGCCAAAATACATGTGACACGCCCAACGCACCCACAATGTTGTCCAGCGAGACCCTGAGACAAGCCTCGTTATTGTCCCCCAATAGGCACCTAGATCTTGTAAAGGCCCACAGGTGCGTCCATAGGACAAGATGAAGACTCATTTAACATGCTATAATGATCATGAAAAACTTATCCAATTGGAAAAAATCTTATAAGAAACGCGATGATGGAAGAGACCTACAACTGTTAAAAATAAGGCAACATGCTCAGAGTAATCCAAAAACCGTGTGGCACCAGCACACCACCCAACTCCAGCCTGGACTTGTGTCAGATACACCATAAAAACCAGTGAAAATGTGGGGTGTAGAAACCTATAAATTCCTCGATCAAACATGAAGAAAGGGTTGGACTCTGACCTCTACAATGCACGTTGGATGCTCAGACTCTTATACAGACTTCTCCAAACAACTGATCATGTGACTGATCAGCTTTCCATTAGGAAATATACAGGTAGACTACTGAATTAATCATGAACTATCCATAAATTGCTTCACGTGATCATATATAGATTTCATGAAGGAGTTCTGGTGGGGTATGCGAAGCACATCCTTCGAACCCACCAGATCATACAGAACCTGAGATAGACTGATATCGAATAAGACCAAGGTATTCACAACATAAGGTTCAGAACAAAAATCAATGGTGGAAGTCTTAAGAAAAATAAATGCATGTTGCCTCGAATTCACTTCGCATGTGTCACTCGAGGACACACGATAACACCCGTACATGTTTCTCAAATCCCACAACACTTCTTCGGTGAACCATTTGGGACACACGAAGTGCTCCAGACATGTAAAAAGTAATCGGCACAGTTCCCCCCATAGACATCACTTTTATCCCGCAAAACTTCTAAGTCTGTCATCCATGACTTGCGATGATCTTTTTATATATCACTTGACTCATATAACAATGCCTATTCACTTCATCCAAGTCTCATGCAGGAATCTAGACATGATCACTGAAATCTCATGGAACCTATTGGGAAATCCTACCAAGACTCACGATGCCCTCCAAATATGTCAGCTAGGGCTCACAATGTCTCCCAGGATTGTAATCCAATACATGAGATGCCCCTTGGACCATGCCACTTTGGCTCTTGTGACACCCCCATATGTGTCAATACAGTTCATACGATGCCTCCCAAGACATGCCAGCTGGGTCACGCAGTTCCTTCTCCATAAGAATGCCATACCTAATATAAGGGAGGCCTTAGTGTATAAGACCCTACATAAAGGGAACTAAGATGACTCTGATTCCCACCATATTCGAGATATGTAGTCCACCTCTCACCAAGGTCCGAGTCCCATATCAGTCATCCATGGAAATCCCAACATCCAAGTACTTTATTCAAGGTAATGGCATTGATTATTTGTTATACCTTGTTTCTCACAACGAGTATGGATCACATGGGCTTAGGGAGAATAAATGATCACATCATCTTCACTATAAAATTATAAAATAGTATAACTCTACCTTAGTATGTAATCTCCACTGTAAACCAAACTATGATGACTCAAATTTCTGCTATATCCATGATACATAGGATGAATTCTCAAGGCCCGAGCTCTATATCGAGGACCCCAAGAACCATTCCAATACTCAAGGCCCATATCCATATGTCGTAAGGCTATTCATCTGTTATCCATTTTTTATCACACCGAGCATAGATCATGTTGTCTTAGGGAGATTCAATGAACACCTCATTGAACATCGTGAGTATTCATCAACTGGGGTAATCCCATATGTAAGCCCTGATGGGTGGCATAATATGAACATCCTTTACATATGAGTTTATATACCTTGGGTCCAGTCCCAAAGATGTGAATGAACTATGTGGGTTTTGATTCCTATAATAACTAGGATATGTAGGATGCCTCATAATGTCTCAATCTTGTCCTCAAAATGTTAATTGTCTCTATATATGGGATTACGTTCCAAAACACTTGGTCATATGGCTCCAACATATAATCTATCACCCGTCGCCAAAGGATGATGAAGAACCTAGGATACATATAGATGGACTAAACTAAGAAATACTAGTCCTTTTCATATAAAAGAGAATTAATCTACAATCATTCATTGGGGTAACCAGTCCTGTATTAGGATTAGTAAAAGATTCATTAACATATCTTAAATCTATAAGAGAGTCTCGTAGTAGGGAATAATTCCCACAAAAAAAGTGAGATGATCCTAACCTCCCATCCCCTAGACCAATGCGGGCCCCTAAGAGTCATTGGGCTTGAAAACCCATACAAATGCTAGCCTTTGAAAAGAAGGATCATACCCATCTACAGATGGGGGAACCATTGTGAGTTTTAGGGGAAAATGATAATGGTAAAGCGATGATCGAGACCCCTTCCACCAACATTCATAAATCCCAATAAAACAAAAGTGGTGAACCTGATGTGAATATCTCTAATAATAGAGGATTGGGTTATAATATGTCAATCCTTATTTCTTGAACCCTATATGAAAACAGTAATGATAGGATAGACATGGATCTCTTAGGCCACTTTGTTTTGAAAATTTTATATACAAATGAAGTAGTAAGACCAACATAAACCAATGTTCCTGTAAGTCCATCCTCATGCTAAAAAGTCCATGCTAGTAGAATGGAAGGTATGGGAATACATACAAATTATGTTAACAAAGTGTATCTGATTGAGTATTTTTATGCCTATGATATAGAAATGATCGGTAACCTTGTTCCTTTTTGTTTACATGAATGCAGCCTCCCAACCCAAGAAAATTTCTTCATCTTCCAGCACTCGTTCCAGTACCCCATCCACTACTATGACCCCTGTGGGTCGTAAAATGATCTCACCTTCCAGACAAATCCAGTAAAAGGTAGAATATATAATGATCTAGGAGTACCGCAAGTATGGTACAATCCTGACTTTGGAATCTACCCATGAGATTATTCAGGCATGGAAACCGGTGAGTCTGCATCACCCGATGAAGGCTGCTGCCAAGCCAGTGGCCACCATTGCTATGAACAACCAATTCCAAATCTTATCCCCAGAGTGAGACAACTGCCACATTCTATACCTAATGAAGGCAGATCAAGAAGCAATACCTGACTCCCTTTCGGTTCAAGTGTCTCCAAGGAAAGAACCTACTAACCTCTGTCTCCAGCATCATCCCACTGGTACCCATAAATCACCTGCTAAGGGTACCAACTAACACATATCTACCTTCGATGCCCATGTATGAGATATGAGGAAGAATCATTGGTGGAGGAAGATGTTGGAAATTTAAAAGAGGGATTATTTTCCTTCTCCTACTGACGAGGACCACCGACATACTCCAAAAGGAACCGATAAGCAAGACCATATCCCTTCTAAATCAAGACAGGTTTGTGTCCATATCCACACATCCACATAGGACTGGTCTCAGATCCCCTATCCTACCCAAGAAGCCTACCGACATATTATGGAAGGAACTCGCAAGCAGGCTCACATCCCTACTCGATCGGAACAAGTCTGTGGGAATATTTACATAGTAAGTGTGGGGGAGGCTCATAATCCTACCCTATCACATGAATCCCATCAACATATCCCAATAGAAAATGGAGGAAATAAGTGTTCACATATCCCCACTTCAATTGAATATGTTTGTCAAAAGATTATTGAGACATAAAATGTGCAAGCTTATATCCCCATACACACTTTACTAAAATGCTGATATATTTTAGCAACAGCTGAAGAACTCCGTTGGCATATTCTATAACTATTGCAGATGAAGGGACATGCATATACTCCTACGCCTATAGAAAGGATGACTCAACATTCTGATCATCATAATCAAGTGGTTATACAAGAGCAAGCACGCATTCTAACTCCCATTTGGGAGGATTATCATCATATTCTAATGAAGGGGGAGGCATCAGATCTGAATCATACTCTCATTCCAACTGAGGCCCACTAGGTGGGAGCACCACATGCCTCATGACAGGGGCACATGCCTATTTAAAAAATTTAGCAGCATACTCCAATTGTCCAGGATTGGTCATATATCCCTATTCTGGCCGAATGTAACCAAGTTAGAGTGGCATAGGATTCATGATTGGTGTATATTCTTGTCAATGTACCAACCTGAAAAACTCCATCAGGTCATCAAAGTAAGGATCATACCCCCTACTTCCACCAATGAATGACTATGCCAACATCATTCCAAGGAAACACATGAGGAGGCTCATATTCCTTCTCCCATTCTGGAGGTCTATTGACATATTCAGATGGGGAATTAATATTGGGACTAGGATCACATTCCTAATCTGACCGGGGCCAACCAGATGAGAGTGGAACATAATTTAGGGAAGACTTATACACATATCAATAAATATAGGTGGAATACCCCAAAGGCTCAGGACTGAGCTCATACTCCCATCCTAATCGAGGCTAAACAAGTGAAAGTGGCATGTTCCTTAGAACATGCTCATACTACTTTCAATAATGAGACAACTCATCAACATATTCCAGTGGATTTTCAGCAAAGGGATCATACTCCCAAAGCACCTAACTGTTATATACAATTTCTAAAAGTTGTCACATAATAGGTGCATACCCCTTCACAACTCCCAAAAGAAGGTTACCATATTCCAACCACAACACAGAAAATGGACCATATTCTTAATCTATTCAATGTGAGTGTCCTTGAGGTTATTCAAGATACAATCTCAATGCTACAAGGGTCCTTAAACTCTTCTATCGAAGTGGAAGCAAGAGATGTTAATTACCATGATTTTCCCCTTCATGGTAGTATAGAGATGCATTGTAAAAACTCTACTCCTAACATCCAACATGGTCAACCTACCCACAATAATGTCTCCCATGGGAAAGGAAATCCTTCCATTGTCTAGACACCTCTGTATAGAGAGGTGAACCAAGCCCTAAAACCTTCGTACAGAGAGGTTCTTAAAACACCAGGGTCAACTGTATATGGTTTCCCACCAACATCCAGCTATAGTCCATCCCCATCAGCAGGCAACCATCAGATCCATCTTCTATGGTATGACTAATTGGAGGCATGTAAGTCTAATAAGGAAGAGGAAAACATTGATATATAGAGATATTTGGCTGAAATAACCTCCCCATCATGTTTTGGCCCCTCACTACATCCAGCTATGAGATCCTAGACAAGCTAGAAAAAAAGTTCATTCCTTATTTATTCCATAATGTGTGGGATAATCATCAGTGACTAAAGGAACAACTTCTCCTTTATCCATAATATGAGTGTCACCTTCAGGAAATCAAGATACTCTATTTACAACTTGACCTAACTGTTATCTCAATGGATTGTGATCCAAAACCAAAAAATCACAACACAAATTTGCAACATGCTTACTGTCATTGTATTGAGACACTTCGACAACTAATCTCCAAAGCCACATTAGGAATACACATTCTAGGATGAGGATAGTATGGAGAATTAAATTTTTTTGATCCCTTAGAACAACAAAGACCTTAAGATATGACATCCTTCAATGTTATATCCTCTGGAAAGATCTGGAGATCGGGTAATGCTTGGGCTAGTTGGCCAATACAACAGAATGCCCCCGCTCCAATGGTTCCCAAACACCATGGATGGGGAGGGAGGATAACTAAAAAGACTTCAAACTAGGACCCTAGTACAATAGTATGACATTCCGAACATGGAGATAAAATTTGTGATCACCCAAAAAACTTCTCATAAGGAACAACTCTCATCATGGGCTACCCACACACCCATCTCCTACAAAAAAAAACTACATCAAATGGCAGAAAATGCAGTGGTAGCCTCCATAGAAACCGTGCAGAAGTAGAGTTAGACCCCTGGGTGAAGAGAATATCTACCACCTCCCCACCCCTCAGGTTTTTAGTTCCTGAGAGGATTAAAGATATAACTTCAATAGCCACATGTGAATCCTAGCCCATAGGTTCGAGGGAATTTATATCTCAATCACCATCTCCAGATCCATCATCCTCTGAAAGGATCCTGGAGACATCATTTGTGATTCCAAATTATCCCCATACCAATGAGCTAGGGGAATTTAAATCTTCATATCTAGTGGTAGCCCCAAATAACCCCCACCCCATAGGGATGTAGGCATTTTCATCATCATCAGCACCACAGAGGAAGTATGTATTCTCTAGGCTAGGAGGAAGACATAAACGGTTGGTGTCCCACTAGTTCCTACCACTGCAAGATAAACCACTATTGGTTGGGGATCGCTCGACAATCACAACTAAAAACTCCCTCAAGGACACTGTATGTAATCCAAGAGGAGTGAAACGTATGGTGAAAACAATCAAACCCCGCTAGGGTTGCAAGCCAAAAATGGACCAAGAAGTAAAAGGGTTTGAATAACAACCCTGATGGAAGAAATGAAGAATCATCTCGTTGTATGGAAATAAATGGTATAATGACAATTTTCTGATACTCCTATGTGAATGTTGTCACTATCAATGTAGAATATTATGATCACGGCACAAACACAGAGGGTCATGACCTGGAAGACATACCCTAGGAGAAGGGTGATTTGGATGCACCAAATGAGGTTGCGTGCACCCAGAATCAGTGAAGGCTTCAAAATTTGGTACCACCAAAAAACGAGTTTCTACCTCCATGGTGGAATACTAGAAAATATAAAGGGAAATATGAAACTTTATATCAGTTTTCATATATAGAAGAGAAATTTTCACAATATTAGAGTGAGATGAAAAATCTCCATCAACTCAATGAGGAGTTACTCAAGGGAAAAATTCCCACTGGGTTTCATCTCCATCCAGAGTAAAATATTCTACTACCCATGTATGGTCCACTAGAAAGAGAGATATTTGAACATCAGGTTGGTTTCAGATCTATAAAACTGGTCTACATAAATGATGAGGCAAAAAATGACTGGGACTTCCCTCTGTTGTGGTGGAAGCCTCTCCCTCGTCAGGGTAATCCATTAGTCATAGGATGAATAGAGGACCAGTGGGAGATGAAATAATGACCATTTCATTAATCCCCACCCACTCCCTATGGAAAAGAGGTAGATTAGGTAGTAGTGCCCCTAGAATTACACACAACTATTGAATCGTTGGATAATTGAATGAAATCCATGGAGGGCTGACACACACCTGTGCATCCTAAAAGGAAGCCATATCCTGAATGGGTGGATGATACCCCACCTCCACCTAACTTTGTAAAACAAAAACTTTCTACCTTCGATGGTGCATGCAACCCTGAACAGTATCTCACACACTTCATATCCCAATACGGGCTGATGATGGGCCCTCATGATCAACTAGAGGCAAAAAAGCTGCGGTATTTCATACAGACTCTGACAGGGACAAAATATTTTGGTACAATAGTTTTCCAGTGGGATCTGTTACAGGATGGGAAGACCTTCATCTTCTGTTCCTCTATCAATTTAGTTCAATAGTGAGGAAGACAACAATCTTTGACCTGACAAACTGAAATTAGCATGAGAAGAAGAGGGCCTCTGAATCTATAACAATATGGAAGGGTTTTTCCTACTCTCTTAGTATCCCTCTCTCACAGGAGAAACTATAGGAACTCTATGTTGAGAATCTCAAGGATGGATTGTAGATTCCCCTAATCCCCATGAAATATCTAGGTGGGATCGAGAGTTCAAAAAAATAGTAAAATTCATCGAAGAAGGTATTCAACAAACCAAATCTAAGTCTGAGATCATTCCCACAACCCATGGGAAGAGACTAGGCAGAGTGGAAGCTGCATCTATCACTCTCAATCCCATAGTAGTGCCCTTCCAAGAACCCAGGAAGGATCAAAATCACCCAACACCTCCTGTAAAGCGGCGTCAACCACAGAATCACCCCTATCTAGAAGCATAGAGAAACCAGGGTTACCCTGGATTTGAGGAATTATTGAACAAATTATACTCCTTCCAAAATGAGAATGTCCTAGGATATTTAATGGAAACTGTGGATAACAACCTACTCATTCTCCCACAACCTAGGAAGCTTGAGGAAGTTAACCTCACCTACCATCCCAATTACTTCCCTTTCTATATAAGGCTGGGGCATAATATACAGAATTATTTCATCTTCAAAGAGGTCCTTCAAGGTATGGTTGACTCTAGATAGGTGACGTTAGACAGTTCTCTACAATATGTGGATCATGTAACTGTCATTTGTTTAGAATAAGAGGAAGGTTGGCAGAAAGTCTTGGCTAGGTGAGTGTAAAACTTCAACAACTAGATGACTCAGAAAATAGTTGATCGAGCTCCTAGCACCTTGAAAGAATAGTCACACAATCTCACAACAGTTCCAACACCCAAAAAAGAGACATATGAGTTTCCTACCTTAGGTGGGAATCACCACCAGATACAGGAAGAGACAAAAGAGGAAGAGTTATATTCTCCTCCAATTAAAT
This sequence comes from Viscum album, assembly GCA_963277665.1. Lineage (NCBI taxonomy): Eukaryota > Viridiplantae > Streptophyta > Magnoliopsida > Santalales > Viscaceae > Viscum > Viscum album. Next base: position 459,594,550 of record OY728136.1, read on the forward strand.
CCCTGACCCTTGTGAATTTCATCCCTACAACATCTGTGAGATGGGTGCCACCACCACCAAACAAAATCCACATTAGACGAAGAGATCATATTCAGTTCTTTCAACATAATACACATGAAAATACCATTTTTTGAGGATGATTATTACCCCAAATATGGTTGTTAGGTCCACTAGGTTAGATACCCTGGGGGGGGGGGTGAATCAGGGTATGACAGATTAAAACAATTGACCCTATTGATCGTGTTTTGTTGTTAAGAAAAACAGTCTTCTCTATTTCCTGTAGAAAAGTATAAACACAAATTAAATCATTCATAGGACACAAAATTTTTCACTTGGTTCACCCTCACTGGGCTACATCCAAGGAGCATACACCGGTGATGTGTCGATGTATTAAATCCACTAAAAGCACACTATTGTTTACAAGGATCGGAGCAGACTCACTGTCTCTCCTAGTTTACAACCACTCACAATATGAAATCTCACTGCTCTCTCAACTGAAGTGTGCTCACTACTTCTTCAAAAGATCCCCTCACAATTTAAAGACATGTATGTCCCTTTATTATAATGAATGATTTCATCTTCCTCTGTATATAGATGCTCTGTTGAAGTTCCACTTTCATCCAGTGATAAATACAACTTTACCACAGATGTACCAAGAAATATTACAACTTTTTTGCAACCCTCGAATGACCAGTGCACTTATCCAAGCATTGGACACTTCTCTAAGCCTGGCATATAAGTTTCACCAAACTACTTGTGTGACTCTCCCTTCTCCAACACAAAACTTGGGCAACTCAAACCCTTTTACGCCCACACCAATATTGGAACACAACTATCAACCGGTGTGCTTCTCCAATCCTGGAACGCAAGTGTAAACAAAAAAATTTCATGAAACTCCGTTATTCAACTCATAACTTGGGTGAATCACACCCTTTTATGCCCAAACCAATATTGGCGTGCAACTATCAATTGGCGAGAAACTTCTGAATACCTTTACACTTGCACGACCAAACCACCAGTTGCGTTCCCAAACCTACTTGCGTGATTAGAGATCGAATTTTCTCTAAGTTTTGAGATTCACTAAAAATGAGGAGGGGTATCCCTCTATTTATAGGCATTTTGGGTACCCTGATCACCACACATAAATATCCTCCCAGTGCACAAGTCCAGCTGCCTTAGCCTATGTCACCCTAGTCACCTTGTGTGCCCAAAACAAAACTTGGGTGCCCCTCTTTCATTTTCCATATTTTGATGTTTTGGTCTTGAAAAACATATGGTGCACAACTTTAAAATCCTTAAAGAAACTGGCGGGAAAGTCCCTTTTCCAAAAATGCTTTTCTCCATTTGTCGATTTTGAGGCCCAAAAAATTTGGCAAACACTGGAAAACGATGCCACCTTGTAGCTGCTCTTGGATTACCACCTCTAGATCATCCATTCCTTTGTCGAGGTTCTTCAATTAATCATGTATTGTTGACAAAATCTCTTGAACTTAACAAATCACCATGTAAACCCCCTTTTTTAAAAAAATTTGAAAATCGTGGTCTGCTTTGTTAGCAAACACAACAGAGAGGCTCAATTTGTCAACAAACATAATCACCTAAAAAATGCTTCAATGATACCTTGAGCGATTTTTTTCCAAAAAATATCCCCCTTTGGATTTGTTGACAACTCTTCTCATAAAACAATACCTCATTAACACTTCATCCACTATTCACCTCTTTTGATTTTGATAGCGATTACAGATTCACTCAACACATGCTCTAAGCCCACATGAGCAATGCTTGGACTGAGAAACAAAAGTAAATGAAAATTTCATCAATGAATCACTTCATTTCTAACACCAATTTTTGATACCAAAATGATACCAATTTCTGATTGATGGAAACCTTCTAACACCATTACAACACCACTATTCTTCTTTTATCACAATCCTTAGCTATAGTGATATCTATTATTTGATAGATCACTTCTAGAATAGTCATATTTAAAACTCTCCTTCATCACTTCTTGGGTTTTGGTGGTGTCCAAGAAAAAATCTAGCTGACCACTTCGAACACCACATACTCTGAACTTGGTGCTCCCCCTATCATCTTCTTCACCTGTCATTATAAACTACCCCTTTTTCACTAACCCACCTGTCGGCTTCTCCCCATGTCTTTTTCAAAGACATTGTCTCCCTTAATTAGCAATAGTTTCTCCCCCTTTAGGAGTCACTCTTTCTCCCCCTTTTCCAACAAACCCAAAGGTCACTCCTTTATGTGATGGAACTGAGGATATATGAATAATTAGTATAGTAAGAAAAACACACCATACCTTTGGGAGAGGGGGACCAAATCCACACTTTTTAAAGTGAATGGAGTCGACTAGACTCTCAGAGCTAGAATATGCCTCTAAAATACATCCTTGGGTAAAGACTTTGTCATAGTGTTCACAACCTGTCACTCTATAGGCACATAATCCCACTTCACTTTCCCTTGATCCACCTTCTCCTTTATAAAATGATAATTTATCTCAATGTGCTTGGTCCTTGAATGATGGAATGGATTTTTTTCTAAGATTTATAACACTGTAGTCATTGTATTGGATTTCGATTGGAGACTTCACTTCAACTCCAATATCATCAAGATACTGCTTCATCTATAATAACTACGTACAGACCTATGTGAATGCAATATACTTAGCTTCTATGGTGTTCAAATAAATGAAATCTTGTTTCTTTCTCAACCAAGAAATACACAACCCACCAAGATAAAAAGAACTTTCTAAAATTTATTTCCTATCATCCAATGAACCGGCCCAATCTGCATCAGTTAATCCCAATAACCCTGATTGAGATTTTTCATTATATATCAAGTCGAAATCTATAGTTCCTTTGATATGAAGAAGTGTTATTTTCACTGAAAGCATGTGGATTTACTTGGGATTGATTCGATATCATGCTTCTTGGTATATGGTAAATACAATATCATGTCTCGTCACTGTTATGTACAATAAACTCCCAATAATCTACCTATATTCTATGATATTAACTGCCTTTCAATCACCATATTTCGATAATTTCATCTAGGTAGAAACCATAGTTTTCATCTCCTTGTAATTTTCCATTCCAAATATTCTCAAAAAACTCCATGGTATATTTGGATTGAGAAATAGAAGTGCCATTACTTCCTTGTGACACCTGTAAACCAAAGAAAAATGGTAGCTCTCTAATCATTGACATTTCGAACTCACTTTTCATGAATTTGGAAAACTGTCAAAACTGAGATTCATCTAACCCACCCAATATTATTTCATTGTAATAAACTAGAACCATCTTCCTTTGATTACTGTAGTTGTTGAAATTGAGATTGTAATAAACTTCACCACGCTAAAAATCACGATTTTTTAAATATTGATCAAGCCTTGAGTACCATGATATTGGTACTTGTTTCAGCCCATATAATGCCTTATTCAACCAAAAAACCTTGTTCTCATCCTCATGAATGAGAAAACCTTTGGGATGATTGATATAAACTTCTTCCTCTAGAACCCCTTTCAAGAATTTAGAATTGACATCCATCTGGAACACTTTGAACTTCCATTGCACTACAATGGCTAGGAATAATCTGATTGTCTATATTCTTGAAACCAGTGAAAACGTCTCATAAACATCTATAACCTCTATCTAGGAGTATCTTTTTCACAATAGTCATTCTTTTTTTCAAATAACTATTCCATATTTATTCATATTGTTGCGAAATAACCATTTAGTTCCAATGAAATTCTTATATGCTGGCCTCGAAAAAATATCCCAAGTACAATTATTCTCAATTCGGTCTAGTTCTTCATTCATCACCTAAACCTAGTTTTCATATTTAGCTACATCAGCAAAACATTTAGGTTCAACTTGAGATAAAAGAAATTTATATTGTAGTGACTTCATTATTCTTGTCTGAACTGGTGTTTTCTGACCACCAATGATATTCTTCTTGTCAATTTAGGCTCGAATCTTTGACTTTTTTATAGATACAGACTTTAATTCTTCTTGTTCATCATTAGTATCTTCTTCTGAGTTAACATATTCTACTTCTGCTCTCCCTATGTTACTTTTATCTTCATTACTTTCATCAAGAATTTGTTCACTATGTTTTTGGTCATTATCTTCATTTTCTACAATAGGTACATCATTTCTCTCAACTACTTTTCCAGGCCTCTTGTTGAAGCATTTGTATGCTTTGATTTTTCCTAAGTCACAAAATAATATTCCCTCATCTCCACGTGACTCAAATTTGAAATGTTTTTTTTGAGAATGAAGCACTTAATTCCAAATATTTTAAATTATTTCACTATTGGATTCCTTTCATACCACATCTCATACAAAGTCTTTCATTCTTATGGACACAATAGAGCCCTATTAGAAATGTATACCGATGTCAAAACTGTTTCCTTCCAAAATTTATTTGTTTGGTCTTTTTCAATGATCATTGTTCTATCCATGTTGTTGATGATACAATTTCTCCTTTCAACCACTCCATTCTATTGAGGAGTTCTCACTGACGAAACTTGATGCCTTATCCCATGTTTCTCAAGATCGTATTCCACTTGAATGTTTGTGAATTACATACCATTTTCAGTACGAAACTTCAAAATTTTCTACCCAATTATCCTTTCAGATTCTCTTGGGTACTGTTTTAGGAAACTAAACACATCAGATTAATGGGTAATGATGAATACCCATGAAATTCTACTATAATAATCAATTAAAATAACATAATACCTCTTCCTGTCAATGGATCTTGGTGAGATGGGTCTACATACATCATCATGTACCAATTCAAGCACTCTTGTTGACTTCTTTTCCTTTGAATTGTACATCTTTTTAGTTATCTTCCCTTGTTGAAAATAATCAAACATATGTGTACGATCACGTGATAGATTAAGGAGGTCTCCATATGTATCCCATTTCACTAGATCTTCTAGGGATGTTTGGCATAGATGACCAAGTAGTTTATGACATATCTTGTTTACTTCCTCTCTAGATAGAAAGTACACATTTTCTTCTCCACTTACCAGGTAAAGATTTCCCTTGGTCCTTTTTCCCTGTAGGATCACTGTACCATATCTTTCCTTTATGACACACATATTCTTGGTAAACTTTATAAAATGAAATGAGTCACACATTTGACTGACACTGATCAAATTGTGATTGATACCTTGATACCTTCTACAACCAAGACATCTACACATATTATTTCTTTTCCCCCAAACCTAGCCTTTCTCGATCCAATTATCTTTATGAATTCATCGTTTCCAAAATTGAAAACTCATTTGTCATATTTTATGCCTGTAATGAGATCCTTATTACCTATTATGTGATACGTGCAACCACCATCAAGGATCCATACACTAGAATGGTCTGATGGTTTAAGAGAAATTTCAGCAACCACTGCCTTCTCTGCTCTCTTCTTCTTGGTCCATATTTTTTTTCACACTCGGCATAGATTGAGACTTCTGATCTTTCTTAGAGTATGATGGAACAACTTCATCTTGTAAAGCTGTAATACTATTTTTCATTTTCAACTTACCTGTTGGTTCAGTGATTCGCTACTTACGAACATTTTGATTCTTATTTAGTACATTTCTATGTATGGTCGATGTTTAGTATCTATCCATGTGCCCAAATCCTCCACACCAAAAGTAGTTTCCTTCTAAATATGTTCTATAGAACTATTCTCGATTTGGATTCCACATTTGTTCTTGTGCCCTTTGGTATCTTCTGGCTATAGAACACACATTTTGTGAGTGTCCAATATTTCCACAGTAATAACACCAGATAAAATGTGCATTCCTATGTGTCACTTATATACTACCAGTTGTTCCTTGGATTCTATGAATTTTCTAATTATTCTTTTTACCCACATTAATTTTCATTTTTAGAATGAGAGATTGCAGTCTGACTTCAACCCTGACTTTTATTTATGTTTCTGATCAATCCCTAAATCACCCTTAACCTCTGAGTTCAATTGTTGCTTCTTTCCTGTTAAAATACTAGGCTCCGCTTTCATCTTTTCATTGTTTTTATTGATCTAATTTCCCGATGTCATATTGAGGGTCAAGATTTTTTCTTTATATTTAAATTTTCTTCATAGATTGATGGATTATTCTTCATGTTCTTCAATACGCTTGACTTGATCATTCAATTTTCTATTCAGGCCATCGATCTCCCTTTTATATTCTTCAATCTTGAGATTATGTCCATCAACCTTTTCTGAGCTATTTTGCTTGGCATACTTGACGTTTTCGATTTATTTTACCAAGTTAGACTTCTCTTCTTCATACTATTGAATGTAGAGTTTAGCATCATGTACCACCTTGTTGGGATTATTTATTTTTGCTCTATGAACATCTATCTTTTCAAGAGCTTCTTCAAATTCAAATTCCATGTCGATTCTTACTTAAACTTATTCTTCTTCTTCATCAGCTTCTGATTCATCCTGTTTCTGAGAACAACTGACAAGTGTCACCATAGAATTTTCTCCACTATCTTCACAATTCTCTATATCTTCAACCTCCTCAACATCAAACTCATATGAACTATCACATTCTTTTGAAAGAAGGTTCTTATTCTTAAAGTAATTTCTATTGAATTGTTTCTTTCCTTTCACATAGGATAAATAATTATTCTTGGGAATTTCGGCGTCATTGACATCATCATCTTCTTGGAACTTTTTGGGGCACCCTGCCATGAGATGACCAAACTTTCCACATAAAAAACAAGAAAGTGTAAATTTCCCTTTAAACATTCCTTTTCCTATTTTAAGGTTTGAGGAGAGGAATTCCATCACCTAATCTGTCTCTTATTCTTCCTGAGAGTCTTCAATATTTATCTTCTTCATGGATTTGAATGCCACCACTTTGGATTTCCCCTTTTCCACAACATCATTGTCATCATTTCGCATTCCATACGCTACAAGACTACTGTGCAAGTTATCCAATGTCAGATCTTTTGGATCCTTGTCTTATAATACAAAAACATTTGGATTGAAGCAAGGTGGAAGTTTTATCAAGATGTGATTCCCAATATTTATGTCTTTAATGACTTCACCAAGTCCTCGCATGTCTTCCACTACCACATTTACCCTGTCAAAGAATGCATCAACATACTCATTTGGTCTCATTCTAAGATCTTTATACTTTTTCAACAACACTTGCAGCTTCGCTTCTCTGGACTTTTTTTCTCCTTCATATATATTCAATAGATTTTCCCACATGTAATGTGAGGTTTTTCATGACATAACATTTGTATAAATATCATTGGATAAGGCTCCCCCTAAAGCATTGATTCTTTTGTAATCAACATCCAATTTTCTTCTCTCAGTTTCTGATAATGCACCACTGTTAATATCAACTGTTATACGATGCATTACTACTGTGAACCCATCCATTCCCAAAGATCTAAAGTATTGTTGCGTCCAATTCTTCCATATCTATAAATTGTTTCTGTCGAAGATCGGAATCCATTTATGATTAGTGACCTCCATGAGAGAAGCACTGATATTAACCTTTCCCACTGATACAAATATTTTGGTTTACTAGGTTAGATATCCTGAGAGGGGGGGGGGTGGTGAATCATGGTATGACGGATTAAAACAACTGACCCTATTAATCTTGTTTTTCTATTAATAAAAACTCTATTCTATCTCTTTCTTGTAGAAAAGTATAAACAGAAATTAAATCATGTACATGTAATAATAATTTTTACTTGGTTCACCCTCACTGGGCTACATCCAAGGAGCATACACCAATGATGTTTCAATGTACCAAATACACTAAAAGTGCACTACTGTTTACAAGGTTCATAGTGGATTCATTATCCCTCCTTGTTTACAACCACTCACAATATGAAAGCTCACTTCTCTCTCAACTAAAGTGTGCTCAGTTCTTTTTCAGAAGATCCACTCACATTATAAAGACTTGTAGGTTCCTTCATTATAATGAGTGATCACATATTCTTCTATATGTAGATGATCTGTTGAAGTTTCACTTTCATACACTGATGAATACAACATTACCACAGATATACTAGGAATTCTTCCAACTTTCATGCAGCCCTCTAATGACCGGCATGCTTCTCCAAGCCTGGAATGCTTCTCCAATCTAGGAATGCAAGTTTCACCAAACAAATTGCATGAAACTTCCTCCTCCAACACAAAATTTGGGTGACTCACACCCTTTTATGCCCACACCAATATTTGCACACAACTATCAACTGGCGCACTTCTCTAAGCCTGGTGCACAAGTGTCAACAAAAAACTTTCATGAAACTCCCTTTTCCAACTCATAACTTGGTTGAATCACACCCTTTTACCCCCAAACCAATATTGGTGTAAAAATATTAATTGGTGAGAAAAATCTGAATACCTTTACACTTGCGCGACCAAACCACCAGTTGGGTACCCAAACCTACTTGCATGACTGGAGCTCAAATTTTATCTAAGTTATGAGATTCACCGAAAACTAGGATGGGTATACCTCTATTTAAAGGAATTTTGGGTACCCTAAACACCACGCACAAGTCTCCTCCCAATGCGCAAATCCAGCTGCCTTAGCCTCTGTAGCCCTAGTCACCTTGCATTCCCACACCAAAACATGGGCACCCCTCTTTCCTTTTCCATATTTTGATGTTTTTATCTTCAAAAACAAATGGTGCACAACATTCCAAGACTCCATGATGTTGGTGTGAAAGTCCCTTTTCTAAAAACTCTTTTCTCTATTTGTCGATTTTGAGGCCCAAATAATTTGGTACACATTGGAAAACGGTGCCACCTTGTATCTACTCTTTGAGTACCACCTCTAGATCATCTATTCCTTTTTTGATGATATTAAATCAATAATGTATTTTTTAAAACATCTCGTGAACTCGAGAAATCACCATGTAAACCCCCTTTGTCAAAAAATTTGAACATCGTGGTCTACTTTATAAACAAACACAATATGGAGGCCCACTTTTTGAACAAACACAATCACCTAAAAATGATTCAATGATACCATGAGGGATTTTTTCTTAATAATGGTTTTCCTACATATAATAGGGGAGTAGTGGGATGCATGCACTAGATCCATGGATATGTGGGACAATGTAAATGTGGAAGAGCTCAATATTCTAGCCACATCCCCAAAGATGACATTTATACAGATGAGAATTGTGTTAAAGCACTCTAGTAAGCTCAGAAGAGATAGAAAGGTGACTCATAACCCTCTAATTGTTTCCCACACACAATTGTATTGCATGAATGCTTAGCGGGGGTTAAACCCTATTAGTCCAAGAAACAGGGAAGGCCAGCGCGACCTGTAACACTAGCAGTAGATACTCCCTAAAACTCTTCACAAGTTGCATGCCCATCTACCTCAACTACTTCAGTTCCTGAACCACATGCTCTCTCTTCCAAGATGCATGCCCAAGAGTAGCCCCATATTATGAAGCAGTGAACTCTAGCACAAAATTATGGTGTTTTGAAATATCTATATGTGATCCCAACCAAGATCTCAATCCTCAATGGGATTCATATTTTGAAATAACTTATAGAGGAACTTTTTGAATCCCTTTGGAGCCCACATAAATTTGAGATAGAAGTTACTGCAGCTGAGGTTTTTTGGGTGGAGACTATATCCCTATGATTCCATGTCACAATTTCATTAACTGAAAAAGATTAGGAGGAGGACATCCAAGGGCACATGAAACTCTTATACATCTTGAGAAGACTTAGTAACTTCGATTTCTAGAGGGTGATGATCGATAATTTATCTAGGATCAATCTCATCCCAGCCCAAACTCTCCAATATTTGGGGTATAGCTAAGGGGACTTATTCCCTACAAAGATAACCATACATGGATATGATAAGCATGAGAAAAGGTCCCTTGGAAATATCAAGCTTAAGAACCAATTTGGGGAGCTCTCATGTGATGCTTAGTTTGTGGTTATCCAACAAGACACCACATATAATGCTTTATTGGGAAGGCCTTAGCTTCCTAGCTACTCGGTGATACCATAAAATTTTTATCAATGTTTAAAGTACCCCATAAATGGTAAAGACAATAAATTAAAAGGAGACAATGCCCCCATTCAAGACTTTCAGATCCATATATGCTGAAGCAGACTTCTATAAGAGGAGAGGTAAACAAACGATGGCAGATTATGATATACAGGTTGCAACTCCCAATGTCTTGGAGACCGCCCTGAAAAACCTTGGACCATGATCGATGATTATTATGTTCTCATTGTAAACATGGTCAAAATAGAAGAACCAATCCCAGTGGCTCAAGCCTTTCCTATTCTTAGAAACCATCATCTCTAGCATTTATCTATAGAAAATCAGATGGCAAGGTGTGACAATGTTTCTTTTAATGACCTCCCTCACCCCGATAGTGATGGAGATCCCCCCATGTTTTCATCCTCATCGGAATATGCCTCCATGGATTTAGAAATGAAAGAATATGAGAATGATATCAGGAATGACCCTGCAACATTCAAGGAAGGCATCTCCACCACTATAGATGAACTCAGAAAAATAAACTTGGGAACATAAGAAGTTCAATGACCTACTCTGATTAGCACCTCCATTACCCTTGAAGAGAAAGAGATATACATTTAATTCCTAAAGAAAAACTGATATGTGTTCACCAAGAATTATACGAAAATGCCCATACTGGACCTAGATGTTTCTACAAACCATCTCAGACACCCTAATGATCATCTAAGCTTCAAGAAAGTATCCAAGAGAATTCACGCCTCTCATGCCACCAATGTAGAGGCAGAGGTTGACGATTTGATCAAAGATAACTCTTTCCAAGAAGTGAAATATTTGAGATGGATTCCAAAAATCATCCCCATAATGAAGAATAATGGACAAATTAGGGTCTACATTGACTTTAGAGACCTTAATAGACATTGCATAAAGGATGATTTCCACTTTCCAATCACATAACTCTTGATCGATGAAACTGCTGGATTCCAAGATCTTTCCTTCATGGACAAGTACAAAAGGCAAAATCATATCAAAATGGTCCCTGAGGATGAAGAAGAAACTAACTTCATAGCACCTCAAGGGATTTTATTCTACTAGGTCATGCCCTTAGGATTAAAGAATGAGGGTGCTAAAAATCAGCGTTCCATGCACCGCTTATTTAAGCCATTATTGGGAAGGATATTCAAGTGTTATTTCAATGACCTGGTCATCAAATCCTGATAGAGACATGATCACTTCATGGATCTCTGAGAAATATTTGATAAGCTATGAAAATATAGTTTAAAGATGAATATACTGAAGTGTGAATTTGGGGTGACATCAAGAATATTCATTGGCTTTGTGGTATGCCACCACAGTATTGATGTTGGTTCGGAGAAGACTAGTGTTATCCTAGAAATGTCACCCCCAAGAAATCTAAAATAACTAAGGGGACTCCAATGTAACCTCACATAAATTGGGATATTCATAGTCAACATGGCCGAAAAATCTCTTCCCTTCATGAGGCTAATGTAGAAGGGAGTTTTATATCAATGGGATGATGAACTTTCAGAAAGAATTTGAATGTATAAAGAATTACTTGCTACACCCATCGGTCCTGATGTCCCCGATGGAAGGGAGAACACTCATCTTATATATGGCCACCATGAACCGTTCATTGGAACCCTACTCACACAGAAAAATCATTTCAGTAGCAAGAAAAATATCTATTATCTCAGCTGATCCATGATAGATACTGAGGCTAGATATTCTGATATCGAAAAAAACTTCCTTTAAATCATCTTCATAGTGAAAAAGATGAGGCATTACTTACAGCACCATGAAGTCCATCTAGTATCTCATATTGATCTTTTCAAGTATATTCTTGGCCTTCCTATATTGAATCAGTGATTGGATCCATGGGCGTTAATTTTGCAGCAATATGACATCCAGCTCATATCCTAGAAGTTGATGAAAGGAAAAGTCCTAACTGACTTCCTAGAAGCACAACCTACTATGGAAAATATATCAGAGGACACAGAACTTCCAAATAAAGTGTTATTCTATGTCCATGACACTCAACGGAAATGGGACATGTACTTTGATGGTGCCTCTCAGAGTCCCTTCGGCATAAGGATTGAGAACCCAAATCTCAATCAGGTTGGTCTGGGTATTATATTTGTCTCTCTAGACAAAGAAACTCTACCATTCTCTTTCTCACTATCCAAATGATGCACAAATAATGAAGACGAGTATGAAGCCCTCATATCTGGGTTGGATATATCCCTACAGCTACACATCATCTACCTAAACATCAAAGGGAACTCAGAACTAGTGATAAAACAAATCAATGGTGAATATTCCATTAAGAAGGAAGAACTATACCACATAATTGGTTATTTTAGGGGATTAAAGGAAGAATTCCACTTAGATCCCACCTTACATTATGTCCCTTGGTCACAAAATACTCACGCCGATGCTTTGGATAATGCAGTCGCTGTCCTGGATGACCCCGATCAGGAGGAATCCACCTTTTGAATCACACATCAAAGAATGGTTTCATCAATCATATTATGTGATATAGAAGTAATCAATCAAGTAAACACCACCCAAGAGTGTGATGAACCAGTTACCACCCCTAGATAGATGGATCCTATAATCGACTATCTTTGAGATGGTATGCTTCCAATGGATCGTGCCAAAAGGGAACAGATCCGGCGTCGGGCAGCAAAATTCATTCTAAAGGATGTCCCAAATGACCGAAAAATCCTCTAAAAGTGGGGATTTGATGTAATTCTTCTCAAGTGGATAGTATAAGGAGAAGTTATCACCGCAATGGAGGAATTCCACACATGCTCTTGTGGTGCTCATTATTTTGGGACTAGGATCTCCAGCCAAATTAGGAGGTTGGGATATTACTGGAAAACCATGATAAAGGACTACATGGAATTCACCAAAAAATTATGCATGTCAAATTCATGCAGACTTCATCCATCAAACCCCAAAATTATTGCATAAAGCCAGATATTCCTGGAAATTTTCTATTTGGGGGATGGATGTTGTGGGTCTATATCCCCTAGCCACAGCTAAGCAGTTCAAGTATATCCTTACTACCACTAATTTATTTTCCAAATTGTTTGGGGAAATACCCCTCAAGGAATTTAAGATAAAGAACATCATGAACTTTTTGAAGTCTCGTATCATAACCATGTTTGGATTCCCTCACACGATATTGATGAAAACAATACACCAACCTCTGTTCCATATAATTGAATAAACTCTATCAAAAGAACAACATAGACTCCAATCACTCATCCTGCTACCATGACATAAAAAATGGAAAGATATATTCATTTAACAATACTCTATCAAATATATTCTAGAAGATGGGGAACAAGAATAAGAATTATTGTTCGGACAAACTCTTTCATGCTTTATGGGCCAATCGTAGCACCACACGTACCGCTATACAAGCAATGTCATACTCACTAGTATATGGTACCGAGGTAGTGATACCCATAGAGGTCCAAATTCTTTCACCCTTAATATCCATATACATAAAACTCCCATAGAATTAAAAATCTCAAAAGTGGATGGATGAGTTAGAATGGATAGATGAGAAGAGGTTGCACATGCTACACAACCTAGAGGTCCACTAGAATTAGATAGAACAAGATTTTAATAAAAAGTTTTTCCTTTGTTCATTACTTCAGGGAGAAATAGTGTTGTCTCTCAGAACCCCAATGATATTGGGGAAGAATATCTTGAAGTTGGAACTCAAGTGGGAATAACCTTATGTCATACATAAGGTCTATCATAATGGAGATTATTCATGAGTTACCATGGATGGGGAGTGTGTCACACAACACACCAATGAAATATTTCCCATGAAATACTTCACATAGATACTAGAAACTGGGAATCCATATCAGAGTAAGCCCTATCATTCATAATAATCACATGACATTAAATAGTGCGGAGTTCGTCCTTACCGCAAGACATTAAAATGCACGGATGATGTCCTCACCGCATGACATAAAACTGAATAGATCTATGATATCCACCTCTATTAATGTAAAGTCACCCATGTCCTTATTACATGACATTAAACTTCATGGAAATATGTCCTTACCACATGACATAAAACTACACAGGTCCACAACTCCTTTTCTCATTAACATCAGGTAATCCATCATCCTTGTCACAAGACATTAAACTGCATGGACCTTCCAGAACTACGTATGGATTGATTGTCATTTACAATGAGATATGTAGGGATGCCTTGATCTTATATCTTGGTCCAGCTACTACATGATATAGAATGACCTTGTCGTACCCCCTTCGATCTCTACACTATGAGGAAACCCATGCTGATCCTTTTTTCTCACACCGAGCACAACTCACTTGAAATTGGGAATTGTGGCAGGGGTTCACCCTCATAATCAAGGCATAGAGGTATATAGAGAGTCCTTACTACATGATGTTAAACTTAACTATTACCTAAGAACTATGTGTGGTTTTATTCTCATCCTAATGAGATGCGTAGTGACACCCAAACCTCAATTCTTGGTACCAACTGTAACATCCCCATTAATTCGCATTGTTCTACCTTTATCCTTACCGCATGATGTTAAACTACATGGAACTCTCAAAACTATGTTTGGATTGATTATCATCATCATGATATTTGTAGTGATTCCTATACATTTTATCTTCATGCATAGACATTGGTATAACCTCTTTTGGCCCCATTGGATTGGGTTCTCTTGGAAAGATGTTTGGTGTGGCTGAGACATCTTTGGTCATCATTCACGTTGGATCGCATCATGGAACCACATCATGCATCTCCATTACAGGATCTTCACTTTATGGTCAGAATCACATGACCATAAATTGTTTTCATATGTCCTTGTAACACGACATCAAAATTTTCTGCATCGTCCTCACCGTATGACGTTAAACTGCATGGAAGTAAGTCCTCACCACATGATGTTAAACTGAACATAATTAAGTTATCACTACAATACATTAAACTCCATGGTATACTAGAACTACATATAGCTTTTTTCTCATCCCTATGGGATACATAGTAACTCCCAAGTCCTATCCTTGGGCCTAGCCACAACATTACTACCTTTCATGTCGGTTCTCTCGTCTTTACCACATGACGCTAAACTGCATGGAAGTACATTCTTACCGCATGGCACTAAATTTCTTGAAAGTAAATCCTTACAACATGATGTTAAATTGTATGGAAGTACATCCCCACTATATGATTATAAATTGTACATGTCATCATCTGTCACCCCTCCTTATCAAATGACCACAAGAGCGTTACCCTGGCCAACCAAATAACAGAGTGCCTCACTCATATTTTTAAGAACCTAAATCAGTGTTCCACACTTCATGTCTCAAGAATCTCAGGTCATCACAAACCTTTCACTACCCTTGAAGAAGAAAAAAGGTCTCTCTGTTTGGCCATGATATTGATGCAAGCACTCAGACCCACTAACCAGATATTTTTTGGCCTATTGTAAAAGTTTTCTAATTCTCGAGAGCCTAATGTCACCAAGGTGGATCCCAATACCCCATTGTGTTATAGGTTATCCCCATAATGATTGTCCCATATCATCACTCATGAATTGAGATCCTTGATAAATGATTTACAACAATCTCAACTCATTATCACAAGGATGTTAGAGTACCTTTGACCCTGAGCATCCTAATTAGGCTCTTGTGTAACATCTCCCATGATAGGTCCACAAGTGGAATGACCTTAAACTGCTCACACCTTGGTCAAAGATGTACAACATTAAACCCTAGCACATAATGGTCCAAATCTCAATACCTTAAACTGCTAATGAAAGAGATGCAAAACTTGTTAGGTCAAAAACCTACAAAGGGAATCTTGAGAAAAAGTCAAGTCTTCACCCACTAAACTCTTCATTTTCAGAATTTAGGCAAAAAATTATGACAAAATAAATAAATAAGGCATAAAGCTCATAGGGTCTACCCTGTGACCCGGGTAAAATCCAAGCTATGATCGATGGACCCCATGGTCCATGAAAAAAATTAGAGTAATGATTTTCCACATATCCTTGCCACATGAATGTGTTCGTTTGGTGGTGGAGAAACTTTTAGGGTACTCGAAACGTCCTTTGATTTTACACTTTCCACTAACCACACATCGTGAATTGGGGTTTCTTGAATCACCATAACCTTTCATATACATGGGAAATTATATCTAGATTCAAGGGCCCTTTTCATAACTATTCATACATGCACATGGCTCTTGTATATGCGCCTATGGCCATCTGCCAAATGTGCCACTCTAAAAAAGGACATTTTGATTATCGTGAGCATTGACATCATCACGAAATCACTCAACATCTCAGTATGACTGAACCACTCATTGTATGATTGTCCCATATCTTTATCCTAACTTGAACAACCCAGTTCTTGATTTAAAGTCCCCACACCAAACTATCCAAGTAGATTCGATATCCTCAATTTTTCACCACCATCTTTTATACCATTTATCATGTCTAGAATGCGACCCTTCATTCTAGAACATTTTGATGGCTCACACCTCGAGATTTGAAACCACAAGGCATAGGGATCAAACTGTTAAATTAAGATCTAAGTTTCCCTAGGATGAAGGAAACCTTCCTTAATTTCCATCCTTCCATGCCTAACTTTATCATCATGATGTTTGAACCTTCATAAATATTTTCATAGCTCCTGGAAAGGAAAAGTGATCTCTCTGCTTGCCCATGCTACTGACACAGAGGGGCTCAGACCCACTGATCAGAGACATATTGGCCCATCATAAAGGGTACCCTAATTCTTGTGAGCTTCAATGACAATATGGTAGAACCTGACACCCCATAGTGTTAAGCGACATATCCGGAATGTCTACCCCATTCCATATTACTAGGCTCATACATTTGGATAGTGACTTACATCACCCATATTCCAATTATCCAGAAGGGACTAACTACCCTTGTATTTTTTCCATCAACCATATTCACCCCATAAAATACTCCACATACCTTGGAAAAGAGTGTATATCATCTTTTCTTGGCCATTATATTGATGCATAAAGGATTTAATCCACCGACTAAATACATTTACTCCTTGTAATAAAGGATCTCCAATCCTCATGAGCCCTAGTAGCACCATGGCGAGACTCCACACCCCATAAGTGTTTTGAGAAATCCATAGCCTACCAAACCTATGTTATATAAAGGTATGAGAAAGAATACCTTTAAATACAGTTCCCAAAAGTCCGAAATAGAAGACCTTAAACTATAGTGCACCAAAGGTCCGAGATAAAAGACCTTACACTACAGTGCAATAAAGGTCCAAGATTGAAGACCTTAAACTATAGTACACCAAAGGTCCAAGCTAGAAGACCTTAAACTAAAGTGCACCAAAGGTCCAATATAGAAAACCTTAAACTAGAGTGAACCAAAGGTATGAGCTAGAAAACCTTAAAGTATAGTGCACCAAAGCTCTGAGCTAGATTCCTTAAACTACTGTGCACCAAAGGTATGAGCTAAAAGACCCTAAACTAAAATTACATGACAATAATAGCGAATCTTGATACATGGCCAAACCACACTCAAGATACCACCCATAGATGTGAAAATCACCCATTCTTAGAGACATATCTCCTTCCTAGATGATCCCTCTAGACATCAAACATTCAGGTTCATTCAAGATAAAGCAAGGGATGGACATCAAAAATAAATTCCAAAATAATAGAATAGTGAGATATCATACACATCATGAAATGTTCAGAAATCATGTTCATCAATACCATATAAAAAGGGGGATCTCTACACACTAAGGCCTCTCCTATGAATGTACGGGACAAAGTATGATTGCAAGGATTCTCGACCATTATAGAACCTGCTCAGACTAGTCTTTAAAATCAGTAATTCTTTGCTCCAGTAAGGCCACAAATTTCTAAAATTAATCAAGAGATTCAGTCTCCACCTCCACGGTACATTGCATATCTTTCACCATAACAACAACATCAATTATGGATTTATCTTATTTTGAAGGGGATTTCCTCCCCAAGAAGAACCCCTATTTAGGTGGGTCTTCTTAGCTAACTTAATCAACTCTCAAGTTAAAGGATCAATCTTGTTCATATAATCCCAAAAATATTAGGGAGGGAAGAATTCATCATACATGCTTCCAAGTAAAGGTACACTGAAAATATGTTCCATATCTCGAATACCGATGCTGAATTCACCATGTTTAAGGTAAAAAGTGTTTGTATCCAGGATACAATAGTTGAACAAATCCAACATCAAATTCTTGTTATAATATGTTGATGTCTGCAATATATAGATAGCTTTGTACATCCCTATATCCTTCAACTCCATGGGGAACTCAAAAATAATATATTAAACCCAGAAGGGTCACCCCCAATCTAGTCCAAAGCTTCCACCTGAGTGGATGTCCTAATTAGATATCCATAGTTACGTCTAATTAGCATTTGACTGTTGTATTATCGAGTGATGCTTATGGATGTCCTGGGCAGGTACACGATAAGTCCCATCAATGTATATCATAAAGAATGTCAACAGATGACCATCCTCACGATCCCCTTTAGAGATAAAGTGGCCCACTGGAAAAATATTAGCTTAGAGAATATTCTAGGACCTATGGATACAGAAATATGGTATAAATGATGACTCATTGGAGGTATGAAAACATTCCTAGTAAGACCAAACTTGCAAAGTTATAAGAAGTACGAAATATGATAGCTTTAGAATTTTGATCCCATCAGTTTTAGTAGTCTCTGATGATATGATCTGACTAAAAAATGATGAGTAGGGTCTACTCTCTCTACCATAGAAACACGATGGGAAATTGTTGCTCCAACCTCCCTCTTTGACACCATGTCAGTGGGTTGAAGAGAACTTAAATCCATCTGAAAATAAGTAAGTGGCATATGTCAAACAAAGAATATAGAGTCATGTAAAAAATAAAAGAATGATACGTGGTCCAGGGAAATCGTGCACATAACGTAACTCATCCAAGGGTTTCCGAACCACATCAAGGGGTTCACAAATTGCTTGATCTTTAAAAGACTCACATGGTGGATAACCCCTACAAGGCCTCATGCAAATCACATGACACCCTTGGAGACTTGTGATCGCGTGACCTAGACATGGTCACACGAATCACAGTCAATATAAGGATTGAGCCAGCTGAACATGTGAAACAATCATAACAACCATCCATATATAAAGGGTTACCAAATCCTATTTCGTAGTTAAGACAGACAAGCATCTAAATAGGAAGCAGTCATGCGCAATAGCTCGGACATAATGGACTCGCGATGAAAGCTTACAACCTGGGTTTACGATCAGGATTCAGGGAGGGATCTTGCGATGAATGCAATAGAAGGAACACTTTTAAAGATAAGGTGTCTAGTGGAATGAAATTTCCTCCACCCCCTATATATAGAAAGATCACATAATACCAAAAGTTTCCAGATAGACCAAAATTCACATGAAAACTCTAGTTCGCGATAACACTAAAGAATTTGGTGGGAATTTAGTTTCCTTATAATTATGTCCTTATCCCCTCGAAAGTCTCTCATGATGGGGGGAATTTTTTGATGACTACCAAATAATAATCAGAAAAATACCAAAGGAATGAGTACCTGAATATGATTTTTGTTCTTCCCCATGAAATAAAAGAAGAAGGGAATGATCGAAGACTCGTGGAGCCCCTAAAGGACTCGCGATCATGTGAACACTTCAAGGTCACATGAAATCTTCTTGCATGGAACATAGATAATGGAAATACTTGTAGAGTTCTCCTCAATGATCCATGATGCACATGATAGTGATCTCCTAAATAATCACATGAAATCCCTCAAAAAATATGAACGTGTGATATTCAATGGCAAGATACCCTAGTGGTTGAACAACTCATATTAAAAGTCATCATTACAAAGAATAAAATCCCTAGATATTGTCCAATATATCTCACAAGACCACCAATAATTCATTACATAAAATGGAGGAGATAATGTAAAGGAGAAGAGAGGGGTTCACAGCCATTGAAGGACATGAAACGCCTCCCCCGGCAACCCTCAAATAATCGTGAGTCCCTGGAGTACTATTTGACACATCACACGAAACCCCTCTGGCTTGTTTGTCTCACCGCACAGAAGTCCTCAAGCATATCCAGACAAACTCGTGGAATTCAAGGGACATATATATTTTTTTTGTCCCCTATATGCTCTCATGATCTCCATATGCCCCAAATTGGTCAAGTGAGACATCACCCAAAAATCGGGCATAAAACCCATACATTGATCGTGAAATCACACATGACCCCTAAAAATTGTGAAATAAAAAAAAGGAGATTGAAAAAGGGGATACGAGAGGGGTCCACAGTCACTAGAAGACAAGAAGCACACTGCTGATGATCCACACAACACCCTGAGGCCTCAGTGAAATACCCACCTCACCTCGCAAAATCCCTTTGGCTCAAGGACTTGTCCACAAAATGCTTACACACGCCAATAATGGTCACATAATGCATCATCTAAAATAGAGGAAATAACCATGACAACATGTGTGAAAAAACTCATGACTCCCAACCTTGGTCACACAAACCAAAGGAGGTTTAAATAGAGGGGGATAGAGCACTCATGGTTGCTAAAAGACACATGAAAAGACCAGCGCACCCACAACACTGTCCCGTGAGACCCCATGAAAAGTCTTGTGAGTGTCTTTAAATAAGAAATTGGATATTTAGAAGGCCCATGGGTGCATCCATAGGATAATATGAAGATTCCTTTGACATGACCACATGATTGTGAAAATATTTTTCAATGAGAAACAATCTGATAAGAAACATGCTGATGGATGAGACCTGAGGGCGCTAAAAATCAGGAAACGTGCTCATAGAAATCCAAAAAGCACATGGTGCCAGCACAATCCACCAAATATAGCCTTAACATGAATGAGATACTCCACAAAAATAGGAAAGAATGTAGGATAGTTATGCCTGTTAATTCTCTGCTCCAACACAAAAAAAGCGTTGGACTCTAACCACTACTATGAATGTCGAATACTGATACTCTTCTATAGACTTCTCCGAATGACCAATCAGATGACCAGATAGATTTCTTTTAGGTAATATACCGATGGAAAACTAAATTAGTCATTCATTATCCATAAAGTGCTTCGTGGGATCACCTATAGATCATGCAAATGACTTCTAGTGGGAAATGCGAAGGGAATACTTTGAACCCCCTAGATCATATAGAACTTGATATATAATTACATTGAATAAGACCAATTCATTCATGATTCAAGGGTTAGAACCAAAATCAAAGGTGAAAGGCTTAAGAAAAAGACATGTTTTCTACCCCAAATTCTCTTTGGGAATTTCACCCTAGGAAATGTTACAATATCAGGACATTTCTCTCAAATCCTACGGCACTCCTTTGATAAATGGTCTGGGACATGTGATGTGGTCCATACATGTCAAAAGAAAGCCATAAAATTCCACCATGGACATAACTTTGATCCTGCGAACCATCTTAGTCTATCATCCAAGACTTGTGATGACCTTTGGACATATTTCCCAACAAATATAACGACACCTATTCATGTTAGCTGAGTCTCTCGCAGACATCAAACCATGATGAATGAAATATCAGATCACCTCTCGAGAAATCCAACCAAGAATCATGATTCCATCCAAATATGTCATCCAAGGCTCGTAATGTCTCCCCAGAGGTCCATCCAAGACATATGACACCCCTTAGACCATACCACTTTGAATCTCGCAACACCCCCATATGTGTCAAGCCAGGTCATGTGATGCCTCCACGAACATGGTAGCTGGGTCACACGACACCATCTCTACAAGAAGGCCAGACCAAATATAAAGGACGCCTTAGTGTGTAAGCTCCGACATGAAGGGAACTACAACAAATCTGATTCTCGCCATATTCAGGATACATAGGCCACCTTTCACTGAGGTTTGAGTCCCATATCCATCATCCATGAAAATATGATCATCCAAGTCCTTTATTCAAGGCAATGAAATTAATTATTTTTTATCCCTTTTTTCTCACAATGAGTATGGATCATGTGGTCTTAGGGAGAAGGAATAATCTTATAATCAAATCTATAAACTTATACAATAGTATAGGGTGACATCAGTGTGTAAGCCCCAATGTAAACCGAACTATGACAACTCTGATTCTAGCTATATCTAGGATATATAGGACACCTTCTCATGGACTGAGCTCTATACTGAGGACACCAAGGGCTGTTCCAATATCCAAGCCCCATATCCATACACCATAAGTCTGTTCATGTATTATACATTATTTCTCACATCGAGCATAGCTCACATGGGATTAGGGAAATGAAATGAAAACCTCATCAGACATTGTGAATATCCATAAATAGGGGAAATCCCATTTGTAATCCCTGATGGGTGGAATTTTATGAACATACTTTACATATGAGGGTATATACCTTGGGATCAGTCTTAAGGATGTAAAATAACTACATGGGTTTTGATTCCTACAATAATCAATATACATAGAACTCCTCATAATGGATCAACCACATCCTCAAAATTTTAATCACCTCCATATATGAGAGTACATTCCAAAACACTTAGTCATATGGCTCCAGCATATAAGAAGTCACCCATCACCAAAGGATGATGAATAACCTAGGATACATACAGATGGACTAACCTAAGAAATAATAGTCGTTTTCATATAAAATATAATTAATCTAATTTTTTTGTTAGGGTAACCAGTCCCGTATCAATATTAGGAAGCGATTAATGAACATATCTTAAATCTATAATAGAGTCTCAGAGTACGCAAAAATTCCCCAAAAAAAGGGTACGATGAGCCTGACCTCCCATCCTATCGACCAATGTGAGTCCCTAAGAGTCACTGGGCATGAAAACCCAAACAATTTCTAGCCTTTGGAAAGCAGGTCTGTACCCAACTACTGATGGGGGAACCGTTGGGGGTTTCAGGAAACAATTATAATGGTAACACAATGATCGGAATATGTTCCAGTGACATTCATGAATCCTGATGAAACAGTAAGTTAAAACCATTGTAAAGTGATATCTCAACGCTGATATGGAAAACCTCAAGGATGGGGTATTTTATTTTAAGTTCATAGTGATCTGACCAAAATCAATGAAGAGTGTGATAACCCAGATGGGGTTCAAGAGTTATAAGCACTCCAAAACATCTAAACAAGGAATGGAAATGATGTAAATCAAAATTGGATGTATTTGGGTTAAAAAATAATGTAATAGAACAACATGATGAGCATAACCACCATCCAAATTCTAATGATATTTTCCATGATATTATTCATAAAGGAACATGGGGAGAGGGGATCTTCTCCTCAGGATAAAATCATGCCTATGGTAAGCAGGATAGATATAAAATATGAATATCATTACTAAGTAGAGGGTTACTTTTTTAGAATTAGATACACTTTTTACCAATAACCTTAAAATAATTTTCATGATATAAACACTTACTATACAATTTTTTGAATATTGGAATGATATATTTATATAATTATTAAAACACTCTAGTATAAAAATAATGACCAAATATTATAGGATGTTGAGGGGGAGTGTAAGTGGATAAAGATTTTTTGTTTGGTTTGAGATTGATTGTTTATTCATAACTATGTATCCTATGAGAACAAGAATAAAACCACATGTATACACTATAGAATATATATACATAGATCTAGCTCATGTGTAGGGGATGTTAGTGAAACAAAATAGTATCCTAGTATGAGAAGGAAAGAAATTTTATGTGGATGGGATCTCATAACAAAGATAAAATGAAATGGTTCTATCCTAATGTATGGCCTTGGGATTATCAAATGTGGTTAAGGTGATAGCCTATACATTAGGATGTGATGGTATTAAAAGGTAAAATTTTATGGATTGGTATGATATAGATAAACTAGATATCATTATGTATCCTGGAATAATAGGAATCAAGCCACATGTAGTTCTTAGTATGGGTCTTTGTATAAATTAGGGACACATGCTGGGGAAGGGTACAATGATCTCATACCAGTTTCAAGCTATGGAATGAAAATTTCAATGTGAATTAAGAAGGTCCAGATACCAGGACATGATTCTTAGAGATGGGAAAATTTATTCTATCTTTATTTTGTGGGTAAGGAACCATATTCCATAGATTCTTATATGAATCTAGTTCTAATGTAAGTTAATTAAGTTATATAAATTAGACCATCCCAAGTATTTTAAATGATGTGTGTGGTGGATCATATTTTATACAATTTAACATTGTGCAATAAGAACTCAGGTTTCATGCGGTTTAGGGTTGGCTGGTGAAGATTGATGTGAAAAGAACATTTCATGGACCTAGATCATATGTAAAATGAAATGGTTATATCTTAGTGATGAGTTAATAGAGAAATATAAACATGAAATGATGAATTATTTGGAACCAGGATGAAGTGGTTTTTTTAATAAGAATGAAATTTATGGTTAGTTTCATGTCAAATGATTATTATATCACTATATATCATGGAATTCTAATAATCAATCCACTTGTAGTTTTGAAGGAAAATATTTCATCCCAGCATTATGAAT
The DNA here is from genome assembly GCA_963277665.1 of Viscum album. Taxonomy (NCBI): domain Eukaryota; kingdom Viridiplantae; phylum Streptophyta; class Magnoliopsida; order Santalales; family Viscaceae; genus Viscum; species Viscum album. Next base: position 459,619,205 of record OY728136.1, read on the forward strand.
AATGTAGTAAAAATTGGAGTGAATGAGGAGATCATGCATCTGGAGGAGGATTTAATTTTTAATGATTTATGGTTGAAACTATAAAAGTAAATTTTGGCATCATTACATATCTTGTAAGAATATGAATAAATCCATTTGTAGTTCATGAAATATTATAATTTTATCCTAATACAGGGCCATCTAAGGAAACCCATTGTGAATTAGAAAACCCATACACTATGATAGATAGAGGATTATATGGGAAAAATATTTTCTGGATAGACCCAAGGTAAGATATGTGGGTGTTGCTGTGTAATCTATGATAAAATGAATCAAGACATATATTGTTCTTATAAAGGATCACTATATAGATCAAGCTTGTGTGTATGGGAGAAAGTAAAAAATATATGGGGGCCTTGGTGAGAAAAGGTAGGGTGAAACCTGATGTGAATTTGTAAAGGTATCATCACAAGGAAATAATTAAGCATGGAAATGGAATTCATGACTTGAGATAGGATGAGAGATCCAAGATTCATTTATACCCTATTATAAGAAGAATCAATCCATACATAGTTCTAAATAGGGGTATTATTTTATTATTTTGTATGAGAATAACAAAAATTAAGCCTTATGTTTATACCCCAAATAGAATATCTGGGTTTCTGTATATGATGTCTCAGTTTATGACTAAAATAGATAACTGAATGTGAAATAGAGAAGGCCCACATACTGAGGATTAAAGTTGATGGTGCTTTCAGCTAGACCTGACAAAAGAAAGTCAAACATAACTATGCTAAAGAGACCTCTTGTGTATAAGTTTTCATTTTTTTAATGTGTGATATTGGTTGTTATTTTTGGTCAAGGAAATAAAAGGAGTCAATTAATGTCAATATGTTGAAGAAGTTAGAAATAATGAAGTAGCAGAAGTATCCAAGATATCCAAGATTTTGTGATTGTTTCTTGGATAAATGGATAAATTTGAAAGTACTCAAGTCTTATTAACGCAAGGAAGTTATTTTGAATAATTTGAGTTTATAACTTTGATGATTGTTGAACTAATATTAAGTTTAAAATAAATGTATCACTAAGTGATTTGAATTAGAAATTCGTTTACAAAAATAGAGAAGATGTGAAGTAAGATGATTTGATATTAAAGAGTTCTTTGAAATTGAAATTCAAAAAAGAAAAGAAGAGGGATTATAAAAATCCATTAAAATTTTTATTAAATGAGGATAATATTTTAAGATCATGAAAATATTTATTTTCATGAATATGTCTTTAAATAAGATCATTCAAAATATTATTTTTCATGAAGAAGAAGAAGAAGGCCATGAAATATAAAAATTAATTTCATGAGGAATGGATGGATAGATTTGAGTAACATGGTTTGGAATTGTATAATAGATAATTATAAGAAATTTATATTAAATATTTATCTAAATCCTTTTATGGAGAGTTTACCAAAAAAATCTATCCCTATGCCTACTAAAGACTACCTCAACCACATGTGGTACCCAAGGGGATAAGCACATAGGAGGCAGTCAACCTCGCCATCCAATGTTGGTAGGATAGGAGGTCATAGATCCCATAGGGAAGGCTTTTAAGGTACATGCATAGTGCCCTTAGAGCATGAATATGGTGTATAAGAGTTGCTTGAGTGGACCATGTAAAGGATTGGAACAACCTATGAAAGGAATGTGTGAAGGTGTATCTAGGTTCTGACCTCGGTGTCATGGGTTAAGACACTTTCAACATGGATCTACGTATTAAGTGGAGCTCTACCACATGTGTGTTCGATGTGGGATGAGATTCAAGAGGCACTGTCCATGTGTTTATAAAGTTAAAAATATAACTCTATCCACCAGATCAAATAGATATCATCCGTCTAATCACCATGGAACTTCATCTTCAACCTCCTAATGGTCGATGTTGCTTCTATTCACTAGAGTAGATGAAAAAACCTCTAATTGTCAAACCCTACAATGCAATGATTTTTCTATGGCCAAGATGCTAAGTTTATGAGTTAAAGGACCTCCAATAAAGAAATATTCATCTTACATACATGAATAAGTTGATGAAAATGGAATTTTATGAGGATGATAATAATTTATAGTGAAAAATCCAAAAAATCATCTGTATGAGCTCAAAAATTTGATGTATCATGAGTATATCATTGCATGAACACGAGTCATCTTCACATGAGAATAGACAACATAAATCTTGGGGTCATGGGGTGAAAAAATAAGAAAGAAAAATATAAGTAAACCCGCACCAATATCTTCAGTCATTCAAAGGATCTAATTTACATGAAATATTTTTTTGGATTTTAGTTGGTGAATGAATAAAGGTAATATAGTGGAACTATCCAATTAAATGTGAGAATATACAATCAAATATACTATTATTAATCATGATATAATAAGAGCTCTCATATTTTCTGAAAATAGAGAATCTATAAGGATTATTATTACACAAATGAGTACATATTTCCATAATCCATTCAGATTTATGTAGAGAGAAGAACCACACACTGCTTGTACAGTGAAAAAAGTTCCATGATTTCATATTGTATTTATGCCTTCAAAATTGTATGATGATATAAATTTTCTTTAAAACAATGTTTTTATAAAACCATATCTCTATGTTTTATAAAGATAGTGTTCCAAATATAAAACCTTACATGAAGTAAGAAGACAGTGAAGTCCAACGAACCCTATCTGGAATTAATAAAGGAAGAAGGATATCCCACATACACTAGATTAAGCAAAGGGAGTGGGGGTTTCATGCAAACATACTTATGTTTAGAAATTAAGTATAACATATAACATCTATTTGGGTTTATGTATGTGAAAATGTGTGCATGAGTGGGTGTGCTAACTTGCATGCATGTATACAAAGTCACCAAAAAATGTACAAGGTTCTATTGAAACTAAAAACAAAAGGTAGCATCAAATGAAGTACTAAACATTTGAAAATATAAAATTAAATAATAATAATAATAATATCTTATATGTTCTATGGTAAAAAAACATGATATTTCTATGCAACAAACACACGATGTGACTTTTAAGTAGTTGAAAGAAGTTCTTAAGTTGTGAAAGATCATTCTTTCTTGAAATAATATTGAAATTTCAGTGTGATTCAATTGCATAAATATTTTTCTTACTAATAATAACAAAGTAGAACTGATAAAATAAATTTTTTTGATATGGTATATCGAGGAATTTTTAGATTTCAGTTTACAATTATTTTCATATCATTGAGACTAAATCAGAGATAGAGTTTTCCCAACTAGAGATTGAATTTTATTAAGAGAAGAAATAATTTTGATTATACTAAGATAATATTTCATTATTTTGATAACTACAAATGAGATTTTTTATTCTATAAAGACAAAACATTTAGTGTACTATAAGGAATAATAATAGTTCAACCATATACCAAACACAGATATTATTACCATTTGGGTCAGTAAAAATTTTAATATTAATAGTCCACATTATATTCATATTATTGTGACTAGAGAATAAAGATGAAAGAATAAGTGTATATTTTAGTTTTCTTCTCTGAAGATGAATGATAGTTTATTTCCAACTACTATACAAGTAACAAGTGAAGAAGTTTTTGAATGAAAAAATTAGCACTATGAAATAAAAAATAAGTATCATATGGTGGAAGAATTTATTTGTATTACAAACATTTAAGTAGGTGAGAAATATCTTCAGAGGAAATATAAATTACCATCAAGGAGATATGAAACAAGCCCTGTAAATTGACTATAGTGTGACACAAGTGAAAGGATATTATCTTCTTATTGTAACCACATCAAAGGATTTTTTTCTAGTGGTTGTGTGGTATTATATTATTTCCAAACCATTCCAAGGACTAGATACTCTTGTTGAGTAGTGAAACTTATAAGAATATAATGTGTCATATTTACCTACTTTCATATACTTACATATAGTAAATTAAAGTTAATAAGAGAATCAATATCCTAACAAGTCTAAAAGGTAAAGGGGTAAAGAGTTAAAATTGGAGAAAAAGTTCCCAACAATGATTCACCCATGGTGTTGATTATATCCTAAATTTTTCCTCTCAATTTTCATAAGAGGGAAGGTTTGCCTTTATTGGATTATAAATATTGTATTTATTATCATTTAAAGATTTTAGTTTCATTCCTATGTTAAACAATCAAAGTGTAATTTTGGTGAATATTCAGTTATATCAAAGTAGAATTCTATTTCTACCAAGACCAAGATGAATAAGAGAAATAATGATAAATGAATATAATGAAGAAATATCTCATATCTAAAGAATAGTACATGTCATTATATATATGAATTTACAAAAATGAATACATATCATTCTTGGAAATTAAAGAGTCGGTGGCTCAAGTTCCCACTAAGGAGAAGGATAACACTCCTACTTCAAGTGAATCAAGAATAGTACGTGATATTGAGGTTTTCAAAAATTCTCATAAAAACTATTGTAAATATGAATACTATCACAAAAGGTTATGATTGTCAATCTATAACTTCTAAAGAGATACTATTTTAAAGATTAAGAGATATTATATATTTCATTTCTATGGAAACAATCTCTCTTACTTGTGGACAATTTCAGTTTATGTAGAATGATATCATCCAGTTTAAAGAAGAAACAGATTGTATGGATAAGGATTTATAAAAAATGAGATTTTTTAAAGTCATTTATATAGCTATGATCATTTGAATAAAAAAATATGGAACTTGAAATAAGTTACTCAAAATAGATCAACCGTGTTGAAGAGAAAATGGAGTCAAGAATATTATAGAAGAAAATAACTATGAATTTGAATAATAATTGAAAAACAACATTAATGTAAAATATTTCCAATTGGAATAAAAATACAATAAAATCAATAAACTTGAATCTTTATTATAAAACAAAGTTAAATTTTAAGAAGAGTAAGTTGAAATAATGAAGAAGGAATGTGAAGAGAAGATGAATATGATTTAAGATTAGAAAATTATCCTCAATATCAAATATCTTGAATTGGAATATAAGTTATAAATTCTTGATAAGACACATGCTGAGTAATCACAAAATAAGGGGGTAGTTATTACTGCTAATCAAGGATAATTAGAGGATTATAATGTTAAAATACCTCTAACATGTGATAAGAATATCATGACCTCATTCAATTATCTATATCAAGCATCTGTGGGAAAATAGCTACCATACAAACCATCTTGTAATAATATTTCTAATTTTTTTAGCAAATAGTACAGGTTGGAAAAAATATGAACAAGTATGGATAAATAAAAAAGAGACTTAGCCTACCTCCATGACTAGGGAGGATTGGAAAATGAGTTTGGAAACTATTTCCTCACAGAGTGACTAACATGCTATAAAGATACCCAAAGACTTCATATAGATGAAGTAAGAAGATCAATGTTTTTGGGGCCAATTTTGGTGATGAAACAGATTTGGGAATTATGTACTAGATTTTTGGTACAATCCTCTAAGTGGTAAAGCACAAATAAGTACCATGTCAAGGGATATAAATATTGATATGAAAGAACAATATTTATACATTAAGAAAAATCCATATATCACAAATAGATTTGAAAAACTTGAAAATATATAATATTTTTGAAATTTTATTGGTCATAATAATGTTAAATTATCATATTAACAAATATATAATGTTAATGAGAAAATAATACCATAGAAGTTGTCTAATAATTAAGAAGAAACCTTGGGAATAAATTATAAAAGTGTTATAAAAAACCTTTTAAGAAGGTATTAAGGAAGAATGATGGGAAGACCTTGGATTCCAAATCCAAGAAGTTAAATAAAGGTGATACATCCAAAGAGATGATATGAAGGATGATAATAAAAATAATCCATGTTTAAGATCCCTTCATTCTGGAAATTTTTATAATGACTTGTTAGTTATCTGGCAAGAAGATTTGGAAAAAATCTGAAAAATGGAAGATGTACAAGCTAAGTCTATTGAAAAACAAAATATTCCACATGATAAAAACAAAGTACATGATAGGTTGTTAAAAATGATATCTCTTGTGTTAAATAAGTTCTGTGTGAGATTTTTTTAAAAAAAAAAATACATATTGAAAAAGGTTGTTTAACTATTCTACCATAAAAAGAAGTATTCTATAAGAGGGTTAAGAATATATCATCCATGAAGGTTTTTAAGAAGAAAAACTCTACAAAAAGTATAAGATAATGTTAATATATCTATGCTACCAAAAAATAAATCAAAATAGAAGTTCAGATGTGCAAGCATGAAAACTGTGGGAAATAAAACAAATTGGTTGAGAAAAATATCTCAACCTTCCTTTTCACATTGTGAAGAAATAAGGATACATCTTTCTCCCTTAATTTTTTTATTTTAGCATATAATATATTGAATTAAAGGTGTATCTAATCCTCATTGGGAGACCATAATAATAAGTGAGTGAAATCAATTCTCAATAGAAAATATGAATAATTTTTCATCCTTGAATGTTTTCTCAAATGGTATTCAAATATAAATATGATAGATGATCATATATTATGATGTTTAAGAATTTAATTTCATATCCTATATATCAAAGATAAAAAATATACCATATTGGGTTGATCCTATATTTGGTATCCTGAAGAATATGCATTAAAGAAGACCATCCTTGGTGAAGTTGTGAAAGTTTTCAAATCTAGACAGTCACAAGTTAAAGATCCATTTTTTTTGTTTTCTCTACGTTGGAACATCTTGAAATATATTATCATAGTGATCCTCCAGTATGAAGATGTTGAGGAGTTTTTCCCATTAAGGGGGATAAAAATTAAGAAATATGTATTTTCTTCTAGAATCATTATTTCAATTGGTATTAAATCTGATTATTCTAAAAATTTCTTTGAGATAGTGCCATTAGAAAATATATGTTTTTTAACGTATCATCCTTGGTTATGAAAAATAATAGGCTTAATACAAATTATTAGTAATTTATTTAATCAATGAATTAATAAAAGTGGAAGTATATAATTCCTCTAAGGCCACTTATCTTTCTTATTACACTTTAATTTTTTTGATCTTTTTATTGAAGTGAGTTCCAGAGTTTCAAGATTATTATTATTAAAGAAATTTCATATCTCATTTAGTATATTAATCCAAAATAAAAGTCCATAACCCTTGAAGATAATTATATTTGTTCTCATCTCATGAGGCATCAATATCAGTTGGTAATGGATATATCTATTGTCTAAATTAAATCCTCTTTATTTCTACCTAATCACAGATCATGTAGACTTAGTGTGAAATGATAAATCGAATATTCCTTAATTTTAAATAGATACCACTTTACAATTAACTTTTTATTTCTTTTCAATAAGGGGGAGACAAAGTGAAATGAATTTTTTGAAATGTAAATGGGGGAGATTCACATATTGACATATTCATATGGAAACAAATTTGAATGCATTTCCAATAAATACAAAGAGTGGGGGGGGGGGTGAAGAGCCATATTTGTGTATAAGTTTTATGTTATTTCAATGGTTGATATTAGTTTTCAATGGTGTTCAATAAAATATAAAGACTTTATTTATTTAAAAATGTTAAAAAAGTTAGAAATAATGAAGTAGATAAAGTATCCATGATATCTAACCATGAGTAAATGTTTCTTGGATAATAGATAAAGAAGAAAATAAAAAAGTATTATTATATTAAGGAAGTTATTTTCAATTTTTTGATTTTATAAATCTAAATATTGTTAAAATATTATTAAGTTTATAATACATGCTTCACTAATTGATTTTACTCAACTCATTATTTATAATAATGGATAACATGTGAACAAATAGGATTTAAATATTGATGAGTTATTTAGAATTGGTATTATCAAATGAAAAGAAGAGGGATTTTAGAATGACATGAAAATATTAATTACATGAGAAGATTTTTTGAATATCATGAAGATATTTATTTTCATGAATAATACTTTACAGAAGACCATGATAAATATAATTTTTTTTATGATGATGAAGAAGAAGACCATGAAATATAAACATTAATTACATGAGGAATGGATGAAGAGATTTTAGTAACTAGGTTTGTCATTTTATAATTTATAATTATATGGAATTTATATTGAAGATTTGGACAATTCCTATTATGGGGAGTTTACCAAAAAAATATTCAGCCTTAGGCCAACCAAGGACCACATCAATCATATGTGGGACCCAAGGGCTCAACCACATTGGAGATAGTCAACCTGGCTATCCCATGGTGTAAAGAAAAGAGAGAATAGCACCCACAGGGAGTGCATAGAGTGTACATGTATAACATCCACATAGCATGCATATGGAACACTGGAGTAGCTCAGGTGGACCATGAAAGATTTCGGCACAACCTATGTAGGGTATGTGTGAAGGTGTATATGGGTACTAACCCCACTTACATAGCTCGAGAAACTATTTTCATATCATTATTTAGAAATTGGATCTTTTCCTCACATGTGTTCAATGTGGTATGGGATACAAGCGACATTGTTCATGAATTTATAAAGTTAAAAATATAACATTGGCTTCCAAATCAAATGGAGTTATTCGATCTCTAAAGGACTTTATATTCAGCCTCTCGACAACTGATGGTGCTTCTGTTCATCAGAGTAGATGTACAAACCTCCAATGGTAAAACCCAATGACACCATTATTGTTTTTTGGATGATATTATAAGTTGATTAGTTAAAGTACAAATGGAAATGGGTGAGGAAGATATGAAATTACAGTATGAAATTCATACAAGAATGTGTATGGAATTAAAAATGGGATGAAGCATGAGGATATCATCACATGTATGTGAAGAGTATTCACATAATAAGACACACCTTAAAACTTGGAATCATGTAATGTAAAAAGAAGAAAGAAAAATATAAGGAAACTTGAAATGATATATTCAGTCATTCAAAGGATTATATTTATATAGAATATTTTATAGGAGTTTAGTATATGAATGAACAAAGTCAAGGCAATGGAACTCACATATAAAAGGATATCATCAATGGTCAAAGATTTTTCTTCCACTTCTGATATAACTGAGTGATCTCATTTTTCTAAAAACATAGAATATTTGAGGATTCCTATTAAAAAAATATAATATAGTTCTATTAGGCATTTGGTTTTACAAATATAGAAGAACCATGAAATTATTGTTTGAAGAAGAAATTCCCATGATTAGGTATTTTTTTCACGATTGCAAAATGATCTGTATGTTCTGTGAAATATTGTTATTATAAAACCATATCACTATGTTTCATGAAGACAATGTTCCATATATAAAACCTTACGTGAAGGAACAAGATGGCGAGGTCATGTAAACCCTACCTGGATTTCATGAAGGAAGATTCATATCATATATACTGTAGATTATGTGAAGGTAATGGGTGTTTCTTGTGTAAATACTTATGTGAACAATTAATTATAACACATAACATCGATTCTAGTTTACGTGAGGGATAGTGCATGCATGATTGGGTGTGATAACTTGAAATCATGTATGAAAAGACACCAAAACATCATCAAGGTGATTTTGGAACTGAAAACGAAAGGCATTATTTACTGAAGTACTAAATAATTTGCAATAGAACATTAAATAATAATAATAATAATATCTAATATGTGATAAGGTCAATAAACATGATATTTCTATAAAATATATGCATGATGTGACATAGAATTATCTAAAATAAGTTCTTCAGTTGTTCAATATCATTATTTCTTGAAATAATACTGAAATTTTAGTGTCATTCAGTTGAATAAATATTTTTTGTACCGAGAAGAAGAAAGTATAATCGATATAATAACCATTATTGATATTGTGTATTAGGAAATTCTAAGATACCAGTCCACCATTTTTTTATATCATTGAGACTAAAGGAAAGAAAGAGTTTGAAGGGATATCAATTGATTAATATTTTGGATAGAATTAATTATGACGATGTTGAGCTATATTTCATTATTTCGATAATCACAAAGGGGATTTTTGATTCTAGAAAGACCAGACATTCATTATAGTAGATGGAAGAATAAAAGTTTGACTAACTACAGATAAAATATATTATTAACATTTAGGTTAGAAGAATTTTGAGATTACAAGTCCATAATGTTTTTATATTATTGTGATTAAAGATATAAGAATACGGAATAAATATATATTTAAGTTTTATACTATGTATAAAAGAAGAGTTTCTTTCCTTCTACCATGCAAGTAATAAGTGAAGAAGTTTGTGGAATAAAAAAGTAGCACTCTGACATGAAACATAAGTCTCATCTGGTGGAAGATATTATTGGTGCGAAAAACATTTAAGATGGTGGAGAATGTATTTAGAGGTAGTATAAAGAATCAACAAGGAGCTGTAAAACTATCAATTTAAATTGACTATAGTACAATACAAATGAAAGGATATTCCATACTTATTGTAACCACATCAAACAATTTTTTTCTACTAGTTGTGTGGTATTGGATTGTTTCCAAAACATAATAGTGACAAGATACTATTATTGAGTAGTGAATCTTATAAAAATATCATGTTCCATATTTACCTTATTTCATATACGTGCATACGATAATGAAAAGGGAATAAAAGAATCTAGATCGTAAAAGGGATAAGAGGAAAAGGGATAAAAATTTATAATTGGTGAAGATGTTCCAAACACTAATTCATCCCCTAATAGTGTAGGGTGTATATTGAAGTGGTCCTATCATATGTATCCTTAGAAAATAGGAATAAATCCATAAATATTTCTCACAAGTAATCTCTATACAAGTCTTGTACACACACATGAGAAAATGGGTTATCTTTGTTCTAGTTCCAGGATTTGATGGTATACCCATTATGAATGAGTAAGATCCTAAGTACTAGAATTAAATATCATGAGATTTATGGTTAGAATTGGGATGATCTATTAAGGCATCACTATGTATCCCATGCTAATGGGAATCAAGAAACACATAGTTCTTAAGTGGATCACTCAAATTAGTTTACATGTCATGCAGGGTAGAACATATGTCATGAAATCTAATATTATATGAAAAGGGCCATCATTTATTGAATTTTATGGTTATAATATAAGGACTATCATGTTTTTTGTTAAAGGATATATGATTAGGACCATATATACAAATTTTTAAGTCATGAAAAAATGACTTGAGTAACCTAATGTGAAGCTATGAAAAGTATTTCTTAGGGATCCTTACATTAGTAAATGTCATGATACACTCTATATCCAAAATAAGAGTAAGAACTATTGCACTACACATTGTGTATGGAATAAGGTCCTTCCAATTTTTAATAAATCCTTGGGAGTTTCTTCTCCGACATCATGGGAGTTCAAAGAGCCAAAAATCGTTCCCTTTAGATGAACAAGTGAATGAATACCTTATTGAATTACCATGTGACATAATTTGGATGAATCTTAGGTAGCATGATTTATTTTTAATAATTGAGTTATTCTAATTCATGAAACTAGATATGAGACTTCTCATATTTAGATATTTTATCACATAAAGTGATATGAAGTGAAGAAAACTGAACTTCAAGGGGTAAGGATACTTTTTTCTCGTATACAAGTGAGTATGGTATCACTTTCATGAAAATCAATTCCGAATCACATAAATTGGTTTCATTTTTTTCAATATTTTTTGATTAAATCTAAATATAGTAGTTATTTTATAATTTATGAAATTAATTAAAGGTTTCATTTTTAATTCCTTTATGGGTATATAAATTTCCAATTTATATAATAAATTAGTGGTGGAAAGACTGAACTTGAACTTTCTAACTATAGATGGAGGGTATGGACCCATGAAATTTATCCCATATTTAGTAATTGTACAAGTTTATTTGGTGGTGTAAACAAATCTAGGGGTTATTGAATAAAATTATCCTATAATTTAATTGCATGGACCTTCCTTAGTGATTTTACCATTTCCCCCCTCATGGTCTTCTTACATAATGATGTGGGCCTCTCCTCCTTAAATTCACATGAGAATGATCCTATCAGATCACCATTTATAAAGGACCTTCAAAGAATTCAGTCCATCCTAAAAGAAAAAATTATTTTTCTACTAATGTAACTTTTCCTTCATGTATTCTTTGGTGGGTGAATCATATTTGGGTGGTAGTATATTATGGGGGACATTTATCCAGTTGTGACATTTTTCAGTGAGGGAAATAACTCGTTTTATTCTATAATGGCATTGATTTCATTAGTTTCTTCCATGTCTTTACTAATAAAAATAAAAATATCACCATGTGATTTATGATGTCAATAATCATTTCATCCTAATATAGGCCTTTCAAGGTTATAGATGTGTTGTATAGTGCATATTCTTGTACAATATGTGAACATGGGATGTGAGATAATGTTGGATCGAAGGGTAATTAACCCATCAACCCTAATATAAAATCAATAAAAGTAATAAGATCTTACTTCTAGATAGATTATTCACCATTGATTTGATTGTTCATCAACTTGGAATCACCCTAATGTGTATTTTGGTTATTTTTATTTACATGTCCAGTTCCAAGCTTATAATAAGGGTTTAGTATTCTCCCTCATTATAGTCACATTCTTCTGGAATTAAGAAGGAGTAAGACAGAACCACTTTTACTGGGGAGATGAACACAATTTTATATTTTCCATATAGAGGATAAGATGCTTCCCTTCTACTAGTGGCATCAAGACTAGTGAATAAAGAAGGTATTTTTTGAAATTATTGAAGGCATTCAAATAATAATTGTATCACTAGTAAGTTACCCCTTTATTCATAAAATTTTTTAAGGTAAAACATTTATCGATAAGGTTAAATATTAAATGTCTTGTGTTTCTTATAGATTCTTGAAATCCTTTAAATTTATTAAGGTTTCAAGGAGAATTTGTATCAATTATTTCTTTGTAATTTTAGGTTCAACCTAGAAGCTATGATGATATACCAGGGAGTTGAGGATTTTTTATGATGTTACCATAATGACACATTTCAATAGGTTTATAATCAATCTATGTTAATTTTATTTGTTTAAAACTACTTAAATATTGAAAATATTATCATATAGTTGTTGGTATTTGACCACTAAATCATCAACATTTCATTCTATAGTCTACCTGAGAATGGAGTTAAAGATATAGTGCATGACCCATTGGAAGGTAGTTACAACTTGTTCAACCCAAAGGGAATTACTTAAAAATAGTCTACACATAAGGGTGGATTAAATGTAGTTGACTAATCATCATTAGGGGACATTCAAATCAAGTTATAACCAGTACACTTGTTCATAAAGGGGGGAGGACTAGAAAACTATTCATTTTATCAATCAACAATTTAGTGATCAAGACCTAATTTTCCCATTGTTTTTCTTTACAAGGAAAATATTTACAACAAATTTTGCTTATTGAACCTCCCATATAAAGTATTATTTTATTATTTTATCAACTACTAATTCCACCTTTGAAACATGGATTGGATGTATTCTCTTTACTGTATATTTATAACCATATTGGTTGTATGACCAACCCAAATGATGGGTATCCTCTTGGGGATGTAAACTAAGATTTTTCATATGATTACATGAAAATTTATCTCAATGATTCTATAATAAAGATATATATTTATCATTTTCTTCAATATTAATATATTAACTAATCAATATAGGTTTTGGATCTTCTCCCATACCCAAATTAACCAATCTGAGATCATAAATGGTGGTCAATACACCTTCCTTGAATACTAATATAACACATTTTATTTATTACTATTATTATTCATAGTTCTTGGGAGTGTAGGATCTGATAGAACCATGAGATATAAGATATGATTCAGGGGAATTATTACTTCCATGGAGATCACATTATTCTTTAGAATGGTTGTTTTTGTCTGGTAAAAATGATTCCATGAGAATGAAAGAGAATTTTCCTAAACCCATTATTCACCTCATGTACAACCAATAAAATATCATTTTATGTCACATAATCATATTATTCATTCATTTACATGAATAAATATTCATAGGGGAAATATTGATATGCACCGAATGCATAATTGTTTTCCCACTATTGGTTGTGGCTACTTAATAAGAAATATTATAAACTATCTTATTAGAGAAAAGTGATTTTAGGATCTATGTCATTGGACAATATTACCCAAGAGTTTCCCAAATATAGAATTTTCACCTCAATTCAGTTTATGAGAATTATTAAATAATTATTGAATTTAATGTAGGGATTAATAGGGTTAAATTTTTATTCATAATTGGCATAAAAATGTGCAGTTTTATTTACCAATAGTTATCTCCCCTCAAATTTATTATACTATATGTTTACATACCATGATTAAAAATTCTAAAAAGGAGAAATGTCACCATTTAGTACATTGTATTTCCTATCAAAAGAGTATTTCAATCATTGGTGATATGAAGAGGGCACTAATACAAGAATATTATGCCCTGGAATTCCTAACAAGGCATTGAAATCCATGCCTAGGAAGACTACCAAAATATCAAAATCATAACTGTAATCTAAAAATTTGGTTGTTATCTTAATCCTCTAAAGTGTTTTCTAATCACTGTTACAATAAATCTTCTTTTTTAGATTTATGGGGGAAAATAATATTTAATATAGCCTAGATATTGAAGGGTATTATTGGGATGAGGTTGATTAAAAAACCACTATCAACTACGGATCGATGAATGTCAATATCATTGAGCTTTCAAGATATATGAAAATGCATAATGTTCCATCTATATGTAAGTATCTTAGTTTTTTTCTATAAAAGAAATGACTATATAGAACTTAGTGGAGATAGTCTCTACACGATATATCTTATATATAGAAATTTCAATATCAAACTCTTGATGACTTGAAAGATCCACAATAAAGGATTCCCTTCACTATTTTTAGAGGTAAATATCATCCAAGAGTTAGATTCTGGTTTGGATTGTTGAGTGATGCATTAGAATTTCATACTTTTAATCTAAGGCCCAATGCCTTCTTCCATGATGATACTCCCTAACTTGAGATGTAAGGTCCCAAGATGACTACACCAATGAATCCCCCCTTTGATCAAAATTTGGGAGTGTCTTGGTTTTCCATAAACTAGGTTTGAGTGACTTTCCGACATATTGTTGTTGAAAAGTTGACTACATGTTTTCCAATTGGTCTATTAGCATGATTATGTTAGAATAATGCCTAGAGGATTATATATCAAATTTATATTCTTGTTAATATTATTTATATACCTATATTAATGTTTTGGATGCATATATAGCTACAAAAAAATAACACCTGACTACCATTGCCCTCCACAATTCATCTTCCCCGACCTATGTTGGATATTATTTAATTATTAATAGGTAACATAGGTTTATATTATTCCTCATCATTAGTTAATGGTTCGTTCAAGTGGATGGAATTGAATATAGTGACTCTCTATGCAAGGAAAATTCTATTTGGTCAGGTAGTTCCTATTATTCTAGTAATGGGGTAATAAATCAGGAAGAGTTTGGACCATTTTGAGTACCCATGAGGTATCATATTCTTATGCCTTATTATACCAAAATTAGTTATACTAAATCTTGGAAAGTTTTGATGATGAATATTTCATATCTGGTATCCTAAAGGTAATTTGTGTTATGTATGGTTTATTTAGTATTTTATAAATAATTTCATGTGTTTGGTTGATTAATTTTCTCATAATATAGTTATAAAATTTATATTCCCTTATACATGGGGATTATTTCCACTCTTCTTCTACTTATAGTGGAGTATTAGAGACACATTTCATGTACACCAAGTATTTTTTAAACATTTCATGTACACCAAGTATTTTTTAAACATTTCATGATTAGATTCAATCATATTATAGACCATTTCTTTAAATATGAAACAATATTGGACATTATTCTTATACATATATAGGGGGTAATAATTAGGGTGATTCTTTAGATCAACTTCATTGGGTATTATAATATATGTAAACATTATAAAGTTCTTCTCTAGGGTGATAATGAATATTGAAACCTTATCCTTTCAAAAGGAATAAACTTTTTTCTCTTGATCCTTAACATTGGGTAATTTTTATATTTCTTCCTATCTAGAGGAGGATGTTTTCATTATTTTTGTTTTTATCTATGAGGAGGTTCCACATGACAGTGACCATTCTTGAGGTTTAAATATTTCATCTATTCTAGTTTAATCATGAAAATGACAGTCTCTACCTTATAGGATTCCTTATATTGTGCTAATGGCATCGATTAAGATTTTTCTTTGAAACACCAAATAAAATATTATAAATGATGTGACATGGGTACAAACTCTTAGAAACCACAAGGGTATTTTAAAGGAATAATAAGTTCCTATAATTTTTTTTGAATATTTTCTATTCATATCTCCAACAATTTATCTTGAATAAGATTTTAACTCACAGAATAGGTCAATCATTTCCACATAGAAAATAATTCCAAAACTATCTCATTTTAATATAGGTTTTAACTTGAGAGGCCAAGAACAATCATCTTTCACAGTGTGGAGTTGGATTGGTAAAAATATTGTCATTGTAGATCTTCTTAGTTAGTGATATAGCTAGTTGGTAGATTGATGTACTAGGAAAATGTTGTTCCTTAAAATTTTATCATGAAACACCTAATTTTTCTTCTTCTTGAGACTCCAGTGTTCCAATCATGTGTCTATATCGAGACAAAAAAATGTGGGTGATGTGATACTATAGATCTCCCACACTATTAAATATCGGAAAAATGGGATTCCCAATATTGGTTAAAGGAGGATTCAAGTCCATCTATAGATACCCATACTTTTTTATACATAAATATGAAATCTTATTATATAAATATCCATTACATATCAAAATAATTCAAACTATAACCATAATAGTTTACTATCTTTGAAAATTAGATACATAGACAATTTTTGCATACAAAATATACATCATCTCCCACTTAATTCTTCACAACTAGCACCCTTATTAGATATACCCAACTTAAAACCTTTCTTCACAACCAGTGGAAAGGAAACATAGGAAAGGGTGAGCTCAGACTCTCATTAAGGGTAAATATAATAAATATCAATCAATGGTTATAAATGAGCATAAAACAATCATAGGGGTATGATAACATGATCATAATATAAAAAAAGATATACCCAATCATTAAAGGATCATTAATCAAGAATTATGGCATAAGGATTTGTAATAAAAAATGACATAAGTCATAAGAGTTGAGAATCATTAATCATCAATCATGCTCCATGAGAACATAACATAAAAATAAGGGATATGTTTTTGGAATACACATAAGAATAGAAAATAATTTCCTTATTCAAGGCCCACTACTAGGAATATCATAGTGGATTGGGTTCACTAAACATTACATCATTTCATTGTTCAAGGTTCACTTCCAATACTATCTTGTTGTATAAATCCCTTTGTTTAACTGGGTTCACTCCCCATTCCAGTCCTTATTATCTCATGAGATATCCATCTTTACCCAATTAATTATAGGGATATATAATTTGGGTTCCACCCATAACATAATGAAAACTATACATATCTATTTCACAATATCATAAAAAGTTAATTATATTAACATATCACAACCCATGGAAAGGATACCAGTTTCATAAAAATTTATCATTTATTCATATCACAACCTGTGCAAAATAAAACATTTTCATAAAAATCTCATCATCATAATCAAAAACCATCTAGAAATAAATAATGATAGTATCATGGAATAATATTCCTAATAAATAATAATTAACATTAAAGTATGTTGTTATAGATGAAAAATCCATTAAAATATCACTATTATATCTCTTTAGGAAAATACACTTTTCATTTTCAAATAACTTTTTTGTTAAAATATAAAAAATTAAAAAATATTAAGGATTTTTTTTGAAAACAACTATGGGAAATTTTAGTGGAAGATTAAAAGTAAAGAGATGTCTTGATGGTGGGAAAATTAGTTCATGTGGTGTAAGTTTAAACAATGACTCCTTTCTTGTTTTTGGTAAAAAGTAAAAATTAACTCGTCTAGAAAACAACAAGATTATCCCCTTTTAAACATTTTTATAGAAAGTAAAAAATGGTTAAAAACGGATAATAATTATTTAAATTATAGTAAAAATATTTTTGAAAATATTATAATGAAAATATGGAAATTGAAGAAAATATTTCTTCTTGAAGAGAGAAACAAAGTCAATTTTCTATAAAAACATTCTTTTAGTCTCTTGAGTAATTAAAGACAGGAAGATGAAAAAAATGTAATATAAATAAATAATAAAAGGATAATTAAATAAATAATATTTAGGAGATATAGATTATATAATTTCATCATTAAAAATTTTATGTATAAAAAATCTTGATAAAAATGAGATTATAACATAAAACTCTTACTCCTTTGGTAACATTTGATTTATGCCCCCCATGATAGAAATAAGTTAAAATAAAACATTAAATAACATGAACATAAGTATGATAATTATAAAAAATATAAAAGGGGAAGTTTATAAATCTCATAAAATAATATAGGTAAATGACATAATGAATTTCTCAAAGAATACTATTTGAGATGATAAACCCTTACCACTTTGGTATTTTTCAAGTCAAAACCCCTTTTATGAAATAATTTAAATTATAACAATAAATACCATGGATTAAAAAGGATATATGATGTAAAATATAAAAGGATCCATATATACACATCATAAAGAAAAATATATGTATAAAATCAAACTTTTATCAATGAAACAAATTGAGATGAAAAACCCTTACCTTATATATAACTTGATTAATAACCGCTCTAACCTCGTCTTCCTTGAGATACCTTCTATGGAGTACACCTTAAGCCTTGAAATAATTTTCATAGAAGAAGAAAAAAAGTGATATGATGATGGGAAGAAAACTAGGATAGTTTTAGAGTAGGGTATGACTGATTTAGAAGGATCAAATTGTGTGTATAAGGCAATAAAAGAGGTTTTGTTTTATAATTGAGGGGAGGTAAACATGTAGAATTTCTTAAAATATTTTAGTAATATAAGGTCATTTTCACGTGAATGTGGCTCTAAATGGTAAATAATTAAAAGGTATGATAATATAATGTTGAAATATATTTAACCAATAAGAATTATATAGGTGTGGGTGGCATTCCTACCCTTGCCTATTGGTTTAAACCCTAAAAAACTCGTTTTATCCTTAACTTTGTAACCAAATTTTTTCTATTTTTACTATTAATTATAGTCAAAAATTAATTTAAACATATTAAATTATATTAATTATTCTGATTTTAAATATGGAATAAATTTTAATATATTCAATTTCTAAATGTTTTATAATTTAATTTTAAATAAGTGCACAAAATGCAATGAAAACCAATTTTAAAAAATGTATTTTAAGCATAAAAGTTAATTTAGTTTCATTAATTACATTTTAATAACCATAAAATGAATATTGAAATATTTTATTGGATATATAATATATAAAAATTGTTAAAACTATTAATCAATTGGTATTAATTTAATTTTTGAATATAAAAACACACTGTGTGTATAAAAATAGTTTTTAGAAAAATGTGTTTTTAAGCCCAAAAATGAGATTTTACCCAAATAAAGTATAATGATTATTAATATGTAATTAATTAAATTATTTATAATTAAATGATATTTATGTTAATTAAAAATTAAATTAAAAACATAATTTCACTTTTAATTTAAAATAAATTGTAGTTTTTACAAAAAAAATTATTTTTCACAAATCGATAAAAAATAAATTTTTTAAAAAATTTAAAAAAAATTGACCCAAATATAAATTTGAAATTATTATTTAAAAAATTATATTACATTCATAAAATAAAATTTCTAAATAGGGTATAAATTAATTATAGTTTCCACATACAGAAGTCAATAAAAAAATATTTTTGAAGAAAACATATCATATAATTTCTGTACTGAGACTTAAGTTCTTATTTATCATGAATCAATAAGTACATTTGAATTTTTTAAAACCTTTATAGATATTTTTCATAATTTTATTTTACTATTCCCAAATCCCAATTTAATTTCAATTTTATAATGAGAATAATTAAATAATTATATTTCTATTGTATATCACGGTTCGCTTAAAGTCCAGTGTTTTGTGCTAAGAAAGCTATTGGGCATAGTATTACTTTAAACCATGTTTTGGGGGTTTTAAATTCTCCCCCCTTAAATAAATTATGTCCTCTAAATTTTTATCCTGATAATAAAGGTTATAATATTTTAAAATATCATTATTGAAGACTCTCATCATACAAAGGGATAATAAAACTTTGTTTGAAAAGGGAAGTGGTAAACATAAATGTTTCCATTAACAACACATTGTTAGGTTCAAAGATAAATAAAAAATTAGAAAAAAAGTTAAAATATGGACATGGAGGATAAATATATTATCCAAATAATAATAGATATTGATATAGAAATGTTTCTTGAGAAATTTAATGACCATAAAACCATAAATTAGTGAGGGATAAAAATGAACATCAATTCATCAAAAATAACTATAAAAGAGAAAATATTTTTATTATCCATTTCCCTTTCCCAAGAGTTAATGAATTATTTTAATATAAAGATAGAGAACATGGTAAAATATACTTAATTGATTTCATTCTATTTCATAAGCATAATTTCATCCTTTGGTTGTGATTAGATCAGTTTCTACTTCTATCACATATCTTACACTTGGAAATAAATATTCAAGATGAATTTTTCATTCATGAAGAACTAAAATTGAATTTTAATTGATCATAAGTTCTATAAAATAATGAAAAATCATTCCTTTGGTCTTTAGATATTTACCAAAACCAAAATGGTTATCAAAATTTACTCAATATGGATAAATCTTTGTATGATGAAACAATACATTATTATGTAAAACCTCAACAAGAACACCCAAAGTTAAAATTACACCATTCCATAAATAGTTAATCTTAAAAATACTCTAAAATATGTTTAACCAAATTCAAAACCCAAATAAATTCTAAATTATTTAATCACTTGTTTTTTTCCAAAACTATTTTAACAGGTATCCACAGACAATACAAAGTATCTCATAATGTCACACACCAAGCACATGAATACCATGATCATATATCTGCTTAAAACATAATTATAATATCTTAACCTTAATCACCATAAAAACTCAATGTAAACATGAATTATTCCAAAAAATTACTCTATCCATATTCCTTAAATAAAATTCCAGAATATCCAATACATTCTATAAATCCAAGAATTCAATAAACTTCATCGTAAATCACTTAATCATCAAATCACTTATATATTTCAAGGTTACAAATACTATCTAATTTACTTATCAATATTAATCATCTCTTTATCCCAAATAAACTTTATTATATCAACATCAGAAACATATTAATTTTTATATATACCTCAATATTTTTTTCTCTAAAAAAACCACTTTACCCCTAAATAATTCTTCTCAATTATCAATACCATTTGAAATATGATTGAAAATATTTAATGAAAAAATATAATAGAACAATCCTTTTATGTTTCTTGATTATTATAACCATAATATCATAGAAAAAACACTTCAATAAAATAATTTTAAATCCCCATACATAAAAAAATCAATCAATCCACTTCATTCTTAACCATTAACCTGGATTAGTTATCTTATTCCTTAACACTTATTTCCTTTCATATATCATTTGTAGTATCGTCATCATCAATTGTAAAAAATTAAATCTTTCAAACTTTTTGATCCTCTTCTAAATATTTTCCCTTAAAATATTGATTTTTATAATTCCCATACTTTTCACATTTAAAACATCCACTAATCGATTATACCATTTAGAAACCATTATTACCATCCATTGAGTTAACAAAAATTCTCACATTTCCTCAGTAATTTCATGATCTATGTCTTTCTTTTCCACAACAAGAACATATTTCCATTCCTTTGATACATTTCCCTTTTCATTTCTTCCCATGTTCTAGACATATAGGAAGATGAATCTTATTTCCTCCATGGTCTTCATAAAAATTCATTTTTTCTCTTATTTGTTTTATCTAGAAAGTCACCTATGTTCATCTTGTTAATCATATTTCATGATATTTAGTAAGGCCTAATCACACCACTTCCAATTTTATCCCCCACTTTATTTGGGTACTCATGAGTAAAATCCCATATTTTAATCATATTTAGTGTTAACAAAATTCCTTCTATTTTTATCCATTAACTAAAACCAAATATCATGGTGTAAGAAAAAAATAATCATAGCTATTAATCATTTAATCATGAAAAATTATTCATAGGATTCCTAAATCACGACACCTTCTTTTCAATCTATGACACCTTTGCTTTAACCTAGGTCATCCATGGTCATTATCTATTCAAATACTTCATAATTATTCATAAATAAAATGTGAATTAACCCAAGTATATCCCCTGGGAGTGTTTATTGAGGTGTCAAGTCTTAGTCCCACATTTCATTCACCAATGATGAACAAGTTAATAATCAGTATTCCACATTCATATTTTTTACCCCAAGGTGCATCTATGATAAAATAACATCCACCTTCCAGAATCCATACATTGATATACTTTTTAAGAAAACCACACTCTTTACTTTACCATAACTTAGGAAATTCTCATATCGTTAAACTTATCCTTAGGGTTATCAATAAAGTTTTCTCATATTAGTTTCCAAAAGTTTCTAAAACTTTCTCAGATACTATTATATCAACCCATACTTTAAATATATGAATAAAATATCTTATTAGATAGTTATTCATTACATATCAACATGATCCACACTAGAACTATAAATTTTTAATGACTTTAGAAATTTGAATGTATGAAAAACTGGTACAGAAAATCTCTGCATCATCCCCACTTAGTTCTTCACAACTAGAACACTTCTTAGACAAACCATACATAAAACCTTTCTTCTTAACTTAATGAAAGGAAACATAAGAAAGGAATATCTCAGATGCTCAATAAGGGTAAACATAAGAGATATCAGTCAATGATCATAAATGAGCATAAAACATGCATAGAGGTATGATAACCTGATCATAGTATACAAAATTTATACCAAATTAGTCAACAACCTATGTCTTCATTTTCTGATTTTCAGGTAAAAAAATTTGGTAAACACTGGAGAACAGCGCCACCTTCAATACTATTGTCTGCTTGAACTGTATGATCAATTTACTAGCACACATTCTAAACTTCCACTAAGGATTGACAACTACACACAACCATACTCCAATTCATGCATAGAATGACCATGGTTCCAACAATCTCCCCCTTTGGGTTTGTTGGAAATCACTAAATGAATTCAAATGAGCACCAACCACATGCAAACCAAAAAATGAAAGAATCAGCTCAACCAACACTCTAAGTCTATGGGAGCAATGCTCGATGTAGAAAACAAGAGGGGAATCATGAATTGGGATCCAGCGTTTTCGTATTCTCAATGATTCCCAAGCAATTCTCTTAAATTGTCCCAGAAGAATTACACGTCCAATGTATTCCTTCTCATCCTATCACTGAATACTGATTATTTCTCCAAATTCTCATCATGTCACAGAAGCATCACATGTTTTGAATTTATTCCTTCTCCCCCATTGAAAATAAACCCAAAGACTGGTAATTGTTCTTTGTTCAGCTCAAAACACAGTCCCTGTAGATAGTATCTCCCCCACAAACCTGAATCACATCCAAAAATAGATTAAAAACAGTAAAAAGCTGGGGAGAGGGGAAATTCTTAACCTCTTTATGCACTAGGAGGTGGCTGAACACCGAGATTCGACCGATGTTTCTCAAATATAGCTGCTGACGATGGCTTAGTCAGGATATCAACCACTTGCTCATCAGTTCCCACATGATCCATTCTAATCATGCCTTTCTCGAATTTTTCTTTGATAAAGTGATACCTGATTTAAATATGTTTTATACGATAATGTTGAACAAGATTCTTCGTAAGATCAATTGTGCTCTTGTTATCACAGTAAATCACCATTGGTTTTTTCACCTCATCACCAATATCTATTATTTTTTGCTTCATCCATAGCGGTTTAGTTCATGCCTTTGTAGCGGATATATACTCAGCTTCAGTAGTACTAAGATAAGTACTTTCTTGTTTCTTACTCAACCAGCCAACACATTTCTACCCAATATAGAATGCTCCACCACTAGTGGACTTTCTGTCCACTACATCACCAGCCCAATCCGCATCAGAAGACGCTGATAATTCACTATCCATTCCTGCAGTAAAGTATAACCCAAAGTTATGTGTACCTTGAATGTACCTCATGATTCTATTTACTGTCACCATATTTCCCTCCTTTGGATTACTCTGAAAGCGGGACACTAGATAGGTTGCAAAGACAATATCTGATCGTATCACTGTTAGGTATAGGAGGCTCTCAATGATCCTCTTATAGATGGTGGGATCGACAGAGGTCCCATCCTCATGATTTCCATTTTTTGTTTTAACTGCAATCGGAGTTGACATTGGTTTGGAGTCATGCATATTAAATTTCTTCAGCAGATCTCTTGCATACATATCCTGAGATATGAAAGTGTAATATTTCTTTTGAGTCACCTACAGCCCCAAGGAATATGTGAGCGCCCCAATCATTAACATTTCAAATTTTGATTTCATGTGATTGGAAAATTCGTCCACTGATTTCTTCCTACAGCCACCAAATATAATGTCATCAACGTAAACTAGAACCATGAACCGAGCTTTTAGTGAATTCTTCACATAGAGATTGTGATCTACTCCTCCTCTTATGAATTCTAGTTTCTTGAGATAAGAATCCAGCTGGGAATACCATGCTCGTGGTGCCTAATTCAAACCATATAGGGCCTTCTTTAGTTTACAAACCATTTTTTTATTCATACCAAGAAAGAGACCCACTGGTTGTTCGATGTAGACTTCTTCTTCAAAAACACCATTCAAGAAAGTTGTCTTAACATCAATTTGATAAACTTTATATCCTATTTGGATTGCCATAGCAAGATAAATTTGGATTGACTCTAGTCTAGAAACAAGTGCAAAGGTTTTGCCAACATTGACACCTTCAGTCTATGAATATCCTTTACAAACCAGTCATTCTTTGTTTCTGATAACACTTCCATTCTAATCAAATTTGTTTTTGAAAATCCACTTTGTACCAATCACATTATGACCTTCAGGCCTCCTGACTAGATTCTAGGTTTTATTCTTGTCAATCTGACCGAGCTCTTCATTCATGGATTTCACCAATGATTCATCTTTTGCAGCTTCTTCAAATGAGGATGGTTCCAATATAGATAAGAATGCAGATTGTGCATTACTCCTCATTATCCTCATTTGTGTGGGTTTAGTCTAATCCCCCATGATGTTGGATTTATCAATTTCTTCTCTTCGATTCCTCCTCCGAGGTTCAATTTAATTCTCTCCAGCTATAGTTTCAACTTCAGATTCTTCTTCTGAGTCTACATCACAATGTGACTCATGTGGGTTTGTATGCCTTCCTCCATTTCTGTATGTAAATTTACTCCATGTTCACATTCATCCTCATCTTCTATCTCATCAGCATAGAAATTATTTGAAGAATTTTGGGTTTTTCCTTCAATGATCTTAACATAATTTCTTTTCACAATCCTCCCAAAGAGTTCATTGAAACACTTGTAGGATTTTCTGTTCATTAGATATCCAAGAAATATTCCTTCATCAGAATTGTCACCAAACTTCCCTTGATTTCCTTCTTTATTTCGGATGAAACATTTGGTTCTGAAAACATGAAAGTATTTCAACAAAGGCTTCCTTCCATGCCACAATTCATATGGTGTGTTCGTTTACCCATATAAAGCCCTGTTCGTTTCTGAATGTGCATTGTAGCTTCAACATCTTCTTTCCAATAATGGTGAGAGATATAACTCTCAATTAGCATAGTCCTGGCCATATTGTTTACCTATCAATTCTGGCACTCAAAAAATCCATTTTGTTGTGGAGTTATCACAGCAGCTACCTCGTGTTATATTCCATGTTTTTCTAGGTAATTCTCAAACTCAATGGATGTGCATTCCTCTCCATTGTTAGATCACAAGAATTTTATTGTTTTCCCAGTATCATTCTCAGCAATCCGGTGATAAGTTTTCATGAAATCAAGTACTTTTCACTTCTTATGAATAACCATTACACAAGCCATTCTACTATAATCATCAATGAAAAGGATGAAGTACCTCTCTCCATGAGTTCCGACAACATTTATCGGGCCACATACGTCTGTATGGATGAGACCAAGAAGGTTTGATTCCCTTTTCTTGTTTGGTCAATATGAACTATAGACTAGCTTCCCCTGTATTCAAGCGTCACAAGTCTTTTCCCATTCATGTTTCTGAATGGATATATACATGAAAATATTCAGCGTAGATATCTTTTCCATGGATTGTAGTTTAATGTTCCCCAGCCTTTGATGCCAGAGGTTGTTTTCTTCTTCAATAGAAAAATAGAAAGAGTTTACATTGCTATCAACCTGATATAAGTTTCTATATGTTCTATAGCCTTTTATAAGAGAATTCCCTATTTTCACCTTTATAGTGCAGCCTTTTGATTGAATGTTACTATGAGCCCTGAGTCACAGAGTCGAATCACACTAAGGAGATTGTGGCGTAGACCATCCACATAAAGAACTTCAGTCTTCTTCTGCTCTCCATTGGTGAGAGCAGTATTCCCACCACCTTTAATCTTCAAAGCACCATCATTACCAAACCTCATTGTTCCATCCACCTTCTTTTTAATGTTCTTCAAAAGGTCATCATTTCCTATCATATGTGAAGAGCATCCACTATCAAGAATCTAGGTGATGCTGCTCTTTGTAGCTTTGAAGGCTACTTTTTCAAGATTGGATTTCTTGATCTTCTTCTTTTCTTTCCAAGAGATATTGGATTGAGTATAAGATATTGATGGACTTCTAATTATTTCTTCCACATAATCAGATTCTTCATACCCATAATCATCTTCCAAAGGAGAAAACCTATTTGTGAGAACAACACCATCAGGAGGGTGAATATTGACCCATCTCTGAGAGTTGTATGAATCTCTCATATCGTACCTCTGCCTACAATACATAGCTTTATGGCCAAAGTTAGAACATTAAAAACAATATCCATAGAAACTATTTCTTCTATAAGATGGAGGGTATGACATTAGTCTCCTTTGTTGATGTCCCAGATATTCCCCATTCAAGTAGCTCCTTGAATCTTTACAATATGAAATGGTATGGCCCAGATAGCCACAAAACTGACACTTCATGAGAAGAAATGTCTTCCCACTTGAATTTCTCCTCATGCCTTCTTCCTTGGGAGAATAGATGGACTGCCTTTCATTTCTAAAAGTTTGAGGATAACTTTCAGTTCTTCTTTTATTTTGGATTGAGGGTTTATTTTTCAGCACCTTAGGAAATGTTTTGACATGTACAACGTTCATATTGTCTTTATTTTGGATCTATTAACTTCCAACAGTTGATGTCTCAGCTTCACAGCCAATTCCACTCTTTCCCATGCAAGCGGGTCTTTGATCACTCAAGATTTTTCCAACCCCATCTGAACCACACTTGGATCTTACCAGTAATTTTGTATTTGAGAATATTCCAAAATGAATTTTCTTCTTACCCTCATTTGTAGTTGATTGACATTCAATTTCACTCCTAAGAGTAACAACTTCTTCCCCAAGAATCTCAACAGTATTGTACTTCTCTTCCAGTTTGGATGAAAGATCATCTATGAACTTTACTTGTTCTTCAATTATAAGCTTTAGTTTCACACCGTCATCTGTGCTTTTAGGGATTAAAGACTGAACTCTCACTAGTTCTTCCAGTCGTTCAATTTCTTCTTCAAGCTTATCAACATATTCTGATGATGCTTCCACCATTTCCTTCCACTTATTGTATCTATTACATTTATTATCAATCTTGGAAAAGGCGTCCTTAATTTAAATTTTTGGATCACCATTAAGAGTAATCTGATTATCACTACCTTTATTGATCGAGGGTTCTGAATTTTCAATGGTAGCCATCATGGAATCATGGTTTCCTATTTTAAATTCTGGTTCTTCCTCTTCTCAAAATTCAATATCATCATCTTCTTCTTCATATACAAAACTCTTATTCTATATTTTCTTTCCATTTTTGAAGTCTCCCTTTCTGAAAAACCTTTTTTGAGGCTTCTCAATGTCTTTTGCTTCACTCTCATCATCATCAAACATGCTTTGGCACTGAGAGGAAATGTGCCCAACTCTTCCACAACAAAAACATGCCAGAGGTAGCTTACCTTTAAATTTACCTTTTCCATTCTTCGGCTTCTTGGCGATGAGAGAAAGAATTTATTTTTCTTCATCATCTTCACCACCACTGTCTTCTAAAATTTTCAGTTTTTCCATGGCTTTTAATGAAATTTACTTTCTTACATGAGTCATGGAATCTTTGGGTTTGACTCTAATCTCATATGGCACAAAACTACATAAAAAATCATCCAAAGATAGTTTAGATAGATCTATTTCTTCAAGGGCTGACATCTTTGCATTATACAGAGGAGAAAGTCTTCTCAATACATTCTTTATGATATCAATGTCTTTGATTTAATCTCTAAGACCTTGAATTGCTCCCACTACTTCAATAATTCTATTGAATAATGAATCTGCATTCTCAAAAGGATGCATCTTTAGATCGTCAAACCTGTTGTGTAAGACTTGAAGTTTTGCCTCCTTCGCTTTGCTGTCTCCTTCATAAATCTTTTCAAGTTTATCCCACATAGACTTTGTTGAGGTGTAACTCATCATCTTTAGATAGATCAGATATAAAAGAGCCACAGTGATAGCATTATGAGCTTTAGAATCTGTGTCAAAAACATTCATGTTTGCATTAGTTATAGGAATCCCTGTTGGATCAGTAACTTGTATTCCTTTCACAGTAGCAAAGAGGAAATCTATTCCAAGGGATATTAAATGAGATTTAATTCTGTTCTTCCAAATCTGAAAATTAATTCCATCAAAGAGAGGTATTCCCCTAGCATTGATTGCATTCTACATGATGACAAAGGACAGATCTAACACCAGCAACCTCCCTCTGTTACAACTTGTAGGACCCCGGGACACCCTTAGAGGGGAGGGGTGAATCAGGGTGAAAAATTTTCTTTTAAACTGATAGATCTTGTTCCCGAGTTGGTATGAACTAGTTAAACCCGTATGATGGATATGATCAGAAATCAAACATTCACATGAAAATAGATGACACAACACTTTTTACTTGGTTCACCAATAAGGGTTGTGTCTAAGGAGCATATGCCGACAGGTTATTGGTCGTACCTAATTCCATTGTTCTTCACTAGTTGTGAATTACCATGGTTTAGGAATAGTCACTCTTTCCTAGGCTCACTACCTTTATAAATGTTCAGGGATAAACCATTACGTCCCTCGGGTCACTCCCATTGACTCCCCCTGGCTCACTGCCTTTGGTGAAGTCCCAGTCAGTTTATAGACGTAAATGTCTCTTAAATAGATTCGCATTGAATTCTTTTCCACTGCTTAGAACGAGACTATGCTTGCATCGAAGACCAGAATTGATTCACTTGAACACACTGAACCACTGAACCGGATAATCATAATGTGTAAACAGATTACACTGAGGATTTCGCACCGCGCCTACCCTTTGTGTGCAAGTTCTCACTTTTGCGTGCAATAAATGATTTTTGCATGGAAAAATATTCGTGCAGCACCCCATTTACGCACAGCTTTCTGTACAACACCTTTTTCGTGCAGCTTGGGCTTTTTTTCACAGCTCGGAGTTTCTCACGCAACCTCAACTTTTACGCGCAACTTCTACCTTTTCACGCACCTTCAACTTTTTCGCAGAACACGGAATTTTTCACGTAGCTCGGAGTTTTTCGCGCAACTCCCTTTACGCGAACCTTTTATGCACATCATCCCTCAGATCTTCTCTAAGTCTTCAACCATACAGAATGAGGGGGGTCAGCTCTTATTTATATGATTCCCAGACCCCCGCGTGCAAAACCCATCTTGGCATGGAAAACCTCTCATTTTGTGCGCAATACATTTCGTGCAGGAACCATTTTCTGTGCACCACTCCATCTTTTTCGCGCCGCCCACGCCTTTGCCATTTTCTGACATTTTGATTCTCAAACACCTCTTGTGTGAAAAACCTCTCTCCACTATTTTTTACACCACACTGTTTTTCGTGCATACCGCTATTTTTCATGCACATCATTGTTTTTCACGCACACCGCTATTTTTCGCGAATGCCGCTACTTTTCACGCACGCTGCTGTTTTTCGCACATGCCGCTATTTTTCACACACACCTCCTTTATTTCACGCATCACTTACTCTTTGCATGCACCTCATATTTCCAAAAACCTTTGTCTTCATTTTGTGATTTTCAGGTCCAAAATTTTTACAAACACTGGAGAACAGCGCCACCTTCAATACTGTTGTCTGCTTGAACTGTATGATCACTTTACCGGCACACATTCTGAACTTCCTCTAAAAATTGACAACAAACACAAAATATACTCCAATTCATTCATAGAATGACCATGGTTCCAAAATCATCACCATATTTTATACCCTTTATCATGGATGGAATGCGACCCTTCATTCTTGAACATTTTGATGACTCACACATCATGATTTGAAACCACAAGGAATAGGGATCAAACTGTTCAATTAAGATCTAAAATTATTTAGGTTGCAGGAAACCTTCCTTGATAGCCTTATTTCCATGCCAAACATCATCATATTGATGTTTGAACCTTCATAAATATTTTCATTGCTCCAGGAAAAGAAATGTGATCTCTCCGATTGGCCATGCTACTGACGCAGAGGGGCTCAGACCAATCGATCAGAGACATATTGGCCCATCATAAAGGGTACCCCAATCCTTGTGAGCTTCAATGACACTATGGTATAACCTGACACCCCATAGTGTTAAGGGACATACTCAGAATGTCTACCCCATTCCAAATTATGAGGCTCAAACTTTTGGATTGTGACTTACATCACCGACATTCTAACTATCCAGATGGGCCTAACTACCCTTGTATTTATCCATCAACCATATTTACCCCATAAAATCCTCCAAATCCCTTGGTAAATAGTTTATATCATCTTTTCATGGCCATTATATTGATGAATAAAGGATTTAACCCACCGACTAAATAAATTTAATCCTTGTAATAAAGGATCTCCAATCCTCATGAGCCCCAGTAGCAGCATGGTGGGACTTAGCGCCCCATAAGTGTTTTGAGTAATACCTAGCCTACAAACCCTATGTTCTATAAATATATGAGCAAAAATACCTTTAACTACAGTGCCCCAATGCTCAAAATAGAAGACCTTAAAATATAGTGCACCAAAGGTCTGAGATAAAAGACCTTAAACTATAGTGCAACAAAGGTCTAATCTAGAAGTCCTTAAACTACAGTACACCAAAGGTTCAATCTCGAAGACCTTAAACTAAACTGAACCAAAGTTCTAATATAGAAAAACTTAAACTACAGTTCACCAAAGGTATGAACTAGAAAACCTTAAACTATAGTGCACAAAAGGCCTGAGCTAGAATACCTTAAACTACAGTGCACCAAAGGTCTGAGCTAAAAGACCCTAAACTAAAATTACACTAAAATAATCGTGAAGCCTACTACATGGCCTAACCAAACTCAAGATACCACCCATAGATGTGAAAAGAACCCTTTATTTGGGAAATATATCCTTGCCAGATGATTCCTCTACACATCAAAAATTCAGGTTCATTCAAGATAAATCAAAGGATGGACATCAACAATAAATTCCAAAATAATAGAATAGTGAGATAGCATACACATCACGAAATGTTAAAAAACCGTGTTCATCAATACCATATAAAAAGGGGGATCTCTACACACTAGAGCCTCTCCTATGAATGTATGGACCAAATTATGATTGCAAGGATTCTCAGCTGTTATAGAACCTGCTCAGACTAGTCTTTAAAAACATTAATTCTTTGCTCCAGTAAGGCCACAGATTGCTGCAATTAATCAATAGATTCAATCTCTGCCTCCACAATACATTGCAGATCTTACACCCTAGCGACAACATCAATTATGGTTTTCTCTTATTTTGAAGGGGACTTCCTCCCCAAGAAGAACCCCTTTTAGTTGGGTCTTCTCAGCTAAGTTAATCAAATATCAAGTTAAAGGATCAGTCTTGTTCATATCATTCCAAATAGATTGGGGAGGAAAGAATTCATCATACATGCTTCCAAGTATTGGTACATTGAAAATATGTTCCATATCCTGAATACTGATGTCGAATTCACCATGTTTAAGTTGAAAAGTGTTTGTATCCAGGCTCCAATAGATGAACAAATCCACCATCAAATTCTTGTTATAATATGTCAATGTCTGCAATATATAGATGGCTTCGTACATCCCGATATCCTTCAACTACATGGGGCACTCAAAAATTAAAGATTTAACCCATAAGGGTCACCCCCAATCTAGTCCAAAGCTTCCCCTGAGTGGATTCCCCAATTAGATATCCATCCATATGGTTGATTAGTAGTTTACTGCTTTATTATCGAGCGATACATATGGATGTCTTGGGAAGGTATGTGATAAGTCATGTCAAAGTCTATCATAATGAATGTCAAAAGATGACCATCCTCACGACCCCCTTTAGAGATAAAGTGTCCCATTGGAAAAATATTATCTTAGAGAATATTCTATGACATTAGGATCCAGAAATATGGTATAAACAATGGCTCAGTGGAGGTATGAAAACATTGATAGTAAGACCAAACATGAAAAGTTGTAAGAAGTACGAAATGGGATAGCTTTAGAATTTTGATCCCATCAGTTTTAGTAGACTCTGATGATATGATCCAACTGAAAAATGATGAGTAGGGTCTGCGATCTCTACCATAGCATCACGGTGGGAAATTATTTCTCCCACCTCCCTCTTAGACACATTGTCAGTGGGTTGAAGAGAACTGAAATCCATCTAAAAATAAGTAATTGGCATATGTCAAACAAAGAATAATGAGTCGTGGAAAAAAATAAAAGAATGATATGAGGTCCAGTGACATCATGCGCATAATGTAACTCATCCAAGGGTTTGCGAACCACATCAAGGGGTTCAAAAATAGCTTGATCATTAAAAGACTCAAAGGGTGAACAACCCCTACAAGGCCCCACACACATCTTATGACACCCTTAGAGACTTGTGATCGCGTAACCTGGACATAGTCACATGAATCACAGTCAATCTAAGGATTGATATGGAAGAACATTTGAAACACTCATAACAACCATTCATATATAAAGGGTTACCAAATCCTAGTTCGTAGTTAATACATACAAGCATCTAAATAGGAAGAAGTCACCCACAATAGCTTAGACATAATGGACTCGTGATGAATGCTTACGACCCAGGTTTACGATCAGGATTCAGGGAGGGATCTTGCGATGAATGCAATAGCAAGAACAATTTCGAAGAGAAGGTGTCAAGTGGAATGAAATTTCCTCCACCCTCTATATATAAGAAGTTCATGGAATACCAAAAGTTTCCCGGTAGGCCAAAATTCACCCGAAAACACTAGTTTGCGATAACACTAAAGAATCTGTTGGGAATTTAGTTTCCTTAGAATTGAGTCCTTGTCCCCTCAAAATTCTCTCATGATGGGGGAATTTTTTGATTCCTACCAAATAATAATCCAAAAAATACCAAAGGAATAAGTACCTAAATATGATTTTTGTTCTTCCCCATGAATGTAAAGAAGAAGGGAATTATTGAAGACTCATAGAGCCCCTAAAGGACTCTCTATCACGTGACCACTTCAAGGTCACATGAAATCTAATCACATTGAACATATACCATGGAAAGACTTATAGAGTTCTCCTCAATGATACATGATGCACATGCAAGGGGTCTCCTAAAAAATCACCTAAAATCCCTAAAAAATAAGAAGTTATGATATTCAAAGGCAAGGACCCCTAGTGGTTAAAAAAATCATATTCCAAGTCATCATTAAGAAGAATAAAATCCCTAGATAATGTCCAAAATATCTCTCAAGGCCAACAATCCTTTATCACATAAAATTGAGGAGATAATGGAAAGGAAAAGAGAGGGGTTCACAGCCATTGAAGGACATGAAACGCATCCCCCGACAACCCTAAAATAATCGTGAGTCCCTAGAGTACTATTTGACACATCATGCAAAACCCCTCTGGCTTGTTTGTCTCACCACACAAAAGTCATCAAGAATATCCAGACAACCCCATGGAATTCAAGGGACATATATATTGTTTTGTCCCCTATATGCTCGCATGATCTCCGTATGCCCCAAATTGGTCAAGTGAGACATCACCCAAAAATCAGGCATAAAACCCAGACATTGATCGTGAAATCAAACATGACCCCTGAACATTGTGAAATAAAACAAAGGATATAGAAAAATGGGAGGTGATAGGGGTCCACAGTCACTAGAAGACAAGTAGCACACCCCTGATGATTCACACAACACCCTGCGCCCTCAGTGACATACCCGCCTCACCTCACAAAATCCCTTTGGCTCAAGGACTTGTCCACAAAATGCTCACGTACCCCAATACTGGTCACGCAATGCATCACCAAAAATAGAATAAATATACTTGAAAAAATACGTGAAAAACCACATGGATCCCAACCTTGGTCACACAAACCAAAGGAGATTGAAATGGATGGAGATAGAGCACTAACGGTTACTAAAAGACACATGAAAAGACCAGCGCACCCACAACACTATCCCGTGAGACCCCATGAAAAGTCTTGTGAGTGTCCCCCAACATGCATTTGGATATTGTGAAGGACCATGGGGGAATCCATAGGACAATATGAAGAGTGCTTTGACATGCCCACATGATTGTGAAAATATTTTTCAATTAGAAACAATCTGATAAGAAACGTGTTGATGGAGGAGACCCGAGGACACTAAAAATCAGGAAACGTGCCTAGAGAAATCCAAAAATCACATGGTTCCAGCACACTCCACCAACTATAGCCTTAACTTGAATTAGATACTCCACAAAAACTGGAAAGAATGTGGGGTGGTGATGCCTGTAAATTCTCTGCTCCAACACAAAGAAAACGTTGGACTCTAACCACTACAATGCATGTCGACTGTTGATACTCTTCTACAAACTTCTTCGAATGACCAATAAGATGACCAAATAGCTTTCTGTCAGGTAATATACCGACAGACAGTTGAAGTAGTCATGCATTATCCATAAAGTGCTTCATGTGATCACCTATAGATCACACAAATTACTTCTAGTGGGCTATGTGAAGGGAATACTTTGAACCCACTAGATCACATAGAACTCGATATAGAATGACATTGAATAAGACCAATTCATTCATGATGAAAAGGTTAGAACCAAAATCAAAGGAGAAAGGCTTAAGAAATATACATTTTTTCTACCCCAGATTCTCTTTGGGTGTGTCACCTGAGGAAACATGACAATATCGGGACATTTCTCTCAAATCCCATGACACTCTATTGATAAATGGTATGGGACATGTGATGTGGTCCATACATGTCAAAATAAATCCAAAAAATTCCACCGCGAACATAAATTTGATCTCATGAACCATCTTAGTCTATCATCCAAGACTTGCGATGATCTTTGGACATATTTCCCGACACAGATAATGAAAACTATTCATGTCAGCCGAGTCTCTCACAGGCATCAAACCATGATGAATGAACTCTCAAATCCCCTCCTGACAAAGCCAACCATGAATCAGGATTCCCTCCAAATACGTCATCTATGGCTCACAATGTCTCCCCAGATATTCATTAGAGACACACAACACCCCTCAGACCATGCCACTTTGGATCTCGCGACACCCCCATATGTGTCAAACCAGGTCATGTGATGCCTCATAGGACATGACATCTGGGTCACGCAGCACCATCTCCACAAGAAGGCCAGACCAAATATAAGGGAAACCTTAGTGTGTAATCTATGACATGAAGGGAACTATGAAAAATCTGATTCCCATAATATTCGAGATACGTAGGCCACCTCTCACCGAGGTTTGAGTCCCATATCCATCATCTAGGGAAATATGATCATCCAAGTCCTTTATTCAAGTCAATGAAATTAATTATTTTTTATCCCTTGTTTCTCACAATGAGATTGATAATGTGTTCTTAGGGAGAAGGAATGATATTATCATCAAATCTATAAACTTCTACAACAGTATATGGTGACCTCAGTGTGTAATCCCCAATGTAAACCGAACTATGACCACTCTGATTCTAGCTATATCTAGGACACATAGGACACCTTCTCAAGGAATGAGCTCTATACTAAGGAACCCAAGGGCTGTTTCAATACCCAAGCCCCATATCCATATACCATAAGTCTGTTCATGTATTATACCTTGTTTCTCACACTGATCATAGCTCCCACGGGCTTAGGGAAATGCAATGAAAACCTCATTAGACACCGTGAATATCCATAAATAGGGGAAATCCCATTTGTAATCCCTTATGGGTGGAATTTTATGAACATAATTTACATATGAGGGTATATACGTTGGGTTCAGTCCTAAGGATGTAAAAGAACTACATGGGTTTTGATTCGTACAATAATCCAGATATATAGGACCCCTCATAATGACTCAGTCACATCCTCAAAATATTAATCACCTCCATATATGGGAGTACATTCAAAAACGCCTAGTTATATGGCTCCAGCATATAAGAAGTCACCCATCGCTAAAGGATGATGAAGAACCAATGATACGTACATATGAACTAACCTAAGAAATACCAGTCTTTTTCATTTAAAAGAAAATTAATCTAATTTTTTTTGTTAGGGTAACTAGTCCTGTATCAATATTTGGTAGTGATTAACGAACATTTCATAAATCTATAATAGAGTCTTAGAGTACGCAAAAATTCCCTCCAAAAAAGGGTACGATGAGCCTGACCTCCCATCCTCTCGACCAATGCGAGTCCCTAAGAGTCACTGGGCATGAAAACCCAAGCGATCACTGGCCTTTGGAAAGTGGGTCCATACCCAGCTACTAATGGGGAAATTGTTGGGGGTTTTGGGGAAAAATGATAATGGTAATGCAATGATTTGGACATGTTCCACTGACATTCATGAATCCTAAAGAAACAGTAAGTTAAAACCAATGTGAAGTGATAACTCAATGCTGATATGGAAAACCTCAAGGATGGCGGATTTTATTTTAAGTTCATAAGGATCCGACCAAAATTGATGAAGACTGTGATAACCCAAATGGGGATCAAGAGTTATAAGCACTCCAAAACCTCTAAAAAAGGAAGAGAAATGATTTAAATCAAAAGTTGATTTATTTGAGTTAAAAAATAATGTAATAGAACAAAATGATGAGCATGACCACCATCCATATTCTAATTATAGGTTCCATGATATTATTCATAAAGGAACATGGGGAGAGGGGATCTTCTCCTCAAGATAAAAGCATGCCTCTGGTAAGTAGGATAGATATACAATATTAATATCATTACTAAGTAGAGGGGTACTTTTTAGAATTAGATAAACTTTTTACCAATAACCTTAATATAACTTTCATGATTTAAATACTTATTATAAAATTTGTGGAATATTGGAAGGATATATTTAGATAATGATTAAAACACTATAGTATAAAAGTAACCATCAACTATTATAGGATTTTGAGGGGGAGTGGAAGTAGATGAAGATTTTTAGTTTTGTTTGAGATAGATTGTTTATTCATAACTACGTATCCTATGGGAACAAGAACAAAACCACATGTATACATTATAGAATATTTATACCTAGATCTAGCTCATGTGTAGGGGGATGGTTATGAAACAAAATAGTATCGTAGAATGAGAAAGAATGAAATTTTATGTGATTGGGATCTAATAACAAAGATAAAATGAAATGTTTCTATCCTAATTTATGGCCTTGGGATTATCAAATGTGGATAATGTGATTGCATATACATTATAATGTAATGGTATTAAAAGGTAAAATTTTATGGATTGGCCTGATATAGATAAACTAGACATCATTATGTATCATGGAATAATAGGAATCAAGCCACATGTAGTTCTTAGTATGAGTCTTTGTATAAATTAGGGCCACATGCTGGGGAAGGGTACAATGATCTCATACCAGTTTCGAGCTATGGAAGGAGAATTTCAATGTGAATTAAGAAGGTACAGATACCAGGACATGATTCTTAGAGATGGGGAAATTTTATCCTATCTTTATTTTGTGGGTAAGGAACCATATTCCAGAGAATATTATATAAATCTAGTCCTCATGTAAGGTAATTAAGTTATATAAATTAGATCATCCCAAGTATTTTAAATGATGTCTGGGGTGGATCATATTTTATACAATTTAACATTATGCAATAAGAACTTAGGTTCCATGTAGTCTAGGGTTGGTTGGTGAGGATTTTTGTGAAAAGAACATTTCATGGACCTAGATCATGTGTAAAATGAAATGGTTTTATCTCAGTGATGAGTTAATAGAGAAATATAAACATTAAATTAGGAATTATTTGGAACTAGGATGAAGTGGGTTTTTAATAAGATTGAAATTTATGGTTAGTTTCAAGTTAAATGATTATTATATCACTATATATCATGGAATTCTAATAATCAAGCCACATGTCGTTTTGAATGAAAATATGTCATCCCAACATTATGAATAATGTAGTAAGAATTGGAGTGAATGAGGAGATCATGCATCGGGAGGAGGATTTAATTGTATATGATTTATGGTTGGAACTAGCTTAGGAAATTTTGGAATCATTACATATCTTGTAAGAATAGGAATCAATCCACATGTAGTTCATGAAATATTATGATTTTATCCTAATATAGGTACATCGAAGGAAACACATTGTGAATTAGAAAACCCATACATTATGATAGATAGAGGATTATATGGGAAAATTATTTTCTAGATAGACCCAAGGTAAGAGATGTGGGTGTTGCTATGTAATCTATGATAAAATCAATCAAGACATATATAGTTCTTATAAAGGATCACTATATAGATCAAGATTTTGTATAGGAGAGAAAGGAAAAAATATATGGGGACCTTGGTGAGAGAAGGTAGGGTGAAACTCGATGTGAATTTGTAAAGGTATTATCACAAGGGAAGAATTAAGTATGGAAATGGAATTCATAACTTGAGCTAGGATGAGAGATCCAAGATTCACTATATACCCTATTATAACAAGAATCAATCATTGCATAGTTCTAAATACGGGTATTACTTTTTTTATTCTATATGAGAAAAACCAAAATTAAGCCATATTTTTATACCCCAGATAGAAAATCTGGGTTTCTGTATATGATGTATCAGTTTATGACTAAAATAGATAACCGAATGTGAAATAGAGAAGGCCCACATACTGAGGTTGAAAGTTTATGGTGCTTTCATCTAGACCTAACATAAGAATGTCAAATATAACTATGCTAAAGAGACCATTTTTGTATAAGTTTTTATTGTTTTAAATGTTTGATATTGGTTGTTAATTTTGGTCAAGGAAATAAAATGAGTTAATTAATGTAAATATGTTGAAGAAGTTAGAAATAATGAAGTATCAGAAGTATCCAAGATATCCAAGATTTAGTGATTGTTTCTTGGATAAATGGATAAAGTAGAAAGTACCCAAGTTTTATTAACCTAAGGAAGTTATTTTGAATAATTTGAGTTTATAACTCTGATGATTGTTGAACTAATCTTAAGTTTAGAATAAATGTATCACTAAGTGATTTGAATTAGAAAATTGTTTACAAAAAAAAAAAATATGTGAAGTAAGATGATTTGATATTAAAGAGTTCTTTGAAATTAAATTTCCAAAAGGAAAAGAAGAGGGATTGTAGAAATCCATTAAAATGTTTATTAAAAAAGGATAATATTTTAAGACCATGAAAATATTTATTTTCATGAATATGTCATTAAATAAGATTATTAAAAATATTATTTATCATGAAGAAGAAGAAGAAGGACATGAAATATAAAAATTAATTTCATGAGGAATGGATGGATAGATTTGAGTAACTTTGTTTGGAATTTTATAATAGATAATTATAAGAAATTTATATTAAATATTTTTCTAACTCCTTTTATAGAGATTTTACCCAAAAAAACCAGCCCTATGCCTACTAAGGACCACCTCAACCACATGTGGTACCCAAGGGGATAAGCACATAGGAGGCAGTCAACCTAGACATCTAATGGTGGTAGGAGAGGAGATCCTAGATCCCATAGGGAAGGCTTTGAGGGTACATGAATAGTGCCCGTAGAGCATGAATATGGTGTATAGGATATGCTCGAGTGGACCATATAATGGTTTGGAACAACCTATGCAAGGCATTGTGAAGGTGTATCTAGGTTTTGACCTCGGTTTCATGGCTTGAGATACTTTCAACATGGATCTACATATTATGTGGAGCTCTACCACATGTGTGTTCGATGTGGGATGAGATTCAAGAGGCACAGTCCATGTGTTTATAAATTTAAAAATATTACTATAGCCAATAGATCAAATATATATCAGCCGTCTAATCACCATGGAACTTCATCTTCAACCTTCTAATGGTCGATGTTGCTTCTATTCACTAGAGTAGATGGAAAAACCTCTAATCATCAAACCCAATAATGCAATGATTTTTCTATGGGCAAGATGCTAAGTTGATGAGTTCAAGGATCTCCATGCAAGAAATATTCATCTTTAATTCATGAATAAGTTG
Source organism: Viscum album (assembly GCA_963277665.1). Taxonomy (NCBI): domain Eukaryota; kingdom Viridiplantae; phylum Streptophyta; class Magnoliopsida; order Santalales; family Viscaceae; genus Viscum; species Viscum album. The sequence continues at coordinate 459,660,054 of OY728136.1, forward strand.
ATGAAAATGGAATTGTATGAGGATGATAATAATTTATAGTGAAAAATTCATAAAATCATGTGTCTGAGCTTAAAAACTTGATGTATCATGAGTATATCATGGCATGAACATGAATCATCGTCACATGAGAATAGACACCTTAAAACTTGGTGTCATGGGGTGAAAAATAAGAAAGAAAAATATAAGGAAACCCACACCAATATCTTCAGTCATTCAAAGGATATAATTTACATGAAATATTTTTCAGGATTTTAGTTGGTGAATGAATGAAGACAATACAGTGGAACTATCCAATTAAATGAGAGAATATATAGTCAAATATACTATTATTAATCATGATATAATTAGGATCTCTCATTTATATGAAAATAGAGAATCTATAAGGATTACTATTACATGAATGAGTAGAGATTTCCATAATCCATTTAAATTTATGAAGAGAGAAGAACCACACACTGCTTGTAAAGTGAAAAAAGTTCCATGATTTCATGTTGTATTTATGCCTTCACAATTGTATGATGATCTAAATTTTCTTTTAAATTTTTTTTATAAAACCATATAAATATGTTTTATAAAGATAGTGTTACACATATAAAACCTTACATGAATTAAGAATACAATGAGGTCCCACGAACCCTACCTGGATTTAATGAAGGAAGAAGGATATCCCACATAAAATAGATTAAGAAAAGGCAGTGGGGGTTTAATTCATACAGACTTATGTTTAAAATTAAGTATAACATAGAACATCTATTTTGGTTTATGTAAGAGAAAATGTGTGCATGAGTGGGTGTGATAACTTGCATGCATGTATACAAAGTCACCAAAAAATGTATAAGGTTCTATTGAAACTAAAAACAGAAGGTAGTCTCAAATGAAGTACTAAACATTTGGAAATAGCACATTAAATAATAATAATAATATATTATATGTTCTAAGGTAAAAAACATGATATTTCTATGCAACATACGCATGATGTTCCTTTGAATTATTTGAAAGAAGTTCTTAAGTTGTGAAAGATCATTATTTCTTGAAATAATATTGAAATTTCAGTGTGATTTAATTGAATAAATATTTGTTTTACTAATAAGAACAAAGTAGAAATGATATAATTATTTTTTTTGATCTGGTATATTGAGTATTTTTTAGATTTTAGTCTACAGTTATTTTCATATCATCGAGACTAAATCAGAGAAAGAGTTTTCCCAGCTATCGATTGAATATTATTAAGAGAAGAAATAATTTTGATTATACTAAGCTAATATTTCATTATTTTCATAACCAAAAATGGGATTTTTGATTCTATAAATACCAAATGATTAGTGTACTATAAGTAATAATAATAGTGCAACCATATACCGAACATAGATATTATTATCATTTGGGTCAGTAAGAATTTTAAGATTACTAGTCCACATTATATTCATATTATTGTGACTGGAGACTAAAGATGAAGGAATAAGTGTTTCTTTCAATTTTCTTTTATGAAGATGAATGACCTTTTCTTTCCTACTACTATACAAGTAACAAGTGTATATGTTTGTGAAAGAAAAAATTAGCACTGTGAAATAAAAAATAAGTATTATTGGTGGAAGAATTTATTGGTATTACAAACATTTAAGTAGGTGAAGAATGTCTTCAGAGGCAGTATAAAATACCATTAAGGAGATCTAAAACAAGCACTGTCAATTGACTATAGTGTGACACAAGTGAAAGGATATTATCTCTTTGTTGTAACCACATCAAAAGATTTTTTTTTCTAGTGGTTGCATGGTATTAGATTATTTCCAAACCATTCCAAGGACTAGATACTCTTGTTGAGTAGTGAAGCTTATAAGAATATTATGTGTCATATTTACCTGCTTTCATATACTTACATATAGTAAAGAAAAGTAAATAATAGAATCAAGATCCTAATAGGTCTAAAAGGTAAAGGGATAAAAAGTTAAAATTGGTGAAAGAGTTCCCAACAATGATTCACCCATGTTATTGATTGTATCCTAAATTTTTCCTCTCAATTTTCATAAGAGGGAAGGTTTTCCTTTAGTGGATTATAAATATTTTATTTATACACTTTTAGAGATTTTAGTTTTATTCCTATGTTAAACAATCAAAGTATAATTTTGTTGAATATTCAGTTATATCGGAGTAGAATTATATTTCTACCAATACCAAGATGAACATGAGAAATAATGAAAAATGAATATAAAGAAGAAATCTCTCTTATCTAAAGAATAATACATGTCATTATATCTATGATTTTCCAAAAATGAAGACATATCATTCTTGGAAATTAATGATTAGGTGGCTCAAGTTCCCACCAAGGAGAAGGATAACACACCTACTTCTAGTGAATCAAGAATAGTATGTGATATTGAGGTTTTTAAAAATTCTCATAAAAACTATCCTAAATATGAATACTATCACAAAAGGTGATGATGATCAATCTATAACTTATCAAGAGATACTAGTTGAAATATTAAGAGATATTATATATTTCATTCTTATAGAAATAATCTCTCTTACTTGTGGATAATTTTAGTTTATGTAGAATGGTATCATCCAGTTAGAAGAAGAAGCAGATTGTATGGATAAGGATTTATAAAAAAAATTAAAATTTTTAAATTCATTGACATAGGTATGATCATTTGAATAAAAAAATATGTAACTTGAAATAAGTTCCTCAAAATAGCATAAACTTGTTGAAGAGAAAATGGATCCAAGAATATTCTAAAAGAAAATAACTATGAATTTGAATAATAATTAAAAAACAACATTGATGTAAAATATTTCTAATTGGAATGAAAATTCAATATGATCAATAAACTTGAATATTTATTATAAAACAAAGTTAAATTTTATGAAGAAGAAGTTGAAATAATAAAGAATTCATGTGAAGAGAAGATTAGTATGATTTAAGATTAGAAAATCATCCTCAATATCAAATATCTTGAATTGGAATATAAGTTATCAAATATTGATAAGAAACATATTGAGTTATCACAAAATAAGGGGTTTTTATTACTGCTACTCAAGGATCAATAGAGGATTCTAATTTTAAAATACCTCTAACATGTGATAAGAAGATCATGACCTCATTCAATGATCTATATCAAGAATCAGTGGGAAAATAGGTACCATCCATACCATCTTGTAATAATGTTTCTAATTTTTTAACAGACAGTGCAGGTTGTAAAAAATATGAACAAGTATGGATATAGAGATGAAGAAACAACATTTACAGCTTAAGAAAAATCCATATATCACAAATAGATTTGTAAAACATGAAAATATGTAATATTTTTAAAATTTTAGTGGTAATAATAATGGTACATTCTCATATTAAAAAATATATAATGTTAATGAGAAAATAATACCATAGAAGTTGTCTAAGAATTAATAAGAAACCTTGGGAAGAATTAGAAAAGTGTTATAAAAAAACCTTCTAAGAAGCTATTAAGTAATAATGATGGGAAGACCTTGGATTCCAAATCCAAGAAGTTAAATAAAGGTGATACATCCAAAAGAGATGATATGAATGATGATAATAAAAATAATACATGTTTAAGATCTATTCATACTGGAAATGTTCCTAATGGAATGTTAGTTATCTGGATAAATGATTTGGTAAAAATGTGGAAAATGGAAGATGCACAAGATAAGGCCATTGAAAAAGAAAATATTCCACATGATAAAAACAAAGTACATGATAGGTTGTTAAAAAATGATATCTCTTATGTTAAAGAAGTTCTGTGTGAGAATTTTTTAAAAATCTATACATGTTAAAAAAGGTTGTTTAACTATTCATCCATAAAAAGAAGTATTTCTTAAGACGGTTAATAATATATCATCCATGAAGGTTATTAAGAATAAAAACTCTAAAAAAATAGAAGAGAATGTGAATATATCCATGCTACCCAAAAATAAATCAAATTATAAGTTCATATGCTCAAGCATAAAAACTGGGGGAAATGAAACAAATTGTTGAGAAAACAATCTCAACATTTCTCTTCACATTGAGAAGAAAGAAGGATACATTTTATCCATAAATTTTTTTATTTTAGAAAATAATATAGGGAATTAAAGGTGAATCTAATTATCATTGGTAGAACATAATAATAAGTGAGTGAAATCAATTCTCGATAGAAAATATGAATAATTTGTCATCCTTGAATGTTTTCTCAACTGGTATTCAAATATAAATATTATAAAAGATCATATATTATGTTGTTTAAGAATTTAATTTCATATCCTATAAAATAAAGATAAAAAATATACCATATTGCATTGATATCATATTTGGTATCCTAAAAAATATGCATTAAAGAAGACCATCCTTGGTGATGTTGCAAAAGTTTTCAAATCTAAACAGTCACAAGTTGAAGATCCATTTGTTTGTTTTATCTATTTTGGAACATCTTGAAATTATTTCTCATAGTGATCCTCTAGTATGAAGATGTTGATAATTGTTTCCCATTAAGGGGGATACAAATGAAGAAATATATATTTTCTTCTAGAACCATTATTTCAATTTGTATTAAATCTGATTATTCTAGAAATTTCATAAAGATAGTACCATTCAAAAAGTATGTTTTTTAATATTCTATCATCATTGGTTATGGAAAATAATAGGATTAATACAAAGTGTTAGTAATTTATTTAATCAATGACATAATAAAAGTGTAAGTATAGAAGTCCTCTAAGTCCACTTATCTTTCTTATCACACTTTAATGTTTTTGATCTATTTATTGATGTGAGTACCAGAGTTTCAAGATTATTATTATTATAAAAATTTTGAATCTCAATTAGTATATTCATCCTAAATAAAATTACATAATCCTTGAAGATAATTATATTTTTTCTCATCTCATGAGGCATCGATATCAGTTGGTAATGGATATATCTATTGTATAAATCAAATCCTCATGATTTCGACACTGAGCACGGATCGTGTAGACTTAGTGTGAAATGATGAATGGTATATTCTTTAAGTTTCAACTGATACCACTTTACCATTAACTTTTTATTTCTTGTCTATAAGGGGGAGACAAAGTGAAATGAATGTTTTGAATAGTAAATGGGGGAGATTCACATATTGTCATATTGATCTGGAAAGAAATTTGAAGGAATTTCTAATAAATACAGGGGGGTTAAGAGCCCTATTTGTGTATAAGTTGTATTTTCTATCAATAATTGATATTGATTTTCAATGGTGTTCAATAAAATAGAAAGAATTTATTGATTTCAATATATTAAAAAAGTTATAAATAATGAAGTAGATAAAGTATCAATGATATCCAACCATGAGTAAATGTTTCTTGGATAAATAGATACAGAAGAAAGTAAACAAGTATTATTATATTAAGGAATTTATTTTCAATATTTTGATTTTATAACTCTAAAAATTGTTAAAATATTATTAAGTTTAGAATACATGCTTCACTAATTCATTTTACTTGTCTCATTTTTTATAATAATGGACAACATGTAAACTAATATGATTTAGATATTGGCGAGTTATTTAGAATTGGTATTCTAAAATGAAAAGAAGAAGGATTTTAGAAAGACCTGAAAATATTTATTACATGGGAAGATTTTTTGAAGATCATGAAAATATTTATTTTCATGAATAATACTTTAAATAAGACCATGCTAAATATAATTTTTTTATGATGATGAAGAAGAATACCATGAAATATAAAAATTAATTACAAAAGGAATGGACGAAGAGATTTTAGTAACTAGGTTTTTCATTTTATAATTTAGAATTATATGGAATTTATATTGAAGATTTGGATAATTCCTATTATTGGGAGTTTACCAAAAAAACTTCATCCTTAGGCCAACCAATTACCACCTCAATCACATGTGGGACCCAAGGGATCAACCACATGGGAGACAGTCAACCTGGCTATCCCATGGTGGAAAGAAAGTAGAGAATAGCACCCAAAAGGAGTTCATAGAGTGTACATGTATAGCACCCCCATAGCATGCATATGAAACAATGGAGTAGCTCGGGTAGACCATGAAAGATTGTGGCACAACCTATGTAGGGTATGTGTGAAGGTGTATCTGGGTACTAACCCCGCTTCCATGGCTCGAGCAACTATTTTCATATCTTTATTTAGTAATTGGATCTTTTCCTCACATGTGTTCTATGTGCTATGGAATACAAGCGAGATTGTTCATGAATTTATAAAGTTACAAATATAACATTGGATTCCAAATCAAATAGAGCTATTCCATCTCCAAAGGACTTCATCTTCAGCCTCTCGACAACTGATGGTGCTTCTATTCATCGGAGTAGATGTACAAACCTCCAATTATCAATCCCAATGACACCATTATTATTTTTTGGATGATATTCTAAGTTGATTAGTTAAAGTACCTTTATGCATGAAATATTTATCTTTTATGCATGAATAAGTTGAAGAAAATTGAAATGGGTGAGGAAGATATGAAATTACAACATGAAATTCATACAAGCATGTGTATGGAATATGGTCCCTCCCATTTTTCATCAAGTCTTGGGAGTTTCTTTCCCTGAAATCATGGGAGTTCACATAGCGAAAAATAGTTCCCTTTAGATGAACAAGTGAATGAATACCTTATTGAATTCCCATGTGACATAATTTGGATGAATCTCAGGTAGCATGATTTATTTTTTATAATTGAGTTACTCAAATTCATGCAACCAGATATGAGACTACTCATATTTGGATAGTTTATCACATATGGTGATATTAAGTGAAGACAACTAAACTTCAAGGGCTATAGATACTTTTGTCTCATACACAAGTGAGTATGGTATCACATTCATGACAATCAATTTAGAATCACATAAATTGGTTTCATTTTTTTCAATATTTTTTGATTAAATCTAAATATAGTATTTTTGAATTTATGAAATTGATGAAAGGTTTAATTTTTAATTTTTTTATGTGTATAGAATTTTCCAATTTAGAGAATAAATTAGTGGTGTAAAGACTGAACTTGAACTTTATAACTATAGATGAAGGGTATGGGCCCATGAATTTTATCCCATATTTAGTAATTGTAAAAGATTATTTGGTGGTGTAAACAACTCTAGGGGTTATTGAAAAAAAGTATCCAAGAATTTAATTACCTAGACCTTCTTCAGGGATTTTAACATAGCCACCATCATGGACTTCTTACATAATGATGTGGGCCTCTCCTCCTTAAATTCACTTGAGAAAGATCCTATCAGATTACCATTTATAGAGGACCTTCAAATAATTCAATCCATCCTAAAATAAAAAATTATTTTTATACTAATGTAACTTCTCCTTCATGGATTTTTTTGGTAGGTGAATCATATTTTACTGGTAGTCTATTATGGGGGACATTTATCCAGTTGTGACATTTTTCAGAGAGGGAAAAAACTCGATTTAATCTATGGTTCCATTGATTTCATTAATTTCTTCCATGTTGTTACTAATAAAAATAAATATATCACCATGTGATTTATGATGTCAATAATAATTTAATCATAATATAGACCTTTCAAGGTTATAGATGTGTTGTATAGTGCATATTCTTGTACATTATGTGAACATGGGATGTGAGAAAATGTTGGATCGAATGGTAATTAACCCATAAATCCTCATATATAATCAACAAAAATAATAAGATCTTCCTTCTTGATATAGTAGTCACCATTGATTTGATTGTTCACCAACACATAATCACCCTAACATGTATTTTGGTAATTGGTATTTACATGGCTAGTTCCATGCTTATAATGAGGGTTTAATATTCTACCTCATTATAGGCACATACTTTTGGAATTAGGAAGGAGTAAGACAAAACCACTTTTACTAGGGAGATGAACATAATTTTATATTTTCCATATAGAGGATGAGAGGCTTCCATTATACCTATGGAATCAATACTAGTGCATGAAGAGGGTATTTTTTGAGATTGTTGAAGGCTTTCAAATAATTATTGTATCACTAGTAAGTGAGCCATTTATTCATAAATTTTTTTAAGGTAAAATTTTTTTCGATAAGGTTAAATATTAAATGTCTTGTGTTTGTTATCTATTCATGAAATCCATTAATTTTATTAAGGTTTAAAGGATAATTCGTATCAATTATTTCTTTGTAATTTCAGATTCAACCTCTTAGCTATGATGATATACCATAGAGTTGAGGAATTTTTCTGATGTTACCATAATGAAACATTTCAATAGGTTTATAATCAATCTATGTTAATTTTATCTGTTTAAAACTACCTAAATATTGAAAATATTATCATAGAGTTGTTGGTATTTAACCACTAAATCATCAACATTTCATTTTATAGTCTACCTGAGAATGGAGTTAAAGATATGGTGCATGGCCCTTTGGAAGGTTGTTACAACTTATTCAACCCAAAGGGAATTACTTAAAAATAGTATACACATTATGGTGGATTAAATGTAGTTTTCTACTCATCATTAGGGGACATTCAAATCAAGTTATAACCAGAACACTTGTTCATAAAGGGGAGGGCCTAAAAACTATTCATTTTATCGATCAAAAATTTAGTGATCAAGACCTAATTTTCCCATTGTTTTTCTTTACGAGGACAATATTTACAAAAAAGTTTGATTACTGAACCTCCCATATAATTTTGTATTTTATTATTTTTTCAACTACTAATTCCACCTTTGAAACATGGATTGGATGCATTCTCTTTACTATTGATTTATAACCATATTGGTTTTCTGACCAACCCAAATGATGGGTATCCTCTTGGGGATGTAATCCAAGATTATTCATGTGATTACATGAAAATTTATCTCAATTATTCTACAAGAAAGAGATATATTTATCATTTTATTCAATATTAATAGATTAACTAATCAACATAGGTTTTGGATCTTCTCCCATACCTAGATTAACCTATCTAAGATCATAAATGGTGGTCAATACACCTTACTAAAATACTAATAGAACACCCTTTATTTAATACTATTATTCTTCATAGTTCTTGGGAGTGTAGGACATGATAGAACCATGAGATATAAGATATTAATGAGGGGAATTATTGCTTCCATGGAGATCACATTATTCTTTAGAATGGTTAGGTTTTTATGGTGAAAATGATTCCATGAGAATGAAAGAGAATTTTTCGAAACCCACTATTCACCTCATGTACAACCAATCAAAGATCCTTGTATGTTACATAATCATATTATTCAATCATGTAATTGAATAAATATTCATAAGAGAAATATTGATATACGTGGAATGCATAATTGTTTTCCCACTATAGGTTGTGGCCGTTTAATAAGAAATTTTATTGACTATCTTATTAGAGAAAAGTGATTGTAGGATCTACGTCGTTGGACAATATTACCGAAGAGTTTCCCAAATCCATAATTTTCACCTCAATTCAGTTTATGAGAATTATTAAATCATTATTGAGTTTAGTGTAGGGGTTAATAGGGTAAAATGTTTATCCATTATAGGCATAAAAATGTGCAGTTTTATTTACCAATAGCTATCTCTCCTCCCATTTGTTATACCCTATGTTTACATACGATGATTAAACATACTAAAAACAAGAAATTTCACCATTTAGTACATTGTATTTTCTATAAAAATAGTATTTCAATCATTGGTGATATGAAGAGGGAACTAATACATGAATATAATGCCATGGAATTCCTAACAAGACATTGAAATCCATGCCTAGGAATACTACCAAAATATCAAAATCATAAATGTTATCTAAAAATTGGGTTCTTAGCTTATTCCTCTCGAGTGGTTTCTAATCACTAATGCAATACCTCCTGTTTTTTAGATTTATGGTGGAAAATAATCTTTAATATATCCTAGATATGGAAGGGTATGATTGGGATGTGGTTGATTAAAAAACCACTATCAACTACAGATCGATGAATGTGGATATCATTGAGCTTTCAAGATATATGAAAATTCACAATGTTCCTTCTATATGGAAGTATCTTAGTTAGGTTCTATAAAAGAAATGACTATATGGAACTTAGTGGAGATAGTCTCTACATGATATATCTCATCTATAGAAATTTCAATCTCAAACTCTTGATGACTTGAAAGATCCTCAATAAGGGATTCCCTTCACTATTTTTATAGGTAAATATCATCCAAGATTTAGATTTTGGTTGGGATTGATGAGTGATACATCAAAATTTCATACTTCTAATATACGGTCCAATGCCTTCTTCAATGAGGCTACACCCTAACTTGAGTCTTAAGGTCTCAAGACGACTACACCAATGAATCCCCCCTGTGATCAAAATTTGGGAGTGTCTTGGTTTTCTATAAACTAGGTCTAAGTGACTTTCCAACATATTGTTGTTGACAGGTTGACTACATGTTTTCCAATTGGTCTATTATAATGATTATGTTAGAATAATTCCTAGAGGATTATATATCAAATTTATATTCTAGTTGATCTTATTGATGTACCTATATTAATGTTTTGGATGCATATATAGCTTCAAAAAAATAACACCTAACTATCAGGGCCCTCTACAATTCATCTTACCCGAACTATGTTGGATATTCTTTAATTATTAATAGGGAACTTAGGTTTATATTATTCCTCATAATTTGTGAATGGTCAGGTCAAGTGAATGGAATTGAATATAGTGACTCTCCATTCAAGGAAAAAACAATTTGTTGGGGTAGTTCTTATTCTTCTAGTAATGGGGTAAGAAATAAATAAGATTTTGGACCATTTTGGGTACCAATGAGGTCTCATATTCTTATGCCTTATTACACCAACATTAGATATACTAAATCTTGGAAATTTTTGATGATTAATATTTCATATCTGGTATCCTAAAGATAATTTTTGTTATGTATGGTTTATTTAGTCTTACCATAATAATTTCATGTGTTTGGTTGATTAATTTTCTAGTAATATAGTTATAAAATTTATATTCCCTTATACTTGGGTATTATTTACACTCTTCATCTACTTATAGTGGAGTATTAGAGACACATTTAACCTAAATCGGGTATTTTCTAAACATTTCACGATTAGAGTCAATCATATTATAGACCATTTCCTTAAAGATGAAATAATATTGGACATTATTCTTAAGAATATATAGTGGTAATAATTAGGGTGATTCTTTAGATCAACTTAATTGGGTATTATAATATATGTAAACATTAGGAAGTTTTTATCTAGGGTGATAATGAATATTGAAACCTTCTCCTTTCAAAAGAAATAAACTTTTTTCTCAAGATATTTAAAGTTTGGGTAATTTTTATATTTCTTCCTATATAGAGGAGGATGTTTTCATTATTTTTGTTTTTATCTAGGAGGAGGTTCCACATGACAGTGAACATTCTCGAGGTTTAAATATTTCATCGATTATAATTTGATCATGAAAATGACAGTCTCTACCTTATAGGATTCTTTATACTGTGCTAATGGAATCGATTAAGATTTTTCTTTGAAACAAAAAATATAATATTATAAATGATGTGACATGGGTACAAACTCTTAGAAACCACAAGGGTATTTCAAAGGAATAATAAGTTCTGGTAAATTTTATTGAATATTTTATATATATATCTCCAACATTTTATCTTGAAAAAGCTTTAAATTCAAGGAATAGGTCAATCCTTTCCACATAGAAAATAATTACAAAACTATATAATTTTTATATAGGTTTTAATTTTATAGGACAAGAACAATCATCTTTCACACTATGGAGTTGGGTTGGTAAAAATATTGTCATTGTAGATCTTATTATTTAGTGATATACCTAGTTGTTAGAATGATGTACTAAGAAAATGTTGTTCCTTAAAAAAAATCATGAAACACCTAATTTTCTTCTTCTTGATACTCCAGTGTTCCAATCATACGGCTACATCAAGACAAAAAAGTGTGTGATGTGATACTATAGATCTCCCACACTATTAAATATCAGAAAAATGGGATTCCCATTGTTGGTTAAAGGAGGGTTCAAGTCCATATATAGATACCCATACTTTTTATATATAAATATGAAATCTTATTAGATTAATATCCATTACATATCAAAATAATTCACACTATACCTGTAATAGTTTACTATCTCTGAAAATTAGATACATAAACAATTTGCACATGAAAAATATACACCATCTCCCACTTAATTCTTCACAACTAGAACCCTTCTTAGATATACCCTACTTAAAAACTTTCTTCACAACCTGCGGAAAGGAAACATAGGAAAGGGTGAGATCAGACTCTCAGTAAGGGTAGACATAATAGATATCAATCTATGGTTATAAATGACCATAAAACAAGCATAGGGGTATGATAACATGATCATAATATAAAAAAGATATAGCCCAATAATTAAAGGACCATTAATCAAGAATCATGTCATGAGTATTTTTCATAAAAAAAGACATAAGTCATAAGAGTTAAGAATCATTAATCATCATTCATTCTCCATGAGAACATAACATAAAAATAAGGGATACGTTTTTGGCATAAAAATAAGAATAGAAAATAATTTCCTTATTCAAGGCCTGCTACTAGGAATATCATAGTGGATTAGGCTCACTAAACATTCCATCATTTCATTATTCAAGGTTCACTTCCAATACTATCTTGTTGTATAAATCCCCTTGTTGAACTGGGTTCACTCCCCATTCCAGTCCTTATTATCTCATGAGATATCCATCTTTACCCAATTCATTAGAGGGATATATAATTCGGGGTCCACCCATAACATAATGAAAACCATACATATATGTTCCAAAATATCATAAAAAGTTAATTATATTAACATATCATAACCCATGGAAAGGATACCAGTTTGATAAAAATTTATTCATTTCATCATATCACAACCTGTGAAAAATAAAACATTTTCATAAAAATCTCATAATCATAATCAAAAACCATCCAGAACAAAATAATGATAGTATCATGGAATAATATTCCCAATAAATAATAAGTAACGCCAAATTATATTGTTATAGATGAAAAAACCATTAAAATATCACTATTACATCTCTTTAAGAAAATACACTTTTCATTTTGAAATCACTTTTTTGTTAAAATATAAAAAATTACAAAATATTAATGATTTTTTTTTGAAAACAACTATGGGATGTTTTTGTGGAGATTAAAAGTAAAGAGATGTCTTGATGGTGGGAAAATTAGTTCATGTGATGTAAGTTAAAACAATGACTCCTTTCTCTTTTTTTTGGTAAAAAGTAAAAATTAACTCGTCCAAAAAACAACAAGATTATCCCCTTTTAATTTTTTTTATAAAAAGTAAAACAAGGTTAAAAATGGATAATAATTCTTTATATAATAGTAAAAATATTTTAAATAAAATATGGAAATTGAAGAAAATATTCCTACTTGAAGAGGGAAACAAAGTAAATTTTCTATAAAAACATTCTTTCAGTCTCGTAAGTACTTAAAGATGGGGAGATGAAAAAAATGTAATATAAATAAATAACAAGAGGATAATGAAATAAATAATATTTAGAAGATATATATCATATAATTTCATAATTAAAAAATTTATGTATAAACAATCCTGATAAAAATGAGATTATAACATAAACCCTTACTCCTTTGGTAACTTTTGATTTATGCCCCCCATGAAAGAAATAAGTTTAAATAAAACATTAAATAACATGAACATAAGTATTATAATTATAAAAAATATAAAAGGGGAAGTTTATAAATCTCATAAAATAATATAGGTATATTACATAACAAATTTCTCAAAGAATACTATTTGAGATGATAAACCCTTACCACTTTGGTATCTTTCAAATCAAAACCCCTTTTATGAAATAATTTAAATTATAACTTTAAATACCATGGATTAAGAAGGATATATGTTGTAAAATATCAAAGGATCTATATATTAACATCATAAAGACAAATAGATGTATAAAATCAAACTTTTATCAATGAAACAAATTGATATGAATAACCCTTACCTTATATATGACTTGATTAATAACCACTCTAACCTCGTCTTCTTTGAGATACCTCTTTAGTAGTACACCTTAAGCCTTGAAATAAGGTTCATAGAAGAAGAAAAAAAGTGATATGATGATGGGAAGAAAACTAGGATGGTTTTAGAGTAGGGTATGGCTGATTTAGAAAGATCAAATTGTGTGTATAAGGTAATAAAATAAGTTTTGTTTTATAAGTGAGGGGAGGGAAACATGTGGAATTTCATAAAATATTTTAGTAATATAAGGTCATTTTCATGTGAATATGGCTCCAAATGGACAAGAATTAAAAGGTATGATAATATAATGTTTAAATATCTTTAACTAATAAGAATTATATAGGTTTGGGTGGCATTCCTACCCTTGTCTGTTGGTTTAAACCCCAAAAAGCTCATTTTAACCTTAACTATGGAACCAAAATATTTCTATTTTTACTCTTAATTATAGCCAAAAATTAATTAAAAAATATTAAATTATATTTATTATTGTGATTATAAATATGGAATATATTTTAATATATTCAATTTCTAAAAGTTTTATAATTTAATTTTAAATAAGTGCACAAAATGCAAGGAAAACCCATTTAAAAAAATGTATTTTAAGCATAAAACTTAATTTAGTTACATTAATTAAATTTTAATAACCATAAAATGAATGTTGAAATATTTTATTTGATATATAATCTATAAATATTATTTTAACTATTAATAAATTGATATTAATTTAATTTCTGAAGATAAAAACACATTGTGTGTATAAAAACTGTTTTTTGAAAAATGTGTTTTTAAGCCCAAAAATGAAATTATACCCAAATCAAATATAATGATAATTACTATGTAATTAATTATATTATTTATAATTAAATGAGATTTATGTTACATAAATATTAAATTCAAAACATAATGGCACTTTTAATTTAAAATAAATTATCATTTTTACAAAAAAATTGTATTTTTCACTATTCGATAAAAAATAAATCTTTTTAAAAAAATACAAAAAATTGACAAAAATATAAATTTGAAATTATTATTTAAAAAATTATATTAATTTCATAAAATAAAATTTCTAAATATGGTAGAAATTAATTATAGTTTCCACATACATAAGTCAATAAAAAAATATTTTTGAAGAAAACATATCATATAATGATTATACTGAGACTTAAGTTCTTATTTATCATGAATCAATCAGTACATTTGAATTTTTTAAAACCTTTATACATATTTATCATAATGTTTTTATTAATGTTTCCAAATCCAAATTTAATTTCAATGTTATAATGAGAATAATTAAATAATAATATTTCTATTGTATATCAGAGTTCGCTTAAAGTCCAGTGTTTCATGCTAAGTAAGCTATTGAGCATAGTATTACTTTAAACCAAGTTTTTGGGGTGTTACATTCTACCACCTTAAATAAATTATGTCCTATAAATTTTTATCTTGATAATAAAGGTTATAATATTTAAAAATACCATTATTGAAAACTCTCATAATACAAAGGGATAATAAAACTTTGTTTAAAAAGGGAAGTAGAAAACATAAATGTTTCCATAAACAACACATTGTTAGGTTCCAAGATAAATAGAACATTAGAAAAAAAGATAAAATTTGTACATGAAGGTTAAATATGTTATCTAAATAATAATAGATATTGAGATATAAATTGTTCTTTAGAAATTTAATGACCATAAAACTGTAAATCAGTGAGGGGTAAAAATGAACATCAATTCATCAAAAATAACTATAAAAGAGAAAATATTTTTATTATCCATTTACCTTTCCCAAGAGTTGATGAATTATTTTAATATAAAGATAGAGAACATGATAAAATATACTTAATTTATTTCTTTCTATTTCATAAGCATAATCTCATCCTTTGGTTGTGCTTAGATCAATTTCCACTTCTATCACATATCTTACACTAGGAAATAAATATTAAAGATGAATTTTTCATTAATGAAGAACAAAAATTGACTTTTAATTGATCATAAGTTCTATAAAATAATGAAAAATCCTTCCTTTTGTCTTTAGATATTTACCAAAACCAAAATGGGTATCAAAATTTACTCAATATGGATAAATCTTTTTATGATGAAATAATACATTATTATGTAAAACTTCAACAAGAACACCCAGAGTTCAAATTACACCATTCCATAAATAGTTAATCTTAAAAATAATCTAAAATATGTTTAACCAAATTCAAAACCCAAAAAAATCTAAATTATTTAATGACTTGTTTTTTTCCAAAACAATTTTTAACATGTATCCCCAGACAACACAAAGTAGCTCATAATGTCACACACCAAACACATGAATACCATGATCATATATCTGTTTAAAACATAATAATAATATTTTAACTTGAATCACCATAAAAACTCAATGTAAACATGAATGATTCCATAAATTAACTCTATCCTTACTCCTTAAATAAATTCCCATAGTGTCCAGTAAATTCTATAAATCCAAGAATTTAATAAACTTCATCATAAATCACTTAATCATCAAATCACTTATACCTTTCATGGTTAATAATATTATCTAATTTACTTATAAATATCAATCAACTCTTTATCCCAACTAAACATTATTATATCAACGTCTGGAACATATTAATGTTTATATATACCTCAATATTTTTTTCTCTAAAAATATCACTTTACCACTAAATCAATCTTCTCGATTATCAATACCATTTGAAATATGATTTAAAATCTTTAATGAAAAAATATAACAGAACAATCCTTATATGTTTCTTGATTATTATAACCTGACTATCATAGATAAAACACTTCAATAAAATAATTTTAAATCCCCATACATAAAAAATTCAATCATTCCACTTCCTTCTTATACCATTAACCTAGATTCATTATCTTATTCCCTAACACTTCTTTCCTTTCATATATCATTTGTAGTATATTCATCCTCAATTTTAAAAACTTTAATCTTTAAAACTTTCTGATCCTCTTCAAAATATTTCCCCTTAAAATATTTATTTTCATAATTCCCATAATTTCCACATTTGAAACATTCACTAATCGATTATACCATTTAAAAACCATTATTACCATCCATTGAGTTAACCAAAATTCTCACATTTCCTCAGTAATTTCATGCTCCATTTCCTTCTTTTCCACAACAAAAACATATTTCCATTCCATTGATACATTTCCTTTTTCATTTCTTCCCACGTTCTAGACATGTAGGAAGATGAATCTTATTTCCTCCATGGTCTTCATAAAACTCCATTTTTTCTCTTATTTGTTTTATCTAGAAAGTCACCTATGTTCATCTTGTTAATCATATTTCACGATATCTAGTTAGGCATAATAACATCAATTTGAATTTTATCCCCCACTTCATTTGGGTACTCGTGAGTAAAATCCCATATTTTTATCACATTTAGTGTTAATAAAATTCCATATATTTTTATCCATTAACTAAAACCAAATATCATGGTGTAATAAAAAATAATCATAGCTATTAATCATGTAATCATGAAAAATTATTCATAGGATTCCTAAATCATGACACCTTCATTTCAATCTATGACACCTTTGCTTTAACCTAGGTCATCCATGGTCTTTATCTACTCAAATACTTCATAATTATTCATAAATAAAAGTGAATTAACCCATGTATATCCCATAGGAGTGTCTATTGAGGTTTCCAGTCTTAGTCCCACCTTTCATTCACCAATGACGAACAAGTTAATAATCAGTCTTCCACATTCATATTTTTTACCCCTAGCTGCATCTATGATAAAATCACATACACCTTCTAGAATACATACATTGATATATTTTTTAAGAAAACCACTCCTTCCTTTACCATAACTTAGGAAATTATTATATAGTTAAACTTATCCTTAGGGTTATCAATAAATTTTTCTCATATTACTTTCCAAATGTTGCTAAACCTTTTTTAGATACCAATTATATAAACCCATACTTTAAATATATGAATAAAACATCTTATTAGATGGGTATTCATCACATATGAACATGATACAAACTAGAACCATAAAATTTTAATGAATTTAGAAATTTTCATATATGAAAAACTGGTACATAAAATCTCTTCATCATCTCCACTTAGTTCTTCACAACTAGAACACTTCTTAGACAAACCCTACATAAAACCTTTCTTCTTAACTTAGTGGAAGGAAACATAAGAAAAGAATATCTCAGATGGGAAATAAGGTTAAACATAAGAGATATCAGTAAATGATCATAAATGATCATAAAACATGTATACTGGTATGATAACATGATCACAGTATACAAAATTTATACTCAATCAATCAAGGATAATTAATCATGAATCAGGGAATAAATATTTTTTATAATAGAATACAGAAGTCATAAGAGTGAAAAATATTAAATAATAAATCATTTTCCATGGTAAAAATAACATAAGAACAAGGTATATGTTTTTGGAATACATACACGCATATAAAATCATTTATTTAGTTAAGGATCACTAAAAATACTAACTTCGAGGGTTGTATTCACTTCCAATTCTATCATTTTATTAGTCAAGGTTCACTCCCAAGACTGAATTATTTGACAAAGTACCTTATTAAGTTGGGTTCACTCCTAATAATAGTTCTTATTATCTCAGGATATATCTATATTTAAACATTCATCGTATTATCATATCATAACCTATGGAAATAATATGAGTTTCATAATTATTTCATCATTTCATCATATTATAACCCATGTAAAATAAATGTGTTATATAAAAATATCATCGTCATAATCATAAAACATATAGATAAAGAATAAGGATGGTATAATGGGATAATATAACTTTTAAAGAATTAATAACATCAAAGGATGTTATTATAGATGAAAATACCTTTAAAACATCACTGAGAAATTTCTTGAGGAAAACACACTTTTCATTTTGAAATAATTTTTTTCCTAAATCTAGAAATTTACAAAATATTGAGGAAAAAAACTTAGATAAAAATAACTTTGGGAACTTTTAAATTAATATTCAAAGAAAATATATATATTTAAAGTGGGAAAATTGTTCATGTGGTAAGTAAAAATAAAGATTCATTTTCTGTTTTTGGGTAAAAAGTCAAAATTGTCTCATTTGAATAAAGACAAGTAGATTCCCTTTTAAATACTTTTTAGAAATTAAAAAATTATTAAAAATGACTTAAATAATTTTTTAGAATAGTTAAAATGTTCATGAAAACATTTTAATGAAAATATAGACATGGAAAAAAAATTTCTCAACTAAATAAAGAAATAAAGTCATCTTTCCTTGAAAACATTCTTTCAATATCTTGAGTACTTAAAGAGAGGAAAATTAAAAGAAAATATGTAATCTTCAGAAAAAACTAGTGGAGAATAAAATACCTAATATTTGGGATAGATAGATCATATAATTTCATAATCATAAATTTAATCATAAACAATCTCGGTAAAAAATGATATTGTATCATAAATCCCTTACTTATTTGGTAAATTTTACTTCATAGCCCCCATGAAAGAAATAACATCAACTGAAAGGTTAAATAATATGAAAATAATGATATAAAATACCAAAGTTTTAATATTTAAACCTCATAAAATAATATAGGTTTATAATATAACATATATCACAAATAAGACAATCTAAGATGATAAATCCTTACCACATTGGCAACTTTTGAATCAAAATCCCTTAGACGAAATAATTTGAAATATAACATTAAGTAACATAAATTAAGAAGGATCCATGATATAACTTATAAAAGGATCAGTATATACACCTCATAAATATAAATATGTATATAACATAAAAAATGTCTTAAATAAAAAAAATTTAGATGTAGAACCCTTATATTATGTATAACATGATTAAAAAGTGATCTAACCTCCTCTTATTTGAGAGACCTCAATTGGATTACACATTAATCATTGAAATAAAAGTCTTAAAATAATAAAATAAGCTCTGGGATGAATGGAATTATTCTTGAATGGTTTTTTATTTGATATTTTTTGAGTTATAAATCTAAAATTATGTGCATAATGGAGGAGAATAGATTCCCTTTTATAAGTGCGGGGATATACCCCAATGGAATTTCTTAAAATATTTCAATAATATAAGGTCAGTTTCATCTATAAGTGTCTCCAAATGGAAAAGGATTCAAATTTGGGATAATGTAAGGTTTAAATCACTTCAACCAATAAGAATTAGACATGTGTAGATGGTATTCCTTCCCTTATCTCTTAGTTTAACCTCACAGTAAACTCTTTTTTACATTAATTGTGGTAAAAAAATTCACTATTTGTACTATTCATTCTGAACAAAAATTAAATTAACCCTATTAAATTATATTAGTTATTTTTATTCTAAATATGGAATCCATTTTACCATATTTAGTTTTTATAAGTGGAATATTTAATTTTAAAAAGGCATGAAAAACATAACAAAAACTCATTTAAGAAGAAATGAATTTTTTAGCATTAAAGATAACTTAATTCAATTAATTGGATATTAAAAACCATAAAAATAATATTAAAATATTTTTTGGATAAATAATCTATAAATTTCATTAGAAATATTAATCAATAGATATTAATTTAATTTACTAAGATTAAAACATATTGCACACATAAAAATAGTTTTCAGAAAATTTTGTTTTAAGCCCCAAAAAATAACTTATACCAAAATAAATCATAATTATAATTCCTATGTAATTAATTATATTATTTCTAAGTAAATAAAGATTTTTTGACTTTAAAATTGAAAACATAATGGAAATTTTACTTGAAAATAAATTAATGTTTTTACAGAAAAACCCTATTTTCACAATTCCCTAAACAATTTTTTTAGAAAAATTCAAAAAAATCACCCTAAGATAATATTAACATGAGTATTTCAAAAATTATATTAATTTACTAAAATAACATTTATAAAAATTCTATAAATTAATTATAATGTTTTTGACACCCGCCAAATGAGCATTGCCAAATCTACAAGGGGTGAAATACGTAGATATAGGTATTATTCTCCTCGAAAATAAAAGGAAGAAGAAGGTGACTAAAATCATGCGAATCAAGTAACCTGTAATATGACATGAAATTGCATGGCCTTCTAAAGTTCATCCAAACCTTCCTAGTGAAGTTCACAACTTGCTGAAGGATCTCAGGAAGCCCCTTTGATGAGTCCTCCTGCTCTTGCGAAGGCTACCAAGACATTCACTGATCATGCACTTGATGTCAAATGAGCACCCATAAGTAACGAAACTTGTTAATTGGATGAAGCCTAACAATACATCCAAAAATACTTAGAAAATGAGGATAAAAATATCTAAAAGGTGGGTGCCTCTTGCAGTTGTAAACTTCACATGACTCGCCCAAGTGGTTCATTGGACACTAAAATCCCATTGCAACATGCCCTCCTTATTATGAAAGAGATCCTAAAAAAGTCACCCTAATAATATGAAAGGAACCAAACATTTCAATCCAGTATGGCACTCTCCATTTGGCTCCAAAGGAAAGCAGAAGGTTTTTTCCATGAAATGATCGTGCATCATCACATGACTGTTTGTTGGTCACATGATTAATCACTGATGGGAAGAGTGGTTGTCTTCAAAAACACTCATCCAAGGTCACGAGATCCCCTATCCATCGACAAATATAGAATAAAATAAAATTAAAAATGTGTGAGCCTCTTTTGGTCATATATATCACGTGATGCACCATGGTAGTTCACAAGACACCTCTATCCCCCATGACATGTCCTTCTTATAGCACAATAGCCCTCTAGCATGTCACCATCATCATGTGAAGAGATTCAGACCTGTCCATATATTCTTGCGCTCCCCCTCCAGATCCAAAGGAAAATGAAAGGGGTTTTTCTATGTAATTAAAAAAAATCACCACATGAACCTTTGTTTGTCACATTATGTATTACCAAATGGTAGGGTGGTTGTCTTCGGCAATGGTCGAGAAAACTCATGAGATCCCCAGACCTTGTAAAATAAACAAAGAAAATAAAAAGGGGAATGATGAGAGATTCTTGTGAAGGGAAGATATTTCGATATCATGCGAAAGGGGTAGTGCATCCCAAAATATCACCATATATTCCATGGAACCCCCCTGATATGTCAGCAGGATCTCACAAAGGCCCTTTGACAAACTACTCTTATCTTGTGGAAGATCCTAGACATGTCACCTCAGATCACGCGAAGGCCTTTTTATAGGCATCTTGATCTCTGGAAGGACCTTATACATGTTGGACTAACATTATGAAAACCCCTCTACATGTATACATGGTTAATTAAGACACCATTAATTGGATATAATCCAATAAATTATGTGTTCATGTAATGGTCTCACGATCGCTGAAAATCATGTGATGCCCCCACGATTACCTATGGAAAGATCACATGAAAACACATGACAAATAAGACCTCCACTAAATCCTCCTGGATTTTCATGAAACATGTTGTACAAAGAGGAAAATAATAGGGGTGGTGAGGCCTATAAATCCCACACACTAGGATGTATCCTTGGATACTCACACCAACACACCCAAGCACCAGAGAAGATTTCATAGAGTGGCTGATATCACCACCAGAAAGGATTTTCGTTAGGTAAAATCTAGGGAACAATCAGAGCGATTTCAGAGAATGCATAGTCACTTCATGTGATCACCCATAGATCATGCGGAGGACTTTTGGCAGGTTACATGAAGGACATCTCACATATCTACTGAATCATGTGAGACTTAAACAATATAAAATTGAGAAAATTTAAGTTATATTCAATAAAAGGATACAAAAAGGCTAAAAATATGATAGAATTATGCGAAGAACACATACACTGATCCTCAGGCGCTTTGCATGAACCGCCCAAGTCAAGAGACAACACCTGGACATGTCACCCAGATCACATGACACTTCTTTGGTATACTATTTGGATCATGTTAAGTCCCTTAGACATGTCACAAAAAGTCACATGGTTCCCCTTAGACATGGAACCCAAGTCTCACAAAGCCCTTTGCGTTCCACATCTAGAACTTGCGATGTCCCTTAGACACGTTTCCCAAATCATATGGTGACATTAGTATGTGTCAGTTGAATATCTTGATAGTGCTAGGTCATGTTAGCTGGCTCTCACAATGTTCTATGGACTTTCCAACCAGATCTCATGACATACTCTAGGCATACCAACCAGATCTCAAGACGCCCTTTGGACATGTTAGCTGGATTTTGTGGAACCCTCTAGAAATGTCTACTTGGATCATGAATCACACTCTAGACATTCCACAATGAATCTCATGACACCCTCCAAAAATGTCATCCATATTTCATGTTGATTCCAGGGAAAGTTATATGAATCATATGATTCGCTCCAAGCTTGTCAACTTAGATGATGCAATGAAATCTAGGGTTGGCTAACCAGTTATTGAAATATCCTCTAGAAAAGTCATCCTTGATAATTTTATAGCCTTCAGATATGCAATTCAAGTTATGAGATGTCCATTGAACATTTCAATTGGATCATGAGATTGTATTTGGACATCTCCACAATATAACCAGACATGTCTAGACATCCTTTTACATGTCAGTTCAAACAATCAAATCATTTCAAGTGGGTAATCAAGAAGGTTAGAAAGACAACTAGGTCAGGTCTGGCAGGCAACCCAGGACATGATAGCCTTTTCTATTCTCTATACAGGGTGACCTTAGTGTGTAATTCTCAACCAGTGGCATAATATGATATCTCACATATATGTAAACTTTAGTGTGTAATCCCAGATCAATTAAACTACAAGAACTCTGATTCTTGCAATAAACAAGATATATTGGAGGCCTTCCTAAGGCCCAACATCAAACTAGAATTCACATCGGTGTAAGTACCCTCATGTCTGTGACATTTCAACCATCAGGAACTAATCATTCCCATAGGTTTATCATTCTACCTCATCCATCAGCAAACTAATGACCCAATTGAACTATGATGACACTGATTCCTTCCATAACAAAGATATATAGGATGCCTTCATGGGGACCTAACTCTATATTATGTATCCAAAGGGAATTCATAGCATATAAGTCCCACATCAACATGTAATGAGATTGATTAATTTACATCCCTGTTTTCCCACTTCAAGTATAGATTATGTGGGTTTAGGGAGTTGAAATTATCACATCATTCATACTAGAGAGGACTCAGTGAGAAATCCATGATTAACGACATAATATGATATTTCCCACATACAGGGAAACCTTAGTGTGTAATCCCCAATCAATTGAACTATGATAAATCTGATTCCTTCAATAACGAGGACACATAGGATGCCTTCCTAAGGCCTGAGATCAAACCTACATCCACTTCAGTGTAAGTCCCCTCATTTATTCAACATTTCAACCATCGAGGCCTAATTATTCTTCTGGGATGATCATTCTACATCATCCATCAATATACTAAGAACCCAACTGAACTACGATCACTATGATTTTTACCATAACCAGGATACATATGATTTCTTCCTAAGGCCTAAAATCCATATTCCGCATTCAGAGGGATATCCCAACATATAAGTCCCATATTGATATATAGTGAGACTGATTACTTGATACCCCTTGTTTCTCATACATAGTGTGGATTTTGTGGGATTAGGGAGTTGAAATGGTCATATAATTCACATCATGAATCAACACCATCTAGGTAAATCTTAGTATATAATCCAAAATTAGTGTCATGATATGAATCCCTCCATAGATAGGCATCTACCTTGGGTCTAGTCACAAGGGCATGATCAAACTATGATAAATATGATTCCTACTATAACCAGGATACATAAAACATCTACTTGAGACTCAATCTCAAATACTCGATGCCTTAGTGCCCTCACATATGTACTTTCTTCATGAAATTATACTACTTGGGTTTTTATTCTTACAATAAACAGGATACGTTGTATGCCTCATATTGTCCCAATCCCATCCTCATGATATTAACTACCTCCCTTCATGGAAGAAAATTACAAAGTGCCTGGTTATATAGCTTCAACATATAAGAAACTACTCATTATTGATAAATGAATGAAGGACCTTAAATACATACATATGGGTAGATTAATTAAACCGCCATCTTTTTCACATGAAGGGTTTAACCTATGATCATTTTGTTAGGGTATCCGGTCTCATACCAAGATTAGGAATATATTCTTAAACATAGCTTAAATCTATAATAGAGTCCTAAAGTAGGCAAAAAATCCCCCAAAAGGATGTGATGAGCCTGACCTCCCATCCTATCAACCAATGTGAGTCCTTAAGTGTCATTGGGTCTAAAACCCCAACTGATTTGCTCCCTTTAGAAAGTAGGTATATACCCAGTTATGGATGTGGTAACCATTGAGAGTTTCTATTAAGGGAAAAAATGGTGTCCTGATGCTAATGATTATGCAAAACATTGAGCCCCCCACACACAATCAAACCATCAGAAAAATTCCATCAATGACTTTTAGATGAAATGAAAAATTTTAAAACCGATGTTAAATTATTTAACCACAATATATCCTTCACAAGATAAAAAGAATAGACTACCCAATTCTCATCAAACTAGTTTGTTAGCCTAATGAGGGTGTTCAGTTTTCTTTTTTTCTATAAAAACAAAAAATAGTGATCCTCAAGTCAACTAATTTAACTTTAGATTCCCATTCAAAATAAAAAAATTATAGATTACTCAGTTCTCATCATTCAATTTTGTTCACCTCATGATTAGGATGCCCAGTTGTCTCTTTTCCATAGAAAAAAAATTGTGAAACTAGTGTGAGTCTATAAAATAATAGAATGATTCGTTAATTAGGTGTTGGGAATTTTTTTTCAAATTACATGCAAAAAATGATGAGATCGATGTAAAACTCTCAAATAGCAAGATTTCTGGTTTACCATCTGTCAGGACACTTTATTTTCATATCCTACACAAACTGAGCTAATGATCCTAACATAAATTTTATAGTTTATCCTATATAACTATGGTTTTTATGAAACAAGTCCATCCTCACTTTGAAAACTTCATGTGAGTAGAATGGCCGGATCGAGAATAAAAGGAATATTGTGTTAATAATGAATATCTTATTGAGAATGCATCATGACTACAAAATTGAACTGGTCAATGACCTTGTTCCTTATCATATGCATGACGGAATAAACTAATCTCATCAACAACACCCTGATCCGAAATAATGTCATCATCCAGTGACTATTCTGACAAATTATCTATGGCTAAAACCCCTACAGGTCACAAAATAATGTCACCTACTCAAAAACTTCAACATGAGTTGGAGAATGAAATAGTCCAAGAATACCATAAACATGGTATAATCCCAACCCTTTAGGCTGCCTATGAGGGTCTCTAAGTGATGAAATCGATGATTCCGCATCATCAAAGGAAAGATGCAACAAATCCAGTGGCCCTCATTTCTACAACCAACAACTACAAGTTCTTATACTCAGAGGGAAATAATCATTACCTTTAGTATCTAATGAAGGTGGAAAAGGGAGTCAACTATGTCTCCCTTACAATTCATGGGACGTTGAGGAGGGATCCTATCAACCACTATCACCAGCACCATCCCATTAGTACCCTGTAGTCGCTTGCTATGGGTACCACCCGACACACTGCCACCTATGAAACCCATGCATGGGAAACAAGGAAGATAGATCAAGCATGGAAGGATTTGGATATATGGGAGTGGGCTAATATCCCCACTTCTGTTGATGAAGTCTGCTGGCATATTCCGGTGGTAGCCACCAACCATGCTCATATCCCTACTCACTCGAAACACATTTACAGGAATATTCCTATAGTAGGAATGGGGGGGGGCATATCCCTACCCATGTTCATGATGTTCATCCACATATTCTAGTGGAACAAGGAGGAAATAAGTGGTATCATATTACCACTTGAATTTAATATATATGTTAGTATATAGTGGTGATAGATAATGTACAATCTTATATTCTTGTTCACACTTTGCTAAAATTCCATTACATCTTAACAACAACTAATGAACTCCACTGATATATTTCGACAGTGGTACAAATACATGGATGGTTGAATATTCTTATCCTTATCTCCAGTGAATCTCAACACTTTGATCATTACGAATAAGTGGTTTCTTCAGAGCATGTACACATTCTTTCTCCCATCCAGGATGATTATCGAAATATTACAATAAAGGATGAGGCATTGGAATGAGATCTTAATCTCATTCTAATCAGGGCTCACTAGGTGAGAGAAAAACATGCCTTCAGATAAGGGAACATTCTTACTAAAAAAGTATTGTGGAATATTCCAAAGGCCCAGGATCAAACTCATATCCATATCCTGGTTGGGGATCACCATTTGAGAGGGGCACATACCTTGGTATAGGCTCATATTCCAATTGAATAAGACCAGTGGAATACTCCAAATTCTCACATACCCATTCAGAATAAGGTTTAATAAGTAAGTGCGGAACATTCCTCTATGAAAGATCATATTTCTATTTTTGAGTCTACCTTGAAGATTCTAGCATATCAGGGGATCTGGGCTCATATCCCTCCTTATGTCAATGAAATAATGCACCAACATCCTTTTGAGGCTATACATGAGGAGGCTCATATCCCTTCTCCCATTATTGTGGTATTTATGAATATTTTATAGAGGAATGAATATCTAGACTATTATCATATTCCTTCTCCAATTGAGGCTCACCTAGTGATGGTAGCACATGCCTCGGGATAGGCTCATATTCCAGTCATGAAATTATGGTA
Source organism: Viscum album (assembly GCA_963277665.1). Classification (NCBI taxonomy): domain Eukaryota; kingdom Viridiplantae; phylum Streptophyta; class Magnoliopsida; order Santalales; family Viscaceae; genus Viscum; species Viscum album. The sequence goes on from OY728136.1 coordinate 459,687,819, forward strand.
TCATATTTAAAAGGCTTGGGATTAGGCTCATATTCCCATTCTAACTGAGGATCACCAAGTGATATAGACACCTAACTTGGGGTATACTCATATCCCTACTAATAATGAATAAGATCATTAGAATACTCCAAAATCTTCTAAACAGAGGGCTCATACTTCTGCAGAATAGATAGTTATTAAAAAGTTCCAAAAACAGTCATACAATTGGTTCATATCCATGAAAAATTCTAAAAGGAAGGCCGAAATATTCTAAATACGAAGACGAATGAGGCTTATATCCATAATATTCCCAATTCTACTGTCCTTAGGTTTGTTTGATACACATTATCAACACCCCAAGGATATATCAAATATTTAATTGAAGTAGAAGGTAATCATTACTGTGATATTCCTCCTCGTGGTAGTGTGGAAATAGATTGCAGGGACTCTAATCCTGACATCTACCATAGTCATAATCCCCACAGATATTTCTACCATGGACAAATAAATCCTCCCATTTCCTAGAAAAATCCATATAGAGAGGTTTTCAAAACTCATATGCCTTTATATAGAGAGGTGATCGAAACATTGGGGTCAACCACATATAGTTCCCCATCAACTCCTAGCAGCATTCCACTCCAGTCAGTAGTTGACTCCAAGAAGCACCTTATATTGTCAGATCATGTGGAGGAGTGTAAGTCTAATAAAGAGGAAGAATACATTGATATATAGAGAGAGTTTTCAGAAAACAACCTCCCTACCATGTTATGACCTCTTTCTACTTCTAAATATGAGATCCCAAATGAGCTATAAAAGGAGTTCATTTCTTATATACATAAAAACATGTGGGAGAATCATCAAAAATTGAAGGATAGACACCTCCCTTATATAGGATATGAAGGTCAAATTCAAACCATAAATATACTCTGTTGTCAGCTAGACCTGACTATTTTATCCTTAGCCCAAGATTCAAATCTTGAAAAGCATAGCACAAATCCGCAACACGCTTTCCACAATTGCATCAAAAATATTTGGAAACTGATCTTTGAAGCCAATTCATACATCCATATTTGAGGATGGGGAAATTATGGAGAATTTCACTTAAACACACCCTTAGAACAGAAGATACCCTCAGATAAGACACCCTAAAATTTTATAGCCTCTGGAGAAATTAGAGGACCCATAAATTCTTGGGCCAGTTGGTCACTACAAAGAATTTTCCCCACTTCAACGATGCCACAAAATCATGAAAATAGGGAGAGTATAACCAATATATATTTGAAATAGGATCCTTATAACAATGGGAATGCATTTCATACATATAATACAAATTTTTGACCAACCTGACAATATCTCGTAATGAATGATTCCCATCATGGGATAAAATTGCACCCAGTTCCCACAAGATCACAACTGCACCAAATCTAATGTGCTATAGTAGCAACTTCCATAGGATCCATCTAGGGGAGAACCCAACCTTCTAGGTTTGGGGGATATCTACCACCACCGCGACCTCTTGGATCATAAATTTCCAAGAGGATTCAGGATGTATCTACAAAAACTACAAAAAAACCCTTTCCCATATGGACGAGGGAATTTATATCTCAATCACCATCACCAGGATCATCATCCCCTAATAGGGTCTTGGAAAAATCAACTGTAATTCTAGATCAAACCTAGTCCATTGGGATTGGGGTATATATATCCCATTTACCATCCCATGAATAATTATATCCTCAACTGAAAGTATCATATCCTCAACAATAGTATTAATAAATTCCATTTATGGACTCAAATAAACCTTATCCTATAGGGCTAGGGGCATTTTTACCATAATCATCACTATATAGGGAATTCGTCTTCTCCAGGATGGGAGGTAAATGTCAACGGCCGACATCCAACCCATTCGTCCCACCATGAGGCAAGACTATGTTATTTGGGACCCGTTAGGAAATCAAGACAGGAAACTACCTCAAGGTCACTACTCATAGGTCAATTTGGGTGGAGTATAAAATGAAGGAAATCAAACCCCACTAGGTTCATAAGCCATAATATCCCTATATGGCCAAGGGTTTGATAAACAGACCTAATGTTGGCAGTGCAGAATCATTATGTTGCATTGAGAGAAAAAAAACAACTACCGTTACTTGATACACCTCTGTAAATTTCACCACCATAAACACAATAGATAATATGGTCCAAGACATAGGTACAAAAAGACAAAACATAGAAAATTTACCCTGAGTGGAAGGTGACTTGGATGTACTAACTAAGGTTGCACACACTCAGAACCAAAGGAGGCTCCAATAACTAGCATTTCTGAATATCGAGTTTCCACCTATACAAAGGAAAAATTCCAAGAATAAAGGGAAATGTGTGACCACATCCCAATCACTTCATAGAAGAGTCGAGTTTACTTCCATGGAGTAAAAATTGTAACAATATGAGAATGAGATAAAAACTCTCAGACAACTCAACAATGAGCTACTCTAGGGAAATATTCCCAGAGGATATCATATTTAGATTGAGGTGAATGTTCATCCTCCCATACATATGGAAAGATTCAATACAACAGAATGAGTATAATCTGAGTGTCAGACTAGATCTATATCCCTATAGCGGATCTATAGAAATGTGAAAGTAAAAAAGAATCATGAATTCCCTCTGTTGCAGCAAAAACCTCTCCATTTCCCAAGTGATCATTCAGTCTTAGGAAAACATTATAATTAGTGGTTGATAAAGGAGGTTACCCCTTATTTAGCCCCACCTACAACCTATATATGGAAGACATCTTACACATCAGTACCCCCAAAACTGCTTAACGTTATCAAGTCACTAGATACTCGCATAAAAGCCATGGAAGGGTGATATAAACCTATGCAACCTGAGAGAAAAACATATACCATATGGGTGGATGACACTTTTCCTTCACCCAATTTTAGAAATCCAACCTTCTCCACCTTTGATGGCATGAGTGGCCATGAATAGCATCTGACAAACTTAATATCCCAATGTGGTCTGATGATGGTCCCTTGAGATCAATAGGAGATGAAAAATATGTGGTGTTTTGTATTGAATATGATAAAAATATCCTTTTTTGGTATAATAGTCTTCCAGTTGGATCCATTATAGGATTGGAATACCTTCTTCATTAATTCCTTTATCATTTCAGCTCTAAGCTAAAGAAAAACGAAAATCTTTGACCTAAAAAACTGCAAGAAATGCAAAAAAAAATGGGAGGGTGTATGACTTCATAGCTAGATGGAAAGGTCTAACCTATTCCCTCATCATCCCTCTATAATAAGAGAAACAACTAAAACATTGTGCCAAAAATAAATGGGATGATTTGCAGACTCCTATGATCCCAATGAAGTATCCAGGTGTGTTTAGGGATTTCACAGAAATGGTGCATTAATTACAAGACTCTATTCAGTGAACCTAATTCAAATCTCAATGAATGTACTTCGCACAATAGAAAAGACTCAAAAAAAGAAAATGTTGTATTTATCACTCTCAAACTAGTAGTAGTTCCCATATAATCACTTAGGAATGTCCCAAATTTCATAACACCCCTATCAAGTGACAACAACCACAAAATATCCCTTAGACAGAAGTACAAAGAAATCAGGGTTTCCTGGTATTTGAGGAACAGATAAATAATTTATACTTCTTCTGAAATGAACAAGTCTCTAGTTTCTTCCTTACAACCATATACAATAACACGATCAATATTCTATAGCCTAATAATCCCAATTAGTTAAACCTCACCAATCATCACAACTACTATCCTTTCCATCATAGGCAGGTCATTACATCAAGTATTGCTTTATCCTAAAAGACATCATTCAAATAAATTTCAATTTCAGACAGGTGGTGTTAGAAAACTCCCCGGAGCAGGTGGATTGCATATCCATTGACTAGTTGGAAGAAGAGGGTCATTGGAAGAATGTTCCAGCTAGGCATGGGAGGAAGGTCGACAAGTGGATGAATCGAAAAATAGTTGACCGATATCATTCCACCATGAGAGAAAAACTGTGAATACCCACAACAACTCCACTACCCAAAGAGGTCACGACATATATGTCCCTTGATGGTGGATGAAACCATAGGATGTAGGAAGAAATAGAAGAGAAGGATTCATATTTTTCTCTATTGTAAGCTTTGACTCTTGCATATTTCTTCCCTGCAACATTTGAAGCATGGACACAGCCCCACTAAGTGGAACCCTTATCGGACTAAGATCTGGTATTTGGTTTTTATAACATGATAAAGCTGTAATAACCTTTATTTAATGATGAATATACATCAAAATATGAGTTACATGAACATAACTTGGGAATGGGAGGTCACATGTGTAGGAACCAATGATACATGGGACAATGTAGGCATGGTCAAACCCTATATTCCAGTCACATCCCCATAGAGGAAAAATATATTGCTGAGACCAAAGAGAAAGCACTTTAGAAGGCCAAAAATAGACATAAAGATGTCCCATAACCCTCCGGCAGTCACCCATTCCTAGTTTTCTTATATGACCGCCTAGTGGGGGTGTGATTTTCTGATCATTCCAGGAAATGGGGAAGGTCAGCGCATCCTACGACACTATAAGTAGATGATCCATTAACCCATGCACAATCACTAGGCCTATATACCTCGAATGACTCATCTCTCAAGCCACATAATAACGATCAATACCACATAGGGAAGCACAAACCTCTTGGAAAAAAGTATGACATTATGAAGCTGCTATAGATTGTCCCAGTTAATCTCTAAATCCTGGTTTCAATCCATATTTCAATAAAACTTAGGGAGGCACTTGTTAAATCCCTCTAGAGACTATATGAGTTCTAAACTAAAATTTCTACAGCCATGGTCTATCGAGTGGATACTACTCCATCATAAATAAATGTCATAGTCTCGTTTACTGACCAAGATCAAGAATAGGTCATCCAAGGACACATCAAGCCCCTATTTGTTTCAGGTAGACTTGATAACATCAAAATCTAAAGGCAATTGATTAAAATTGGTTATGGGATCAAACTCCACCTAGTTCGAACCCTAAAACATTTGGGATAGATAAAAGGGGACATATCTCTCACAAATATGATCATTCAAGGGTATGATAAGTGTGAGAAAAGACATCTCAGGAAGATCAAGCTCAAATCTCAGTTTGGGTATCACATATCTGACGCTGAGTTTATATTTATTCAGTAAGACATCACATAAAATGTCCTAATAAAAAGGACCTAGTTCCACAACCACATGGTAGTACATTGAACATTCCATTAATGTCTAAAATACCTCATTGATGGAAACATCAGCATACTACACAATGATATTCCCCCCTTTAAGACATGTTAAGCCACATATACTAACGTAGGTTTCTATAAAAGGGAAGACAAAAAACCAATAGTGGATGATGATATAAAGGTTTTACCCCCCAACATCTTGGGAGCCACCCCTAAAAATCCATGAAGTATGCTTGATAATGAAAATGTGATCCCCATAAATCTAGTTAAGGAAATAGACCTAGTCCTATATGTCCAAGCTCATCATGTTCTTAGTGATAGTGAAAAATACATTCAAATCTAGAATCACTCTAAAACAAATCAAGTAATAGGGGATGACAATGTATCTTCCCATGGCCTCTCTCACCTTGATAGTGATAGAGAAGCCCCTGTATTTACAACTTCCTCTGAAAATGTATCTACAGAATCAGAGGTGGAAGAAGATGAGGATGACCTAAGGAACACCCCTCCCACATTCATGGAAGGATTCTCCACCACCATTGACAAGCTTATATAGGTTAATCTGGGAATAGAAGAAGACCCATGACCTATATAGATTAGTTCTACCATGCCTCATAAAGAGAAATCTATGTACATTGAATTTATAAAGAAATGTTGATATGTGTTTGCTTAGAATTATTCAGAAATGCCCTGGTTTAATCCAGATGTGGATACACACTATCTCAACTTACCCGATGAGCATCGAGGCTTCAAACAAAAATCTAAGAAGATATACCCCTCTCATCACACTAATGTAGAGGCAGAAGTTAACAAATTGTTCAAATCCAATTTTTTCCAAGAAGTGCAATAACCAAGATGGATCTACAACATCTTCCCTATGAAGAAGAAGAATTAGTATATTAGGGTTTTCATAGATTTTAGAGACCATAATCGATATTTCCCAAAGAAAGACTTCCCATTCTCAATCACATAATTCTTGATTTACGTAACTACTAGATTCTAAGTCCTTAAATTCATGGATGGGTACTCAGGGTATAATCAGATAAATATGTTCCTTAAAGATGAGGAATCCACTACCTTCCAAGCACTATGTGGGATCTTTTTCTTTCAATTCATTCAATTTGGATTAAAGGAAGAAAGTGTTGCATATCAACATGTCATGCATCATATCTTTAATCCATTATTGGGATGATATCTGAATATTATGTTGATGATATGGTGGTCAAATCCCAACAATGGTGTGATTACTTCATGAATCTTTAAATGGACTTCGATAATATATGACAGCACATTCTAAAGATGAATCCACTAAAATTAACTTTTGGAATAAAATTATAGATTTTATTTGGCTTTTTGGTACACCACCATTGCATTGAGGTTGAACTAGAAAATACTAGTGATATTATAGCAATGCCACCCCATAAAATCTCAAAGAACTGAGGTGGGTCCAATGGAACCTCGCCTACATTTGGCATTTCATATCCAACCTAGTCAGAAAACATATCCCCTTTACTAGGCTAATGAAGAATGGAATTTACTATCAATGGGATGATTAATACCAATAGGCCTTTGAGAGTATCAAGAAGTATCATCAACACCCACAATTACTGATTCCTCTGGTGGAAGGGAGGACACTCATCTTGTAAGTGGCCTCTATGTAACGATCAATGGGAACCCTCCTCACATAGATTAATGATGTGAGTTGTAATAAAAGTATTTACTACCTCATCCAAACTATTTTAGGTATTGGGACTTGATACTTTAATTTCGATAAGAATTTTTTTGCACTCATCTTCATAGTGAAAAAGATGAGGCATTACTTGAAGCACCAAGAAGTCCACATGATCTCTTGTGTAGATCCACTCAAGTAAATCCTTGGTTATCCCATGTTTACTAGGAGCTTAACCTAATGGGTGGTCATTCTTAAACTATATGAAATTCATTTTGTGTCAAAAAATTCGGTGAAAGGGAAAGACGTGGGTGATTTCCTTGCAGAACATCCTGCATTGAAAAATACACCAGTGGACATTGATATTCTAGATTAGGAGATCTTCTATGCCCATGACACTCCCTGCACATGAGAGATTTATTTTGATGGTTCCTACTAAAGTTATATCTAAAATACTATGTCAAACCCAAATATCTATAGTCTTGGTTTAGGTATTGTATCTGTATTTACAGACACAGAATTGTTTCCCTACTCTTTATCACTATCTGAAGGCTACAAAAATAATGAGTCTAGATACCAAGACCTAATCATTGGCCTGGAACTAGCCCTACAACTACAAATAAACTACCTAAACATCAAATGGGATTCAGAGATAGTGATAAATTAGATAAATAGTGAATACTCCATAAAAAAGGAAGAAATGGACCCTCTTACTAGCTACATCATGGGACTAATGGAAGGGTTACCTTTCAAACCCACATTGCATACTATTCCCCGATCATAGAATGATCATGAAAACATATTGTACAATTTATCCATAGTCTTGACCAACATTGATCATGAGGAATCAATCATCCATATCACACACTGAAGAATAGTCTCACCAATCATCATCTGTGAAACGAAATAAATCAACCAGGTCAACACTTCAGTAGAGAGTGATGGACTTGCATCCACCCCTAGATGTATGTGCCCATAATTGGGTATCTATAAGATGGGACACTCTTGGTAGATGGAACCAGAAGAAAAAAATTTAATGAAGAGTGGTGAAATTTACCCTACAAGGTAGTTCAAATGAGAATAAGACCCTTTATAAGTATGGATTTGATATAATCCTCTTCAGATGAATATTAGAGATAGATATTCTCTCCATCATAGAAAATTTTCACATAGGCTCCTTTGGTACCCATCATCCTAGGACCAATATCTCCCAAAAAATCTGGAGGATGGGTTACTACTAGAAAATCATGATATAGAACTATGTGTAGTTCACTAGGAAATTCCATGTATTATAGATTCATGTGAACTTCATAGATAAACCTCTAGAATTTCTACATGTAACTCAATATTCCTAGCCATTTTCTATATGGGTATTGAATTTTGTGGGGTTATATCCCTTAACCACAACTAGGTAGTTCAAGTACATCCTTACTTCTACTGACTTCTTCTCCAATTGGGACAAGGAAATACCACTCAAATAATTTAGGGTGAAGAACATAATAAAATTCATAAATTCTGATATCATCACCAGGTTTGGAGTCCCTCACATAATATTTATGGACAATGACACCAACTTCTATTCTATGGAGTTGAAGAAATTATACCCGGAGTACAATATTGAGCACAATAACTCATATCGCTATCTAGAAGTGGAAAAGGGATAAATAGATGCCATCAATAAGACTCTATCAAATATACTCTAGAAAATGGTGAACAAGGATGAGAAGTCATGGTCGGATAAGATCCTCCATTCTTGATGGGCCTACCTTACCAACATGGTAAATACTACATAAGAAACATCATATTTATAGGTGTATGGGACTAAGGCAATATTACCCATAGAAGTCCATCTTCTTTCACTCCGAATAGACATTTATGGAAAACTACCGGATGATGAGAAATCAAAAAATAGGCTGGATTAATTGGAGTGTCTCTATGAGAACATGTTACATAAATTACACAATCTTGAAGTCTATCAGAATCATATCACACTTGCCTTTAATAAAAAGGTTCACCTCTATTCATTCCTCCAAGGAGATCTGATGTTGCATCTCAGAACCCCAATGATACTAGGAAAGAATCCTCCAATGTTATAACCCAAATAGGAAGGTCCTTATATCATACATAAGGTCTATCATAATGGAGATTACTCACTAAACATAATGGATGGGAAAAATGTATTAGAACCCACCAATGTGAGGTTTCTAAAGAAATACTTTGCATAGCTATCATCAAGTGCCTATTTTACTAGAAGAAAGATGTTAAAATTCACACCATCTATTGTTTTAAACTCATTATATAAAAATGTATATAACCATTCCAAGTAGAAAGACTTTAAACTACATTGAATCCCCCATCCTTACCACAAGATGATAAACTACATGGATGAAGTCCTCACCACATGACATTAATCTACATGGAAAACATCACCTCATCAACAATTCATCACACAAGAGATATATTTATGTGAATTAAGAATGAAATTCCATTTTCCTTGTGTGAGAGTTAGATCTACATAGGGAATATATTCATACAAGAACTATGTATGGGTTGATTCATGCCATTGCAGGATATGAAGCGATGCCCAGACCCTTAGTATTGGGAGCATCTACAATATTTATTTTCTTCCACATCAGGTGACTATCACCCTTACTAGATGATGTTAAATTGCAGGAAATATGTATTTAATGCATGATGTAAAACTATATGGAACCCATATTTCCATCTTAATTCATGATGATTGACCATCATCCTTACCACATGATGTTAAAATACAAAAAAAATATGTCCTTACCAAATGAAATAAGACTGCAATAACCCACAGCATTTCTCCTCTTTCATATTGTGTCACCCACATCCTTACCACATGATGATAAATGGTACAACCGATTTCCTCACCACACAACACTAAACTTCATGTGTTTCAAGTACTACATATGACTTGATTCTCATTTTTAATGAGATATATAGGGTCTCCTAGATCCTATATCTTGGTCCATAGACCACATGATACAAAATTATCTTGTCCTCTCCTTAATCTCCTTTTCATGGTGGGAGGAACCCCTATCATTCCTTGTTATTAACATAGAGCATAGATCATGTGAGATTACAAATTTCATTAATCGATTCCCTGCAAAAAAATCATACAACTCACAATAGGGTTATAATGGTCTTAGAAGCAAGACCTTAAAAGGCACACCCTGAGTTCTCACCGCATGAAATTAAATTTCATAGTTGATATCTTTTGTACGACATAAAATTACACATTCTTATGGACCTCACTTGAAAGGTCCACCAGCCTTGGTGTTGGTCTCCTACCACACCTCCATTAAAGAACTACATGTGTCTTGATTCCTATAGTCACAATATACATAGTGATGCCCATATATCTGATCTTGGGCCCAACTATAATAATCAGCAGGAACAATTCCCCACTCTATGTATGGTCCAGACCTGTATAGAGTGTTTCCAGCTAAAGAACTACATGTGAATTGATTCTTGTCCTCATAGGATATATAGTGGTGCATCGATCTCCAACCTCGTGTCCAGTCAAAAAAAAATAAACATAAAAATTACTGGTCTCCCTACATATGGGTCGGACCGGCGTAGGGATCCTTTAAATTAGGAACCACCTGTAGCATGATTCCTATTATAATAGGATATGTAGTGACATCCAATCCACTATTCTTGGGCCCATCCAAAATGTCCCATTTTCAGGTCAGGGAACCAACATCAATACTGCATGACATTAAACTACATAGATTCTCAATAACTATGTGTGGATTGATTCATATCATCACAGGATACATAGTGACACCTGAATCTCCAATAATGGGTCCAACTACAACAACTGATAGAAACAATTCACCCCATAATTCATAAGGGATGATTCATACAAGATCATTTCACCTACATATGAGTTTGATTTGTGTATGGTTAGCTTGTGCGTGTAATATATCATGTAAAAAGTATCATGTCTGTTCCTGTGTCCTTACAGTATGACATTAAAATGAAAAGAAACAAATATATCCTTACCATATGATGTTAAAATTCATGTAAAACTTCTTTACCACAGGATATTAAAATTCATAGAGACAAATAAATCCCCACAACAATATGTTAAACCATGCAGACCATCATCCATTTTCATCCCTTATCAATGGACCATAAGAGCCTTACCCAGATAAACCAAAGTACAAGGTTCTTTCATCATATTTTGTGATCCTAAATTCATAAGTCACACTGCATTTATCAAGTTCTTCAGGTTTATAGAAACCTTCCATAGCCCTTGGAAAAAGATACCCTACTTCAAGGGACCGTTTAATTGACTATTCATGTATGCCTATAGCTCTTACATATGAGCCTATGTCCGTCATCCAAATGTGTTATTTTGAAAAAAGGTCTGTCTGATCCTTGTGATACCTAATGCCACCGTGGTAGAATTCAACACCTCAGTGTGTTATGGGCCATTCTTAAAATTATCATCCCATATTATTACTCATGAATCAAGAACCTTGAACCATGATTTACAACATTTTCATCTCCTAGTTTGAAAGATGTTGGGGTACTCTTTACCCTGGGTATCATAATTAGGATTATGTGTAACATTCACCACATATTAGGTCTATCTGAATCACAAACATAAATTTCCATAACTTAGGTCAAATCTGTACGACCTTAAACTCTATCCTTTGATGGTATAAATCACAAGGCTTTAAAATGCTAGCTAAAGATACATAAAACTTATCAAGTTGAAAACCCAAAAAGGGTGGCCTCAGAAAAAAGTCATGTTTTCTATCTCTAAACTCTTCATCTCCAGATATTAGGAAAAAAATTAGGGTGTAAATGAATAAGGCATAAAGATCATAGAGTCCACTTTGGTGCCCTATTAAAAGACAAGCTTTTCTCATTGGACCCGTGGGTCTAAGATAAAATTAGAATAATTATCTGTGACATCTCCTTTCCTTGAGAACATGTTCTCTAGGTGGGAAAAAATTTGGGTGATCTAACCCTTCTTGGATATTACATTTTACAAAAATCACCCTTCATGATTTGAGTGTCTCCGATCACATTAAATATTACATGGCCCTTGGAAGAAATATACCATACATTAGGGGACCCTTTGTTTTACTATTCATGTATGCTTATGGCTTATTTATATGATCCAATGGTAATCAACCAAATGTGTCATTTTGAAAAAAGGGATTTATGATCCTTGTGATCCCTGAAATCATTGTGGAAGAACTCAACACATCAGAGTATCTTGGGTAATTCTAGATATGATTTTCCCACACCATACTCATGACATGAGAACTTTGGACCATGATTTAAAATCCTCATAAATAGACTATCCAAATAGAATCAAAATACTCAATGTTATGTCACTGTGTTTTTTATCCTTTCTCAAATAAGAAATGCATCACTTAATTCTTGAACATTTAGATAAACCACACCTCTTGATTCGAAACCACAGGGTGTAGGGCTCAAGCATCACAATTCAAGAGCTAAATTTCCCTAAGGTTCCAAAACCCTTCCAAGATAGATTCTCCTATGTATCCAACTTCATTGTTCAGATTCTTGAGTCTTCATAAATCTTTCATAACCCTTGGAAAAGGTTTAGAACACCTATGTTTGACTATGATATCAATGAATACCGGATTTAAGCTACCAACTAGAGGTGTATTTTCTTTATAGGAAAGGAACCCCAATCCTTTTGAGCCCTGGTAACACTCTGGCAGAACTGAACACCTCTGTGTGTTATGGGTCATTCCTGGAATGTTTATATTATCCTATACTCAATTACTCAAACATTTGGGTTATAAATTACATCATCCACTTCCCAACTATCTAGGTAGACCCTCCATCCCTAGTATTTATCCCTTGACCAATATTACCTCCATACATCTTCCATAGCCATTGGAAAAGAGCGAAGACACCTTTGTTGGACAATGCTAACCGACACATATGGTCTTTGACCTACCAATTAGAGGTATATCCTCCTTACAAGAAAGTAAATCCAATCCTTGTGAGTTCTGGAGACACCATTACATAATTTAGCACCAACTTTTGGAGTTTTGGGCCATCCCTGGCATGTTTGCTTCATATTTCATATTCATCAATAATTTCATGGTAGAAATACTTTAAACTATGTGGTATCAAAATGTCCAAGCTAAAAGACCCTAAACTACAGTGATAAGAGGTCTGAGATAAATGAACCTAAACTATAGTGATAGAATGACCAAGCTAAAAGACCCTAAACTACAATGATAGAAGGTCGAAGATAAAAGACCCTACAATATAGCGATGGAAGGTCCGAGATAAAACAAACTTTAAACTACAATGACAGAAGGTATGATCTAAAAGACCTTAAAATAAATCAATATAAGGTCCAAGATATAAGACCATAAACTATAGCACATCAAAAATATATCCTACAAGAATGGAAATGATACAATGATTGTGAGGCCCACCATATGGACTTAGTAAAAATCATGTTATTCTCACCAGGTTCATAATCTTTGGAAAAATATTGAGAACTCTCTATTCAGGACATATATTCTAACCAAGTTATCCTTCTATGAATCAGGTAATTTCAAGATAGCTAGAGTAGATATATCAATAAAGAATCTCATATTGGTGGGCATTCATGTGAATTTACTAGGAGAATATTTTAGAATTATAATATTTGAATCCATGCATTCAAGATTACTTGATATTATGAAAAGGATGGGTATTGTTGATGATTCACACAACATCATATTAGAAAAATTTCATTCATATCATGAATGAAAAAAACTAGATGATAGCTTGTAAATTTCAATAGATCTGTTCATCGATATCATATTGTAGGAGGAATCTCTACATATTGGTGTATCTCTCATGAATATAAAAGCCAATGAGAATTTGAAAAATTACAATCTCATCATAGTATGAGCTTAGAAGAGTCATTAAACCCTACAAGACTCTACTATAGGGAGGTAATAGATTGGTTTAATTGATCAAATAATATAGTCTCTGCCTGCATAGTCTGTTGCAACTCCTCCACCCGAGAAACAGCATTAAGACTAACCTTCCTATCCATATCAAGAAGTCCTATTTATACAACATAGTTTTATCTGATATATGAAGTTCATGTTGAAACTAGGATAGGTCTTCCTAGATATTTCTAATTTTAAATTTAATACAGTTTATTTTAACCTTCCCAACACTGACTATGTTTCAATGATTATCCACCTCCATCGCATGTTTGGAAGATTCCTTTACATCTTCATCCCAGTTTTGCTTCACTGAAGAGGATGCCTTAGCTACCACCACCCACAACTCAAGAGACATATTCTTCTCTCTCAGGGAGATTACCTCCATCACCTATTCATGAAGTGTGGTGCAGTAAAAACTATTACAACTTGGGGATAAGAACATAAATCGAAGATATCGTAATTTTCCCTTCGGCCCTTCCAATGTGGTCTATGAAACCAAGGTCCATATTTCCCTCCACATTTTTCACCACATCGACTGATAAAGTGATATAGACCTAGGTACTTGATCTAAGTTCAATATAGGGATAGGAATATATTCCATGACCAGGTCACCATGATAAAGATTCATGCTCATGGTCTTTTACGATGTATAAAAGGAGATAACCTCTACATTAGTAGACTCGGTAGGAAGAATCCACAATTGAGATAGGATTGGAACCTTTGAACTACAGGGGGAATACATTTAAACAAGGGAAACAAGGATTATCAGTCACATGATAAATAATATGATATCACTAGGTAACCAATGGATATGTATGATTCTAGAAATATAACTTTATCAGTTGCATCACTGAAGAATTTTGCTAACCTAACCCCATCCTCAAGTGAATAAGTGACACATTCTTATTATGAGAGGATTTGGAAACTTTTGGTGATTTTCATGAAGATGTACTTCACTCACCACCCTTGATGATTGTAGGAACAAAATATAATTTTAGGCAATATGGAACAAATAAAAAAAGTATCCATTTTTCTAATAAGCATTCAACTTATTCAAAACTCACCTCCATAAATGATAATTAGGTAGAATAATAGATATGTATGTTAGTATCCCCAAGAAAAATATCATCCTATGATGGAAAAAGTCATGGGATAACTGGGAAATCTGCATTAGTCAACAACCACAACTGAGCCTTCACTTCATCCACATTCACTCCTTGATGGGTCGGGCACCATAACGAAGGGTATAACAAAGAAATAAAATGCTCTCTTGTATCCTCATGGGTGGATATATGATTCTATAAGTGGGGTCATCTAGGTACTGCACATTTTTGGAAAATCAGAATGTGGTACTATAATTATCCAAAAAGAGAGAAGAGTAAAATTCCATGCCTACTTGAGGATTCTAGAGGAGAGGGCTCTAAAAATGTGGATTGATTCATTTTTATTTTCCATTATAGGGAAGTATCTTAGGAATGTGATAAAGCCAATTTATTTTATCCAGAATCAATAATCACAATCCTCATCTAGGCCTGTTGACCTAGGTACCCCTCATCATCGGTCCCCCAGTCACTGGAAAATTCCTCTCCCACATACACACCTTGTGGAGAATATATGGGGGATGGAAGGGTTGGTTGATCCTATATATATTTACAATGTATCAAAAAAATGTTGTTAGTATG
Source organism: Viscum album (assembly GCA_963277665.1). Lineage (NCBI taxonomy): Eukaryota > Viridiplantae > Streptophyta > Magnoliopsida > Santalales > Viscaceae > Viscum > Viscum album. The sequence continues at coordinate 459,703,375 of OY728136.1, forward strand.
GTTCCAATGGCACCATGACCCTTTAAACAATAACAGTAAGTTCAGCCTTACCACTACCTCTGTAATGGGGTATCCATGCTCATCCATGACCACATTTAGTGTGCCTTGAACAACCATTTTTTGTACTGTAGGAGATTAAAAAACTCTAACCTTGATGCTTTAAAACATAAAATGAAGGTCTAATAAGAATACTATGACCTCATTAGGATATTATTTAAAAGTGGTACCCATAGGGGCATAGACATGAGAAAAAACCCTCCAAAGGTTACTCTGATTGGTGTGGGATACCCCCGAGCTCAACCTATGTGTTATTCATTCTCCAATAAATCCACTATCAATATGTGGTAAGAAATAATAATACTAATGTGGCTTCACCCTCTAGAACTTCACTAGCCATGGCCACATCATTTGGCCCTTATACTAGAAATAAAGGAAATACTAAATGACTTATCACCTTATGGGGTGCTTCTAGGGTTGTTGGAACTCTAGAAACCAGTTTCTTTCATATCCTAGGATTGTGTTTAGAATTTAGTGGTATTCAGAAAGCTTCAGTTACTAGTTTTAATAGTTTCCCACTTGTATATGATAAGATCTAAACCTCATCATAATTTAAAGATAAACCAATTTTTTCACCATGGGGAGGAAGCTTTATCTTAGTATGAGTTTCCTCTTTGGTGAACATTAGCCAAAATTGGTGAGAGACCATTGGGTAATACTGATATCAGATGTAAATGGGGAAAGGATATCTCTACTGGACACACATGAACTGGTGGATAAATTGGCATGGTTCAAACCATTCATAAAGGAGGTCCCCATCTATGTGGGTGGAAAGGACTTATTCGTGAAGTGAAAACATGTAAGATCTGTATTAAAGACTAGCCTCACTACTATCAATCATATTATCTATGGGAGATAGCCTATTTAGTTTCAATGAGAAATGGTCATGAAAAATCCTAAAGGCCCTGACCTCCTAATACTTTAGTGTATCAGTCTTTACCTCACTTATACACTGTAAAAATGGTTTGAAACATACATTGGAGATGTTCTAAATATTTATGAACTCATAGCTTCCTAAATGACCCCCATACAATCCGATAACACTTTAAAGTGGAATTAGATTTTAAGAGGGGGAATTCCCTTATAAATATATTGTAGAAGGTGATATAGTTTGGTCATCATAGGTACAACTAGCCCAATACACTACCCCCCTTCCATGGAAGTATCCATCATAAAAGTGGAGACCCTAACTACACCCTTTTCCTTCATTGGAAGAACGTAACCACTTAGGTACATAGAAATAAAACCATCCAGATGGATGGTCTGGTCAACATTAGAAATAACTTCTCATCCCCATTCTTTAAATTTACCTTCTTCCATAGTAGGAAAATAATCACCCTCAACACTGTGGGAGTTATTCATAGGAATGAACATTGGATTCTTGGATTTTGGATCGATGCAAGGCTTCTTGATGAAGTATCCCATCCACATCTTGAACGAGATATTTTCTCTAAGAATAGTCTCTTTAGAGAGGGCCTCTACATCTAGCCTATTAGTTCTCAGTTGAGAGGAGGAGTCCTCTTTATGTTATACTAGGAAAACCTTGGGGGGAACTCATCGTACATCCCCCCAATATGGTTTCACCACATATCTACTCAACACCATAGAGGATGATGCCCACCACACCATGTGTTAAGTGGAATGTGTTCGTTTCAGGGATCCAATGGCTAAAGAAGTTTAAAATAAAACCCTTGTAATAGTGGGAAAACGTTTATGATATCTAGAAAGCCTCTTACATCTTGATTTTCTTAGGCACCTCAGTGAATTTAGAAGCAATGTATTTCACCTAGAAGGGATAACCTTAATCCAATCCATACCAGCCTCCTAATCATAAGTCCCATTTGGGAACCCAACCAACCTTATGGATTTGGAGGCATACTTTCGCATTATTAATTGATAGATATAGACATCCGAATCAGGTTTATGTTTGTTATTGAATTTTTTTGTCATAAACGTCAATATATGACCATCAGTGCATTCCCCCATAGTAATGAAGTTACCTACCTTGTATATGTTCACCCAAAAGGTGTTGTGGGTCTTTAGAAACCAATAAATATGAATTATTAGTGATTTTAGGGAAGTAATGGGAGGTTCATTAGTAATACCTAACCTATTGAGAGGAAAATAATCCAAAAAAGGGATATTACCCAAGATTTTCTCCCATCAGTTCTATCAGACTCGTCTAAAATGACCCAAATGGATGAAATTTGGATCTACACTAACTACAATAGAATCCAGGCAATCAATCACAACATTAACATCATTATTTGAAGCATTGTGGGAAGTTTGAAGATATTTTTAATCCATATGTAAAAAAGAAATAAGCATAAGTTATATGAGAAAAATCTTGTTAGAATAAACGCATAAACCAACAGCATCATGCACATCACATGAATCATCAAATGGATTCACGAATCAAAACAAGGACTCATGAATCACCCAAATCATGAGGATTTCATGGACCACATAAACCCACAAAAAATTGTGTGACTGCATGGCCACTCAGAAGAATCATGATTGTGTGACCTTGTCATGGTCACATGATCTACACAATAGTCAAATGATCATGTGTTGAAGCCAGTAGATCCCATGAAACCCTTAAGAAGATCACGAATCCCCACAACTAAAGTTAAAACAATTATTGAATATAATTTCATGTTTGATTCGATAAAGTTATTGGAAAAAACAAGTCTTGTGAACAAGTTATCTTGAAGTGGTCTCATGAATAGATCTCATGATGGGTTATTATGGGAAGGTCTTGTGACAATGTCATGTGGTGAAGGAAGGGAACTAGAGCTCTGAGAGATGATTAACCAGTGAATGAACCAAACTTAACTCCCCTATTTATAGGTCATTCGATGGAATACCAAATGACTCCAGGAAGACTAAGTGTTTCCCAAAACACTAATTGGTGATAGATCTAAATCCTCAGGTGGGCATTTACTTTCCTTAGAACCAAGCCCTTGTCCCTGAAGATGTCTCTCCCAATTGGGGCAGATTTATTGAAACCTGCCAAATAAGATTCATAAATTATAAAAGGGATGAAATAAATGGATATGAGTACTATTATCCCCGTAAATAAAAGTTATAAGAAGGAATAAAATATCACATGGATTGCATAACCTGCATTAGGACACGCAATCGCATGGCCTTTAGAAGGTCATGGTAACCTTCCATGAGCAGTTCATAACCTATTAAAGGATTTTATGAATCCCCTTTTATGAGTCCTCCTACTATTACGAAGGTGTCCAATGCATTCTCTGATCATGCAGTGGATACCAAATGAGCACCCCATAGTCACATGACTTTTTAATAGGCGGGTGCTTAATAATACATACAAAAATCCTTGGAAATTAAGGAGAGAAATATAAAAAAGTTGGGATACTATTGTAGTCGTAAACTTCACATAACTCTCCCAAGTGGTTGGTGAGACACCACAAGCCCATGACGATATTTCCACCTTATCACGCAAGATCTCATAGATGTGTCACACTTTTCACACTAAATGCATCGAATATGTCAAGAAAGTATTGTTCTCCCCTTTTGGCTCCAAATAACAGAAGAAGGATGTGTCCATGAAATGATCATGCATCATCATAGGTCCATTTTTTGGTCAGATAATGCATCACCAGCTTGGAGAGTGATTTTCTTCGAAAATACTCATAAAAGATTGCGAGATTCAAAATACTTTGATAAATATATAAGGAAATAAAAGAAGAAAAGAGATAGCCTCTTATTATTTTAAATGTCACACAATGTTCCCATATAGTTTGAAAGACCCTGAAATCCCCCTGGTGACATGTTCTCTTTAACAAACAAGAGCCCACCAACATGCCACCCTCATCACATGAAGAGCTTTGGATATGTCTAGGCATTTTTACACTCCCCCTTTTTCTTAAAAGGAAAACATAAGAGTTTTTCAATGAAATTCTCTCACATCACCACAAGACACTTTTTTGGGCACATGACACATTATCGATGGGTAGAGTGGTTGTCTTAGAAAATTCTCAATCAAACTTTTGAGATCCCCAAGCCTTCTAAAATACATAATGGAAATAAAAATTTGAATGATGGGAGATTCTTTCAAAGGGAAGATATGTTGATATCACATGAAAGGGGTTGTGCACCCCAGATTATCACCATGGATCCCATGGAACCCCCCACTACATGTTAGCATGATCTCACAAAGGCCCTATGAAAAGCCATTCACATCTCATGGAATAACACATACATGTCTCCTCAGATCATACGAATGCCTTTTAGTAGACATCCTAATCTTTCAAAGGCCATTAGACATGTCATATTAACATTATGAAAACTCGTCGATATGTCAACATAGTTAAGAAAACCCCCATAAATGTAATATAATACAATAAATGAGGCATTGATGAAATGGCCTCACAATTGATGAAAATCACATGATGCCCCTGAGATTACCTATGACAAGATTGTGCGAAAATTACTGACACATAATATTTATATCAACTCCATCCTAGATTTGTGCAATACACACCATGAAAAGTAGTGAATAATCATGGTGGAGAGGCCTAAAAATCCCCCACCCTAGGATTCATCTATGGATCCTCACATCGGCACACCTAGGCACCATAGATGATTTATTGGAGCACTGATCTCGCGATCGGAAAGGATTTCTGATAGGTAAAATCTAGGAAAAATCAGAGTGATCATGCATCATGTATAGGCACTTCATCTGATCACTCATAGATCATGTGAAAGATTTTTAGTGGGTTATCGGTTGGAAATCCCACAGGTTAATTAAACAAGATAAAACATAAAAAATCTATAGAATATGAAGTAAAAGGCTGGAACAAATAATAAAAAGATGAGAGACTTATGTGAAGAACACACATGTTGATTCTCACGTGCTTCGTGGTAACCACCTAGACCACACTAAATCACTACTGGAACAAATAATAAAAAGATGAGAGACTTATGTTAATAACACAGATGTTGATTATCATGTGCTTCATGGGAACCACCCAGGTCACACTAAATCGATAGGATAGGTCGCCTTGATCACTCAATGATCCTTTGGTATACTATTTAGATCATGAGAAGTCCCCTTTACATGTCAGAGCAAGTTACATGGTTCCCCCAGCCTTTCCACCCAAGTATGAAGAATCCCTTCAGGTTCTCCATCCAGACCAAGTGATGTTTGATAGACATGTCACCTAAATCATATAGAGGAATCAGTATATGTCAGATGAGTCTCATGATAGCACCATGGAATGTTAATTGTCTCTCATAGTTCTCTCTAAGAATGCTGGCTATATTTTGCAATGTTCTTCAGGCATGTCAACTAGATCTCATGACGCCCTCCAGGCATGTCATCTGGATTTCATGGAACCCTCTAAACATGTTAGTTTGGATCATGCATCGCCCTCTAGACATGTCACACTGAATCTCATGAAACCGTCCAAGTATGTCAGCCAATTTTTATGATGACACCAGGGAAATTCAGTTGGATCATGCGACATCCTCCGAGATTGTCAACTGAGATCATGTGATGGAATCCTAGATTAGCCGAATATGTCTCATGTTGTCCTTCAGAAAATTCAACCATGATCATGTGATGGGATTTATACATACCATCCAAGTTATGTGATGTCCCTTTTATAAGCCAACAAGATCATGCGATTGTCTTTTTACATGTCCTCAATATAATAAAAAATTTCTTGAAATCCTTCGATATGGTAGGTGAGTGTAATACCCCAATGTTTTTTTAAAAATCAATGTAAATTCATGAAACTTTGTTTTAAGTAGATATTTATAACTTGCCTTTAAAAATAATTTTTCCACTTTTATCTTTTTAATTTTGAAAAATATCATTTACAATTGTGTTCAGTAAGTTATTTAGAGCCAAATAGAACCGACTTGTATTTTTGGTGAACAGTAACATAACCTTATGAATAGTAACATGAATAGTAATATGACCTTAATTAATAGTAAATTTTATTATTATTTAATTTTATTAATGCTTTAAGATAATGAAATCTTGATTAATTTTCCAATGTGGTATAGAGGCAGTTATAGTTTTCAAATTATTAATTTTTTAATTAAGTATAATTTTATTTAAAAATTAAATTAATAATATTTAGAAAATTATTTCAAAAAAATGGAGTTAATTTTTGAATTCTACATGTCGAAAAATTGTATGTGTTAGTTTTTTGGGATTTTTTTTAAATTCTAGAATTTTTTATGAATAGTAAAATACGATAAAATATGATAAATGCTAAATACTTGATTTACTGCATCATTGGTGATGCAAGGATGATGTAACACTACATGAAAACTGCCTATTAGTGGTGGTTTAAACCTCTTCTATATGGTTTGGCGGCGGTTTACAGAAACCACCACTAAACTGGGCGTCGGCAATCTATTAGCGGCAGTTTTATGCATTTCGCGGCGGTCAAAGAAAAGCTTCATAGTTCCTCATTTCAAGGAAGTTTTTGGTAAATTTAGCGGCGGTTTTAAGGGCTATTTAATTAGCGGCAGCTATAATCGCCGCGAAATTCAGGCGTGTCCTGCGCCTGCTTAGCGGCTATTAAAATCACCGCTAATTCCGACGTGATTTCGTGGTTGTTTTAACCACCACTAAGTGTACTGCTGATTACATTTAGCGGCGGTTTAAACCGCCACTAAATGTATAAGTGGTAAAACATTAGCGGCGGTTAAAACCACCGCGAAATGCTGACCTAAAAAAAATAGCATTTCTGCTTATACTGCACCACTGCCCTGAAAAACAAACCAAACAAGAAACCATTTATCATGCCAAACATTCTCAATGGGAAGGAATTCATCATATGTTTCCACTAATAGAAGTATTCCCCCAAGCTTAAAAAAATTTCATAGGAAAATTTCTACCTCACCATGGGCTAGATAAATAGTTTTGGTTCCTATAAACCATCAACTAATCAACTCACTATGTAATTATGGTTTATGGTACATGATAAACTAAAAAATATATGTCTCCTCGTAATGATGAATAGCATGCACAACTATCAAAGAAGAGAAGTTTTGGTGTTACACCCAACATGGTTAAAATCACTACCAAGACATGTACTAAAAACATTCATGGTTTTAATATCACCCAACACAACTATCAAAGAAGAGAAGGTTTGGTGTTACACCAAACATATATACATGAAGATAACAATGGTTAACATTACACCCAACCCATATAATAAATAATAACAATAGTTGGAATTACATTCAACCCATGCAACTAACAAGAACACTAGTTTTAATTGCACCCAACCCATATAATAAGTCATAGGAATATTTGTAATTAAGCCCAATCTATGTAAAAACCAAGATAAATTGTCAGAATCATGTATAACCTACATAACCACAAAAATTTGGTTGGAATCACACCCAACCCATATACCAATAATAATGATAGTTGGCATCTTATACAACTTATTATAAAGTGTTCAACATGGTTAAAAAATAGCCAACCTATATAGCATGCCAAAGAAATGGTTAGCATTATGCCAAACCTAATTAACAATATAGAAACATCATTGGAATGAAACCCAACTAAAGCACCAAGTAATAACAAGAATTTAATTACACCCAACCAAAAATATACATCATTTTACTCAAGTCACACTTACTTGGATAAGATCTCCACTATCAATTATGTTGTATATAATTCACCATCATTGAGGAATTTCTTTAAATAAATTTTAAGATATTATCATTTCACATTAATACATACCCCTCTTGGTTATCATTCCAAGTTCTACCACCAATTTCAATTTAATTCATGGATGTACATGATTAATAATTATAAACTAGAGGACCTTACACAGCCCTAAAAAACCTTTCCTGAATCTCATCTATGAGGAAATCTAATTTTGTTCCATCCTGATCCATCGTTACCTTCCCTTCTACACTTGTGCATCAAACAATACATACAACATATATATAATAAGGAGAAAATTTATGCACCACCTACGCAATATTCATAAACACCCTTTCATTTAATGTTGATGAAAAAGTTGATCCAATTCAATAAGAATACCTAAAGCATACAAAATACCTAAAATTATGGATTTAGAATGAAAAACAAGATGACATCAAATGAAACAAGAGATTGGGGGTCACATGGATTTATACTTATAGTTTAGAGATGATCAAAATTGAAAATATTTGATTCCATAAAGGATTAAAGTGTATGGATCAAAATGTGCCAAAGAAGAGAGGTAGGGATCACTACTAGTCATTTTTCCTATAAGGAGGAGGAACGAGGATTAAATGGGTTGATGTTCAGTTAGAATAAGAACCTTTAAAACATCATTGTTATAAAATACTTTGTATCGATGATTGACATTATGGTTCCAGGAAATAAGGTCTCTCCAGTCTACCACATAAGAAGACATTTGAGAAACAGAGGACATATTTAAAGAGAATAGAGAATATATTAGAAGATATGTAACCATTAATAGAGAATCAGTTGTGCTAATAAAAAAAAATAAGTGCATAACATGGAAAACATTACATGGACCACATAATCCATTCTAGGTCACGAAAATCACATAACCCATAAAACATCTTTTGATCACATGATTTTTCTTCATACATATAATAATGTTACCATGTGAAGGTCACATGAATCACATAAAGATTAGTATATCATGAAAAAATCCTCAAGAGAAAACCGAATCACATAAGATAGACTAATGGCCAAGGGTGTGCATCAAAGTTCAAATAAATTACCATTGATTAGTTCATGGATTGATTAAGTGAGATATTTAGACAAGGTGATCACACAAAGAGGTCAAGTGACATGATCACATGATTAGGTCTCTTGTATGGTTCTTGTGATGAGGTCATGCAAAGTTGTCTTGCAAAACAATCACACGAGAGAGGAGGTTTTGAGAGATATGGAGCTTCATCTCACCGATCAAATGACCAGCCTCTCACCCCCTATTTATAGGGAACCTCAAGGAATATGAATGGACTTATAGAAGACCAAAAGATGTTTTGAATTACAACCAAAGAAAGCATAAGAGACTCATGAAGTCATTTCCTACCTCATAACGGAGTCCTTCTTCCTTCAAACATCACTTTTGTGGGGGGGCATTTTTTGACGCTAGCCAAATGAGCATTGTATATTTTAGGAACAAAGTAATACCCAAAGCATAGGTATTAATATATACCCAAAGGAAAAGAAAATTCTAGAATGTATACATATAGATTAATCACCTATGTCACAAGGACCATGTGAACTTCAATGAGGCTCATGATCACATGACCCTAGGAACATCATGCAAAGGGGTTATGCAATTCATGTGATCTGTTACTGATCATGTGAAGCCCCATCAAATAGCCCAATTAATCATATAAAACCCCTATGATTATTATTTTTTATCATATGACATGTCATCTAACAATCTCCCAATATGTTCATAAAATAAAAGTTAGAAAAGAGGGAAGCTTCATGGGAAGGGAGTTGCATTGGTTTTCATGTGATGTGGTTACGTGCCTCATAAAAAATATTAATGATCATGAAAATCACCTTAGAAAACCATCTTGATCTAGTGATATCCATTCAACATGGCTGTTTGGACATGCAACACTCTAATGAGTCCAATTCCCAATGCTAAATTTACAACAGAAACATCAAAGAGCCTATTACCATAGATCATCTAACCAATGAAACAAAAACATCATTCTCTTTACCACCTAAGGTTATTGTGATCATTCAAGGTAGCCACTGAAGCTCCTCCAAGACCAATGGTTTTTTAAAGGTTCCATACACCACACATGTTATATATAAAAACCAACCTTTCCCATATTTGTTCAACACATCAACAATACTACTCATGGTCCGATGATGCATCGTCACCCTCTCCAACTCCATCTCCTGCTGCCACCTGTAAGAACATTATATTGAAAATTAAATATTGTTGCATATTTATAATTAAACTTAAAACCAATAAAAGTTTTAAAACTAAATGATTTTGATTTTTTTGATTTACATGCTCACCACCACTCGGTGCACTACCACTGGTGGCATATCTGCTCATCTGCTGATATAAATCAGTCAACGCTTTCTGCATAGCGGATATCTGAGCCCCTTGGTATTGAATTGTGGCTCATAGAGAATAAATATCCCTCTGAGTATCTTTAGGTATGGGCTGACTATAACCAGAAGTTGATGCGTCTGGAATCCCTGATGGCCTGCTAAAGACCTCAGATGGTACGGGTCCCAAACCCATCCCGTGCACTCTACTAGGATGCTCCTCCCCAAGGACGTGAGCAACCGGGTCATCCTGGGAGACTGAGTAGGACTGCCCAGGATTGGCATCCCATAGTTCTTTAATTTTTACCTATAAATAAAATATCAATACATATTAACATAGTAAAAACTGATAATAATTTATTATAATAAAAATTCGACTTCATACCCCACCTTCTTCGGTAGGCTCATTAACAAAAGAGCCATCTGATTTTCTGTGAACATCCAACCACAGTTCAGTCCGGGAGGCTTTGTGCCCTAAATTCTATGACTGCATTAAGCAAAGATAAATAAAAAATTCAATATATTAAATAGATAATATTTTATTATAACTATTTAAACTATTTAAAATATTACCAATTACATTAGGCTTCTAAAAAAGCTTTTTGAGCCCACCGTGTGAGGGATGACTTGCTTCGCCCTATTTGATGCATTCTGTCATGAGAGATCCTGAAATAAATAAAATGCAATTTAACAGTAATGTATCCAATTTCATCTCCTCTTCATATACATGTATTAATGTAAAATGAGGATAATATAATAATATATATTTAAATACCATCCGCTTCTCATCACGATGCCTATCAACCAAAACTTTCCACTGCTCTTTTGGTACCCCATTGGGTAGCTTGTCATACATTTGTTCCAAGGTCAACGAAGTATCGTTGACATGACACCACAATCTCCATTTGAAATCTTTCCATTTTTCACCATGATTTTTCAAAGTCCACTTCTGTGCTATCACATCAGCAACTGTGAAGTGGAAGAACATCTGTATACAGAAATTCATTTTGAACACATTAGTAACATGACATTCAATTAAACCATTTGTAATAAAATTATCTTTATTTGAGAATCTAAAACTTCATTTTTCCAGTTTGGAGGAATATGTATCCAATAATCATATGAAATGGGAAGGGAAATGGGCTCATCTGCCAACTGACCTATAATCTGGCCAAGTAATCTTGCAGCATCATCCATAGGGACCCCATAAGAATCAAATGGCACGACTATATTCTCGCCATTCAAGTTCCAAACATCTGATCTTTTTAAGTGTTTCTCCATGGTTTTATTTTTGTTATCTTCAATGATCAAACAATTAGTATAAAAAAAATGCAATAAATTTATTTAATTAAAATTTATACCTATGACTGTGACCCTCTAGTATATCCGGGATGAACTGGAAGGGGTCTGTCGCCGCCCAACTGATGAGGCACCTATAGGGGGAGTCGATGACTCAGCCTCAAATGGGAGGCCCTCTGATGGTGTGAGAGATGGTCCAGGGGGAGATGGTGTGGGGGTGTAGGCAGCTGGTGCCTCAGATGTCGTGGGGAGTGACCCAGATGGATCGGCATCCGTCGCAGAACTAGAAGAAATAGTATACCGCTTCCTCCTTGGAATTCCTGTCATTTAATCAAATAAAATTAAGTTCAGAATATATATTTCAAAAAAATATGCAGAAAAAAAATTAAAAATGATCATAGATGCCCAGTACTGACAAACAAAATATATATAACAATGATAATGAATGACTGCAGAAATGAAACAAGTGGTTGCTGCATGAATGAATAATTGTACATACAATCATTTTCCCCTTCAATCATGTTGGTTTCCTGCTCCATTGCTTCATCCACTTCCTTCATCCTTACAAGACTAATATTTTCAATATCAAGATGGACAAATAATTCTGCTTCCTGTTGTTGATGACATTCAATTTCAGAGGTCAAATCTTCTAATTCATCACCCATATCATACAAATCTCTTTGTATTACATGAGAAACTACACTCCACCCTTAATCCACAACATCATTCACATAATATACCATTTTTTCTTTCTATGATAAGATATATGGATCATTCATTTCATGATCACAAACATCCATCAAGCGAGAGAAGTTCACAAAAGTAAATTGAAATGAATCTCTTTTAACACCTCTGATAATATCGACCCATTTTCATTTGAATAAAACAACAGAAAAATGTCCATGGTAGTTTAATTCAATAATATCATGCAGCTTTCCATAGTATCCCACTTCAGAAAATGTAAATATACCACTATTCTATGTTTTCAAACCCACTTCTTGATCAACTGTACGAAATCTAAATCCATTCACATTATAAGCGTCAAACTTTCTAACTTGTTTTATAGGACCTCTAGCAAGAAACTTCAAATCTTCTGACAAGTCTGCTCGAGTATCAGTATTCATGATATGAAAAAAGAAATATAATTTAATAGATTTACAAATTGTATGTGTCAAACTAATATTATTATTTATTGCAATATTTATGAACTTACACGTCGTGAAAACCATTCTACAAGCTCTTTATTCACAACTTTCGCTATATCTTTCTCATTTCGTGTTCAGCCTCTCATTCGTCTCTTTGTTTGTATCCTCAACTCTTCAATAAATGGATCTGCAATTTCACTATTCAGCAGAACATATCTATGTTGCTGTAATAATTCCAATTCTATCAGTGTCACATTTGAGGTCCTCCCAACTGATCGGCCAATAGCAGGAAATATTTTTGATTTCTGATGCATTTGAGATTTATTTGATGTGTCGTCAACACATCCAACTCGATTAAATCTTGTCTCAATATCATCTAAATACCTAGAACAAAAGGTAAGACATTCCTCGGCCAAATAGCCTTCAGCAATAGAGCCTTCTGGTTGAGCTTTATTTCTCACATATGATTTCAAATGCCCAAGATATCTGTGAAATAAAATAATAAAATTATGAATTTATTTAAATGTCAAAAATTGTTTACTTAACTGGAAAAACATATAAATAAAATACCTCTCAATTGGATACATCGATCGATATTGAACGGGGCCTCCTAATTTAGCTTCTTCAACCAAATGCACAGTTAAATGCATCATGATAGTAAAAAAATATGGAGGAAAGATAATCTCCATTGCAAAAAGAGTCAATACAAACCTCTCCTGGAGGTTGTCAAGCTGAAATGGATGTACAAATTTCTCACATAATTTCCTGAAAAATGTGCAGAATTGGAGTACAACAGCAGTAACTTTTTCAGGTAATAATGTACGCAATGCCAATGGTAGTAACTGCTGTAACAAAATATGTGAATCGTGACTTTTCAATCCATGTAAATTACGATTATTCAAGTCAACACACCTCGAGATGTTACTCAAATACCCATCAGATACCTTCACATTCTTTAAAATTCGAAGGAACGTATCTTTATCCCTATTTTTCATTGCGAAAATGGCTGGAGCATACTTTTCATTCTCATCTGGCCAGAGATCGCGTTTTATGTTCATTACTTGTAAGTCTTTGCGGTCATTAAGATGATCCTTCGACTTTCCATGCCCATTAAGTAATGTGAAAATCAAATTATCACAGAAATTCTTCTCAATATGCATCACATCAAGATTGTGGCACAACACATTAAATTCCCAATATGAAAGTTTACAGAATATACTTTTTTTCTTCCATTGCTACGTTCTGATTTCGCTTGACGATGCACTTCGGACCCGTTTTCCGCTATCATTCAAATGATGAACCTTCCCAAATTTTGTTTCAACATTTTCAAGCTGTGTCAATATTTCAGAACCAGTTAACAACTTTGGAGGTGGTCTACGATCAATGAAACCATTAAATTTTGATTTGTTCAGCCGAAATCTATGAGATGCATCGAGAAATCTTCGATGGCATAAGAAGCACCATTTTCTACTGTGAGGTAGCCGTTTGGGCTCAAAATCAAAGTTACAAACGGGAAAAACCAAACCCGTATAAGTGTTCCAACCAGATAAATTCCCAAGCCCAGGGAAGTCACTAATGGTCCACAGTAAAGCAACATGCATTTTGAACATTGTTTTAGAAGAAACATCAAATGTCTCAACACCGTTACTCCATAACTCCAGCAATTCTTCAATCAAAGGCTGCAAGTATACATCAATATCATTTCCAGGCATTTTTTTTCCAGGAATAATCATTGAAATGATAAAAGATGATTGTTTTATACGCATCCACATAGGAAGATTATAAGGGATCAAAACAACTGGACAAATGCTATAACTTGTACTCAAATCCCCAAATGGGTTGAGTCCATCGACAGCCAATCTCAATCAAACATTCCTAGGATCAGCTGAGAAATCTGGATGTAATTAATCAAATGTCTTCCATGATTGGGAATCTCGTGGATGTCTCATTAACCCATCATTTTTATTATCTACAGAATGCCACTTTATGTGTTCGGTGGTTTTTGATGACATGAATAATCTTTGCAATTTCGGCTTCAAAGGAAAGTAACGCAAAACCTTTGCAGGTGTGTTAATTTTCTTCTTCTTCATGAAATTATGTTCAGTCAGAATTCCAACATTACCCTTTGACTGCCATCTAGAAGAAGAACATTTATTGCAATTCTTTCTACTTGAATCCTCTCCCCAATAAAGCATACAATCATTGGGACACGCATGTATTTTTATATAATTCAGACCAAGCTTGTTAACAACTTTTTTCATATCATAAAAATATTCTGGGATTTTTGCTTCAGGAAATGCATCACGAATCAATTCCAATATCATGGGAATTTCCTTATTTGTAATTCCACATAGAAATTTTATATGGTACAACTTCAGCAGAAATGAAAGATTTGAATATTTCAAACACCCACTATACAACTCTTGATTTCCATCGCCAACTAAATCATTAAACACATTTTTCTCAGTGAATTTTTCTGTTACATTTGGCTCTACAGAATCAAGAGGAGGATCCAATGATATGTTCCAATATTGATCTACTTGTGTTACAGTCTCAAAAATATCACTTGTCACATTGCAATTTGTAGCACCCTCTTCTGGTTGTTATGATATGTTTTGATGCTGATAGTGGTGTCTTGCAGTGCCGGATGCATCATTTATGAGGTTTTGCATTTCATTTTCCATTGTCGACAAACTTGGGACCTCATTCTGTGGATTAACATCAGTACTCAATCTTTCTATATTATTCGATTCTCCATGCCAATTCCAACACAAATATTGACCAGGGAATTGCTTTAGTATTAAATGTTCATAAAATTCATCTCTCTTCATCCATGTTCTAAATTTACATTTAGGACATGGAAATCATATTCTTCCTTCAACGAATCGATTAGAAATTGCAAAATCTAAAAACTCATTCAAACCCTTTACATACTGAGGTGTGTTCCTCGGTAATGTGATCCAGCTTTTATCCATGTATATCACAATGTGCCTACACAAAATATACGATAGTGTAAGATTGCAGAATCATAATATAATAAAGATGACCCATTGATCATAAATTATGAATTATATAATAAATATGATTCATTGATCACATTTACCACTTACTTAGCATGCCCAGACAAACCAAACAAGTCTGGTCCTTAGGAGACAGCGTGAACACCTCATTGAGGAGCAGTAAGAATATCGGGTTACAAAATTATCATAACACTGTCAATCACACATTTATGTCACCTCAAACAATTTCTATCCCCACTACATTAATGAGATACATTGGTCCACTCAGATTACTTCCACACCCTCAAAAAAATACTACAACTTTCTTGAACATCTCATATACTCACATGCTTGGTCATCTCAATTAAATGTTTTATTTTATTTTCCATATCTAGAAATGGGATACCAGTCAATATTTATAACATCCATCCAAAATCACTAATATAGAATACCAATGCATGGGTTCCCATTTCTAGAGTTTCCCCTCATTGGATTATGTTTAATAATCATTACCTTCACTTATCAATATTATAGATAAATAAAAATAATATGGAATATTTTTTTACCATATTTAGTTTCATAATTTGAACAATGTTGTTGATACTTGTTTATAAGCCAATCAATATTCTTCTCACTAGATCCAACACAGTGATAACACATTATGATAATTCCCCCACTTAATTTCAATGTTTTTTCATCTATTAACCATTTATTTAGTAAGATACTTAAAATGGTGAAGTCATATATTTGTTGTACTTTCATCTTTAACCATCTTTTTCTACATGATTCAAAAGTATTTCACACTGTATAACTAGGTTACACATCGTGTAACTATTACTAGATACAAGTCATGAATGGGTATTCATGCTGGGAAAGTTTACACCTCGGGAAGAGTGGTTTCACATCGTAAATTTTAAAATAATGGATTTTTAATTCGAGGTGAAGGATTTTTCAACATACTAGAACACCATGGATTTCACAGTAGGTAATAGTATTACACATCATCAAATGGCCCTCGTGTAGTTTTTAAAATAGGTGAGTGGCTATTTTGGTTTCAGTTCTTTTCTCCAGGCCCTTGGATCCCTACCAAGAGATCTTCTCGGGTTTTTTTGGGAGACTATGCTCCATCTAGATTGATTCATTCAAAATTGGATCTTTTATTATAGTTGTGGCGCATCTCTCTGGGTAAGAAATATTTCTAATTCTTTGTTTCTCTTGATAATGGTGGCACCCCAAGGTAACATTATCAGATCTAGTGGCTTAAGTTTTTGAATCTTTGTGTATTCTTCTAGATCCTTTGGGAGATCTCATTATGGAGGCCATTCCTTGGTTATTTGTGGTGCGATAGATGTCTTTTCTTGAGGTATTTGGTGTTTCCTCTTTCCACCAACCCCTTATTTTCTAATTTATATCAATATTAATGTTTTTATTATATTCTAGGGTCTTCGTTTTCATCATTGGGTTTTCATTTTTGGTGGATCCCATTATGAGAATGTGTGACTTGATCTTTGAGGTAGGTGGTTCCATATCTAGCCTATGATAATTAGCCTAATTTCTCTTAATTTATAAGTTGATATATCAAATTGGAATGACTATTTTCAATTGTTTAAGAAGGTGTTTTTGAGAGAAATGTTTTTTCATGATTTTGGATAAATGAAAATGAAATGGGTACTTTTAAAATGAAATGTTTTTCCATCTATTTGATGTTGTTATGTCATATTGAGCATCAATAGTATTCCCATTTCCTTTTTATGTTCATCCAAACAATAGAGGTAAAACAGTTGTCCCCATATGAAACGTTACCTGATTGAACCCCATATAGTCTCACAATATCTAGAATGTTCAAGATTCTTAATTATTTCACCATAGTCGAATACTTTATCAAGATAAAATGGGTGGATTTAAATAGTTAATAAGTTTACAATCCAATGGTGCAAATTCACTAAGGTAAAAGAAGAAACCATATAATGAAATAAATAGTGACATAATCCTACATTTAGGTAGGAATAGGGAGTGACAAAAGAATAATTGAGGGTCTCTAGTGCTCATCCTAAATTTACAGACACATATAACATCTAGATACAATTTTAGCTACACCATGACTTAAAATTAGCCATCAAAACTAGTGAAAAATATCATAAAACATATTTCTAGACCAAGGATAAACAAACCATGGATACTGGTGGTTATCCTATATAAAAACCTTTTGTAGAGACAACTAAATCATGAAATAACCCTTGATGAATATAATTTCATCATATGATATTGAACACCTATCAAGAACATCCACAAAATATAGATTTTACTTTTAACATTTTCTTAATTCATCCTTAGGATGTTCATACTGAATTAGTTCTAGAAAATGTGGTGTTAACTGAATACTAACTATGAATATAGCTCCACTATTCTCCTTGGATTCTTAGTGAATTTCAGAAAAGGACTCATTAGATTCCAATAATCACTATAATCATTTAATGAATGGGTTGGATATTTTATCCTTAATGTATTGTCCACCATCTTTCTCTTACATAGGATATAGAAAATTAAAAAAGTCAAATCCCTAATTGTAATCGATCAATGAGAAATACCTTATACATAGATCATTTTTAAGGAAAATACAATCCATGATTATTCTTTCATAGTAGAATAATAATTTCTCACTGAATTGATATTGAACCCATGATTTTAAAGAATGCATCACCACCAATTCCTCAAGTATATAGGTTGGATAATCCCATTAATTTTGTAAGAGGTGGGATGATCTATGGGACACTAAATGGTCAAATTACACAACACGCTTCCCCAAACTATACCTAAATCATCGCAATAAACCACATACAACATTCTAGTCTACGTTAACATAAATATGGGTTAGTGTTAAACCACTGATTGTGATCATAAATGTAAGAATAAAATTATGTATTCTTTTTTTAAACTTACCCATTTTTTGTAAATCTAATTTATTAGTTATGTAAATAGAGATAAATTTATAAACAAATCCCTATAATATCTATTGTGTTTTAATAAGATCATGATATCAAATTCATGACTCAAATATTACCATAAATTAACTACCCTAATTTCCATTGGATCAACTGACACCTAATGATTCTATGCCAGATACAATATGAATTTGACCTCTCTAATCCAAAATCTATTCTTGGAGTACATGGAGTTAATATGGACATCCAAAAGTGTGCCCAAAACAATTCTTTGATGATAATCATGCTCCACCTCAATACAAAAGTATACTAGGATTCCATGCATATACACCACCATAATGTATTAAATTTACTTAGGAAATACACAGTTCATAAGGGCCATAAAAATCATAGGATCATTTCTCATCCTTAATGGCACAAATTTAGACTTGAAGTGGTTGTACCTTCTTCATAAATCATTCTTGTGAATTCCAAATCCACTCACACTAAAATGAGGATTCCAAAAGTGAATGTTGATATTATTGAACCACATTTCCCCCATAATCTGATCAACTTGGTCACTAATGTTTGGAAAGAGCTATTTTTTATAGAAAACCTTTCCAACTTCAAATAGTTGATACAAAATCAGAGTGATATATCATGCTTTATGTAATTCAACCTTGGTTGGACTACGATGAGATTCTTGTGTGAAAAAATACTTTGGGTTCTAATTCATCGAACCAAATAATTAATTCCCCTAACTCGATGGGGTCCATATTGAATGAGGGAAGAGATGTAGTATATAATTCATGTACCAAATCAATGATTAATTTTAACTCCCATTACTAATGTATACCTAAAAATTCCTCTAGAAACACCTTTAGGAACTCATATAAAATGAAAGGAAACCCATTTTCAGAACCATTGTCATCTTATTCTAGTATAAGGGAGAATACAAGGGTTTCTCATGGCTGCCTAAATCTCTCCAGCATATTCCCTTGGTTGAGTGGGATGTCTTTATAGATGAATAACACAAGCAATATCTAATAAAAGAAACCATAAATACAATATACCATAGAGAACCAAAAAATACCATAATTAAAAAACTTTTGAAAAATTAAAATTAAAACCACCACAATCACAATTATTAATTTATAGCACTCCACCCTTACTCAATGTCCATTCACAGTCTACAGACTATGTAGTTTACCTAAAATATGAGTAAATCCAAATTACAGACATATTATGGTGACCTTTGGTCCATTATGTGTTGTGTTGTCAAGAAATCCCACTCTCACCTAGATTCTTAAGCCCAAATATTTGATGCTCTTGTCTATTGGAAATTACCAAATAAAAGTACCCAAAATCAGGGAAAAATTTACTCCAATTCCATTTTTCACATACTAGCCAAGGTTCCCTTTCAACCCAACACCTAGCACATCCCATGGCATAGCTCGAAGTTAATTCTAGTTCCACATGGTCTTATAATAACACATAATTGAACAAACAACATAACTAGTAAGCACCTAGAAAGTAGGTCGCCGGAGATGGAGGTCATGGGGTCGCCGGAGATGGAGGTCGCAGGGTCGCCAGAGACGGAGGTCGCGGGGTCCCCAGAGGTCGCGGGTCGGGGGTCACCGGACGGTGGGGGTCGAGGGTTGCGGGTCGCCGCAGGGGGGGGGGGGGGTCAGGGAAGAAGGGAGGGCGGGGGTTTGGGGGAATGATCGGGGTGGGGGAAGGGTCGGGATTGTTAAAAAAAATACGGGTTTCACGGCTGTTTATTAAAAACCACCGCAAAACGTTTCGGTGAAAATTTTTAGCGACGGTTTTGTGAACGACCGCTATAAAACCTCCGCTAAACCTGGTTTTTCCCATTGTGTAATACCACTTGGTTTGAACTCACATGCCATTATTACTATTTGGGGTCACATTAACTAAAACTATTCATAGTCTTGAGCAAAAATATTATA
The DNA here is from genome assembly GCA_963277665.1 of Viscum album. NCBI lineage: Eukaryota > Viridiplantae > Streptophyta > Magnoliopsida > Santalales > Viscaceae > Viscum > Viscum album. The sequence continues at coordinate 459,723,817 of OY728136.1, forward strand.
GTAATGATTAAAATAATGTTAAATACCTCCTCTTCTCCACTATAAATACCACCTTCATTCCACTCTTCCTCCCACACCTCTCAAGCCTTGAGCCTTACCAATTTTCTCACCAATACTCCTCCCAATGCACTTCCCTACTTCTTAGATCTAATTGTCTCACCAAAAGGCCGAAACCAATGTCCTTAAGAGGTATCTCAAGGTGAAGAGATCAAGAGGTAACCATCCTCTTTCATTTTCTTTCTTTCCTTTCATTTTATGTTATTATTTTTCATTACCTTTGGATTATGTTGGGATATTTAATTACATATCCCCCTTAATTCCTATATTATGTAATAATTATGAGATGCACATTTTCTATCATCAAATTATTTTATGAAAATTTAAATGACGTTGTTAGGGTGTCGAATTTTCGTAGGGAATTTCTCAAATTTTCTTTTATTTTGAGATCCTTTATTTTCTTCTTCTTTCCTAAACTCCTCTTATCCAAGAGACTTTAAAGCTCTATAATCCTATATATTATTTATGTTCTCATGTTCATTTAAAATTCATCATCAATATTTTTCTCCTCCCCCACTTATTCAAGTAATTAAAAACATTGTCTGTGATGTGTCAAATTACCGACATCGTGGATGATGTAATTTAAATTTGATTTAATTCCTTCATGTATGGTCATGAAACCATTTTTATGGTTTAATAAGGTTATAATAAATGTATTATGTCTCATCCATGGTTCTTGAATTATTTTGTGCACCTGGTTTTAAATTATAAATCAAAATGAGGTCATTATTATCAAACAACCACTAAAATGATCTAAACGAACATCATTAATATTTTAACTCATGAATCATCCTCATGTAAGAATTAAAAATGATAAATGGTATAATTTATGGATTTTGGAAATATGTAAATACCACTTCATTTCAATTCTATAGTCTCACTCTTGATCGATAAGAAAATCAATCATGAACCAATCATGAAAATCATGTAAAGAACTCACCCAAAAACAGTGCAAGGAACAAAATACTAACAATTAAAGGGTGAAATGATGCAATAAAATGATCATATAAGGTATTATAAATATGTATATGTTTCTGTAAGATATTAATAACACTATTCTAACTATTATACATGAGTTTTAAAAAAATCAAGTAAGACAACCCCAAGGTAAGGGAATTCTTAACTCTATTTCCATTCTTTGGGCTAACATTCTACTTCATTATTTATGTGGTATTAAAATTGTTTGAGTGATGGGGTTTGTATATAATATGATTAATTATGTGTATTTAGAGTTTTTATACATATTCCATCCACTCTATTAAGTCTCACTTTAATTATATGATTTATGTAAGGGGATTTTATTTTAAAATACTCATTTAAAATTATGTTTTACGAAATTTGAAAGGAAATATTTTTATGCAATTATTCATGTTGTATGATTGTGTTCTAGATCTTGGTATTTGTTTATGATGACGGGTGGTGTAAGATACTGGTTTTTGGAAAGGTTTGTTTTTGTTATGTTTTGGTTGAATCCTTTGTTTCAGGCTTCAAGGGATGTCTTCTGAAAGTACGAGAGGTCTTGGGGGTGTTCCGGGGGCTCGGGGCATGAAAGAAAGGAAAAATGTGAAAGAGAAGCCAGTGCACATAGCCTGTGCACGGCTAGGGAAAACCGTGCGGCCTGCCCAGGTAAACCATGCGACCCCTCCTTCTCCAGACAGTGGAATTCACACGGTTTGTGCACAGTTTTCCAAACCGTGCGACCTCTTAAACTTGGAAAAAATTACAAGTTTTCCACTCTGGGCTTTAAAGAACCCACTCGATTTTTCCTCTCATTTCCTCCCACTTCACCCTAGGAACGAACCAAATCTCCCAAGAGCTCCAAGAGGATTATCTCCGTCATTCCTAAGGAATTTTTGGTGCCATTGGTTGCGGATCGAAGCTCCGGGTAAGGCTAATCACATCCTTGCTTCTCTTTTTGGTTTAGGGTTTGTGTCTTCTCTCTCTCTTGTTCTGAAGCTCTAAAACCCTATATTTTGGTTGAGCTTTAGGTTGAAGCTCCAAAGGTTGGTCGGATCGAGGTCTAAGGACTCGATTGAGAGTGCGTTCAACCGCAGTTTCGAGGTATGTGGTCTACAAGTGATATCACATAGTTATTTGGCGATTAGTTCATGTTTAGTTGTGTTCTTGTTTCCACTTGGTTATGTTTTGAATAACCTTGTCATGTTTGGTAATAATGGTGTTTAAAATGGAAAATGGGAACCCTCACGATCCCTGTGGGATGTGTTGGGATTGTCTTCACCTTATTGGGGCCATCCATGGGATGTGCCAGCTTTTCCTGGGTTTAGAGATTGTTATTAAACGAGTGACCTTGTTGTAGTAAATTTTAGAGACCTTGATAAATATGTTGGAATGATTGTTTGAAATTGGAATATAAGTTAGGTGATTCACCTAGACTTGGAAATAAAAAAAGGGTTATTTGGAATGGGATGAATGGTTGAATCATAGAAATGATGGACGAGTTAAATGGGTTAATGTGTAAACTGATTAAAGACCATACTGGATAGGTTATGGGTCTAGTGCTAAATGCTTAGTGAGTTAGGCATATCACATGGGAATTGGGTGAATGGTTAAATGATGTGAAATGATAATGTGTTAATGGGTTAAGGCATGATGTTGATTCCCATGTGGGTTGTTGGGTATAGTGTTTTCCAAAAGGCAATGGTTTGAATAGTTGATGGTTGCTTATATTTATATAAGCATGTGAACATGGATTCATAGAGTCGGGTATGACATGAGGATATATTCCCACTGGTTGAGCTAATACTGAGATTCTAAACTCCACCCTAAATGCACGGGTTAGGAAAGGGGATGGAGGTTCTTTTCTCCCAACGGTTGGACTGAGGCTTCGAGGTGAGGATATGGTTGTTATGAGGGGGTTAGTCCTAGTGAGATAAGATAATGATGTGTTTACTCTCTTGCAGGTGATTGTTGACCTTAGACCCATGTAACATAATGTATATGATTAACCCGTGGAAATGTGATTAAATGGTAAGTGATGATAATTGGTAATAAATGAATGGTAATAGAAATGGTAATGGCTTTGGCTCTGAACATGTTAATGGAACTTTAAATTAATTACTTGGAAATTATCATACATATTCCTTTTTAATGCACTACCTTTTTATACTAGATATTTTGTAGACACCATTGGTGGTGGCCTACTGAGTTATACTCACACCCTGCTCGGGCCGCCATTGGATACCCGAGCAGACTTCATGTTTTCAGGTCTGTAGAAGGGAAAGGGTCCTTGCTAAATAGTTGAGTGGACATGGGTAGCACTTGGTGGAGGATCTAGACTTGGAGTCGGGACTATTTTGGGGATTTTGGTCGTTGTATTTATTTTGGGTTTTTGTTCACCCTTGCACTTGTAGTATGGCATGGAATATTTATTGTTGGAAATGGTTGTTATACATGTGCGTTGTTTATTGGTTATTGTTTCTATTATTTGGTTTATCTCTGTTGTGGATTAATCTAATAAAAAGGGGGTATAGTCTCCCCACTTGACTCTATAGACCCCCACTGCTAGTCAGCAGCCTTTGGCATACCGGGAGGCATTCTTAATGTCATGTAACCACCAGGTTCGGAGCACCGGTTTAGTGGCTTTTGGGTAAGGGATGTTACAGAATGGTATCAGAGGAGGTCCTTCTTCTCCTTCTCTGAGTTCTTGTTATTTGGGATAGGTTGCCAAGGGTTACGTGTCGGGCCTTGGTAATGAGATCGTGCTTGGGAGTAGCTAACCCATGTAGGATGGAAAACCCAAGCCACCCTATGTGGGAAATGTTGTTCTTGGTTGTGCGATGTTATAGTTGATGATATTTCGCCATTGGGTGATGTACATGTGGTTTGATATGACTGTTTTAAGATATTTGTCTTGTGGCCTTAACGGCACAAGGATTTTCATCCATGAATCATTATAGGTACTTAGGGAGATATGTTACATGCATTGTATTAGACACACGCATGGGGTGGGTGTGTGAGGCAGGAAGGTAGGGTGCATCATGCATTTCATGAAATCAAGAAATGATGAGATTAATGAAATAACACAAGGGGGTAAGAATTAATGAATGGTAAATGATGTTTAATGGAGTAATAGGGTTTGAAACAAATTGGAGAATGTTGTTGGGTTAGTATATGAAATGGGTTGTTGTAGCTAGTAAAGATCTTTTGATGGAGTCATGAAAGTTTATGGTATGCGTTCTAAAATCTCGTGCTTGGCATTGTAGAGAAATTCCCCCACGATGTCGGTTACCCGTTGAGCAACAAGAGGATGTTGCTGGGAACACTCCTCTATGAGAGGAGCAAGAAAATGTGGCAACCCATGAGGGTGGAGAAGACCAGTTCCAGGGGAACTTGGATCGCCTTATGCAGATTATGGATCAAGACCCAGGGAGGATTGCACCGAGTATGTTTGAGCTGACCAGGGAGTTCCAGCTGCAGCACCCTATGACCTTTACTAGAGAGGGTGGGCCAGAAGTAGCAGAGTTCTGGTTAGAGTCTGTCCAGACGATATAGGATCATCTAGAGACCCCTGTTGAAAAGAGAGTAAAGATGCATGTTTACATGTTACAGGGCCAGGCAAGGCGTTGGTGGGACATTCAGGCTCAGAACGAGCAGGCTGAGGGGATGTCATGGAATGTTTTCCAGGAGACATTTCTGGAGCATTTTTACCCAGAGACTTTGAGGCAGGAGTGGGCTGCAGAGTTTATGAGCCTGACTCAGGGATCACTATCGGTGATGGACTATGCTATTCTCTTCACTGATTTGAGACGATTTTTCCTAGTGTTAGCGGGGGATGAGGCGGCAGTAGCAAAGTGTTTCCAGGATGGGTTGAGACATGAGATCAGGTCTCAAGTAAACATCTTCTGCTAGAAGAGGTTCATAGAGGTAGTAGATCAGGCACTGATCTCAGAAGGAAACCTGAAGGGAGCTTCGGGTAGTGGGATTGTGGTGTCAGTGGGATAGACGAGTGGTGCAGCTATCGAGGGTCAGAAGTGATGCCATGAGGGCTCATAGCATGGCGGAAGTGTGAAAAGTGGCTGGAAGAGAGGGTCAGCCCCTTAGAGTGGGAATAAGGTGTTCTGCTATCAGTGGGGTAGGCTGAGGCATATGCGTGGTCCATGTCCTAAACCTCCAGTTGAGTGTCGTTTGTGCGGCAGGATGGGACATGTGCAAAATTTCTATAGGAAACCTCTGTAGGTGGGCGAGTATGATGGTGGAAGGTTGGTACTGGATAAGGGAAGGGGATCAGTTTCCCCATATCAGGAAGTCAGTTGGAGCTCCACGGGCCGTACTGGCAGGGGCGGTGGACGTGGAACTCCAGGGAAAGATCGCTCATGCCAGCAGGGCAGTGTAACACAAAGTACTCATGCAGGAGCCCAGGGTAGAGGGGCAGGTCAGCTTCAGGTAGTTCAGTTTTTGCCTGGTGGTGGCGAAGCTGGACTGTTGACTATTTGTGGTATTATCCTTGCAGCTTCAACTTTTTCTAGTGCCTTGTTTGACACAAGTGCCACACACTCTTTTATCTCTGCTCAACTTGTGGTAGCACTGGGTTTACCTGTGGAGAGGGTGTGTGGAGTTAATGCGATTAACACTCCGTTGGGGGTGCGGGATGAAGATATCAAGTAGTGCAATGGGTGTGCCTTGGAAGTTGGTGGGTATCATTTTTTGTGGGATTTGTTTGTTCTCGAGATGTAAGGGTTTGACCTAATTTTTTGGAATGTATTGGTTGGTGTTTTATCGGTCACACATAGACTGTTATCATCATAGAGTATCGTTCAGGTCACTTGGGGGTGATTCTTATGTCCACCATGGAAAATGGGATATTCAAGCAGGTCGTGCAGGACCGATTGGTCAGCGGTTGAGTGGACTCATAGCTCAAGTGACATGTCTAATGCTTGATGATGATGAGGTAGGAGAACAATATAATTTTCATCTTGTGGTGGATTGGTTTCAGGATGTGTTTCCTAAGGATTTCTTGGGGTTACAACCCGAGAGGGATGTTGAGTTCACAATCGAGTTTTTGCCGTGAGCGGAACTAGTTTCTATTCTGCCATACTAAATGGAATCGACAGAACTCTAGGAACTGAAGGTTAAGCTTGAAGAGTTGGATCGTAAGGGGTTTATCCGTCCTAGTACGTCTCCTTGGGGATCTCATGTTCTTTTTGCAAAGAAGGTTGATGGGTCGTTGAGGCTGTGTGTTGACTATCGAAAGTTAAATCAGATGAAAGTGAATAATTAGTACCCTATTCCAAGAATTAACAACCTGTTTTATCAGTTGAGGGGTGCATCAATGTTTTCTAAGATTTATCTGAGGTCAGGTTATCACCAGTTGAGAGTGAGGTCATCTGACGTACCACTAACAGCTTTCTAGAGTCAGTACGGGTTGTTTGAGTTTGTGGTCATGCCTTTTGGATTGACCAATGCACTAGCAGTGTTTATGGATTTGATGAACCAAATCTTTCATCCCTATCTAGTTCATTTTGTGTTTGTCTTTGTTGATGATATTTTAGTGTACTCGAAAACTCATGACGATCAAGCCCAACATCTTGATATCATCTTGGGTACGCTAAGAGAGCATCGGCTATACACTAATCTATCAAAGTATCAATTATGGATAGGTGAGGTGCATTTTCTGGGTCACATCATCTCGGAGGAATGTGTGACAGTGGATCCAGGGAAAGTGCAGGCAGTTGTATCTTTGGAGCAGCCCAAGAATGTCTCTGATGTTCGGAGATTTCTGGGTTTGGATGGGTATTACCGAAGGTTCATTCAGGATTTCTCTCACTTGGAAGCACCACTCTTAGGCTTGACCAAGAAAGTAATCAGGTTCAAGTGGTCTGAGGCTTGTGATAATTCCTTCCAAGAGTTGAATAAGCAGTTGGCAACCACACCTATCTTGATCTTACCTGAGCTGGGTAAGAAGTACATCGTGTTTTGTGATGCGTCTGGAATCGGACTTGTGGTTGTGTTGATGCAGGGTGAGCGGGTTGTGGCTTATGGGTCAAGGCAGTTGAGACCCCATGAGTGGAACTATCCCACTCATGATCTTGAGTTGGCTACAGTAGTGTACTCCTTGAAGTGTTGTAGGCACTATCTATTGGGAGAACAGTTTACTGTGTTTACCGACCATAAGATTTTAAATTACATATTCTCACAACGAGATCTGAATTTTCGGCAATGAAGATGGGTTGAATATCTCCAGTATTTTAACTTTGAGTTCATGTAAACACCAGGAAAGGGAAACAGTGTTGCTGATTCTTTGAGCAGGAAGGTTCAGAATCAGGTGGTTCAGGAGTCCAGCACCGAGTGGAAGGTGATGGTTTTGTTTACAGAGATGCACCTGGAGGTGCAGGAGGAGACCGGTCAAGTCACTCTTGCTTCCTTAGCGATGGAGTCGACGCTTTTGAGTCGAGTTAAGGAAGGTCAGCATGATGATCCTGAGTGTTTGATCATGAAGGAAAATCTTAAAGGTGGGGAGCTACCTTCTGGTGGGGCCATCGGCGTGGATGGTGTTGTTTGTGTTCATGATTGTGTGGTTGTTCCAAAGTGTGTGCGGGAAGAGTTGATGCGTGAGTTCAATGCATCAAAATGGGCAGTGCATCCTGGTTTGACCAAGATGTACCATGATCTACGAAGGCAGTTTTGGTGGCCTGGAATGAAGAAGGAAGTTGCGGGCTTTGTGGTACGGTGTCTTACCTGTCAGTAGGTGAAGGCCGAGCATCAATGCCCATGTGGTTTGTTGCATCCGTTGCCCATTCTGGAATGGAAGTGGGATGATGTGACAATGGATTTTTTCATGGGTCTTCTGAGGATTCCACATAATAATGATGCAATCTGGGTGGTTGTGGATCGGTTAACGAAAGTGGCCCATTTCTTACCAATTCTGGAGACCTTTACAGTTGACCAGTTGGGTGAGTTTTATGTTCTGGTGATAGTGCGGCTGCATGGGGTGCCATAGACTATAGTTTTGGACTGAGATCTGCGTTTCACATCGCATTTCTGGCAAGGGTTGCAGAAGGCGCTTGGTACCAAGGTGTTTTTGAGTACGGCTTTCCACCCGCCGACATATGGGTAGTCAGAGCATACGATCCAAGTGTTGGAGGACATGTTAAGAGCTTGTGTCTTGGACTTTGGTGGTTCTTGGGAGAGGCACCTATCGTTAGTTGAGTTTTCCTACAACAATAGTTTTTAGGTTATGATTCAGATGGAACCGTTTGAGGCACTTTATGGGAGGCCATGTAGATCTCTGTTGTGTTGGTTAGAGGCCAGTGAATCTGAGTTGTTGGGGCCAAGTCTCGTGCAGGAGACTTCAGAGAGAGTTAAGTTGATCAGGAAGCGGATGGCAATGGCTCAGAGTAAATAGAAGTCATATGCAGATCCGATGCGTAGACCTCTTGAGTTTGGGGTGGGTGATAAAGTGTTCTTTCAGGTGTCACCAAGGTTGGGTCACCGTCAGATTCGAAAGCAGGGTAAGTTGGCGCCCAGGTATGTGGGACCTTTTGAGATTATGGAAAGGATTGGACCAGTGGCTTACCGATTGGCTCTTCCACAACAGTATGGTGGGATGCATGATGTGTTTCATGTATCGCAGCTTCGACGGTATCACCCTGACCCATCTCATGTAGTTGATGTTGATGATGTGGAGCTTTAGGCTGATCCGTCCTTTGAGGAGCATCCAGTTCATGTGGTCAATCATAGTGAAAAGGTTTTGCAAGGCAAAGTTGTGCCGTTAGTACGAGTACAATGGCATCGTGGGAAAGTTTAAGAAGAAACATGGGAGTGGGAATCAGATATGCGAGCTCAATGGCCCGAACTCTTCTCTTCGGTGGATCAATGAGGTTTCGAAACTTGGCTCGAGGAGGAGCCGTTATAAGGTGGGGAGGTTGTAAGATCCCAATTTTTGGAAAGGTATGTTTTTGTTATTTTTTGGTTGAATCCTTTGTTTCAGGTTTCAAGGGATGTCTTTTTAAAGTACGAGAGGTCTTGGGGGTGTTCTGGGGGCTCAGGGCATGAAAGAAAGGAGAAATGGGAAAGAGAAGCCAGGGCGCATGGCCAGGGAAAACCGTGCAGCCTGCCCAGGTAAACTATGTGACGCCTCCTCCTCCGGACAGTGGAATGCACACGGTTTGCGCACAGTCTTCCAAACCGTGCGGACAAACTGTGCGGCCTTTTAAAGTTGGAAAAAATTACAAGTTTTCCAGTCTGCACTTTTAAGAACCCACTCAAGTTTTCCTATCATTTCCTCCCTCTTCACCCTAGGAACGAACTAAATCTCCCAAGATCTCAAAGTGGTCGATCTCCCTCATTCCTAAGGCGTTTTTGGTTCCGTTGGTTGTGGATTGAAGCTCCGGGTAAGGCTAATCCCATCCTTGCTTCTATTTTTGGTTTAGGGTTTGTATCTTCTCTCTCTCTCTCTCTTGTTTTGAAGCTCTAAAACCCTATCTTTTGGGTGATTTTTAGGTTGAAGCTCCAAAGGTTGGTCAGATCGAGGTCTAAGGACTCGATTGAGAGTGCGTTCAACCACAGTTTCGAGGTAGGTGGTCTACAAGTGATATCCCATAGTTATTTGGGGATTTGTGCATGTTTAGTTGTGTTCTTGTTTCCACTAGGTTATGTTTTGAATAATCTTGGAATGTTTGGTAAAAATGGTGTTTAAAATGGAAAATGGGAACCCTCACGATCCCCGTGGGATGTGTTGGGATTGTCTAGACCTAATTGGGGCCATCCATGGGATGTGCCGGCTTTTCCAGGGTTTAGGGATTGTTATTAAACGAGTGACCTTGTTGTACTAAATTGTAGATCCCTTGATAAATATGTTGGCATGATTGGTTGAACTTGGAATAGAAGTTAGGTGATGCACCTAGACTTGCCAATAAACAAAGGGTTATTTGGAATGGGATGAATGGATGAATCATAGAAATGATGAACGAGTTAAATGGGTTAATGTGTAAACTGATTTAAGACCATACTTTATAGGTTATGGGTCTAGTGTTAAATGCTTAGTGAGTTAGGAATAACACATGGGAATTGGGTGAATGGTTAGATGATGTGAAATGGTAATGTGTTAATGGGTTAAGGCATGATGTGGATTCCCATGTGGGTTGTTGTGAACAGTGTTTTCCAAAAGGCAATGTTTTGGATGGTCGATGGTTACTTATATTTATATAAGCATGTGAAAATGGCTTCATAGAGTGGGGTATGACATGAAGACCTATGCCCACGGGTTGAGCTAAGACTGAGGTTCTAAACTCCACCCTAAATGCACGGGTTAGGAAAGGGGACTAAGGGTCTATTCTCCTTACAGTTTCATCCACCTGGACTGAGGCTTTGAGGTGAGGATATGGTTGTTATGAGGGGGTTAGTCCTAGTGAGATAGGATAACTATGTGTTTACCCTCTTGCAAGTGATTGTTGGCATTAGACCCATGTAACATAATGTATGTGATTAACCCATGGAAATGTGATTAAATGGTAAGTGATGATAATTGGTAATAAATGAATGGTAATGGAAATGGAAAAGGATTTGGCTCTGAACTTGTTAATGGAACCTTAAATTAATTACTTGGCAATTATCATTCATATTCATTTTTCCTGAACTACCTGTTTATACTGGATATTTTGTAGACACCGTTGGTGGTGGCCTACTGAGTTGTACTCACACCCTGCTCGGGCTGTCATTGGGTACTTGAGAAGACATCATGTTTTCAGGTCAGGAGAAGGATAAGGGTCATTTCTAGATAGCCTAGTGAACATAGGTACCACTTGGTGGAGGATCCGGACTTGGAGTCGGGACTATTTTGGGGATTTTGGCCGTTGTCTTTATTTTGGGGTTTTCGTTCACTCTTGCACTTATAGTATGACATGGCATATTTATTTTTGGAAATGGTTGTTATACAGGTTCCTTGTTTATTGGTTATTTTTTCCGCGATTTGGTTTATTTCTGTTGTGTCTTACTCTGATAAAAAGGGGGCATAGTCTCCCCACTTGACTCCATAGACCCTCACTGCTAGTCAGCAGCCTTTGGCATACAGAGAGGCACACTTATGGTCATGTAACCACCCAGCTCAGAGCACCTGTTTAGTGGCTTCTGGGTTGGGGACATTACAGGTGGGGCCTATATTTCCCTCAAATACATTGGGTATGTGTATATTGGAGTTCAACCGCATGGTTACTCCAAGTGTAACTGTGATGGTTACACAAATTTTAAGGTAGCCATGAGGGTTAAAAATTATAAGGTAGCTGAGAGGGTTACAAGATTATGTAACTAATTCCCCAAGACACCTTTATGATTTTATTTATTTTTTATGTATTGTGTAAATCATTTGGAAATCTCATGTTTTATAAAGTAAGTATATATGAGTGACGATTATGTATTTTGAAAATGTTTTCATACGTTACAAGTATTCATGGACTAATGTGTTCTTCCTTTATTTTACATCCCTTATTGAGCTTTTTGTGATCATCCCAAGTTTTTTTAAATGATTTTCATAGATCATAAGGATGTGTAAGATAAAGAAGGAATCCATGTTAAATGTTTGAATAATTGTCAAAGAAATCATATTTTAATCTTTAATGTTTTATATTAAAAAAAATGGAAAATGTTTATATGGTATCCACTTTGTAACAATGTGTAATGTCATGAATGTATTCTATCCCAAATATCTAAAGCTCTAAACTTGAAAATATCCTCAATGAAAAAGGAAGTGATTTATTAACTAAAATCAAGATTATGTAATTTAATAAGGTTGAGTCCTTATAGTTGGTATCAGAGTATGGTTTAGATAACTTTAGGGGTTTGGATGATGTTAAAAAAATACCATAAATGATGTTTACTCTATGATTAATTTTAAATGTTATAGCATTTAAAGATTACCATGTTGCTTCTTCTAAGATATTTCTGTTTAGAATGTTTTTCTCTCAGAAGAAATAGGGAAGCTGAAGAGGAGAGGCACTGAAAGCACGACATCCTTGCAAATCTACAGCTTGGAATGGTAGAGATTGGAACCGAGTAGTTTGTGACAGTAATGGCTCATCTGACAGAGGAAATAAATGGTGGTGGCATCCATGAAAGAGAACAACCAGAGGTACCAAAATAGAACATGATAATAGTGGAACATTTTATAAGACAACACCCTCCTACTTTCAAGGGGTCTTCTGACCTATTAGTGGTTGAAGGATGGATTAAATCCCATGAAAAGATATTCGATGTTATGGGATGTTCAGACAATCAAAAGTTAAGTCTTTACATTTATCATTTTTAAGGTATAGTTGATCAATGTTGGTCAATGGTAAAGAATATCAGGGATAGAGTGGATATTAATGCCTTATAGTGGGATGAATTTAAAAGTCTCTTCCTTGAAAAATATTTTCCTAAGGCGGTGCAACTTAGGATGAAGAAGAAATTCCTTGAATTGAAAAAGAAGTAGTATTATTCTGTGTCCGTGTATAAAGATAACATCACCCAACTCGTGAGGTATGCTCCAAACTTTATTCTAGATCTTGATAGAAAAATCAATATCTTTTACTCAGGACTGAATCCAAGGTATCGAAGGGAGTTGGCCTCCCATGGATTCAAATGTTATGAGAAACTTGTATGATGTGCTGAGAGGGTAGAGATTGAGTTTGCTGATGATCACATTCACTTTGGAAATATGGAGAAGAAGAGGTCCAGATGGAAAGTGATGAGGAAGAATCAAACAAAGAAATCTGATGGTAAGAAAATATAGTTTTTAGTTTGTGAAAAGTGTGGTAAGAAGCACCCTGGGGAATGTCTTACCAAAATGGGAAAGTGTTTTATTTGTGGTAAGTCTAGACATATGGCTTGAGATTGTAATGAAAATGATCCTAATACTAATCTTGATAAGGAAACTGTAAAGTGTTTTAAATGTGGTGAGATGGGTCATTATGCAAATGCCTTCCCAAAGAGAGATCCAAATGATGCAAAGAAGCCAGACTATAAGCAGAAAGATGTAGTGAGATCTTTTGCGACTACGTTATCAGATGATTATTCATCCAATGAAGTTGTATCAGGTACTTTATTTGTTTACTCAGATTTTTCTAAAGTTTTGTTTGATACGAGGTCTACACATTCCATAATCTCTGTGAAATTTTCTAGTAAATTGAATATATAACCTCAAAATATGATACCAAAACTTGTTGTTAAAACTCTATGGGAAAATATTATAGCAAAGAGGAATTATTAGAATCTTTCTATTGTGGTGTATAGAAAGACTTTACCTGAAAACCTTGTTGTTTTACCCTTAGTCGAGTTTGATTTTATATTGGGAATTGATTGGATTTCTGTTTATCATGATAAGATTGACTGTAGAGATAAAGAAGTTGTTTTTCAGAAAGAGTTTCCGTTTGTATACAAGAATGAACTCATACAATTGATAACATATCAGGAAGCTGATAAAATGTTGAAATATGGAAATGAAATTTATCTTTCTCATATTGTTGAAAATAAGGGAACTGTTCAGATTGATGATTTGCCTATGGTAAAGGAATACCTTGATGTGTTTCTGATGAGTTACACAGTGTCATACATGATTGAGAAGTCAAGTTCACAATTGACTTATTTCTTGATGCTAATCCAATTTCAAAACCCCATATCATATGGCTAAAATATAACTTCTTGAATTGAAAAATTAGTTATAGGATTTTCTTTATAAAGGCTTTATGCATCCTAGCACTTCACCATGGGGAGCTCATGTTTTGTTCGTTAAAAAGAAATATGGTTCCATGATACTTTTCATTGATTATAGAACTTTGAATAACATCACTATTAAAAACAAGTATCCTTTGCATCACATCGATGACTTGTTTGATCAGCTTCAGGGAGCTCAGTTCTTTTCTAAGATTGACTTGAGATCCAGATACCATTAGCTGAAGGTGAAGGAGGATGACATCCCAAAAACAGCCCTTCGTACTAGATATGGGAATTATGAATTTGTTTTTATGCAGTTTGGATTAACTAATGCACCGTTTGTATTCCTGGATCTTATGAATAGAATATTTCATGATTTCTTGGATAAGTTTGTGGTTGTGTTTATTGATAACATTATATTATTTTCTAAAAATAAATAGGAGAATGAAAAACATCTAAGGGTTGTTTTACAAACCTTACAGAAAAAATAAAATGTATAGAAAATTCATCAATTGTGATTTTTTGTTGAAACATATTTCATTTCTTGGGAACATTTTAAATAAGGATGGAATAATAGTTGATCCTACCAAAACAAAAGTTGTTAATGAATGTCCAAGACTTAAAAATGTTATATAGATTTGTATTTTTCTTGGATTTGTAGGTTATTATCAACATTTTGTTACAAACTTTTCACAATTATCTAGAACGATAAATAAGTTAACGTGAAAAGGGGTTAAATTTATTTGGACAGAATAATGTGATGTTTGTTTCCAGGAACTGAAGACTAGATTGGTGAATGCTCCAGTTATGTCCTTGCCTTCCCAAAATGGTGAGTTTTTCATCTATAATGATGCTTTGTTGAAGGGACATGGTTGTTTTTTGATGAATAATTATCAGGTAATTTCTTATGCTTCAAGACAACTTAAACCTCATTAGTTAAATTTTCCCATACAATATTTGGAATTGGTAGCTGTGGTTTTTTCTTTTAAAATTTAGAGAAATCATTTATACAGATCCAAATGTCAAATATATACTGATCATAAAATTCTGAAGTATATATTCTCTTAGAAGGAATTAAACATGAGGCTTAAAAGATGGCTTGAACTGATAAAGGATTTTGATTTCAAGATCAATTACCATCCTGAAAAAGCAAACAAAGTGGAATATTCCTTGAGTTGAAATCATCATGCATCATTAACAATGTTACGTTTGGAAAATAATCCCTTGATTAATTATTTTAAGAATTTTGGATTAGAAGTTGTTGGTCCATGAAATACCTCTATTTTATATCTGGTTTTAGTGCAGTCACCGTTATCAGATAGAATTAAGCAAGTGTAGAAGAAAGACCATGAGATACAAAAAAAGGTAGAATTGGTTAAAATGGGTATGTTTCTAGAATTTAATCTTGATAAAGATTGTGTTTTGAGAGGTGGAAAAAGGTTGTGTGCACCCTGTGATTTTCAGATGAAGAAATATTTTTTGTGTGAAGCTCATAGTTCTCCATTTTTGGTTCATCGTATAAGTAATAAGATGTATAGAGACCTTTAGGGGTATTATTTGTTGGATAGAATGAAAAGATATATTACTGATTTTACTGTGTAATTTTTGACATGTCAACAGGTTAAAGAAGAACGATAGTTACCGAAGGGGATGATTCAACCTTTTCATGTTCCAGAGTGGAAATAGGAGAATGCATCCATAGACTTCAAGTGGGTCTACCAAAGAATTCTCAGGGTAACAATGCAATTTGGGTTATTATTGATCGGCTGACAATATCTGCACATTTTCTTTCTATTATAGATACAATATATTTGGATAATAATTCTCGACCGTAACTCAAGTTGATTGTCAGGATACATGGAGTTCCTCTTTCCATTGTATCTGATAGGGATCCCAGGTTCACTTATAACTTTTGGAAGGAACTTCAGAAATTGTTTGGCACATAATTAAATTTTAGTACAGCTTTTCATCCTCAATCAAATGGGAAGTTAGAATGAACGATTCAGACTTTGAAGGATATGCTTCAGGCTTGTTCAATGGACTATCAGGGAAGTTAGGATCGCCATATTTCTTTAGTTGAGTTTTCTTATAATAACACTTTTTATTCTAGTATACAGATAGAACCTTTTGAGGCATTGTATGGAAAGAGGTGTCAGACTCCAGCGTTTTGGGATGATGTTGGTGAAAGAATATTGATGGGTCCAAAATTAGTATAGGAATTGGATGAGGAAGTGAAGATGATCCAGCAGTACATGAGGATAGCTCAGAGCAAGCAGAAAAGTTATGTAGATAACAGAAGGAAATACTTCTCTTTCGAGATAGGTGACCACGTTTTCCATAAAATCACTCCTTGGAAAAGTGTGATGCGTTTCAGTAATAAATGAAACCTAATTCCGCAATTCATCTATCCTTTTGAAATCCTGGAGAAAGTTAGAATAGTTGCATATCGATTAGCTTTGCCTCCGAGTTTGTCTCAGGTACACAATTTTTTTCATGTTTCGATGTTGAGGAAGTATGTTCCAGATTCATCAAATGTTTTGATCCCAGAAGCAGTTTAGTTGGAATAAAACATTTCTTATGAATAGAAACAAGTTCATATCGTTGATTGAAGAGAATAGGTATTGCGGAATAAGATAATCCATCAAGTAAAGGTTTTTTGGAGAAACCACATGGTAGAAGAAGAAACATGGGAGTATGACAATGCTATAAGAGAAAGGTACCCCCACTTGTTTAATAAGTAAATAAAATTGCAAGGAAGAAATTTTCAGAAGGTGGGGATAATGTAACACCCAAACATTTTTTTAAAATAAATGGAAATACATAAAACTTCGTTTTAAGTAGATATTTATAACTATCCTTTAAAAATAATTTTCCTACTTTTATGTTTTGAATTTTGAAAAACGGTCATCTACAATTGTGTTCAGTAAGTTATTTAGAGCCAATGGGAACCAATGTAACACCCCAACCCCAATTACCCATAGTCGGTGCATTATTACATAACATTGGAATGATCACAAGGGATCAAATCCTAAAAGACAGATCAGTTTAGTAGCCTTGGAAATAATAGATACATTCATATGTTTTACATTACATTATAAAATAAAAAACAACATCAACATTGTCTCCATTGACCACATTCATATCCCTTAGACTATCCCTACATGTCATTTATAATATACTTCTTTGCATCCTATGAAAAATAAAACATATAAAGGGTTGATATCAGATGCTTAGTAAGGATAACAATATAACAGAAACTTTCATAAATAAGCATAAACATTTTAGGCAATGTATATGACTAAAACAAAATCCTTTTAAACTTAAACTTCATAATAATATGAAAAAGATAAATCAAATAATCCTATTTACTTATTCACATGGATATTCTACTAGTAGAAAAATCACATGTAATATCAATATCCAATTTCATAATGATAGAATGCATAATGCCAGACTTCATAACTACATAATCAAGGCCTCTTGCCAAGACTACAAATAATATATCTTCAAGGCCTTGTTCCAAGACACTAGTTTATCTTATGAGACCTACCGATGCATCGAGGAGCTATAGCGGGCTCCAACCTTCACTTAATAAGTCCAATACATTCCTCATATGAAAAGTTTTAAACATAACATAAACATTCATATTAAAAATATCATATGAAATGTTAATACCTTAACAATAAACCATGAATGGTATAGAAGTAACACATCCAAAGTTAATCATATCACAAAACCTTCAATACAATATGGAAGATTTGTATCATAATAAATAAACTTCAAACAATTTTAAAATCCATCAAAGGATGTTGACATAGATGAAATACAAACTATTTGAAATAAATACCTCTTTCTATTTTGAAATAATTTAAAAGTCACATAATTATAAAAGAAAACATTTATTTTGAAAATATTCTTATATGCTTTTATGGTAAGCTTCGACGATGCTATAATGGGAGAAAACAATCGCACCCGCCATATAAGTTTTAAAAAGGCATTCTTACATTAATTTTGTCAAAAAGGTCATAAAGTACCTTGTTTTGAAAACGACGAAAAGATTCCTTTCAAAACATATATGGTCAAATAAGGGTATAAATGACTTTAACACATATTATAGTAAATTGTAAAAAAAAATTGATTTACATTTTTAAGAAAACACGGATGTGGATGATAAATAGGTCCTAGTAGATACTTAAGTATTAACAACCTCAAATAAGTAAAGAGATTGTAGAATTAACCCTTACCTTCTACTTTTCCTTTGTTGATGGTATGTTGAACTCCTATATAATAGTTAAAAATTGTTATTAAATTATAAAATATTTATATACATAAATATTATATCATATATGGTCTTCTAATATTTCTTTGTTAATAATATTTCAGTATTATCATCGTTTCAGGTGTTAACAAATTCGTTTTCCTTTATATGCTTGGTCACGTAAGCCAGGTTTATTATGGATAGGATGTATTTTATTCATATCCAGAATTATATTAAGTTCTTAAATATTATTTTTAATAATAAAATGAAAATTATTCTTGAATGATTACGATGGGGAATGAATCTTATCGCGTTCCTAGAGACGATAATCCGTACGTACGCATGAGCGACAATATCATTATATTGATGGTGAAATAATATGTAATTGGATGGTATACCATATATAAATAATCATTAACAAGTTATATTTATTATTTACATAAGTTATACTCATTATTATACCCATCCAAATAATGATGTGTTTGAATAACAAACTACACCACGACGCGGAGACAGTAAGTCGTACGTACACACGTATGGTGACTTTGTCATTTATAGGATGGATAGAATAATTAATATTGTTGTACCATATTTATTATTACATAAAATTATGTAGAAGGTACTGGAGTTATTATTTTGGTATGGAAACAAAAAATGAAGAGGAAGTGGAAGAAGAAAAGAACTTGAAAGAGGGTGGTGAAATTATTACCTCTTCTTCGGGTGTTTCTTTTTGAGTTGATCAAAAGGGTTCCTTAGGTTGACCTTATGATCAAAGTAAGGAATATAGTTTTAATTGAGAGAAGTTGGTAAGGTATTTGGATCGGGTTTGGCTGAGCCAAATGGCTTTGGAGGTGTGAAATTAAGGGAAGGGGGAGTACCCTTTTATAAGATAGGTGAGGGTCACTTTAGGAAGAGCTTGAAATATTATTTCATAATAAAATAATTTTCAGTTTCTAATGGGTCAAAAATAATTTATTTCGAGGATAAGGTGGATATGGGTTGAAAACCTCTCATCCAATAGATTTTAGATAGGTTTAGGTCACCATATTAACATTATCTTTAAGATTTAACTCTTAGTTAAATAGTTTGGCATTTACCATGTCGCTTTGTATTTTTATATTATATGGTTAATAAACTTACTATAAACTGCCAAGAGAACCCCAAGTGGTTCATTATTGATATATATAACCTTATCTAAGTCCTTTGGATGAACCTTGGATTTTTAGGAATATTATATCAATTAATAATATAGTATTTATTTTAAAAACTCAATTATGTCAATTTTGACACTATTTAGTATTTGATTTTTTTTGAAAGCCATAAAAACTTTATCAATTCGAATAAAATTTAATTAATAAACCCTAACATGTCATATTAACATAGAAAATTAGTGGAATTCATCAAAAGTATCGATTTATATTTATTTCTATATTTATAATATTAGTTATTTTAATATTTAATTAATAAGGTAATTACTGCATCAGCATTGTGTCATAAATTAATTAAACAATTTAATGTATTAAAATTATAAATAAAATACCTTTAGGTGCGGAATATTTTCATCTTTCTAATAAATATTTATAGTCGAATTTATCTTATGTTTAACCCTATATTAAAAATGGTTTAGTTATTAAACTTTGAATTTAACACTTTTAACTCTTCTTTAAATAAAATAATAATAAATGTCCTAATATAATTCAAGTGAACCAAAGAGGATCATATTTTATTAATAAGGGTTTTTTTGATCGAATTAAACTTATCAAATAGAATTAATACTTGTGTAAGGGTAGTTATAATATCATTTTTACCCTTAATTACCCTATTTACTTTTAATCGTGGTAAATAAAAGTCAAAAGTTATTATTCACCAAAAATTATTTTCATCTTATTGAACCGCATTTTACTTACATCAACCGTGTCTCTCGGATATTTGAAATTTATCTCACAGAAGCAGTAAAATTATGTTTTATACAAATTTTCAAATGCTACAAGAAGGTGGGTAAAAGACGGTAAAACGTTCTATAAAATTTCATATATCTAAACTTATTATAAAATGACTCCAATGAATTACATTGAACATATATAGGTATTAAGTATCTATTTTGACCTAAAATAAAATAAAATAAAATAACTAATTACTTAAATAAAAATTCGGTTTTAAACAATAACATAGTGTTTTCAGTATTCATCAAAAATTGAAAGTTTTCAGAAAAATACATAAAATTCTCCATAAGCTAATTTTGATATTAAAAATCCAAAAAAAAAGTCCGTTTTAAAAAATAAAATTTTAAAAAATTAAAAAAGTGGGAAATAATATTCATAATAGCTAGTTTGATTGGTCGTGGTGTGTTAAAACTCCAAGTTGCATACAACGCAAGCTACTGTATTATTCATAGGGAAACATACCGTGGAAGCTTTGGGAGTTACATTATCCCATCCTTAAAATAATTTCACCCTCGAAATTTCTAGAATATTACTGTTTAAAAAAATTCAGGTGGTTCTTCATCATAATTTTCTTAGGTTCCCATGTTGCCTCTTCCATCTTATGGTTTCTCTAAAGAACTTTTACCAGAAGAGTCGTTCAGTTTCTCAACACTTGTTCTCTGGTATCAAGAATTATGATAGGCTCTTCGCAATAAAAAAGGTCAGGTTCTAGTTCTATTTCATCATAAGTGAGTACATACATTGGTTCAGGCATGTATTTTCTCAAAAGTGATACGTGGAACAGATCATGAACTTTAGAGAGACTTGGAGTCATTTCCAAATGATAAGCTATTACTCCAATTCATTCTAGAATTTCGAATGGTCTGATGTACTTGGACCTCAATTTAACCTTCTTACCAAAATGTATAACACCCTTCCATGGAGATACCTTCAAGAAAATATGGTCTCCTGCTTGAAATTCTAAATCCTTCCTTCGGTTATCAGCATGGATCTTTTGCTTACTTTTGGCTTCTTTAATGTGGGTTTGGATAATCTTCACTTTTTCCATTTTTTCCTCATCAAGTTCTAGGCCTAGGAGTTTTCTTTCACCAATATCATCCCAAAAAGTCGGTGTGAAACATCTCTTGCCTTATAACGCTTCATATGGTGTCATCTTAATACTTGAATGGAAGCTATTATAATATTTAAATTCTACCAGAGGTAAATATTGATCCCACATACCTTGAAAGTCAAGTGATCAAGATCTCAACATGTCTTTTAAGGTTTTATTAGTCCGTTCTGATTATCAATCGGTTTGAGGGCGGTAGGCAGTGGTCAAATGAAGTTTAGTATCCAGGGCCTTCTGAAGACTTTTCCAAAATCATGATGTAAAATGGGGATCACGATCTGAAATAATCGATAGGGGTACTCCATGAAGGCTTAAAAATTCATTAATATATATTATTTCTAGACATTAAAGTGGTAAATCTTCTCTTATAGAAAGAAAATATGTTGACTTGGTAAGATGATCAACAATGACCCATATTGCATCATTCCTTATAGGATTCTTTGGTAGCCCCATGACAAAGTCCATCATAATATCATCCCATTTCCACTCAGGTATGGGAATAGGTTTCATGAATTCTCTATGATATTGTCTTCGAGCTTTCACTTATTGACAAACCATACATCTTGACACATAATCAGAAATCTCCCTCTTCATATTGTCCCACAAAAAATGTTCCTTTAAATATCTATACATCTTGGTGCTCCCAAGGTGTATAGAGAAATTGGAGCTATGAGCATCATCCAACAATTACCTTTTTAGATCATGTATGTTAGGAACACAAAGTCTCTTCCCATATTTCAAAATTCCATCATCATATATGAAGTCACTCAATCTACCATCATTCACAACTTTAATCTTCTTTTGAAACTCCTCATCATTGGTATGAGAACTCTTTATCCTTTATAGTAAATATGGTTTTGCAACCATTTGAAAAATTATTGATGTTTCACCTTCCATGGTTATTCCCATATCCATCTTTACTAGATCCATGAACATAAGATCCCTTTCAACTCTCATCTTGTTCAAAACTCCATGATCATTTCTGCTCAAAGCATATTCCACCTTATTTTCCTTCCCAGGGTGGTAGTGTATAGTGCAATCAAAATCCATGAGTTGTTCAAGCCATCATCTTTGCCTCATTTTTAGTTCTTTTTATGCGAAAATATACTTCAAACTTTTATTATTAGTATAAATCTCACATTTTTCACCATAGATATAGTGTATCTATATTTTCAGAGCAAATATTAAAGCTTCTAAATAAATATCATGAGTGTGATAGTTTTGCTCATGAATTTTTTAGCAGTCATGATGCATAGGCAATAACTCTACCATTATGCATAAGGGAAAAACCAATTCCTTTCTTTGAAGCATCACTATAAATAACAAACCCATCAATCCCTGATGGTAGAGTCAATATAAAATCATTGACTAATATTCCCTTCAGTTCTTCGAAAAATTATTCACACTCTTTTGTCCAAACAAATTTAACCACCTTTACATGTGATCTTGGTAAATGGGTTAGCCAATCGGGAAAAATTCTGGAAAAAACATCGATAATAACCTGCAAAACCAATAAACCTGCATACCTCTATTATACTCGTCGGTGCTGGCCATTCTTGGATTGCCTTGGTATTTGAAGGATAAATAGATATTCCATCCTTATAGACAATATGGCCAAGAAAAGAAATCTCTTGAAGCCAAAATTTACACTTGCTAAACTTCCCATATAATTCATTTCTTCTTAAGGTTTTTAGAATAGTGAGCAAGTGATTTTCATGATTTTAAAAGAATTTTGATTATACCAAGATATCATCAATAAATACCACTGCAAATTCATCAAAATATTCCATGAAAACTCTATTTATTAGATCCATGAAGATAGAGGATGCATTAGTCAGTACAAAAGGCATTATTGTAAACTCGTAATGCCCGTACCTAGTTCAAAATGTTGTCTTCGGAATGTCTTCCTTCTTCACGCACAAATGATGAAATCTAGATCGAAGATCAATCTTTGAAAAATACTAAGCTCCATGAATTTGGTCGAATAAATCATCAATGTGTGGTAGGGGATACTTGTTCTTTATTGTTATAGAAATGATCTCCCTATAGTCAACGCACAACCTCATAGATCTATCTTTATTCTTAACAAAAAGTATAGGGGCTCCCCATATAGAAACAATAGGGTGAATAAATCCCTTATTACACAATTCCTTTAGTTATTTATTTAGTTCCAATAATTCCACAGTGGACATTCTATAAGGGGTCTTTGATATGGGCCTTGAACTAGGGATTAAATAAATGGAAAACTTAATTTCTCGTTCTAGAGGATGTCCAGGTAAATCCTCTAGAAAAAAATCAACATATTCTTGCACAATAGGTACGTCCTCTATTTTAACATTCGTTTCCTCACACAAAGTTATTTCATTCTCTTCCTCCCTGATAATTGAATTCAGTTGAGCTACTGGGGGTGGATCTAGATAAGAATCAGATGGTGATGTTTCTGCTCTAAAATTAAGGTACTCTTTATCATCATCAAAAATTGTAACCCCCTTCTTCTTAAAATAAATTTTCATATCATGGTTCAAAATATAATCCATACCAAGGATTATATCAAATTAAATCATGGGTATGTAGATGAGATCAATGGATAAAGAAAATTTATATACCCTAATGGAAACTGATTCACAAAACTTTGTTGCAATGATAATTCCCTTAAAAGTTTTTATTGACAACTCTCCTGTTAAGTCAAATTGTAAATATATAATTTTATTAGCAAGCTGGGAAGATTTGAAACAATGTGATGATCCATAATCAAATAATGAATTGGCTAAACTTGTAGAAACTATTAAATTACCTGCCACCATGTCTGTTGGAGCTTCAACCACAGCAGTAGTGATCGCATAATCTTGGCTATGATCCCTTGTCCTTTTTTGAGTTAATTTTACCTAAATCATAGGATATTCATTTGAATAATTCCCCATTTCTTTGCAATTGTAAAATTCAACATTGATAGCCTCTCTCTTTCCCTTACAATCACGAGCTTGGTGGCCTTTTTCACCACACTTGTAACAGACTCCCATTCCCTTTAAGAAAGTACTGGGGTATTTCTTCCAACATTTACTACAGGATGGATATTCAAATTTTCCCTTCTTCCCCTTATTTCCATTTCTAGAGTGTTCATAAGATATCTTCTTCTCTTTATTTTCTTTAAAGTCATAAGACTTAGAGAATTCCTTTTCTATCTTGATAACACATGAGACAATATCTTCATATGATGAGAAGGATTATGAGACTAATGTTTGATGGGGAAATGGTTTTAACCCATAAAATAATCGATCAATATTACTCATTGGGTTACGTATATAATATTTTTCATGCCTTGCTAACCTTGTAAAGTTAGCCTCATACTTTGTGACATTATCATCCTTTTTGCCTCAGACTCAGAAATTGTCTTTCCATATCCGCTCAATGGTCACGAGGAAAGTATTTTTCTAAAAAAATCTCTTCAAACTCCCTAAATTCTATGTTTGATACTTATTCATCTTCCTTTGTGTTTTGGATTAATGAACACCATTGATCTGCATCTCCTGTGAGGTGATAAACTTCCATGAAAACTTTTTCCCTTTCGTTACTCCCCAAAGCATGAAATATTTTCTCTAAGGAACTTATCCATTTCTCAGTTACCAATGGATTTTTACACACATTTAATGTTGGTGGTTTATTCCTCATGAATCGGTCTAACATTTATCCTCTACGTTCTGGATCAGGGTGCTCCATACGGGTAAGGTTATTATTCATAACCTGAGTGAGTTGTCCCAGTTTAGTGATAAGATGATCAGCACCAGTTACATC
Organism: Viscum album; assembly: GCA_963277665.1. Lineage (NCBI taxonomy): Eukaryota > Viridiplantae > Streptophyta > Magnoliopsida > Santalales > Viscaceae > Viscum > Viscum album. The sequence continues at coordinate 459,748,619 of OY728136.1, forward strand.
ACCAGCTCCACTGTAATTATCTTCAGTAGGAGGGAAATACCAACATGGATTATGTGCGTTGATATAGTTTCCATTCAATTCACAAGGTGTCATTTCTAAATAAATGGAATACACTATATTAGTTTATGAATCGTAATACGTAATTCCAAACTTGTAAAACACTAAACATAAATTGAACAGTTTATGGATATAATCTATAATCATAAAATTTTTTCTTTGAGGAGGTATATACTCATAAATCCTTCATAATGGTTTATAAAGAAAATGTGAATTTTTCTAAGAATATCCCACAGGAGTGTCGTAACCAAGGGTGCAGCAAGGCTCGTTGTCGTGTACCAGGATACCCCAGGTCAAACCCAAAACTCCTTGTCAGAGTCTTCACTCCTAGGTACATTTGTGCCAGAGCTGCCTCTACCTTCTCGTATCTAGAAAGGGATGTATTTCTTATAAAATACACAAAATTTATATATTACCAAAATTCTAGGAAGTTCTTCCATACTATTCCTCAAAGGCCATGTTAGGGTAATGTTCTCTAATCAGAGTTTTTTCAAAATCTAGCTTCCAAGGTTTGTACTAAAATTCCTATGATACCAACTGTAACACCCTGACCCCAGTTACCTAGAGTCGGTGCATTAATACATTACATTGTCATGATCACAAGGGATAAAATCCTGAAAGACCAATCAATTTAGAAGTCTTGGAAGTACTAGAAACATTCATAAGTTTTACATTACATTATAAAATGAAAAAAACATCGACATTGTCTCTATTGAACACATTCATATCCCTTATACTATCCCTACAAGTCATTAATAATGCACTTCTTCACATCCTGGGAAAAATAAAAAAAAGAAAGGGTTGAGCTCAGATGCTCAATAAGGATAACAATATAGCGAAAACTTTCATAAATAAGCATAAACATTTAAGGAAATGTATAAGACTAAAAAAGCCTTTTAAACATAAAATTTAGAATAACATGACAAAGATAAATCAAATAATTCCATTTAATTATTCACATGGATATTCTACTAGTCGAATAATCACATGTAATATCAATATATAATTTCATAATGATGGAATGCATAATGCCGGACTTCATAACCACATAGTCAAGGCCTCATGCCAAGACTACAAATAAGATTCTGTCATGGAGTTTTTCCAAGACACTAGTTTGTCTCATGAGACCGATCAATGAATTGAGGAGCTATAGCGGGCTCCACCTATAACTTTCTAAGTCCAATGAATTCCTCATATGAAAAGGTTTAAACATAACATAAACATTTGTATTAAAACTATCATATGAAATGTTAATACTTTAACCATAAACCATGAATGCTATAAAAATAAAACATCCATAGTCAAGAATATCACAAAACCTTCAATACAATATGGAATATTTTTATCATAATAAATCAACTTCAAACACATTTAAAATCCATCAAAGGATGTTGACATAGATGAAATGAAATTTTTTTGAAATAAATACCTCTTTCTATTTTGAAATCATTTAACACTCACATAATTATAAAAGAAAACATTTATTTTGAAAATATTCTTATAATATTGTATGGGAAGCTTTGACGATGTTATAAAAGTAGAAAACATCCGCACCTGCCACATAAGTTAAAAAAAGACATAATTACCTTAATTTTGTCGAAAAGGTCATAAAGTACCTTGTTTGGAAAATGACAAAAAGAATCCTTTCAAAACATATATGGTCAAATAATGGTATAAATGTCTTTAACCCATAGTCTAGTAAATAGTAAAAATGTTTTGAATTACATTTCTAGGAAAACATGTATGTGGATGATAAAGAGGCCCCATTAGATACTTATTTATTAACAACCTCAGATAAGTAAAGAGATTGTAGAATTAACCCTTACCTTGTACTTTTCCTTAGTAAATGGTATGTTAAACTCCTGTATAATAGTTAAAACATTGTTATTAAATTATAAAAGAACTATATACAAAAATATGATATCATATTTCATCCTATAATATTGCTTTGTAAATAATATTTCAGTATTATCATTGTTTCGGGTGTTAAGTGATTAATTTTCCTTTATATTCTTGGTTATCTAAGCCATGTTTGTTTTGGATTAAATGTATTTGATTCATATACTAAATTATATTAAGTTCTTAAACATTATGTTTAATAATAAAATAAAAATTATTCTTGAATGATTATGATGGGGAATGAATCTCATCGCGTTTGTGGAGACGGTAATTCATACATACGCACGAGAGACAATATCATTATATTGATAGTGAAATCATATGTAATTGGATAGTATATCATATATATATAGAATAAATAACATGTTATATTTATTATTTATATCAATTATAGTCATTATTATACCCATAAAAATAAGTAAGTGTTTGAATAACAAACTACACCACGATGTGGAGACGGTAAGCCGTACATACGCACGTATGGTGACTTTGTCATTTATAGGATGGATAGAATAACAAATATTGTTTTACCATATTTATAATAACATCACAGTATGTAAAAGGTACTGGATTTTTTATTTTGATATGGAAACAATAAATAAAGAGGCAGTGTAAGAAGAAAAGAACATGAAAGAGGGTGGTGAACTTATTACCTCTTCTTCAGGTATTTCCTTTTGAGTTGATCAAAAAGGCTTCTTAGGTTGGCTTTCTGATCAAAGTAAGGAATCTAGGTTTAAGTGAGGGAAATTGGGAAGGTATTTGGTCAAGGGTTGTCTGAGCCAAATTGTAATTCCCCAACCCCAGTTTCCCAAATCAGGTGCATTATTACATAACATTGGCATGATACAGGGAATCATGTCCCGAAAGACCGATCAGTTTAATAGCCTTGGAAGTACTAGATATATTCATAAGTTTTACATTATATTATAAAATAAATAAAAAGAGCATCATTGTGTCCCCTTTGAACATACTCTTATCCCTTAGCCTATTCCTGTAGGTTAATGGTAAAATATTTTTTTGCATCCTGGGAAAAATAAAACATAGAAAGGGGTGAGCTCAGATGCTCAGTAAGGATAACAATATAGAGGAAACTTTCATAAAAAACATAAACATTTAATGAAATGTATAAGTCTAAAAAAAGCCTTTATAACTTAAAATTAATCATAATATCACAAATATAAATCAAAATAATGTCATTTACTTATTCACATGGATATTCTACTAGTAGGATAATCACATTCAATATCAATAGAAAATTTCATAATTATGGAATGCATAATGCCAGACTTCATAACCACATAGTCAAGGACTCATGGAAAGACTAAAAATAATATTTTGGTAAGGCCTTGTTCCAAGACACTAGTTTGTATCATGAGACCTACTGATGCATCAGGGAGCTATAGCGGCCTCCACCTATCAATTAATAAGTCCAATGTATTTCTCATATGAAAAGGTTTAAACATAACATAAACATTCATATTAAAACTATCATACCAAATTTCAATACTTTATCCATAAACCATTAATGGTATAAAAATAACACATCTATATTCAAACATATCACAAAAACTTCAATACAATATGGATGATTTGTATCATAATAAATCAACTTCAAACAAGTTTAAAATCCATCAAAGGATGTAGACATAGATGAAATGAAAACTGTTTGAATGAAATACCTCTTTCTATTTTGAAACCATTTAAAAGCCACATAATTATAAAAGAAAAAATTTACTTTTAAAATATTCTTATAAGACTGTATGGGAAACTTCGACGATGTTATAATGACAGAAAATAGCCGCACCCACTGTATAAGTTAAAAAAACATTCTTACCTTAATTTTTTCAAGAAGGTCATAAATTACCTTGTTTGGAAAACGATAGAAAGATTCCTTTCAAAATATATATGGTCAAATAAGGGTATAAATGAATTTAAACCATAGTCTAGTAAATAGTAAAATTCTTTTGAATTACATTTTTATGAAAACATGGATATGGATGATAAAGAGGTCCCAGTAGATACTTACATATTAACAACCTCAGATAAGTAAAGACATTGTATAATTAACTCTTGCCTTGTACTTTTCCTTGGTTGAGGATATGTTAACCTACTGTATAATAGGTAAATAATTATTATTAAATTATATAAGAATAATATTCATAAATAGGATATCATATATGATCTTCTAATATTGCTTTGTTAATAATATTTTAGTATTATCATCGTTTCGAGTGTTAACTGATTTGTTTTCCTTTACATGCTTGGTTACATAAGCCATGTTAGTTATGAACAGGATGAATTTGATTAATATCACAAATGATATTAAGTTATTAAACATTATTTTTAATCATAAAATGAAATTTATTCTCGAATTATTATGATGGGGAATGAATCTCATCGCGTTGATGGAGACGGTAATCCATATGTACGCATGAGAGATAATATCATTATATTGATGGTGAAATCATATGTAATTGGATGGTATATAATATATAAAGAATAATTAACATGTTATATTTATTATTTACATCAGTTATACTCATTATTATACCCATCCAAAAAATTAAGTGTTTGAATAACAAACTATACCACAACTTGGAGACGGTAAGCCGTACGTACACACGTATAATGACTTTGTAATTTATAGGATTGATAGAATAATGAATACGGTTGTAACATATTTATAATAAAATCACAGTATGTATAAGGTAATATATTTATTAGTTTGTTATAGAAACAACAAAGAAAGAGGGAGTGGAAGAATAAAAGAACTTGAAAGAGGGTGGTGAAATTATTACCTCTTCTTCAGGTGTTTCCTTTTGAGTTGATAAAAATGGATCCTTAGGATGGAAGAGGCCTATAAGTTTAATTTATGTAAATTGGTAAGATATTTGGTCAGGTTTTTTCTGAGCTAAATGGATTTGGAGGTGTGAAATTAAGAGAAGGGGATGTATCCTTTTATAAAAGAGGTGAGGGTCACTTTAGGAAAATCTTGAAATATTATTTTATAATAAAATCATTTTCGGTTTCTAATGGATCAAAAATGATTTATTTTGAGTATAATATGGGTATGGGTTGAAAAAATATCAACCAATAGGTTTTAGACAGGTTTAGGTCACCATATTAACCTTATCTTTTAGATTTAACTCTTAGTTAAATAGTTTGACATTTACCATGTCTCTTTGTATTTTTATATTATATGGTTAATAAACTTACTATAAGAAGCCAAGAGAACCTCAAGTGGTACATTATTAATATATATATAACGTTATTTAAGTCCTTTTTCTGAACCTTATATTTTTAATAATATTATATCAATTAATAATATAGTATTTGTTTTAAAAACTCAATTATGTCAATTTTGACACTATTTAGTATTTGATTTTTTTGAAAGGCATAAAAACTTTATCACTGAAAATAAAATTTATTTAATCAACCCTAACATGTCATATTAACCTATTAAATTAGTGTAATACATAATAAGTCTCAATTTTCATTTATTTGGATATTTATAGTATCTATTATTTTAATATTTCATTAATAAGGTAATCATTGAATCATCATTGTTTCATAAATAAATTAAATTATTTAATCTCTAAAAAATAAAAATAAAATACCATTATGTAGGAAATTTTTTTATCTTTCTAATTAATATTTATAGTTGAATTTATTTTGTGTTTAACCCTATATTAAAAATGATTTAGTTATTAAACTTTGAATTTAACACTTTTATCTCTTCTTTAAATAAAATAATATTAAATATCCTAATCTAATCCAAGTGGACCAAAATGATCATATTTTATTCCTAAGGTTATTTTTGTACTAATTTCACTTATCCAATAGAATTATGATATGTGTTAGGGTAATTATAATATCATTTTTACCTTTAATTACCCTCTTTACTTTTAACCGTGGTAAATAAAAGTCAAAAGTTACTATTCAAAAAAAATTATTTTATTCTTATTGAACAACATTTTACTTATTTATATTCACCATGTTTCTTGGATTTTTGAAATTAAACTCACAGAAGTGGTAAAATTAAGTTGTATGCAAATTTTCAAATGCTCCTAGAAGGTGGGTAAAAGACGATAAACAGTTCAATAAACTTTTATATATCTAAACTTATTATAAAATGGAACCAATGAATTAAATTGATCATATATAGGTTTTATGTATCTATTTTGACCTAAAATAAATTTAAATAAAATAACTAATTATTTAAATAAAATTTCGGTTTTAAACAATAAAATAGTGTTTTCACTATTCATTAAAAAATTAAATTTTTTTAGAAAAATACCAAAAAATTCACCCTAAGATAATTTTGATATTCCGAATCAAAAAAATGAAGTCCTTTTTGAAAAATATAATTTATAAAATTTCAAAAAGTTGGTATTAATATTTATAATGGCTAGTTTGATTGGTCGTGGTGTGTTAAAACTCCAAGTTGCGTACAACGCAAGCTACTGCATTATTCAAAGGGAAACATTTTGTGGAAGTTTGGGGTGTTACATTCTCCCCTCATTCAAATAATTTCATCCTTGAAATTTCTAGAATATTTCTGCATAAAAAGATTTAGGTGGTTCTTCATCATAAGTTCCTCGAGTTCCCACGTTGCCTTTTCCATCTTATGGTTTCTCCATAGAACTTTTACCAGACGAGTCGTCCAATTTCTCAGCACTTGTTCTCTAGTATCAAGAATTCTGATAGGATCTTCACAATAAGATAGGTTGGGTTCTAGTTCTATTTCATCATAGTTGAGTACATTCGTTGGGCCAGGTATGTATTTTCTCAACAGTTATACGTGGAACACATCATGATCTTTGCAGAGATTTGGAGGAATTTCAAAATGATAAGCTACAACTCCAATTCGTTCTAGAATTTCAAAAGGTCTAATATACCTCGGACTCAATTTACCCATCTTACCGAATCATATAACACCCTTAAATGGATATACCTTCAAGAAAACATGATCTCCTACTTGAAATTCCAAATCCTTCCTCTGATTATCAGCATAAATCTTCTTCCTACATTGCGCTACTTTGATGTGGGTTTGGATAATCTTCACATTTTCCATTGTTTCCTAAACAAGTTCTGGGCCTATGAGTTTTGTTTCACCAACATCATCCCAACAATTTAGTGTGAGACATCTCTTTCAATATAACTCTTAATATGGTTCCATCTAAATACTTGAATAGAAGCTATTATTATAGGAAAATTCTACCAGAGGTAAATACTGATCCCGCATATCTAGAAAGTCAAGTGAGAATGATCTCAACATTTATTCTAAGGATTGAATAGTCCGTTCTAATTTTCCATAATTTTGAGGGTGGTAGTCAGTTCTCAAATGAAGTTTAGTATCTAAAGCCTTCGGAAGAATTTTCTAGAATCTTAATGTAAAATGAGGATCGCGATAAAAAACAATCGATAGGGGTACACCATAGAGTCTTACAACTTCATTAATATATAGTCTTTCCAGACGTTCAAGTGGAAAATCTTCTCTTATAGTAAGAAAATGTGTTGACTTGCTAAGACAATCAACAATGAACCATATTTCATCATTCATTCTAGAAGTATTTGGTAGCCCCCTGACAAAGTCCATCGTAATATTATCCCATTTCCACTCATTTATGGGAAGAGATTTCATGACTCCTCCAGGTTGTTTCATTCCAGCTTTAACTTATTGAAAAACCATACATCTTGACAAAAAATCAAAAATATCCCTCTTCATGTTGTCCCACCAAAAATGTTCCTTCAAATCTCTATATATGTTGGTGATCCCAGGGTGTATAGAGAAATTGGAGCTATGATCATCATCCAACAATTCTCTTTTTAGATCAGGTATGTTAGGAACACAACATCTCTTCTCAAATTTCAAAATTCCATCTTCATATATAAAGTCACACAATCTTCCATCATTCATAACTTTAATCTTCTTTTAAGACTCCTCATCATCGGTCTGAGAACTCTTTATCCTTTCTATTAAAGTTGTTTTAGAAACCATTTGAAAAAGTATTTATGTTTCACCTTCTATGGTTATTCCCATATCCATCTTTACTAGATCCATGAACATAAGATCCCTTTCAACTCTCATTTTTTTCAAAACTCCATGATTCTTTCAGCTTAAAGCATCTTCTACCTTATTTTCCTTCCCCAGGTGGTAGTTTATAGTGCAATCATAATCTTTGAGTATTTTAATCCATCGTATTTGCCTCATATTGAGTTCTTTTTGTGATAAAATATACTTCAAACTCTTTTGATCATTATATATCTCACATTTTTTACCATAGAGATATTGTCTCCATATCTTCAAATCAAAGATTACAGATTCTAACTCAAGACCATGAGTGGGATAGTTATGTTTATGAATTTTTAGCTATCGTGATGCATATTAAATAACTCTATCATTCAGCATAAGGACACAACCAAGTCCTTTCTTTGAAGCATCACTATAAATAAAAAACCCATCATTCCCCGATGGTAGAGTAAATATAGGAGCATCGACTAATCTTTTATTCAGTTCTTCGAAACATTCTTCACACTCTTTTGTCCAAACATATGTAACCCCTTTATGTGTGGGCTTGGTTAATGGGTTTGCAAATCGAGCAAAATTATGGATTAAGCGTCGTAAGTAACCTACTAACCCAATAAAACTACATACCTTAGTTCTAATCATCGGTGCTAGAAATTCTTGTATTTCTCTTGTCTTAGAAGGATCAACAGAGATTCCATCCTTAGAGACAGTATAACCACGAAAACAAATCTCCTGAAGCCACAATTCACACTTGATAAATTTACCATATAATCCATCTCTTCTAAGAGTCATTAGAATAACGCGCAAGTGATTTTCATGAACTTCATAGCTTTTGGAGTATACCAAGATATCATTAATAAATACCACTACAAAGTCATCAAAATATTCCTTGAAAACTTCTTTCATTAGAGCCATGAAATAGAGGGTGCATTAGTCATTATAAAAGGCATTTATGTAAAATCATAATGCTCGTACCTAGTTCGAAATGCTGTCTTTGGAATGTCTTCCTTCTTCACGCATAACTAATGATTTCCATATCAAAGATCAATCTTTGAAAAACATTTTTCTCTATGAAGTTGATCAAATAAATCATTAATGCGAGGTATGGGATACTTTTTCTTTATTAATAAAACATTGACCTCCCAGTAGTCAATGCACAACCTCATAGATCCATCTTTATTCTTAACAAAAAGAATAGGGTCTCCCTATGGAGAAACACTAGGGAGAATAAATCCCTTATTACTCAATTTTTCTAGTTGTTTCTTTAGTTCCACTAATTCCATAGTGGCCATTCTATAAGGGGTCTTCGATATGGGCCTTGAACCAGGAATTAAATCAATGGAAAACTCAATTTCTCGTTCTAGAGTCTATAAAGGTAAATCCTCTGGAAGCACATCAAGATATTATTGCACAATAGGTATGTTCTCTATTTTAACATTACTTTCCTCACCCATAGTTATTTTATTATCTTCCTCCTTGATAATTGAATTTAGTAGAGCTACTGGGGTGGATCTAGATAAGAATCAGATGGTGATGTTTCCGCTCTAAAAATAAGGTACTTCTTATCATAATAAAATATTGTAACCTTCTTATTCTTACAATAAATTTTCACATCATAGTACGAAAGCCATTCCATACCTAGGATTATATCAAATTCAATCATGGGTATGACTATGATATTAGTGGATAAAGAACATTTATATGCTCTAATGGGAACTGATTCACAAAACATTGTTGCAATGATAATTCCGTTAAGAGTTTTTACTGACAACTCCCTTTCTAAATCAAATTGAAAATATCTAATTTTATTAGCAGACTGAGAAGATATGAAAAAATTTGATGATCCAGAATCAAATAAATCATCAGTTAAACTTAAGGAAACCATTAAATTACCTGCCACCATGTCTTTTAGATCATCAACCTCAGCAGTGGTGATCTCCTAAACTTGTCCTTGATACCTTGGCCTTTTTTGAGGTATGTTTCTCTGAATCTTAGTACATTCATTTGCATAATTCCCCATTTATTTACAACTATAGCAATCAACATTGACAACCTTTTTCTTTCCTTTGCAATCATGATCTTGGTGGCCTTTTTTCCCACACTTGTAACAGACTCCCATTCCCGTCAGGAAAGTACCGGGGTGTTTCTTCCCACATTTACTGTAGGATGAATATTATACTTTTCCATTATTCCCCTTAATTCCATTTATAGAGTGTTCAGTATATCTCTTTATCTCTTTCTTTTCTTTAAAGTCGTAAGATTTAGAGAATTCTTTTTCTGTCTTGATAGCATGTGAGACAATATCTTCGTACAATGAGATGGATTGTGAGACTAATGCTCAACATAGAAATAGTTTTAACCCATCAAAGAATAGATCAATCTTACTCCTTCGGTTATGTATTTAATATGTTGCATTTCTGGCTAACCTTGTAAAGTTAGCCTCATAGTTTTTGACACTATCATCCTCGTTTTTCCTCAGAATTAGAAATTGTCTTTCCATATTCACTTGATGGTCACGAGGAAAGTATTTTTCTAAGAAAATCTCTTTAAACTCCCTCCATTCCATGTTTTATACTTATTCATATTCCTTTGTGTTTTGGATTAATGACCACCATTGATCTGCATCTCCCATGAGGTGTTAAACTACCATAACAACTTTTTCCCTTTCGTTACTCCCCAAAGTATGAAATATTTTCTCTAAGGAACTTATCCATTTCTCATCTACCAATGGATTTGTACTCCCATTGAATGTTGGTGGGTTTTTCCTCATGAATCGGTCTAACATTGATCCTCTATGTTGTGGATCAGGGTGCTCCATACGAGTAAGGTTATTATTTATAACCTGAGTGAGTTGTCCCAGTATGGTGATAAGCTAATCAGCACCAATTACATCACTATCCAAACTATAATTAATTATCTTGAGTAAGAGGTCAATCCTTACATTGATTACGTGCATTGATATAGTTTCCATTCCTTCCACTGGGCGCTATTTCTAAACATTGGCATACACTAGATTAGTTTACGAATCTCAATACATAATTCCAAACTTGTAAAACACTTAACATAAATTGAAAAGTTTATGGATATAATACATAATCATAAAAATGTTTTCTTTGAGGAGGTATATACTCATAAATCCTTCATAACGGTTTGTAAAGAAAATGTTAATTATCCTAAGCATATCCCCCAATATTGTCGTAACCAAGAGTGCAGCAAGGCCCGTTGTCGTGTATCAGGATACCTCATGTCATGCCCGAAACTCCTTGTCAGAGTTTTCACTCCTAGGTACATATATGCTAGAGCCACCTCTACCTGATCGTATCCAAACAGGGATGTATTTCTTCGAAAATTCAAAAAATCTCTACATTACTAAAATTCTAGGAAGTTATTATATACTAATCCTCAAAGTCTATCTTAGGGTAATGTTCTCTAATTAGAGTTTTTCAAAATCCAGCTTCAAAGGATTGTACGAAACTTACTATGATACCAACTATAATACCATGACCCCAGTTACCTAGAGACTGTGCATTATAACAGAAAATTGGCATGATACAAGGAATCATTTCCCGAAAGACAAATTAGTTTAGTAGCCTTGGATGTACTAGATACATTCATAAGTTTTACATTACATAATTAAATAAAGAAAAACAACATAATTGTGTCCCATTTGAACACAATATTATCCCTTGGCCTATTCCTGTAGGTTAATCGTAAAATATTTCTTCAGATCCTGGGAAAAATAAAACATAGAAAGGGGGTGATCTCATATGCTTAGTAAGGATAAAAATATATCAGAAACTTTCATAAATAAGCATAAACATTTAAGGCAATGTATAAGTCTAAAAAAATCCTTTTAAACTTAAACTTCATCATAATATGTAAAATATAAATCAAAATAATTCCATTTACTTATTCACATGGATATTCTACTAGTCGAATAATCACATGCAATATTAATAGCCAATTTCATAATGATGGAATGCATAATGCCAGAATTCATAACCACATAGTCAAGGCCTCGTGCCAAGACTACAAATAAGATTTTATCAAGGCCTTGTGCCAAGACACTAGTTTGTCCCATGAGACCTACTGATGAATTGAGGAGCTATAGTGGGATCCACCCATCACTTACTAAGTCCAATTCATTCCTCATGTGAAAAGGTTTAAAAATAACATAAACATTCATTTTAAAACTAGCTTACGAAATGTCAATACTTTATCCATAAACCATTAATGGTACAAAAATAACACATCCATATTCAAACATATCACAAAACCTTCAATACAATATATAATATTTGTATCATAATAAATCAACTTCAAAAATGTTTAAAATCCATCAAAGGATGTTGACATAGATGAAATGAAAACTATTTGAAAGAAATGCCTCTTTTTATTTTGAAACCATTTAAAAGTCACATAATTATAAAAGAAAACATTTATTTTGAAAATATTTTTATAAGCTTGTATAGGAATCTTAGACGATGTTATAACAGCGGAAAATATACACACCCACCGTATAAGTTAAAAAAACATTTCTTACCTTAATTTTTTTGAAAAGGTCATAAAGTACCCTATTTGGAAAATGACGTAAAGATTCCTTTCAAAATATATATGGTAAAATAAGTGTATAAATGAATTTAACCCATATTATGGTAAAGAGTAAAAATGTTTTGAATTAAATTTTTATGAAAACATGTATGTGGATGATAAAGAGGTCCCAGTATATACTTACGTATTAACAACCTCAGATAAGTAAAGAGATTGTAGAATTAACCCTTATCTTGTAATTTTCCTTGGTAAAGGGTACATTAACCTCATGTATAATAGTTAAATCATTGTTATTAAATTATAAAATAATTATATACATAAATATGATATCATATATTATCTTCTAATGTTGCTTTGTTAATAATATTTTAGTAGTATCATCATTTCGGGTGTTAACAGATTTGTTTTCCTTTATAGTATTGGTTATGTAAGCTATGATTGTTATGAATTGGATGTATTTTATTCATATCTAGAATGATATTAAGTTCTTAAACATTATTTTTTATCATAAAATTATAATTATTCTTGAATTATTACAATGGGGAATTAATCTCATCGCATTCGTGGAGACGGTAATCCGTACGTACGCACGAGCGATAAAATCATTATATTGATGGTAAAATCGTATGTAATTGGATGGTATATCATATATATAGAATCATTAAAATTTTATATTTATTATTTATATCAGTTATACTCATTACTATACCCTTCCAAATAATTAAGTGTTTAAATAACAAACTACACCACGACGTGGAGATAGTAAGCCATACGTACGCACGTATGGTGACTTTGTCATTTATAAGATGAATAGAATAATGAATATGGTTGTACCATATTTATAATAATATCATAATATATATAAGGTAATGTATTTATTGTTTTAGTTTGGAAACAACCAAAAAAGAGGAAGTGGAAGGAGAAAAGAACTTGAAAGAGGGTGGTCAAATTATTACCATTTCTTCAGGTGTTTCCTTTTGAGTTGATCAAAAGGGCTCCTTAGGTTGGCTATTTGATCAAAGTAAGGCCTATAGGTTGATGTGAGGGAAGTTGGGAATATATTTGGGTAGGGGTTGTCCGATCCAAATTATTTTGGAGGTGTGAAATTAAGTTAAGGGGAAGTACCCTTTTATAAGAGAGGTGATGGTCAGTTTAGGAAAAGCTTGAAATATTATTTTATAATAAAATAATTTTCGGTTTCAAATTGATAAAAAATAATTTATTTCAATTATAATGTGGGGATGGGTTGAAAAAATCTCAACCAATAGGTTTTAGATATGTTTAGGTCACCATATTAACCTTATCTTTGAGATTTAACTCTTAGTTAAATAGTTTGACATTTACCATGTCTCTTTGTATTTATATATTATATGGTTAATAAACTTAATATAACCAGCCAAGGGAACCCCATGTGGTTCATTATTAACATATATAACTTATATAAGTCCTTTGTCTGATCTTTAGATTTTTAGGAATATTATATCAATTAATAATATATTATTTGTTTTAAAAACTCAATTATGTCAGTTTGACACTATTTAGTATTTTATTTTTTTGAAAGACATAAAAACTATATCAGTTTGAATAAATTTTATTTAATCAACCATAAAATATCATATTAACCTAGAAAATTAATGTAATTCATAAAAATTCTAAATTTAAATTTATTTGGATATTTATAATATCAATTATTTTAATATTTCATTATTAAGGTAATTACTGCATCATCATTGCGTCATAAATAAATCAAATTATTTAATGTATAAAAATTATAAATAAAATACTATTATGTAGGAAATATTTTTATCTTTCTAATGAATATTTATAGTCTAATTTATATTTTTCGTAACCCTATATTAAAAATGGTTTAGTTATTAAACTTTGAATATAACACTTTTAACTCTTCTTTAAATATAATAATAATAAATATCCTAATCTAATCCAAGTGGACCAAAAATATAATATTTTATTCCTAAGGTTTTTTTGGTCGAATTAAACTTATCCAATTGAATTAGGACATGTGTTAGGGTAATTATAATATCATTTTTACCTTTAATTATCTTATTTACTTTAAATCGTGGTAAATAAAAGTCAAGAGTTACTATTCACCAAAAATTATTTTCATTTTATTGAACCACATTTTACTTAATGATATTAACCATGTATCTAGGATTTTTGAAATTCAACTCACAGAAGCGGTAAAATTAAGTTTTATGAAAATTTTCAAATGCTTCTAGAAGATAGGTAAAAGACGGTAAAAAGTTCAATAAAATTTTATATATCTAAACTTATTATAAAATTACTCAAATGAATTACATTGAAAATATATTGGTATTATGTATCTATTTTAACCTAAAATAAATTAAAATAAAATAACCGATTATTTTAATAAAAAGTCAGTTTTAAACAATAACGCAGAGTTTTTTACTATTCATCAAAAATTAAAAGTTTTCAGAAAAATACCAAAAATTCACCCTAAGATAATTTTCATATTCCTAATCCAAAAATTAAGTCCATTTTGAAAAATAAAATTTATAAAATTTCAAAAAGTGGGTATTACTATTCATATCAGCTTGTTTGATTGGTCGTGGTGTGCTAAAACTCCAAGTTGCGTACAACGCAAGCTATTGCATTATTCAAATGGAAACGTACCATGGAAGTTTGGGGTGTTACACAAATTTATTTGGAGGTGTGAAATTAAGGGAAGGGGAATTACCCTTTTATAAGAGAGGTGAGGGTCACTTTAGGAAAAGCTTGAAATATTATTTTATAATAAAATCATTTTTGGTTTCTAATTGCTCTAACATGATTTATTTTGAGGCTAAGGTTGGGATGGGTCGAAAACCACTCATCCAATAGGTTTTAGATAGTTTTAGGTCACCATATTAACCTTATCTTTTAGATTTAACTCTTAGTTAAATAGTTTGACATTTACCATATCTATTTGTATTTTTATATTATATGGTTAATAAACTTACTATAAACTACCAAGAGAACTCCAAGTGGTTCATTATTGATATATCTAACCTTATCTAAGTCTTTTGGCTGAACATTAGATTTTTAAGAATATTATATCAATTAATAATATAGTATTTGTTTTAAAAACTAAATTATGTCAATTTTGACACTACTTAGTAATTGATTTTTTTTGAAATCCATAAAAACTTTATCACTTCGAATAAATTTTTTTAATCAACTATAAAATGTCATATTAACCTATAAAATTAGTTTAATTCATCATAAGGTTCAATTTACATTTATTTGGATATTTATAATATCAATTATTTTAATATTTCATTAATAAGGTAATTACTTCATCATCATTGTGTCATAAATAAAATAAATTATTTAATGTATAAAAATTATAAATAAAATACCATTATGTAGGAAATATTTTTACCTTTTTAATGAATATTTATAGTAGAATTTATCTTATGTTTAACCCTATATTAAAAATGGTTTAGTTATGATACTTTAAATTTAACACTTTTAACTCTTCTTTAAAGAAAATAATAATAAATGTTCTAATCTAATCTAAGTGGACCAAAGAGAATCATATTTTATTTTTAAGGTTTTTTTTGTCTAATTAAATTTATCCAATAGAATTAGAACATGTTTTAGGGTAATTATAATAACATTTTTACCCTTAATTACCCTATTTACTTTTAATTGTGGTAAATAAAAGTCAAAAGTTACTATTCACCAAAAAATATTTTAATCTTATTAAACCATATATTATTTACTGATTTCAACATTGTCTCTTATATTTTTTAAATTCAACTCATATAAGCGGTAAAAATAATTTTTATGAAAATTTTCAAATGCTCTTAGAAGGTGGGTAAACGACAGTAAAAAGTTCAATAAAATTTTAAATATCTAAACTTATTATAAAATGACTCTAATGAATTACATTGAACATATACAGGTATTATGTATCTATTTTGGCCTAAAATAAATTAAAATAAAATAACTAATTACTTGAATAAAAAGTTGGTTTTAAACAATATCGCAGTGTATTTCACTATTCATTTAAAATTGAAGGTTTTTAGAAAAATACAAAAAATTCACGCTAAGCTAATTTTGATATTCCGAATCCAAAAATGAAGTCCATTCTGAAAAAAATTATAAAATTTCAAAAATTGGGTATTACTATTCATAACGGCTAGTTTGATGGGTCGTGGTGTGTTAAATCTCCAAGTTGCGTATAACGCAAGCTGCTGCATTATTCAAAGGGAAACGTACCGTAGAAGCTTGGGGTGTTACAACCAAATTTTATTTTTAATGAATAGTAAAACACCCTTATGAATAGTAATATTAATAGTAATATGACCCTAATGAATAGTAAATTGTATTATTATTTTATTTTCTTAAGGCTTTAAGATAATGATATCTTGATTAATTTTTTAATGTGATATAAAAGCAATTATAGTTTTTAAACTATTAATTTTTGAATTAAGTATGATTTTATTTAAAAATTAAATTAATAATATTTAGAAAATTATTTTCAAAAAATAGAGTTCATTTTTGAATTGTACACATTGAAAAATGGTAAGGGTGAGTTTTTGGGATTTTTCTGAACTTTTATAATTTTTTATGAATAGTAAAATACTATAAAATATGATAAATGCTAAATACTTGATTTACTGCATAATAAGTTATGCAAGGCTGATGTAAGATCACTTGGTTTGAACTGACATGCCATTTTTACTATTTTGGGTCACATGAAATAAGACAATTCATAGTCTTGATAAAACAATATTATAATAATGATTAAAATAATGTTAAATACATCCTCTCCTCCACTAGAAATACTACCCGCATTCCCCTCTTCCTCCCACAACTCTCAAGACTTGATCCTTACCTAAGTTCTACCCAATATTTCTCCCAAGGCTCTTCCCCACGTCCTAGAGATTTTGGTCTCACTAAAAGTCCAAAACCAAAGGCCTTAAGAGGGATCTTGAGGAGAAGATATCAAGAGGTAAACATCCTCTTTCATTTTGTTTCGTTCCTTTCATTTTATGTTATTCTTTTTCATTCCCTTTATCTTATGTTGGGATATTTAATTCCATATCCCCTTACTACCCATATTATGTAATAATTACGAGAGACCCATTTTCTCGCATCAAATTATTTTATGAAAATTTAAACGACGCAGTTAGGCTGTTGAATTCTCATAAGGAATTTCTGAAATTTTATTTTATTTTTAGTTCCTTTACATTCTTCATCTTTTTTCAACTACTCCTATCCTAGAGGATTGAAATATATACAATATTTTATATTCTAGATGTTCTCATGTTCATGGAAAATTTATAATCAATCTTCTTCTCCTCTCCCACATATTCAAAAAATTAAAAACATTGTCCGTGATGTGTCGAATTACCGACATCGTGGATGATGTGATTTCAATTTGCTTCAATTACTTAAAGTATGGCCATGAAACCATTTTTATAATTGAACCGGGTTATAATACATTTATTATGTCTCATCCATGGTTCTGGAATTATTTTTTACACATGGTTTTAGATTATAAAACAAAATGAGGTTGTTATTATCAAATAACCACTAAAATGATCTAAACAAACATCATTAATGTTTTAACTTATGAATCATCCTCATGTAATAATTAAAAATTATAAATGGTTTAATTTATGGATTTTGAAAATATTTAAATACCACTCCATTCAAATTCTGGGGTCTCACTTATAATTGACAAGAACATCCATCATGAACCAATCATGGAAATCATGTAAAGAACTCACCCAGAAAACAGTGCAAGGAACAAAATACTAACAATTAAAGGGTGAAAATGATGTAATGAAACGATCATATAAGGTATTATAAATACTTATATGTTTCTTTAAGATATTAATAACACTATTTTAACAATTATACATTAGTTTTAAACAAGTTTTAAGTAAGACAAACCTGAGGTAAGAGAATTCTTAACCCGATTTCCATTCTTTGGGTTAACATTCTACTTCATTATTTATGTGGTATTAATATTGTTTGTGTGATGGGTTTTGTATATAATATGTTTAATTATGTGTATTTATAGTTTTTATACATATTCCATCCACTCTATTTAGTCTCACTTCAATTATATGATTTATGTAAGGGGCTTTTCTTTTAAAATCCTCTTTTAAAATTCTGTTTTATGAAATTTCAAAGGAAATATTTTTATGTAATTATTCAAATTGTATGATTGTGTTATGAATATTATGCATTGTTTACTATGAATTGTGGGACTTATATTTTCCTCTAATTCATTGGGTATGTGTAAGTTGGAGGTCGGTCGTAAGGTTACTCCAAGTGTAACTGCGTTGGTTACACAACTTGTAAGGTAGTCGTGAGGGTTTCAAATTATAAGGTAGCCAAGAGGTTTACAATATTATGTAAGTAATGACCCAAGATAACTTTATGAATATATTTATCTTCTTATGTATTGTGTAAATATTTTTTAAATATCATGTTTCACAAAGTAAGAATATATGAGTGATGATTATGTATTTTGAAAATGTTTGCATACGTTACAAGTATTCATGGATTTATGTGCTCTTTCCTTCTTTTACACCCCTTACTGAGCTTTTTGTGATCATCCCATGTTTTTTAAATGATTTCCACAGGTTATAAGGATGTGTAAGATAAATAAGGAATCCAAGTAAAATGTTTGAAGAATTTTCATAGAAATCATGTTTTAAGCTTTAATGTTTTATATTTTTAAAAAATGGAACTGTTTTTATGGTATCGACTCTGTAACAATGTGTAATGTTATGAATGTATTATGTCCCAATTTTCTAAAGATCTAAACTTGAAAATATCCTTAATGAAAAAGGAAGTGAGTTTTTAACTAAAATCAAGCTTATGTGATATAATAAAGTCGGGTCCTTATAGTGAGACAATCAAGGCATGTCAAGAAGGTAATCAAGCTAGATAGGTAGACAACCTGGCCGAGTCCAATATGAAACCCAGGACATGATATCCTTGTCCAACCTCCATACAGGGTGACCTCAGTGTGTAATCCCTGATCAGCATTATAATATGATATGTCCCACATATATGAAAACCTTAGCATGTAATCACTGATCAATTGAACTATGAGAACTATGATTCCTATAATAACTTGGATATATAGGATGCATTCCTATGGTCTGATCTCAAACCACTATCCACTTCGATGTATGTCCCCTCAAGTCTCCAACATTTCAACCATCAGCACCCAATCATTCCCATTGAATAATAATTGTACTTCACCCATATGTGGATTGAGAACTCAATTGAACAATGATGAATTTGATTTCTACCAAAACCAGGATAGGTAGGGTGCCTTCGTGAGGCCTGAGATTCATATTAAGCATCCAAAGGGAAGTCCAAACACATAAGTCCCACATTAACAAGTAATGAGACTAATTATTTGGCATCCCCTGTTTCCCACACTGAGTATAGATTACATGGTCTTATGGTGTTGTAATGATCACATCATTCATACTAAGGCGACCTCATTATGTAAGCCACAATCAGTGACATAATATGATATGTCCTACATATAGGGAAACCTTGGTGTGAAATCCTTGATCAATTAAACAATGAGAACTCTGATTCTTGAAATAAATAAGATATGTTGGATTTCTTCTTATATCCCGAGATCAAACTGGAATCCACTTCAGTGTGAGTCCCCTAATTTCTCAAACATCTCAACCATCAAGACCCAATCCTTCCCATGGGATGATCATTCTACCTCATCCATCAGCAGACTTAGAACCCAAATAAAATTTGATGATCTAATTCCTTCCATGATTAGGATTTGTAGGATGCCTTCCATAATTTTTAGCTCCACATTACACATCTAAAGGGATGTCCTAACACATAAGTCCCACATCTATATGCATGCAAACTGATTACTTACAACCCATGGTTTCTCATAATAAGCATGGATCATGTGGGCTTAGGAAGTTTGTAATGGTCATATCATTCACATCATAAATCTACACCAGCCAAGGAAATCATGGTATGTAATCCAGGATGAGTGGCATAGTATGAATCCCTCCATTTAAAGGCATCTACCTTGGGGCCAGTCCCAAGGGCATGAACAAACTATGATAACTCTATTCCTCTGATAACCAAGATACAAAGGACGTCTCCTTGAGACTCAATCTCAAATACCTGATGAATTAGTTCATGTACATATGTCCTTTATGCATGAAAATAAATGAAAAGGGTTTAATGAACTACATGGGTTTTAATTCCTACAATAAATAGGATGCGTAGGATGCCTCATAATGGCCAAATCCCATACTTGAGATATCAACCACCTCCCTTCATGGGAGTAAATTCTGATGTTCCTTGTTATACAACATCAACATATAAAAAATTACTCATTAATGGGAAATAGATGAACAACCACATATATATATAGATGTATTCACTAATGTTCCCTTACTTTTCACATAATGGGTTTAACAAAGGATTATTTCTAGGATAATTGTTCCCCTATTGGGATTATGAATAGAATCTAAAACATACTGTAAATATATAAGAGAGTCTCAGAGTAGATAAAAGTTCCCCCGAAAAGTGTGTGATGAGCTTGATCTCCCATTCTCTTGACCAATGTGAGTCCCAAATAATCATTGGGTCTGAAAACCAAATTGATTTCCATAATTTTGAACAAATTTCTCTACCCATTTATAGATATGGAAAACATTAGGAGTTTCCATTAAGAGTAGAAATGGTGGCTTGATGTGAATGATTGTGAAAAACATTAGACCCCCACAATCAAATCCCCAGTCAAGTCCATCCACTTATTTATGATGAAACAAAAAATGGTAAAACTTATGTGAACTTATTTAAACATGAAATATTTTTTACAACATAAAAGGATAGACTTCCTAGTTCTCGTTAGACCATTTTTTTCACCTCGTGAGGGTACTTGATGATCTCTTCTCCATTGAAAAAAATATTGTGAAACCGATATGAACTCATTTAACCATGAATTATTGTTCAAAATAAATAATGATAGATTTGTCAATTTACACCAGATCATTTTGTTCACCACATTATGAGGATTCCCATTAGTCTCTTTCCCATTGAAACAAATTTCTACAGAGAAAAGGTAATAAAAACCATTTTCAATAAAAATAGAGCATAAAATAACTATACTAAAAATTGAGTTCTTAATCATTATCCATAAATCAATACATTTTAATTATTTAAAATATTTATACATATTTTTTATATTTTGGTTGTTACTATTCATGCCTTCCAATTTAATATCAAGGTTATAATGGTCATATTTAAATAATATTATTTTTATTATGAATCATAATTCACTTAGAGTTTGGTGTTGCATGTTAAGATATCTATCAATCATAGTATTACTTTAAAAAAATTATGATGTTGAACCAGCCACTCAAGATGTTTTTTTCTCTCTAGATTAACTTGTGTGTGTCACCCCTCCATTGATTTAATTTGATTTGTAAGGGAATCAATGTAATTAAGAAGATCTGGTGGGATTGTCACATGCATCGATTCCCTAGTGGAGGTAGTTAGAGGAACCTGGTAAGGTCAAACTATCTATTTATATTATTGATAACCATATAGAATTATCCTTGGATATATTTATTGCAATTTCATTGATTTTTTCCCAAGTGGAGAAAAATCATGGTAGTCTACAATTTCTGTGGTTATATAAACTCATTGTTTGGATCCTGATTTGTATAGATGGTTGGAATTAGATCATTATAGTTGAGAAAGTATTTCTTATTGAATAGGATTAACCAAACTAGAGTTATTGAGAATGTATTGGGAGTTATATTCAATACATATATTACATCCATGAAATTCAACATTGATTACCCTTAGTTCATCCAACTCGATTTCATACTGGCCAATTTTTTCCACATTAGATGGAGACTCAATTTATTTGGAATATATCATTGAGTTGGTAGTTTTTATATGTTTTAAAGATATCATAAATCATGATCCAAACACTTATATAGGTTTTTCAAGACCGATACATACATTTTGGTGTCTACTAAATTTTATATGGATGTTTCCTTATTACTTCTTTCTGCATCAGTATCATGATCTGTGTTCTCTATGGTATTTATACTAATAAAATTCACTAATGTGAATCACGTATCATGAATAAAATCATTATATTATTCAAATTAGTGAAGTTATTTTTCATCCTCTAAATATAATTTTAGGGAAAAGTCATAATCCTATTTAATATCTATCTTTTGGGTACATCATTTTTACTTGTGGCCCCTATGAGGTTTTTCTCTCTCTTTATATATATCCCCTAGAATATATTTATAGATGGTAGTATTTAGGGGGTCCCCAATTGATGAAGAAGATGAAGGATGAAATATTATTTGAAGAAACTATAGTGTAACTTCCTATAAAGTTCCACCTAGTTTAGAAAAAACTAACATACTTAGAGATAGAAGAGGTAATAATGCCCCTAGAATGGTGGGATGGGGTGTAATTTTCACTACTACCATCACATCCTTACTCCATTTCATATTTTATGATTCCATGGGTGGTGATGGTGATAAAAATTCTCAAAGACCTATGGTCTAGGTTTACTCTTGTACTATCACTAGGAGTTCTTTCATACCATTATCATCTTTTAAATCTTTTTCTTATTATGAGTTGGGTGTGGTTTTTTTTGGATGGTAGGTTTTCATCATTAAAGGTTTCTCTACGATTTCAATTTTTTTTCATCAAATGGAAGGCTTGTTTTACCTTCTTGGATGCCTAATGAAAAAGATCATTAATAGATATCTCCCACAAAGTAAACTATTTATAAGATTTAAGGATGATGATGCTTTATTGAATGCACCAAATAAAATATATAGATCCGAGACTAGAGACTTGGTCAAAAGTGATGACATTGCAAGCTTCTTTTCTAGACGAATCTTGTCATCTAGTGAGCAAAGTGAAATGAAAAGATCTATATTTTCACCGCTCTATGATATATATGTCAAGTGGGATATCAATGATTATTTGTAATAATGTCTTTAGACTATCAAGGTATTCAGGTTGTAAACCCCCATTTTATATTCATAACATAATATTTCAGGCTACTAAAAGGGTGGATTGGAAAATATGGAGTAAAATATCATCCAACATCTTCATATGGATAATGTATTCCCTGTAAGAAACTTATCTAAACTGAAATTAAATAGAGTTATTTATAAATTATAATATAGATAAGGTATCCATTCCTCTTTATGTTCTTAGATAATTTCATAACAGGGAATGGTTAAGAAATAGAATGTGATTGGTATTCTATCTTTAACAAACTCTTTCCACATAAAAATAAATTTTTATTTCTCTTTGTTAATGTACTATTCAGCCAAATAAAAATATAAATAGTATTTATAAAACCTTTTTTAAGAAGAAAATGATTTTTTGGAACCTCCCTAGTCTAATAAGATGGTGGATGATCTAGGGGAGGTGCTGATGATAATCATTTCCTTATATTAAACCTTGACCAATATGAGGCATCATTGATTGATGACAAGGTTCTCAATGTTTCCATCCATAGTTTCTTAACTTCTTCTCGATATGAGGGAAAATTTAGAGTAATTTTTACATGGGGAGGAACTTTATTCTGAAAAGATTTGTTATTTTAAGGAGGACCTTCATAATAAAACATTCACAGGGCCTCCATGAATTATTTTTTGATCGCCATTATGGTAGGACCTCCATGTTGGTTGAATATTATTTTCAAATGTAGATCCTCAAAAATAAAATATACCCTAAGGAGGACCTCTATTGTTATCAACTTTATTTACACAATGAAGAAAACCATGATTATCCATTTTTGGTTGCCTTCATCGAGAGTACCTTCATGTTGTCTATTTTCTTTGACATAGAGAGGACTTCTACAACATATTATCTCGGGAGGTCCTCCAAAGTTATTATCTTGATTTCCAGGAGGAGGACCTACATGAATAAGAATTTTTAAATATTTGGTGAGGGGAGGACCACTTTTTCATATGTTTTATGGAGAACCTCCCCAACTGGAATCATGAGGAGGACCTTCATAACTAATATTCATATTGATATGGGAACAACATCTATGGAAGGTTCTTTGGGGATGACCACCAAATATTTATGGTTTCATCTGACCATGGGGAAGACCTATGTGGATGATGATATTCTATTTTATACTATGAGTTGGATATTGATGGCTTATGTCTTGAATTATTAAGTTAGGGCCTCCTTTATGGATACAATAGGGATGACCTCCATATTTATTGGATATGATGTTATGAGGATAACCTTTATAGTATATTCTCTAAGGGGGACCTATAGAGTGATCTATTGTAGTGTTATGGGTAGGACCTCTATATCCATTACTTCCCTCTCCGATTGATGAAGACTTGCAGATAATCAAGACACTATTGGGATATTCCCATGTGACTTGGAGATATTAGTGTTAATAGAAGCAGGCACCTATTCTTTGATTGTGGATTTCAACTGAAATTTCCTATTTATGGATTCTTTTGGATGGTGACCAGGACCAAATCCTCAATCTTTATTGGGGTCACATAATGTGGGTATTTATGTTCATGATTAGGTTCCTTCCTATGAATCTCTATGGGGGTTTTCAGGATATATAGATGGGTTTTATGGGTGTGAACAAGAATAGGAGAATTATGATCTTGTGATTTAATATCCAACATCCCTTGGGTATCCCTTCTCATGGGTTTCTTAGTTTTTACAGCTAGGGAAAATATCTCCAAGGTATCCTCTTTAATATATTCTTGAGGGGTCAGGGTTGTGTGGTGTTAGTGATCATAGAGACTGGTGGTATCCTAACTAAGAACATCCCAAATAGTATTAGGGATGTAGTTAATGTCCTCCTACACCTCCCAAAGATATGGGAGATAGGTTTTGGTATTCTATAGATAAGGGATCACAAAATTGTTGGATATTTTACCATTATCCACTTACTTCATTTTGTCCTGAGCCAGTAGGATGGCTAATGAAGATTCATCTCCTATATAATTTTAAAGGATTCCTCCAAATTGAGGATAGATTGAGGAGATATAATATCTCGGGTGAATTCATCACCAAGCATTTGATTAAATAAGTTTCTAACAATTTCCTTTAATTTTTGTGGGGATATACAGGTCATTATATCTAATGTGTATGTTTGGCGCATCAACTAGTGGTATAGGGAAACCTGATGTATCCTATGGTTGCCAATATCTTAGCCAAAAATTTTGGACAATAATGGTGTGTCCAGTGATTCCATTTGAATGTGATAAGTGATCTTAAAGGGGATAAACCAAAAATAAGAAACTCATCAGTGTATCATCACATAAAGAATCACATGGTCAATTGATATCTTTTCAAAGGTAGGTGTTCATTGGGATACACTAGTGATGCTTTGAATTATGAATTAAGGTTAAGAGGGTGGGATCTTATCTCATTAATTAAAGGTTTTTATTACTTATTAAAGGACTCTATTATAGATTTATGACATATACATGAAATAATTTCTAGTAAAAATACTAGTTTCCATTATTGTGATAGTGATTGATCATTACCAAGTATCGATGTGAACATCTATATTTATCAAAGGTTCTTTATGTTTTCCTTAACAGTTGATTAAAATGTAGTTTAAATATATATAGTTGGGTACTCTAGAATTTATCGGCATTCAAGGTAGTGATGGGTGTTTTGTATTTGGGATTAGGCCCATGAATAGAGATTCATAAATATCTCTATGAGGAAAATAAAATCCCATATATTTTTTTACCTATTAACGGGGCATGTCATTTAAGGGCATGACCTTAAAACATTAAAATAATACTGAGTTTTAATTAAATAATTAATTTTATTACTTTTTTAGAATCGTTAAGGATTATAGTTTTATATAATTAGGTTATAACTCTTACATAATAAACTCACACATTAAAAGGTAGATAATTCTACCAAGAATACATTTTTACCACAGTACACTACTTTTAAAAAGAAACATGTTTTCTTTTCATGAAAAATATTCATAATTTTCAACTTAAATTCATCATTGTTTCTACTTATAAAAAAACATATGGAAAAAAACTAAAACATGGAATAATAAAAAAATTATTAAGGGACATAAAAAAATAACCCATTAAGTCTATTTCAAAACCAAGAGATCAAATAAGATAGTTTATCTTCAAAATAATAAACTTTGACGTCAAATAATCATTTACTTATAAATGAAATTAGTTTTACTTCCCAATTTTTTTCATAGATCACTTTATACAAAATAATAAATGGAAAATAATAATAGTTAGGTTTTCATAAAAAAATGACAACATAGGAATATATTTTCTTAAAAACATACATTTTTACCATTAAAGGGAATAACCAATCTTTTAAATAAAAGAACATTATCATACCTTGTGAAATAAAAATATCTCCATGAAAAATCATTATAAATCATATAAAAGTCATGTGTGTTATTTGGGTTACCATATTCAAATAACCCTTATGAGAACCCTTGTAAATGGAATAACTTACTCAGTTAATTCTAACATAATTCTGTTGAGAACATAATCATTTATCAATGCATGAAAGAGCTATATCAAGCTCAAAAATAATTATAAACAATTTCCAAGGACAAAAACATAAATTAATCTAATAAAATATTTAATTTCCATCATGAAACTCATAAAATATACTTTTGAACCCATAAGAAAAACATTTTAGGATATTGATATATTCCTTTTCTTCAAACCCCGATTATCAAAACTAAAATACCTAGAACAAAGAGAATGATATTTTTTATTTGATAAAAACCTGAAATTTTATAAATGAATAAAAATTTCAAAAAATGGTTGTATAGGTAGGAAAATTTATCAGAATAATATATGTTAAAATAAAATATTCCTTTTACCTTTGGTAAATAAATTCAAAACATCCCATATAAAATATGTATAAGATTAGTTTTGAAAACCTTTAAAGGAAAGTAAAAAAGAGATATAAAATTTAATTTATAGTTTATTTCTATAAATATAAATAAATAAATAAAATAATATTAATAATATGCTTATGAAGAAAAAATATTTAGAAATTTAACCTTTAAAACATTTAAAACGTGGTTTTAATGTAAAGTATATCTTACATCGAGTTTGAATTGGCATGTACATTCTTTATATTCCCGAATAATAAAATTTTATTAATTATTTAATTTATTAATAAACTTTTAAATTTTATTAGTACTTTTATTTCACTTATATCTATGTTATACTTAAATACTTAATTGATTAAGTTCACATTATATATTTTGAGAAGATTCATCTTATATGTCAAAAATTGCTTGGGTAGGTTGACTATGGTCAAAGAGGTCATTATTTCATCATATCTATAATATTAATAATTAAATGATTATAATTTTTATACTTTAAATATAATTTTACGGCCATCCTTTAGAAACATACGTGAATAGTGAATACCATTGCCTTATGGAAGTGGTAGTCCACATATACGTACGAACAGTGTTTTCATTTTTCAATTGATGGAAAGGTAATAAAATAAATGATATATTTCTTTAAAAAATTATAATTATTTCATTAATATTATATTTTTTAATTAAATCAATCATAATAACCATCCTTTTGAGGTGGTGATGAAAAAAACAAAGCACATCACATTGTGGAAGTGGTAATCCACACGTATACATGACCAATGTTTTCATTTACCATTTAATGAAAAGGGAGATTATAAAGGGATATACCATTATCATAATAATATTCTATTATATTTAAGATACTTATGTTATAATTTAATCACGTTTAAAAAATATTTCAAGTAGGTAGAATAAGAAATAAACTTAAAATAGGTTGGTCTGGATTTATACCTTCTCCTCTGATTACCTATTTGGATTACTCCTTAATCCTTCTAGGTTTGGACTTTTTATGATACCATGTCTTATAGGATGTGGGAAGGAATTTTTTATAGATAATTTTATAGGTATATGATGAATTATAATGCTCTAAATGTGTGATTAATAGAGGAGAAGAGGTTCCATTATATAAGTGAAGGGAGGGGAACCCTTGTAAATACTTAATGTATTAAATTAGCATAAATTAATTTTCATATTCAAGTAAAAAATTTGAAATATATAAACTACAAGATATTTATTACTTTAAATTATCTCATCCAATAATTTTTTTATAATTTCAGGTGATTTTCACCATTATCTCATAGTTTGAAACCCCATAAACCCTTTTGATGATTACCACAATATAAAATAATTTTACACTATAAGAGTCAAGAAAGTTATTATAAAAAGAAAAGTGATCCATAAGTAGAGATTTTTTGATATGATTGACTATATACCATTAACTTGGATGAATATATGATTTAATTAATTTTAAATCATTAAATAAAATATATTTTAACATAATATACTATATAAGTCTTTTTTAGTACTATTCACATTGTTTGAATTTAATGGCAGAAATATTATAATTGAATTCAAATATAACCTTTCAAAAAATAACTAATATGTTATATTTATATAAAAAATTATTTTAACAAAATAATTCATCCATATTTTGTTACTTATAATGTTTTTTAAAACCATTTACTTTATTTTTATATTACATGAATATGAATTGTGCTGGTGTTGTATAAGAATTTAAGGTAATTACTCCATCAATGAAAATTAAAACTAAATTAAAATGATGAAAAAAAGGAATTCCTATTTAAAATAACAATTTATAACTAAATATTTCATCTTTTTATCCCTATGAAAAAATAATAGATATATAAAAACAAAGAGAGTGACATTTTGTTTTATTCTTTACTTTAAATAACATTATGATCATTATCAAAGTAAAGTAAAAATAAATTTGAAAATTTTATAAAAATTTAAAACAATTTATGTTTATGTTTAAAAAAACTTATAAAATATAATAAGTACATGTTTTAGGGAGATTTTTAGGTCTTATCTCATATTTCTAACCATGTTTTACCTATTTTAACCTTACAAAGGTGACAAAAATTTACTACAGTTACTATTCATAATATGAAAAAATATAACAAAAATATTTACCCAATTTGAAAATATTAATGAAAAATTTGTATTATTTTTTAAAATATTCAGTTCATATAAGTGGGAGAAATAAATTTTAATATAAATGCATAAAACACAATGAAAAACAGTTTTTATAAAAATATGTTTTTAAGCCCAAACAATGAACTTACACTAAAATCATGTATAATGTTTTTTATAATGTAAATAATTATATAATTTAAAATAAAGGATATTTTTGTAAATTTAAGATCAAACAAAAATAATAATTATGTTTTTCAATGAAAATAAATGATAATTTTACAAGAATTGATATTTTTCTCTATTTAAGAAAATTCTATCTTTTCAGAAAAATCCCAAAATTTCACCCTTAGAAAATTTTGATTTTTTTATATAAAAAATGAAGTTAATTTTAAAATATTAAATTATAAAAATTTATATATTCAAATTTTATGTAAAATAATATAATACTTGAAAATAAATTTAGTAAGAATAAAACTATTTCCTTTTTGATTGAAAAATTACTTAATATTATTATAATGAATATAAATCTATAAATTTTAATTCATAAATATTTTTAAGGAATAAAATTTATTTATTATTAAAATTATTTGGGTTGTTACATTATTCTCCCTTTTTTAAATTTCATCCTCCCAATTTTATTCATTAGTTAAACAGGTGGGGAAATTTTTACTTCATAACTTTTTTTAAAACTTATGTTACTAGTTTAATAATATGGTTTTTTCACAAAACCATAGCATGGTGAATCAAATTATTCTACAAAATACTATTTCTATAGTCAATAACATGAATTTTTTGTTCCTTGTAATAAATTTTCTCTTCCAAAATAACTAATTCAGGAAAAACATGAGATGCATATGACACATTCTTCCTTTTACAACAAAACATGAAACACATAATATAACTGAGATAAACTCAAAGTCAATTCTACTCAATAGGAAACTCACCCAACCATATCTAGGATATAATATTTTTTTAGTGAACCATATGCTTGACTTTCCCTTTTTAAACAAATTTATTACACTTTTTGATGGAGACACTTTAAAAAAATGTATCTGAATACCTCGAATGAAAGATATTTACTCTTGTTATCCACATAAAGTTTTTACCTAGTATGACCTATCCTCATATGTCGTTAAATAATATCAACTTTATCAACCATTTTTTCTACCTATTTCTATTCAAATAAATTTATTTCATTGAATCCATCCCAATAAAATGGAGTCCAATATTTTTTTTATATAATTCCTCAAACACTTGCATCTGTATAATGAAATGAAAATTGTAATTATAAGAAGAATAAAATAATGATAAATATTGAACCCAAATTCATTGGTAAACCATAGAATAATATCACATGATTTATTTGGATATCTAAATATTTCTCTCTCATTTTCCATCATATTGAGAATGGAAACTTATATAGAAATTTAATCAAGTATCCAACAACTTATAAAGGATTTTCAAAAAATTAGATGCAAAATTATGAACATGGTCATATATAATAGAAATATGGACCCAATTAAATATTTTTAATTATATAAAATAAATTTTAGAAATATGACCCAGAGAAATATTATCTCAAATTTGAAGAAAATGTGGATATTTATTTAAACACTCATTAATAAACCATATCACATTATTATATAATTATGTATTTATTATTCTAGCCATGAAATATATGGATATATTATTCCATTTTCATTTTATCAATGGAAAATGATGAAGTATCCCCTTTGGTAATTTTCATTCCTCTTTAACCCATTTTAAATTAAAAATTTTCATAGTGAATTCACTAATATCTCTTTTCATTTTATCCAACCAGAAATGTTCCTGAAGGTCTCTATACATCTTAGTGTTTCAGGGATAAATAGAAAAGGGAGAGATATGATAATCAATCAACAATTATTTATTCAATTGATAATCACAAGCTAAAAATAATATTTTTATGAATCTCAAAACACATTCCTTTTCAATGTTAAATTTATGAAACTTACATTTCCTGACCAATTATACATTTTTATATATAACACAATCTTCCTTCTGAGATTTATTAAGTCCACATGACAATGATGATAGAAATTACACCTAAAATAAAATATATTAATTCCATTCATTCCAAATTTTTAGACCAAATTTCATAAAATAATTTAAAAATTGAACATGTTAAAAATGTACCATATTTAATGGTTCTTTATCTTTTTAACGTAAATCACAAAAGACACTATTTTCATTTCCTGGATGGTAAAAAATCATGTATTCATAATCCTTTATTAGTTCTATACATCTTCTCTACCTCATGCTCAACTATTTATAAGTGAAAATATACATGAAACATTTATTATCATTACATATTTTGTGCATTAATCCAAATAAATGATGTCTACGGATTTTTTAGAGTAAAACACCATAATAGATAGTTCAAGGTCATGTGTAGGATAATTTAGCTCAAGAAAAATTACCTGATCATTCTATATTATAACAAAACCAAGTACCTTAAAGGAAACATAATTGTAGATAATAAAATAAATATTTATAGATGTTAGGTGTAAAATAATACCATTCACTAATATTATTTAAAATTCAAATAAAAATTCAATGAATTATTTTATCTAGATGAATTTGACAACTTTTTTAGTTAACTTTGTTATTGTTCTAGATAACTGATCAATTTTTTCAACAAACCATTGGTGTTAACTTGTTAATCCATGAAAAATATGAATATATATGATATTTATTAGCCTTTTCCACATTTCTTCCACTTTAAAATTAACTGTATCAACAAGGAAAGAAATGCATCACAATCATAATTCACATTTAATAAATTTTACAAATAACTTTTTTCTTTCATGGTTTGTAGAGTAACCCTCAATTTTTTCCATTGATCATTATAACTTTTATAATATATAAAATTGTCATAAATTAAGACAACTATAAATTTAGCTAATAACTCATGGAAAATCTATTCATATGGTCCATAAATATAACTAGATAATTTATCAACCCAAAGGGAATAAGTAAAAACTCATAATTACCATAACTAGTATAAAATTAATTCTTAAAAAAAAAATTCTCTTTCACCTTCAACTGATGGAACTCAAACATAAGATCATCCTTTGAAAAATAATGAGCACCCTAGAGATAATGAAACAAGTTTTAAATATGAAAAAATGGATACTTATTCTTAACTATGATGTTATTAAATTTTTTATAATCAATGAAAACCATCATGTACCCATATTTCGTTTTAACAAAAAATATGGGCACCCCATGGTGAAGTACTAAGATAAATGAAACATTTATTGAGAAACTATTTTAACTATTTTTTCAATTCCAAAAGTTTACTTGATCCATTAGATATGGAATTTTTGAAACTAGATTAGTATCAGGAACTAAACCAATAGTAAATTCAATATTTTTATTGAGTATAATACAAGGGAATTCATCAATAAATACATCCATGTATTCATTTACTATAAGAGTATCACTAATTTGAATAGTTTCCTTTCTCTCGAAAATACATGTAAGATAAATTTCATTTATATCATTAATAAATTTTTTTTATTCTTGATAAATTATCAAAAGGTATTAATTCATTATTATATAAATACTAAAAATAATTTTGAAAAAAAAACTTATTTATCTCTACAATCTATCTTATCATGATAAATAGAAAGTTAATATATACCTTGAAAAAAAAAACTCTAAAATGGGATATAACACAACGTTTAGTTGTGAAACCCTTCCACAGATGATAATAAGAAGATTCTTCTAATCTATTTTTTCCTAATACTACCCCAGGTGTTTTTAACAATTGGTCTATCTTTATTTATTGAGGTGAAATTTCCAATTTATTTATTAATTTTTAGAAATGAAGAATTTATAGACTATCAATAAAATGGGACAATGATATAATTTAAATAAATAGGTAATATACCTAACACCACATCATAGTATGGTCCAACATCTACCAATGTAGTAATAAATTATTTATCCACACCTTTTTACAAGTTATCTTAATGAATTCCATACTTTATTCCAAAATTTTCAAAAGTACTTTCATAATGACTCATCTCATTTGAAATAAAGTATCTTACTGTTGATTCATCATTATTTGTTTGATAATTTTCGTTGTATTCACAAGCCACTTACCAAAATTTTCACATAAGAAAAACTTTCTCTATTTTATAATAAATACACTAGGGTTATTTTTACCAAACATATCATAATATGGAAGATTTATTTTCTTACCTTAAAATTTCTTTTATTGTTGCTTCCCCATTACCTATCACCTAGAACAATTTTCTTCTTATTGTCATTGAACACATGATTATTGGAAAAATTCATTTATACCTTCTTATCACATCAATAAAATTTATCATTACTTTTGAATTCATGATAATCCAATTCTCTTTAATATATGGTCTTTAATATCGAGTAAAATTGATTAATATTACTATAAATATCATGGATAAAATTGGGTGTGTACCTTGTTAATCAGAAAATTTTTACTCCATATGTGGAAACTGAATATTATTCCTTCTTCCTCAATTCCATGAATTTTGTCTCCATTATAATCCAGACATGTTTATAAAATAGTTATCCAGGAAAATATTCTTAAATTAATTTCATTTAAAGGAATCAATAATTTCTCTTTCTTTGATATTATTAACCATTGACCATCACTAATCTGATTAACCTTAAAAAAATATATAGAAAGAGTTAAATTTTTATGTAATAAATAACACATGAATTTGAATATCATTTATATGGATTTAACCCATCCTTATGCTATCATGGTGTAAAATGATCCACTGAATACTTGAGGATGTTGTTTCATAAAATTCTTTACAGTGGACATGTTCATCAGTGGCGAATATCGCTTTCCCTCACATAGATTCCAAAAACATTTATATACCATATAAATTGATCCATCACAATAATAAACTACTCTATTCCAATACCAACAACTATTGGTTGTTCATTTGGAAATATATTCTCCTCTTGGTGGTTTCCTATTTTAACTTCCTTTTTTACTCTATTGAAAAAAATTCCAAACATATATAGTTTACATGAATAAACATGGAAATATTCAAATTAAATATCATGATAACCATAATTTAAATTTTTTTAATGTTACACACATATAATATCTTAACCTATAATTTTTTTAAAACTTTCCTTAGATCCCAAATTTAAGGACTTAACCTTAAAAAATTACTTAATCTTCAGTTTTAATACAAGAATTCCTTTTACTACATTGTGAGAATATTTAAAAATTAGAGTTTTATATAATTATTTCGTAAAACTTACATAATAAATTCACACATTACAAAGTGAAAAATTTCACTCAATATCTATTTTTACCATAATATATTACTTTTAAAATAAAACATGTTTTCTTTTCATCAATAGTATTCATGATTTTTAAGTTTACTTCCTCATTTTTTCTAATAATCCTTAAATATTTTAAAAAATATTTGAAAATGTTGGATGAGAAAAAAATACAATTAAGGTATATAAAAAATTTAAAAGAACCTAATTAGTCCATTTTAAAACAATGAGATTATATAAGAGAGTTTGAATTTAATATAATAAAATTTGATCTCAAATAATCATTTACTTACACCTAAAATTAGATTTACTATCCAATGTTTTCACAAAAAAATTATAATAAACAATAAATAAATAATTATAATCATGAGGATTTATTAAAAAAAATGAGACCCCCTGAAAATATTTTCTTAAAAACACACCTTTTTACCCATAAAGGGAATAACCATTCCTTAAAAAATCATTATCTTACCTTATGAAATCAAAATATTTACATGAAAACTCATTATAAATCATAAAAAATTATATTTCTATCATGGAAAACCATCTTCATAGAAGCCTTAAAATAACCCTTACAAATTAAATAACCTACTTAGTTAATTCCAACATAATTTTTAAGAGAACATAATCATTACCCAATGAATTTGAGAGATATATCAGGATCACCTTTCATAATAACCAATTTAAAAGGAACATAACATACATAAAACACATAAAATATTTCATTTTCATCATGAAAATAAAAAATGTATACTTTTTGAACCCATAAGTAAAACAGATTTGGATGTTAATATATCCATGTTCATTAAACCCAAATTTTCAGGACAAAAATATATTAAAAAGGGAAGGATTGGTTTTTATTTGAAAAAAAAACATATAAAAATATAAAGGAATAAAAATATCAAATTAATTTTTTTATGGTGGTAAAATCCTTCGATGTTGTATATGTTAAAATAGGGCATTCCTTCTTCCCTTTTACAAATCAAGTCGAAACACTGCATATAAATTATTTAAAAAGATTCCTTTTTTAAGTGTTTTAAAATAAATTTAAAAGTGACAAAAAATATCCCTTAAAATTTATTTATGTCAATATAAATACATCCATAAATTTATTTTTATAATATGTACATGGAGGAAAAATATTTATAAATGAAATATTTAAAATAATTAAAAGGATGTTTTAAGGTAAAATGTCCCTTACGTCAAGTCTGAATTGTAATACATGTTATTTATCTTCCTAAATAATAAAATTATTTTAACAATTTAATTAATTAATAAATTTTTCATTTTTATTATTCCTTTTATTTCACTTATATCTATGTTAAACTTAATTACTTAATCGATTAAGTTCACATTAAATGTTTTGAGAACATTTGGCTTATAAGTCAGAAATGGATTAGGTATGTTGAATATGATCAAAGGGTTATTTTTAAAATCATATGTAGAATATAATTAATTAAATTATTGTCATTTATACACATTAAATACAATTTTATAATCATCCATAAAATAAATTCATGAAAAATAAATCACATCGCTTTGTGGAGGTAGTATTCAACTTGTATGCACAAACGATGTTGCAATTTTTCAATAAATAGAAAGATAAGAAAATAGATGACATATTATATTTATAAAATTACAATTATGTAATTGATATAATATATATTAATTAAATCCATCATAATAAAGAACCTTGTGAGATGGTGATGAAAAATAAAACACATCGCTTCTTTGTAGTAATAATCCACACATACTCACAAGTGATGTTTTCATTTCACATAGGCTAAAAATAGAGATGAAAAAAAGTTTTATCATCATCATCATAATAAAATTTTAGTATATGTAAGATACTGATGTTATTATTTCATCATGGTAATGGAATATTTTATGGGGGTATAAGAATAAATAAACTTGAAATACGTCAGTTATGACTTTTACCTTCTCCTCGAATAACCTCTTCAGAATACAACTTAATCCATACATGTTTAGTATTTTTGTGATACCAGGCCCTCTAGGAAATGTAGAGGGATGTTGGTGATATCCTTTTTTAGTTATTTACTAAACTATAATTCTCAAAAGGCGTGATTATGGAAGGATAAGAGGTGTTATTTTATAAGTGAAGGGAGGGGCACTATTGGAAATACCTAAAGTATAAAATTAATATAAATTATTATTTTTTGTTCAAGTGGAATAAAATCAACTTATTTAGAAAATAGGATTAGAATGAGTCTAGATCCTCTCATATATTAAAATTTGTAAAAGTTAAGGTGAGTTTTATTATCCTTATCTCTTAGTATTACCCCCCCCCCATTAACCCATTTGATGATTACCGTGATAACAAAGTTTTTTACACTATATGAGTAAAGAAAGTTATTATAAATGGATAAGTGACACTAAAGTAAAAAAAAATTATATCATAGACCATATCCACTTAAATTGACCAAATATATTATTTTTATAAAATTTAAATCATTAAATAAAATTTTATTCAACATAATAAACCATTAAATTCATTTTAATGACTTTTTGCATAGTTTGGATTTATTGACATAAATATAATAATGGAGTTTTAATTTATACTTTTAAAAATAACTAATATATTATAGTTATCTATAAAACTTTTGGAAAAAAATAATACATCGATTTTCTATACTTTTAATGTTTTTTTAAAATCATTTAATTGATTTTTCTATTACTTGAGCAAGCACTATGACTATGTTGTGTAAACATTTAATGTAATTATCCAATCACTAAATCATGAAAATAAATTATTATGAAAAAAATTATAGCTGAATATAATCTCTTTTTATTCCTTTTAAAAATTATTATATATATTAAAACACAAAGAGTGACATTTTGTTTTTATTCTTTACATAAAATCATATTAAGGTCATTATCCAAGGAAAGAGGAAATACATTTCCAAAAATTTCAACCTTGGATGTTTATGGTCAAGAAAAAATTATCTGGAAAAATAAATACATGTGGTAGGGATATTTTTAGGCCTTATATTGTACTTTTAACAATGTTTTAATAATTTTACTCTTACCGAAGTGACAAATATTTACAATGATTATTATTCATAATAAATAAAAATAAATGGAAAATATTTGAAAATTATGAAAATAATGATTCAAAACATTAAATATATTTCTAAATATTTAATTTATTTAAGTTAAAGAAATTAATTTTAATATAAACGCATAAAACGCAATGAAAAGCAGTTTTCTACAAAATGCATTCGTAAGCCCAAAAATAAATTTATACCAAAAGCATAAATAATGAAGATTACTTTATAATTAATTATATTATTTTTAATTAAAGGATTATTATGTTAATTTAATATCAACTTTAAATCATAATGATACTTCTCAATGGAAATAAATGGTAGTTTTTCAAAAATCATTATTTTTCACTATTTACTTAAAAATCAAAATTTTCATAAAAATAAAAATAATAAAACTACATTAATTTTTAATTGATGACTTAAAAAAAATTAGGTTATCTTTTTTAAATTATTATTATAAAATCTAGATATTAATATTTTAAAAAAAACTATATAATACATGAAATTTTTTTAGTAAGAATATAACTTTCTCCTTTTTGATTGAAAAATTTCATTATATTCATATAATGAATATATATATGTGAAATATAATTTATAAATATTTATAAGGATTTAAATTGATCTATTATCAACACTAAAGGGGATATTAATTGTCATTACTTTTATGATTCTGTGTCAATGGCCATTATGGTGTCATTTAGGGTTGTGTATCCATCAGTGATGATGTGTATTTTAAGTTTATGTAACTAAGACCAATGATGTGTGTTTTAAGGTCATGAAACAAGAAACATGATGTTACTTTTAAGGTCATTCTACTTGGATCATAATGTTCCTTTTAATATCGTGTGATATGGAGAAATT
The DNA here is from genome assembly GCA_963277665.1 of Viscum album. Taxonomy (NCBI): domain Eukaryota; kingdom Viridiplantae; phylum Streptophyta; class Magnoliopsida; order Santalales; family Viscaceae; genus Viscum; species Viscum album. The sequence goes on from OY728136.1 coordinate 459,787,479, forward strand.
ATGAGAAGTTTAAAGTCACGTGTAAAGGAAAACTAGGTGAAGGGGACCTAGAAATGGTTTTTGTGGGACTTATACATGAGTATCCCTTTCCATTTAAACCTAAAAGATGACTCAGTTGAATATAGGTTTAAGTAATTAAAATGAGTTAGAGACTCATGGTATGTATATATTATTAATAGTTTAAAGGGATGAGATCATCAATGAGAACATACATGGGGATTACAGCTAGTAGAAATCCTTGGGTATTCATAGAATCATTGATTGGACTCAAGAGAATGACTAAAATATCAACCTAGTTCTTGGATGACACGGTGCTTCTTTAAAATAGAAAAGTAATATAATTTGAGAGGTTTGGGATAGATAATATTCTATCAAACCTCCACAAGATAGAGTCCTCATTATCAAGGGAAAACAATATTTCTTGTATCCCAAAGTTCTTATCAATTAGAGAGGGAATCAAAAGAAATTTTCTCATAAAATTTCTGATTTTTATTTTCAATGGAATTAATGATTGTAGTAGAGAACTCTGGAATTTATAACCCAGTAATGTGTCTCAAGAGTTCATGGATGATTCCTAGGTATATAAGACTCAGTAAAATATTTTTTTGATAAATATTGTTGAATAAGCCTTTTAGGAAATTATTTTATCCCAACTAAAGGACATAAGAAAATATGCCACCCAAGTAAGATTTATGTTGGCCAAGAATCATGAGAAAAGAAAATAGCACTACTGTATAAATCCTAGGGGAAGTAGTTCCCTAGTCTAAGTGTCCTGGGTGAACAACACTCTAGCTATTCTGACCTAGGGTGACTTGGGTGAATTAATCCCTAGTAGGGATAATCAGTAATTGTTTAGGTGAATGGTGCCCTAGTGGGGATGATCCAGAATATCCTAGGTGAATGGTTCCCTAGTAGTGTTGATCTAGGATGTATGAGGTGAATAATTTCCTAGGACTGATGATTTGGGTGTTCCGGACTAATAGTGACCCAGTATGAATAATACATGATAACTTTACTGTGTTGTTACCTAGTAGGGATTTGTGGGATATCATGAGCATGTAGTTCTCTAGTAGGTCTCCCGAGGACATTTTGAGCACATTGCACCCCAGTAGGGCTCTTGAAGATGGGGGGCCCTTCACCCCAATCCTAAATTATCATAGGAGGAGTTATATTTCATGAAGGTTTATTGATAAAATCTTATTATATTACAGTTACCCCAAATTATCATTATTTTTCTTAAGTTTTGACTAATGGAGTCACTTGAAGGAGAAATGGGTGGCTTCGACATGTCTGGGTGTAATGTCTGGGGTTACCTTCTCTGGTCTTGAGTTAAATGTGATCTTGATCTCAGAATGCCTCAAATTATAGTCATGTATTTTATTTATAGGTAAAAATGGTAGGGTATTGATTTTAGGGGATAATTATAACCACCCTAAACCCACACTTCAGATCTAATGATAAAACATAATCTTTACATTTCTGGATTTGATACCAATAAACATGAACCAATTTTAACCCTTTAAAACATATAAAATTAAACTAAAATATGAGAATAATTACAAACCTAAAGACCATTTATGTTAAGAGTTTTAGAGAATTTAGAAAATCTCTTACATAAAAACAGTGATACATAAAAAATTGGTTCATATAAATCTACATCATTTTCATCTAAGTTATTCATATATAGTAACCTTATTGGGTAAAAAATATTAAAAACTATTCTTCACAACCTAATTAAAAGAATACATAATAGGATTTATCTTAAATTCTTAGTAAGGGTAAACAAAAGCATTAAAAATTTAATTTAATTAGTGAACATAAGAAGGGAAAAAGGGTATGATAAAAAAATTAAAGTTAATGAGAATAACATAACAGAATTCATACCCATAAAACACCAGATAAAAAAAGATACATGACATAAGGATTTAACGTAATACAAGAGTCATATAAGTTTACAATCGTTATCCATGTGAAAACAATCATTAATAAAATGATCCATTAGAACTTGATGCAAGTTTAAATAAAAAAACCTTGGTAACTTGGAACATCATTTTCATATCACTTTTTTAATCACTCTTACAAATGGAATAACTTACTTGGTAAATTCAAATAATATCTTCAAAGAAACCTATTACCTATTAACTTTGTACCTTTACCCAATGAATTGGAGAGATATATCGGGATCACCCATCGTCATAAGCTATATCATGGTTACCCATCATCTTAAATAAAGTCTAAGAACCATAACATAATCACAACATATGAAATATTGTGTTTATCAATATAACAATAACTATTATTCATTAATATCTTGGTTTAGCCAAGTAAAGGAAAGATATTCCATGATAATCTCTTTGAAAAAATCATAATCTATCTAGAGAAAGAATAATAATGGAATATTTACAAAATATCCTTAGTGGAGAATATGTAAATTCAAGGGTTATGGTCACTGATGAATAAAAATACCATAAAAAATCATTAGAATAATTCTTGATGAAAATAAACCTTCCAATTTGAAAATCACTTTTAAAAAATAAAAGTTTCTAGAATATTAAAGAATTTTTTTTCTTTGAAAATAACCATGAAACTTTTCAAATTAAGCTTCAAATAAATAATATTAATGATCGAATAACAAGGTGGTTAAGCTGTATATGATAAAATAAAATATTATTTCACACTTTACTAAATAAATTCAAAATGTTTCATATGAACAAGGTTAAAAATATTCCCTTTTAAAAAATTTGTAAATAATGTCTAAGATACTTGAAAATGTCCTTAAAAATTAATTTATGTTTAAATTAGGATGTTATTGAAAACATTTTAAAAAACATGGATGTGAAAGAAAAAGGTTTCAGACAAAAAGAGGAGAAACAAGATCAGGTTTTCTTAAAAACAGTTTATGAAAAAATTTGAGTACCAAATAGAGAAAAATGGTACTAAAACATCAACAGTCAAAAAATAACCAAAGGAGAATAAAAATGAAAAGGTTTTATTAGACAATGATCATATAATTTCATTAATGTAAATTAAACCAGAAAAAATGTTTATTTAAATGAGATTGAAACATAAATCTCTTACCAATTTGGTAACATTTAAACCATAAGCCTCATGTAAGAATAACTTAAAATGAAAGTTTAAATATAATGAACAAATTGAGATTCATAATAAAATATGTCAAAGGGAAGTATATAAACCTCATAAAAGAAGATAGGTGCATAAAATAAATAAATGTCCCAGAGAAATAAAATTTGAGACAAATAACCCTTACTAAGATCATATAATTGAATTGATAATTAATTAATGGAGCGATTATGTGTCACAAATGTAAATACATATAAAACAACTAGAAATAAAATCTATAATACCTTAATACTTCAGTAACTTTTGAATTAAAACCCCTTTGATGTAATAATAGAAAATTCAACTTACAATACCATAAAGTCTAATCGATTCATGATATAATATGTAAAAAGTTATTATATATACCATATAAATGAAATTAGGTGCATAACATTAAAATATGCCTAAATGAATGGAGATTGAGATAAAATCCCTTACCTCGAGTCCATACATTCTATGTATGTCCTTTAACACCAGTATAATAAAATTATATCAATTATTCGATTTATTAAAAACCTTTATAGGTTTAATCTGTTATCATTAAACCATTTATTTCATTTATTTTAATTACATATTTGATTACTTTATCAGTTAAGTCTACTTCAGTTGTTATGAGGATGTTAGGTTTATAATTTCAAAAAGACTTCAGTTTGTTGACCATGTTCAAAGAGTTCATTATCACAACATATTGAGAATAATAATAACAAAATAATTATCATTTTTATACATTAATTATACTTTTAAAATCAATAATGACATATGGTTATGAAAAATGAATTATGTTATAATCTTGGCGATGGTAAGCAGTACATATGCATGAGTAAAGCATTCATTTTTCAAAGAGCACAAGGTAAAGAAGGTAAGTATCACTTTATCTTTAAATAATTATTATAATATCATAAATATAATATTATATCTTTAAATAAACATATATATACCATCAATGTGATGCAGTGATGAAAGAAGAATCACATCACTTTGTGGAGGTGATAATCCATACGTGCGCACCAACGATATTATCATTTTTTCAATGGATAGAAACATAGAAAAATAAATTATAAATTACCTTTAAAAATGAGAATTATTTCGTTAATAATATATATATATAAATAAATTAAATCCATCATTATAACTATATTTGAAAGGATATGAAGGAAAAAATTACATTGGTTCATGAGGCGATAGTTCGTTGTATACAAGAATGAAGGTTTCATTTCTTGTTTGATGGAAGAAGAGATGGAGATATGTTATGAAATTAAAATAATAACATGTAAATATATTAAATATATTTACTTTATTATTTAATCAAGGTTCAATAATTTTTTATAGATGTATAATAATAAATAAAACAAAAATGTCCAATTAAGAACCATACCTCTTTTTCGAACAACCTATTTAGGTTATACCTAAAGATTTCCTAGGTTGATTTTATGATAAAAAAGAGATGATTTTATGTGGTCAGTATTCTTATGAAGTTATTTTTTCATGTATGGGAAGAACCAAAATCCTCATGATGTTTATATAGGAGAGGATAGGACGTGTCCTTTTATAAGTGGGGGAGATGACACACATAGAATTTTTTAAAAGATTAAAATATATTAATGTATTACTCAAGATAAATAGATCCAAAATGGACCATTTCACAATATTATATAGAATAAGGTATAAATAATCCCTAAAATATATTTCAGACAATTTATAGGTCATTTTAACCCTAATCACTTTATTTTAAATCCTGGTAAACTTTTTTTAACCTTAACCCTCATAATTTTTTTTTACTATTTTTACTATTATTTGTGAAAACAATTAACTTGAACTTATTACCTGATGTTGATTATGTAAATTAAAAATATTTAATCCATCTTATCACATTTAATTAACAAATATGGTGAAATTTAATTTAAAATTAAAACTAAAAAACACAATGAAAACGTTTTTTTCAAAAAGAATGCGTTTTAAGTATAAAAATGTTTTTATACCAAATTCAATTATAATATTAATTCAAAAAAAATTATTTTATTATGTTAAATAAAAATAAAATAATTAAATTCTAAAACAAATCTAAAATATAATTTTATCTTGTAAATACTTTAAAATAAAATAAAGTTTTAAATAAAAATTTGTATTCTTCATTATTCATTGAAAAATAAAACTTTTCCGAAAATATTCAAAAATTAATCCTAAGATAATTTTGACATTCTGAATTCAAAAATTATATAATTTTTTAAAAAATAAAAATTCATAAATTTTCCAAAATTAATTATAATATTCTCCCAAAAAATTAATAAAAATAATTTTTAATGAAAACATATTTTTAAAGCATAAAATTACTTTACTAAAAATTGAGTGATTATTTACTGAGAATTTGTCAATGAATTTTTATTGATTAGTTAATTTATATATATTTAATAATTTTGTTACTTCTATTGACACCCACCAATTTAACTACTAGATTATAATAATTATATTTAAATAATATTATTTCATAGTTCGTTTAAGCTTAGTGTCACATGTCATATATGATATCAAAAATAGTTTTCTTTTTAAAATCCTAGGGTGTTATAAAAACTACCTCTTACACCCTAGTAGCTTTATCATAATGTTTAAGGAAACTTGATCTTGGGATCCAAGCATTTAAGGGATTATTTATATAGACATGGGAGTGTAAGAAAGGCAAGTGACACCTGTTACCTAAAGAAACTAGGGCACATAAGTAAGTCACATAACACCCCTCACATAAGGAGACTCAAGCATAAAAGAAAGGAACATGATAAACCTTGTATAATGAGACTTAAGAATATAATTTAGGTGAATGAAATACATCTCATAAGTATACATGGGTGTGGAATAAAGGCGTGTGAATCCCCTCATATAAGGAGACTACAGCATGGGAGCCTGGCATGGAAGGTCCTAGGCACCACAAATAATATTTCCACTAAAAAAAATTATCTAACTGAGTCCTCCAACATTATAAAAAGGTAGTTCCAATAAGAAAAATTAGATATTATGTCATAGGAACTAATTGTAAACCAAAAATACTTGGTACGTATGATTAAATGATTTTTAGTCTAAAAAACTTCACTATGGAAGAAAGTTAATAATATTTTAGTGATTTTATATATTGGAAGCCTATGTCATAAAGGGGATGATTATTCTTCAACATGATAGTCAAAGGATGTTCCATAGTTTTTTACAACACCATGAAAGTATAATTCCAAGATATGAATATCATATGTGGTATAATTACACCACAATGGAAGAGAACATGTTACAATGATTCCTAATTTTAAAGTAAACTCACATTGGGTTTTTGTGTGAAGAAAAAATTTCTTATTGATTATATTGATCATGCTTCAATAGGTTCGAGGCAAGTAGAATATTCAAAGTTCAAAGTTCTTAACTATTAGGTATTTAATTAGATATAAATTTATGGACATTAACTCAAATTTTTGGGACTCATTTATGTTTTAATTCCTAATGATTTGAATTATAGTATATCATGGAGTATTCTTGGAGAATATCTTTCATACATATCTGAGTAATTTTTTGGAATTTAATGATGGAAGTCAAAGATCATATTTTAGAAAGATTATGTATTAATTAATGAGAATAATTCATGAATATGACTATAGAGGATATTTAACAATTATGTAGATTTGATTATGGTGGATATCTGATTGATAAAGATCTTGTACTTGGTGGAAAAGGAAATAAAAAATATTGATTCATATTTTATAGATCTATCTTTGAAAAAAAGTATTGGGTCAAATATATAAATCCATAGAGGTTATTTGGAATGTATAGATAATATTATAATATTTGGTATTAGAATGGGATCTATCCGTAGATAAATATTTGAAAATATAGATTTGTATATATTATTGGAGGATCCATGTAAAGAAAAGGAATATTTATCCTAGATATGTTTGACCATTAAAGAATGATATATTTTTGGGATATTTAGATCATTACAGAAAATAAATTTTCCTTAGTAAATTTGAATCAAATTTAAAAAAGAAGGATAATTGAATTTTCCCATCATGCTTGTAGTTAATTGAATACCTAAAATTTTTAATAAAAATAGAATTTATATTTAACAGAAAAAATAATTTTCTATAACAACCAATTATGGTGATATATATCTCTAAAATGATGTGGTGATTTCTATTGTGTCGAGTAAGGGAAAAAATAAAATTAAAAGATTAGAGATGGTAAAATAATTATAGAAAGAGAGAGAATATGAAAGAAATAATTGTCACTCATTTAATATATTATAAAAGTAATAAGAACGGATTATTCTATGTAGACTTGTTAATGACCATCAAGGAAAGTATAATTTTCTTCATGATGGTATTTACAACTCTCTTGTGAAGAGGAACATCACTATTTAGATCAAAAAGAAACTATATACAATTTTTTAATCAATAAAAATGGTGATATTGTTCTTGTATTGGTCTGCATTCCAAAGTGTTTTCCTTTCTTGAAGTTACGAGAAGAAAGAGTAGAATGAGGGAGTAACCCTTGGGAGGTAGTGAACTATCCCTAAACCTTTCAATGTAGAGTTACCCTAGGATTAGAGTGACCTTTACAAAACCCACTAATGAATAATATATTTAATTTATTAGAACACATTATCATATTGTCATTGTACGATCCTTAGATTAGCCCAGTGCGGGTTAACTAAGTAAAATTCTTATGTATTTTGTGAATTTTATCTCACTTTCTACAAAAAAAAAATAAATCGTAATGTGTTTTTTTTCATAATCATTGATCGAATTTTATTAAGGAAAAGATAATAAAAATAATAATAATAACAAATTCATAATAATAACTTGAGACTGGAACTACTAAATTTAAGCCCAATATCATTTAGGGTGGTGAAATTTTAAATATTTAATGATTGAATTTGAATGAGTTTAATACCATGATTTACCCCCCCCCCCCCTCTTAGGGTACCTCTTTATTAACCCCTATAGACCTCAAATAATATCATAACAATCAATAAATTTAAACTTCCTAAAAAAATGATCATTCTCTTGATCTAAATCCAAAAAATGAAACAATTCATAAATTTTCACCATTAAATTTGTAATTTATATCCATAGAAATACATTTATTAATTATATTAGATAATAGATAATTAAAAACTAACCAACATAATGAATACACCAATGTCTTACACATGATTATCTATATCTCCTACTCACTAATTTATAGTTAGCTCACCAACACATATCTAAAGATTATCATTATTATTTTGATATATAACTCCCAAAATCAATGCATACCATAAAATTACAAATGTTCTAACAAAAAAAAGATATACTGAAACACTAATTAGTTTCAAAATACTAACAATCCATCTAACTACAACCTTATATTGCACCATACTATAATAATTACCTAAGGTCTTTCATTTTAAAATTTATGACTAGATTTATAAACTCTCAAATACATCCATTAATCAAAGCTATTTTTTTGTGAGAGTGAGCTCCCTTTACCCAACCCAAACATGAACTTTTTGATTACCACTTAACAAATATAGTGTGATATATGCCTGAATCATAATTAACATGATAATAACACAACATCTACATGTATTATATATATTAATTTCTTTAGATTATACATGTTACCAAAATGTTATTATAGTTTCTATGTATATTGAGAACCTCCCAATACTATGATGGTAATATTAAACATAAATAATATGATATATATACATCATAATAATGGTACATACATGATATATAACTATTAGTTGTTAGGGGCTCATAATCATTTATACTTCTTCTCAAGAAGTTCACACTTAGTGATATCAAGTATTAGTGAACATTAGGATTAACACACCAAATGGAACACCATATGTTTTGGGTGACATTGGATGTTCTTATCTATGATCATGTATATTGGTATCTTGACTTAAGATCATTATCAATTTCTATAATTAAATCACATACTTTTATTTATATAGAATATAACAATATTTTTTGGAGAGTTATATTGGATTGGGATCCTCATTAGTGGAATAACATTGATTGAATGATCAAGATTGTATTTCTCACCCTTGAGTATAGGAAAAAGATATATATAGCTATTTGAATAGGATTTTAGTGATTTGGATAAATTGATGGTCATGGTAGATGAAGGAATCTTTATCCAATATATTAAAAAAATATAAATAAAGTATAAAAATAGTATCACATAATGTATTCATTCTTCTTTATGTGACATGAAGAGAGAAAGAGATTATATTATAAAGTAAGTGGTTATAAGTGGTTTTTATAGTACTAAATTATAATTATATATTTAGGATCCTTGATGTGTTACTAGATAACACTCTTGGACAATGAGTTGGACTCACCTATATTGATATAAGGACCTAGAGTCTTATAAATAAAGTGTATCCAGACATTCCATCAACCAAACATATTAGAGTTTAAGAAGAAGTGGGCCCCGATTCTGTGTGCTAGTGAACATTTAATTGTGAAAAATCACAATTAAATTAATTAATAGGTTAAAATATATTTTATTGAAGTTTAAAATAATTATAATTGAATTTATATCTCAAGGTATTCAAAAATTATTTAAGAATAAAAAAAGGGAATATGAGAAAATCAATTTTTCGAATGAATATTATTTATTCATTGTTTATTGTAGTAATTTTGAAGGAAAATGCAATTTAATGGTTTCTATTTAATCACATTTCATTTAATAGTGTCACAAGCGAGTGAGTAAATGTTTGTGAATATTATAAAAAACTTACAAATTTTTTCATGACATGATAGTAAATATTTAAGGTCATCTCTTTTAACAGATACATTGAAATTTAAAAGAGTTTAAACATAAGTAAAAAAACCTATCATATACCCAAAAGGAGGTTTGGGAATCCATTTAAATAGTTTTTATCCTTATAAATCTTCTCTAAATGTTTAGAGAGAGAAAAAATAGAGAAGAAAAGGATATGATCAATCCGACCTTCTTGGATTGAGTTCATGTTCCTATGCTAATTGCGCATACATATTATGGAATTTAGATTACTTTTGATTTCACAAGGGAGTCTAAGAAAATTGAATCATGAGTTTTGGTTTGTGTTTTGATATTATTGCGGGATATTCACATATCTACTTCAAACTATGAAGATATAGAGATGAGAAGAGAACACTGGGATCGCATTGGCCACCAAGGTATCATCTTTGTAATTTTTATGTAATTCACACACACTTAGGCCAATATATAGTTTATTTTCTAATGAAACTTTTAAACGGGTAAGTGTGAACCAAATACACAGTCAACCTGTACAAACCCAACAAACCCCATTACCACCCACAACAAGAATCCTGCCCATAAAATCCAAAATTCAAAACACCGCACAGGATTTTAACATTCTAAAATTCAAAATTCAAAAGGCAATCTCGGACTACGAATTCACACACACTTGAATTTGTTTTATGGAGACCCTTTGGATGAAATACATAGAATTATATAATGGATATTGTGTTAAAAATAAATTTATTATTTTTTTGAAAATATTGGCGATGAACCATTAGACTACACATGGGTTTCTTCAGTTGGCGTTAAAGAAGTTATATATAATTTATATCAATAATTTTAAATAATTTTTTTAGAATGTATGTAAAGGAAGATAATGTGGTCCCAAAACCACAAATTATGGTTAATCTGTGGTAATATGGATAAGAAATAGATATCAAAAAAATAAAAGATACTCAGTATAAAGGAAGAGGGGTTACACATGAGATATACACATATAGGGGGTAATATATGTAGTGTGTGCATGATTTAAAAATAAAAAAAAGTAAAAAATAAAAAATGGTAGTTGTTTCTCCGTGGAATAACATCATTTATTGGGGGTGAGGGCACCAATTTTAGTGACATGTGAAAAGCATGAATCTAATTTTTATTTTTATTTTGTCCCCCCACTACAGGTTAGCTCCACCCCTCTTACTAATTAGGTTTACCCTAGATAGACCAAGCTAGGTTCAACCCGCCCAGCCCACCCAACCATCCAGACCAATTTTAAGCCTTTATGGACCTATATTATCCCAAAGGATCCTGAAATAATCCAAAATAATTCTAAATAATGAATAAAAATCTATGTAAATTAATTTACATTAGTCTTAAATAGTAATATCAGTAGTAATTTAAAAATATTTTAATTCTAATTTAAATTATTAAAAATATCATTGGCTATAATTATATATTACTTCATTATTTTAATGTAATTTTTATATATTTTAACAGATAAAAATTCCTTATTTCCCTGTATTTGTTGTGTTTATAATTTATTTAATTTTAATTATTGAAATAAGTGGAAATATATAGTAATTAATTATTAAATATCATTTTAAAATGATATTTTTATCATCCCTCCATACTTTTAACTATTTAAAATCATAAAGTTCCAAAATAGAGTTATAAAATACAATCCCAAATCATGATTTCTCTTCAACTACATGTGGATATGCAATGTAAAGAATATAGTCATTCATAATGAGGTGGTTTGAGATGAGTGCTAGTGTGAAAAAAATACGTAAGAGAAATATGGGTGTTGTAACTCAAGTAAAAAATGACTCAAGGAGTTAAAAAAGGGCCTCAATTGAGTCATTATCTACTTTATGGATTAACTAGTGTAATTATACTCATTATTAAGTAATTATTTATTTATTTTTATTATGAATTAATAATTATTTTTTATATAAATGCGTGGATAATAAAGAGTCACATAGGATATTTACATGCATGAAAAGATAAAAATCAATAAATGTATGATGAATTTTTTCTATTTATGTATGATTAATTGTAATGAAAGTGATCACATTGTTTAATTATCATGCCTAATAAATAAAATGTAATTTCATTCATAAAAAATAAACTTATTAAAACCCCTAAAAGTAATATGAAATTTTATCACCTTAAATCAATTAAGATGGAATAAAATGTATTTTTCAATACTCATTAATTATAATAAATAGTTTTTCATTATAGTAGTGAATTATTATTAGAGTGGTGTATTGAATTAAGTAAAAATTTTATTAAATAAGAATCTATGTATATATTGGCAAAATTTTATGAGAAAACTATTAAGTAAATTCAAGTTAAGGATTTACATGATATGATACTCTACACAACAGATCAAGGATCTGTGAGTTAATACAGTTGGATACTAAAAATGCTTCCTTGAAACTCTTTAACTAGTAGCATAAAAATATATTGGACTATAAATAGAGATTTTAAGAATAATTTTCGACTAGAATACTCATGAAACTAAATATTTTAAATATAATGGTAGAGGGTGATTGGGATATACATAAAATATCAAGATAAATTGAAGATTAATAAATCAATAATTTCTAAAAAAATTGGTAATCAAGATAAAAGTACAAATTTATTTATTTTATTTTTATAAAAACATTGAAAGTAATACAACATAATAACTATGATAAATATTTGATAACAAACATGTACATATCAGAAAAAAAGATTCCAAGAGATCTATATGTTATGGTGCATAATACTACAATATTAAAGGAAATTATATTTATCAAACTAGTATAAATAGTGGCTTCAACATTGGGTATATAACATTGGTTTATTAAAAACTCATGAAAAAGAGATATTGGGATAGTTTTTTGCATCAATTTTGTCCAAAACAGACACAAACAATGATTTTGGTTTGGGTTTTGGCGTCGGTTTTTTCAAAAACTGACACAAAAAAATAAATAGATAATTTTTTTTATCTATTTTAGTAAAAACGGACACCAAAAGTTAAAAAAATAGGCATCATTTTTTTAAAAACTCACTCTAAAGATGTATACAAAATTATTTCATCGGTTTTTGTAAAAAAACAATCCCAAAAACCTTTTAAAAATACCCCATAACCCAGAAACCCTTATTTCAGATATTCAAAACTCATTTCCTCTCGATGAACGCTGCCAGTGATGGCTACCCAAGGAACCTCATTGGAAATTTTAGTCAATTTTAAATGATTTAAATCAATATTTCATGATCAATGGTCCTTATTCTTTTAGCATCTATCTTTGTTTCACTATCCAAGGATGTATTTAGTCTCTAGAAACCCTATACCATCCAACATTCAGCCATGGATCAAATTTTTTTGTTCTTGTTTATTGTTCATTTCTAAAAACATTTTTGTTAGATTTTTTTAGTTTTGATCCTTACAAAGAATTCAAGAGAGAAACTTTGGATCAATTTTAAATTTTTGAACTTTAAATTTTGTAAGTTGTTATATTATTTTTTAAGATAATTTATTTATCATTTAGTTATAATTTTGAGTCATTCATTAATTTTTTTGTATGTATTTGATTAATAATTATAATTTTTTTTGTTAAAGTTTGTTAAATTTTATTTTTATTTATAAATTTGTTTGTATGAATATGATTGTTAATGATAAATTTTTTTAATTTGATTTTTAAAGTTTTTTTAATTTTATGTTTAAATTTAATTAATTATAAATTTATTTAATTTATTTTTTAATTATAAATTTATTTAATTTTATAATTTTTTTAGTTTGATTTGTAATTATAAATATGGTTAATTATATTGTGAATTATAAATTTGTTTAACTTAATTGTTAATTATGAATTTGTATTATTTTATTATTAATGATAAATTTTTTAAATTTTATTTTTAATTATAAATTTGTTTAAATATAATTTTTTTAATTTTATTGTTAAAGTTTTTCAATTTGATTTTTAATTATAAATTGGTTTAATTTTATTGTACATGTTTTTTTAATTTGATCATTAAAGTTTGTTTAAATGTTTATATTTTTAAATATATTAACCTTTTATATTTCGATGTTAGATATTTAATGGATCATGATTGGATAAATTTAAGAAGAACAACTAGTGAATATCAAACAGAATTTGTCGATTTCTTGGAATTTTCTAACCAAAATTTTCAAGACATAGATTTAATTTTCTATCCATGTGTTAGGTTTTGAATATGAGATTGTTAAATTACATAGAAATCAAGGATCATCACATTTTCAGTGGTTTTATCCTTAATTATACACATTATATATGTCATGGGGAAATAAATAAAAAATCAACATCTAATTTTGATAAAAATATTCATAACGAGACAAAGGATCATATTGAAGAATTAATTCATGATTTTGGTGCTGGAACCATAAAACAAAAACTATTGAACAACTTTATGGAGATCCTGAGAAACCCTTTTTCCATAGTTACACTAAATATAATTTTTTATCAGTAGTTTTGAGATTAGTTAACTTGAAATCAAGAAATGGGTTGAGTGACAAAAGTTTCTCTAACATTCTTGATCTTTTAAAAGAGCTGATTCCAAAAGGCAACAGACTTCTAGATTCCAATTATGAGGCAAAGAAAATATTATTCCCAATGGGATTGGGGTATAAAAATATACATGATTTTCCCAATGATTGTGTATTTTATAGGCAGGAATATGAATATTTATCAAAATTTCCTATATGTGGGACAACATGGTATAATATGGAGGAAAATCCAACTCCTATTCATTCTCAAGTACTAGAATCTGACCTCATACTAAATAAATTTGGTACTTTATAAAAATTCCATCAAATAACTCCTTCATATAATTCTAATAATTCCACTCTGATTCATTCTTAGGCGCCGTAATCAAAAATCATGTTAAAGAAAATGTGTAACATCCAATAATTCTTCATTTGAAGCATCCATTTTTAAATTAAATTGATGCAAAAAAAGTTATGGTGGCATTCAGATGAGCGCATCTTTGATGGTAACTTATTCCACCCTGCTGATTCACCATAGTGTATAAGATTTGATAAAATATCCAGATTTTTGAAGGGAATTTAGAAATCTCATAATGGGATTGTGTACTAATGGAATGAATCCATATTAGATCCTAAGTATCCAACATAGTTAATGAACTATTTTGTTAGTAGTTTACATCTTGCCTTTAAAAGATATATATAAGAAAAAATATGTTATGTGGAGCTTGATGACTCCTAGACCAAAACATCCATAAAAATGATATTGGTGTTTATCTTTCACTATTGACTGATGATTTTAAACTATAATGGGAGATAGGTGTTAATTTTTTTGATGCATACAAGAAAGAGTATTTTATTTTGCGTGCTATGATAATGTTCACTATAAATTACTTTCTTGCATATGGAAACTTATTTGGATATAGTGTTAAGTGACATAAATCATATCAAATTTTTGGAGAATAGACATCATATTATCAATTTTAGAAAGGAAGAAAGACAGTATATATGAGATATTGAATATTTTTTATAATTGATCATCCTTATCATATATTGAAAAAAGTATTTAACAATTTATAGGGATAGAATATTCCCCCACAACCATTGTTATTTGAAGAATGTTATGTTAGGTTAAAAACTATTTATTCATCATTTGGAATGAAAAGATGTTCTAGTCTTCAAAAAAATATCTGGAAGAAATAGTCTATCTTTTCTGAACTACCTTATTAAGTATTTTTAGAGATAAAACATAACATTTATGTGATGCATGTTGAGAAAAACATATTTGATGGTTTGATCGGAACATTATTAGACATAATTTGGAATAAAAAATATGGATTGCATGCTATATTGGATTTTATATCAATGGGAATATGTTTGGATTTAGCTCCCGCTATGAAAGGAAAGAGAATATATTTACCTCAAGCTTGTCACACATTAAGTAAGATTGAGAAGATGATTTTTTGTCAGTGTCTTGATGGTATTAAATCACATAGTGGATATTCTAAAAATGTAAATAATTTTGTTTTATTGAAGGATTGTAAATCAATATGTATGAAATATCATGACTTTTATGTATTGATGCAATAACTTCTACCATACATAGTTCATAGTATATTTCCAACACCTAATAGAAATGATATCATAATGTTATGTAATTTTTTCAAATCCATTTTTAGCAAAGTCGTTGATCCAAATTTGTTAGATTTATCTGAGAATGAAGTTTCTCTTATACTTTATCAACTAGAAATGTATTTCCCTCATATGATTTCTTGATAAAATGCTTCATCTAGTGATTCAATTGGTGCATGAGATAAGAATATGCGTTCTAGTTTATTTATGATGGATGTATCCTTTTGAAATATATTTGAAAATTTTGAAGGGGTACAATTTTTATTGACCGAAGGCCTCTATTTTTTTCAAAAATATGTATCAGAAGTGCTGATTAAGGTTTTTCCCGATTATTTTTATAAAGCGGTGTATATTGGTCACCCTATATCTCGACATATGATAGTTGATAGTAAAGGTATAGGGATTTGAGGCTTAAAGGTAAAGTTAATTCCACATGATGAAGTGATGTAGTGACATTTATACATTTTGAACAACATAGAAGAGGTTCAATCATATATATCATCACATATTTATGAATTAAAGGTATTATATCCAAAAATAAATAAAAATTGGTTGATGATTGAGCATAAAAACACATTTGATTCATGGTTATCCTAGATATATATGAATTAGAAACATTTAAATGGTTAATAGGGGCATCTCTTAATGTGATCACAAGGTATGGTTTTGATATTAATGGGTACACATTTTACACAAAAAATCCGGATGACAAGAGTACCATTCAAAATAGGATATTAATGGTCATCGCTAAAGCATTTAATTTTTCTTTTGGAAAATATAAAAACCCAGTTTCCATATCAACAACATATTTTGGATCTCTTGAAGACATATGGGAAGTTTATTGTACTAAATTTTGAGTCACTTTTTTTATGTATAATTGGGTTACTAGTAATAGTAGTGTGTAACAAGATGAATACGGGTTTATAAACTAGTATATTTGAAAATATTTAGTCGTAACAAGGAACCATTTATCATGACGACACAAGCAAATAAAATATTTTATGCCACTGATCTATCGAATGATCAGTGGTCCAAAATTTTGAAAGATAAAAGAATCCAATAAGGTGATAAGAATGATGATTATGTTATTGGTTTATATTATTCGTATTCATCTATTACAAGATTTATGAATAAGAATGACTATAACTTAGACATAGTGCATACAGTACGAAATGATCATTCTGAAGGGATGTGGTAAAACACTAAATTACTCTCCTAATTAATTAGGTAAATATTTAAATTATATGTTTTTTTTAAATTAATATGTGTAAAAATTGCATTTTTTTAATGATTATTGGATGTTTAATTAAATATATTTGATTGTTTATATAATTTTTTGTGTTAAATTTTATATTTCATGGTTATGGTTATAATAATTCATTAAAATACCTGACATACAATATTATATTTTGGTTAAGTTTTCACATCTGAAAACACTTTTTTAATAACATTAATATTTAAATTATAAATTTTTATATCATTTGATGTAATTTTTATATTTAATAGTTTATCTTGCACATTTTTGGGTTAATAATCATAAAATAATTATTTTTTAAAAGAAACATACACATGTGTGCCACTTTTTTTTCTTACATAATGTTTTCCTTGTTTTCTAATTATTCACTTGTATAATAATATATAGGTACATAGAATAGCATTACATTTTCCTATTTCAAATGGTAGATAGAGATACAGAGATAGAGGAACGTGTACTGGGGCATATATTTTTTTTTCATATTATTAAATATCCAATAATATAATTATTTAATGAAATAAAGCATTTAATTTACAAAAGAAAATTACAAGACTACCGATGAGACTTTATTTGTGGATTCTTCTACTTTTAGTATTCAGAAATCAATTTCCAAAGTTGGTAAATGTGGAATTACACATTTACCGAAACTACCAATTTCTCTTGTAGATGAGAAATTACATATTATTGTTTATAATTACAATAATGCAACTAGCCTAAATGAAACATATTTTATCATATATATATCCATGCAGATTCAAATCATGATTAAAATTTTGTATCCTACTTGGGAGTCCATCGATAACATGGTGATTGATCATCTTTGGGAGGCCTAAATGTTAAAATATCTCAATTTATTTATTTTACCTCATTTTTTAATATGATATATTTTAAATGATTAATATTTAATTTATTCAATTATAGATGACATTCAATTTTGAAGAAACAAAATAAATTAAGAAAAGATATCTTTATTTAGTGGTTGTTCGATAGAGATATTTCAAATCAAAGTTGGTAAAAAAATTAGGTTTTTAGAAATAAACAAAATGAAAACTCATGCCTCAACTATGATTTTTTAGATGCAGATACATGGAATAAATTTTTTCTAGGTGACATGGTGAAGCATTTCTAGTATGATAATTATTTTCTATAATTATTTTTTATATATATACCTAATTACTTATTATTTTATTTTTATATAACATGCCTCCTAGAAATCCCATCAAGACAGCCAATTGTAGAATGTATACACTCATGCTTTATCATGTGGAGGGTATCATTTATCGAAGAAAAAAATAATTTAGGAAAAGAATGAAGGATTAAGAGATCAGCCAACTAGTGGTTCAGATGAGGTCAGTTTAGTCATTTGTCTCCCCCCACCCACTATGTAAAAAATGGAAAAGTGCAAGAAGAAAATAAAAATGAAAAGTATCTTACAAATAAAGATAAGGAAGTATATGAATGAATTTTAATTAAATAATTTTTATTTTTCATGAATTTTGGTATTTTATAAATTAACAACACCAATATACCATTTTCATTTTTATTTTAGGATGAACATTAGGTGTAACCAACATAGTTCACTTTTATCCCTAAGGGTAGGATGGACATCTTATCCACTGCTTTAGGAAAGTAAGAACACCCCATCCGCATTAGAGGATATGAGGTAGGTGTTAGTATTTAGAAATTTTTTGGTCATCAAAGTAAGAAATTAAGAAACCTAGAAATAAAATACTTAAAAGATGAGTTTAAACATATGAAACAACCCATGGGTGATCAAATTAAATCAATTGTACAGGATATATTAGAATAATTAATGAGGCAATTACAGTTTGTGAAGCCTTTCCAGCCTACCCAGCCTTCCTTGTCGGCTGTGCAGCCTGTACAGCCTGCCCAACTTTCCTACTCAGATCCTTCACCTTTTTTCTTGGATCCAACCTTATACTGTGAGTTGTATGTTGGATGTCCTCATGTACATATTGTAGTGTTTAAAGTCGTGCAATTTTTAGGGATTTTGTACATCACCATCCTATGCGGATGGGTTAGGTTAGAGTATCAGTACATGATATTATTGATCCTACTTCTATCCTATCATTTCATACCTTAGAGTTTATTAGAGTTAGGGATTGTATAAATCATTTTTTAGTTTTACCATCTAGCCTTCTTCGTTATTTTTCATATGAGGTATGTATTTTTTAAAATATTAATTATAACTAATCAAAAAATACTTATAATTTGTAAGACATTTAATTTATATTGGAGTATGTAATATAAAAATAAATTGGATAAAGTAAATAATAGGTTCATGATAAAAAATAGATTCTTATGATATTTACAATAGGATATAAATATTATCCCAGGTTATTCTTCCTTGTATAAATTCTATGAGTTTTAGATGATTTCAAATATATGTGGAAGAGACTATCCAATGAGAATATCTAGAAATGATATCATAGATCTGGTTGATTTTTAAGAGATTAGAATGACTGTGTATATTTTATTTTATATGTATGTAAATTGATGTTTCATTTTTTATTTATTTAATTAATGTTTGCTTTAATTGACTTTCTATATTACTTATTTAATTAGGTATCTACATAAAATTCTTATTAAAAATTATACAATTGATATTTATGGTTTTATAGATCTATAATTCATTTCAATGGTTATGAAATATTTGAATATTGCTGATAGAGTCACATATATATGTGAGAAATTATCAAAGAAGAAGATTGGGTGTTGGTTTTTTCCATTTCTTAATGGGTAAAAACACTAATATAATTATGAACTAATATTCATTATAATTTCATTAATTGTGAATAAATGTTTATGTAGGTCCATTGGATGTTAGGCATATGTTGCACAAGTGAATGCACATTATATTAGTTTTTATCTTTTTAAATGGTGTTCATAAAAAATTTAGCACCTTGTTAGAAAATTATATTCTATTATTTTTATAATTTCATTATAATTAATTATTATTGCTTATAAATATTTTATTAATTGACATATATGAAAATGTAGGCCATGGAAATTTTTTAACAAACATCAATTGTCAATAAATAACCCAATTGTAATCCAATAGGTGGAAGTAATAGTAATTATTATTTATATTATATATTACTATGATTATATATATAGGTTTTTATTATCAAGTTAATATTTTATAACCACAGTGTTATCGTTAGCAAAGAAATATGGGGTGTGGTTATTGTGTTCTATGATTTATTTTTGATATAACCACAACTGGGTTAATCAATGAATTTGGTGAGGTTAATTATATTAATTATTTTCTTATGTCATGATATTTTGTATTTTAATCTTATAAAATTCAATGTTATTGTAGACATTGAATGATGCTGAGTTTTAGATGAATGATGAAATTATCCATCTTCGATCTTTGTTTGTGAACTAATTGATAAGTATTATTAGGATTTAAATTATCAAGTATGTATCTTTAAATGCATATGATTAATCATACATTTTCATAATAAAAAGTGTTCAAAAACTAATTTTTTTGTTGTAATATGTATTTTAACATAATGATATCAAAATAATGATTCAACAACAATCGGGAATGAATAGTTTATAAATTATCATGTATTAGTTTTTTATTATAGTTTAAAATATAATCATGTAGATAATGATTTTTTTATTAAGTTATTAATTTATGTTTGTTTCAATATATTTTTATTATGTGATACATGTTATTGGATTGTTGTATATCGTATTTTCAATTATAGGAATGCTGATATTTTTTGGGGTGTAATATTTAAAATTTTCTATTTTTTTAAACATTCAATGTTGATTTTTTTCAAAACTAACACTGAAATTATTAAAAAAAATATAGATGATCTTCGGTGTTTGTTATTTCTATAAAATGACATAGAAGATCCATTTCGACCTCATATTTTATTATAATATAACACATAATATCTATTTATGTATCTATTTCTATTATAAACCGATGCAAAAAATATGACCAATATAATTTTCATCCCCGGTATTAAAGAAAAACCCAACACTGAAACTCAAAAAATGGGGTACTACAGTATTAGTTCTAAGTAGAAAATGGCACCAAAAACTAATTTTTGGTATCATTTTATATTTTAACTGATGCCAAAGACTTGACCAAAAAAATTAAAAACCAAATTTTGAGGTTGGCTTTAAAAAAACCGATAGAGAAACCCTTGTTTATAATATCTCCTTTATAAATGTCGGTTAACATCTGACATGAAAATTGAAAAAAAATGACGTGAAAACCTATTTTTCCACTAGTGTAAGAGTCCCCAATACAAGATAAGACACCTTAAAAATTAGGTGAGGTTTAAAAGGATACCTATAGGAACACATGAATGATCTATTTTATATAAACAACATTATGTTATCATTAATATCTAGTTAATTGTGAAAACAACATGAGGACATGAATGGTTACACCATGTTGTTACTTCTTCAATAATATTATACGGATAAATTAAGGTAAAAATAACCTGATATTATTAGTGCATTATATATGTTTATATTGGAATATTGAATCCATGATGGTCCTCATATACTCAAAATGATAGATTGCATTGATCAATTAAAAGAGTTAGTATTTAGGTAATTATCTTTCAATACATCTCATTATTTCATACTTATCACCTAGTTACTCAATTTTCATTAAAGATTATAAAATGAATAGTATAGAGAAATATCTTCAATATATTTTTGTATAATGTTTTCCTTATTGATAAGGATATAATGAAAGATAAATAATATATTATTATGGTAAAAAAGAATAGCATAAAGGTAAAGGGGATAATGAAAAGTATGAAACCCAAGACACCATCACAACATTATTTTAATAAACCAATGATTAAAAGGGAAATCATTAAATATGAGTCTAATTGCTTCAAAGTTTTAATGAAATACCACTTTAATAATAATTTCAATTAATTGAAGAAGAATAATGAAAAATAATCTATTTCTGTTATATTCATCATTGCATGTAATATTTTTGTTTTTAATTATTGGGTGTTTGATACATTTTTTGGCTCAAACATTTGTATCCAAATATATAAGATATGTAAATTTATAAATATTAGAAGATTATATTTAGTTCTTAATATTTTCATAAGGATCTTGAGTCTTATGTTGTCTAGAGACGATCATGTATTCACATTTCCTCATGGAGAGGTTCTTGTATTTAAAAACTATTATTATGCATTATTTATTACAAAAACATGATCTCAATGTAGAGTTTAGGGAAATTGGGTTCCTAATTCGAGTTTATAAATAAAAATACTTATGGTATACCATACTTGAATAATTGTTTTATAATACTTGAATCAAAGATATTCTATGTTGTAAATCCATGATGAGTATAAAATATATGACTCAAATGATACCTATTTGTGGTAATAAATACTTGATCAAATAATACTAGAGGTAAATTTCAATGATATACCAAGAATGTAATTTATTAAATTTTTGATAATACTCTTGGGTATTTTATATAGTTTATTATAATGTATAATGACTAGGAAACATTTTTTTATTAAAGATGATAAAGCAATAAATATTTTAAAATTAGTTCAAAAAGTTGTATGTGACCTATTTAAAGTAAAAGTTATAGGTAAGTTGTCATACATTATGAGATTTAATAAATTATCATACTTTATGAGATATAAGGAATATAATGTGAAGTCTATAATGAATTTGGTAAAAATATAAAATATGTTTTAGGTATGTGATTCAGATAATATCTTAATAAGAATTCATTAATCATTGAATATAGAGTGGGTATTATTCATAAAATAACAGTTTTTACACTCATTAGAGACATTATTTTTGTAAAATTATGGGTTACACCATTCTTCTAATGGTGGTATCGATGATGAGTTCTTACAGTACTTTTATTATCCCTTTTAAGACATTCTTTATAATTAGTGGTGTTGAAACTAAACAATATTCTAACTAAAATACAAATTGGCGTTTCATATGATTTAAAATATGAAATAAATATATATTTCACAAATTATTGTGTTATGATAATTTTTTTGTTAAGGATAATTCTTGAAACAAACATATATCTACAAACAAAAAGTTCAACTATGTGAATTAGGCTAATATTACCAACGATATTACAAAAAAACCACAAAAGTGATGTAATAGTTAAGTGAACGATTATATTTATATAGGTGGGAGAATATCTATATTTGAGATAGTGTTGGAAATATAGATCTTGATAAATTCAAGGATCAATATACATAGAGAGTTGAGATAAGAACATGTTCAAAAAGGGTCCATTGAAATGAAAAGTTTAAAATATGCATATACTCCATTTTAAATATAATGCTAAAGATAAATCATTTTATAGTCATCGAGTTAGGTGTTATATTATTTATTATTAATAAATAAATATTTATCCAATAAGTAAGTATTAAATAGAAGTTAAGAAACAAATATAATGTAGATATGAATTATAAAGTGGATTACATGTATCAAAACCAAATCTATATTTTCATAGAATTTACTGCTAATGTAAATCCCACTGGATCTAAATGAGTATTCATGAGAAATATAGACATGGATAGAAAAGGAAATACTTATAAATAAATATTTCTTGTTAAAGGTTTAATTTAATTAAAAATTTTAAGTATAATGAATCCTTTTAAAAAATACATATGATGAAATACATTTGAATTCATATTTCCATAGTAGATTTCTGTGATTATTATATAAAATAAGAAAGGGTCTATTTATCAGTCAAAGAAAACATAAAATCATGGTTTTATTATTTTTTCATATGTCTACAATAGGTTAGTGTTAGAAACATAATTTTAAGTGAAATATGTTGATAAAATATGGGAAAGAAATATTAGTCTTATAGTTTGATAAGACTAAATTAAAATAATTTCTCTAATAATGACTTGAAGCACCAAACCATGTTATATGGAACAAGTTCTATTGAGATCTATCTATATGTTATACTGTTTATGTAAAGGTACATAAATTGATAAGGTATTGAAAAATACATGTTTTTATAACTATAGACATAATTATAACCTATGTTATATGGAATAAGTCTTTACATGATGATGTGTTTAATACACATGGGGGGATTAAGAAGATGAATACATCTTCATATTCTTTTGAAATAGGTTATATCACAAAATTCATGTTTTTTAATAGATTTTATATTTCCTGTGAAGATGGAATGGTGGAAAATATCAAAGAAATCCAAGGAGGTTATACTAATAAGTACTTATAACTATCTAACAATACTTGAGAAAGGGTTGGGGATATGTTCTTGCTAATTAGAGATCAAGGAGATATGGTTACCAATGGTATCTAAAATTTATCCTTCAAATAGATGAAATTATTCAATTATCATAGTTAATCAACGTAAATGGGTAAGAGAATAATATTATATCTAGTGGTAGACAATTTTATATAATCTAAGTTTTTCACACATTTTTATGTGACTAAATAATTAATTTAAATTTAAAACATTTTTCCAGATCTTGGTGCTATATAATGAAAATGAGATATTGTCATAATGTATATTTTATTAATTGTACTAGGTAATAATTCATGGTTATAAAAAAGGAAAATTAATATATACTTACTAGATATCATCTCTTGAGATATTTTATGAAATGAGGTGAAGTTACCACTAGTAGACTAGTCATAGAAAAAAGTATAGGGAGAACATAAAATAAATATATTATACAATAAATTATTACATTTTATGTTAGAGATGATAAGTTGATAATTGGTAGGAGTTAAATCTAGTGAAAGTGGTAGTGTTGTAACAGTGTGTGTCCAAGACCTAACTCAAACTTGTACTTTCCAACTAATATGGCATGCATACATTGTGATAAGTGCATGATTAATATATTCCATGATTGTAAAAAAAATTATGTATGTATTATATATAGTAATTTTCTTGAATTAAATATCATATCAAAAGGTTACAATAGTTTCTGTATATAATGAGAACCTCAGGATATTATGGCACAAATATTAAATGTATGTTTTATGGCCTTGATGCATCATATTGATGGGGTAAATATTATGTATGACTATCATAAGTTAGTGGATCATTATTATTGAGAATTTATTTTATGAATTTCACACTTGGTTATCATAAGTATTGGATATTATGAGGAATATACCACCAATAGGGGAAAAATATTTTTTCTATGTCATAGGATATTCCTATATACAATCATGTATATTTGTCTCTAGACTTGAGTTAATTATCAATGTGTATTATTAAATCATTTACTTTAATTCATGGAGGAAACCACGACAGTTAAACCCCAACTTTCAATTTCCAAAGTATTATATATATATATACATATTCTTCAATTTTTAGGGCCTTAGGTATATTTTTTAAAATTTAGAGAGTTATTAACACTATTTCATGGTTAGTAAACATGTTTTAGGGTAATCCAAGTGGCTACCTTACACAATAACCTTTTTTAGTTCATTTTGTTCTTTTACAATTTGGTCTAGAGGGGTATCACCTGGTCGGACCTAGACCGTGTGGAAACCAATGGAAACTATGTGAGTCCTTTGTACATAAGAGTGAGGATTCATGGATAGTACATGGTTAGGAAAAACTATTTAATAAGTGTG
Source organism: Viscum album (assembly GCA_963277665.1). Classification (NCBI taxonomy): domain Eukaryota; kingdom Viridiplantae; phylum Streptophyta; class Magnoliopsida; order Santalales; family Viscaceae; genus Viscum; species Viscum album. The sequence goes on from OY728136.1 coordinate 459,813,386, forward strand.
TGAGAAGAATATAATTTTTAGTAGATATTTTTAATATGGTTGGAATACGATTTACCATTTTTTTGGAAAAACCATATGACCTGTCCATATTTTAAAAATAATGAAATTTACTTTTTTATCTCACTCAATTTTAAACCCTAACACTCCTATTTCTTTCTAAATAATCATGCATGGCCTGAGGGTCCTATCCCACCCCCCCAATTCATCACCTACCGATGGTGATTTATAAAGTATTAATCATTGATTAAAGTTATAATATTCAATATTAAGTCCCTTAATCCTCTATTTCTTTCTTCTTGTTTCTATTATCTTACCTTGTGGTGTTCCATATTAGAGAAACCCTAGATTTAGGGATTGAACATTTTCCTTATTATTCATCATGTCTAGGGTATGTTGATTACCACCTAGTTTGTGTTAATTAAATATTGAAAGTGTTGGATTGTTTTCCTTCAATTTTTAGTAGGCTACCCATTGTGGTGACCATTATACTCTAGAACTAAGATTTCTTTCACTTTTAAAATTAATTTTTTAATTATTACTTGATAGTTTTAATTATAATTTTATTAATTTTTAGAATAAAGTAAATATTTATTTTGATTTACATTAAAAGTAAAAGAGAATTCCCTTGTTTTAAAGATGGAAAGTCTTTTTTTACTTTTCCTCACACACCAAGTGGTTGAGAATTTTCTTGATTGTCCTATATAAAATATTTTGAGATTTAAAATGGTGTTTTGGTTTTAAATTTGATTTAAAAATGTTGTTTTTGAGTTTTAAGAGATTTCTTTGGCACTTTCAAGAAATATTTTCATTTTAAATAATTATGACAAGGCCTGGTTGACACATTAAAAGAGTGCCTTATTAATAAAAATTACAATGGAATTATCCACAACCTTGTTTTTTTTAAATGTATTAAAATATCCATGTTATAAGACAAGTTCAATATAGTAATGGTTTTAAAATAAATGGGATAAAGCTTATGTGTGAATTATATTTTATATAAAGGGACATGTATTATTTTTATATCAATGTTAGACACTATTGTTTAGCTCTCCCACATTTTATATACATCATGGGAACCAACAGTAGCTAGTGGAATTTTTTAGAACACATGTTTCACGATATTAGGATCATTATCTAGATAGTGTCCTTATTATAGATCACACCATTATTTGTGAGTTTACCTTAGTTAGGTAAGTTAGGTTATTACCAAGCCTTAGGTATTTTAAATTGCATCAAATGAACCAATATGAAGGATATAATTTAGTATCTGTTAGAATTTCTACTCAACTCCTAGGTATTCCCATGATCACACATACTTGATTATTTTCATTAGTTACATTCTTTTTATTACCATTATAGTAGACTAGATATTTTTCCAGGTTTCCCATAAATTATTTCTATTAGGATTATTTTCTTATATTTTATCCTACTGTTAGTGCAATATAATATTTTAAAGAAAATGGTTGTTTATTTTTTCATGCAAAATAATATGAGAACACCTCCACTATATTTTAAATATAAGAATCTTTCAAATAAATTATTTTAAAGAACACTAGTTTTCATATTTATGATTTCAAGGACTAGAACATTTAAAATGTTTAAATCCTTATATTTCAAGTATAACCAATTTTAATATAAAAAGGGGAAAGAAATCCGGATTCTTTTTGAAACTAATAATAAGATACCTAAATTTTGTACATTGTATTTCAAACTAGCGTAAAATAGATATTTTGGTTAAAGGTAATGCATGGGGTATGATTTATCTTTATCATACCTACTAATATTTATGTTTGTTCTTATCTATATTTTAGTTTCAGGTTTAGGTTCCAATTTAGTTTTTTCACCTTAGAGTGATGGTGATTTAGGGATGTTTGTTGACTATGGATTCATATAGAGATTGGTTTGGGTTTTGTTTTAGTTTATATTTATTATTATATTGACCAAGTCAGCCAGTTATGTATTAGGTACTTCTTTCAGTTGTATGTTTTATTATGTGTTGTTTGTCTTTTTTTTTATTTGATACACTTAATATAGATATGTTTATTTGTAAATTTTGGTATGTCTGATTTGGTATGGATGTCCAATGTATAGATGGGTCATTCAAATTTTTTGATAGAATTATATTTCTTTCTAAATTGTTTTTATTGAGAAAGATCATTCATTAAAGCTCAATTTAGATGCACTGTCGGTAGTTTACAACCCAAGGTGATCACAGACACACCTTAGGTATGTCATGGTCCAGCTCAGGAACCTTGTTCTAGGGTTTTACTAGGTTTTTTCATGTAAAATTGTATTATATCCTATGTTTTCAAGAGGGTTTAAGTTCCACATACTCCCTTGTAATTTGTGTGTTTCAGGTAGATTGGATATAGAACTATCAAAACTTGAGAGGTATATTTGGGATGTGTCTAGCTAACTTTTTAGCCTTTGAATCCTTGATTTTCTATGGGAAGTTAGGTTTTAGTATTGGTTCTTGTATTTTATTCGTTTATTTTTAGTTTTTTTAGACATCTTTAATAGTGTTCTTGATTTAATTACAGATTATATGGGTTATTTCATAATTTTTTTATTTGTGGAATGACAATGGTAGTGAACTAGCGGTAACTAGTGAGATTACAATCCCTAGAAATACAAGTGATGCTTGATTACATGGTTCATTGTGACTCTTAATGGTATTTGTGTAGTTGTTAAATGTTCCACTAATTCATGAAGATAGGATTCACATAGACACTATCACCCCTCTGAATCTTGTGTTTTATTTCAATTGTTTTTAGTTTGTTTTGATTATGTTATTTTTTTATGGTTGAGTAAAATTTGGTTTTAAATTTTATAAAAATATTATTTAAATCATATGTTTTGGTTTTTAAAATGGTAAATGAGTTTTTAATATCATTTCAAAGATGAAAATGGTGTTTGAATTACCTATAAATTTGTTTTGACAAAATAGTTCACTAAAATATTTTTATAAAGTTATATATAATTTTAGTGGCTGATATATATGTTATTTTAAGGGTTGTTTTAAAAGTTTTTTGAGTGTAAAAGTGGGGTTAAATTACCAAATATGGGTTTTTGAAAGAAAATAATGGCTTTATTTAGATGAATAAAGCAGTTTTGTGTATGGGAATTTGAAACATTGTGATTGTTGGTTTGGAACATGTTTTTGAAAGGTAGTGGGGGTGGGTTCCCATTAATTTTTTGAAAATTGGTTTACTAATATTCTTATCATATTTTTTCATTTAGTCTCATCATGTTTGGGATATTTCAATTTATTTTTATTGTGATTTGTTTTTATTTTATTTTTAGAGTACACCCTATAAAGTATTCATGGATTCATCAGGGAAAGTTGTAAATAGTTCTCCACAACTGAACCCTTATGTTGATCAACCCATTGATTTCCTTTTATATTTTCAAAATATAAATCCTTATCTCTTATATAGTCATCTAGATCTATGATAATAGGAGTAATAGTTATGAATAATCAAGATTATAATTTTTTCTTGAGTTTCTTGAATCTCTAAGTATTAATTTTTCTATCATTATGCTTGAAGGTCTGAGTTGAATATAGTTGGATTCTATCATTCAGACCAAATCATTAGAGGAACTTTCCTATGATAGTTTCAAATATTTATTTATCTAGAATTATGTCTCTAAGTATATTAATATGGAGAAGGTGATAGAGTTATATTATCTCTAATAGTGTTATCAATTAGTGTTGGAGTATTTTAGTCATTTCCCTAACCTATTACCTTGTTTTTTTAGTATTGTTCATGTAAGATTCCATCAAGTGTCATTATTTTGAGAGTGAACTCCTTCCAAATATTATTTTGAGGGTGTTGTAGATTATTTTAACCTATTATATATATGTGGTGAGGAAAATGGTGTGGGTTGAGACCATCTTAGTAGGAGTACTTATGGCGAATACTATTTCCCCTATTCATAGAAGTGGAGAAGAAAGTTCTAATAAATGGAAGGGAATGTTTTTTGAGTCAATAATGTGTTTTTTGGTATCAATAGGTTTTTAATATATATTCATCATATTATTTTGAGTTTAGGTCTCTGGTCTGTCATTAATTAGGAATGTTGGGTTATTCAAAGACCTCATGTCCAAAGGCTCTCAAAACCTATTTCACATTCATAAGTTTGGGTCATCTGCATAGATTTTTTAAGGGAGTTACTCAAAATGGGTGTGGATATTGCTCTAATTATTTGATTGATTCCTTGGTTCAACCTATGAAACCTAATTTTTATAAAACTATTCTTTAAGGTATTCTTTATCCTCTCTTTTTTCTTTTCCATGAATGTTATTTTATTCATATCTAATTTTAAAAATTCTTACATCTTGTGGTGAAGTATGTTCCTTGTTGACATTTGGAATTTTTCATGGTGTATTTGGATATTTTTTTCAACATTAGTAGTATCCCTTGACTAGTGGGTTTTTTCTTGGACCATCTCATATTGTTGGGTATTTTTCATTTGTTATCTCTCAAAATGGTATGTTATTTTGAGGAATTATAATATACTGGAGCGACCACCATAGTTTTTGGTTCTAGAATACCTTGGTGATCTAGTATTGAGTCCATTATGAATACTTATTTTGGTGAAAGAGTGTCAGGTTTTCAGTTCATGTTCTTCAAGTTTCTTTGGGAGATGATTTTTTCTTTGGAGATTACAATGTTTTATTGGCATAGTGTCATAAGATTTTTCTCAATGGCGGCCAAGGGGTTCATTAGTTTTGATAATTGAGTTAAGTTTAGAAGTTGAAACTCTTATTTTCTATTGATAAAATATATATTTATTGAATCTTTTTGGGGGTAGAAAGTAATATAGTGAAGATAATTTTCAAACACATGCCTTTCTTTTCCTTATTCTTTTAATCATTTATTTATTTCTAGCCTTTTTCATGTGTTTTGAGGGACTCAGGTTGAAATTTTGAGTTTTCATAATTTTTTACTTATGTCACACAGTTAGTGTGTACAGTTTAAGGGAAACCATTTGACTACCTTACACATGGATCCTTTATAACTCATTTTTTCTTCATGGTTTGGTCTGTATGGGTAGTTCATAGTTTTACCTACACTATTATAAAACTAACGAGGATTTTGTGAGTCCTTTGGGAGTAAGGTTAAGAGTTCACAACTTGCACATCATTAGGAAAAACTGTATAATAATAATATGGGAGGTCAATAATTTTTAATAAACCTATTTCACATGGTTGGTGAACGGTTTTCAAAAATGTGTGGACATACCATGTGGGTTCCCAAGGTTTCCATTATAGGGTGCATAGTTGGTCCACTGTTTACCAAACCATGTAGCCAAATCTTTTGATATGTCCAAATTTTAAAATCATTAAATTAAATTTTCATCCTCACTTAATTTTATCCCCAAACCTTCATATTACTTTCACATTCTTCGTGAAAAACATGAGGGTCCTCTCTCCCTTGATTTCTCACTTCTCCAGGGTGATTTCTTAATATTTCTTCATAGATAAAAGTCAGATCTCCAAGGTAAAGTCCATTCCACCTCAATTTCTTTATCTTTTCTTCTTTATTATTATTAATCTCTACTTAGAATATGATGTTTTCTATTGGTTGAACCCTAGGGTGAAGGTTTGACCTTTTTCCTTGTGATTCTTCATGTCTATCATGTGCGGATTGCCTTTGAGGTTCAGTTCATTCTAAATTCAGCATTCTATATTTTTTACCTTTTATTTGAGGTTGGTTTCTCCTTATGTTGACCTTTAAACTATTGATCTAAGATTTATTTCAAATTTAAAATTAATTTTTTTATTTATAAATTGATTGAATTAATTATAATTGTGAGGTTTTTGAGAATAAAGTAAGGATTTATTTTTATTTAAATTTAAATTGATGGGTTTTCCCTTGTTTCACATCTAGAAAGTATATTTAAATTTGCAACACATAATAAATATTTAATAATTTACTTGAATATACTTTGTAAATAAATTTATAAACTTAAAAGTTTGTTTTTTTAATTGGATTTATAAATGTTATTTTGGGTTTTCAAGATTTTTTTAATGCTTTCATGAAAGGTGTTTATTTTAATGAATAATTATGAGGCATTGTTTGAGCTTTAAAAGAGATCATTGTTAATAAAAATTACCATAGAATGTACCCCTAGACAAGTTTTTTTAAGTGGATGAATATTCCCCTGATGTATGACACGTTTATTATAATGATGGTTTTAAAAGTAAGGGGTCATTCATAATTAGGTTCTTTTTTGGGTGAATCTTGTGTGCGACTCATATTTTTTGTAATGAAACATGTTTTTATTTTTATATCATTGTTTGATTATATTTTTTGGATGACCCCCATTTTACACATATTATCGTAACCAAGAGTAGTTAGTGGAATTTTCAAGAAGACATGCTTCATAATCTTACCTAAGTATGGATCATGCCCTTCTATGAGAATTTCCACTCGTTTAGGTTAGGTAGGGTATGATTTATCATTAGGGATTTAGATTTCATTAGTTGTGTTGATATTATAGATTTAGTTTTGTATGTCCTATCTTTTACCCTCAGCTCCTATTTATTCCCATGATCACTATAAATTAATTATTTACGTTGGTTACTTTATTTTTATTATTGTGCTAGTAAACTAGATTGTGTTTCTCATTTCCCATAACTTATTATTACTACTATTATAATTTTTACATATTATCCTTATTTATAGTGTATTCTTTAGTTTTAACTAAAACAAGGCATTTAATGTTTAATGTGAAATAGTATTGGAACTCCTCAACTGCCTTTTAATTATATAAATCATTCAAATGAATCTGTTTACAATAAAATCATATTCATTCTTTTAGTTTTGCATTTTTTATGAGCTGGCTATCTGGTTTATTGTTTTGTTATGATTCATTTAGATTTTCTTATTTTTAAATTTATATATTTTTTAATTTGTCTTAGACATTTAACATATTGACGGGTCGTTCCAGAATTTATGTAGAATTTTTCACCTTTCTAAATTATTTTCTTTGGAGAAAATCATTTCTGTAAGCTATCTTTAGATTTCTTGACACTAGTTTCCTTCTTGTGTAGATCAGGGATTCTCCTAGGGTATGTCATGGGTTGGCTTGGGTACCCGGTTTAGGGGTTGTTCTGGGTTGGTTCATGATAATGACCATTATATTTGTGGTGTGTTATCTTTCATTGGAAGTTTCATTAATGATATTTCATTAATTTATTGATCAAGATAGTATTTTTCAATTCAGAATATAGGAAATGGGTACCAATTCCCATTTGACTTAGATAGTAGTGCCTTGAATAATTCACATCCATTCTAAATGAAGGAAATTTCATCCAATATTGTAAAAAAATTAGAGAAACCATGATAGGATGATAAAAAAAGCTTTTACCCTGCTTTATGAAATATCATAAGATAAAGAGATTCTATTTCATAGAATTTTCTTATAAGAGTTGGTTATAGTTATAACTTACACTTAATATATAAATGATCCATGAGGTATTTAAATATATTGAACTTGGTTTATGAGTAGGAATCACTATTATCTGTATAATTTCCTAGTGGTTCATAGAAAATCTTTATCTAGAAATTACAGAAATTCAGATAAATTGAATTTTATGATAAAGTATACCCAAATTCGTAGGCTAGTGAATATAAAAGTGTAAAAAACATAAGAAAATAAATTAATAAATTTAATTGTATTTTATTCAAGTTTACAATATTTTAATTTAATTTATTTCTCAAGGTTTTCACTATTTATTTAAGTATAGAAAAAGTGAATATACAAATAATAGTTTTTCAAAATAATATTATTTATTCAGGGCATGTTAAACTAATTAAGGATGAATGATATGAAGAAATTGGGGGTTCATAAGAAGCATAAAAAATTTGAAATTTGAAATTTTGTGTTCGTATTCATGTTAAGAACACTAAATCCACAAAAATTTGTATCCAAACTTCTTAAAATATTATATCTAATTCAATTTAAGGATGAAAAATAAAATTAAACAAAACCATAAATTGCACCTTGTTCATTTGAAGTTTTCAATTTGATTCTCTATATGTCAGTGTGCTGTGACATAGAGGTGACAAGATAGGAATATAATAGGTTGTACACATGTGAAAAATATCTCCTAGATCATAGATATTTGATTCTCAGGTTCTAGTTTTGGAAATTGAAGTTCTTTACAACATCACTTCGATCATGTGTAGAATGCGGACTCGATCGAGAATATGGGATCAATCCAACCTTGTTATTCCTTTAGTTTCTTGATCTAAAATTTAAATAGAGGCGTAAAGAGATTTAAAATTAATGAAAATGGTTTAAGAAACTATTCAAGTGGATAAAATGAGATTTTATACCTAGGTTATACATTAAAAATTTGTACTTTGAACCCTGGAAAGTAATAGCCTTCATTATAGACACATTTGCACATTTATGAATTAATTAAACTTTTCATAAATGCCATGAAAATTTTATCACTCACTTGTAACTCTTTAACATGTTATGTGATATAATATGAACCGTTAACTCAACTCGAAAACTACCTAAATAATTTAGCGAACATTGAATTTATTATGTTCCTTCAAAAAATAATATTTCTTTATATTCACTTTTATCATAAAAAAACTAGGGAGTATCTTGGGAAATAAATTCAATCATAATTATTTTAAACAAGGATAATATAATTAAATTATTTTACTTTTAATCATTCATACTCAGATATTCACCATCCTCTGCATGTTATTCTCACTTCATCCAAACCTCATATTCATTTGAATATGTGGAACTTGTGGATACACTTAGTTTGTGGCCCACTAGGTCCTTATCTCTCTATTAATTAGTCTAATACACAGACCAATAGTGGATTATAGAAACCCATAATGGTCTCTAAGGTGATAAAGAATGCCATAACTATGAATACCTCCTACAAACATGTTCCGTGTAATATAATATCATTGTCTCCTGATATCTCATAAAGAAGTATGAAAACTTCTGTCTCCTTTTGGTTCCTTATATATTTCATGACTTTATTGGATGGAATTACCATATTGTACCATGTTTATGGATTTAACAAAGGTACTACCATCCTGGTTAACCTAGTCCCACAATATATCTCATCCTCACTTCAAAGAAACATATTTTATCTTGATCATTTAACTAATTTCATACCACAAATGATGTACCCAAGACAAGATTCCTTACCATGAATTCAATGTAATGGTTGTTTTCATTTATCAAAGTACATGATCCAATGGTATAAATTTATAATGATCTTAAGTTAAGTGATTAATACACATGTTCATAGATAAGAACTAACCAATGACACCAAAAACATATGGTGTTTATATTAACTGGTTAGTCCTCATGATCTTATCTACCAGAGATCACCAAGTGATAACTTTATGAGAAGAAGTCTCAGTTATTATGACCCCCTACACCAAATATTTATACATCATCTATGTTCCATCATTATGTTGTATCAAGACCATATGAAATATATTTAAGATTAATGTCATAGTATCTGCAGGCCCACATTATAGCTGGGAACTGCTATACCCTTTTGATACGACACATAGTCTAAGGACATCACCATATAAATAGTGGATGCAGAAGTATCAAAACTGTTATGGTAAGAATAAAAATATGTATATTTCAAACTGTATACATGTAATGGTAATCAAATTCCATAAAAGAGTTGGGTATAGGGAACATACTCACAACACTACCACTTTCAACATGGCCAACTACTAGTAATTATCAACCTGATATCTCTCACATGAGTATCATTTTTATGATGAGATATATATTTAGTCATGAGTATTCCAAATTATCCTTAGTTTGTATGCTACTAACTACAACTTCACATCTCTGATTAAAATCCCTCAAGATATGAAATGTCAAATGTATATGATTTTTTCATTTAGTGTGACATATGATCTTTTTTAAGCACCACTGTCACAATATTATTAGATTATACTGTAATAGGGTATATACTTCTAAGTAAAACACCAATATGGGAAACAAAGTTTTTTATCCATATTGATTTCTTAGCTGCATCGGAAGCCACTATATAGTCAGGTTCGTCTATAGAATCAGTGACCATGGACTGCTTTTAGCTTCTCTATCTCATTAAAATACTATTAAAGAAAAAAGAATAGTTTGGATATGATTTATGAACATATTTATTTGTCTTGAAGATATAATTAGTGTATACACTCACCGCTAGCTTCTAACTTCCTTCATACACCAGGAACATATCCTTCATAAATCTCAAGTACTTGAGTATAGTTTTCAAAGTTTCCCAATGTAGATATATTTGATTGTTTTGATATATCCCCACTATTATTAAATAAATAGAAACATAAAACCTAGTAAATAACATGGAATATATGATAGATCCTACTATTGAATTCAAAGGGATTCTATAAAATCTTTAAATATCCTCTTGTTTTTATGGGAACATCTTCTTGAGGAGAATAATGTCATGTGACACTGGATACAATCCTATCATAGAATATTTGATATTGTACATTTTTAGTACCTTATTAATATATTTGCATTGACTTATCCCTAGAAGCCTCTGAGATATATCTTGTTATACATCATCTATGTTCCATCATTATGTTGTATCAAGACCATATGAAATATATTTAAGATTAATGTCATAGTATCTACAGGCCCACATTATAGCTGGGAACTGTATAACCTTTTGATACGACACATAGTCTAAGGACATCACCATATAAATAGTGGATGCAGAAGTATCAAAACTGTTATGGTAAGAATGAAAACATGTATATTTCAAACTGTATACATGTAATGGTAATCAAAGTGCATAAATAGTTAGGTATAGGGAACATACTCACAACACTCCAACTTTCACTAGAGCCAACTACTAATAATTATCAACCTGATATCTCTCACATGAGTATCATTTTTATGATGAGATATATATTTAGTCATGAGTATTCCAAATTATCCTTAGTTTGTATGCTACTAACTAAAACTTCACATCTCTGATTAAAATCCCTCAAGATATGAAATGTCAAATGTATATGATTTTTTACTTTAGTGTGACATATGATCTTTTTCGAGCACCACTGTCACAATATTATTATATTATACTCTAATAGGGTATATACTTCTAAGTAAAACACCAATATGGGAAACAAAGTTTCTTATCCATATTGATTTCTTAGCTGCATCGGAAGCCACTATATAGTCAAGTTCTTCTATAGAATCAGTGACCATGGACTACTTTCAGCTTCTCCATCTCATTAAAATACTACTAAAGAAAAATGAATTGTTTGGATATGATTTATGAACATATTTATTTGTATTGAAGATATAATAAGTGTATACACTCACAACTAGCTTCTAACCTCCTCCATACACCAGGAACATATCCTTTATAAATCTCAAGTACTTCAGTATAGTTTTCAAAGTTTCCCAATGTAGATATCCTTGATTATTTTGATATATCCCCACCATTATTAAATAAATGGAAATATAAAACCTAGTACATATCATGGAATATATGATAGATCCTACTGTTGAATTCAAAGGGATTCTATAAAATCTTTAAATATCCTCTTGTTTTTGTGGGAACATCTTCTTGAGGAGAATAATGTCATGTGACACTGGATACAATCCTATCATAGAATATTCGATATTTTACCTTTTTAGTACCTTATTAATATATTTTCATTGACTTATCCCCAGAAGCCTCTGAGATCTATCTTGTTAGATCTTGATCCCTAGAATTTAGGCTGCTTAACCAAAGTGAATCATGGAGAAGAATTCAATTAAACAAGACTTCACAGACTGTAAGAATTGTTCTTCATATATTACTTTAATCACCTTTTTATTAAAGGTTTATGCAGGTAATATCCATTATCCTCCTTATGATAACCTATAAAGATTCACTTTGTGCTCTAAGATGCTAATATTTCACTAGGTATAGTCTTCAAAAATGCCACACATCCACATACACATATATGTGATAGAATAGGATTCTTTACATACCAAAACACATATGAAATATCATCTGCATATTTATTTTCTACTCAGTTTATTGTATATACCATAATCTACATCCCCAAAAGGATAATGATAGAGTTTCATGAATCATCATGAATTTTCCCATGTTAAGTAGGGAATGATTCCTTTTTCACTAACACCAATACACTAAGGTGCCTAAGTAGTGAGTTGGTAAATAAACCCACACTCCTTTAAAATGATCTATTAACTCTTTGTTACGATATTCTTCACCACATTCTGAGTAGTGTTTCTTAATATTCATACAAAGTTTATTTTTTACTTCAATATGATATTCCTAAAACATGTTAAAGTAATTTTACTTATACCTCATTAATTAGATATATCCATATATTCTATAGTCATTTGTAAAAGTAATGAAGTATGAAAAAATACTCTTATCCTCTACTAGAAATGGACCAAATATGTTAATATGAACCAATTATAATGTTTCTTTGGATCTTTATCCCTTCCAACTAAAATTTTCTTTAGTTATTTTACCTTGTAAATAACCATGACATTCATCCAAGGGTTTTAACTCAATAGATTCTAAATACAATACTTGATGTACTTTTATTAAATAATTCTCATTTACATTACCTAGCCGAATGTTCCATAGGTGGGTAGGAAATGATTCATTATCATTGTATTTTTCTTCAATTTCCAAACTAAACTTTATACTTCAAGCATATAAAATCCATTGTTAAGATGTGTCATACCATAATATATGTGTCCTTATACATAAAATAACATTTATTTCCAAAAATTAAATAAAATCCCATATTATCTAAACTCAATACTGATATTATGTTTTTGTAACATATGGTACATAATAAATGTTATTTTTTACAAGAACTATTCAACTAGGAAAAGTAAGATGATAATCTCTGACTACTAACACTACTAGTCTTGGATCATTTACTTCTTAGATATCCACATAATGGTATTCAATTATATTAAAACTAATTAGTTCTTATATTTGAATACAATTGTGTAAACCACATGTAGTGTCCAATACCCAACTTTTAGATATATATGGATAGCATTTAGTGAAAAATATACTTGAAGTAGAAGTGTTACATTTATTCTTCTTCCCAAACATACAATTCTTCTTCCTTTGGAGCTTATTAACACATAAAAAGTAAACCTCATATGAATCATTATTTTCCCTCTATATTTTTGGATTTATAGAAGGGTAGTGCATCAGTGTATTTGACTTAGACTTATCCATTGACACTTTAGCCATTACTTTCACCCTCTTATTCACCACAATGAAAAATGAATTGGGATTATTATTATCCTTATCTGATTAGAGAACTAAATCTAAAAAATATCAAAGTAACATATTCATTTTATTCATATTATAATTAATAATGAAAGTTGAGAATCTATGAGGTAAAGATGAAATAATGAGATTAGTTGATAGTTCTTAGAGAAATTTAAACTCAAGGTGTTCCAGTCTCTCAATGTACCCAATCGTCTTGAGTACATGAGGTCCTACCTGATTCCCTTAAGTTATCTTACATCTATAAAATGCATTGGATATCTCATATATTTCTTACTGATCTCTCTTACAGTATAACTCTTGGAGATAATACAACATTTGGAATGTATATTTTTTCTTATGAATTTTCTATAGCTCACTGGGTATAAGTGACAACATGAAGAATTGAACATATGTTGTGTCATATATATTCTTCTTGTATTTATCTTTATATTTCTTGATCACTCCCATAGGGGGCACAATAGGAAGTGTGTATTCTAGTACATAAATCTTTCTTTCTTGGCATAATACTATGTTGAAGTGCCTATATCAATCTTGGATATTAGTTCTGGTCAAGATATTCTATTTATCCAATATTGATCATAGTGAAATTTAATTAGTGTAGGTATCCATTTGATATAAAAAATTAAACTTTTAAGATTATTAATGTATCTGTATTACTATTATACATTTTCATATTGTTAATTTTAAATGTGTCCCACTATTTTATCAAGTAATAATAGCCCTAAAATAATATATTTAGAATACTCAGTTGTTTGTGTATTCTAGTGGAATGGATCCCTAAAACTCTCTATATAACTTAACTTATGGAATCGACACTACTCAAAAAGTCTAGGGTAGAATTTTGAATGGCCAACTGCATTAACTTGAATTTCCTTGATCTATTGAGTGGATTCCCATCTCTTACAATGGATTAATTTTCAATGCTCAACACTTTTACACTAATGTTACAATAAGATAGATATGAATACTCCTTTACTGTTACATTTATTTAAGTTGACCCTCCACTCTTATAATAACTCCCATGTAGTAAGAGGAACCCTCAATTTGGGATAACGAGCACCTCAAAAAATCAGTTTTTTTTAAATTTAAGTGATTGAAGGAATTTAATGACTTAATATTTTCTTCGAGAATTTTATTAATTTAATATTTGAGAATGAAATAATTTTATACTTAACATGATTGTTCTATGTGATCACTCTCAAAAATTAATTATGATTTAAATAGAAAAAATTCATGACACATGTTCATTTTATCTATGAATTCTTGTTTATTATTATATTGTGTGACCGTGAATAATAATTACACATTCATAAAATAATAAACCATGCATACAATAAAAAAAATAATGATGTGATCAGGAGTTGTTAACTATTTGTTAATCCATATAGTGAATAATAGATTAACAAAGAACCCAGTGGAATTCCTTGAGTGGATACCTGAATTGAATTGTAGTGCCCACAATTATCATGAACTTCACTTTTTTGGTTTACATCATCTCTTGACTCGAACCGCATTTCCATAAACTCCTTTGATCATTACAATGTATACTCACATGCAATTTGGGGCAACTCGAGGTGTTAAATTATATTTTATTACTTAAATATGAACACAAAGGTACTTATACAAATCAAATAGGGAGGGACAATGGAATAATCATGAATATAAAATAATTATTACATTTTAAAACTTATATAAAATAATTAAATTAAATTCATAATAAACCAAACATGCACAGGCCGGTTTTGAATCATAATAAATCAACATGAAATTATATTTCATAAGAAAAATTATTTTTTATAAAATTCAACTTGATAGTATTTTTAATGATTTAAGTTGAATTAAAATAATTTTATTTAATTTTCAATACATCCCATGATGCCCGAAAAAATTTTATAAATCCCATAAAATTAAAATTTCATTTATGAGAATTTTATATAATTTTTCTAGTCTTTTTAGACTTAAAACAAATAACAATATATAAATTCAATGTTTTTTACTAGATTTATGGGCTGGACAAGTCAATCCTGGAATGAATTGGTTTATCTCGAGATGGGATCAGGCCAAGCATCCAAATTTTGTGTTCCATGTATGTAAATATACACAAAATATATACATATATACATATATACACCAACACATATATACTTATATAATATTATAATATATAATTTATATAAAGTATTAAAATATTATATATATATATAACATATATTTTGGCTCCTCTCAATAAAAGGGTGGATCCAAAATACCCCTTCCTAAGAAATTTGAGGGTCTAAGCTAATCCACAACCAATTAATGGTTTTGGACTTAAACACCCTTTTTCTAAATTAATAAAAATAATTCTCATTCAAATATGCAACACAATGAAAGTTACATCCCCAACCATTATTAATGACTCATCGAGACCAAATTAACCATATATATGAGCATATATTATTTAAACTTTCATATATATATATATATATTAAATTTTATAAGGAATTTGTTTCACAATTTTATGAAAAACTTTTCGATTTTTGATCATCCATATCTTAGTGGTATAGACTCAAATTGATGTGTCACCATTTGTACTGGGACCATATCGAAACCTTATTTCTAAATTTTAGTAAAATTAATTGATTTTTTTAAATTTTCTAACTTAAATAATTGTGAATTCCCTTTATTACCAATTTAAAGAACTCAGAGTGTAGTGGAAGCATGAATAATTTGAAATTTAAAAATTCTGGTTTGTGTTTATGTTAAAAATACTAAATCCATAAAAACACATTCTTGAATTTCTAGAAGGATGATGTGAAATATAATTTAATCATGAAAAATAAAATCAAACAAAATTTTAAAGGGTGCCTCATTCATTTGAAATATCTGATTTGATTCACTCAATTTCAGTGTGTCATTGAACAAAGGAATTAATCTAGGAATCTACTAGATCATTAATACATACACCATAACTCCTAGATAATCTATCTTTGATTCTTAGGGTGCTAGAATGGGAGATTGAAGAGCTTTATGATGTCACTTAGAACGCGTGATGAATGAAGACTTGATTGGGAAGATGGGATCGATCTAACCTTTTTCTTCATTCACTTTCTCACTATAAACTTGAGAGAGAGGAGGTAAGATCTCCCAAATTTTTGAAAATATTTGATAAAAATATTCAATAGGATAAAATTATATTTTATTAATTGGTTATACATTCTAAATTTTCACTTTGGTCCCTAGAAAGTGAAAACCTTCATTTTAGACACTTGTGCACACTTATGAATTAATTAAACATTCCATAAATGTCAAAAAAATTATCACTTTCTTGTAACACTTTAATATGTTATGTCATAAAATATAAACCATTGTATCATACACCAATGACACTCCCAACAGAAGATACCTCACCATGATTTGAATATCATGGTTTTTTTTACATCAAAGTATATCATAAAATAGTACACGTTGATAACTATCTCACGTCAAGAGACCAATACACATGTTCGTAGATATGAAAAACCAATGAACCTTGAAACATGATATTTTCCTATTGGTAGGCCAGTCTTCATGATCTCATCTAATCATGACCACCAAGTGTAAACATCATGAGAAAACATATCAACACTAATGAGCCCCTAACGCCTGATATTCAGACATTGTCTATGTCTTATCAGTACGAATTATATATACTATATGAAAGATATTTAAGATTATTGTCATAGTATCATGAGATTATCATTATTGAAAGGAACTTCTATATCCTTTTGATAAGACACACAATCTAAGGAAATTACCATATAAATAGTGGATATATAAGTATCAACTCTCTTATGGTAAGAATAAACACATGTATATTTCTAACTTTTAACATGTAATGATATTCAATGTACATAAACAAATTGGTTCTAGGGAACCCACTAAAAAATGATCCAAGTTAATGGTAAATATTTTATCATGTTACATTTAAGAGGGTCACAATTGAGTTATGAAATGTTTGTTAAATTCACAATGAGTTTACTAAGTCATTCATGATATCATAGGATGGTTTTTATGTTTAACCATTTCAGGGGTTGAAATTAAAATTAAAAGATTTTAAAACTAAATATAAATCCGATTTTAATCAAAAAATGAGGTTTATGAATCCCTTTCATGAATTTAAATAATCTTAATTATTATAACAAGTTTTAGTGAGAGAAAAAAGAGATAACAATAAGACTAGATCAACCCCACCTTCTCAGATTGATTTCATGTTCTTCCAAAAATAACACATTCATCATAAGGCAATTAGATCACTCATATAGAATAAAATAGTTTATGATATATTAAACAAGATCTTCTATGAATGTTTGGATGTTCTTAAGTGATCTTCTCTTAGTACCTTCGAGCTATGATGATCTAGAGATAAGAAAAAAAATTCATGATTTCTTTGACCATTAATTTATAATTCATTCTATTTTTATTTAATTTATTCCTGATTATATATATTTTACAAAGATAATTTGATCAAATATGGGGATTAGCATATTGGATCTTCTGTTATGATGTATATTCGGTCATTTTTTTAATATACTAGTTAAGGACCCATTCATTGTGCATAGATTTCTTCAGTTTTGATCTAGTTATGTTCTATTTTTTAAATAAAATTTCTATTTAGTTTTTAAAAACTCTCAATTTAAAAAAACACTTACTATATAACTTTAGTTGGAAAAATATTATATAATTTATTTTTAAAATTAAAAATCCTTCTAAATTTTAAATAACTTTTTACTATCACTTATATTTAAAATATTTCATCATAAAAACCATTTCCTTTACTTTTTAAATACTATAACATTTTACTTAAAAACTTTATGTTAAAATTATAAAAAATATCTATAAATAAATAACTTAATGATGAGAAAATAATCAATAACAATTCAACAACATATTAGTAGATTTAATTAATTATGTCACCTCAAATAAGGTATTAAGAAAAATAATAATTATTTTATTAGCTTCCTATAATTAACTAAATATTTTAATATATCACAATCACAATAAAAAGATTAAACATTGTATATATTCTACTAAGCATATGATTCATGAACCGATATAGAAGCCGACACTTGTATTAGCCTTATAGCTCTTCACAAGTTTCATCATTTCATGATCGAGATACTCAAACTAATAGATCACTCAATAACAAGGTTTCGTGATCATACATCACAATAAATATAGGTTTCTATTGTATTCATGTTGGTTATACATCTACATGGTATGGTCTTTAAATCCTGAAATTCTTTCACATATCTAGAAAATCCTTGAAAACCTAAAAACTAATCTGATACCACTTTGTAATATCCCAACATTGATATTTTATTGACCCTGTTTGAACCAACACATACATCAAGTATGTTCCATGGTCTCCATGGGCTATAGATTAGATTTAAGGGTATGTTGAATTCATGGGATAATGATTTAGCATTTTTTATGTCAATCTAGTTCAATGTCAGATTTTATTAAATATCTATCATGAACCATAAACCTGTATAACATTCTTAAAAATAATGTTATAAACAATATTCAATTTAGAAACTTTTATACTTGTATAATATTATAAACATACCATCTATATACGTGAAAACTAAAACATATCAATAGTTTAAATGTAATTATACATCTGGAAGAAAAAAATAAAAATAATATAAATATTTAGGTGTGGTAATATTCTATAAATATATTTTTCAAATGTTGACCTATGATTATATATCACCTAATAAATACAAAATCGAAAAATTCAACACAAACACCCATATAGGTCATAATACTCTAAGAAGCTATCCATGTATGAACTCATACCTAAAATGTCACATATGAATCTACATATCCACTTAGTTTCACATGAAGACTATGAGTATGAAGACTTGATAAGTATCACCAATATTCCTCAACTCCCACATGTAAAAGTCATGTGTATTCATGTTAATATTTCTACACCATTTACATAAATAATAATATATTGATTTCATAGAAAATCATACATAACATTCCAGAGTCTAACAAAAGAATAAATCACATAACAATAATAATTATAGATAACTCTAATTCCACCAAGAGGATTAAAACCTTCTATAACCCATACTCATAATATATGATAATTAATCTTGTATATATATGGATACTTATATGACAGTGGATACCTGGGAGTGTATACCTATAATCCCATCCTCACTCAGAAAGGGAAAATGATTTTCTGTCAAAGGAACATTCATATAGGGAAAGTAGGGAAATGTTAAAAAATAATCAAGGAAACTTAGTTCCATTCCTATGGTAAAGGTAAACTGTGAATAAGATTTAAGGAAACTCAATTCATATCACATTATGAATCATACTATATTATTACCCATCCCATTATTCCATATATTCATGTATATCATGTGAACCTATTATCCCATTATCAAGGGCCTGAAGAACCAGTAAAATAATAAATATAAAAACGTCATTTTTTATCACCTTTTTAGAATATTATAACTTCTTATGTATAATTATTATCATATAATAATCTAGAATAAAAATTTTATTATTAGGCACCATCATCAATGGCCATGGGTACCTACATAAGTAATTTATTAAACTATGAATAATATATTAAACACATGAAGGTATACCACTCCAACCATAGTAACAACATAAACAATAAAAAATTAAACCAACTCTTATATATAGTGAGTAATGTTAAACAATACACTTGAACTAAAACACATGAAAAAATAGGGTTTCAATTCCTAGAAAGATTGTAGAAGAAATTTTAATGTAATCCATTAGTGGAAGAGATAGATTAAAGGAAGTTTTATAATAAAACCAACTTATATCTATATATCACACTATCATGATCCATAATATAAAATGATAAGAAATAAGATAGGAAGAAATGGTTTATTATCCTTACCTAACCTCAAGAACACACAACTCAATAATTTCTAGTATTACTCAAGTAATTCTCTCAACCATTCTACCAACATAGCATTACAAAAATGATAAA
The DNA here is from genome assembly GCA_963277665.1 of Viscum album. Classification (NCBI taxonomy): domain Eukaryota; kingdom Viridiplantae; phylum Streptophyta; class Magnoliopsida; order Santalales; family Viscaceae; genus Viscum; species Viscum album. Next base: position 459,833,701 of record OY728136.1, read on the forward strand.
CTTATCTAGTTAACTCATGTAATTACTTATACATAAGTAAAATTAAAAACATATATTTATATATCCCTCGTAAATAATACCCTCAAGTTATCAAATCAATAGAAAGAATGATACAAGTAGAAACTAGATGATAGAGAGGTAAAAGTAAAGTCCCAAATGATATATAACATTCATCCCATGAGTAACTGAGTATAAATTGAATTAAATAATAATGTATAAAATGTGGAAAGGCCTCAATAGACTCCAAATCATCTATAAACAATTGGTTCTCTAAATTTACCTATTAGGATAACATCTTAACCCACTCATTCATATATTGATGTCATTTAGGTTCTCCATACATGGAGGGAGGTTTTACACATTGAACCATTTTAATTTAAAAATAATTTATTTATAAAAATATAATAAATAAATAATCAAATTATCCATTCCCACTCTATTCATTACTCTCTAGGATATTGTTATGCCATTTTCCTTTAAATAAGAATTTTGTCAATAACTTATTTCACACACAACAGCAAATTAAAATGAACTCTAAAACATTATATAACCATTAAAATGTAGTCATAAAATTAACATGTAAAAAATATATCTAAACTAATTATAAAATATATATAGTAATAAAAATAAATGACATTATTAATAATAAGGCATTGATAAAAAAATCATTTATCGTAGCTAAAGAACTGATAAAACTGATTGATGATTTAAAATGAAACCTTTATAAAAATATGATTTTTATTTGATTTATTTTAAGAAACAAAATATATTACGGATAAAATATATTATTGATATAAAAAATATATTAACACTAATTGGTAATTTATAGGAAATAAAATTAAAAATGGTAAATATTTAAAATGTTTATTTTCTTATAAAAACAACTTCCATTATATTTTCATTTAAAATTTAAATTCTCAAATTTTATAATTTGACTTAGAAAAAATTAAAATCATTTTTTGATTTAAAATAATAATATTTTATCACGATAAATTGTTTTTATTTTTTTGAAATAGTTGATTTTCGGTTAATAGAGAAAATATCATTTTTACCAAAACTATAACTTTATTATTATATAATAAATACCTAGAAGTTTATAAAACTTTTAATTGATAAAATATATTTTTAAGGACTAAAAATATATATTTTTAACAAATATTATTAATTTATAATTCCTGCAATTAACATTTTAGGAAATTAAGTAATATTTTCTTATAAAGACTGTTTTTGGTGTTTTCTTTTAATTAAATATTATTTTGGTTTAATTTTTATTTGGATTGATTTAAAATCCACATAAATTTTATTTGTTTTTTAATAAACTAGTTTATATTAATAAAATAAAATAAATTTATAATTTCATCATACACATAAATTTTAAGTTTAAAAATACACATTTTCTAAAAACTGATTTTTACGTGTTACATGTGCTAATGTTAAAATTGTGTATTCATACAAATATAAATTTTATATGATAAAATTTATTTTATATTTATATTTATTATTTTCAAATAATTTCACAAGATCAATTTTATTTTTAGGAATTAAAAGTAAATTACTTTGTTAATAATTAGTTACCACGATAAAACCAGAAATTATAAAAGTAAAAATTCTTAGAGTAAAGGGATTAAAACCATGTTTAAATAATGTATGAAAATGAATGGATGATTAAATATTAAACTTATCTCATATATAACTCCATTATTTTACATTTTCTAGTCTTCTTGACATGTAAAACATGTTCTCTATTATGTTAAGTTGAAATATTTATAAAATTGTTATTCTCACCATTTATAAAAAGGGTATTTCACCACCCCTCTAATACCACTAAAATAATTGGGTTTCCTATTTACAATAATCCATTTTTTAATTCCCCTAAAATAATATTACTTTTCCTTGAGCCTCTAGTCACATGGTATTGTCTAAAGATCTCCATTTATAAGGATCCCTAAAAGGGAAAGCTCAAGTCCTCAATGTGAGTACTTTTTCCCCTAACTTCTTTTCTTTTCATTATTAATTTCTAAAATATAATTTTCTAATTCATATATAGTTAAATAATTATTTTTTATATTTAATTTTATTATTCTTTGGGAATATCAATTAACTGTCTTTCACCTATTCTATTAAGAAAAATTAAATTTTCATTCGTGCATTCTGTGAACTGTTGCCTCCACAAGGCGATGAATTACATTTTCACCACCAACTATATTCACTAATTATAAAGATTAAATTTAAGAATAAATATATAATATGTAATATAATTATTATTATAAAGATAAAAATTATATTCCAACTTATTTCTCTCTCATTCTTTAAGAAATGAAAAATGTTAATCTTGTGTTGTGAATATTACCATCTCCATGAAGTAATGTATCTTGTTTTTCATATTTTTTATTTATTTTATATTAAATTATCTAAAAATATGATTCAACACCATAATATTATCTAAATAGTTTCTTCATACTTCTGTAATTATGATTTTATTCTCAAAAGAAACCACTTTCATAATCATAAAGCATCCATTAATTATGGTATGTTCATGTTTGGGCTCGTCTAACCACCTACTTGAAAAATGCTATAAAATAATATCATGGATAAAATTTTAAATTAATTGTAAATAATATATTATATAATTAATAAAATAACTATTTTATTATTTTCTTACAATGGTAACATTAATATCAAACTCATTAATTGAGATACTTCCATTCGTTTGTAAAAAATCAGTGAAATATGTTTATCGTTGATTTCATCTACAAGAATAATAAAAAAACTATCATAGAAAGAAATTAGAACATTATAAATCATTTTATAGAATAATTTAGAGTATATTTTATGATCTATGAATGATGAAATTTAATATAATAATGAATAACAACACTGATATTGGGAAAATAATTCAAAATAATCATGATTACTGACACCTGATATTGAAAATAGATAATAACTAAAAAATATACATGTATAGAATAATTATAAATGAATTTTATAAATATTAAAATTGTTCTAAAATATGAGATTAAGATATTTATATTTTTATATGGGATATTTAAGTTCTTTAGTGGAAGTTAAGAATTAATATAAGGGTTTTTGAATCTCAATTTGGTTTTATCGAGATATGATTCATGTTCACCACTTGTTCCATATTTTTGTGGTGTATATATTGTACATGGATTTATTTTTTTCATAAATATCATGATATTAAAGTTATTTACATATCCATATCATGTTATACCTTCCATAAATTTTCAATTTGAAAGACTCTGATTCTATAAGAGGTTTTGTAAACTCAATCCCCATTTTCTTTGGGTTATAAGATCTCATATTAAAATTATTAATTATAAGTTTGTTTTCTTTAACCCTAAGATTTTATATTAAAACTTATCTTTTTATATAGTGAAAAATTAATTTTAAACTCAAAAATCTTATCTTGATGAATTTACTTCTCAAAAATTATATCATTGTTGAGACAAATTCTCTTCCTCCTTAAAGATGATTTCCCCTCATTGTCCAAAATTTAACTCCATTACAATGTTCTCTTTTATATTTGGAAACCCAATTAATTTATTACCTCATGTGAAATTCATATTTTTCTTTTATTTTAAAAATAATTTTTTATTATCCTCTTTTATGATGTGGTATTTCAATAGAAATGTATTTCAAAAAATTAAAAGGATCTTACAAACAACCCTTATTATTTATGGATTACAGATTCTATTTCTTTTTATCCCTTTTCCTAAATATTATTATCATGTATTTATTCAATATTCTATATATATGTTCCTTAAATATATATTATTTTTAAATAACATTTTTTTTGGAACAAAGGTTGTTTATTGATAAAAATGGTGTTTGGTTTGTGTTTGTGGTCAATCTTCACATGGATGACTAGGGAGTTTGCAAGGAATGAATTCATACATTTGGGTCTGAAATTAGTATTGATGGTGTCACAATTTCCCAATGTTTTCCAATTTTTTTGGGCCTCAATATCAGGAGTTTGGTTTTGGAAAATAATGGTTTTTCACATAGGAGTAAATAGTATGCAAAGTGACAAAGAAAATCGAAAAAATAAGGGAACTGCATACCTTGGAACATGTACCACATACCATGTTCTAGGAATGGTTTGCAGCCACATACCTAGCAACAGGAATGGTACGCGGAGTGGTACGCAGAACTAAAAATGGTTCGCAGTGACAATATGCAGTGAAGGTGTGTGATATGAAGAATGATGAAGGTGCATAGGATTGTTTCGGTTCCAAAAACAGGAGTGGTACACAATGGATGATAACTATACACAAATAGAGTTCAATGTATAGTGAATATTTTCCCACATTGAAAATCTAGGTAAATTAGATTAGTAAAATTTGCGGAGTTATGTTCCTTTTTAAGGAGCAATAATCCCCTTTGTTAAATGATGAGATTGGAGATTAATATTTCAGGAGGAAATCTGTTGAAGTTCAAAGTGGTTTGTAGAGGAGAATACGACACGCTAAGAGAATCATCCATGTATGGAAAATAGTATACGGAAGAGAGTGCGGTTTGTGCAGGGAGATCTGGCAGCATGCGGAGGAGCAAGGCAGTACACAGAGTAGGATAGTAGGAAAAGAAGCTGAGTAGTACGTGGATTAAGGTAGTAAGTAGAGCAAGGCAGTTCACTGAGGAGATGGATGGTACATGGAAATAGTTGTGGTACGCGGAGGAGGTGGTTCGTACACTATACTCGGAACATAGTACGCGAAACACCGAAGGAAGCCTGAAAATTAACAAAATTAGTTTGAGAAATTAATTTCCATAACATATCAGTATACGGGAAAATAAATTACATCTATGGGTGAATATAAGACATCAATAGTGCATCCATTTACAGTTTAGGATGCATGATTTAATGATAAACCATTGAAGAAACCTTCAAGTTGATAAACTGAGTGAATATTCTTCCAACATAGTGATGAAGGGGGAGTTAGAAAAAGTGATCTGAGGGATGCAGTGTGTTATCCCTAAAGCCTTGTAAAGGTAGTGCACCTGGCATAGAGTGACTATGATAAACTCTTTTAATACAAAACATGTGAATATTAGTAGTTTTTGGTACGACCGACACATTGTCAGTGTATGCTCCTTGGACATAGCCCTTAGTGGTGAACCAAGTAAAATTAGTGTGCCTTTTCTTTACATGGGATTGTTTATTTTCTTCACTTACTCTTCAGAAAAGTTCAATAGGTTCCTACCAACATGGGAACAAATCCATCAGTTTAAAAGAAAAAGTTGACACCCTGATTTTGCCCTCCCCTCTCAGGGTGTTCCGGGGTCCTTTAAGTGGTATTAGAGGGAGGTTGCTAGTGTTAAATTTGTCCTATTTTTCTAACATGGAGAATACAAATAATTTCAGGGGAGTTCCTTTTTTATGTAAGTAACTTTCAAATATGGAAGAACAAGATGAGATATCATCTAAGATCTCTTGGAATTGATTTACTTTTTTCACTGCATAAGAAATACAGTTCATTGATCCAAATAGTTTATCTATGACTGATATAGATAGGAAAATGTTGGATGCTAATGCTAAAAACAGAATACCCTAACTACAGCTCTTTATGGTCAAATATATTTGAAGGTGATGAACTGTACATTAGAAAAGTCTCTGTGGGAGAAACTGGAGAATATGTATGAATGTGACAGCAAAGTGAAGGATGTGAATCTCTAAGTTTTACACAACAAGTTTGATGACCTGAAGATTCACCCTAATGAAAATGCATATTCTTTCTTCAATCGAATTAATGAATTTGAAGGAGCAATTAGAGGGCTTGACGAAGAGATCAAATACATTGATATTGTAATTAAAATCTTGAGAATACTTCCACACATTTATAATTCAAAGGTTTCAACTCTCGAATAAAGGTATCTTTCCAAACTTTCTCTTGATAATCTGTTGATCATCTTGGTGGAATATGAGATGAGAGTCCACCAAGAAGATGCAATGACTCATGTAATCAAAGAAATGGAATTCATAGCCATAGAAAAACTAAAAATTTTAGGATATTTTGTTAATGAAGATTAAGAGGAAAAAATAATTTTGTTCTCTCATCTCTAAGAAACTCAAGAAGGGAACAAGTAAATTTGAAGGAAAACTACCTATGGATTGTTTTTATTGTGAAAGAGTTGGTAAATTTGCCTCTTATTTCCCAAGAAAGTTCAATGATGAAGAAGGCGAAGATGAAGACATTCAAAATCCTCAAAAAAGGTTTTTCAAAAAGAGAGACTTAAAATCTGGAAAGAAATTTCAATGAAAGTGTTTTTTTTGTGAAGAAAAAGATGATGAAAAAGAAATCTTTGAAGGAGATGAATTAGAATTCAAATTTGGGAACCATGCTTCTATGATGGATACCATTGAAAAGTTAGAACCATTGATAGATAAATCTAGAGATAATCAATTTACTAAGAATTTCGATCCCAAGTTGCAACTTAAGGATACTTTGGGTAAGCTTGAGATTAAATGTAAGAGATGCAATAAGTGGAAAGAAATGGTGGAAGAATCTTTAGAATATATTGAATAGCTAGAATCAGAAATTGAATGAATGGAAGAACTGGTGAAAGTGAAATCATCAATCCTTGAAAGCATTGATGATGTTGTGGAACTAAAACTCAGAATTTAAGAACAAGAAAAATCCATCAATAACTTTACCTTGATACTGGAGGAGAAGTCTAAGATCATTGAGGGAATCGAAGAATAAATTGTTACTCTGAGAAGTAAACTCGAAAGTGAATCAATTTCAAAAGAATCCAAGAAGAAAATACAATTTGAAAGGTTCTTAGATGCTGAGATACTAGAGAGAGAGAAAGGTGGTTATGATGGATTTGAAAATATCTGGAGTGATCAAAGACCTACATGCATGGGAAATAGTGGAATTGGTTGTGATGCTAAAATGTAAAATTATATAAATAAAGTGAACCAAAATAAAGGCAAGTTAAAAGTTGATCTTATTGAAAAGCCACCAGAAGTGCTAAAAAATAAAACCTTAAATCAAACAAAAATGATAAATGAAGATTATCCTCTAGTTTCTAGAAATGATAGAGAGTTAAACTATTTTCCCAAGGAAGAAGGAATGAGGAGAAATAGAAGTGATAAGACATTTTCTTTCATGAAGAGTCAGTTTTGTGGATATCTGGGCCATACCATGTCATACTATGAAGAGGCAAGGATCTATATGAATGGGGAAGAGTTAGGGGTTAAAAAAGGAGAACATATTAATATCCTACTTCTTATTGAAGAAATAATTTCTATGTATATTGTTTTCATTATTATAACTTCGGCCATAAAGCTGTGTATTGCAGGTAGAGGTATGACAGGAGAAATTCTTTCAATACTCAGACACGATTCAATACTCATCAACCAGATGGTGTTTATATTTCAAATAGGTTTTCTCCTCTGGAAGAGGAATTTGAATATGAAGAACCCATGTACCTGTAAGAGAGAATTGAAAGACCATCAATTTCTTATGATCAATCCAATATCACATGGAAAGAAAAGAGGAAAATTGAAAATTCAAATTTTGCAGAAGTATCCCTCAAAGCTACAAAGAACAACAGAACATGGATTCTCAATAGCATATTTTTATACCACATGATGGCTAATCTATAACTATTAACAAATTTCAAGAAAAATTTCAATGGAATAGTGAGGTTCGGTAACAATGGTACAATAAAAATAAAAGGCAGTGGAAGTACTGAGCTAGCTAACAGGGAGCTGAAGAAAACTAAAAACCTCTATGTGGATGGTCTGCATCAAAATATTCTTAGTGCGAGTCAACTCTGTGAATTAGGTATTATATTGAAATTCAATTAGAATGGTTGTACTATAAGAGGAATTTCTAAGAATTTTCTCATGAAATGATGTAGAACAGATGGAAACTTATATCAGGTTAACAGCAAAGAGAACATTTTATAATTAATAGTTGATGAGGAAAACAACTTATGGCATCATATATTAGGGCACATCAATCATAAAGACATGGAAAATATATATAAGATGAATATTATCATGGATATCCCTAAATTCAATTGTGAATGAGAAAAGACCTGTGATGCTGGCATGCGAGGGAAACTGGTCTGCAGTTCCTATCAGCCAAAGAAGAAAAGAGAATCAAATCTCCTTGACCTCATTCATACTGATATATGTGGCCTGATAAATATTGCTGGAAAACAATGAGAATGGTACTTTGTTCTTTTCATAGATGATTATAGTAGAATAGAATGTGTGATCATTATAAACAGAAAGCAACAATATCTTGATTTCCTGAAAACCTATCGTCAAATCACTGAGAATGATACTAGATGGAAGTTCAAAATCCTAGGGTATGAAAATGGATGGGAATAAATGTCCATTGAATTTGAAAATTACCTGTAGAAGAATGGGATACAATACGAGGTGGTAGTTGTGAGAACTCTATAGAAAAATGGAGTTGTTGAGTGCAGGAATAGATTGGTAAACAACATGGACAGAACTATGATGATTGAGATTCATATTCCTCAACATTACTAGAAAGAGGAAGTACAAGATGTAGTGTATATTCATAATCGAAAAAGGATATATATATGGGTGAGACAAATACACCATATAAATTGTAGCATGGAAGGAATCCATCTTTTAAATATTTTCATGTTTTTGGAAGAAGTTTTTTTATCCAAAACAAAGAAGGAAATCAAGGGAAGTATGGAGACAATGTAGATTAAAGAATATTTCTTGGATACTCAATGAATAATAAATCCTACAAGTGTTTTAATAAAAGCTTGGGGATAATTATGGAAAGTAGTGATGTAAGAAACATTTAAGAGATAAACATGAATGCTTCATGGAATTATAATTCTGATGTGATCAAAGATGAGGATGAATGTAAACATGGAACAAATGATAATACAGAGGTAGAGGAAGTTGTGAAAAAATCTCAGAATTCACATCATTATTTTGACTTTGAAGAAGAATCAGAAGAGGAAGTCATAGCTTGAGAGAATTTGGTGGAACCCCAAAGGAGAAATCGAAGAGAAAAGATTAATCAGTCCAACATTATTGGGGATCAGAATGCACCTACAAAGACAATGATAATGAGTAATAATGCATAATATTTATTTCTTTAGGTTATGAAACCATCCTAATTTGAAGAGGCTGCAAATGATGAGTCATGGGTAAAAGAAATGAATGAAGTGTTAGATCAGATTGACAAAAATAAGACTTGAGATCTTGTCAAAAGTCCCAAAGGTCACAATGTGATTGGTACAAAGTTTATTTTCATGAAAAAATTTGATGAGTATGAAAATGTGATCAGAAATAAGGTGTGATTAGTCTATAAAGGATATTCACAAATCGAAGGAATTGATGTTGAAGATACATTTTCTCCAATAGAGAGACTGGATTCAATCAAACTATTTCTTTCCATGGAAATCTAAAGAGGATATAAAGTGTATCAAATGGATGTCAAGATAGCATTCTTAAATGGATTATTGGAAGAAGAAGTATACATTGAACATATCATGGGGTTTTTTCTTGGCAATGATGAACTGAAGGTTTTAAAATTAAAGAAATCTCTCTATGGCCTAAAACGGGCACCACAGGCATGGTACACTAGATTGGAAAATTATCTAAGAAATACTTAATTTAAAAGGGGAGGAGTGGATCACAATCTATATGTGAAGAAATATTAAAAGGATCAGTTCGTGGTATTGATATACGTGGATGATGTTATTTTCGATGGAAGCAGGCACATATTAGTGGATGAATTTTCCAATCCCATGAAATCATAATTTGAAATATCCATGATTGGTAAAATCACATACTTTTTAAGGTTACAGATGAATCAAAAGAAGGGTTACACTTTAATTTCTTAGGAAAATTATGCAAGAGTGCTGTTGAAGAGATTCAATATGCATGATTCCAAACGAATTTCAACTCCGAATGAGGTTGGAAAAAAGCTCAGAAAGCATGAAAATGGAACATATGTGAATCCCACCATGTAAAAAAAGAATCATTGGAAGCCTACTGTACATAACAGTGACACATCATGATATTGTCTTTGCAATTTTCCTTGCATCCCTCTTTCAGAGTAATTTGAAAGAAGAATATATAGAGGTAATGAAAAAAAAATGTGGTACATTCAAGGTACACATAATTATGGGCTATACTTTTTTGTAGGAAGAGATAGTGATCTATCAGAATTTTATGATGTTGACTAGGTTAGAGATTTAGTGGAAAAAAATTCTACCAATGGTGGATCATTCTATATTGGAAAGAAAGGTGTGGTATTGTTAACCAAGAAGCGGGAAATTACTTCACTTAGTACCACTAAAGCTAGATATATATCTTCTACCAAGGTGTGCTCTTAGTTACTTAAGATGAAATAGCAACTGATGGACATAGGTGATGAGGTGAAACAACCAATGGTGATTTATTGTGATAACAAGAGTGAAATTGATCTTACGAAGAATCTTGTTCAGCATACTCATACAAAACATATTGAGATCAGATATCAATTCATCAAGGAAAATTTTGAACAAGGCATGATCAAAATGGACCATGTGGGAACTGATGAGAAAGTGGATGACATTTTGACCAAGCCACTATCAACAGCTATTTTTGAGAAGCATTGGTTGAACATTAGTGTTCTGCCACCTCCCAGTGCATAATGAGTTTATGAGACTCCCCTCTTCCCAGTTGTTTTAACTGTTTTTAATCTATTTGTGGAAATGATGCAATTTTATGGGGGAGATATGATACAAGGGGAGCATGTTTTTTACTCTACAAGTCAATATTCGATTCATTGGGATTATTTCCAATTGGGAGAATGGATAAATTCAATGGAAAGAGATCTATTTCTTTATGGATGCAGGAAAAATGGGGAATAAAAGAATCCATAAATACAAATATGGGGGAGAAAAGAAAAGAATGAGAACTCAATTAATGTCCTCTCTCTTGTTTTCTACATCGATAACTACTCACACAGTATTAGAGTGATGATTGAGTTGTTTCTTGAAGATTCGTGTTTTGATAGTGGTTGGCGCATCAGTAAATTTATTTAGAGATTTCCAACAAAACCAAATGAAGAGATTATTGGAACCAAGGTTTTTCATTGATAGTAATGGTGTTTGTTTTTTTTTTGTCAATCTACACATGGATGACTATGGAGTTCCCAAGGAATGAGGTCAAACATTTGGGGCTTTAAGTAGTATTGAAGGTGGTGTAGTTTCCCAGTGTTTGCCAATTTTTTGGGCCTCAATATTGGGATTTTGGTGTTGGAAAACAAAGGATTTTCACATAATAGTGAATTGTATATGAAGTGACAAAGAAAATCGGAAAAATAAAGGAACCGACTACCACATATCATGTACTGTGTACCATATTCCAGGAATGGTTCGCAGCCGCATACCTGGCAGCGGGAACGCTATGCAGAGCGGTTCCAAAAACTAAAAACGGTTCGCAGTGATGGTATGTTGTGATGGTGTGCAGTACACATAATGCTGAAGGTGCACAGTATTAATGTGGTTCGCAAAACAAGAGAGGTCTGTGGTGGATTCTAACTGTATGCAGATGGAGTTTAGTGTATAGTGAAGATTTTCCCACATTGAAAATTTGGGTAAATTGGGTTAGAAAAATTTGCAGACTTATGTGCCTATTTAAGAAGCAATAATCCCCTTTGTTAAGTGATGAGATTAGAGATTAAAATTTTGGGAAGAAATTTGGTTAATTACAATGTGGTTTTTAGAGGATAAGATAGTACTTTGAGAGAATCATCCACATATGGAAAACAGTCCATGGAAGAGAGTGTGGTTTGCGCAGGCAGCTCTGGTAGTACGCGGTGGATCAAGGTAGTACACTAAGTAGGACGGTACGCAGAGAAGCTGAGCAGTACACGGAGTAAAGTAGTATGAAGAGCAGGGATATTTTCTTGAAGAGATAGACGGTATGTGGAAATATAAATGGTTCCTGGATGAGTTGGTCTGTGCACCATACTCGGAACACTGTACACAGAACACCCAAGAAATCCTAAAATTTGATCAAATAAGTTTGCGAAATTAATTTCCATAACATATCACTATACGTGAAAATAAAATACATCTATGGGTGATTAAGGGACTTCAACAGTGCATTAATTTATTGTTGAGGATGCATAATTTAATTCTAACCCTTTAAAGAGACCTTCAAGTCGATAAATTGAGTAAAGATTCTTCCAATGCAATGAGAAAGGGGGATTCACCAGAAGTGATACGAGGGATGTAGTGTGCTATCCCTAAAACCTAGTAAAGGTAGGGAACCTGGAAAAAAGTGACGGTGATAAACTCTTGTAATTTAAAACTTTTGAATATTAGTGGCTTTTTGTACGACCGAAACATTGTCGGCATATGCTCCTTGGACATAGCCTTTAGTTTTGAACCAAGTAAAATTGACGTGTCTATGATTTTCATGTGATTGTTTATTTATTTCACTTCCTCTTCAGATAGGTTCAATAGTTTTCTACCAACGTGGGAATAAGATACATTAGTTTAAAATAAAAATTTGACACCCTAATTCAACCCTCCCCTCTCAGTGTGTTCTGGGGTCCTTCAATTTTTGGGATAATACATGTTCTAATTTCCTTTCAAAATTCACAATTTTAAGAATACATGACTTTATAGAACTTTGGAATATCTTATTTTATGATAAGTGTCACCTCTATAAAATGTTTTTCACTATGAATATATTTCAAATTCCCTAATTATTTTATGGATAATCATCATAGTTTAATTATGGTTTAAATAAAAATAATGAATCTTTTCCTCCCTTAAAAGATCTTTTGCTCATTTCAAAAAACATCACCTATGTGATTGGATTTTATTTTTACTCATCCTTGATCATTATCATGAATTTTCCTACATTAAAACTCAATTTTCAATACCCATGACTATTTATTATAATATAAATATAAAAAAAACTTAATTCCTTATAGTTTTAATCATTTTGATATATCCTCTGGCTATTATATGAGACAGGATTATGAAACCCCCTAATTTCCACTGGATTTTATCATACTTTTACATTATATATGGTTTCTTTTTATTCATGTGGAGAATGTATGAATGAACATGTGATGATTTTCATTATGTTATGGATGGTCTTGGAGTTATATATCCCTATAATCAATTGGGAAATGTTACACCCCAACCACAATTTTTCTTCTCGGTGTTGGATATTTTGGTTGAGGTTCAGGTTGAGTTCCTAATGAGAATTTTTGAGTTTTGGAGGTTTCAAGTGGTTTTTGGCCATGTGAATGGTTTGATAATATCTTGTCCCAAACCATTTGAGGTCCATGAGAAACCATGCAGTGTGTGTTGGGTTTCTAGGATAATGAATACAACTTGTGCACAGTTGGAAGAAACTGTGTGACAAGCCTATGAAATAGATCTATCAAATGATTGTGATGAGTTGAATGGTTAGTGAACAGTTTCCCAAATCATGTAGCCAAACCATATAGGTGTCCCACTTATCTATTTGGGTCTTCACTATTGGTGCATGTTTTGGAAAACCGAGCGGTCGTACTGTGCGAGTTTCCTATGTCTTTAAAAAGTTGAAATTCATCGTTTTCCCTACCCAATTTTGATTCAATTAGATATTTTTCACCCCCATTTTTCCTAGTAACACCATTGAGGCTCTCTTAACCGTCCTACCTTGGTTCCTCCCACTCATTTGAATATTACTCATGGATAAAAGGTGAGTTTCTTTGGATTTTTGGGTATTTTTCTCCAATACTTTTCTCCCTCTCTTGGTTCTTTGGTTTTCCTTGGATGGGTTCTCTCTTGTTCAAACCCTAGAGGCAAGGGTTAATGTGTGGATTATTTTTCCTTGATTTTTGGGTTTTTGAGTCATCTATAAAGCTTAGATATCCCTTTTATAATAGTTTTTTCACATCCTCACACCATTAAGGTAGGTGTTTCCACTATTTTCATTTTCGACACATTCTATTGGTTCTTGATCATTCCTAAATACTTTTAAAATGTGAAATAATTTCCTATAATGTGTTAGTATAAATGGTTTTGGAATTTTTTGGATGGAAATTTGGTGAAAATGGTTTTACAAAGGGTTTCGTTAATTATGTCTATCCATATATGTATGCAAGGTGTTTGATGAAATTCCAATTGGCCTTTTTAAATAAAATGGGGTACTTTGGGTTGTGTTCAATGATTATTATCTTTTGGGAATTTGGTTTTCATTATAATTTGGGTTGGCATGTGGTTTTTTTTGGTTTTATGGTTATGTGTAAATGGATTGAAAAGCTCTTTTTAGTTATTAATTTTGAACTCCATGAACATTTAGTGATGTTTTAAGTGTTCCATTGGATGTGGGAACATCTATATATGCTTGGGGAGAACATATGTATGGGAGAATGAATGATAATGTATTTTTATAGAAAATACATATCTTGAACCCAATTTTATAAAATGCTTCTCTTCTATTTTTCTCTTTCTCTAGACCTCTTCATCTCAAATGGTTCTTCTAAAACCCCAATGTTTCTCAAATGGTTTACAAGTAATATTGAATGTGGTTCTTAAATTTGTTTCCTAAAGCTATGATAGTTTGGAACCTTGATGTGTGGTTTGGTTTCTAAATGGAATAAAGGCACGTTTGGAACCTTTAATTTAGGTTGTATATTTTAACTTGGTTTTGGGGAAATGGTTTTGAACATAAGTGTTCAACCCAATTGGTAGCTTTTGGGGTTTTACAAAGTGGTTTTAAATTTCATGTGATTTGTAGGATTGTTTGGCACTTGTGAATGGCATGTTGTGATATGGGAACCTCTATACTGGATCCTTCGTAGAGAGGTTCATTACATAAGTGGTGTTAGTGTTTAGGATAGGAAATAATGATGGCATCTGTGGGTTATTGGTTTATGACACGAATGTGAGGACCACCACATTCACCATATACTATTATCATGGGATTCTTGAAAATCATCTATGGGGTTGAGTGAGGATCTCTTATCGACCGCGACAAAATGGGTTGGTACCCCCTCGATTTATTGAGAGGACAGGTGGGATGTACCACTGGTGAAAATAGTTTAGATAAACCAGTTGGTTATTGAATATAGAGATGCACCATACTCTAATAGGTGAGTCTAAACTAAGTATTTCATGGGATTTCTTCTAGAGATGTTTTGAAAATTCCCATAATTAATCTCTATATATTCTTTATTATTCAACTACACTTTGATTTTAGCTCTGCTATTTTATATCTTTCTATTAACTATTAACTTCTTTTCACCTATTCTATTTTTGTATATTCATTTTTATTATTCTAATGCTCATGATTACTCTAAGTATGTTCTATTTTTTTATATTTATGTTAATTATTATAAGGGAATAAAACAATATTTTATAAATATATTTCAAATTATTTTTTATAGACTATTTTGGAAAAGAGAATGTATGTAATTTGTGGTGCTTACCTACTGGGATTTTTTTATGCTCATACCCTACTTGTGCCACTTCATGTTGGTAGACCTGAGTTGTCTTGCTGGTCAAAGTTCCTGGTTCAGTTTTATCTTTAAGAAGGTTGTTCTTATGGATGGTATTGACCAAGAGGTCATGTAGAGATCGTTTTGGGTTTCAAGTTGGTTTTATTTTTTTAAAATTTTCTATTTCATTTAGCTATATTTTATCTAGATATTTTATATATTTATTGAGATTTAGTTGGTATCTATTATCACTTCATGATCTATTTTGGTTATTTGATTTTGGTTTCTATGGGGATAAATATTCCCCATTATTATATCTTTGATTCCTAGCACTATTCACTAGCATGGGAGGATCGAAAACTCCTCTTAGGCCTTGTTGTGGGACGGCTGGGGTGACCGATTCATGGTTGAATGAGGTTGGGTCATGAAAAATGGTATTATAGCAGCCCTTTTTTCTTTAGGGTATTATATATTTTGGAGATTATGACTATTATAACATAGGAGTTTTGTATCATAAGAGTGTCAAAAACTCATTCTTATTCTATTCCTTGAGTTACTAAGGCTATCCCAGGACTTGAGTCTATTGTTTGGTTTTTGGGGGTGTGGATGAGGAATGAAAATAGAGGTTAACTGGTGATGTGTGGTGGGATTACATAGAGTAGTGACCCATGTGGATCCCGATTTCATTGATTAAGGTACTTATAGTGGTTTGTGCTTTCCTAGGGTACGTTCCACTAAATCATGTGGTAGGGTTATGTATGTAAAATAGTTCCCTATTCCACATGTTCATTGTGGGTGGTGTTTTGGTTTGGTTTTGACCAATGTGAGATAATTTTGAAATAGAAAAATCATTTTTGGTAGAGCATATTTTCAAAAAGAAAAAATATATTGGGATTGGATTATTTGGAAAAGTGGGATTTAGTGTTCAAAACTCGATTGAAAATAGGTTTTCTGTAATTAGAAGGTTGAATTAGAAGAAGGAATTTTTGAAATTGAAATATAAGTGTTAGTTTTTGAAAGAGTATTTTTTTAATTTTAGATATTTGGTTTTTGAGCATGGTGTTTTGGTTTAGGATGTTTTTTTTTTTGGTTTTTTTGTTGATTTTAGTTTTTTTTCTATTGTTCTCAATGAATATCACCAAAAATTTCCCCAATGTATCTAGTGAGTGTTTTCAAGTTGATGGCCCTACCCAAACTCTTAGTGGGGTGGCAGGGTCAAGTTCTTCTTATTTTTTTCTAGTTTTCCATTATGATCTCATTAGTTAGTGGCCAAAGAGTGGTTAAATAAATCTAAAGTGTTTTTAAGTCCTTGGTACCTCCCAAATATATGAGGGATAATGTTGTTTTGGGTTCATTCGATGGTTTGAGTTTGGATCGATTGAAGCCGATTATTCCAGCATCGTTTCAAGATGGGATATCTTGGAAAGTGTCCAAAACCACTTTCATCCAATGGTTTATACATGATGAGGTGAAGATGATGAATGTCATGAAGATGTTGGGTGTTCAACAAGGTCAGTGGGTGGTGAAGTCCTATGTTTATCACTTTATAGAGATGGGTTCCATTTCTCTCTGATATAGTGATATAAGTTCAACTAAAAGTTCTTATATTCATATAGGATCTTCATATAGATATTAATGATTGAGTTCTTTTATCTGGGTAATTTAATTTAAAGAATTTTGTGGATGAGGAATTTCCCATTGAGTTGGTTCCTAGAGGGTAATCTGTAGGAGTCATCAATCCCATTTCTCTTTGTGCTCATGCAGGTTCACCATATGGTGATAGGTGTATTCTAGAGGAACCTATTACTGGATATCCTATATTTTCAGCTCTAGATTCTCATTCATAGAACCATTCATTCATGTGTTTATAGTGTGGTTGGTTTTATCATTTGAATCCATCTTGTTGTAATCCTCTAAAGGCTTGTTTTCAATGTGTCCATTTGGGTCATCTGGAGAATTTTTGTAAGAAGTGTTTCTAGCAGATTTATTCTTCACCAAAAGATGTAATCTCATGACTATGGGGAATTAGATTCATCAATTCAACAGGGCTCCATCCATAGGCCCCAGAGTGAATCTCCTCACATAGTTAGGAATTGTTGGATGTGGAAGACTATGGCTTAATTTATATCTCTGGTGTTAGAGTGGGGATAGTTTAATTTCTCTTCTTTGGTTTTCTTAATTTTTTATTCCTATATTTGTTGTAAAATTATTAGTGGTATCCTCTTATTATATTCCTAGTAGTTGGGTCTTATGGGTGTATGTCTTTTAATGGAATCCCCTTTCATGTAATGGGTTTGGTTTTGATTCTTAGTTTTTCTCATTTTAGAGGCATTTGTGTTTCATATAAATGATGAATCATGGATTGGTTTGATATTTTTTTTGAGTTGTTTCTATGGTTTTCTCCTTCTATTAGGGTTTTTTTATTTATGTGGGGAGTTCCCAGTTTTGATGTTGGTGTCATCAAGGTAAGTTGGTTTCTTATGGTGGGGAGAACCCTACCGTTTTTCTAACATGTCTCTTTGTTGTAGTTTCTCTTAGAGTTGGACAAGTGTAACACATGGAGGGAAACATCACACTGAGTTCATGGTTTCATTTACCCTTGTTCAACTTCAAGATGGAGTTATATTCCTTGTTTGGTTGGGTGACTTTCTGGGGGGAAATTGTTTATGGTGGGAATAATTGTCAAACCCTAACCACGGTTTTCCTTTTTTATTATTCTCTTGGTGTTTAATATTTTGGTTGAGGTTTGGGTAAAGTTACTAGAGAAAATTTTTTATTTTTTGAGGATTATGGTGATTTTTTTCCTATTTCATGGTTCAATAGCATTTTGGCCCAAACTGTGTGAGGTCTAAGAGAAATTTCCTGGTGTGTGTTGGTTGTCTGGAATAAGGCACATGGATTGCACATAATTAGAGGAGAATGTGTGTAAGGCATATGAAATGGATTTTTCAAATAAATAATCATAGCTTCATGGTGGGAAAACAGTTTCCCAAACCATGCATCCAACTCATGCATTTGTCCCTCTTCTCTAATAGGTTGTGCACAGTTGGTAGATGATTTAGAAAACTATGCATCCAAACTATGCAAGTTTCCAAGTTCTTTAAAAAGTTGAAATTACTCTTTTTTCATCCCCTATTTTAACCCCATTCTGTATTCTTCTCCCCAATTTTTTCTAAGTGCATCTTTGGGGATCTTCTACCCCTCCTTGTTTCCTCTCCATCATTTTAAACTTCCTCAAGGATCTAAGTTTAGTTTGTTTTTATTTTTATGTGTTTTCTTCTACTTCTCTTCTTCCTATCTTGGTTCGTGGGTTTTAATTGGGTGGTTTATCTCTTTTATGAACCTTATAGGCTAGGTTTGATATGTGAATTTTATTTCCCTAATGTTATAGTGTGTGAATCATCTCTTAGGCTTAGTTCTTTCTTTCCTTGGAGTTCCATCACATCTTCACTCCATTGAGGTAGGTATTTCCATTATTTTCCTTTCTAAAACATTCAATTGATTCTTGAGCTTTTATAAATGCTTTTTAAATGTGAGATTATTGCTTGTTATGTGTTAGTGTGAATGGTTTTGGCGTTTTTATGATGTAAATTTGGTGAAAATGGGTTTTCAAAGGGTTTCGTTAATTTTTCCTATCCATATATGTATACAATGTATTTGATGAAATTATAATTAGCCTTTTGAAATAAAATTGGGTAATTTAGGTTTTTTTCCTTTTTTAGGTTTTGTGAATTTGGTTTTCATTTTAAATTAGGTTTGTGTGTGTTTTGGTGGTTTAATGGTCATGTGTAAATTAGTTACAAATCTCTTTTTGATTCATAAATTGGAACTCCATGTAAATTTTGTAATGTTTTAAGTGTTTCATTTGATATGGGAATATCCATATGTGCATAGGGGTGAACATATAGATGGGATCAAAAATTATGGTGTCTTTTAATATAAAATACCTCTCTTGAACCCATTTTTACAAAATTCTCTTCTCCCACTTCTCTCTTTCTCTATACCTCTTCATCTCAAATGTTTCTTCTAAATCCCCAATGTTTCTCAAATGGTTTCCTTGGATTTATAAATGATTTCTAATGTGGTTACTAAATGTGTTTTCTAAATCTAGGGATTATTGGAACCATGATGTATGGTTTAGTTTCTAAATGGAATAAAGTCATGTTTGGTGCCTTTCATGTGGGTTGAATGTTTTACCTTGGTTTTGAAAAATTGTTTTGGAATAGTTTGGAACATAAGTGTTAAGTCTTGGTTGGTCCCTCAGGATGTTTTGGAAAGTTTTTTTGAATTTCATGTGATGTGTAGGCTCGTTTGGCACTTTTGAATGGCTTGTTGTGATATAGGAACCTCTATGAGGGATCCTCTGAGGAGTGGGTCATCGCATAGGTGGTGTGAGTGTTTGGGATAGGCAATAATAGTGGAATCTATGAGTTATTGGTTTAAAACATGCATGCGAGGACATCTTAATTAACCATGAAGTATTATCATAGTATTACTAGGCATCATCCAGAGGGTTTTGTGATGATTTCTTATCAAACCTAATCAGATGGGTTGGTACCCCCTATATTTGCATAGAGGAAAGGTGGGAAGTGTCACTAGTGAGGATAGTTTAGAGAATAAAGTTGTTTATTAACTATGGAACTACACCATAAGTCGGTAGTTGACCCCAAACTGAGTACGTGCATGTATTTATTCTAGATATGTTTTGGAAACTCTCATGATTACTATCTGTATTTTCTGTTTTATTTTGTTGAACTTTGATTTTTCACTTACCATTTTATATTTTCTTATTCATTTTCCTTTATTTTTATTATTGATTTTGATCACCTGGATTGGTAACTTATTTTTATGTTTGGTTTATAAACTAGTTTTTCATAAAATGGAAATATTATTTAAAAAGAGGGAAGTTGTGTGTTTTTTTAAAAGAAAGGAAAGAGGTGTTTGGTACTTTAAAATGATAAAAACCTGTATTTTAAATATATTTAAAACTAATGTTTATGAGCTATTTTGTGAAAGTAAATTCATGGAATCTATGGTGCTTACCTGCTATGGTATTTATTCTCACACCCTACTTGTGGCACTCAGTGTTGGTAGACCCAATCTATCTTGAAGGTTCGGTTTTTTGGTTTGGTTTCCTCTTGGAGTATTTTTTTCTTATGGATGCCAGTGACTAAGTGGTCAATTAAAGATCATGTTTGTTTTCAGGTTGGTTTTATTTTTGTTTTTTAGTTCCTATTTTGTTCAGAAATATTATATCTAGATTCATTTATTTATTTATTAATGTTTAGTTATTATCAATTTTCACTATGTTCTTTGTTTTGTTTATTTGATCCTAGTTTTTATTAGGCTAAATCATTCCCATTGTGATATCTTTGATGCCTGACACTAGTCACCTTCTCAAGAGGATCGGGAATTCCTCTCGGGCTATGTCACGAGCTGTCTTGGGTGACCAGTCCAAGGATGACTTAGTTTTTTTTGTGATAGGTAATGTTTTCATCTCATGACATACCATATATGGTTCACATATAGTTATCCTAAGAACACTATTTTATGTGAAGAGTGGTCCCCAAATTATATAGTCCTCTAATACATTGGGTAAATTTTTACATCTCATGAGATAATATGAAAGGGAATGCGGAGTGAACTCAATCCTTTATGGGAATCTGTACACCGTGATAGTATTGGTAGTGCACCTGGACTTATGCTTATGATGTCTTGTTTTATGTTTTTTCCATGTGCTCATGATCCCATGATTTTATGATATCACTTCCTTATTCCATTTTTGCATTCTTATCAAGCACACTTATTCCATTGTACATGTTTTTCTTTTGAGAACACACATTCCGCTATCATTCCATATAGAAAAATCTTATTGATCCAAGTTATTTTAATAATAAATTTCTCCCCTTATTATATTTTTCATATGTTTCTAATCTAACCCCTGATGAAATATTGGGGAGTTTTTACCTAACTAAGCATTTGAGTTTACACCTTTCCTATTTTTCCTTTCACTGAGTTATAAATATGAGAATAACTTATGAAATGTTGAGAATGGATTCTAATATGGCTCAATTATAGAGAAATATTTGAAAGTTTTCTAAAATCAATTACCTATGTAAAAGGTTCCCAAAGACACTAAATCAAAAGGTTCTCCAAGCCATGTGAAAGTTTTAGAAGATGTAATGTTTTGCTTATGGTAATGCTATAAATTAAAGATATGTTTAGATTGGGTCATAGTAGTTGGTATCAAAGGAGGTTTTAGTTATTTTTGAGGATTAGTTTAGTTTTTTTAGAGATTAATATTACAGAACTTTAGTGAAAACACTAGGGATTAGTCTAAGTATATAATAACTTCCTAAAATATTGGAAAATATGAGATTTTGTGGTCTTTAAAGAAATAAAATCCTTATCTGGATACTAAAAGTAGATTTAGGATTTAGTATAGATGTACCTAGTGGTAGTAACTCTAAAAGGGGTGTACTAGGTATTAACTCAATTTTCCCCTAGGGAAAGATAAAAAGTCTTAACTATACACATGGTTTGACACTCCTGGGGAACAAGATTTGGCCAATCACTTTCTCTTTATGAAACATTATAAAGGATTTATTTGACAAGGTTTTAGGTCAAGGATTATGAGAAAATCCAACCTAAAGAAACCTAGATTGAACCAGGAATTACTTATGTTTATCTAAAAGATAATGTGATGGTTTTGAACAATAACACATTTCAATATTTAGTTTTTCATAATTCCATTTTGATTATAATATCAATCACTCATGGTTAACTTTTTTCATTTTTTAAGTTTCTGGATCTAGGAGGAACCAAGTAAATAGTGGACATGATATAAAATACAATTATTTTCCTAAAATAAAATCATGTGGGGTATAAGATGGTGTTGAAAATCATGTGGTTATTCTCACCAAATTATCCCATGTTTTGATTAATAACTTAACCATTTCTAAACATATGAACACACAAAATAAGTGACTGGTATAATTTTTTATAATATTATGTGATTAATAAGGTGAAGGAAAATAGATTCAACATCCTATGTGTAACACCCCAAGATTTTATGAAAAATATTATTTTAATTAATGTCTTGTGTTGTATGCTACACCAAGATTACCTTGCGCTATACGCAACACCGTATTAGCTTGTAGTATACGCAACACTATTCTTGGATCGTGTTACACACAATTTTGATAATAGTTATTCTACGCAACATTGAGTATATATATATATATATATTCAATGTATAAATGAAATATGGTTGGATTATATTATACGAAACAACGAAGGATTCTTGCACAGCACGCAACCCCGACTTGGCTTGCATTAAACGCAATCGCGACCTTCCTCGATACCGTGTGTTGTACGCAATACCGGGTTTTACTAAACAACGATATATTATTATAATATTATTATGAACTAGCCGTTATGAATAGTATTAAATAAATTTTGAATCTTATAACATTATTATTCATCTTGCACATTTTCTAAAACATGGTATAAGAACAAAATAATTTTTTTGGGTAAAATAAGTATTTTTCAAAAAATGCAGTTTTGTCGCCTTTTGATGGTGCACCCACTTTAAATCTAGTTTTTGACATGTTTATAAGTTCAATTTGACAAAATAAAACTCTTCTTTGGAATCATGAAATAAAAATTTACTTTGGATAAAATTTTCATATTATTCTGGTAACTTTCATATTTTGATGAATAGTAAAAACATGCTATATTTTAATTAAAAACAACTTTTTTCATCGCAATAATTTATATGGTTAAATTATAATATTGTATGGTTTTAAAGTATAAATAGAATATATTTTTATCATTTAATATAATGTATGTCATTAGCATTGATTCTACCTTGAATTCGTAGGATAAATCAATTCAATCTTTTGCAATGTTTTAAAGAAAAACCCGTTTTCTTTCGACAACGGGATTAATTTTAATTTAATTTCTACAACTTTTGTGTATTGAATTTGGAAAAATGGATTCCATATTTGGAATCAGTGGATCCAAATTATGTTAATAAGCTACTTTTTATTTTTGGGAATTATGAATAGTAACTACGGTAAATTTTATTTATCATAGTTAAAGGTAAATCGAGTAATTAAGGGTAAATATAATATTATAAAATTACCCTAACACATGTCAAAATATTATTTGATGACTAAAAGTCGACCCATATCACCTAAGTGTCGGATTAGATTCATTTAATGGACTTTTTTCCATGAAAAAAATTTAATTATTATTAACACCAAAGAATGTGACAACATGTCACTTTCTTAAATATTAAAAGTATAATAATTTTAATTTAGTGATGAAATTCATGAAACTTCGAAAATGAATAGTATACAGAAAGCTAATACAATTATCTACATCATAGGAATTTATTTAGAATTTTTAAGGATTAAATAATTATCATTTATTATGACACAAAGATGATGCAGTAATTGTCTTATTAATGAAATATTGACATAATTGATGTTATAAATACCCAAATAAATGTAATTTAAGACTTTTTATGAATTAAACTAACTTTATAGGTTAATATGACATGTTTTTATTGATTTAATTAACTTTTTTCGAAATAATATTTCTGTTATGATTTTCAAAAAAATCAATTACTAAATAGTGTCAAAATTGACATAAAATAGTTTTTAAAACAAATATTATATTATTAATTGTTATTTTATTCCTAAAAATATAAGGTTTGTCCAAATGACATATATAAGTTTATATATATTTATAATAAACAACTTGGGGTTCGTTTTTCTTCTTATAGTAAGTTTATTAACCTTATAGTGTAAGAAAACAAGAAGACATGGTAAAAGTAAAATTATCTAACTTAAAGTTAAATATAAATGATAAGGTTAAAATAGGAACCTAAACTTGTCTAAATTCTATTTTATGAGAGGATTTCGACCCATCCCCACCTTAGCTTAGAAATAAATTAATTTGGAGCTATTTAAAACCGAATTTGGCTTTATAATAAAATAATATTTTTAGTTATTCCAAAGGTACCCCTCTCCTCCCTTATAAAAGGGCACCTCCTCATCCCTCTTCCTCACACCACTTTGAGCCTTAAAGCTTATAAAAACCCTGCCAATTTCTCCTCTCCGCTTCCCTAGAAACATCCTAGAGGTTCTGGCCTTCTTCAAAGACCTATTTTAGTACTCTAAAAGGAGATCTCAAAGAGGAGCTTCAAAGAAGAGGTAATGTCCGTTACTGATTCTTTCATCTTTATTTCTTCTTCCACTTCTTCTTATTTAGTTTTTTCATTATTAAGTAATAAAATCAGTATCACTCATATACTGATATGTTATTATAAGTATTAAACAACCCTGTTTCACCATCTATCCATCCTACAGAAAAAGAAATCACCGCGCGTGCGTACGTACGGAATACCGTCTCCACACCGTGGTGTAATCTATTTTCCACCACCACATTACTTGGATGGGTATAATGGTGTAAATAATGACTATATATGACTATTAAAAAGTGATATTGATTCTGAAATAGTATACATACACTCCAATACAATTCCACAATCATAGGAATGATATCATCACTCGTGCGTACGTACGGAATACCGTCTCCACGATGTGATGCGACTCGTTCTACATGATCTTCATTGCATAATGATTATATAAATGAATTGAATGAATTAATATGATATATATTACACTAATACCATTATGGAAATGAGTTATCTATAACCTAAAGAGAAGAATAAGAATTTATTCGACAAAACACACATAAGAACAAAAGGTAATAAACACCCAAATAACAAGTAGTAATGAAATATTACTAATAAGAAGCTAAGAATATGACCATATATGATATCATAACAATAATTATGATTCTGGAATAAGTCAATAACATTATTTAAATCATTATACAGGAGGTTTGGACACTTACGAAGCAAATCGGACCTAAGGTAAGGGAAATATCACAATCTCATTTTTATCCGAGATTGTTTATACTTTAGTATTTACTGGGGTGTATTTTATCATCCACATCCATGTTTCCTCAATATGTAATATTATTTCCATCCACCTACAATTGTTTAAATCCAATTTTACCCTTCGGTTAGTTTTTAGTAAAAGATATGAAAGGAATCTTTTGTCGTTTTTCGTAAGAGGTACTTTTTGACTTTTCCGACAAAAGTACGAGAAGAATGTTTTTTTAACTTATACGGCATGAATGGATTTTTAAAACAATATTTCCAAGAATATTCATTTACAAGTTTTCAATTTTATTTCTAATCAAATTATTTTAGTTAGAATTTTATGACATGTTAAGAAAGGAAAAGTGTGTTTAAAGTTGAAAGGATATTTTCCTCAAGAATGGAGTTCAAGTGTTTTATCAAAATTATTTTCCATCTAAGATAATAAAGGTTTCTGTTTCTATCCCTATTATTGCATTGATTTATTATGTTGTGATGGAATTATTTTTATGAATTCCTTTATCTTAAATTAATTGTTTTATGATGTCCCAATGTTTAAGATTCCCATTTTTATTACATGGGTTATGCTATGATGTATGGTTTATGATTTTTTGGAACACATAAGAATGGTATCATTATGAGATGGGTGGGACCTATATCTCCCTCCAATGCACTGGGTAAAGATTTTATATATCATGAGATAGACATGGCTGGAATGGTAGGTTATACCGGTTCGGTGAAACAGGACTGAAATGAGGAATGAACTCGGTTCAGAAAAGGACTTTGTCTACTAAGATAGTCTTGGAAATGAGTCTTGACTAACAAGAAATGATTCTCTATGATTATGTGTGTATGACACAAAGTTTCATGTTTTATGTTATGATTATTGG
Organism: Viscum album; assembly: GCA_963277665.1. NCBI lineage: Eukaryota > Viridiplantae > Streptophyta > Magnoliopsida > Santalales > Viscaceae > Viscum > Viscum album. The sequence goes on from OY728136.1 coordinate 459,860,010, forward strand.
GATTCCGTTCCACTACTATGATTTATCCCTTGTTATGAAATTATGATCTCTTTTGCAGGTTATGATTTCCAAAAGATATGTTCTTATGAATATGACGTGATTGATATTTCTTTTGTTTACCCTTACTGAGCATTTGAGCTCACCCTTTTATGTTTTCTTTTCCCCAGGAAATAAAGAAAGGATTTAGGTTTTAAAAAAAGAAGATCTTTATGGGAGATGTTGAAGATCTTTCACCACGATTAGAAGATTATATTCTGAGTTTCCAAAGACACTAAACTATTATGATCCTGTGTGTCTGTTTTTGTTATGTAGTAAGTATTCCGCAAAAGTAATGTAATTTCCATGTACGTCAAGCTTAGGGTCTCTAAAGTTGGTATCAGAGGAAAGGTTTAGTCAACCTTTGGAAACTAGGATGCGAAAACGTTAGTGAGATCCCTAGAGATATTTCTAAGGTATGTCTAGGGATGCCCCTAAGGTTAAGTATACGTATAGGTTATAGTACTAGAATTACGCTAACGATCATAGAAATAAACCTAAGATGTTAGATATTGAAGGTACTCCCCCTTTATTATGTTGTTTTCCCTAGCATGATTTTTGCCTCTCATACTATTGTTTTTGCGTTTTAGACGATGGCTGGAACCCGAAGGAACCGTGTTGATCAATGTAATGGACAATGAAATTATTGTCCTCCTGAACAAACAAATGTTATGGGAGATGGAGTGCAAAATCTTATTGCTATACTTACACAAGCTATGAATCATTATGGGCTTCCAAATGAGCAGAGAAGGGAACAACATTCTATTGAGTCCTTCATGAGGCAACGTCCACCTTCTTTTAGTGGGTCTTCTGATCCACTTGTTGCTGAACAATGGATCAATACCACTGAAAAGATATTTTCAGTTCTTCAATGTTCTGAACATGATAAAGTCATCTTAGCAGTATATCGTTCGGAAGGTGAAGCTGATCAATGGTGGAATCTTATCAAGAATATGAGGCAAAGAGATGAAATTGAGTCTATAGAATGGGATGAGTTCAAGAACTTATTTTTCAATAAGTACTTCCCTCATATTCTTCTAACAAAGATGGAGAAGGAGTTTCTTGAACTAAAGCAAAAGGATGATGAATCTGTTGGTATATACGAAGCGAATTTTACAAGGCTTGCAAGGTATGCATCTGGATTTATCATCCAACCTGAAAGTAAAGTTGATAAATTCTTCAGTGGCTTAAAACCAAATCTTCGAAGGGAATTATCTATAAGAGACTTCAGTAGCTATGAAGAAATTGTGTGTTGTGCTATCAAGGTAGAAATGGATGTTGGTGTTACTTATCCATCTCATAGTTTTGACAAGAAATGAAAGATGGAGTTCAAGGAGAAATCTCAGAATAATGGTGAAAAGAAGATGAATGTTTCCTTATGCTCAAAGTGTGGAAAGAAGCATGGTGGATATTGTCTTAAAGGGACAAGTAAATGTTTCAAATGTGGAAAGGAAGGTCATCAGGAATTTGAATGCCGCAATGATGGGAAGAAGATGCCTAATGATGAAAACAAAGGAAGGGATACACAGAATGAACCTACTACACTTCAATGCTTCAAGTGCAAGGAAATGGGGCATTATGCTAATAAATGCCCTAATCCAAGGGTTAGTGATGATCGACATGAGCAACCACTTAAGGAAAAGGACAAAGGGAAGTCACATGCGATCACCATTGGCGAAGTTGAATATGACAACGATGTGTTGGAATGATTAAGTGTTTATGTAATGGGATTCCAGAATAATGTTGTATAGAGTATCGTGGAATATTGGAATATTTATGTTTTGGTCTATTGTGGTTTTCAATAATTTTATGGCATCGGTAACCATGAAAAGTGATTGAAATATTTTTGGAAAGCATATGATATGCACATAATGAAGGGATAAAGAGAATCTAATATTTTTGATAGTATTCATGAGCTCATGATTGATATAAGGACTAAGTGATATCATGGTTTGAGGATATAGAATTTTGAGGATTTTGGTATGTGGAAAGTGTTAACTTTTAACTACATTCATGTTTTCACTAAGGTTCAATGGATATTCATTCTTCAAGAGAATACATGATTAAGGTATTCACATGTTTGTAATTTGACCAACAAGATATATCTTATGATATATGGGGGATAAATGATGGCATTCACGTGATCATTTTCTTTATACTATGAGCTTGGACCGAAGTATTTTAGATAAGACTAAAGATTGGAATGGATTATGTTGAACATAAGTTAGTATTGTTTAAGGATAAAACTTTTTTGATATTGTTGATGGGATGTTATAGTAATATAGATTTAGAAAAAGGACAACCTGCAGGACGGGCGACAGCCCATCACGTCGAACAAGGCTGTGGGAATCGAACCCACAACCGAAGTGCGACTGGCCTTTATCGCCTACCACTGGCCTACAGGAAGTCCCTGTTTAGTAGAAACTAGTTTTATTATATTAAGCAGTATGATATATGAATTATAAGTCCATTTTAGGAACCATATATGATTAATCTCACTATAGATGGACTTATGTATTTTTTTTGATAACTTTTCTAACCTTTTGTTTGAGACAGATGGAATGAACCATAATTCTATCACATGATCTGCTAACACATCACGAATGAAAAATTCAACTTCATTGCTTTAAGATATGAAGTGGAAATCGTCCAAAGAACGACAAATGGTAATACTATACCAAAATCATGAAAGTATTTCTTCTAATTCCAATTTCATCAACTTTAGGGAAATGATCTTGAAAACCAAAAATGTTGTCCTAGTGATCTTATATCTGATGAATCAGATGGTACCTTAGATCATCACAAATTTATGGCTTTGTGATTGCTGGCTTTTCCATAGCCATGTTCTCTACCACTCTCCATCAGAACATGATGGTTAGATTTCTCTTCTATATCCATATTTTCACCTATGTGGAAACCCAGTGATTAGTTTATTTGGGTAACCATTATGTTTCATACTTTTGTTTTTAAAGATTGGTTTTGGTATTCCTTTTTAAGATGTGGGTTTCTATTAAAGAAACTTTCTAATAGTAAACCATTTATAACCCCGATGAATTTCGAGGGCGAAATTCATTTTAAGGGGGGTAGAATGTAACACCCCAAGATTTTATGAAAAATATTCTTTTAATTAATTTCTTGTGTTGTATGCTACACCAATATTACCTTGCGCTATAAGCAACATCGTATTAGCTTGCAGTATACGCAACACTATTCTTGGATCGTGTTACACACAATTTTGATAATAGTTATTCTACGCAACATTGAGTATATATATATATATATTCAATGTATAAATGAAATATGGTTGGATTATGTTATATGAAACAACGAAGGATTCTTGCACAGCACGCAACCCTGACTTGGCTTGCATTACACGCAATCGCGACCTTCCTCGATACCGTGTGTTGTACGCAATACCGAGTTTTACTAAACAACAATATATTATTATAATATTATTATGAACTAGCCGTTATGAATAGTATTAACTAAATTTTGAATCTTATAACATTATTATTCATCTTGAACATTTTCTAAAACATGGTATAAGAACAAAATAAATTTTTCGGGTAAAATAAGTATTTTTCAAAAAATGCAGTTTTGCCACCTTTTGATGGCGCACCCACTTTAAATCTAGTTTTTGACATTTTTATAAGTTCAATTTGACAAAATAAAATTCTTCTTTGGAATCATGAAATAAAAATTTACTTTGGATAAATTTTTCATATTATTCTGGTAACTTTCATATTTTGATGAATAGTAAAAATATGCTATATTTTAATTAAAAACAACTTTTTTCATCGCAATAATTTATATGGTTAAGTTATAATATTGAATGGTTTTAAAGTAGAAATAGAATATATTTGTACCATTTAATATAATTTATTTCATTAGCATTGATTCTACCTTGAATTCGTAGGATAAATCAATTCAATCTTTTGCAATGTTTTAAAGAAAACCCCGTTTTCTTTCGACAACGGGATTAATTTTAATTTAATTTCTTCAACTTTTGTGTATTGAATTTGGAAAAATGGATTCCATATTTGGAATCATTGGATCCAAATTATGTTAATAAGCTACTTTTTATTTTTGGGAATTATGAATAGTAACTACGGTAAATTTTATTTACCATATTTAAAGGTAAATCGGGTAATTAAGGGTAAATATAATATTATAAAATTACCCTAACACATGTCAAAATCCTATTGGATGACTAAAAGTAGACTCATATCACCTAAGGGTCGGATTAGATTCATTTAATGGACTTTTTTCCATGAAAATAATTTAATTATTATTAAAACCAAAGAATGTGACAACATGTCACTATCTTAAATATTATAAGTATAATAATTTTAATTTAGTGATAAACTTCATGAAACATCGAACATGAATAGTCCCTAGAAATATAATACAATTATCTATATCATAGGAATTTATTTAGAATTTTTAGTGATTAAAAGATTATCATTTATATGACACAAAGAGGATGCAGTAATTGTCTTATTAATGAAATATTGACATAATTGATGTTATAAATACCAAATAAATGTAATTTAAGACTTTTTATGAATTAAACTAATTTTATAGGTTAATATGACATGTTAGTATTGATTTAATTAACTTTGTTCGAACTAATCATTATGTTATGATTTTCACAAAAATCAATTACTAAATAGTGTCAAAATTGACATAAAATAGTTTTTAAAACAAATATTATATTATTAATTGTTATTTTATTCCTAAAAATATAAGGTACGGCCAAATGACTTATATAAGGTTATATATATTATTAATAAACAACTTGGGGTTCTTTTGGCTTCTTATAGTAAGTTTATTAACCTTATAGTGTAAGAAAACAAGAAGACACGGTAAAAGTAAAATTATCTAACTTAAAGTTAAATATAAATGATAAGGTTAAAATAGGAACATAAACTTGTATAAATTCTATTTTATGAGAGTATTTCTACCCATCCCCACCTTAGATTCGAAATAAATCAATTTTGAGCTATTTAAAACCGAATTTGGCTTTATAATAAAATAATATTTTTAGTTATTCCAAAGGTACCCCTCTCCTCCCTTATAAAAGGGAACCTCCTCCTCCCTCTTCCCCACACCACTTTGAGCCTTCAAACTCGGACAAACCCTGACAATTTATCCTCTACACTTCCCTAGAAACATTCTAGAGGTTCTGGTCTTCTTAAAATACCTATTTTAGTACTCTAAAAGGAGATCTCAAAGAGGCGCTTCAAAGAAGAGGTAATGTTCGTTACTGATTCTTTCATCTTTATTTCTTCTTCCACTTCTTCTTATTTAGTTGTTGCATTATGAAGTAATAACATCAGTATCACTCATATACTGATATGTTATTATAAGTATGAAAAAACCCTATTTCACCATCTATCCATCCTATGGAAAAAGAAATCACCGCGCGTGCGTACGTACGGAATGCCGTCTCCACGCCGTGGTGTAATATATTTTCCACCACCACCTTACTTGGATGAGTATAATTGTGTAAATAATGACTATATATGACTATTAAAAAGTGATATTTATTCTGAAATAGTATACATACACTCCAATAAAATTCCACGATCATAGGAATGATATCATCACTCGTGCGTACGTATGGAATACCGTCTCCAGGATGTGATGCGACTCGTTCTACATGATCTTAATTGAATAATGATTATATAAATGAATTGAATGAATGAATATTATATATATTACACTAATACCATTCTGGAAATGAGGTATCTATAACCTAAAGAGAAGAATAATAATTTATTCGACAAAACACACATAAGAACAAAAAGTAATAAACACCCAAATAACAAGTAGTAATGAAATATTACTAATAAGAAGCTAAGAATATGACCATATATGATATCATAACAATAAGTATGATTCTGTAATAATTAAATAACACTATTTAAATTATTATACAGGAGTTTTGGACACTTACAAAGCAAATCGGACCTAAGGTAAGTGAAATATCAAAATCTCATTTTTATCCGAGATTGTTTATACTTTAGTATTTACTGGGGTGTATTTTATCATCCACATCCATGATTCCTCAATATGTAATATTATTTCCATCCACCTAAAATTGTTTAAATCCAATTTTACCCTTCGGTGAGTTTTTAGTAAAATATATGAAAGGAATCTTTTGTCGTTTTTCGTACGAGGTACATTTTGACTTTTCCGACAAAAGTACGAGAAGAATGTTTTTTTAACTTATACGGCATGAATGGATTGTTAAAACAATATTTACAAGAATCTTACTTTACAAGTTTTCAAGTTTATTTTTAATCAACTTCTTTTAGTTAGAATTTTATGACATGTTAAGAAAGGAAAAGTGTGTTTGAAGTTGAAAGGATATTTTCCTCAAGAATGGAGTTCAAGTGTTTTATCAAAATTATTTTCCATCTAAGATAATAAAGGGTTCTATTTCTATACCTATTATTACATTGATTGATTATGTTGTGATGGAATTATTTTTATGAATTCCTTTATCTTAAATTAATTGTTTTATGATGTCACGATGTTTAAGATTCCCATTTTTATTACATGGGTTATGCTATGATGTTTGGTTTATGATTTTGTGGCACACATAAGAATGGTATCATTATGAGATGGGTGGGACCTATATCTACCACCAATGCATTGGGTAAAGATTTTATATCTCATGAGATAGACATGGCTGGAACGGTAGGTTATACCGGTTCAGTGAAACAGGACTGAAATGAGGAATGAACTCAGTTCAGAAATGGACTTTGTCCACTAAGATAGTCTTGGAAATGAGTCTTGACTAACAAGAAATGATTCTCTATGATTATGTGTGTATGCCACAAAGTTTCATGTTTTATGTTATGATTATTGGGATTCAATTTCACTACTATGATTTATCCCATGTTATGAAATTATGATCTCTTCTGCAGGTTAAGATTTCCAAAAGATATGTTCTTATTAATATGACGTGATTGATATTTCTTTTTTTTACCCTTACGGAGCATTTGAGCTCACCATTTTATGTTTTCTTTTCCCCAGGACATAAAGAAAGGATTTAGGTGTAAAAAAAAGAAGATCTTTATGGGAGATGTTGAAGATCTTTCACCACGATTAGAAGATTATATTCCGAGTTTCCAAAGACACTAAACTATTACGATCCTTGTGTGTCTGTTTTTGTTATATAGTAAGTATTCCGCAAAAGTAATGTAATTTCCATGTACTTCAAGCTTAGGGTCTCTACACTATGTACCAAGAATGTATAAATAATCACTGAGTAAATGTCTCAATGAAAAATAAATATGTTTTAATTATAGAAAATAAGGATATAGAGAAAAAATATTCCAAGTAAAAATGAATAGATTTTCTAACATGAAGGAGGTAAATAAAGTTCATCTTAGGGTATCATTATTTGTTCAATGTAGTGATCTTGGGAACTATCCATTTCAATTCCCTAATCCAATGAAAAATAATGAGGATATTAATTAGAAACCTCCTAGAACAAGTGAACAAGGAAGAGTCCATAAAATCACTACTATTAAAGTGGACCATGATAATTAAGTGGAGAAATTAAAAGACTCTATTGAGATAGATTGGAGGAATTCAAAAACAACCCTTTTTCTATTCTAGAGGATATGATTGCAATAATCAAAGCTAAATCTTACTCAAGAGATTTGGAAATATTTTCCAATATTGAGCTTACATGAAAATAGATTTACAAGGCATACAAATAGTCTAATATAAATTTATATCATGAAAGATCATGGCAAACATTCGATCATATTTTGAGAACCCAACTATCCCATCTTACTCGTTTTAGAGGATACTATATGGGAATTTATCAATTTTTTATAATGGAATGATCAGATACAGGCCTTGAAATCCTCTATTCTCCTTTAATATATAGAGACTTTTGAGCATCGTATGTGTTACTATTATTATATAAATATTTTCAATATCCTGAATGCAAACCCTTATTCAAAAAAAAAACTAAATTCAAATCATATCTTAATGTTTTATTAAAAATAAGTCTGGAATGATATTTCAGAACATTATGTTCAAATTCAATAATAATATATCACTATCTATTATATGCCACACTTATTTCAACAAGGTTGTAACCTATGTGCATGGGGACATGAATTATGAGAATTTAGAATCTTTATGAGGCATTGTATCAACTCATGGATCTGACATGATGCACCTATATTCCTCTCAAATAAATAATGGAATTAGAGTACCTGGTGATTATAATTTTAAATGGAATGTCTCTAGAAAAACATAAGTCTATAAATAACTAAGTAATCATATGTTTCATATATGGGTTTAATATATTCCAATTAAAAAGTAAAATATGATTATCCTAATCTTAACCAAGATAAAAAGATGGATATTTCATTAGAAGTTATATCTCGAGTCATGAATATATTAATAAAATTGTCTTCTATTTCATCAGTGAGTGGAAAAAAAATTATAAGCATGAAATTTATTTAAGGGGGGATAATGTAACACCCCAATATTTTACAGTATAATTTTCCTTTAAAAAAATGTGTTGATATCTTTTTCCAAACGTAACATAGAACTAAACTAAACTACGAAATGTTATATGCCAATTAAAATGTAGTCGTATAATTATTGTGTAAAAAATAGAGATAACCAAATTATGAAATATGTGTTGAAATAATAATGAATGTTATTATAATACTAAGTCATTAATAAAATACTAATTTGTGTAGATAAATAACTGATAAAGCTAATTTATTCTTTAAAATGTAAACCTACAAAAAATATTATTTTTATATGATTTATATTAAGAAACTAAATATATTATAGATAAAATATATTTTTGATATTAATAATATATTAACACTAATTAGTAATTTATAGGAAATAAAATTATGAATGGTTAATATTTTAAAAGGGTTATTTTCCTATGAAAACAATTTTCATTATATTTTTATTTTAAATTTAAATTCCAAAATTTTAGAATTTTCATTTGGAAAAATTAATTTCATTTTGTTATTTATAATGAAAATATTATCTTGAATACATTTTTGGTATCTTTCTGAAATATTTTTTTTTATAAATAGTGAAAATATCATTTTTATAAAAACTGTAACATTATAATTATATAAGAATGACCTCGAAGTTTGTAAACCTTTTAATTGATCAAATATGTGTTTATATAGTAAAAATATATATATTTTTAAATACAATTATTAAATTAGTACATCTATGTTTAACATTTTAGAAACTTAATTGGTATTTTAAAATAAAATTTGTTTTTGTCTTTATTTAATTAAATATTATTTTGGTAAAATTTGGATTTTGATTGATTTAAAAGAAACATAAATTTTTTTATTTTAGAATAAACCAATTTGTATCATTAAAATAAAATATATCAAAAATTTCAACATACATAGTGTTTTTAAACAAAAAAATTACACTTTTTTTCTAAAAATGGGTTTTTACATGTTAGATGTGCTAATGTTAAAATTGATTTTTTACATATATAAATTTTATATGATAAAATTGATTTCATATTTTGAATAATTAGGTATAAATTATTTCATAATTTTCATTTTATTTTTAGGCATTAAAATTAAATTACTTTAGTAAATATTAGTTACCATAGTAAAACCAAAAAAGTTAAAAGTGAAAATTATAGGAGTAAAGTAATACAAAACATATTTGAAACAAGTATTAAAATTAATGGTTGGGGAATTATGAAGCTTATATCATCCACACTAAAAAAAATTCATTTTTTGTCTTCATATGTGCAACATGTGCATTCTTTATATTAACTTGAAATATTTACAAAAATGTCATTATCACAACTTATAGAAGGGTTCTATCACTATCCATCCAACACCAATCAAATAATTAGGTTCCCTCTTAAAACTATTACCTTAGTTACCTTAGAATAATATTATTTTTTCATTGAGTCTCTAGTCACAATATATTGGATTAAGATCTCCGATTCAAAGGCCCTTCCAAAGGAAAGCCCAAGTCCTCAATATTAGAAGTTTTATTTCCAACTTATTTTATTTACTTTACTACTTTCCCAAATATAATTTTATAATTACTATATAATGGAATTATTAATTTTTTATACTAAATTTTATTATTCTAAGGTAATATCTATTAGAAACCTTTCCCCTTTTCTATTAACATAAATAAAACCACCATTCTTGCAATATGCGGACGACCACCTCCATGAAGTGACGAAATCTATTTTTCACCACCACCTATATTCAGTGACTATAATAATAAATATGAAATATTTACTATAATAAATATTTTTAAGGGAATAATTATAATCCACCTTCTTACCTTTTCATTATTTGGGAAATTAAAGTGTTAATCAAGCATTGTGTAGACTACCGCATCCACAAAGTAATGTATCTCACTTTTGTATCATGTTTCTATATTATTTATTAAAAACTCTTTAAATATTATTCCCAAAATTAAAATTATCTAAACAATATTATGATGATTATGTACTAATGATATAATTTCCAAAATAAAACACTTTCATAATCATAATCATCAACTAATTATGGTATGTTCATGTTTCGGTCTGTCTAACCACCTATTTAAAAAATGATATAAAATAATATAATATAAGGATATGAGAACATAATTACAAATAATATATGATATAAGTGATCAAATAAATATTTTATCATGCTTTTGGAAAGGATAAATCAATATTAAAATCATTAATTAAGATACTGTTATTTGTTTGTTAAATAACACCAAAACACGATTCTTTCCAATTTTATCGACAAGAACAATAATAAAAAATAAAAAATAATGAAATTTTAACATTATTAATAATTATAAATCTTCATTTCTAGTAAATTGTCAAAATTTGGAGAAAAATAATAAAACAACAATTCCATTACAAAACTAGTTCAAAATGATCAAAATCACTAACGCCCAATATTGAAAATAGTTAATAACTAACTAATATACATATAGAGAATAATTATAAATGAATTTTATAAGAGGTTATATATATTAATTTTTTTTAAATATAGAATTAGGATAGTTATTTTTTAATATGGGATATTTTCTCACTTTAGTGGAATTCATGAATTAAGGTTGGGATTTTTTTTATCTCAATTTGGCTTTATTGAGATATGATTTTTGTTCACCACTTATTATTTATTTCTGTGGTATATTTTTTGTAATAGGATTTTTTCATAAATTTAATTAAATATAAGGTATTTATAAATTAATTCCATTTTCTTCCTTCCATGAATTTTAAATTTGAAAAATTGCGATGTTGTAAGGGTTTTTGTTAACTCAAACCCCCTTCTATTTGGGTTATAATATCTCATCTTGAACTTATTAATTATATGTTTGGTTTATAACACCATAATATTTTACATTGAACCTTCTCTTACTATTGGTAGAAAATTATTTTTTAACTAAAATATCTTACCTTTATGAATTTCCTTCTCAAAATGTAGATCATTGTTGAAATTAATTATCATCCTCTTTAATGATGGTTTCCCCTCGATGTACATAATTTCCCTTCCCACTAATATTCTAACTTATATTTGGAAACATAATTATATGTTATATCATTTTAAATTCATATTACCCTTGTCCTCTATTAAAAATAATGTTTTATTATCCTCTTTTATGATGTTGTATTTCAACAAATAGGTATTTTGGAACATAAAAAGGGATATTACAAACCACCCTCGTTATTTTTTGGTTACCCGTTATCTTTATTTTTCTCCATTTTCTTTAAAATTATTCCCTTTTATTTCTTCCATATTATTTTTATATATTCCTTATATATATATATATAGTTTCCATTTCCTTTATTTTTGGGATATTACATCTTATATGTTTCCTTCTAAATTCTCACTTTTAAGTAAACCTAGATTAAGGAAACTTTATAATTTATTATTTCATGAAATGTGTCACCTGTATATTTTTTTACCATGAATATATTTTTAATAACATAATTATTTTATAGAAAACCATTATATTTCAATTCTTTTTTAAATATAAATAATGATACTTTCCTCCCTTAAAATATTCTTTGCTCATTTTGAAAAGAATCACATTTATGGTTAGTTTGTATTCTAACTTCTCCTTGATCATTCTCATTAATTTTCCTACATTGGAACTAAATGTTCATGACTTGTGTCTCTTTAATAGAATATGAACTTTTGTGATTATGAAACCCACTTCTTTCTCTAGGGTTTTATCATGCTTATTCTTTATGCATGGTTTATTTTCCTCATTTGGTACACATATACATGTACATATTATGATTTTCATTTTTATATGGGTGGGATTAGAATTATATAGCTCTATAATGCATTGGGTAATGTTTTTATCTCATAAAATACCATTTATAGTGCATGAGAGATTATAATAAGTACACTTTGTTACATGATGAGTGGGACTAGAATTATATAGCCCTCAAATGTATTGGGTATTTCTTTCATCTCATGAGATACTATATATGGTGAATGGTTGGTTATTCTAAAAACACAATGTTATGTGATAGGTGTTACTAGAATTATATATCCCTTCAAAGAATTGTATAAATATTTACATCTCCTGATATAATATGAAAGTGAATGGGGAGTGAATCAAATCCACTATGGATCTTTGTCCACTATGTTTTTGGGAATGGGGATTGAACCCAATAAACCATGGGACTTTGTACACCATTATAGTTATAACAACCTAACCCGTCGAGGCCTACCTATACTGTGTAAGTTTGAGATGTAATAACCCCAATCCTACCTCTGATAGGATAGGGGATAGTGACAAGACCCAAGATGGAATAAATATAATGGGAGTACATTTACTAACGAGCCTATATGCATGCACCCAATAATATCCATGAAATTGTGAAGGGGAATATAAATTTAACACTATAACATATAGAGATAAACCATGCATGAAAAAAACTCTAAGAATTGAAATATAGTACAATAGAATAAAACCAAAGTGTAAAGGGTAAAAATACATGCCCAACTAGAAAAGAGGTCTCAACTGGACAACAATTTAAAATAATGAATATTAAGAGATCCCTAATCTTGATCTCCAAGCCCAACCACTATACATGGTCAATGCACCCAGGTATCACTATGCTCTACCAAAATCCCCAATGATCTATCTGTTGTATGCATAAGACACAACATGTGTGGGAAATCCCATGCAAATGTGTTTGTATACATACCCAATAGGATTCCCCAAAATCGAAAGAGAAATATAGAGAGATACAAAAATAGTCATTTCAACCCAGATAAGGAGGAAAAAGAAATCCAATAGATACAAACATATATACTCATAAAGAAACCCAAATGATAGATAAAGGGGATCTCTATCTCATGGCCAAAATAAAGTCGATGAGTAATCCTGTAGCTCTATAATTTTACATATATGTAAAAAATCAAATGAAAAATCACAAAAATATGCGTGGAGGGGACTGGGCTTCATAATTGTGCCCTATAGTCGATGGAGCACACATCTTATATGAAGGATCCTCACTCCAACAGAGCTCAAAGATGGGGGTATCACTCTGTATTTAAATAAAATACTTCTTATAGTAGTAAGGGGAGAATTGAGCCTAATTATATAAATAAATTGGAACCCACACCCTAGTGTGAAAAGGGAGAAATGACCTCGATATCTTTCCAATAGCCCAAGGAACTCGCTCCCTAGTGTAATAAGGGAGTACTGACCCTAAAATCTCTATAATAGCATGGGGAACCCATTCCCTGGTGAGACAGAGGAATACAAACCTCAAAATCCCTATGATAAAATTGGGAACCCATACCCTGGTATAATAGGGGAGTATTTATCCCATCATCTCTCTGGTAGAATGGGGAATCTTCACTTCTGATGTAATAGGGGATTACTAACCCTGACATCTATCTGATGAACTTAACTAATCACTATCATATTTTAGCATCACCTAAATAATCACCATGGTTGGAACATCCTTCATCATATATAAAAATCTACTATGAAGTCCACCATCACATTCTATGTGAAAAAACACTCAACATAGGTTATTCATAATCCAAAATTTGAGTCCTAATGAAGGAGATATGAGAGAAAGAAGATTCACATAGGAGTACATGATGTGTAGGTGATCCACGCAGCATGTGGCCCCACTCCACTACCTGGATATGTTCTCCCTTTACACATATCATAAATCCATATTTCTACATATGGCATGTCCTATGGGATACATGGAATGTATACCCACCCAGGGTCTCGAATGTGCATCTCTAGTTGTCCATGTGTATTCCTACTTTTGTCCATGTACTCTAGTATATAGAATGTCCCTCCACACTATTTATAATGTATGTGTAGCTAGCACATGGATTAGACACCTTTTCATATTCACACATCATGTAGGCCCACCTATATAGCCTATTATATTTAACTTCTCCTGAAACCATAATGCTGCATCCAGGGGTCTACACAACATGTGTTTTTCTAAGATACATGATATGTAGTTGGGATTTTCGCATTAAGTCACGGTCTTCCATTTTGTTTCCAGATACATTATTTATACTATGAATAAAACCTATTTTATACCATAAATCAGATGGAATTTCCTCTTAAGATAATTTACTAGTCTTCAATGGTTGGAAAATGGAATCTGGAGATCTTCTCAACATCGTCTCCCATCACCAATAGCACATTATGTTATCTCCCATCACCACATCAGATCCATGATCCATAAAGAATCACCCTCAATACAACCCAATACACCCAAAAAAATAAATATCCATTCATATTTCTCTAAAACTCCATGAATCTTGGAGTTCAATCACACCAGAACCTACCCCCGCAATGTCAACCTGTGACCCAATGGGCCTAAAATGAAGAAAGAAAAGAAAGTGTGGGAAAATGCACAATAAACAAAGTGCAACCATTATTGGATAATAGTTATTGTAAAATGATCATATATTGGGAAAATTGTCTGAGGACATGGAATAATTAAAGAATTAAACTAATTAAATAATTTAACTCATCTATGGGGTCATGTGAAGAACATGTAGTCACAGAATCAAAAGAAGATAATAAATTAGTGATCAATATTTTAATAAAAAGGGAATTAATCCATAATTTACAATACCTAGATTGAAAAATGATTTATCTTTGGTGAAGAACAGATTCACCAACAATGGCTAATACCCACTGCATATAGTGCCTCTTGATTCACCATGATCCTATCATAATTCATCATCTGATTCTGATTTTCCAAAGTGGAATGCTTTGAACCTCCCAATAGATCTCTCAAGGGTTATAAAGCTAACCATTGAAACTTTTTCATAAGAGGTAATTTATAGACGATTTTAGTTATGTAATTTAATAAAATAAAAAAATTATTTATTTATTTATATTAATTAGACACATCCACAAACAACTGCCTCCACCAGACCTCTAATTCTGACCAACCTTAGGTCACACCTATAGTAAACCATGCATTTCAGAATCAATCACGGTATTAGATTTGAAATATGAGGTTTCATTAAGGAGTTATTCTATTGTTCCCAAAAACATTAATATGTGTGATTTTAATATATTTAAAAAATTTATAATATCAATTTCGAGCTCACTGGACCTCAGAATCTCACACCGTGTTAACTCCTAGCTCTGAAAATATTCCTTAATATATTTTAAATTTTTAAAATGAAAAAATATGATCACTAAATGATTACTACCTTCAAGGATTTGTGTAACTTAGAAGAAAAATCTAAAAAAGTTGGGGATAATAATCCCATATATGGATCTCCCACTCTAAGGATATCTTCTACATTCTCCTATGATTCCACAACACATGAACCAAGGGAATGGTCTATACTCATGGGATTATCTCCTGCTGATCCTCGATATCCACTAGGAACTCTATGAATGTGGTTCCATCCTCTATGTACAGGTCAACCCATTAAATAACATGTGTATGATCATGCATGTATCTCTACTTCTATGACACGTGGAATTCGTCATGCACTTTATCTAACTATGGGGGTCAGGATAGGTGGTAAGAAACCTCACCAACCCTCTGTAATATCTTGAACAGACCGATGAAACTCAGTGATATATTCCCTCCTTATCCAAACATCCACAATCCTCATTATAGGTAGACTCTTAGGAAAACATAGTCTCCCAACTCAAACTCCAAGGGCCTACGACATTGATTTGTGTAAGCTTTATATCAGATATGGGATGTCCTCATATACTCATTGATCACCTAAAAATTTCCATCATTTCATGCACCATATCTGGCCCAACTAGAGATGTATCTAAAATATTATTCCAACAAAAGGGTGACTTTTAGAGTCACCCATACAATTCCTTGAAAGTTGGTATTCCAATATTTGAGTGATATTTGTTATTATAAGAAAACTATACCAATTGAAAATGATCCTCCCATCTCTGATCAAAGTCTAAAACATGATCCCTACACATATCCTTCAAAACATGGATAATGCGCTCAGTCTTCCCATCCTTCTAGGGATGAAACATTGAAATCATTCACAAATGGGTCCCAAATTCCTCTTACATTCCTCTACATAACCATGAAATAAACCACACATCTCAGTCAAAGACAATTATCAAGGGTACCCCATGGAGCTGAGTGATCTCCCACACAGACAATTGTCCCAGACTCTCTATTGAACTCTACACCCTAATGGAAATAAAGTGTGTCGACTTCATAAGTCATTCAATAATCAATCAGGTAGAATCCTAGAATCATTATTTCTAAAAAATCTATATCACAAATTTCATGTATATTTCATCCCATTTCCACTTCGGGATCTCAAGAGACTGTGTCAAAACTACCAGAACCTGGTTCTCAGCCTTCACGTGATGACATGTCAGACATAGAGAGATGAACATGGAAACACTACACCTCATGAAAACACATAAAAACTATCACTGATGGTATCTATAATTCTTACCTACACTGGTATGTATATCCAAATGATAAATGTGAAACTCCCTGATCACCTCCTCTCAAATATTGTCCAGAACCACCATCCATCCCTAAAAAAGGATGATGTTTTCCCATCCCTCATCAAATACATCTAGTGAGTCTCATGAAGTTATCTGGTCATGGAGAACCTCAAATTCAGTGTCTCCCAATAGATCCTCCCTCACATGCTAGAGAATCAGATGATTCAACACCATTGACTGGAGACAAACTTCACCCCTCTCCAATACTAGGTTTAGCTACAAAGATGCCAACTGATTAGAAACCTTGTCAATCAAACCAGAATGGGACTTCCTACATAGGGAATATTCCACCATATTTCTTTTTATAAGAGTATAGACTATCATTAACTCATATTCCTATAGAACCTCCAACTAGTGTCTCTGTCTTAGGTTTATATCTCTCTACATTAATATATACCTGATATGTTTATGGTGTGAGTAAAAAAAGTGTTCTCCCAGAAGATAGTGACTATATATATTCATAGGAAATACCACTACTGCAAAATATAGGTCATGATTTTCATAGTTCAAGTCATGGTGTATCTACTCACTTGACCCATATATGATCACTATTTTCCTCTACATCAACACATAGCCGAGCCCAACTCTAGAGGCATCGTAATAAACTATGTACTTTGTGCCCTCATTTGTCAGTCTCAAAACCAAATAACTTGTTAGACATAGCCTCAACTATTATAAGGCCCTCTAACACTTCTTAATCTAGGTAAACAACTTCCCTTTAAACATTATAAATGTCAAAGGGGATGAAATATAGGATGTGTCCTCCAAAATTATCCTATAGTACCTTGCTAAGCAAAGAAAAATCAATACCTATGACACACACTTGGGTGGATCCCAAGAAGTAACTACATCAATATTCATATGGTCCACATATAATCCATAATCATAAAAAAAATTCCCTATAAAGTGAAATCACATATCTATAATGGGCCCTTAGAGGGATTATCATAAAGATAAAGATTCCAAAGAATGGATAATATTATCCTCAAGTGCTCTACATGATCCTCCTCTAACATGGAGTAGATGAGTATGTCATAAATGAATAAAATCACAAATCATTCCAATTATGTATGGAATATATAGTTTATCAAATCCATAAAAATAGTAGGGACATTTTTTACACCAAAAAGAACCATCAAGAACTCTTAGTGTCTATAGTGGCATCAGAATGCTTGATTCAAAATATCTATCTCACGAACCCTCAACTAGTAGTAGCTGGACATGATATTGATATTTTAGAACCAATTAACACCTCATAATTGATCAAAGTGGTCATAAATCCTAAATACTGGGTAATTTTTCTTTATCGTTTCTTAGTTTAAGTGATAATAATCAACAAAAATCTGCAAACTTTTATCTGCCTTTTTACATGCAAAACCACAACATCCTTGGGAGAAAAACTGGGTCTGATAAAATCCATCTCTTGAATATCCTCAAAATACACCTTAAACTCCTAGATATTATTAGGGTCCATCCTATATACTATAGAAAATATCATTATGGTCCCAAGGGTAAAGTTAATGGTGAATTCCATCTCTAGTCTCTATGTAGTCTGGGAACATCCTCAAGGAATTAATTCATAAATTCCTCCACTACTAAAGGAATCCAAATGCTTGATGAGTCCATTGTGCCATGAAATAAACTCTATAACTAATGGGTGATGGTTTTTATCCTTCTGGACACAATTCCCACTCATTCTTCAATGATATCTCTCTCTCCAACAAAGTAGGATCTTATCATATCTTTATAAAAGGATCTGAACCATCTGTGATGACAGTAAATCTTGGCTTGAAATATGGACAACCAATATATACCCAATATTACATCATACAGTTTAATTATGATTACCAAGAGTTCCCACATTAAACTCCCTCCATAAGTGATAACTCACACTTTTGGTAGATAAGTGATATCAGCGAATCTCTCATTAAGGTAACCTATTGCCAAAGATGATGGGATAAGGCCTCAACTGGAAGCTCCAACACTCAAATTAGGAAAAAGAAGATAAAGTAATGACTCATACCTATTCCTACTATTACTAAGGCTATAATATAATAAACACATATCAAACCTCAAATCATCTCATGTGTAGCTTAGTCATAATGCTCTATGGCCTATATATTCTCACAGCCTTGACTTCTAGCTCTATGATCCTGACATGGTCCACCTGGTAGTGGTGGTGCTGGGATCACATAATGTCTTCATCCACCAATAACTCCTCCCTACAGAGTTTCTCTCACTCCTCTTCCATCACATCCTCCATGAGAGATTCCTTGGACATGTTTAGAAGATCCCTTATCATGGTGTTACCTCTGTCATGGAGGTACATCCATTGTCTACCAGTCCAACTCAATGCGACTGGTCTTGAAATCATGATCCAAGTGACCATGCTCGTCACAAGTATAACATCAGAACTCTTTGGGATGACTAGATCATCATCATAATCCCTATCCACATACCCATGCACCTAAGTTTGAGAATACCTACTCTGCTAAGATCTCAATTTCTGATTCCTACTACTTGTAGCAGATAAATCATCCACATGCTACACACTATCAGCTCCAACCACTCAACATCCCTATGCTAGGAAGCTCTCAATCACCAGAAACCACTATAGAACTCCAACATAAGGGGGTAGGAATAACGAGTCTACATTGGCTTGAATGTGTCTATAAAGACCCTGCTAAACTTCCATACCTGAAAGAATCTATCTCATACCATATCAAGGGAGTACCATGCAAGTTAAGTGAATGTTGTGGTATACTCAAATACCTTCATATTAACTTTTTGAAGATTAATAATCTATTGGATATGAAATGATCACAATAATTATGGATAATAATCCTCATGAAACACAATATGGAAGTTGGACCACGAGAGTTTCATCTCATCATGGGTTTTCATAACCAAAATCCACTAGTTCCTTGCTGCTCCATGAAAAAGACTAGCTTCTTGAGCAACCATCAAATCTATAGAGGTATAAACATGCCAAAATATGTGTCCCACTGAATCAGTCCAACCCTATAATATATAGGTATTAGGCTCACCATTGATCCTTGGTGGTATGTGATGTTGTAATTTTTAGAGTGTGTTAATCCATCGGGAATTCTCATCTTATACTATAGATGATAACTGCTTCTTGATAAGAGGTGTAGTTCTACCAACCCACCTGAAAAAAAAATATCATCGGATGACCCTTGAAATGAGGAATCATCACTCATTAGATCATTTTCATGATCTTTAATCAGTAACCTAGATGGTGGTCATCAAAGAGGAATCCTGAAATAAATCAAGATGTACCATAGTCATATGATTATATATATGCATCGGGAGATAAATTAAGAACCATAGTAAAAGGACACAATCCTATGTGATTAATGTATCATTGATCCATAAAACCAATGTATTATTATGCCGAGTCGAAAAAAATAAGTACTTAGAGTCCTGGAAAATGGATATGTTGACTACCACACCAACACTAGGTTCCCTAGCTTGGAAGACATAATTGAGACACTCAGTAACTATTAACCTAAGTTCCCAACCAATCATCTTAATAGTACTTCTCTAAAAACTATCACATGATTAAACCTCCTCTAATACCACTCAGTAATGATCCAACTTACTAGGTTCCTCCTAGCCCCTTGGAGGTTGATCTGTCACAACCCCAAGGCCACTTCCAATGAGCCAAGGGCTGGTGACAAGCACTGAAAAGGCATAACTATAATGGGAGGCCTTTTCCAAATTAACTTTTTCTCACACACACCCAACCATCTCCATGAAACAACGAAGAGGAATATAAAGTAAATACTATAACATCTAGAGATAAACCATGCATGAAATAAACTCTTGTAAATACAAAAGAGTACAATAGAATACAACCAAAGTTTAATGAAAAAAAAGAACGCCTAATTAGAAAAGAAGTATAATCCTAAAAAACAAAAAATAATGAAAGTTGAGAGATCCTTGATCTTATTATCCAAGTTTAACCACTATATGTGGTCAATTAACCTAGGTATCACTATGATCCACTATAATCATTGTCAATATGTTTGTCTCCTTCATAGGACATGACATGTGTGGGAAAATACCATGCATAGTTGAGTATTTACATACCTAGTAGGATGCCCTAAAATTGAAAGGGAGTTATAGAGAGATACAACAATATCTAGATCATGCTAGAGAAAGGTGAAAATAAAACCCAATAGATACACATATATATGCTCATAGAGAAAACTAAATGAAAAGAAAAATGGGATCTCTATCTCCCAACCCATCTAAAGTTGATGAGTAATAATTTAGCTCTAGAAGTCTATCAATGATGCCCAAAATCAAACTAAATCTCACCAGAATATGTGTGGTGGGTCCCACACCTCAAAATTGTTCTTCACAACCAAGGGATCACACATATCTCATGGAGGAACCACACCCCACTGGATCTGTAAAATGGAAAAGTACCACTATGTAGGTAGAGAACCTCTTCCATGTGGTAGTAAGGGGATTAATAACCCTGCCAATATAAAAGAATGGGGAGCCCATGACCTGGAGTGACAGGAGATTACTGAAACTGATATCGCTCTAATATCCTGAGAAACCCATGACCTAGTATAATAGGATAGTACTGACCTTGATATATATCTAATAGCATGGGGGAACTCACACCTTGGTGTTATAGGGGAGTACGGACCAATTCATCTCTCTGATAGAATGGGTAACCCATGCCTTGGTGTAACAAGAGAGTACTAACCATAGAATCTCTCTAATATAACAGGGAACACACTCCCTAGTGTAACAGGGGAGTACTGACCCCACATATATCTGATGATCCCGCCTTATCACTACCATCATCAAGCATCACCAGAGTAAGTGTCACACTTGGAAAATATCTCATCCTATCTCAAAAATACACTATGAAGTCCACCATCACATTCTATATTGAAAAACAATCAGAATAGGGTACTCATTTACTCGAATCTGATTCCAAATGAAGGATACATGAGAGGAATAATATTCACATGGGAGTACATGGCGTTTGGAGTGTCCAAACAATGTATGGACCCACTTTGCTATCTGGATTTGTTCTCCTTAAACACAACTCATAAATCCATGTTTCTATACTTGGTGTGTCCTCTAGGATACATGGAATATATGACCACCCAGGGTCCTGAACATGCATCTCATCTTGTGCTTGTGTATTCCTGCTCGTGTCTATGTACTTTGGTACTTGTTGTGTCTGTCCACATGGGGCCCTAGGCATGTGCAACTGGCACACATCTTGGCCACATGGGTAAGGTCACGTGGACTATAGGCCCACCTATATGGAATGTGATATTTAACTTTTCCCAAACCCCTATCTTCACAGCCAGGGGGATACACACCATGTATTCTTCTGCGATACATGATGTGTAGTCAAGATTTTCATAGAAAGTCATGTTCTTCCATGTGGTTTCCATATCCTCGCTCATCACTTGGGCTACCTAAATAAAGGTTAACAACCACCAACCTTCATTTTCTGGCCTTAGATGGCTAGATAATAGAATTTAATGATCTTCTTGAAGTCCTCATCACCTCACATCGCCTGTAGCTCTTCATGTCACCACCCCAAATCTAAGATCTATGAATAATAAACAAACATTCTATTCTAATATACCTTTAAAACACCCATCTATTTACTATTATACAAACCACCTTGAATCTGTGTGTTCAATCGTGCTTGAATCTACCCTGATAATGTCGAACCATGATTCTATGGTCCAACAATGAAGAATATGAAAAACGGTTGGAGGAAGGACATAATAATAAAGGTTACATTTTCATTGGCCAATCGTTATTTTACAATAGTCATAAGTCAAGGAAATTTGGGTAAGAAAATGGAAAAATTCAATAAATAAATGAATTAAATAATTTAACTCATCAAAAGGGATCCTGTGAAGAATATTTTGTCACAAAATCAAAAGTAGACAAAAAATAAATACTCAATATTTTAATGAAAAGGGTGGAAATTAAAAATTGATAAGACATACCTCAAAAAGTGATTGATTGCTAGTGAAGAAAACATTCTCCAATAATGGGGAAGACCCACTATGTCCACAACCTCTCAACACACCTTAATCTGATCATCATTTGTCATCTAATTTTGATTCTCCAATAAAGAATGCTATGAACCTCCTCTCAAATCCTGCAAGAGTTATGGAGTTAAACCTTATAAAATCATCATAATAGTGTATATATAGTTGATTTTAATTAGATTATTTAATAAAACAAAAAAATAAATTATTTATTTATTCAAATAAATGAACCCACCAACGACTACCTCAATTGGATGTCTGGTGCTAACCAACCTTAGGTCGCGCCAAGGGTAAACCCCTATTTTTAGAATCAACTGTGGTATTTTATTTTAGATCCAAAGCTCCATTAATTAATTATTCAATTATACTAGAAAACTATACACATGTGATATTAATATATTTAATATTTTAATAATATCAATTACAAGCTCACTCGCCCTGAAAATGTCATTTCTTCATAGCGCCTAACTCCGAAAATATTCCTTAATATATTTCGAACTCTTATAAGGAAAAAATAGGGTCACTACAATAGTTTTGGTAGTGATACTAAAAATATTCTTATGATGTCATGATTTATATTATTTCCACATATTTATGATCTAATTATTTTATGATATCATTTTCTTATTCCATGTTTCCATTCTTATCTCAAAATCTTATGCCATGGTATATGTTTATTACTTTTAGATTACATATTCCACTCTCATGTCTTATAGATAACACTTATTGTTAAATATTATTCTGAAAATAAATTTCTCTTATGATCATGTTTTCCAATATGTTTAGGATCTAACCCTTGATGACATATTAATGTGTTTTTCTCTTATTTTCCCTTTTACACTATAGGAAAATAGAACATAATATATTTGTTTTGGATTCAGAGGTAGTTTTAACCTACCCTAATAGGACAAATGATATTTTTTCTAAACCGTTTTGAAATATATAGGTATTAAATATGTAACAATGGTTTGTTATTTTTTCAAATATTTCTATTTTCATAGATATCTTAAGCTTTTAGCGGTGGTTTATTTAAATTTGTGTTAGATTTTCTAGTGTAAAATTTTGCAGTGGTTTTAATAATTATATTTAGTTTTTATGTAGAATGAATAACTATAAATGGTTTAAACCACTATTAAATATTAAAATTAACAATATTTTTTGGCCTTTTTAAGCACCACTAGGTTATTCATGATAATTAAAATCACCGCTAAATAATTCTAGGTAGTTAATACCTCTGAAATTTGTGTGATTTAAAATAATCTAATCAAAATAACACTCAATACACCAAAAAACAATATACACAAAATATATATAAGAAATAGTTGGTTAATAAAATATGAAACAAAAATAGCATCCACTCATCAATAAACATTCCATTACATATAATACAATATAAATTACATCATATTTTACAAAATGTAATGTTTTAAAAAATAACAACACAAGAAAGAGTCCAAACTACTCTACTAATATGTATGTCCCTCATTCTCCATTACTCGATCATGATTCTACCCATCACCTCATTATACAATTTCTACCTATGATTCTATAATTTATAGTAGTTAAACACACATTAGTTATAATCATATTTAATGAATAATAAATTAAATACAATTTAAATTATATATGATTCGATCAAAATTTGGTTTAAATAGATAAAAAATAATGAAATGAATAATTGGTAGCCATGAACATGCCCATAATTATAATAATAGATTATAACCTCAATTGATTTAGAAGATACACTAATATCCTTAAACACTAAGTGAACCTTTCCACATAATTTTCATGGTATGGTAACCTTCTCAATCAATAATTATAGCCAAAATGTTAATTATATTACTAAATGAACACTGTTAAAAAACTTAACATTTAGAAACTCAAACTAGAAATTGATTATAATTAATTAATTTAAATTTTCAATGAAAAACATTCCATAAATTTTTATATTATTCATTACAATCATTTTCTCATACCTGATTGAAAGTATAAACTTCAACACAATAGTGGATTTCAAACCTATAAAACAATTTCTCCACTTATTTTAATTTCATAGCCTCTAAACATAATCCTAAATATAAATTATGATATCAATGAAAAAGAATGGAATGTTATCAAAATTCATCAAACCACTAATAATAGAAATTGTGCATGGAATAAATTATTATATTTGGAAAAATTAGCTCATATACCACTTTTTTTATCATAACATTTATTTATTCATTAGAATTTAAAGAATTATCACAAGATTACAATGTAAATTTTTCAAATAATTTAAGACCTAATTTTATGAGAGATACTAAAGAAATATTTAAATTCATTAAATTTACTAAAAATATAACTACTAAATTGAATAAAATAAGTGTAAAGTTGTAACGCCCCGACCCCAGCTACCCAGAGTCGGTGCATTACTTCGTAACATTGGCATGATCACAAAAGATCAAGTCTCGAAAGACCGATTAGTTTAGTAGCCTTGGAAACACTAGATACATTCGTAAACGTTACATTACATCATAAAGTGAAAAACTACAATAACAAAGTCTTCATAGTCCACACTCATATCCTCTTCTGACTATCCCTGCAGGTCATTCATAAAATACTTCTTCACATCCTGGAAAATATTAAAACATTGAAAGGGGTGAGCTCAGATGCTCAGTAAGGATAAAAATAATGCGGAAGCTTTCATAAATAAACATTAACATTTAAGGGAATGTATAACTAAAACAAAAGACTTTTAAACATGAACTTCAACATAATATGGCAAAAGTAAAATGAGATAATGCCATTTACTTATTCACATGGATATTCTACTAGTCGAATAATCACATTCAATATCAATAACCACTTTCATAATGATGGAATGCATAATGCCAGACTATCATAACCACGTAGTCAAGGCCTCGTGCCAAGACCACAAATAATATTTTGTCAAGGCCTTGTGCCAAGACACTAGTTTGTCTCATGAGACCTTCCGATGCATCGAGGAGCTATAACGGGCTCCACCCGTCACTTATTAAGTCCAATGCATTCCTCATATGAATAGGTTTAAACATATCATAAACCATAACATAATCGTATCACATAAAACATGCATAAAGGAAACATAACATTTCCACATTTCAATCACAAGATATAAATACAACACATTGATATAATAAAAATTCTTTCAAAACCATTTTCAATACCAAAATAAAAGAAAGTTAAAACTTTGTATTTAATTTTCATTAAACAAAATGATGGCTTGTAGAGGAAGCCGAAACTCAAATAGTGGTCACAGCGGCGGAGAAGTCGTTATCGCCGCATAAGTATGGAAAGGAAAACATTCCCTTTTTGTCGTTTAGTAAAACGCTTCGTATAAAAAAAGATTCATTTTGAATAAATGTAAAAGTCGAAGGGGTTTATACACCGTATAAAAGAAAGTTGTGTATAAAACCAAGTATGCCTCAATGAAAGGAGATTGAGAAAAAGTCCTTAAAAAGATCATTTTTAAAATAAAATAGATCTATTATGTGTATTCAATATAAGTACACATAAAGAAAGTACAAATACAATATAGGACATAATAATATCATGACATAATTTGAAAGTAGGAGATTAACCCAAAGAATGGAAGTTGGGTAAAGAAGTTCCCTTACCTCGTGTCTGACTTGACTCAACCGTTCTTTAACCTCCTGAATAATAAACTAGAGTTAATATATACCTTATTAAGAACCATCTTCAATTTCATTATCCTTATTATATCACTTATTACAATGATATGAACATTATGTAATTATTTAAGTTAATAACGGTCGTTTTGTCGATCTTTGGTACTTGAGTCAACAATAAACTTCTTATAATTACAAGTTGTTTATGTGGTAGAATATCAATTATCTCCAGAATTATATTCATGATTTAGATGTCATATATATCTTATATATCCAGTATATACATTCATTTATAATATTACATAACATTTAGAGGTAAGAAATGAAATGCACCGTTCATGGAGACGGTAAGCCGTACGTACGCATGAACGCTACTTTCATTTCTATTTCGTATTTAATTGGAATGAAATCATAATGATATAAATGTATAATATAATTCCAGTATAATGTAGTGTATAATACCATTTACTCCATCCTTTATACATCCCACATATGGCATTAACGATTCAAATCACTTTGAGGGGGCGGTAGTCCGCACTTCCTAAAATGAAATTATCGCGTTTTACCCATAATGGAAATCATAAAGTATGCCATAAATGAGAAATAAAGAAGCATAAGTAAAACATAAACAAATTATATATCATATATAAATATAGTTACATCTTAATGGTCACCTTTGAAGGTGTTATATGAGTGTTGAACAATCATCGTTTCGTGAGGCAGAAATTTTCCATCCACAGAAACCGTATGTTCTTTAACCATTAGATGTAGGTGTGTGTAAGTGTATCTTGAATACTTCTTATAACAACATCCTAGTATATTGAGGATACTGGTTTTGTTACAAAAGTTATGAATAAAAAGAGTTTAGGGGGTTGGAGAAGAAAAATAAGACAAAACAACATAGAGAAGACATTACCTCAAAATCGGGTAACTCTTTTTGATTTGAGCCAAAGGCTTCATTGAGAAGAGTTCTGCCCAAAGTGAGGCTTCTAGGAGTAAGAGGGGGAAGTTGGGAGAGTATTTGGGCAGAGTTTGGCCGAGCCAAATGGCTTGAAGGTGTGAATAAGGTGGGAGAGGTGGGGGCCTTTTATAAGTGGAGAGGAGGGGGTCTTTTGGAAAGATTGAAATGTTACATTATTATACAATTCTTTTCGGATTATAAAGGTCCCACACTAATATAATTCGTGGCTAAGGTGATAAGGGTTCTAAATCTCCTCATCCAATAGGATTTGGACAAGTGTAAGCTTTGGATTTTGCATTATCTTCTCATTTTATTTAAATCGTTAAATAATGAGGTCATCGCTGCATCATAATGATGTCATAAATAATTTAATTTATTTAATGTCTAAAATTATAAATAAAATTCTATGATGTAGGAAATCTTTTTATCTTTCTAATGAATATTTATAATCAAAATTTGGACTTGTGTAACCACACTTTAAAACGGTTTTAGTAAAACAACTCATGTTTGTGTCAATTTAATTTTAACATTAAATAAATATATATTAATGTCATTTTCCAACCAAAGTGGCTCCATGGGGTCCCCAAGTTGACCCATGGGTTCTCTTGGTCGTCCATGACTCATCCAATAGGATTAGGACAAGTTTCAAGCTCATATCATATTATTAAAACATTGTTTTTACCTTAAACTACACTAATTACCTCTGATCGCGATTAAGAACTTAAAAGTTACTATTCACCAAAAAATTATTTTAATATCATTGAACCACATTATACTTCTTAATGACAACCATGTATGTCTGATTTTTGAAAATCAAATCACAGAAGTGGTAATATTTCATTTAAACGAAAAATCAGTTATTTAACTACCACTTAGTGGTTTCACTATTCATCAAAAATTGAAGTTTTTCAGAACAATGCCAATATTTCACCCTAAGATATAATTGATATTCCGAATTCAAAAATGATATCTATTTTACAAAATTCCAAACATATAAGTTTCATTAATTAATTTTATAATTAATTCCCGCTGTCACAACAAATAGCGTGTTTTTAAGAAACAATTTATATCAAAAGATTGGCAATTGTTTATGTCCAATTTCAATGTTAAATTAATTCTAATGACCACCATTGGATAAAATGATAAAAATATATTCTAATTACACTTTAAAACCACTAAATAGTATAATTTATCACAATAAATTATTTTTATTAAAAAAGTTGTTTTAAGTATTTTTCACTATTCATAAAAAAATTGGAAGTTCTCAGAAAGTTACAAAAAATTCAACTTAGGATAATTTCGATATTACGAATACAAAAATGAAGTCCATTTTGAAATATAAAATTTCTATAATTTTAAAAAGTGGTTATTACTATTCATAACGGCTACTTTGATTAGTCGCGGTGTTTTAGAACTCGAAGTTGCGTACAATGCAAGCTATTGCATTATTGAAAGAGAGGCGTATCGTGGAAGCTCGGGGTGTTACATTCTCCCCTCCTTCAATAAATTGCGTCCTCGCAATTTGATATTTTTCTTTGAAAGTAAAAGGTTGAAAATAGAAAATACCTTTGTGGAAAACCCACATCGGAAATAAGGTTAATAAAATTTAGCCTTAATAAGAGGGAAATGGAAATAAGAAAGTCACCACCAAATTATGATCTCGATAAGGAGAACATTGGTGGCAATTAGAGACATATAATTGGAGGAAAAACGTAAATATTTGTAGGGAGTGATTGAGGTCATCAATCACAATCAACTGTCAAATTGAGGGCCTCAAAGCCTTCAATCTATGTTGATTTAAAATATCATCAATTCAACAAGACATAAGGTATTAGGATAACACTTTTTTTTTGTTTTAATATCCCTTTACTAAAGTTTAAGAATTAATTTATTCTTTGAATAAGAGATAGGTATATATATATTTATGCTTGACAATTAGAGTTTCAACCTTCAACTCATCTTTCACTCAAAAAGATAATAGAACTCAAAAATATTATACTTATCCTAATTGTATAAGGTTCCAAATGTTAACACATACCATTTAGATTAGTAAAATTATTTTGTAATAACCGGGGACTTCCTGTAGGCTAGTGGTAGGAAATAAAGGCCGGTCGCACTATGATTGTGGGTTCGATTCCTGCAGCTTTGTCCGACGCGACGGGTTATGCCCCACCCTGCAGGTTGTCCTTTTCCTAAAACTATAGTATCATAATATTCCAAAAATAATCTTCATAAATTTTTTAACCTTAAAAAATACTATCCAAAGATCAACATAATCCACTCCAACCATTATAGTTATCCAAAATACCTCTGTCCAGACTTTCTCTAAAAGGTCTCTTAATTTCAAAATCAATTTATCAGATTCCCCAAACAAAGTAAAGTTTCTCTTATTGTCACATACTAAAAATATAATTACCTTCATCATATTAAAACCTTACTGAAATCAACAAGTACTGCAGTACAATCCTTATATATATATATCACATTATTCTAATAACCAAAATATAATCCATGAGTCCAAAAGCACCAATACATTAGTTATTCTGCTTCAACTGTAGTAACAGCATAAGATTGTCCTTGATCCCTTGGCCTTTTCTGAGGTAAGTTTCCCTGACGCTTAGGACATTCATTTGCATAATGCCCCATTTCCCTACAATTGTAGCATTCAACTTTGACAGCCTCTTTCTTTCCCTTGCAATCACGAGCCAGGTGACCCTTTTCTCCAAATTTATAACAAACTCCCCTTCCTTTTAGGAAAGTACCAGGGTGATTCTTCCCAAAATTATCACATAATGGAAAATCCTTCTTTCCCTTTTCCCTTTATCTGTCTCTTGTTCCACCGTTCTCTTCTTCTCTTGCTTTACTATGTTGTCATAAGACTTAGAGAATTCCTTTTCTGTCTTGATAGCACACGAGACAATATCTTCGTATGATGAGAAGGATTGTGATACTAAAGCTCGACGGAGAAATGGTTTTAACCCATCAAAGAAAGGATCAATCTTACTCCTTGGGTTACGTATATAATCGGTAGCATGCCTCGCTAACCTTGTAAAGTTAGCCTCATACTTTGCGACATTCTCATCCTCCTTCTGCCTCAGACTCAGAAATTGCCTTTCCATATCTGCTCTATGGTGACGAGGAAAGTATTTTTCTAAGAAAAGCTCTTTGAACTCCCTCCATTCCATATTCGATATGTCATCATCTTCCTTTGTGTTTTGAATCAGCGACCACCACTGATCGGCATCTCCAGTGAGGCGGTAAACTGCCATGAAAACCTTCTCCCTTTCGCTACTCCCCAAGGCATGGAATATTTTCTCTAAGGATTTTATCCATTGCTCAGCTACTAACGGATTTTTACCCCCATTAAATGTTGGTGGTTTTTTCCTCATGAAGCGGCCTAACATTGATCCTCCATGTTGCGGATCAGGGTGCTCCATACGAGTAAGGTTATTATTCATAACCTGAGTGAGTTGTCCCAGTATGGTAATAAGTTGATCAGCACCAGTTGTATCTCCAGATCCACAATAATTATCTTGAGCAGGAGGGCAATCCCTACACGGAGTGCGTGCATTGATACGGTTTCCGTTTCTTCCACTAGGCACCATTTCTAAACAATGGCATAAACTAGATCAGTTTATGAATCAAAATACATAATCCCATACTTATAAAACACTTAACATAAATTGAACTATTTATGGATATAATCTATAAAAATGTTTTCTTTGAGGAAGTATATACTCAAAAACCCTTCATAATGATTTGTAATGAAAATGAGAGTTATCCTAAGCATATCCCCCGGGAGTGTCGTAACCAAGAGTGCAGCAAGGCCCGTTGTCATGCACCAGTTCCCGTTCGAGTCTAGCTCAAAGCGGTGTTTTCGGGTTTTACCCCTAGGAACATCTGTGCTAGAGCCGCCTCTACCTGCTCGTATCCAGACAGGGATGTATTGCTCGGAAAACTCACAAAATCTCTATAATACCAAAATTCTAGGAAGTTCTTCTATACTAATCCTCAAAGTCTATCTTCGGGCTATGTGCTCTAATCAGAGTTTATCTAAATCTAGCTTCCAAGGTTAGTACTAAACTGCCTCTGATACCAACTGTAACGCCCTGAACCCAGCTACCCAGAGTCGGTGCATTACTTCGTAACATTGGAATGATCACAAAAGATCAAGTCTCGAAAGACCGATTAGTTTAGTAGCCTTGGAAACACTAGATACATTCGTAAATGTTACATTACTTCATAAAGTGAAAAACTACAATAACAAAGTCTCCATAGTCCACACTCATATCCTCTTCTGACTATCCCTGCAGGTCATTCATAAAATACTTCTTCACATCCTAGAAAATATTAAAACATTGAAAGGGGTGAGCTCAGATGCTCAGTAAGGATAACAATAATGCGGAAGCTTTCATAAATAAACATTAACATTTAAGCCAATGTATAACTAAAACAAAAGACTTTTAAACATGAAATTCAACATAATATGGCAAAAGTAAAATGAGATAATGCCATTTACTTATTCACATGGATATTCTACTGGTCGAATAATCACATGCAATATCAATAACCACTTTCATAATGATGGAATGCATAATGCCAGACTATCATAACCACGTAGTCAAGGCCTCGTGCCAAGACCACAAATAAGATTTTTTCAAGGCCTTGTGCCAAGACACTAGTTTGTCTCATGAGACCTGCCGATGCATCGAGGAGCTATAGCGGGCTCCACCCGTCACTTATTAAGTCCAATGCATTCCTCATATGAATAGGTTTAAACATATCATAAACCATAACATAATCGTATCACATAAAACATGCATAAAGGAAACATAACATTTCCACATTTCAATCACAAGATATAAATACAACACATTGATATAATAAAAATGCTTTCAAAACCATTTTCAATACCAAAATAAAAGAAAGTTAAAACTTTGTATTTATTTTTCATTAAAAAAAATGATGGCTTGTAGAGGAAGCCGAAACTCAAATAATGGTCACGGCGGCGGAGAAGTCATTGTCGCCGCATAAGTACGAAAAGGAAAACATTCCCTTTTTGTCAGTTAGTAAAACTCTTCGTATAAAAAAAGATTCCTTTTGAATAAATGTAAAAGTAGAAGGGGTTTATACACCATATAAAAGAAAGTTGTGTATAAAACCAAGTATGCCTCAATGAAAGGAGATTGAGACAAAGTCCTTAAAAAGATCATTTTTAAAATAAAATAGATCTATTATGTGTATTCAATATAAGTACACATAAAGAAAGTAAAAATACAAGATAGGACATAATAATATCATGACATAATTTGAAAGTAGGAGATTAACCCAAAGAATGGAAGTTGGGTTAAGAAGTTCCCTTACCTCGTGTCTGACTTGACTCAACCGTTCTTTAACCTCCTGAATAATAAACTAGAGTTAATATATACCTTATTAAGAACCATCTTCAATTTAATTATCCTTATTATATCACTTATTACAATGATATGAACATTATGTAATTATTTAAGTTAATAACGGTCGTTTTGTCGATCTTTGGTACTTGAGTCAACAATAAACTTATTATAATTACAAGTTGTTTATGTGGTAGAATATCCATTATCTCCAGAATTATATTCATGATTTAGATGTCATATATATCTTATATATCCAGTATATACATTCATTTATAATATTACATAACATTTAGAGGTAAGAAATGAAATGCACCGTTCATGGAGACGGTAAGCCGTACGTACGCATGAACGCTACTTTCATTCCTATTTCGTATTTAATGGGAATGAAATCATAATGATATAAATGTATAATATAATTCCAGTATAATTTAGTGTATAATACCATTTACTCCATCCTTTATACATCCCACATATGGCATTAACGATTCAAATCACTTTGAGGGGGCGGTAGTCCGCACTTCCTAAAATGAAATTATCGCATTTTACCCATAATGGAAATCATAAAGTATGCCATAAATGAGAAATACAGAAGCATAAGTAAAACATAAACACATTATATATCATATATAAATATAGTGACATCTTAATGGTCACCTTTGAAGGTGTTATATGAGTGTTGAACAATCATCGTTTCGTGAGGCAGAAATTCGCCATCCACAGAAACCGTATGTTCTTTAACCATTAGATGTAGGTGTGTGTAAGTGTATCTCGAATCCTTCTTATAAAAACATCCTAGTATATTTAGGATACTGTTGTTGTTACAAAAGAAATGAATAAAAAGAGTTTAGGGGGTTGGAGAAGAAAAATAAAACAAAACAACATAGAGAAGACATTACCTCAAAATCGGGTAACTCTTTTTGATTTGAGCCAAAGGCTTCCTTGAGAAGAGTTCTGCCCAAAGTGAGGCTTCTAGGAGTAAGAGGGGGAATTTGGGAGAGTATTTGGGCAGAGGTTGGCCGAGCCAAATGGCTTGAAGGTGTGAATAAGGTGGGAGAGGTGGGGGCCTTTTATAAGTGGAGAGGAGGGGCTCTTTTGGAAAGATTGAAATGTTACATTATTATACAATGCTTTTCGGATTCTAAAGGTCCCACACTTATATAATTCGTGGCTAAGGTGATAAGGGTTCTAAATCTCTTCATCCAATAGGCTTTGGACAAGTGTAAGCTTTGGATTTTTCATTATCTTCTCATTTTATTTAAATCGTTAAATAATGAGGTCATCGCTACATCATAATTATTTCATAAATAATTTAATTTATTTAATGTCTAAAAATTATAAAAAAAAATTCTATGATGTAGGAAATCTTTTTAGCTTTCTAAGGAATATTTATAATCAAAATTTGGACTTGTTTAACCCCACTTAAAAACTGTTTTAGTAAAACAACTCATGTTTGTGTCAATTTAATTTTAACATTAAATAAATATATATTAATGTCATTTTCCCACCAAAGTGGCTCCATGGGGTCCCCAAGTTGACCCATGGGTTGTCTTGGTCGGCCATGACTCATCCAATAGGAGTAGGACAAGTGTCAATCTCATATCATATTATTAAAACATTGTTTTTACCTTAAACTACACTAATTACCTCTAATCGCGATTAAGAACTTAAAAGTTACTATTCACCAAAAAATTATTTTAATCTCATTGAACCAAATTTTACTTCTTAATTATAACCATGTATGTCGGATTTTTGAAAATCAAATCACAGAAGTGGTAATATTTCATTTAAACGAAAAATCAGTTATTTAACTACCACTTAGTGGTTTCACTATTCATCAAAAATTGAAGTTTTTCAGAACAATGCCAATATTTCACCCTAAGCTATAATTGATATTCCGAATTCAAAAATGATATATATTTTACAAAATTCCAAACATATAAGTTGCATTAATTAATTTTATAATTAATTCCCGCTGTCACAACAAATAGCGTGTTTTTAAGAAACAATTTATATCAAAAGATTGGCAATTGTTTATGTCCAATTTCAATGTTAAATTAATTCTAATGACCAGCATTGGATAAAATGGTAAAAATATATTCTAATTATACTTTAAAACCACTAAATAGTATAATTTATCACAATAAATTATTTTGATTAAAAAAGTTGTTTTAAGTATTTTTCACTATTCATAAAAAAATTGGAAGTTCTCAGAAAGTTACAAAAAATTCAACTTAGGATAATTTCGATCTTACGAATACAAAAATGAAGTCCATTTTGAAATATAAAATTTCTATAATTTTAAAAAGTGTTTATTACTATTCATAACGGCTACTTTGATTAGTCGCGGTGTTTTAGAACTCGAAGTTGTGTACAATGCAAGCTATTGCATTATTGAAAGAGAGGCGTATCGTGGAAGCTCGAGGTGTTACAAAAGTTTTGAAATTCCCTGATCATTATGTGTCTTCTATGATTCCTCAACATCATTAGTAGAATTCATACATGAAAATGAAATCATATTAGGATAAGATGAAATGGTATCAAAAAATATGTAAGGTATGTGATAAATTTTACCATGTGTTGTTGAAGGATAATGATAACCTAGTGATGTAGAGTGGTTAATAACACTAAACCACTTCTGGTGTAGAATACCTGTAAAAAATATTAAAAGAATTTATTAATATAAAATAAAATAGTCCTTACATTTATTAATATAAAAAGAATTATTTCATTGATTAATATAAAATAAAACTTACAAATTTTATTCCTATTTGGTCATATTTCTATCATGTTTCAGTGTTAATATTATTTATTATTTTTATATTCATTCTTCTTATTCTTATTCACACTATCTCATAATACATAAATGTTAAATATTATCATGTACAAAATTTTCAGTTTGTTTATGGGGTTCACTATCATAAATTACTTCACCTTCACCACCCAAATTATACATGTCTCCTAGTTTCATGTGGACATAAATACTCTATATGTCATCAACTGCTTATCAATATAATATAATATTTTTTCATGGGAATCTATAATACATGGATTGTGTTATTCCTGCTCACTGGTATTGATCAACTGATAGAAATTAACATAAGTAAATTGTAATAAATATATCTTTATACCTCTATTAATATTAACCCATACACATTTAAATAACACAACTGTAAATTTTCCATGATAATTTAATGGGATAATATCAACCAACTTTCAATAGCAACCTTGATCTGTAACTAAGAATATACAAATAATTTTTCAAAGTTGCCTCATAATTAACAATATGAAACTTAAAAACATGGATATTATAATAATTGAATCTCAAAGCATGCTTCAAAGGATCTCAAGATAAAACTTCAAATATTCTGATAATTCAGCTTGGTTACCATCATTCATTACCTATAGAAGTTGATATAAAAAATTGTTACATAATTTAGATAAATCTTAAAATATTCAAAATATTTATTATATTAATAACTTACCTGATGTGAAAAACATTCAAAAATTTATTTTGTATCAGATTATATATATATATATCTCATTATGATTTCAGATCCTAAGGCACCTTTTTATATGTCTCCTTAATTCATTGATATAGGGAACACAATTATTAGTATTGAGTATCACATATTTGTGTACTTGTATTAACTGCATATTTTTCAATGAAAATGAATAAAGATTTCCAACTTATTGACCTTAAAGTTTGAAATATTGATGACTCATTGTTATATTCTAATTAAATTTGATTAACATCAACGCATCCAATTAGATATAATCTTGTCTCTACCGAATCCAAATACCTTAAAAGGAAGGTTAAACACTCTTCAGCAAGGTAACCTTCGATAATAAAACCTTCTGAATGAGCTTTATTTTTTACATAAGACTTCAAATGACCAAGATACCTAATGATAAAAGTTAATAAATTAATAAATAATGTTTTTAAATATTAACTATGAAAACTAGAATTTTTTAATGAGGTAATATTAAAATGAAACACCTCTCTATGGGATACATCCCTCAATAATGTATGGGTCCTCTAATTTTATCTTCTTCTGAAAAATTATTTGTCATATGAATCATCACAGGAAAAAATGATGGGGTAAGAACATCTCCAAATGACACTGAGTCTATAAATTTTTTTACTAAATTTTATTCAAATATTTGGAGTTTAATGTATTCTCACAAAGTGGTCTAACAAAATGTGAAAACGTCAATTAAAATAGTGGTTATTTTATTAGGGAAAAAAATTATACATTTATGAAGGTAACAACTTATCCATAAATATATTTGATTCATGAATTTTTAATACATGTATCTTTCTATGATTTAAATAAACACATAATGAAATATTAATAGAATATCCATCAGGCACTTTCACATTTTTTAATCTTTGAAGGAAAATATCTTTATGATGGTTTTTCATTGAAAATATATTTTTTGGATACTTAAGATTCTAATTTACCCACAGATCATGTTTGATATCCATGGATTATAAGTCCTTATGATCATTTAAATGATCATTTTATTTTTTGTACCCATTAAGAAAAGTGAACAACACATTATCACACACATTCTTTTCAATGTTCATAACGTTAAGATTATGACATAAAAATAAATTACCAATATAGAAGTTTGAAAAATATGCACTTTTTATTCTATTGTTGTACTCAAATTATAACTGATGGTGTTCTAACTCTATTTCCACTTTTATTCATCCAACAATATTTTCCAAATTCTATACCAATATTTAATAATTGTGTCAAGATCTATGATACATATAATAAATTTGGTGGAATCATCAAATCAATTTTCCATTATAACATAAATTGTTAAACTGAAATATATGAGATGTATCAAGGAATAAATGATGACACATTAAACAATAATTTATTCTATATGGTAGAAACTGAGACTCAAAATCAAAGTTACAAACTGGACAAGTAAAACCAGTGTGTATGTTCCAACCAGAAAAATTTCCTAGTCCAAGAAAGTCACTAATGGTGGACATAAGGGAAGCTTGTATTTTGAATATTTTCATGGTATATGCATTATATGTTTCTATTAAATCATTCCATAACTCTCTTAAAGCTTGAATTAGAGGCCAAAGTATTCATCAATGTCATTTCCAATAATTTTATTTCTAGGAATAATCATTCATGTGATGACTGAAGTTTGTTTCATAAACATCTAGGGGTGAATTCTAAGAAATAAAAAAAAAATCTAAATAATTTAATATTGAATTAAAGTCCAAAAAATACCAAACCCATTAGATGGAAATCCATAATGAACATTTCTAGGATCAGAAGATAAGTCTGTATATAATGAATTGAAGGTATTCCATGCTTTTTAATCTCTTGGATATCACATGAAATCATTGTTCTTAATATGAAAATAATTCCACTTTATATGATCAGAGGTTTTAGATTACCTAAAAACTCTTTGAAAACATGTATTTAATGTATGTAATGTTAGAAATTCTGAACAATTTTATATTTCTATTTCTTTGGGGTAAAACAAGGATTCAAACTAACATAATTATTTTTTGATTTCTATCTATAAGTATAGCATATTTTCACTTTTCTCTATTTGAATAATATTTAAAATAAAACATAAAATCATTGGGACATGAATTTATCAATTTATAATTGATTCTAAGATTTTTAATAACCTTATTCATCTCATTAAATGATATAGGGATCTTATCATGAGTAAATGTATCATACAAAAATTCTAATATCATGGAAATTTATTTATTTTTAATTACATGTAAACATTTTATGTGGTAAAACATTATTAGTAAAAAAAATTGAATATTTGACACATCCTTCATACAATGCATGATTTCCATCTACAGTTAATTTAGAAAACTTATTTTTTTTCTCAATTGAGTTTTCCCTATTATTGGTTTCCTCAACATCATCTATAAATATATCATCATATTTATTAGGTTTTCCTATAATTATTAAAACATTATTAATTTATTTAACATCAAAAATTGAATAAAATTATCTGTTATATGTTTAGTGGTGTTTCTATACTATTCTGAAAGAATCATTTATCAAGTTTTTAATTTCATCACATGCTATTAGAGAATTCACTTTTTCAATTTGACTATATTCAAAACTACTTGAATTTTCTATAATGTTTGATTCTATATGCCAATTCTAACACATATAATTAGAAGGAAATCATTACAATATAAAGTGATCAAATAATTTTTCTCTCTTCCACAATCATCTTAATTTGTAATTGGGACATGTAAATTTCATTATTCCATCTACTGATTGATTTTAAAATAAAAATCCCAAAACATGTTCAAACTTGTAACATATTAAGATGTGTTCTAAGGTAAGGTAATCTAAATCCTATCCACATATATTACTATAATGTATAAAGTATAAAGTATAATTATATTATTATATAAATAAAAATATATTTAATTTAAAAAAGTAATAATCGATCTCAAGTTACCCTTAAAACACAATGAATTCATAAATCTACTAAACTAGAAACATTGAAGGATAATTAGAATAGGTAAATTATTAAACCTAACTATATTTAATAATTATTTCCAAAAATAGATAACATAATTAACTACCTATTATTAGGGTAAAATGAAAAAGATAAACATCACCCAAAATCACGATGAGAGACTAGTCACATAGAGGTAATGAGGGAATTGGATAGGGGGATACAGCGTCGAGGAATGTAGGGAAGTTGGTTCAGATTTGATTGACATTTAGGGTTGTGTAAATTGATATGGGTTTTGTAATTGAGTTCCTTGGAAGATAATGTTGACAGGAGTCCTTTATTGAGCATTTGTGAGGGGGAGTCTAAGATTCAGTGTCTAGCGGGGAGGCTGAGACTAAGAGAAGTCATCAAGTGGGGGATAGGGAGGTCGTTAATCAACTATAAGGGGTAGGCTAAGAGGAAACTTCAATCATGGGTGAGGATGTTGAGAGTTAAATGGGTGGGAGAGATGGCGTATTTTTTAAAAAATGTAGCGGCGGTTTTAAAAAAAACATCACTAAATTAATTTAAAATTTATTTAGTGGTGATTTTTTTTAATCCACCTCTAAATACCAATTATTTTGTAAATAATTTCTAAAAAAGTGGCAAAGAACATATGTTAGTATTTATTGGTGGTTTTATAAACTTCCTCTAAAAACCCACAATAATTTACTACATTTTTTTAGTGTGTGATCACCCCTTTCTTATTTATACTCTCCCAAATTTATAATTATTAGTATAAATTATTATGAGAATTATAAAAGGGATTATATTTTATATCAATTAGGAATAAATATTCAATAAAAATTTAAAATAAGTAACCTATGTAACTAGTCCTCAAAGAAAATAAACCAAAAGGTTCTTCTTATTGTGTGAGATTATTGTGTGATGTAAATATCAATTTATCATAATGATGTAAATTAAATATATGTTTAGCTTGGTTAATTATTCTATTGAACCATTCTACTACATCACCACTAATAAAACCCCTTAACTAAAGTTTAAGTATTATTCCTTAACTTATAATTAATTTTGGTTTTAAATGAGATTTATTCTCTTTTTAAATAAATCACAATATATAACCCAAAAAACATGTGTATTAATGGGTAATATGTATATAAAAACTAAACATCCCTCAAGAATAATTAATTAATCAATAAGTGAATAACCCTATGAATTTGTGTAATTTTTGGAAGAATATATATTTT
The DNA here is from genome assembly GCA_963277665.1 of Viscum album. Classification (NCBI taxonomy): domain Eukaryota; kingdom Viridiplantae; phylum Streptophyta; class Magnoliopsida; order Santalales; family Viscaceae; genus Viscum; species Viscum album. The sequence continues at coordinate 459,900,852 of OY728136.1, forward strand.
TGAAATATATGTTTGAAGTTTTTATGAAGTGACTCAGATGTTGTTAAGGTAATTTGAAATATTTATGAGGTATTTTGAGTTGAGTGGGAATAATTATCTTCTTATAGAATTCATATAATTTTGTTAATTGTTGAACCATATTCACTTCAAAGGGTATAGTTGAGAAACTTCATAGGATACAACTGAGGAATTTCATAGGGTACCAAGATCTTTATAGTGTACATGTAGAGTAGTGTGTTGATAATTTGGAAAATCCATGAACCCTACACTGAACTTCATAAAGTATAAGAAACATTTGTAGGGTAAAATTAATCTTTATAGGGTATAATTACTTCATAATGTAATTATTTGTATGTTTTTATGAGAATTTATATGGTAAAATGAACCCTATGATGAATCTTTGTAAGGTAAATATTTATAGATTATTATGAGACCTTATATGGTATAATGAACCCTATAATTAAAATTCATAAGGTGCTGGACTAGTTTAATTCTGATTTTTTGAAAAATATGTGAACTCTATTTTCATTTTTAGTGTACATGGACGGTGTAGGGTACACTTGATGGCCAAAATTTTGAGAAAATTTAGAATTAGAAAATATCCAATATTCTAAATAAATCAAATTGAATGATGCTAAATCCACACTTCAGTGATTAAAACATAACAAATGAATTATGATTAAATACAAATAAAGGTGTTGTGGTCTTCACATCATGAATAAAATTATAACCCATGGGAATAACTAAATGAGGGAGATCTTAAATGAATTTTAATCCATTTTTAAGTAAAATTCATAAAATATTTAAATAATGCAATTGTGATGATGCTATGTAGTTTTTATGTTCCTTAATCATATAAAAATGTTGTTATATGGATTTGGGATGAGTTTTCAAGAGTATAAATTATTTTATTATTGTTTTAATGTTATTTTTTTAGTAAGATTATTTTTCATGTGGTGATAATTTTGAATAAAATTTCAAATGAAGCTGATCTGATTGAAACTAAGAGTAAATCACTACTGGGTATTTATAGAATTCCAAAATATATTTATTTGTGATTTATTTTCTCCTTGTAATTAGGGATACTTAACTTTGGAGTTTTATTTACCATATAGAATGAATAAAGATAACTCTTAGAATGATTCATGAATATATTTGTAGTATTAATCTATTTAATATGTTTGGTGAGGTTTATATAACTGATTATGGGTGAAAAATGGTTAAATGATCATTACTCATTCTATTGGAGGCCCAATACCTCTTCTAAAATAACATTTTAATATTTTTACCTATATATAAATATAATTTTTGAATATATACAATATTTAAACTAATAAAAATAGAAAATATAGTGTTTATGAACGTTTACTTGTGTAAAAATATAAAAGAGAATAAGAATCTATTTAGAATGAAGGAATAAAGTTGTAGAGTTTTGAAAATCTGGGATCCTAAGATTTTAGTACTGAGAAGATACATACCTTAAAAGTACTATATGGTATGATAAATAACTAATGGGTATTTCATATTTCCCTTAACTGATATCATTTACTAATGATTTTCTTGAAAAATCAAGCTATATATTTTTTATATATCTATTGGTTGGAAGAGTAGAATCTATTATTATTTTTTGAATAGATGAGAATTTATTGGAGATATTTCTCAATTGGTATTATTTTTTCCACTATAACTGATGGGATCTAGTATAAATAAAATGTAATCAGTGGAATGATGTGAACTATAGGTGTTGTTAGAACTTCCATAACCAGTATTTTTTTATGATTATAGTGAAAAATATGTGGTCCAGCATAACAATCTTATATAACAAGGAGTAGTATCTCACACTGAGATTGAAACTTGTAAAAGGTATTGTTTCCCTTATGTTATATATTTTTCTAATTTTGTCATGTTGGTCTGAGTGTTTATATTGGGAGGATCATATCTTAACTAGTTACATTGGTTGATTTCCAGAGGAATAAATTATAAAATATTTTTCTAAATAATCATGGATTTATCCCCCCACATTTAGTGGTGAAACCCTTCCCAATTCATCATTACATGGTATCATAAAACTAAGTTCCCTCTATTAGATCCTCTAGTAGTATAGGATGGATAATATTAACTCAATAAATAGTAAATGTGTTCCAACCTTTTATGGAAATAATTTTCAAGGCTAAAAAACCATGATGATGCCATATCTTCTGTCTCTTGGTATTGAAGTGATGGATATATCTATAGGGTGTTCCACCTATTAAAAGGGGTGATCAAATTACATTTATTGAAAAATTTAATCTTGATGTGGATGAAAATTCCCCAAATTCCATCTTTATATCCATTTCTAAAAAAAATCACAAAATTCATGGAACTATAAATATCCAAAGAAGTCTGCGATAAACATGAGAGTAATTATAAAGTAAATGTAAAAATAAAAAAACAATATATAAATATGATTAAATAGGTTTTAGGATATTAAAATGGGTAAATAAGAAACCATTTATTATTATTTCACATGGTTCAATGAAATTTTGTTAAACATTAGAGGTTATAGAGAAAATATTAAATATTTCACTATTATAAAGAAGCTTCTCTGAAACTTCCCTGATAGGATTGTTCCAAAAATATCAACATTGGAGGATACAGTGGATATTTCCTTAGATGATGTACACAACATTCTTATTACATATAAAATTATTAATAAGACTACATTTAAAATAGTGAAAGAAGAGATGACTTTTGAATCCATGAGGAAGCTCAAGTTAAAAGAGGAAGAACTTGAATAATTTAGTGAGTCTAATGATGAAACCAATAAGAGAATCATTTCTCTTATCTCTAATTATTTCAAAAAAGTAAAAGGAAAATACAAGGAGAAATTTTCCTCCAAATTATTTAAATTTTGTGGAAATGGAAACTTTTTATCCAACTATCCCAAGAAAAAATGTTATAAATTTGAAGATGGTGAAATTGATGAAAAATATCAAAAATGGTGGAATATCCTATTTAGTGAACAATCCTAGTGACATGAAGAAGAACTTCCCGTGAAGAAAGAAAATAATATTGATGAGTAAATAGAAAGAATAAGATACTATATATTATAGTCAATTAGAGGATAAAGTTTCTAAAAAAATACACAAATTTCATGTAACATGTAGAGAAGCATTAAATTTCCTCTAACAGTGGTCAGGAAGGAGGTGAGGAAACATACATTGATCATATTCCCAGATCTAAATTGGAAGAATGTATTGAGGAGAAAAAAAATCTCAAGAGGGAGATAAAATTGTTGAATAAGGTATATGGAATGAAATTTTATACTAAATAATTGTTTTTAAAAGGAGAAACTAAAATAATTGATGAACTCAAGAGATCTAAGATAAAAGATACTGAGGATAAGAATATGATGAAAGATTATGAAACAAAATTTGTTCTGAAATAAGTTGAATTGAAAAAGTTAAAATAAAATTATATTAGAGGATAATATGAACTAAATAATAAATAACAAGACTTCAAAAAATATATTGAATCCAAAAATGAACTTCTAAATTAGCTAAGGAAATGACCAAAAAATCATGTTAAATTTGTACCTGAAAATTATGATTGTAAATATAGTTTGATTAATAATACATGTATTAATGCTAAATTTAGTTGAGTTTAAGATAAAAATTATTAGTGAGAATTTTTCTCCCACATCCTTGGAATAAAACATAAGATGAAAGGTTTAATATACTCCCAAATATAAGTAATTACATATCAATAATGTATAGAAAATTTAAAATTCTATATAGCAAGTTTTCACAAAAAAAAAATCAATTGTTATATAAGATATAGATTCAATGGATTTTATTTGTGTTGTGTGATATTTTATTACAAATATTACACTTTTTGGTATAATTGATCTCTACCTATAATAATTTATGAATCAAGGGGGGCCATCTCTGAGAAGTTAGGAAAAATGACAAAAGAATCAAGCTATGAATAAAAAATCCTCTAGTATACTAACACAAAATAGATTTGATGGTCTGTAAAAAATATGTGGAATACATGAGCAATAATGAAATTATTCTAAGAAATATATGAATTATCTTATGTTTAACAATCCTATAATGAAAATATAAAAGGATTTAAAAATAAAAATCAAGAGGGGAAATCTCTTAAAGTTGAGTTTTCTTTAAAATAAAACAAGAGAGGAAAGTAATGGATCCTTGAAAGTTCATTTTACTTACACATGATTGGATATACCAAAATTCTTAAAAACATAAAATAGCATGAAGGAGAATAAATAAATTTTTTAATTGATAACTACTTAAGAATTAAATGAGTTTGAACTATTAAAATTGACTCAAACACGTTCATATGAAAAAATGTGCTTTATATGGAAGTTCAGAATCACAGTATTCTGAGTGTGAGATAACTATGTTATAATTAAAAATATATGGTCATTAAGAAGGAATTATTAACTATAAAAAACTCTAAATTTATAAGGTTCATTTCTAAAGTAGAGAGAATAAATGGGGGTTTTTTCAAATAGTTATTCGTATAACTCTTTCAACTTGGGTTCCAAAGATGAACATAATCTATGGAATAATAGACTTAGACACCTTGGATAAGGAAATATAATAAAAATACTAAAACATTAAGTGGAGAGAGACCTTACCATACTCAATAGAGATAAGTAATATATTTTTGAAACCTTTCAAAAGGGGAATATGGTTCAAGGGTCACACAAAAGAGAGTCAATCTATTCTATTGGGACTTTATAAATCATTTATGCAGATGTATATAGTATTATGGGACACAATTCAACCAAGGGTGGTATTTATTTAATTAAATTCATTTATGATTTCACCATGATGAAAAATTTCCTATTTGTGAATTATAAGTTTAAAAATTGAAATGTTTAAATATTTAGAAGAAGAGTTGAAAAGGATCTTGGTTCCTATAATAAGAAAGTGAAATAATAAAATGGAAATGGGTAAAATTGTAATTCCTTTAAGAGAAATTTATAAAATCATATGATAAGAATTCAATACAGCATACCATAAAACACCCAACCAAAAATTGAAGCTAAAATGAAAAACTAGAACATTTTTTAGATGGTAATGACTTTTCAAGATAAGCATAAAATTTCCAAAATTTTCTACATAGAAGTTATTTTCACTATAATTAATATTCAAAACAGATTTTTCTTGAGGCTTCAATCTTATACAATACCATGTGATATGTTTTATAAAATTAATCCAACAATGAATTACTTTAAATTATTTGGAATATCATGTTTCATAAATATTAAAGGCCCAAATTTTGGTACGTTTGAAGAAAAAGAAGAAGAATGCATCTTTATGGGATATATTTTAAATAAAAGTTTCTATTAATACTGGAAAGAAAAAAAGATAACAAAAACGTTTTGAATTTTTTATGTTAAAATGATTGAAAATTAACACACAAAAACAAGTGATAGTTGAGGAAAATGATGAGATAATTTTAGATAGAAACATAATTATTTCCAAAAAATAGTTTGATGATGAAGTTAGAAATATGAAAAATATAGTTGAATTTGATTCATATCAAAAAAATAATGAAGAAAAAAATATATAGAATCAAAGAAAAAGGAATTAGATACTAAATTATCATTATTGTTTTGAGAACATTATTAGAAATCAAGATACACCTTTCTTGACAAGAAGGAATTTTATATTGTAAAACCAAACTACACTCACCTCATAATTTAAACCAAAAAATTATGTTTGTGGTAGTTTCATAGAATAAATGGATTAATGATATGAATGAAAATATTTTTTAGATTGAGAATAAATCCAATTGATATCTTATGTTAATAACTAAATAAAAAATGTGATTGGAACTAAGAGTTTCTTTAGAAATAAACACAATGGAAAGGGATAAGTGTAATCAATTGTTACACCCAACTAGAATGAGTTTATTTTGATGAAAACTTTTCACTATTAGTAAGGCTTGAATCCATCAAGAAGTTATTGGATGTGGAAGAACCTAAAAATTAAAATATCTATCAAATGAATTTTAAATCTTGTTTACTTAATGGTGATCTATAATAAGAATTTATCATTGATAAACTTGAGGGTTTTATCCTTGATAAACATGGAAGAATTGAATGCAAACATATGAAAGATTTATATGGAATGAAACCTACCCCTGAAGCCTAGTATATCAATATGGATGAATTTTTTAAAGTATTTAATTATTAAAGGGTAAGATTTATAGCAACATTTATCTAAATAAGTTATCCACACATACTGTTATAGTCAACACATATGTTAATGATTATATTTTTCTGGTGAAAAAGAGTATCTTTGTGAATAATTTTTTAGAATGGTTAAAATACATTTTAAAATTTAAATTTTCGGATAGATGAACTATTTTCTTTGATTTAGGATTATAAAAAATAATGAATACATTTTTCTATCCCAAAAAAATATTCTAGGGAATTGTTAAAGTGGTTTGGAATGGAATATTATAAATAAATCTCTACTCTCAAAGACTTTTGAATCAAACTGACAAAGGATAAGTATAGAAAAGTGTTAAATAAAATAATTTTAGGAAAATAATTTGAAATATTCTCTACTTAATAGATTTTAGACCTGATATAATATTGTTTAACTCTCATCATATTATTTTATAGTGGTTCAAAAGAGTATCAATTACATTATTCTTAATGAATTTTGAGAAATATCAAATGTATTTTAAATTTCATCTTGATGTAAAAAATAGCTATGATTTGAGTTTTCAAGGATTTACATATGCCAATTAGGATGGATATTACACTGATATAAAGTTCACTCTATGAATTTACTTTTTTACTTAGTGAAATTTTCAAGTCATGGAACAATAAGAATTATAATTCAGTAGCATTTAGAATAGATAAAGAAAATTATATAGTCATAACAAATTCATTCACATAGGTTTTATGAATGAATGTATATTTAAAAGAACTAAAAGTTGATGTTTAGAAGCCACTTAAAATTTATTATAACAATAAAAGTTCCATTTATCTTTTAAATAATATATTTAAACACTCAATATCAATAAACATTGATATTATAAATCATATCATCAAATAAAATGTAGTCAATGGTGATGTAAATATTGAATACATTTTCATTTAGGAACAAATTGAAATGAAAATCCCTAAATCCATGCCAAAGGAGAGGTTTACTGATCTAAGACTGCAACTTCATGTTTAGCCTTCAGCACTAACCTAAATATGTGTATAAGGAGAACCTCCTTTGGGATTTGGATTATGATTTAAAAGGGTAATAATAATGAAAAAAATATTTTAAATATTTTAAAATGGGGAGACGTCTTATCAAAAGGGGGAGTGAGAAATATTCCTGATTTTTATCTAGAGGATTATTTGTTAAAAAAGGGGTGAAAATATCATGATGATTTGAAGGATAAATAATTCAATTCACTTTTCTAAATTTCTCTTATCACTGAGGGATCGAATTATCATAAAAAATTACATTATCAGGTGGTGTGGGGTCAATATGTATATCATATGATATAAGTCATGATTTAATAATAATTGATAGGTTTGAGTTGTTTTGACTAAAAAATTGATTTTTTAGATCTTTCTATGAAAAGTTTTAAAGTAGTTGAAAAAAATTTAAAGGTGGATATTGAAGAATCATATGAATGCGTGTAATTTTTAAAGGGGTTTTATTTTTTCAGCTATATTTTTAATGTGTTTTTAGGCTATTCAATTGTTTTTAGGGTGTTTTAAATAGTTCTGAATTATTTTGGCCATAGCTTGAATAATTATTCTCTTATAGAATTCATATAATTTTCTTAAGTGTTAATCTATATGCACTTCTTATAGAACAAATATAGAAATTCATATAGTAACAAGACCTTCATATGGTATATGTAGAGTTGTGTTTTGGTAATTTGAAAAAGGAATGATCCTGAAGCTAAACATAATAGAGCACAACTGACCTTACTAGGGTACATATTATTTAATATGTTACATCTTCATAGGTTACCATGATACTTCATAGGGTATAATGAACCATATAGGTAATTGTAGATCTACTTCAATATATTGTTCTAGAACATATTGTTCTTCATGTCATAGAGGTAATTGTAGATCTACTTCAATATATGTGGTATAATTTTTAATAAAGATAAGTATGGTTCCTCTAAGATTTTATGGTAATATATCATAACACTAAATTTAGGATTTCATTGAATAGATTCATTTAATTTATAAGAGTAAAAAATATTATAGATCAATATTGAGCATAAGTTGAAAAATTCACTATTTAAAAGGATGTATGTTATTAAAGTCATCTTATGGTGGATTAAAAAAATATCCAAAATTGGAAGGCGATGAATCCTTGAGTTGATAGAAGTTATGTCCAATGTAGGTGGTGTGAGATTCATTTCTTCAAGACCATTAGAGTTGAGGTATTCTAATTCATCTTCAATTTAAGAGAATTTTTGATTGATTCCATTAGTATAGGTTCATAGGACACTTTAATCCTTAGAAAATTGATTGTATTCCATATCTTGATGATGTATTGGACTCCCTCTTTAAAACTAGACTTCCTCCCATCATTATGGTTCCACATTTCATTAATTACATACCTCCCAAATAGTTATGGGAGTAAGGATAGTTTGAAAGAGGGAATGCATAGCCTCAAATCCATCATCAAGAGATGGAAGGAAATCAATTGTCTGAGGATAGATTAAATAAAGGTAGTGAAGGTTATTTGTACTGTAGTATTGAAGTATTATATCTTCGTTCAAGATAGTAACAATTGTGGACTTTTATTCATGGTGTGCATTTTATTGTAGTTATTCAAGACATATTAAATGTTTGACTACTCATACAGACAATGTCTTCTGAACATGACGATGTTACCAATCCTGAAAAAGAACAGACTGTTGATAATGAAATTGTATAACTATTATGGGATAAATAACATGTTGATGAAAAAACTACGATTTAGCATCACAGTTTTAAATAAAATTTTCAAGGAAAGAAGTCAGCGTATAAAATTTGTTGTTGGTTGGAATCAACACGGTCAACCTATTGACCCCAACAAGTCAACACTCATTAGTTATATTAGGGTCATAATGAGGATGAATGTGTATATTGATATTGACTCATGGTGTTGTGTCCAAACTATAAAAAAGGAAATCCTTTGGAAAGATATGATGGTAATATTAAAATATACTTTCTCTATTTTACTAAAAAATTATATAATAAAACATTAATTTAGTTTTCATTATTCCTTGTAGACTTTGTTCATTTTAGAATATTTCTGTAATAAATTTCTCTTGATAGCCACTAGAAAATCCCATATAGGCTTACATACTCTTCTGACTAAGTTACATCTTAGGGATGATAAGGGGAAAATAAATCCCCACTCACCACTTAGTTATGCGCGCATTATAAAGAAGGAAACAACGACTACGTTTAGTAATTGTCATAATGAGAAATAATTTCATTATCATTTTGATCAATAATATATTATTTGAAATTGTTTATTTTATACAACTTGTTTCAAAATTGTTAATTTATCAAACAACAGAAGAGTGTTGAAAATAAATAACATGTATCAAAACCAATGTACCCCTATCGCAAAGGAAGGATTAGGGTATACTTCATAAGAGAATAAATTGGTATGTATTTCAAATCAATAATAAAAGTTTAATTATGTGATATGAAAAAACATATATTAATTTTTTTATATTTTGATAGATGAATCAAAATCTGAAGCCACTTCCATCCCACATCATGTTCTATGGAAGGAGGCTAGTGTAAATAAGGAGGGTAAATTAGTTGATTAAAACACAAAAGCAGTATGGGAATCATGTATAAGTATGAAATAATAGAAATTCATTATGATTTATAACAATATTACTTAAAAATAAATAATTTCATATTTTTTATATGGATTAGACACAAGAATTGGAAATGGTCACACTAGACTAAAATCAACTTTCAATATATTTGAAGCGGTCTGAACAATTCGGTCGCATTAGAGGATTAGGTTTTCAAGTCTATCCAAAACATATTATGAGAAGATAAAACCACATGAAGATACATATAATATTATGAGATGATTATAGTCACAAATAAACTCATTGTAAGATATTATTTTGTGCTCTAGTTTGGAAAACCAATGTATAATAAAGGATCAAAGTGAACTGATGATGGAGCAAAGATATGCACATAAACCAAATGATCCTACTAGATTTTAGACTAGTCATTCCCCCCAACCACATACCTTACCTAGGTTAATCAATTTTTTCATTACTCTTTCTCCTAAATATGAATCAAATAACTTTAGATAACTTTATATTACTAAAATTATGCATGGTACAGTTGTATGTGATTTTTATCTATCAACACCCACATACCACCGTGTTGTGATGGGTATAGTGTATAATATATTGAGAGACCAGCTATAGAATCAACCCATTCCAAAAAAAATCACATGAGAATGGGGACTTAGGTAGCATATGCGTCGACTTCTAAGTTGTATATTCCACTTGATGGTCCGGATATTACAACGGTTGAAGCTGCTATTGGAGCTTTCATAGCATGGTCATCTAATCTTATAAAGATATATGGGGTATATCTTTAAAAAAATCATATGAAAAACATGTAATAGTTGATAATAAAAGGTCTTAATTGAGGTATGATATTACATATAGATAAAGTGGTGGAGAAACTAAAGGTTGAATCAAGAAAATCTAGTGAAACAACCAAGAAAACAAAATGACCTTCTGAGAGTACCTTCTCCCTGCCAATTCCAGAGAAACATTTCTTATCATTACAACTTCATGAAGAGACAACATTTAAAGATAAAACTATGTCTTACATTTAATATGAATAAAACATATATGGATATTACTTCACTAACATAATTGGTCTTGAGACTCTAACTGGTATTATAAAGAATGAATAGATTGGTATCTCAGTTGTGAATACATACATAAGGTACATTTTCATAACATGTCTATCCAAATAGTGAGCTAAATATTTTTATTAAAGTTAATAACTATTCATATTTTGTACATGTGTTTATATTAAAACTATAAAAAGAGAATATTGTGCAAAGAATGACTTGGATTAATTAATCCATGTATCATTTATATGCCATAAATTACTTTGAAGGAGTAATAAATTAATAAGAAAAAAGAAAACTTATTTAAAGCATTTAATAAAAAAGCATCAGATAAAAAACTCTTTTTGATGCCTACATTGCAAGGGTAACACTCTATGACCTAATCACATAAAATATATTTTAAATTTTTTTCATTACTTAATTGTTTATGTTTCTTAGGAGGTGGTGTATGTAGATAGTAGTCAATATAGACACCCCGAATATTTATTTTTTGGATTCAATGCATGGATATAAAACCAAATAAACACATATGATGTGTATTTTTAATATTTAATAAAGTACAGCCAAATTTTTATAGATAATGTTTTAATTAAATATTCAGTCTATGTTTTAATGAGAATTTTTTTATGAAATGGTGGTCGCTCAATATAGGATAGATATAGATACATCATGAGGATTACTTAAAATAGAAAAAAAAATTAGGTATATATATAAATATTTAACTATCAAAAAATTAAAAACAATTTACTTATTTTGGTCAATGCTTCTGTAGTGTCTAAAAAAAATAATGAAATCGATTGTGGATATTATGTTTGAAAAATTATGAGATAAATCATAAAGATTGAAAATACCAAAATCCCCCAATAGTTAATTTTATAAGGTAATTAAAATTTCATTAAATATATTTCCTAAAATTTTTTTTCTATATTTTCTCAGTACTATCAAGATTTATGATAATAGAGTTACTCAAAAGAATAATTCAATTTGTTTATAGATGAGTGCACAATGGACTTTTTTTATAATTTATTATAAAAAAGAATTAGGTGATTACCTATTATGTTTATGATATCGTATGAGTTATTACCTTCAAAAGATATTTGGGGTGTGAAGAATTAGTGTTAGAATGCTTATATATTATTTTTTATCTCTTTCTCAAGGAGAAGAATAATGGAGGAAATAAATTTGTTTAGAATAACTGACCTTAAAATAATAAAATTATTGGGAAATCATAGAGATGTAGGTAGAGGAAAAGGATATAGCAGAGGTGGAGGTGGAGGCGAAGGTGTAGGATGATTTGGAGTTTGAGACCGACATTGAGGAGGAGATAGTAGCGAAGACCAAGGTGGAGACTAAGGCAAATGAGGATAATAAGAACTGGCTTGAAAACAATAAAATTTCTTGTAAATGAAGTAGAATAATAATCATAACATTATTATTTTTTGAGAACAATTGTTTAAAAATTCACACAACACTTTTTGCATAATATAAGAACCATTGTTTGTGTTTCTAGTTTAAAATGACATTTTAGTAAAAAAACATGTGATGTACTCAAAACCAAGGAAACACATTCTGATTGTTTTGATACATTATAAATACTTTACTTAAGTCATTTGGAATGTGTAGAAATCAGTTTCACTTCAATCCGATGCACGACGTGATCTGTATGACTCAAAGTGCGTCTTTTTATTCAAAATTGACATTAATTTTAGTGAAAGAAACTAACATACTCTAAATTGAGTAAACGCTTTCAGATTGTTTTGTTAATTTATTAAAACAATCCATATGTCATTTGTGGCATTTAGGGATCATTCTCACAATAATCCAATACACTATGGGACCATTATGACTCCAAGTGTGTCTTTTTATTCAAAATTGACATTAATTTTATTGAGAAAACAACTTACGTACTCAAAACCAAGAAAATGCATTCAAAGATTTTTTTAATTTAGTAAAATGACCCGTATGTTATTTGTGACATATAGAGATAATATGTACATAAATCTGATGCACTGTGTGACTGTTATGACTCCAAGTGTCTGTTATAAGTTTAAAATTGACATTTTAATACAAAAAGTTCCAATAAAAAAATTGATTAAACGCACTCAGATTATCTTGATACTATGGGAAAATGATTAATAATTAATTTTTGATGTGTATGAATCATTATCATGTAAAACCCAAACATGATTCCTCCTTTATGTCTCAAAGTGCATGTTTCTAGTTTAAAATGGAATTTTATTAAAAAAACACGTGTGGTGTACTCAAAACTGAGGAAACACATTATGATTGTTTTGATACTTTAGTAAAATGATCCATGAGTCATTAAAGACATGTATAATTCATTCTCACCTCAATCTGATGCATGGTGGAAATGGTATGAATCCAAATGTGCCTTTTTATTCTAAATTGGCATTGATTTTAGTGAATAAAACAACTAACATACTCAAAATAGTGAGAACACATTCATATTGTTTTAGTACTTTATAAAAACGATCCGAACATCATTTTTTACATGTAGGTATCATTTTCACCTTAATCTGATGCATGATGTGATAGGTATGACTCCAAGTGTTTGTTATCAGTTTACAATTGATATTTTTAAACAAAACGTTTCACTCACTTAAAATTAAGAAAACATTCTTGGATTGTCTTGATAATTTGGAACAATGATTAATAATTAATTGTTGATGTGTATTAATTAATCTCATGTCAAACCCACACATAATACCACTTGTATGGATCAAAATGTGTGTTTATAGTTTAAAATGTCATTTTAGTAAAAAAAATGTGTGGCATACTCAAAACTAAAGAAAGTCATTCCCATTGTTTTTATACTTTATTAAAATGATCCATGATTCATTTGGTACATGTATCATTCATCCACACCTCAATTTGGCACACGATGTGACTGGTATAACTCCAATTGCATCTTTTTATTCAAAATTGACATTAATTTTAGTTAAAAAACAACTCACATACTCAAAACTAATAAAATACATTTATATTGTTTTGTTACATTAGAAAAATAGTCCCTATTTCTTTTTTTTACATTTAGGGATCATCCACGCCTCAATTTGGTGCACGGTGTGACCGATATAATTCCTAGTGTCTGTTATCAGTTTAAAATTGATATTTCAATACAAAAAAAGTGTCACTTACTGATAACCATGAAAACACACTCATATTTTCCTAATAATTTGGGACAACAATCCATAATTAATTTATGATGTGTATGAATTAGTCTCATGTCAACCCCATACATGATTCCACCGGTATGGCTCAAAGTGTGTGTTTCCAGTTTAAAATGACATTTTAGTAAAAAACACGTGCGACATATTCAAAACTAAGGAAAAAAATTTCTATTGTTTTTATATTTTATTTAAATGATCCATGAGTAATTTGGGACTTGTAGAAATTAGCCTCTCTTCAATCCGATGCACAGTGTGACCGGTATGACTCCAAGTGCATATTTTTATTCAAAATTGACATTAATTTTAGTGAAAAAAACAATTGACATACTCAAAACTGAGAAAATGAATTTTAATTGCTTTGGTACTTTAGTAAAATTATTCATACATTTTTTTGACATTTAGGGATCAACCTCACCTTAATCTGACGCACTGTGTGACCGATATGACTCCAAGTGCGTCTTTTAATTCAAAGATGGCATTAATTTTAATCAAAAAAACAATTGGCATACTCAAAACTGATAAAATTAATTATGATTGTTTTTTTACTTTAGTAAAATGATCCATAATTAATTTATGACATGTAGAAATTAGTCACACCTCAATTTGACTCACGGTGTGACCGGTATGACTCCAAGTGCACATTTTTATTTAAAATTTACATTAATTTTAGTAAAAAACAATTGACATACCCAATAATAGTGTTTTCCTTTTCTTATATTTATTTTTGAAATTTTATTTCATTTAAATTCACTATTTTTATCTTATATTGGTAATTTCTATTGTTGTTTTATGTGATGCGGTGTGTTGTTTCGGTACACTGCACCTGTTTATGGTGATGTAGTGTGTTATAGCATCACACAGTAGTTTTCACCTTTATCAGCTCTACTAAATGTGATAATAGAAGTAGGATTTATCAGCACATTTAAATGATCTTATAAAGATACCATTTATCAATGATTTTAAAAGTGATGATAAAGGTTCTATTTATTAGTGCTAAATAAAAGCACTAATAAATGGGGTATTTTATCGATGATTTTATTTTCACTGGTAATGATACCCTTTATCAGTGCTTTTTATCACTAATAAAGGATGATTCTAGAACTGTTAAAGGTGTGGTTTTAGTGGTGTACGGTGATGTGGTTACGGTATAGGGCTAAGTGTGTGATACGATGAGTATGATAGTGGTGAAAGTGAAGAGATGACATGATGGAGTCTGGACAGGTTTTTCCTCGATTTAGATTCTTCGATGGCTCTGGTTTTTGTGCAATATGTTATTATCAATGGTGTTTTAGGAGTATAGTCACAAGGTGTTGTAGGGTTTGGGTGGATTCTAATTCTGGAGTTCATAGGAGTTTCTTTGGATTGGGGATGGTGATGATTGTCACATCAGCGTGGCTTCTTGAGGAGGTTGATTCTAAGGTTTGATTTTTTAGGTTTTTATTCTGATTATTGTGTATCCCTGGTTTATGGCCTCCCCGGTTAGAGATGGTTCTGGTTTTTCTTTGGTGTGATAATTTCATTGATTTTAAATCTATTTATGGTGGTTATTGTGATGCAATAGGCTCTGGTGGGTGTGTGATGAGTTGGAACATGTTCTATGATTGAAAATGGTGTCCTTTTGTAATTTGAAATTTGAAACCTTTTGCCTTTGGCGCGGTCTGGGAATTCTGAAGTGTGGGTTATATTGGTTTACTTTTTTTAGAAATTTTATCTGGTGGATTTTCTATTAGGTTCAAAATTACCTCTTAAAAGTTTCATTAGAAAATATAAAAAATGTATTGTGGCATGGTGGTGGAAAATGAATTGTATTTCTATGGGCATACACTAAGTCGTACATACGTACGAGTGATACATTAACTTCCCATGTGACGGGAAAGAGGATTGGTAATGGTTATTTCATAATCATAATAACATTTCATTATATTGAGGATACTATATTTAATATTTTAGGATAAATACCAAAAATTTAGTAGAGGTAAATAAGAAGTAAAAACAAAGTGGTTGGTTGTGGTGATTACCTCTTCTTTGAAAGAACTCCTTTAGATATCCTCTTAAGGAACATAGGATTGGAATTTTTGGAAGATAATGACCTATATATTCTTTATAAGGAATTCAAGAATGTATTGTTATGGGGGATTTTCGATCAAGATCACTCAAATTGTTGTAAGAAATATGTAGGAGGGGTACACTTTTATAAATGAGGGAGATAACACACTGTGAATTTCATAAAAGACTAAAATATAATAAATTCATTCTCAAGAAAAATGGTTCCAAACGAATATGAATTAAAATAAAACGTTTATAGGGCCTAAATAACATTATAAAATAAAATTTATATATGTTTTGGGGTCACTTTAAATCTTATATTTTTAATTAATCCCTTTCTTAATTACTTTTGAACATAATCAAGATAACAACTATTTTAATAGTAATGGGTTAAAAATGATACCATAAATGAAAAGTTGACTAATAAATATACCATTTATTATGTGTTAAACCATATTCCATTAACAAGAAAAAATATAATATTTTTAAGAATTTTAAAACATTTAATGAAATTTTATTTGTTATAAAATATCATTAATATCAATTTTGGAACTATTAATTTATTTTTTCTTTAAAGACACCAATAAAATGATAAAATTAGAATTTAACACTTTTAAAAATCAAAAATATATTATATTTATCTAAAAAATTATCTTAACACTATAAATCAGTCAAATTATATTACTTCTAATATTTTTAAAATCATTTATTTTTTTCTCTATTAATTGAATAATTATTGTATTAGAATTACACAAGGGTTTAAGGTAATTATTTAATCACTAAAAATTATAAATAATTACCATTATGAATATAATTTCATTATACACAAAAATTACCAATAATATTCATTCATAACTTGATTATGTCCCTATGTGAACACGTAATAAATATTTAAAACAAAAGAGTTACATTTTGTAACTTTCTTTTCTTTAAGTATTATATGGGTCATTTTCATAGACAAGTGTCTCTAAAAAATTTAAGTTTATATTATAAGGTAATTGGGGTAGACTTAACTTTATCCAATAGATAATTTATATGAAAAATGGTGACCTTAACACTTATATTTAACCTATATTAACCCAATTTGGGCTTTACCGAGGTGAAAATTTTTACCATGGTTACTATTCAAAATGCTTAAATGGGTTCACTCCTCATTCCATTCCTATTTATCACATGAGATATATATATATATATATACCAAATGAATTATAGGGAAATATAATTTTGGGTCCATCCATCACATAATGAAAAACATATATATGCATGCAATAAGATCATAAACATTAATCATATCATAACCCATGAAAAATAAATGGGTTTCCTAAACATTACATCATGTAATAACCCATTTAAAAGAAAAAAGTTTCATAAACATGTTTTCATCATAATAAAAAACCATATAGAGAAATAATAAAGATGGTATCAATGGATCATATCCCCAATAAAGGTCATGAAACATCAAAGTATGTCATCTTAGATAGAAAATAATTTTTTGAAGATTACTTGGAATATTTCTTGAGTAAAATATCCATGTTTACTTTCAAATCAATTATTTAAAATTTAAAATTTTCTAAAATATTAATGAAAACATTTCATTTAAAAATAACCTTGAAAAAAAATAAATGGAAGTTTCAAAGTAATAACTGTTCATAATGGAAACAATTGCATTCATTTCTTATAAGTTAAAATAAAACATTTTTTTAGACTTTTGTAAAAAATTTAAAAAAAATACCTCATTCAGAAAATGACATGAAGATTACTTATAAACTAATTTTTTAAAAGAGTAAAAAATTAGTAAAAATGAATTTAAAAAATCATATAATAATAATAAAAATATTCTTTAAAATATTTTTAAGAAACATGGATATAGAATAAAAAGGATCTTTAATCGAAGAGAGAAAAAAATCGATTTTTCTGTAAAAATATTATTTCCGTCTCTTGATTACATAGAGAGAGAAAAATGAAATGAAAATGGATTCTCAAAAAATAACTAGAGTATAAGAAAAATTCATGAGTTTATTGGCAGGTATATCATAATATTTTATCATCAGAAACTTGATCATAAAAAATACCAATAAACAATGAGATTGTAACATAAAACTCTTACCGCTTTGGTAACATTTGAATCATAATCCCCATGAAAGACTAAATTAAAATTAAACATTAAATATCATGAAAATAATTTTAATAATTATATAACTTGTAAAAGGTTAGTATATAAACCTCATAAAATAAAATAGGTGTGTGACCTAACATATGCCCCAAATAAGGTAAATTGAGATGATAATCCCTTACCTCAAGTTTCACTTATTTATAAAGTAATTTAACTTCAAATATAATAAATTTAAATTTATTATACTTCTATATTATAATAATTTACATACTTATAATAACATATATTATCCAATTATAACATTTAAACACTCATTTACTAATAAAACTATTTTAAAAATGTCATTTTCGGGTGTTAAGAGTTTCATTTATCATAAGTATTTCAGTTTAGTTGAACTAGTCCTTGTACTTTGATCATGATTACATCATCTCCAGAATGTTAATAATGATAAGAATATAATATATATTCATTATATATATATATATATATATTCATCCTTATAATTTTT
This sequence comes from Viscum album, assembly GCA_963277665.1. Taxonomy (NCBI): domain Eukaryota; kingdom Viridiplantae; phylum Streptophyta; class Magnoliopsida; order Santalales; family Viscaceae; genus Viscum; species Viscum album. The sequence continues at coordinate 459,919,593 of OY728136.1, forward strand.
ATATAGAAAATTTAATTACACCATTCATGGAGACGGTAGGTTGTATATTGGCATGAATGTTGTTTTCACTTTTCAAAAAATAGAAGGAAAGAATGGTAAATAATAATTTAAATTTATAGAATTGTTATTATATCATATAAATAATTTTTATTTTTTTAAATCAATCCATATTAAAATCCATATAAAATGGAAATACAAAACAAATCACATCGCTTCGTGGAGGTGGTAGTCCACACGTACACACGAGCGACGTTATTGTTTTCCAACAGATTGGAAGAAAAGAAGGTAGATGTGATATTATAATTACAGAATTATAGTTATATCATAATTATCATATATAAAAATGAAACCAGTATTAATAACCATCCATGAAATATGGTGATGGAAAGAGAATTGTATCATTATGTGGGGACAGTAAGTCATAGATACGCACAAGCGATACTTACACTTACCATTTTATGGGAAAGAGGGTGGATAATTGTTATTTAATATTTAAAATAAAATTTTAGTATATTGGAGATAATTAATTTATTATTTCATGATAAATATCATATATTTATAGGAGGTAAATAAGAAGTAAAAAATGAAAGTGATAGGTTTAGGCAATTACCTCTTCTTTGAAAGAACTCCTTTAGATATCCTCTTAAGGATCCTAGGGATGGTTTTTTGGAAAGAAAATAACCTCTATAATTTGGATAAGTAATTTTATAATGGGTTTTTATAGGTGATGGTTGATCTATATGGCTCAAAGTATTATAAGTAAAAGTAAGGATGTGTCTTATTTTATAAAGGTGGTAGAAGACAAACTCAGAATTTCTTAAATGATTAAAATATAATAAAGTCATTATCAAGGAAAATTATTCAAAATGGTTATTAATTTTAATAAAAAGTGTCTAGGATTTGAATATAATCATCCAAGGGAATTTAGACAATTTATGGTTTCATTTTAAATCTTATATTTTTTATTAATCCATTTGTTAATTATTTTTTGTTGAAATTAGAGTAACAACTATTTTAATAATAAAGGGTTAAAAATGTTACCATAAATGAAAAAGTGACTCATAAATGTAACACAGTTTTTTTAACCATATTTCATTATAATGAAAAAATTTAAGATTTATATGAATTGTAAATAATATTATAAAATATTATTTATTATAAAATATCATTAATGCCAATTTAAGAACTATTCATTTAATTTGACATTAAGGAAACCGAGTCAAAGATTAAAATCAAATATAATCATTTCAAACTTTACTAATATGTTATATGTATCAAAAAAATCATGGAACACAATAAATCACTCAAATTATATAAATTTTAATATTTTTAAAATCATTTATTTTATTTCTCTATTAATTGAATAAATACTGCATTAGTAGTGTGTAAGAATTTAAGATAATTAATAAATAAAAAATATAAATAAATTACCATTTTGAAGATAATTTCATTCTGAAAAAAAAATTAACATTAATATTCATTCACAACTCACTTTTCTCCCTATGTGAACACATAATATAAATTTAAAACTAAGAGAGTGTCATTTTGAAACTTTCTTTGCTTTAAATATTAAACAAATAATTTTCATGGAAAATTGTCTCTAAAACAATTAAATTTTAATCCTAAAGTGATAAGTGTTGAAATAAAATCATCATTAATTAATTTCTATAAAAAATTGTGACCTTGACACTTTTCTTTAACCTAGATTAACATGATTTATGTTTTACTGTGGTGATGCCATTTACCAAGGTTACTATTCATAATCCTTAAAAATAAAATGGAAAAATTTTAAAAAAAATGAACCTATTGATTAAAAATATAGAATCCATTTTATAAAATTCAATACCTATAAGTGGTAGAAATTAATTTTAAAATTACTACACAAAATATAATGAAAAATGATTTTAGAAAAATACGGTTTAAAGCATAAAACTGGATTTATTATTATCAAATGCACAGTAAAGATAATAAAACAATGTTAAAATATTTTATTAAATATGTAATATATATACATTTCATTAAAATCATTAATCAATAGTGACTAATTTAATTTATAAAGATTAAAATACAATGCATTCACAAAAACATTTTTTTTAGAAAGTATCTATTTTACATTCAAATAATTTCATTTTTTATTTATAATCAATTTATATCCAAATAATTTATTTTACCCATGTGTAAACCATATATTTTTCATAAATTAGTCAATCATATTCATACCCATTAGTTGAAAAGTTATGGTATAATGGTATACTATATTGCATTTTATTTAGACCCGGGGTTGCATGTATCACACACTTAAAAAAAAGTTTATTTAGGGAGAAAAATTTTATATAATATCAATTTATTACAATAAGATTCTATTCACCTTAATTTTTATTAATTCCTTCACTTCTAAGGAGCTTTCCAAGAGAAATATCAGTCTTACAAAATGAGTATTTCCTTTTATTGGTCTTTTATTTTATTTTACTCCTTCCTAAAATCATTTCTAAACTTGTTAATATAATTAAATTAGTATCATTATTATGCTGAAAATTTATTATATTAATTAGAAAACAAATATTCAATCATTTCCATCAACTAAGAAATCAAAGTAACATCAATCGTGTGAACGTACAGACTACCACTTCCAATACGCGGTGTAGTTTTTTCATCATCATATTCGAAGGATGATAAAAATGACGTATTTGATGAATATATAGGTTTTATATGTCTAAAATATGATTTTTATATTGTCATTTTTCATCTACCATCATTTCTCCAATTCATTGAGAATTGGGATCATTAATCAAGCATACGTGTGGACTACCGCTTTCATGAAAAACAATTTTAATTTACTATAACCACCCATATTGGATGGTTATAATAATGATTTTAATGAATATATGAAATTTTCAATATTATTTAAAAGTTATATTAACATTATATAATAACATTCTCTTACTCATTTAATCATTATAACACACTATTGTTCAAGTCATTTTTTACCACCTATATGAGTGATGTTGTGATGTTTATACTACAAATGATTAAATAATGCCATATTATGGTGGAAACATGTAATAATAGTTTACTAAATATGTAAAATGATTTTATATTCATAATATCAATATCTAATGATGTTGTTAATTTATAATCTATTATTCATTAAACTCACCAAAATGAGCTCATCATCGATTTTATCGTCAAAAAAATTCCAAAAAACATAAGAAATTAAATGATAAATTTATAAATTATTTTAAAACATATTATTTAGTACCTATTTTGATATTTTAATGATTAAATTTTTTATAATAATAAATAACAACACCTCCATTACAAAACTAGTTTAAAACAATCAAGACTTCTGACATCTGATTTTGAAAATAACTAATTACTGACTAATAAATTTTTTGTTGAGTATTTATAAAGTAATTTTACAAAAGTTTATTGAAATTAATAATTTTATAAAATTTGAGATTAATATAGATATTTTTTGATACATGAGGTTCGATATTATTTTACTTAGCAGGAGTAATCGTGAGGGGTTTTCATTACTAAAATTCTTCTCATCGGTCATAATCACTTCTCTTTGTCTAAAATAATTTCAGGAATGATCATATCTAACAAGTGATAATGTTATGTTTTATATCCACCATATTTATTATGGAAATATTGTTTCATGTTAAATTATTCTTCCTTGATGAGTCTATTATTTTTGGGAAATGAAATTTTCTTAAGAATAATTCTCATCTCTTTTAATAGATTTTCCTCTACATCCAAATTTTTATTTCTCGCTAGTGTTATAATTACCCTAATATAAAATAAAAACAATTTTATCTACAATTACCCTTATATTCCCCTTTATTTTAAAACCAAGGTTTTAATATGATTTTAACAATTCATTTTTTCAATAAAGATGTTTTTAAATGTTTCAATGCTTTTCCATTTAATGATAATATTTTCTTCCCTTATACATCACATTTTTACATAAAATTTATTTCTCTTAAATTTATATTTATTTAAATTTGTTTTCAAAGAAATTTTTTAATATTTTTCCTCTTCATTTTAGAAACAAAAACTGTAATATAACTCAAAAATCACATCTTTTTAAGATGACATTAAGAAGCAATTATTAAGAATAATATATTTATTATTTATATTTCATTTTTAAATTATTCTTATTCAATAAAGTAATGGTTTATAAATCACATGATATATGATCTTTTGGGGTGATCATGTTTTTTATATCAAATTTTTGGGTTTTTTTATGTTATACCATTTTGAAAAAATTTGAAATCCATTTTCCTTCCCATGGGTTAGTTATTATAGGATGAATGATTTTATTTTAAGTGGCACTCATATGTATGGATTATTATAGTTGGGGTCCTATATCACCTTCCAATGCATTGTTGGTCCGAAAGTGGTTAGTGTTCAATGGTTGGAATGGTGCTTGGGTGTGAGCAGGTTTGGCCGCATCTGACCATTTTTTTGTTACATATGTTATATGAGCCATTAATATAGGGGTGTTTACCTAGTGGATTGCTAATAAGGAAACTCATATGGAAGGGAGATTTATCATAGTCGTGATCATGTGACCCTTGTGCAAGAATTATTGGTGGTATATAAGACTATAATTTGAATGGTTATAACAGTATCATATATCGATACATGCATATTTTCTATATAGACTAAATTCATTAGGAAATGTCATTGGATAATCTCTACATAGTTCTAGATGAGTTTAAACATTTTTTTCAATCTTCGAATAGACTGACTTTATCTAGACATGGTTTAGGGAGGTGGAACATTGGATCATGTGTGAGAGAATGAGGATTAGTGTGGGTGATTTTTGATTTCCCCACAAAATAACACCACAAGGTCAGGGTTAGACCTTGGTGTGTTAAGATGATCATGAAAGGTATCCAGTAAGAATGGAATCATTCTCTGGTAAATTAAAGTCATGTCGGTAGTGGGATTCAATCATTCTTGAGTTTCGGTTAGCTGAGGTTTTTAATCTAGAAATTACATCAGGAGTTAAGTTTGGAATATGATGTGTAGTCTTGGGTGATTTCATGATTCCTTCAGAACAAGGCATCAAAAGAAGGATATGAGGTAGCATGTTGGTGCCAGTGGATATTTTTGAGGTAGATTGGACACATGAGGTTTGACTTGTTCCATCATGTGTAGTTGGATACAGTGAGTTGTAATCCAAAATAGAAGGATCTGTTTAGATGCAAGGGTTAAGTTTTTTGGATTTAGTCAAGTCTTTTCAAGGAATATCCAGAATTTTCATGTTGTTATTGGATGGTGGAGGCACATCTATATTAGATTCCAATATTGAAATGAAATTTGGAATCATCATTAACTATTTCCCTCATGGTTTTTGATTTATGGTGCATTTTTAACCATGGTGAGCTAGTCAGTGGACCACTAATAATGTGTTTTGGTATGAAAATAATGATGAAGGGAGGTTCCAAATTTCTAAATCATCCTTGTGAGATAATTCATATGGTAGTTATAACCATGATCCAGTGAATTCATATGAATGATGAAACTGGGGTTTCTTGGGATAGGAAATATCAGATGAGTTCCATCTTGATATTTGGAGATGGATAGAAGCAATACATTGGGTTTTAGTTAAATAGGGATCTTGTTTTTTTAGAGTTGTAATTCGAAAGTTCATTGAGAATTTGGGAGGGAAACATGACCATTTTCATCAAAATTTGATGATAGGGGTATGTTGGGTTGTAAGGTATAATGACTAACATGTCATTTTGTGTATAATAAGTGTTATAGTGGGGATTTTTTAATTCCCTTTTCCATACGACATTTGTATTTTTTGAGAAAAAACTAAAATTTCCAACTCGGTGGAGGGGATAATTTTTTAAATGGATTTCAGTAGTATAATTTTAAGGTTGGAAGGTCTTGAACCTATGTAATTACACATGGAATGAAGCATGAATGGTGGATATAGAAGTCTTGGGAGATAATAAAGAGACTATAATTAGATCTGAGGTTGTTACATGAGGCTACAAAACCACAAGCTAACTGGTACATGGCTATAGCCTAGAAACTTGCCTTAGCAGTAGCTAGGGAAGGCTACTAGGATCATTGGTGGCATGTGATCCTATAACTAGCTAGCATCTATAACACCAACTAGTTGGTGGAGGCCTGTGTCTTTCCATTGTCCTATGGGAGGATTTTTAAGTGGGGTTCTGTCCCATAATTTCACCCAAGCCATCCCTGTTTTTTCATACTCAAGTTTTTGGCCCTCATTTGGATAGAATCACTCATCCCATGTTCCTCACTCCCTATATTATTATCTCAGGAATAGCTACTTAATTTGATGTTCAAATCAAGTTCCATCACTTTCTATATGATGTTATAGGTGAGGCTATATATATTTATATCTCTATTTTAGTTTGCTTACACTATCAAGTTTTTTTCTATTAGGTTTGGCTAATATGCCCAATTTTTAGGTAATTTTTCTTGTTTTTTGATTTCTTCCGATTCAGGAAAAAATAGTGTATGATGTCAGATAAGTAGGATTTTTGATGCATGACGTAGGTGGTCCCTAACAATTAGACCATAGTATTACCTTTTTTCAAGTGTTCTCTTGGTGCTATAAATTTAGATGTGTTGTTATTTTACATTGGGTTAATTATTTGTTTTAGATTGAGTTTTCTCATGTTAGATACCCCTTTTTGAAGTCCTAACCTTGGAAATAACAGTCCTTAATTGAGAACCTAGGTAATAGGGTATACCTTGAGTTGAGCTAAAAATGTGGTGAAATGTGATTATAAATGAAATTAGAATATTTTTATGGTAACCTTTTGTTTGATATGGTTAGAACATGATTTTGAATCAAATTGATGGTTATGAAATGGAATTTCCCAACCATAAATGTTGTAAATAGAACTGGAACTTAGTTTAGATAAATTAATTGGTAATTGTAATTGCCCCTTTTTATAAAATAGGAAATGGGATTAAAATGGCTTAGCCTATGGTAATGTGTGGTAATTATTTAAAAAAGTTAAAATGGAAAATTGTTTCTAAAATGGACATTGAATGTATTAAATTGAATATTAGGTATGTGAATTGTTTTAATATATTAAATAATGGGGTTATTTAAATAGAGGTCCAATAAGAAACCTAAAAGGTTATTTTCCATATATCTTGTGTATGGTTTCATATTTAATCAATAACTTTGATAATGATAAGGTTATTATAAGTTAGATTACCAATATGGGCTCTAATAATGGTTATGTTTTATGGTGAATTATTTTTCTTATATAAATGATTATTATGAGTGGAATTCCATGGGTTTCATCCCTTAGATTTAGTTCTGGACATGTAATGGGAAGAACGCCTTGAGTGAGCAAGGATTTTATTTGGGGAATCACTTGGATTTTATGGTAGGATGCATCATTAGATATAAGGATATAAGAAACTAATGAATTTCATAATATACCTTGGATTTCTAATTAATTCATTACTGTGACTTACTTGGGGTGGATATCAATTGGATTTGGGTTATTTATTTTATATTTAATGCCATATATTAATGTCAAGGATTCCCTTAGGGTAAGATTTTTAATGTATAAGGATGATCTCCTCAGATTCACCTTGATTATACAAGATGGAATTCCATGGGTGTGGACTTGGATTACGGTCAAGCTAGATAATTTGAATGCCTTAGACTAGTGGTTAATTGGATTTAGTTTAGAGAATGATCAGGTTGGGTTCCTTATATTTTCTTGGTTTGCACTGAGACAAATTTTAATGATGTATTTATTGGATTATGGATTTACTTGGTAAGATAGAAATTCCTAGTGCATCCCCTGTGGATTCCCTTATTTTTCATGGACATGGTTTCCTTGTCTATACATATTGGAACCAGTATGAGTTATGGGATCTATATCTTGAATCAAATAGACATCAGCATTGTTTGTAGCAAGTAATTTTATCCTCTAATGTCACCTAAGAACCCATGATCAAAGTCTGTATTTTATTATTTTATTCTTTATTTGGTTATGTGTGTTTTTGTTATCACTAGCACCACAACTTGTACTTTCTAAAGATTAGTTATTTTAGAGAATCCATTGGTAGTGGCCCATTGATTTTTACTCACAACCTTCTTGAGATACCATGGAAATTGGTTACCTGAGCAGAAGACTATCTCATTGTAGGTTTAGGCCTAGTAAATGGCTCGAGGTTGTTGTATTTCTTGGTTTTGGATTGCATTACATGGATTGTGGAAAATGGGACCGATCGGGACTTGATACTAGTTTGGTTATGAGTTTAGATCTATTTTATTTCTTTTTCTTTACCATTGTATGTGATCTACCCATGAGTATTCATTATAAAATGTATATATTTCCTCATTTTATAGAATTTCATATTATAATAATTTATTAGGACATTACCAACTCTATCTATGATTGTTGTTTCTATGTTTTATATTTTTAGTACTATTTTGTTGTTATTGTGACTCTGATATGTGAGTATAGTTTCCCCTATAAATTACTTTAGACTTGCGCTAATATTAAGTATCCTCTAGAAAATGGGAAGTTGTGCCTAAGGCCATGTGGTGTTTAGTGACTCTGGTTTTGACTTGTAAGTCATTAGAATATTCCTAAGAATATTTCTGAAGCCAATTTCTGAGTCAGAACAGGATTCTGAAGCCCAAAGAGCCTCGATAAGGTGATGTTAAAAATATTAAATAAATTTTATCACGCACATAATTTTACTTTTGAAACATTTAATAACTCTGTATTGGTGTCTTAGATTAGAATTCTTAGACCATGTTTGTGTTCATAGTGTGGCTTTTATGCTTGGTGCGGTATAAAATGTGTTTGCATTGGGTGTCAGGTCAGAGTTGAGTCATAGGTGGGGTGTTAAATGGAGGGTATTTATTTAATTAGATTAAATAAAATCCCATACCTCCCCTTTTGTGAGCATAGAATAGGATCTTCCTACCCCTTTACCCTTAGAGCGATGGTCAGACCGAGGATAAAACAAGAATAAGAGGCAATTTTGATCTCTAATTTTGACAAAGATCACTCCCAGATCTTGTTGTAGTAGCTCCTAAGTTATAATTCAACCTTGAAGATTCATAATTTCACCACAAGGTAGGTGGATTTGAGTTTTAATCCCTAATCCCTTTTTCATAATTTTAAGGTTGTAGAGCCCTTGATGCTTTCTAGGGACCCTGTGAGGGGTGATTTGGAGGTTTTGGGGAAAACTGGGTGATTTAAGTGGCTAGTAGAAAATTACCATTCATAATTCCCATATACATGGTGTGTAGTTCAGTGGAACACACATTATATTCTTCCTATTTGGGGAAAATGAATTTTGGGGACTACACACCATGTACCAGGGTTACATGCCATGTACTGACCCAGGTCGTACTGCCATGGGAAATGGTCAAGATATTTATGTGATGATACATGGCCATGTGAAAGTACATGGGAACAGGGTTCTAAACATGGACATGGGAAAGAAACACTTACAAGGGTTGTTTATCCAGGACACTCCATGTAACATGGGGTATACACCCTATGAGAGAGATGGTTGAGAAAGCATTGTGGGGAAACACACAATCGGGGCTAGGTGAGGTGAGACACACCGTGTCCAGCCTATACACACTGTGTAGCTCACAAACCTATAAAATCCGTGTAGAAGAGGTCATGAATGAGTGTTTAGACAGGGAAACATGTCATCTATACCCCCATAAACATTTTATAGTCTTCTCTTAAATATTATTCCACCTTTTGGAATTCCTTCTTCAGGGCTTGTATTTTGGCTTATGAGTAGCTAATCATGAGAAAATTTTTGTATAGAATGTGACGGTGGACATGGATTGGGCCTTAGATATGTGAGGTGAGGTGATTTGTGGGTTTCTATAGTTAGTGATGTTTGGACCAGTAATGATTTTGTGAGTTCCCTTGGTCTATTCCCTGTGAGGGTATAGTGGAATTATATCCTTATAATAGGATTGTGATCCCCTTCATAGTATGATATTGGATAGATTTGAATCATCCATCTAGGGAGGCCAGGGTGGTATCCTATATCATATCATTAGAGTTTTTGAATCCCTCGGCGGAGGTCAGGGTGGTATCCTCTATCGTATCGTTTTACCTAGATAGGATTATAGGTATCATCATGACCAATACTACATAGGAATAGATCCCATGTCTAGTAAGATATCCCAGTAGGGTTTGTGGAATCATTGGGTATATGATTCCCTACTTTGTGGGTTATACCAATTGGGGTTTTTTCTATCTTCTGGAGTACAATACCCTACTTTGTGAGTTGTAACAGGTGAGGTTTGTGGAATCGTCATGGACTAAACTACACGGGTGGAAATCCCCTATCTAAGTGATATGATCTCCATGGTGTAAAAATAGGTTTTTAGTTTCCCCCCAATAGTCTTTGAAGTGATCCACTTTATGAGAGAGATCCATGGGTTATTGGATTGGGTTTGTGGTGTCCCCTAGTGGTCCTCATATTGATCCCCTATCTGAGGAGATGTGTTCTTTAGTGTTCTGGATTGGGTTTATAGTGTCCCCAAATGGTTCTGGGAGTGATCCCCTTTCTGAGTGACACATCCTTTCATGGTTTTATTAGGGTTAGTAGAATACCCCATAAAGTATGGGTGAGATCCCCTATCTATGTATCGAGATCCTATAGGTTCCAGTGTGACTTTCTTCATGGCGAGATCCGACGGGAATGTTCTCTCAGATGCCACCTGAGATAGAGGTTTTTTTTCATATAATTTTTGATATCTGATGTAGTTTTATCTATTAGATGTTCCATCATGGATGTTTGGGCTTTGCTCGATAGATTTTGTCTCTCGAACTAGTTCCAACTCGGTTGGAAGAGCTTATTGAGCGTGTTCTCCTAGATGACCATTACCTTTGACCCTTGAGATGAATCTTGTAGTTGGCTATGAGGTCATAACTTCAAGGGATTTGGAGCCTAATACAAGTATATCTAAGTCATTTTTGGGTTTCCTTGTTGTTTTTTCACATCTTGGTAGACACACCATGTGGTATGAGATGGCTATTCATGTACACTTGACGATGGTCGAGATAGATTTTCTCTCTCATTTGGGTTCCCTCTAGCTAGGCTGAGTGGATTGTTGCCTTTCAGTTGCTCCCTTTTCCTTTGAGTATTTGTGTCGCCTATTGAGTATTGTTATACTCTCCCCAACATGGGCTTTTCTTACACATGTTGTTTCTTATGCATACCACATTCCTTTCGATGGAGTCCCATGAAGACTCGAAGCGGGCAGAGCTTAGTGAGCTAGATTAATCGGGGTGTTTAACAAGGCTGGGATGAGGACCTTTCTGGTTGTTTTGTTTGAAAACAACCCCCTCTATCTGAGAAGGTTTTATTCTTTTATACTTTTTTAGTGTTTATTTTTTCCTTTTTGTACTTATGTTTTACTATGGTTATGGAATAGATTTATATAGGAATTTTTCTTTTCAATTTATATTATCACTCCAATATTTCATAGAGATATATGTGGGTGTGTGTGTGTATAGGTACTATAGGATAAGGCCTCCCATGTGTGTGATATTCCTACTCAGCACTGGGTGCCATCCCCTGCCCTATGGAGGTAGGCTTGGGGAGTCACAGATTGAGCCTTATTGGGTCAAGTCATGACAGAGTGGAACAAGAGGGGGTTTCCAATTTAGGACAACAATTTTTTGAGTTTGGTTTGGGTTGCATAGAGATAGTGTTAAGGTGTTTCTATTTTGTATTTTAGGTTAGGGACTCTAGTTTTGTTGTGGTAGCCGAAGTATCCATTCATTAGAACTCTGTTAACCTACTTTTTGACTAGGTACATTAGGAAACTTGTTTTTGGGAAATTTTGGTACATGCATCATATAAGATTGGGTTGTTGTTTTTATTATACTTCTTGAGTCATCTCCCTATATATATACTCATTGGCTATGGCATGTCATGATTCTATGTTAAGATTCCACCATGATGATATCCAAACAGGGTTCCACAGTAGGATTTTAATGATGATACTCCTAGAGATGAGGCTTTAGTGTAGGGCACTAGTTTTGAGAATAGACCTCTGGGTGGTCCTAAAGTTGATCCACCACCTATTAAAGAGATGGTTTTTCTAGAACTGTAGTCCAAATATGTGTAAAGGATGATTTTGCTACACTAGTTATAAAGGTAGTGACCTCTAAGTTATCATGGTTATCCATACCCTAAAGTGTCTAATGAATGGTTTGAGGTAGTCACGCGTATTTGCCTCCTTGTGAGGAAACCTCTTGAACAGATTTTGGTTATAGTGGTGATCCTTCTGCAGGTTTCAACCAAGTGATGGAGGAGTCTAGTGATGTGGACCCATGAAAAGGTGATTCTCACTTGGGTGTAGTTTTATCTACTCTTTATATAATATTTATATCCATACACATTGATATCAATGCATATCCAAGATCTCCAACATAATTTTTAGGGTAGCATGTTAATGGAAGAGCAATTGATGAGGTTCACAAACCTATCACGATACTCCCTGGATAAGGTATGAGATTATCTTTATAGATAATTGACCTTCTAGCATGGATTATTCTATGAGATCATGGCATCAATGGTTCCACTGTGCATTCCCATATATGTTGGAGTGCTTGAGCATTCCTTGGTGGTGGATAACTTTATGGATGAGAAGACATCGACCATTAGTGTTGGGAACATAGAAACTGAGACATCAGAAGCTAGAATATGATGATAGGATCGAGGATTAGGGCATGGGAGAATCTTTAGGAGGTGATCTCAAGATGGAGGGTTTGAGACGTAGGGTTTCCAGTCTGATTTTGGTCATTTGTAGGAGAGGTGATGTTATGCTTGTGATGAACGGGGATATCTTGCTCAAGATTGTCTGAACCTTCATATTATTGATAGGGAGATGGTATATGGACCACCTTGGAAGAGGTAGTGTCTAGATTAGGGATATTTTCATGATAGCGGATGTGGTAGAGGATATGGGATAGCAGTAGGAGGTGAAAGATGGTATAAGTTTCTACCACCACCCTCAGGTGGTCCATGCCAAGATTAGGGAACTAGAGGATGAGGGTGGGGATAACTGTAGTCCATAAAGTCCTTTGACCCAGAGGCTTCGAGTATGATTATATGTAACACTCCAAGATTCCATGATACATTTCCCTTTGAATAATACTATAGCTTTCATTGTAATCAACTTCGAGATTCTAACACACCGCGACCAATCAAAATAGCCGTTATGAATAGTAATACCCAATTTTTGAAATTTTATAAATTTTATATTTGAAAATCGACTTCATTTTTTGATTCTTAATATCAAAATTTTCTTAGGTTGAATTTTTGGTATTTTTCTGAAAGCATTCAATTTTTGATGAATAGTGAAAAACACTGAGTTATTGTTTAAAACCGACTTTTTATTTAAATAAGTATTTAATTTATTTAAATTTATTTTAGGTCAAAATAGATAAATAATACCTATATAAGTTCAATTTAATTCATTGGAGTCATTTTATAATAATTTTATATATATAAATTTTTTTATTGAACTTTTTACCGTCTTTTACCCAACTCCTAGGAGCATTTTCAAATTTGCATAAAACTTAATTTTACCGATTCTATGAGTTGAATTTCAAAAATTATAGAGACACAGTTAATATCAGCAATTAAAATGTGGTTCAATAAGATAAAATAATTTTTGGTGAATAGTAACTTTTGACTTTTATTTACCACGGTTAAAAGTAAATATTTTAATTAAAGGTAAAAATGATATTATTATTACCCAAAAACAAGTACTAATTCTATTTTATAAGTGTAATTCGACCAAAAAAACCTTAGGAATAAAATATTATCCTTTTGGTCCACTTGGTTTAGATTAGGACATTTATTATTATTTTATTTAAGGAAGAGTTAAAAGAGTTAAATTCAATGTTTAATAATTAAACGATTCTTAATAAAGGGTTATACATAAGATAAATTAAACTATAAGTATTCATTAGAAAGATAAAAATATTTCCTACATAATGTTATTTTATTTATAATTTTTAGACAATAAATAGTTTAATTTATTTATGACACAATGATGATGCAGTAATTACCTTATTAATGAAAGATTAAAATAATTGATATTATAAATATCCAAATAAATGTAATTTGAGACTTTTTATGAATTCCACTAATTTTATAGGTTAATATGACATTTTAGGGTTTATTAAATAATTTTTATTCGAAGTAATCATGTTGTTATGATTTTCAGAAAAACCAAATACTAAATAGTGTCAAAAATGACATAATTGAGTTTTTAAAACAAATATTATATTATTAAATGATATAGTATTATTAAAAATATAAGGTTCTACCAAAAGACATATATAAGGTTATATATATTAATAATGAACCACTTTGGGTTCTATTGTCTTGTTATAGTAAGTTTAATAACCATATAATATAAAAATACAAAGAGACATGGTAAATGTCAAACTATTTAACTAAGAGTTAAATCTAAAAGATAAGGTTAATATGGTAACCTAAACCTGTCTAAAACCTATTGGTTGAGAGGTTTTTGACCCATCCCCACATTATCCTTAAAATAAATCATTTTGGAGCCATTATAAAACGAAAATTATTTTATTATAAAATAATATTTCAAGCTTTTCCTAAAGTGACCCTCACCTCTCTTATAAAAGGGTACTTCCCCTTCTCTTAATTTCACACCTCCAAAACCATTTGACTCTACCAAAACCTACCCAAATATCCTTCCAAATTTCCTCCCTTCATCCTAGAGGCTTTCCTTTGGTCAGAAAGCCAACCTAAGGAGCCCATTTTATCAAATCAGAAGGAAGAACCCGAAGAAGATGTAAATATTTTATCACCTCTTTCAAATTATTTTCTTCTTCCACTTCCTCTTCCTTTTTTGTTTCCATTATAAAATAATAACTCCAGTATATTCTATATAATTTTATTTTATTATAAAAATGTTACAACCATATTCAATATTTTATCCATCATATTAATGACAAAGTCACCAAATGTGTGTACGTACGGCTTACCGTCTCCACGTCGTGGTGTGGTTTGTTATTCAAACACTTCATTATTTTGGATGGGTATAATAATGAGTATAACTGATTTAAATAATAAATATAACATGTTAATAATTCTTTATATATGATATACCATCCAATTATATACTATTTCACAATTAATATAATGATATTGTCGCTCGTGCGTACGTACGGATTACCGTCTCGACGAATGTGATGAGATTCATTCCCCATCATAATTATTCAAGAATAATTTTCATTTTATAATTATAAATAATGTTTATGAACATAATATCATTATGTATGTGAATTAAATACATTCTATCCATAAAAAACATGGCTTACATAACCAATCATATAAAGGAAAACGAATAAGTTAACACCCGAAACGATGATACTACTGAAATATTATTAACAAAGAAATATTAGACGATAATATATGATATCATATTTATGTATATAGTTCTCATATAATTTAATAACAATGTTTTAAATATTATACAGGAGTTTAACATACCCTCTACCAAGGAAAAGTACAAGGTAAGGGTTAATTTTACAATCTCTTTATTATCTGAGGTTGTTTTACGTAAGTATCTACTAGGACCTCTTTGTCATCCACATTTGTGTTTTCTTAAAAATGTATTTCAAAACATTTTTGTTATTTATAAGACAATGGTTTAAATTCATTTATACCCTTATTTTACCTTATATGTTTTGAAATGAATCTTTTCGTCGTTTTCCAAACAAGGTACTTTATAACCCTTTTCGACAAAATTATGGTAAGAATGTCCTTTTTAACTTATACGGCGAGTGCAGCTATTTTCCACCATTGTAACATCATCAAAGCTTCCCTTAAAAGCTTAAAAGAATATTTTCAAAACAAATTTTTTCTTTTATAGTTATGTGACTCTTAAATTATTTCAAAATAGAAAGATATATTTCTCTCAAAAAGTTTTGATTTCATCTATGTCAACATCCTTTGATAAATTTTACACTTGTTTGAAGTTGATTTATTATGATACAAATATTCCATATTGTATTTAATGTTTTCTGATATGTTTTATTGTGGACGTGTTATTTTTATACCATTCATGGTTTATGTTTAAAGTATTTACATTTTGTAATATAGTTTTAATACGAATGTTTATGTTATGTTTCAACCTTTTCATATGAGGAATGTATTGGACTTAGTATGTGATGGGTGGTGCCTGTTATATCTTCTTAGTACATCGGTAGGTCTCATGAGATAATTAGATGTGTAATTGTCTAAGGCCTTTCCCAAATTTGATATATGGTTTTCACTGAGGCCTAAATCATTTTTAGACGTCTTGGACAAGGCCTTAACAAGATGTTTCAGAATGTCAGGCATTATACATTCCCTCATTATGTAAATAATATTAATGGTTCATGTGGTTATTCGACTAGTAGAATACCCATGACTATTTTTTATTATTGCGTTATTTTCTCAGCTCATATTCCTTTCATAACGTGTTCATGTTTATTATTTTTAAAGGCATGTGTTTTTAATTATTCACCATGCCTAATTTTTATTTTATCTTCCTCTGTATTTCTTACCCTTACTGAGCATTTGAGCTCACCCCTTTTGTTATGTTTCATTTTACCAGGATATTAAGAAGTTAGTTATGAGTGACTAGTAGGTATAATCTATGAGGCTTGGATGTTTCTAATGGAATAAATTAGTGTTGTATTTATTTTCAAGTTGTAATGTTGAACTTATGTATGTATATTCTTTCCAATAATACTAAACTAATCGGTCTTTCGGGGCATGATTCCTTGTATCATGCCAATGTTATGTAATAAATCACTGACTCTAGGTAACTGGGGTTGGGGTGTAATTGTTGGTATCAGAGAAAGTTTAGTATAAAACTTGGAAACTAGAGTTAAAAAACTCTTATTAAATAACGTTACCCTAAGATAGACTTTTAGGATTAGTATAGAAGAACTTCCTAGAATTTTGGTAATGTAGAGATTTAGTGTATTTTCCATGAAATACATCCATGTCTGGATATGAGCAGGTAGAGGTTTCTCTGGAACAGATTTACCTAGTAATGAAAACTATGACAAGGAGTTTTGGGCTTGACCCAGGGTATCCTGGTGAACGACAATGGGTCTTGCTGCACTCTTGGTTACGACACTCCCAGGGGATATGCTTAGGATAATTATCATTTTACTTACAAACCAATATGAAGGGTTTAGGAGTATATACTTTCTCAAAGAAACTAGTTTTATAATTATGGATTATATCCATAAACAGTTCAATTTATGTTAAGTGTTATACAAGTTTGGAATTATGTATTGTGATTCATAAACTAATCTAGTGTATGCCATTTTATAGAAATGGATCCTAGTGGAAGGAATAGAATATGTATCAATGCACGTAATCCATTTAGGGATTTCCCTCATACTCAAGATAATTATAGTGGAGCTAGTGATACAACTAGTGTTGATCATCTTATCACCATACTGGGACAACTCACTCAGGTTATGAATAATAATTTTACCCATATGGAGCCCCTTGATCCACAACGTGGAGGATAAATGTTAGACCTCTTCATGAGGAAAAAACCACCAACATTAAATGGGATTACAAATACATTAGTAGCTGAGCAATGAATAAATTCCTTATAGAAAATATTTCATGCTTTGGGGAGTAGCGAAAGAGAAAAATTTGTCATGTCAGTTTATCGCCTCACGGGAGATGCAGATCAATAGTGGTCATTGATCCAAAACAAGAAGGAATATAAAGAAGTATCAAACATGGAATGGAGGGTGTTTAAAGATATTTTATTAGAAAATTACATTCTTCGTGACCATCAAGCGTATATGGAAAGACAAGTTCTGATTTTGAGGAAAAAGAAGGATGAGAATGTCGCAAAGTATGAGGCTAACTTTACAAGGTTAACAAGGCATGCAGCAGATTATATACATAACCCTAGGAGTAAGATTGATTGATTCTTTGATGGGTTAAAACCATTTCTCCATTGAGCGTTAGTCTCAAAATCCTTCTCATCATACAAAGATATTGTCTCATGCACTATCAAGACAGAAAAGAAATTATCTAAGTCTTATGACTTCAAAGAAAAGTAAGAGAAGAAGAGATATTTTGATCACTCTGAAAATGGAAATAAAGGGAAGAAGGGAAAAGTTGAATATTCATCATGTGGTAAATTTGTAAAGAAACACCCTAGTACTTTATTAAAGGGAATGAGAGTCTGTTACAAGTGTGGTGAAAAAGGACACCAAGCCCATGATTGCAAAGGGTAGAAAGAGGCTGTTAATGTTGAATTCTAAAAGTGTAGAGGAAAGGGGAATTATGCAAATGAATGTCTTAAGCGCCAAGGGAACTTACCTCAAAAAATTCCAAGGGATAAATGCCAAGCTTATGCGATCACTACTGTTGAGGTTGAAGCTCTGAAAGATGTGGTGATGGGTAATTTAATGGTTTCCAAAAGTTTAGCTAATGCTTTATTTGATTCTGGATCATCGCATTGTATCATATCTTC
Source organism: Viscum album (assembly GCA_963277665.1). Lineage (NCBI taxonomy): Eukaryota > Viridiplantae > Streptophyta > Magnoliopsida > Santalales > Viscaceae > Viscum > Viscum album. The sequence goes on from OY728136.1 coordinate 459,938,158, forward strand.
CCAGTTTTCTAAAAAATCATATTTTTTCAATTTGACTTAAGAAAGGAGTTTTCAGTCAAAACTCTTAAGGGAAGTATCATCACAACAAGGTTTTGTGAATCAGTTCCCATCAGGGAATATAAATGTTCTTTATCTTCTGATCTCATCATCATACCCATGATTGAATTTAGTGTAATCCTCAGAATATATTGGCTTTTGAACCATGATGTGAAAATTTATTATAAGAAGAAGAAGGTTACAATTTCCAATGATGTTAAAAAGTACTTTATCTCTAGAGAAAAAATGTCACCACTTGATTCTTATCTAGATCCATCCCCAGTAGCTCTATGAAATTCAATTATTGGGGAAGAAGAGAATGAAATAACTACGGGTGAGGAAAATAATTTTTGAATAGAGGATGTACCTATTGTGCAAGAATATGTTGATGTGTTTCCAGAGGATTTACCTAAACATCCTTCATAATGAGAAATTGAATTTTCCATTGATTTAATTCATGGTTCAAGGCTCGTATCAAAGACCCCTTATAGAATGTACACTATGAAATTAGTGGAAGTAAAGAAACAAATATATTAATTGAGTAATAAGGGATTTATTCACCCTAGTGTTTCTCCATGGGAAGCCCCTTTCCTTTTTGTTAAGAATAAAGACAGATCTATGAGGTTGTGTATTGACTATAGGTAGATAAATGCTATAACAATAAAGAACAAGTATCCACTACCTTGCATTAATGATATATTCGACCAACTTCATGGAGCTCAATATTTTTCAATGATTGAACTTCGATCTGTATATCATCACTTGTGTGTGAAGAAGGAAGACATTCCAAAAATAGCATTTCAAACCAGGTACGGGCATTACGAGTTTACAATAATGCCTTTTGGATTGACTAATTTAACCTTTGTCTTCATGGATCTAATGAATAGATTTTTCAAGGAATATCTTGATGAATTTGTAGTGGTATTTATTGATGATATCTTGGTATACTCAAAAAGCTACACAGATCATGAAAATCACTTGCGCACTATTCTAAAAACCCTTAGAAGAAATGAATTATATGGAGAGTTTAGCAAGTGTCAATTCTGGATTCAAGAGATTTATTTTATTGGCCATATTGTTTCTAAGGATGGAATCTATATTGATCCTTCAAAGACCAAGGCAATCCAAGAATATCCAGCACCAATGAGTATAACTGAGGTACACATTTTTATTGGTTTAGCATGTTATTATCGATGTTTCATCCATGAATTTTGACCTGTTAGATAACCCATTAACCAAGATCACACGTAAATGGGTTATATTTGTTTGGAAAAAAGAGTTTGAATAATTTTTTGAAGAACTGAAGAGAATATTAGTTAATGATCATATCTTAAATATACCATAGAGTAATGATGAGTTTGTTATTTATAGTGATGCTTCAAAGAAAGGACTTGGTTGTGTCCTTATGAAAAATGATAGAGTTATTACCTATGCATCATGGAAGCTAAAAGTTCCTGAACAAAACTATCCCACTCATGATCACGAGTTATCAACTGTAATCTTTTCTCTAAAAATATGGAGACACTATCTCTATGGTAAAAAATATAAGATTTATATTGATCACAAGAGTTTGATGTATATTTTCTCACAAAAAGAAATCAACATGAGGCAAAGACGATTACTTTAACTACTCAAATATTATGATTTCACTATAAAATACCACCCAGGGAAGGAAAATAATGCAGCAGATGCTTTGAGAAGAAAGGATCATGGAGTTTTGAACAAGATGAGAGTTGAAAACGATCCTTTATACATGAATCTAGTAAAGATGGATATGAGAATAACCATAGAAGGTGAAACATCAATACTTTTTCAAATGGTTTACAAACCATATTTACTAGAAAGGTTAAAGAGTTATCAGACTGATGATGAGGAGTTTCAAAAGAATATTAAAGCTCTAAATGATGGGATATTGGGTGACTTTGTATATGAAGATGGAATTTTGAAATTTGGGAAGAGAATTTGTGTCCCCGATATACCTAATCTAAAAAGGGAATTGTTGGATGTTGCTCATAGATCCAATTTCTCTATACACCTTGGGAGCATCAAGATTTATAGAGATTTCAAGGAACATTTTTGGTGGGACAACATGAAGATGGAGATTGCTGATTTTGTGTCAAGATGTATGGTTTTTCAACAAGTGAAAGATGGAAGGAAACAGCCTAGAGGAGTCATGCAACCTCACTAGTGCAGAAAACGTTTTTTACGTCACCATTTTTTACGTCGGTTATATAAAACTGACGTCATAATATGTAAAACGGGGTTTTTTACGTCAGTTATTTAATAACCGACGTAAAAACCTGTGTTTAGTACACCTTTAACGTCGGTTATTTTTATAACCGACGTTATTAATCACGCGGCTTCATTTTTTACGTCGGTTATACATTAACCGCCGTAAAAAACAGAAGCGGGGGGGGGGGGGGGTGTTTGTTACGTCGGTTATTGAATAACCGACGTAACAAATCGACATATGTACGAGTTATTACGTCGGTTATTCAATAACCGACGTAACAAATGCGGTTTTTGAAGGCCTTTTTACGTCGGTTATAAAATAACCGACGTAAAAAAAGAATCCGCAGATGTTTTTGACGTCGGTTATGGAATAACCGATGTAAAAAAATGCGGATTTTGAGCCCTTTATAACGTCGGTTATAAAATAACCGACTTAAAAAAAGAATCGGAGGAAGGTTTTTACGTCGGTTATTGAATAACCGACGTTATAAATGTTTTTAAAAAAATTATAACGTCGGTTATTTAATAACCGACGTGATAACTCATTTAAAAATTTACCCAGACCCGTGGATTGTCATTCGCGAGTTTACCTTCGACAGTCGTGACTCGTCTCTCTCGCGCGTAAACCCGAATCGGCTCGTCCATTTCGTTGGTTTAGAATCATTTTGTGATCATCGTTTCTCATATTTAATCTCCTCGGATCAATCATCTAAACTCGCAGCACTCAGGTAATCCTCCCACTCGTTCGTTTTTTTTCGCGGATAGTATATATATATGTGTTGTGATTTTTTTGTTGAAACTACCTAAGATTCTTTGATTGCGAACCCTTTTAACTCGTTTTGGCACCATAATCTTATTTATCATCCCTAGATCTATTAGTTCGACTTGCAATATTGAAACTCAGTTCTTCCTCCACACCTAAAAGCATTCTTTGAATGGCCCAACTTCTTGTTATGGTAAATTTTCAGTGATTCCAGGGGGGTGGGAAGGCTATCAAGAGGGTTGGGGGGTGTCCAGGGGGGTGTCCAAGGGGGTAGGGTGTGGGGGGTGGTGTCCAGGAGGGGTGGGGGCTGTCCAGAGGGGTCGGGGGGTGTCCAGGGGGGTTTACAAGGGGGTGGGTGGGTGTGGGGGGCTGTCCAAGGGTGTGGGTGGGTGTTGGGGGGTGTCCAGGGGGGTGTCCAAGGGGGTAGGGGTGGGGGTGGTGTTTAGGAGGGGTGGGGGGCTGTCCAGAGGGTTGGGGGGTGTCCAGGGGGGTGTCCAAGCAGGTCGGGGGTGGGGGGTTGTGTCCAGGAGGGGTGGGGGTGCTTTCTAGAGGGGTCGGGGGCTGTCCAGAGGGGTCGGGGGGTGTCCAGGGTGGTGTCCAAGGGGATGGGTGGGTGTGGGGGGCTGTCCAAGGGGGTGGCGGCCTGTCCAGAGGGGTCGGTGGGGTGTCCAGGGGGGTGTCCAAGGGGGTGGATGGGTGTGGGGGGCTGTCCAAGTGGGTGGCGGCCTCTCCAGAGGGTATTTGGGGTTGTCCGGGTGGGTGGGGGGGCTACCCAGAGGGTTGGGGGATGTCCAGGGGTGTCCAAGGGGGTAGGGGGTGGGGGTGGTGTCCAGGAGGGGTGGGGGGCTGCCAGAGGGGTCGGGGGGTGTACAGGGGGGTTTACAAGGGGGTGGGTGGGTGTGGGGGGCTGTCCAAGGGTGTGGGTGGGTATTGGGGGGTGTCCAGGGGGGTGTCCAAGGGGGTAGGGGGTGGGGGTGGTGTTTAGGAGGGGTGGGGGAATGTCCAGAGGGTTGGGGGGTGTCCAGGGGGTGTCCAAGCAGGTCGGGGGTGGGGGGTTGTGTCCATGAGGGGTGGGGGTGCTTTCTAGAGGGGTCGGGGGCTGTCCAGAGGGGTCGGGGGGTGTCCAGGGTGGTGTCCAAGGGGATGGGTGGGTGTGGGGGGCTGTCCAAGGGGGTGGCGGCCTATCCAGAGGGGTCGGTGGGGTGTCCAGGGGGGTGTCCAAGGGGGTGGATGGGTGTGGGGGGCTGTCCAAGTGGGTGGAGGCCTCTCCAGAGGGTATTTGGGGTTGTCCGGGTGGGTGGGGGGCTGCCCAGAGGGTTGGGGGATGTCCAGGGGGGTGTCCAAGGGGGTAGGGGGTGGGGGTGGTGTCCAGGAGGGGCGGGGGGATGTCCAGAGGGGTCGGGGGTGTCCAGGGGGGTTTACAAGGGGGTGGGTGGGTGTGGGGGGCTGTCCAAGGGTGTGGGTGGGTGTTGGGGGGTGTCCATGGGGTGTCCAAGGGGGTAGGGGGTGGGGGTGGTGTTTAGGAGGGGTGGGGGGCTGTCCAGAGGGTTGGGGGTGTCCAGGGGAGTGTCCAAGCAGGTCGGGGGTGGGGGGTTGTGTCCAGGAGGGGTGGGGGTGCTTTCTAGAGGGGTCGGGGGCTGTCCAGAGGGGTCGGGGGGTGTCCACGGTGGTGTCCAAGGGGATGGGTGGGTGTGGGGGGCTGTCCAAGGGGGTGGCGGCCTGTCCATAGGGGTCGGTGGGGTGTCCAGGGGGGGTGTCCAAGGGGGTGGATGGGTGTGGGGGGTTGTCCAAGTGGGTGGAGGCCTCTCCAGAGGGTATTTGGGGTTGTCCGGGTGGGGGGGGGGCTGCCCAGAGGGTTGGGGGATGTCCAGGGGGTGTCCAAGGGGGTAGGGGGTGGGGGTGGTGTCCAGGAGGGGTGGGGGGCTGTCCAGAGGGGTTGGGGGTGTCCAGGGGGGTTTACAAGGGGGTGGGTGGGTGTGGGGGGCTGTCCAAGGGTGTGGGTGGGTGTTGGGGGGTGTCCAGGGGGTGTCCAAGGGGGTAGGGGGTGGGGGTGGTGTTTAGGAGGGGTGGGGGGGGCTGTCCAGAGGGTTGGGGGGTGTCCAGGGGGGTGTCCAAGCAGGTCGGGGGTGGGGGGTTGTGTCCAGGAGGGGTGGGGGTGCTTTCTAGAGGGGTCGGGGGCTGTCCAGAGGGGTTGGGGGGTGTCCAGGGTGGTGTCCAAGGGGATGGGTGGGTGTGGGGGCTGTCCAAGGGGGTGGCAGCCTGTCTAGAGGGGTCGGTGGGGTGTCCAGGGGGGTGTCCAAGGGGGTGGATGGGTGTGGGGGCTGTCCAAGTGGGTGGCGGCCTCTCCAGAGGGTATTTGGGGTTGTCCGGGTGGGTGGGGGGGCTGTCCAGAGGGTTGGGGGATGTCCAGGGGGTGTCCAAGGGGGTAGGGGGTGGGGGTGGTGTCCAGGAGGGGCGGGGGGCTGTCCAGAGGGGTCGGGGGGTTCCAGGGGGGTGTTATATCTTACTATATTTTGTTTAAAAAATAATATTCAAGCATATTTTTTTAAATACACATCGATTTGTTTTATATTTCAAAATTGTTTACATTCAAATTATGATTTTTTTTCATATAAACATATATTTGTCTTATCTAAAAAATATATATATTTTTGCTATTTGTTATAGGTAATAATGAGTCGAAGTTGGATTACGGCACATCGAATGAGCAATGAATATGAGGAAGGTGTTGATGCCTTTTTGGAATTTTCTAAACGAAATGTTCTAAGTAGTGACATTTTTTTCTGTCCATTCCTGAAATGTTTGAATATGAAGAAGTTGAAAATTAGAGAGATAAAAGATCATCTGATTTGTCATGGTTTCAATCCGAGTTACAACCCTTGTATTTGGCATGGCGAAACTGGACAGAATGTCACTGATGATAATGAATCGCAAGATGGTAGCTCCGATGGAATTGAAGAAATGATTCGCGATATTGTAGCAGAACAAATTGAGATAGAACCGACAGTTTCACGTCTATATGGTGATGACGAAAAACCATTATATCCTGGTTGTACAGATTTTACGGTTTTGTTGGTGGTGTTAAGATTGATTAACCTGAAGGCGAAACATGGATGGAGTGACAGAAGTTTTACAGAGCTGCTACAATTGATGAAAGACATTCTTCCAAAAGATAACGATCTTCCAGATTCACATTATAAGGCCAAAAAAATATTATGCCCGATGGGATTGGGATACAGGAAAATACATGCCTGTCTGAATGACTACATTATATATAGGAAGGAATATGAATTTCTGAAAGAGTGTCCTAAATGTGGGACATCACGGTATAAGGTGAAAGAAAAATCACAAGCTGATGTAGAGATTACAAAGCTCCCTTAAAAGGTATTTTGGTATCTTTCTATAATTCCTCGTTTCAAACGTTTATTTGCTAATTCACATGATGCAAAAAGGTTAAGATGGCATGCTGATGAGCGGGTATGTGATGGAAAAATACGTCATCCAGCTGATTGTCCACAATGGAAGAAAATTGATGCCCAGTACCCTACATTTGGAAATGAAATTAGAAATCTGAGACTAGGCTTGTGCACAGATGGAATGAATCCATACCGAACCCTCAGTAGCACACATAGTTCATGGCCTGTTTTATTGGTAATTTACAACCTCTCTCCTGAAGTTTGTATGAAGCGCAAATATGTCATGTTGAGTATCATGATCTCTGGTCCAAAGCAACCCGGCAATGATATTGATGTATACTTGTCACCGCTGATTGATGATTTGAAACTGTTATGGGATGATGGTATTAGGGTGTATGATTCTTATAAAATGGAATATTTTCAACTGCATGCAGTGCTTCTATTCACTATAAATGACTTCCCAGCATATGGAAATTTGTATGGATACAGTGTTAAAGGGCATAAAGCATGTCCAATTTGCGAACAACAGACGTCATATTGTCAATTGCATCATGGGAGGAAAACAGTGTACATGGGTCATCGAAAGTTTTTGCCTATGGATCACCCTTATAGAAGACTAAAAAAGGCATTCAATGGCTCACAAGAATTTGATACTGCTCCAAAACCTTTATCCCCATATTTTTATTTTGAGAGGGTGAAAAACCATGATGTGACATTGGGAAAGACACAGAAATCTGGTAATGATAGACATATTTGGAAGAAAAGGTCAATATTTTTTGAGCTACCATATTGGAGGTATCATGAAGTCAAACATAATATTGATGTCATGCACGTGGAGAAGAATATCTGTGATTCTTTGATCGGAACATTGCTAGATATTAAAGAAAAGACAAAAGATGGGTTGAATGCAAGGTTAGACCTACTGTCAATGGGAATACGTTTGGAGTTAGCTCCCACTCCTAAAGGAAGACGAACATTTCTTCCCCCGGCTTGTCATACATTATCGAAGAGGGAGAAAAGTAGCTTCTGTCAGTGTCTTCATGATATCAAAGTGCCTCAAGGTTATTCTTCAAATGTAAAAAATTTTGTCTCATTGAAAGACTTGAAGTTGATAGGTATGAAATCACATGATTGTCATGTCATGATGCAACAAATTCTACCAGTTGCACTGCGTGGAATATTGCCCATCCGTGTCAGAAAGACTATAATGAGGTTGTGTTATTTTTTCAATTCAATTTGTAACAAGGAGATTGATGTGAATTCTTTGAACATTTTGGAAAAGGATGCAATTTTTATACTCTGTCATTTGGAAATGTATTTTCCTCCAACTTTTTTTGATATGATGGTGCATTTAATGATTCATCTGGTTCGAGAAATAAAGCTTTGTGGACCTGTATATCTTCGTTGGATGTATCCTTTTGAAAGGTATATGAAAATATTAAAGGGATATGTTAAAAATCCATATCGACCTGAAGCCTCCATTATTGAAAAGTATATTTCTGAGGAGGTAGCAGAGTTTTGTACGAGCTACTTGGCTACGGCGCAACACATAGGTTTGCCTCAATCTCGCCATGAACGGGTTAATAATGAGGGAAAGGGGATTCGTGGCTTGAAAGTCAAATCACTGTCAGCTGAACAGATGAAGAAGTTAGAATCATACATCTTGAATAACATAGCTGATGTTCAACCGTATATCACATTGCATATTAATGAGTTGAAACAATGTCATCCAAAGAAGAAAGAAATGTGGATTTTGAATGAGCACAACAAAACTTTTTTGCCATGGTTTAAAAAGACCTTGCTTGGTAGATCAGATGTATCAGAGACATTAAAATGGATAGTGGGTGGTCCATCTTTAAATGTGATAACATGGTCCGCTTATGACATTAATGGATATACATTTCATACGAAAGCTCAGGAAAACAGAAGTGCAGTTCAGAATAGTGGTGTATTGGTGTTTGCAGAAGCAATGCATTTTTCGAGTGCTAAGGACAGAAACCCAATTTCGGCATCAAGTGCATATTATGGAGTGATTGAAGACATATGGGAGGCTGATTACTTTAAAATTAAAGTTCCTATTTTTAACTGTAAATGGTTTATCGGTAACAACAGTGTCAGACACGATGAATTTGGAATGACACTTGTTAATCTGAATAGATTGGAAGACACAACTGATTCTTTTATAATGGAAACACATGCCAAACAAATTTTCTATGTAGTAGATCAATCAGATATGCAGTGGGATGTTGTTTTACAAGGGAAAAAACAATATGTTGGTGAGGATGAATTTGATGAAGATGCTGATTTATGTGAGATTCATACTTCCATGGAAAGATTAACAGAACATAATGATGAGTATGTTGAAGACATGGTTTGTGCCATAAGGAACGATCACGATGAAGGAATTTGGGAAAACAATCCAACTGTACATTCCTAAAATTACAGGTAACACATGTTTATTTCTTGTTTACATTTAGTTTTTTCATATAATGTTAGATATTGTAAATTTTTTACTTATTAAAAAATGTATCAAACCAAAATGATAAAACAATAAAAACCGTAAAGAGGAGAAGTCCTGGGCGCACTGGTTGGTCGGTGGTGGATCACCGGTTGGCCGGTGGTCCAGACAGCAAAGCTCTCTAGTCCACCGGCCGGCCGGTGATGAGCCAGCGGCCGGCCGGTGGTCCAGACAGAGAGGAAGGCTCTCTGTCTGGTCCACCGGCCGGCCGGTGGTGAGCCAGCGGCCGGCCGGTGGTCCAGACAGAGCAAGGCTGTCTGGTCCACTGGCCGGCCGGTGGTGAGCCACCGGCCGGCCGGTGACACCAGGCAGTGGGCAAGTCTACTGCCTGGGTCCTCCGGCTGGCCGGTGAGCTCACACCGGCTAACCGGTGGACTCAGTGAGTCCACTTTTCAGCTTTCTTGGGCCAACTCCTTGGCAACCTTTTTCCTATCAACAAAAACACTTGAAAACAAGTTAGAACATAATAAGAGTGATTGTGATCATTAAAATCCAAGAGAGAGGGGTACAACAGACTGTGTTTACCATGTTTATCATTGTTTAACATGCTTACCATATTACCAATGTTTACTATTATGTAATTTAGTACACTTTTCTATTTTCTGATTAAGTAGTATTACAATATTTGAATTTGTATATTTGTGAACTAATGTTTGTTTTTTTTATTTGAAGGAAAATGACAGATCAATCAGTTGATCAGCCACATGATTCTGGAGATGAGCATATTGGTCATACATCTGGGGAGGAACATTCACATGCTCCTATTACGAAAAAGAGTTCAAAGGTTGGTAAGCGTGGGTGCACACGTTTACCAAAATTATCACTTGCCCGTACGAAGGAGGAGAGGATATTCGTGGAGTTTGATGATGATGATCTTCCTAGGGGTCCAAATGCTAAAGATTTTAAGGGTTTTGTAGCAACTCAGGCTAAGAGAAAAGTAAGCATTCTCTATGATGATTGGAGAAGTGTGGATAAGGCGATAATTTCTCAGCTGTGGGAGACCATTTTGGTAAGATCTTTTGCTATTGTTTTACTGTTCTTTAAATGTTTCTAGTATATATAATATTTTTAACCTCTTTTTTATCAGATGACATTTGATATTCCTGACACTGGAGGAGTCAGGAAGAAATGCTTATCGTTGGCTGCTAGGAGATGGAGGGATTTCAAATCAACCCTCTCATCTGATTTCATCTATGGTCATAGGAGTCGTGAGAATCCATGTCGTATATATCCTTTTATAGATGAATACACATGGAGACAATTTTTTGAAAGTAGAAGAAAAGAATCATTTTTGGTAAGGGCAATGTAAACTTTTATAAGCTTTCTTATATAAATGATCTTATTATTGTTTTTTAAATGATTACTTATTCTTAATTTACAGCAAACAAGGAAAGCTCATCAAGAGATCCAATCTAAAAATGTATACCCTCATAGTTTATCTCGGGGAGGGTATGCATTATTGGAAGAACAAATGATGGCAGAAAAATTTCAACAACTAAGAGCTGAGTCTTCAAGCTCTAGAGAGGTGGCCCCTCCATCCCCTCCATCTAGACATGAGAAATGGAAAAGAGCTCGGAAGGGAAAAAAAGGACAATATCTTTCGGAAGAATCGAGACTCGTAGTTGAGAGGATTGTAAGATATCTATTTTATTTATTTAAGTTTACTATTTTCGTCATATATTTCCAATCATTATAGAAATGTTCAATTAATTATTACAGGACTCTCTTGAGGAGCAGAGTTCACATGGGACATTTACACCATCTGGGAGGGAAGATATTTTATCTGTGGCATTGGGAAAGCCCGAACATCCTGGCCGTGTAAGAGGATATCCGGCAGGTGTATCGGTAAGAAAAGTGTTTCCACGTTCCTCAACTTCTAACGTTGAGGGAGTTTATAAAAAAAATAGAATCCTTGGAGGCTGAAGTCCATAATATTAATGCGACAATGGAGGACAAGATTAGAGCATCGGTGCAGTTTATGTTTGCAGACTTGCAAAGACAATTTCAGGGTGCAGCTCCCACTCCACCTCTCCCAGTAGCTCCCACTCCCCCACCTCAGCCTGCGGACCCCATTTTTGATCCTCCTCCTCCGCCGCAGCTACCTACTTATTGTGAGTTGTATGTTGATGATCCTCAACATCATATAGTTGCATATGGGATGGTATATGGTATAGGAGATACATTTCATCATCAACAGTTAGAGGTAGAGAATTAGAGGGTCACTGTACAGGATATTATAGATAGATCAGCTCGGATACCATTACCTACAGATGAGGTGACGACAGTTGGACATAGTATCGGCCATTTTTTACTTTGGACATCCAGACTTCTTCGACTCATTACCATATAGGTATGGATGTTATATCTTTTATTTTATATTTTTATTAATGTTTTATCATTTGAAAACTAATATATTTTTCAATTTATTTTTGCAGGAATACTTCAAAGGTAAAGAAATACTGTATAGACAACAACAAAGACAGATAGCTATGACATCAGATGCAGATACTAGCAGTCTTGACAAATTGTCAAGATATTCAAATTTTTTGGCGGATCATTATGACTTTACAATGGAAGCTCATGTCTGTGGACGTGAACTAAGTGTGGGGATTATGAAAACTGATATCATGGAGTTTGTCACTGGAGATAAGTTGGGCATCAACATGGTGCAAATTTTTATCATGTAAGTCTTAACACCTTTTCCTTGCATTATATTTATTAAAAATGTATACTTATGTCTGCTTTGTATTAGGTATCTGTATAAAATTTGTGAGAGGAATGAGCTGACAGATGTATATGGATTCATGGACCCACAATTGATTTCCCCTGAAGCATGTGCATTGGATGAGGAACAAAGAATGATTTATATTGCTGATAGATTTGAAAAGAATGTAATCACACAGTGTTGGATGATTCCTTTTTGTGAGAGGTATGAAACACATCCCTCTCAAAGAGTTAATTATCTTTTAACATAAAAAACCACTAACGTTAAATTTCCTTTTATCATGGATCATTGGATGTTAGGGGTTTTTTGCCCTAGGGAGAAAGCACTTTATTGGATATGCTCTCTCCATGATGATGTGCGAGAAAGTTTTAAGAATATATTGGAAACGTAAGTTTCAATTTCACAATAGTTTTATATATTATAATGAATTTTAAATTTACCCCATTCGTATTATTTTCTAACAGGGCATGGGTCCACTTTCGAAAAAGCGCAAAGAAAAGGAATTTCAAGATCAAATATGTACATGCGAAGGTAAATATCCATTTATAATTTGTACATTTTGATTTATTACATAAAAATAATATATTGAATTTACACTCATTCAAACAGAAATGTCATGAGCAACAAGGCATCATCGAATGCGGATATTACATGTTAAGATTTATGTATGAAATAATAACAACTGGGACAGTTCTGAGTTTTGACCTGGTAAGATTTCCTCTTTCTCATAATATTTCAATTTGATTTATTCATTATACACGTTGACTACTATCCTTTTCCTTTGTAGCTTTTTGATGACCCCCAACCCTATACTGCTGAAGATATCAAACACTTACAAGTGGAGTGGTCAAATTATTTTACAGGTTTGATTGACTTTTAGTTGTTTGTAATGTAAAATGTAATTTTGAATATTGTCAATGTAATTGTGTATTTCGTAGTCGTTTAGGTTGGATTTAGTTTTTTTTGAAGTTGAAAGTGTAAGTTTTGAATGTTATATAAGTGAATGTTTAATTTTTCTCTATTTCTTGTTTTGGTCTACTGTTGATGGTTTTTCTGGTCTAGATTTTGGTATGGGGGGAGAGGTTCCAAGGGGGTGGGTGGGTGTTTGGGGGGTGTCCAAGGGATATGGGAGGGGTGTCCAAGGTGTGTTTGGGGATGTCCTAGGGGTCGGGGGTGTAAATGAGGGTGGGGGGTGTCCAAGGGGTGGGGGGTGTCCAAGGGATATGGGAGGGGTGTCCAAGGTGTGTTTGGGGCTGTCCAAGGGGTCGGTTGGGTGTAAATGAGGGTGGGGGGGGCTGTCCAAGGGGTGGGGGGTGTCCAAGTGGTGGGGGGTGTCCAAGGGATATAGGAGGGGTGTCCAAGGGGTGTTTGGGGCTGTCCAAGGGGATGGGGGGGTTTCCAAGGGGTCGGGGGGGTTTCCAAGGGGTCGGGGGGGTGTTCAGGGGGTGGGGGCTGTCCAAGGGGTGGGGGTGTCCAAGGGGTGGGGGGTGTCCAAGGGATATGGGAGGGGTGTCCAAGGGGTGTTTGGGGCTGTCCTAGTGTTCGGGGGGTGTAAATGAGGGTGGTGGGGCTGTCAAAGGGGTGGGGGTGTCCAAGGGGTGGGGGTGTCCAAGGGATATGGGAGTGGTGTCCAAGGTGTCTGGGAGTTCTGTCCAAGGGGCCGGTTGGGTGTAAATGAGGGTGGGGGGCTGTCCAAGGGGTGGGGGTGTCCAAGGGATATGGGAGGGGTGTCCAAGGGGTGTTTGGGGCTGTCCAAGGGCTCGGGGGGGTGTCCAGGGGTCGGGGGGTGTCCAAGGGGTCTGGGAGGGCTGTCAAGGTGTGGGGGGTGTCCAATGGGTGTTTGAGGCTGTACTAGGGGTCTTGGGGGTGTAAATGAGGGTGGGGGGGCTGTCCAAGGGGTGGGGGTGTCCAAGGGGTGGGGGGTGTCCAAGGGATATGGGAGGGGTGTCCAATGGGTGTTTGAGGCTGTACTAGGGGTCGTGGGGGTGTAAATGAGGGTGGGGGGCTGTCCAAGGGGTGGGGGGGTGTCCAAGGGTTGTGGTGGGGCTCCAATGTGGTGGGGGAGGGCTGGCCAGGTTGTTAGGTGGGTATAGATGAGGGTGGGGTTCAGTTGGGGCTTGGGGGAGGGTTGGCATGGTTATTTTTGTTGTTTGGTTTCTGGTTGCTTTTTGGTGAGAGCAGTGCAATTATTTTTAAAAAAAATATCGCTTTCACGTCGGTTATTTTATAACCGACGTGGTAAATAAATCGGTAGGGTTTTATCACATCGGTTTTTTCGAGAACCGACGTGATAAACCGTGCCCGGGCCTTTTATCACGTCGGTTCTTAATATATCCGACGTGCTAAAAGGCCTGGGAATCGATTTACAACGTCGGTTATTGGATAACCGACGTGCTAAAACGTTTCCCAGGCCTTTTTATCACGTCGGTTATTTAAGAAACCGACGTGATAATAGGCCCGGAGAAGGGTTAATCACGTCGGTTATGACATAACCGACGTGATAAACGATATCCCAGGCGTTTTATCACGTCGGTTTAGAAATAACCGATGTGATAAACCCCGTGATGTTAGTTATGTTACGTCGGGTTTTAAATAACCGACGTAAAAAACGTTATTTATAACGTCGTCCGTATTAACGTCGCCTAAAAACAGACGTAAATAATGAAAAATAACCGACGTAAAAAATGTTTTCTGCACTAGTGCCTATTCCCATATCTGAGTGGAAATGGGATAATATTACGATTGAATTTTTCATGGGGCTACCAAAGACTCCTAGAAGGAATGATGTAGTATTGGTCATTGTTGATCGTCTTACCAAGTCATCACATTTTCTTTTTATAAGAGAATATTTACCACTTTAACGTCTAGAAAGAATATATATTATTGAATTTTTAAGACTCCATGGTGTACCCTTATCAATTGTTTTTGATCGAGATCCCCGTTTTACATCAAGATTCTGGAAAAGTCTTCAGAAAGCCCAAGATACTGAACTTTGTTTGAGCACTGCCTACCACCCTCAAACCGATGGACAGTTATAATGGACTATTCAAACCTTATAAGTTATGTTGATATATTTCTCACTTGAATTTCAAGGTATGTGGGATCAATATTTACCTCTGGTATAATTTTCCTATAACAATAGCTTCAATTCAAGTATTAAGATTGCACCATTTGAAGCATTATATGGAAAGAGATGTTGCACACCAACTTTTTGGGATGATGTTGGTGAAAGAAAACTCATAGGCCCCGGACTTGTTTAAAAAACAATGGAAAAGGTGAAGATTATCCAAACCCACATCAAAGTAGCTCAAAGTAGGCAGAAGATCTATGCTGATAACCAAAGGAAGGATTTGGAATTTCAAGTAGAAAACCATGTTTTCTTGAAGGTATCTCTATGGAAGGGTGTTATATGTTTCAGTAAGAAGGGTAAATTGAGTCCCAAGTACATCAACCTTTTGAAATTCTAGAACGAATTTTAGTTGTATCTTATCGTTTGGAAATGCCTCCAAGTCTCTCCAAAGTTCACGATGTGTTCCACGTATCATTGTTGAGAAAATACATGCCTGACCCAATACATGTACTCACCTATGAGGAAATTAAACAAGAACCTGATATGTCTTATTGTGAATATCATGTCAAGATTCTTGATACAAGAGAACAAGTGCTGAGAAACCAGATGACTCGTCTAGTAAAAGTTCTTTGGAGAAACCATAAGATAGAAGAGGCAATGTGGGAACCCGAGGAACTTATGATAAAGAACCACCTGAATAGTTGTGTGCGGTGGTATTCTATAAATTTTGAGGATGAAATTATTTAATAGATGGAAGAATGTAACACCCCAATATTCCACGGTATGTTTCCCTTTGAATAAGGCAATGGCTTACATTATACGCAACTTTAAGATTCCAACACACCATGACCAATCAAACTAGCCGTTATGAATAGTAATACCCACTTTTTGAAATTTTATAAATTTTATATTTCAAAATTGACTTATCTTTTGGATTTGGAATATCAAAGTTATCCTAGGGTGAATTTTTGGTATTTTTATGAAAAAATTTAATTTTTAATGAATAGTGAAAAACACTGAGTTATTGTTTAAAACCGACTTTTTATTTAAATAATTATTTATTTTATTTTAATTTATTTTAGGTCAAAATAGATACATAATACCTATATAATTTCAATGTAATTAATTGGAGTCATTTTATAATAAGTTTAGATATATAAAATTTTTTATTGAACTTTTTACTGTCTTTTACCCACCTCCTAGGAGCATTTGAAAATTCGCATAAAACTTAACTTTACCGCTTCTGTGAGTTGAATTTCAAAAATCTGAAAGAAAAGGTTAATGTAAGTAAGTAAAATTTGGTTCAATAAGACGAAATAATTTTGGATGAATAGTAACTTTTGACTTTTATCTACAATGGTTAAAAGTAAATTGGGTTGTTAAATGTAAAAATGATATTATTATTACCCTAAAACATGTCCTAATTATATTGGATAAGTGTAATTTGACCAAAAACAACCTTAGGAATAAAATATGATCATTTTCTCCACTTGGTTTGTATTAGGACATTTATTATTATTTTATTTAAAGAAGAGTTAAAAGAGTTAAATTCAAAGTTTAATAACTAAACCATTTTTAATATAGGATTATACATAAGATAAATTTGACTATAAGTATTAATTATAAAGCTAAAAAAATTTACTACATAATTTTATTTTATTTATAATTTTTATACATTAAATACTCTAATTTATTTATGACATAATGATGATGCAATAATTACCTTATTAATGAAAGATTAAAATAATTGATATTATAAATATCCAAATAAATGTAATTTGAGACTTTTTACGAATTCCACTAATTTTCTAGGTTAATATGATATGATAGGATGAATTTAATAATTTTTTTTAGAATTAATCATGCTGTTATGATTTTCAGAAAAACCAAATACTAAATAGTGTCAAAATTGACATAATTGAGTTTTAAAAAAATTATATTATTAAATGATATAATATTTATAAAAATCTAATGTTCCAAAAAAAGACTTATATAAGGTCATATATATTAATAATGAACCACTAGGGGTTTTCTTGGCTTGTTATTGTATGTTTATTAACCATATAATATAAAAATACAAAGAGACATGGTAAATGTCAAACTATTTAACTAAGAGTTAAATCGAAAAGATAAGTTTAATATGGTAACCTAAACCTGTATAAAACCTATTGGTTGTGAGTTTTTAGACCCATACCCACCTTATCCTCAAAATAAATCATTTTTGAGACATCAGAAACTGAAAATTATTTTATTATAAAATAATATTTCAAGCTTTTCCTAAAGTGACCATCACATATCTTATAAAAGGGTACTTCCCCTTCTCTTAATTTCACATCACCAAAGCCATTTGGCTTGGACAAACCCTGTCCAAATATCCTCCCAACTTTCCTCCCTTAATCATAGAGGCCTTCCTTTGGTCAAAAATCCAACTTAACGAGCCCTTTTGATCAAATCAAAAGAAAGAACCCGAAGAAGAGGTAAATATTTCATCACCTCTTTCAAATTCATTTCTTCTTCCACTTCCTATTTCTTTGTTGTTTCCATTCTAAAATAATAACTCCAGAATATTCTATATACTATGATGTTGTTATAAAATTAGTAAAACCATATTCATTATTCTATCCATCATATGAATGATAAAGTCATCATACGTGCGTACGTACGACTTACCGTCTCCATGTTGTGGTGTGGTTTGTTATTAAAACACTTCATTATTTTGGATGGGTATAATAATGAGTATAACTGATGTAAATAATAAATATAACTTGTTAATAATTCTGTATATATGATATACCATCCAATTACATACGATTTCACCATCAATATAATGATATTGTCGCTCGTGCGTACGTACGGATTACCGTCTCCACGAACGTGATGAGATTCATTCCCCATCATAATAATTCAAGAATAATTGTCATTTTATGATTAAAAATAAAGTTTATGAACATAATATCATTATGTATATGAATAAAATACATCCTATCCATAACAAACATGGCTTACATAACCAATCATATAAAGTAAAACGAATCAGTTAACACTCGAAACGATGATACTACTGAAATATTATTAACAAAAAAATATTAGAGGATAATATATGATATAATATATTTGTATATAGTTCTTTTATAATTTAATAAAAAAAATTTAACTATTATACAAGATTTTAACATACCCTCGACCAAGAAAAAGTACAAGGTAAGGGCTAATTTCACAATCTCTTTATTATCCGAGGTCGTTTTACGTAAGTATCTACTAGGACCTCTTTATCATTCACATCCGTGTTTTCTTAAAAATGTATTTCAAAAAAATTACTATTTACTATACAATGGGTTACATTCATTTATACCCTTATTTAACCTTATATTTTTTGAAAGCAATCTTTCTTTTGTTTTCCAAACAAGGTACTTTATGACCCTTTTCCACAAAATTTTGGTAAGAATGTCCTTTTTAACTTATACGACTGGTGCAGCTATTTTCAGCAATTATAACATCATCGATGCTTCCCTTACAAGCTTATAAGAATATTTTCAAAATAAAATTTTCCTTTTATAATTATGTGACTCCTAAATGATTTCAAAATAGAAAGAGATATTTCTCTCAAAAAGTTTTAATTTCATCTATGTCAACATCCTTTGATAAATTTTACACTTGTTTGAAGTTGATTTATTATGATACAAATATTCCATATTTTATTTAAGATTTTGTGATATGTTTGACTATGGATGTATTATTTTTATATCATTCATGGTTTATGGTTAAAGTATTGACATTTCGTATGCTAGTTTTAATACTAATGTTTATGTTATGTTTCAACCATTTCATATGAGAAATTTATTGGACTTGGTATGTGACTGGTGGAGCCCGCTATAGCTCCTTGGTGTATTGGTTGGTCTCATGAGACAATTAGATGTGGAATTGGCTGAGGCCTTTCCCAAATTTGATATATGGTTTTGGTCGATGCCTAAATCATTTTTAGACATCTTGGTTGAGGCCTTGACAAGATGTTTCAGAATGTCCGTGTAAAGACCCGTAAAATTCAAGGAAAATTTTTTCTTAATTTTCTTTAGAATTTTACAAGAGCGCGGTTTCAGACGGCACCTGATTCTGAGGCCCGGAGTGCCCGGAATTAGTTTCCGAAGTTTGGCTCGGGTACGTTCAGTGAACGAACGAGCGGGAATTTCTAACTTTTGATCCGGTGCTCGGAATTGAAATCCGAGGGCACCGATGAACTCGCAGCGCCGATATTCGCTTAAAGAGACCTTTTCGGGAGTTGCGTTTGTTGCGGGTTGAAAGTTAGTTTTTGGGAGATTTATAAAAAAAGTTGAATAAAAAGTGTAATTCTTTTTATTTTACTTTTTGTAGGTTAACTCCTCTCAAAGGAGGTTGGAAGTGGGACCCACACCCACATAACCTCCCTTGGGAGGATTAAGTGTGGTGGGGCCCACACGAACCCCCCCACCTTTTCAACTCCCCACTCTCCCTCTTAATGTCTTGACAAGTCAACTTCTATTTAATTATACAATTCATGTATATTAAATAAGTGAGTTAATTAAGGGAGTTAAACCCTTTTTGAATTTCAAACCTTTGAAATTCTTTTTGTGAATAAAATAAGACTTTGTCTTATTTTGTTGGGTTAGAACTCTTAGTCACCTTGGGAGGATTTCTTGAGAGCTTTGGAAGCTTTTCTTCTTCTTCTTCTTCAACTCAACGAAGAACGCGAAGAACGACGTTCTTCAACGAAGAACTTCTCCGCCGAAGAACACGATCCCTTCCGCGACGTTTTTCCGCGACGAACGCCTTCGACAACGACTCTTCCTCCGACGTCAAAGGAATCGACACCGATTTTCCACGACTCCGTCAACGTGCGACTATCGAGGTAAGGGTTCTTGAGTTCGTTGCTTTCTTTATATTTTGACTTTCCTCAAGACTTGACGAGGAACGCTCTTTTTCCGCCGAAGAACGCCGCTCCGCTCGTCTTCGTCTTCGGTGTCAACGAGAGAGAACACCGCACCTTCCTCGGACAACCTTCGTCGGCGTACAAGGATTCGCCAACGACGTGCCTCTTCAGACGCGTCTCTTCGTCAACGGATTTGACGAACGACGACCGCGACGCCCGACTTCCGCGACGCCGTCTTCCACGGATCGTAGACGATTCTTCGAATCTTAAAACCGAGGTAGGGGTTGTCGAATTTCTTTTGGATTCCTCATTTTATTCTTGATCGTGCTTTTAGCAAGATTAACGTGTGGCATAATTTTCTTTAAGTTGCGTTATTATTATTAACGCGAGGGGGTCCGGACCGCACGAACACGGCCGAACCCCCCTCCAACGTTCTTGTTTAATTCTTTCGATGGAAGCAAAGTGGCGTGGTGCCGTCGCACCACGCGGTTTACCGTGCGTTTAATTTACGCAACGCCGTCGCACTACGCCGAGGAGAGTCTTCAAGAACGCGACGCCGCCGCGCCGCGTTGGAAGGATTCATGGCACGGCGAGAGGGGCGCGGTGCAGTCGCACCGCGCCGGACGACGAACACCGCGGCCGGTTCCGGGCCGCGGCGGGACGAGGAGACCGCGGCCGGTTCCGGGCCGCGGCGGAAGAGCAGACCGGCGGCCGGGCCGCCGGCGTCGGAAGCCGAAGAGGGGACCGGATTTTCCGGTCCCGTTGGAGAAGACCGGCCGGCCAGCTGGCCGGCCGGATGCCATAAAAACCGGGGAATTTAATTCCCCGGCCGGTATATTAAACCCCCTCTTTTAAAGAGGGGGCGGTTCTTTTAAAGGGAGGGGGCCGGCTGCCCCCTCGGTTCGATCCAGCAAGCCCCCCACGTGGGGGGGGGGGGGGGGGCGCTTGTTAAAAAAACGGCGCGGCCAGTGCCGCGCCGCCCTCCAGAAAACGCGGGGCTTAGCCCCGCGTGCCGCCGCCGCCGCCATCGCGGCACCCCGCCGCCGCCGCCAGCGCGGCCCGCCGCCGCCGCCGCCGCCGCGCCGCCCGCCGCCGCCGCCCGCCGCCGCCGTCCGCCGCCGCCGGCCGCCACGCCACCCCGGGGGGGGGGGGGGGGGGGGGGGGGGGGTCGGGCCGGGTCGGCCCGGACCCGGACCCCCCGTTACGGACCAGTTTCGGTTTTTGGCTCATAACTTGAGCCTCGGATCTCCGAATGACAAACCGTCTGCGGCAACGCGATCCTTGGATCGAGACGGTCGATTCGGTATATCGCACTCAAGGTTTCGGGTTACTTTGAGTTCGGCCGGGTTGGTTCGTTCACGAAACCAACCGGGCCTTCGGAGCGGAAACGCTCATATCTTGAGCCACGAACGTCCGATTGACGCGCCGTCAGTCGCGTTGTGTTCCTCTTAGTGAATCGGATCTTTTGGCATACTCCGCCCGAGGTTTGGACGCAGGTGGAGTACGGTCGGGTTGGTTTTTCCTTAAAAACCAACCGGGCCCCGGGGACGAAAATGCCAATAACTCACAGACCGGGCGTCCGATTGACGCGCCGTCTGTTTCGTTGACTTCCTCTTGATGAGACGGAACTTTTGACATACTCTGCCCGAGTTTTGGATACAGTCGGAGTATGGCCGGGTTGGATTGTACCCGAAATCCAACCGGGCCCCTGGAACGGAAAAGCTGATATCTTACAGACAGGACGTCCGCTTGACGAGCCGTCAGCGGCGTTGGTGGTTACGTTGAGTAACGGTCCCTTTGAGTATACTCTATGGGAGTTCGGGGTACAGTTGAGATACGGCTGGGATTGGTTTCGCTCTCGAAACCAACCGGGCCCCTGGGACGAAAAGGCTAATAACTCACAGACCGGGCGTCCGATCGACGCGCCGTCTGTTGCGTTGAGACCCCTGTGACGAGACGGACCTTTGAGACACTTCTTTGTGGGACTTTGATATACTTGGAGTATCGACCAGTAGCTCGTGGAGCGGACCCTCCCGGAGACGAGCGTGCAGAGTACGGAGACCGTGTAGCCGGCTGAGACCTGACGACTGCTTGACCGACTCGACTTGGAGTGAGTCGACTAGCCCAGTGGACGGAGCGCCGGTATTTGGCTGCAGACCCACGGCGGACGGAGCGCCAGGTAGATGGCAGCAAACCCGCGGTACTCGACAGGAGGAGTACCTCAGTAGGCTATTTGGGCGAGCGCCCGGTATTTGGCGACAGACCCTCAGCGGACGGAGCGCCAGGTAGTTGGCCGCAAACCCGCAGTACTCGACAGGAGGAGTACCTCAGCAGTCTTAGGTTAGCGAGCAGTACCTCGGAGTCGTGACAGGACCACTGTACACTCTAGAGACGGAGCTCTTCAGCAGTTACGGTTTCGATAATGAAAATCCTGGTTTGAGCTGAGACTTTTGACCTTGTGTTTACCTCATGATTGAGATGGGTCACTTGCTAACTTTGGTATATGTATGGGCATATACCCGAGTAGTGGTTATCCGTCGTTTTCACAATCCTTGTGTTTCCTCATGATTGAGATGGGTTACTTGATAACTTAGGTATATGTATGGGCATATACCTAAGTAGAGTTTATCTTTTGTGATCTTCTTGTGGTTATCCTTGTTGGTTTAGTGAGACCTTGAGGGTCTCGGGGTCCCTACTGAGTATCGTTATACTCACCCCTGCACGGGCTATGCCCGCACCTCGTTGTGTTGGTTGCAGACGACGGACAGTGCTGACAGAGGCCGAGTGTTCGAGGACTGGACGGTACCTGGAGGTGGACTATACGACGAGGCGGTACCCGGAGGTGGACCACTGGGCGGGATATACTCGGAGCGGATGGCGGGACCCGAGGAGCAGAGGAGCTATCTGTACCCACCCTTCAGGTGGGATTTCCAGTGGACATCTCAGCGTAGCAGCTTTACTTTTCAGTCGCTGTTTTTCCTTTCGAGTTGTACTTTACAGTTGGGCTTGTATTTCCGGCCCCTTTTTGCTTTTCAGTTCTTCTTTTTGTACTTAGTGTTTTACTTCCGCTTGTTCTCTGTGGTGCTTGTTTTCTATATAAAGGCAATGCCTTCCCAGTTATCGGGATTTTACGCCTTTGGTGCTAGTCGCCAGCCCCTGGCCTATGGAAGGCGGGCTTGGGGTAGTCACGGCACGGGCCCCGAGGACGGGTCGTGACAAATTGGTATCAAAGGAGTTCGGTTCTACCACAGAACTTATAACTCTGACCTTTCTTTCTGTGAAGCAATAGTGTTAAGGGTACCGAGTGTGGTTTTCAGTCCAGGGAGTCCAGTGTTGGTGCGGGCGGCCGACGTATCCATACACCGGGACCCTGACAACTGATTTCCGACTTTGTGCACGAAAACACTGATTGCGTGTGTGTTTTCAAAGGTTTTTTTCCCCTTAAAACAGCTCAAACCAGGTCAGCTCACCAGGTATAATCGTTTGATCGTGTTACGTTGTTTCTTTCAGGATGGCCCCGCGACGACAGCCAGCTAGGGTTCCGAGAATCGAACGTGACGACAGCCCACCGAGCGACGAGGCCTCGGTGCAGGGCCCTTTGTCAGCAGTGGCACCGGCGATAGTTCTACCCGCCGAGCCCCCGATGCTTCCAGCAGCAGCCGCTGACGATGCACGTCGCCTCAGCGCACTGCATGAGTTTCAGCGCCAGCGACCGCCCAGGTTTCGCGGGGAGACGGATCCCCAGGCTGCAGAGGACTGGCTGGAGGCAGTAGTACGAGTGTTTAGGCTAGTGAGGACACCAGCAGACCTCATGGTGATCCTCGCTGCGAGCCTACTACACGCAGCAGCAGGACGATGGTGGAGCTTGATGCTCCAGGTAAACGATGAGGCATCTCTACTTTGGACAGACTTTGAGAGCCTCTTCCGCTCTGAGTTCGTCCCGGCCACCCTCCGAGCGGTGCGCATCCAGGAGCTTCTACAGCTGCGGCAGGGCAGCATGACGGTCGCTCAGTACGCGACGAGGTTCACCGATCTCTCGCGCTACTCGACCGACATGGTACGGGACCCATTCTTCCGGGCCCGGACCTTCGAGCAGGGTTTGAGACACGAGATCAGGGCATCGCTGATCTCCCTCAGCATACCGACTCAGACAGGAGTACCGGAGCGGGCACTTCTGATCGAGAGTTTCCTTGCTGAGTCTACACCAGCACAGCAACTCACCGCAGGGCGGCACGTGGCAGAGTCATCTGCAGCAGGTAGCCGACAGATGACTCAGGGTTCCAGGCAGACCAGACCTACCGGTGGCCGACTGCACGACTCAGGCCCAGTAGTACGGGGAAGCCGGGGTGGAGTCAGAGCCAGGCGTGCCGAGAGTGGGCAGTGTTACTCCTGTGGCGGGATTGGTCACATGGCTCGTGACTGTCCGACCCGCCATGCTGATGATCAGCAGTTAAGTGAAGAACCTCCCAGGCAGAGGCAGAGGTTCGACCGTGGAGGTCCGCAGGGAGGAGGCGGACGAGGCAGAGGAGCTGGACGAGCAGCTGGTGGTGGGCGACGCTTTGAGGCTCTTCCACCACCACCACCAGGAGGACCACCCCGACCGCAGGGGAGAGCTCAGCTTCAGGCAGCTGAGGCCTTCGATCATGGAGCTCTGGGAGCCGATGGACAGGAGCAGAACTAGTGGATACGTCCTTAGTACTTCTGGTTCTTTGTTGCTTTTGTGTAGCGTCTTGTATTATGAGCTGCAATAATAAAAGACGCATCCTTTGTGATGTTTTCTTTCCTGTCCTCTTTTGTGATGTTACTAAGAGGTTCCAGTTGACTGTTGACTTGACCCTCACTTGTGAGACATCTACTGGAGGAGACCAGTTACCACACATTGATGCCGACAGTGTGACTCAACCCTTGGAGGCGAGAGTAACGGTTGGATCTCTTAGTAGTAGCGTCGAGGCCTTACGACGTCATCCTTGGTATGGATTAATATCATCCATGTTAGGATTGACTGTTTTAGGCAAAGAATGTGGTTCATCCAGGGGATGAGACCAGGTTTCTCTTTTCGGCAAAGAAGAAATCTTGCAGCTCTTGTGGGACCAGAGATGGTCCGGGCCACGTCAAAAGAGGTCCATGTCATCCAGGAGCGGGTCCTACATGGACGATCGATTCCTCTTGTGCGCAACAGATGGCGGCACGGGAATCTCCAGGAGAGCACATGGGAGCGGGAGGCTCAGATGCGTGCTCAGTATCCTCTTTTTGTTTCCCTAGTTTTTGATGTAGCTTTACGGGGACGTAAAGCCCTGAGGTGGGAGTAATGTAAAGACCCGTAAAATTCAAGGAAAATTTTTTCTTAATTTTCTTTAGAATTTTACAAGAGCGCGGTTTCAGACGGCACCTGATTCTGAGGCCCGGAGTGCCCGGAATTAGTTTCCGAAGTTTGGCTCGGGTACGTTCAGTGAACGAACGAGCGGGAATTTCTAACTTTTGATCCGGTGCTCGGAATTGAAATCCGAGGGCACCGATGAACTCGCAGCGCCGATATTCGCTTAAAGAGACCTTTTCGGGAGTTGCGTTTGTTGCGGGTTGAAAGTTAGTTTTTGGGAGATTTATAAAAAAAGTTGAATAAAAAGTGTAATTCTTTTTATTTTACTTTTTGTAGGTTAACTCCTCTCAAAGGAGGTTGGAAGTGGGACCCACACCCACATAACCTCCCTTGGGAGGATTAAGTGTGGTGGGGCCCACACGAACCCCCCCACCTTTTCAACTCCCCACTCTCCCTCTTAATGTCTTGACAAGTCAACTTCTATTTAATTATACAATTCATGTATATTAAATAAGTGAGTTAATTAAGGGAGTTAAACCCTTTTTGAATTTCAAACCTTTGAAATTCTTTTTGTGAATAAAATAAGACTTTGTCTTATTTTGTTGGGTTAGAACTCTTAGTCACCTTGGGATGATTTCTTGAGAGCTTTGGAAGCTTTTCTTCTTCTTCTTCTTCAACTCAACGAAGAACGCGAAGAACGACGTTCTTCAACGAAGAACTTCTCCGCCGAAGAACACGATCCCTTCCGCGACGTTTTTCCGCGACGAACGCCTTCGACAACGACTCTTCCTCCGACGTCAAAGGAATCGACACCGATTTTCCACGACTCCGTCAACGTGCGACTATCGAGGTAAGGGTTCTTGAGTTCGTTGCTTTCTTTATATTTTGACTTTCCTCAAGACTTGACGAGGAACGCTCTTTTTCCGCCGAAGAACGCCGCTCCGCTCGTCTTCGTCTTCGGTGTCAACGAGAGAGAACACCGCACCTTCCTCGGACAACCTTCGTCGGCGTACAAGGATTCGCCAACGACGTGCCTCTTCAGACGCGTCTCTTCGTCAACGGATTTGACGAACGACGACCGCGACGCCCGACTTCCGCGACGCCGTCTTCCGCGGATCGTAGACGATTCTTCGAATCTTAAAACCGAGGTAGGGGTTGTCGAATTTCTTTTGGATTCCTCATTTTATTCTTGATCGTGCTTTTAGCAAGATTAACGTGTTGCATAATTTTCTTTAAGTTGCGTTATTATTATTAACGCGAGGGGGGCCGGACCGCACGAACACGGCCGAACCCCCCTCCAACGTTCTTGTTTAATTCTTTCGATGGAAGCAAAGTGGCGTGGTGCCGTCGCACCACGCGGTTTACCGTGCGTTTAATTTACGCAACGCCGTCGCACTACGCCGAGGAGAGTCTTCAAGAACGCGACGCCGCCGCGCCGCGTTGGAAGGATTCATGGCACGGCGAGAGGGGCGCGGTGCAGTCGCACCGCGCCGGACGACGAACACCGCGGCCGGTTCCGGGCCGCGGCGGGACGAGGAGACCGCGGCCGGTTCCGGGCCGCGGCGGAAGAGCATACCGGCGGCCGGGCCGCCGGCGTCGGAAGCCGAAGAGGGGACCGGATTTTCCGGTCCCGTTGGAGAAGACCGGCAGGCCAGCTGGCCGGCCGGATGCCATAAAAACCGGGGAATTTAATTCCCCGGCCGGTATATTAAACCCCCTCTTTTAAAGAGGGGGCGGTTC
The DNA here is from genome assembly GCA_963277665.1 of Viscum album. Lineage (NCBI taxonomy): Eukaryota > Viridiplantae > Streptophyta > Magnoliopsida > Santalales > Viscaceae > Viscum > Viscum album. The sequence continues at coordinate 459,964,878 of OY728136.1, forward strand.
TTTTAAAGGGAGGGGGCCGGCTACCCCCTCGGTTCGATCCAGCAAGCCCCCCACGTGGGGGGGGGGGGGGGGGCGCTTGTTAAAAAAACGGCGCGGCCAGTGCCGCGCCGCCCTCCAGAAAACGCGGGGCTTAGCCCCGCGTGCCGCCGCCGCCGCCATCGCGGCACCCCGCCGCCGCCGCCAGCGCGGCCCGCCGCCGCCGCCGCCGCCGCGCGGCCCGCCGCCGCCGCCCGCCGCCGCCGTCCGCCGCCGCCGGCCGCCGCGCCACCCTGGGGGGGGGGGGGGGGGGGTCGGGCCGGGTCGGCCCGGACCCGGACCCCCCCGTTACGGACCAGTTTCGGTTTTTGGCTCATAACTTGAGCCTCGGATCTCCGAATGACAAACCGTCTGCGGCAACGCGATCCTTGGATCGAGACGGTCGTTTCGGTATATCGCACTCAAGGTTTCGGGTTACTTTGAGTTCGGCCGGGTTGGTTCGTTCACGAAACCAACCGGGCCTTCGGAGCGGAAACGCTCATATCTTGAGCCACGAACGTCCGATTGACGCGCCGTCAGTCGCGTTGTGTTCCTCTTAGTGAATCGGATCTTTTGGCATACTCCGCCCGAGGTTTGGACGCAGGTGGAGTACGGTCGGGTTGGTTTTTCCTTAAAAACCAACCGGGCCCCGGAGACGAAAATGCCAATAACTCACAGACCGGGCGTCCGATTGACGCGCCGTCTGTTTCGTTGACTTCCTCTTGATGAGACGGAACTTTTGACATACTCCGCCCGAGTTTTGGATACAGTCGGAGTATGGCCGGGTTGGATTGTACCCGAAATCCAACCGGGCCCCTGGAACGGAAAAGCTGATATCTTACAGACAGGACGTCCGCTTGACGAGCCGTCAGCGGCGTTGGTGGTTACGTTGAGTAACGGTCCCTTTGAGTATACCCTATGGGAGTTCGGGGTACAGTTGAGATACGGCTGGGATTGGTTTCTCTCTCGAAACCAACCGGGCCCCTGGGACGAAAATGCTAATAACTCACAGACCGGGCGTCCGATCGACGCGCCGTCTGTTGCGTTGAGACCCCTGTGACGAGACGGACCTTTGAGACACTTCTTTGTGGGACTTTGAGACACTTCTTTGTGGGACTTTGAGATACTTGGAGTATCGACCAGTAGCTCGTGGAGCGGACCCTCCCGGAGACGAGCGTGCAGAGTACGGAGACCGTGTAGCCGGCTGAGACCTGACGACTGCTTGACCGACTCGACTTGGAGTGAGTCGACTAGCCCAGTGGACGGAGCGCCGGTATTTGGCTGCAGACCCACGGCGGACGGAGCGCCAGGTAGATGGCAGCAAACCCGCGGTACTCGACAGGAGGAGTACCTCAGTAGGCTATTTGGGCGAGCGCCCGGTATTTGGCGACAGACCCTCAGCGGACGGAGCGCCAGGTAGTTGGCCGCAAACCCGCAGTACTCGACAGGAGGAGTACCTCAGCAGTCTTAGGTTAGCGAGCAGTACCTCGGAGTCGTGACAGGACCACTGTACACTCTAGAGACGGAGCTCTTCAGCAGTTACGGTTTCGATAATGAAAATCCTGGTTTGAGCTGAGACTTTTGACCTTGTGTTTACCTCATGATTGAGATGGGTCACTTGCTAACTTTGGTATATGTATGGGCATATACCCGAGTAGTGGTTATCCGTCGTTTTCACAATCCTTGTGTTTCCTCATGATTGAGATGGGTTACTTGATAACTTAGGTATATGTATGGGCATATACCTAAGTAGAGTTTATCTTTTGTGATCTTCTTGTGGTTATCCTTGTTGGTTTAGTGAGACCTTGAGGGTCTCGGGGTCCCTACTGAGTATCGTTATACTCACCCCTGCACGGGCTATGCCCGCACCTCGTTGTGTTGGTTGCAGACGACGGACAGTGCTGACAGAGGCCGAGTGTTCGAGGACTGGACGGTACCTGGAGGTGGACTATACGACGAGGCGGTACCCGGAGGTGGACCACTGGGCGGGATATACTCGGAGCGGATGGCGGGACCCGAGGAGCAGAGGAGCTATCTGTACCCACCCTTCAGGTGGGATTTCCAGTGGACATCTCAGCGTAGCAGCTTTACTTTTCAGTCGCTGTTTTTCCTTTCGAGTTGTACTTTACAGTTGGGCTTGTATTTCCGGCCCCTTTTTGCTTTTCAGTTCTTCTTTTTGTACTTAGTGTTTTACTTCCGCTTGTTCTCTGTGGTGCTTGTTTTCTATATAAAGGCAATGCCTTCCCAGTTATCGGGATTTTACGCCTTTGGTGCTAGTCGCCAGCCCCTGACCTATGGAAGGCGGGCTTGGGGTAGTCACGGCACGGGCCCCGAGGACGGGTCGTGACAGTCCGGCATTATACATTCCCTCATTATGAAAATAATATTTATGGTTCATGTGGTTATTTAACTAGTAGAATACCCATGACTATGTTTTATTATGGAATTATTTACTCAGCTCAAATTCCTTCCATAAAGTGTTCATATTTATTATTTTTAAAGGCATGTGTTTTTAATTATTCACCATTCCTAATGCTTATGTTATCTTCCGAAGTATTTCTTACCCATACTGAGCATTTGATCTCACCCCTTTCTTATATTTCATTTTACTAGGATATGAAGAAGTTAGTTATGAGTGACTTACAGGCATAATCTAGGAGGCTTGGATGTTTCTAATGGAATAAATTAGTATTGTATTTCTTTTCAAATTGTAATTTTGAACTTATGTATGTATTGTCACGACCCCCTCCCCACAAAGTGTTCCCCTCCTGGGCCGGTAATGTGAAAAGGGAGATAAGGACCCCCAATTCCCGCCTCCAGTAGGCCCCGGGTTGGCGACTAGCACTGAGGGTATAATAACACACAAATGGGAGGCATTACCCTCTAAGAGAACACATGCAGAAGAGAGAGATAAGACAAACACCAACCAAATCCAACTCAGAAATGAAATATAAAAGAAACCCATGTACATATATGAAATTCCATGAAAAAGTACTACAACTGAAAGGGAAAACTACAAGTACCCAAAAGAAAGTAAAACGGCAGCGACCGCAAGCCCGAACAGCTCCTCCAACCACAAGCTAGTAGTAACCAGCTTGATCTCCAACCTACTCCAAGTGACCTAAAAAACAGTTTATATATACGTAGGGTGAGTATAACAGTATACTCAGTAGGATCCTCCCTGATGCCTCTCATGAAAAATTAAAGAAATCATGCTAAAGCACAATGAACAACAGTGAAACTAACTCGTCACCTAAACAGGTATACTATGTTCCCAACCTCGCCATGGCTACTCTCACCAAGTAACACATACAAGAATATATCATATAGAAAATAATATCAAGGGTACCCCGCTACTATTTCCCCACTGGTTTGCCGCTTTTCCCTAAAGACATACGTCATGTGCATCTCTCTACAAAGGCTTTCCTGTATACACCTGGGCCAAGCTCCACAATATGCACCACGTGCACCAGAAAGTCTTGCCCGCAGACACCTGGGCTAAGAACCACACCATCCTCACAACCAAATGTAACCAGGTAGTTTCCAGGAGCCACCACATCCCGCATACCATGTATCATACATCGGGTATTATACCTCAAGCCATTACATCCCATACGCCGAGTAAGGATCCACAAGCCATCACAGCCTATACACGTTACACCTATAGTAGTCCATAGGATACTATATCCAAAATATATGTGTGTGAATAACCACAAGCCATTACAGCCATCTACACACATATATGGGGAAACTAACCGTTGTGCCTAATGGCACTAGTATCTACCAAGAGAAGAGAGCGGGGTCAAAGGGGGTAGTCATCCATTCACCCTCCCCTCAAGAATGTAGGAGAAAATACACACACACACACACACACCCCCCAGGGCTCAGAATCCCCGGGGTGCTAGTTGCCCTTACTGGCAGGGTGGAGTAGCATATAGAAACAAAAAGTACAGAATATATTATAACTCACAACCACACTAAGTTCATAACCTATTCTTAGACACAACTGCAGCTAACGTCTCTCGGACTCCGTGCTTCCACTTCTAAGACAAGGTATCCTATAAGCACACAACCATTTAAAGGGCCTTATTAGGTTACTTCATTCCCTTTTTATTGGTTCCACTGTACGTTAATTAATTCTTCCAACATTAATTAACCATGAAAAAAACACATTAAATTCCATTAACAACACAACCAAGAACCATTGTCCCTTCAAAACTTCTCAACCTCATCATTAAGTTTCAGCAAACTCCAACCCAATGGGTTAACATCATTTATTCAAACATTCATTACAGAATTATTTTCCCATATTCCCAGGCATTCTAGAAAAGCATCCTATGCTACTAAACACAAGGGGATCTACACTGTGAGTAGATGTACTACCCATCGAGTCTTTTCCACCTATAGTCAGAGCTTAGACCCATTCTCCCTTGAGAGGCTAAACACGGAAAGCACGTGGCATACCCCGCGTGTCTTAGCCTCCCTCAAAAGAAGGGTAATCAAGACCAAATGCCTTGAGCAGTGGGGAAAAGTAAATAAGATAAACATTCAATCAAATAACCAAGCATCCAACAACCACATCCATCTCATTCCATCATCCCTGGTGTCCTCCCCGGCACCCACATGCATAAACTGATGCATCTCGCCACTCTAGGCGTTATCCGCTGCCACAACCCCAAGGCCTCCATGCCTTCACACAACACAACACCCTCCCAGGGCCACATCACAGCACAAGCAGCAGGAAAACAAACATCACCTCAAATTGGGATCTTGGCCCTTTAACAAGGCATCTAGCCTGCAAACAACATGCACCAACAGATTTCAGGTTTACCAACCAACTATATTAATCACGTACATCGGTATCAATTTGATTAACATCAATTTGGAAAAACATCCACAAAAACAACAACTGGATTCATTTACATGTCTCTTTATCTTTATCCAATTATTTTTGAATTAATTCCATCTTTACTTTCATTATCAATTTCATCAAGAGAAACATGCTAACAAGAAAGGCATAGATATCGCACTATCTAGAAAATCAAGAGGAGAACTGTTATCATGGTACAAAGCAACAACATGCGATCAAACCAATTCTTTTAATCTAGTTCAAGTATTTAATTAGGTCAATTTTATTGTGATCCAAGGGGATAAATCATGCTAACTCTACTATTTCACATAAATAATTAAAGAAGCCACGAATCCCCTACCTCAACAGTTTTGACGGAAACCACAACGGTCGAAGAACGCCCAAGAAGACCAGGCCTATTCACCAAGGATCCTCCCTAGATCTCTTCTCTTAACACACCCAAGACCAAAGCTCATCATAAACGACATCCACACACTTAGATATACCCATAACGGGCATAGATCTAAGATCCCGAGATAAGAGGAGTAGTAGATCTAGGTAGATCTAAGAAACCAAACAAAAAGGATCACATACCTCGAGAAACCGGCTTCGATTCGTAAAGAGAAGCCTCCGGATCACCTCCAAAATGCTCGAGAGAGGTTCTTCTACCTCCAAGGAAGGGTAATCCTATGTTATGGCCACTTAGAGGCTTAAAAAACTATTTATAGGCAAAAGAGTACAGATCCACAATTTTAGGATCTAAATTTAAGTGCCCGCACAGTTAGTCCGCATGGTTTACCAACCCGTGCGCTAACTGTGTGCTAGATTCTGCCTCTTCAAACACTCCTCGCACAGTTAGGCCACATGGTTAGACAAACCGTTCACTAACCCGACATTAGCCACTGCCTCCAAAACTAGCCTTGCATGGTTTGGTCACACGGTTTAGGCAAACCGTGTGCCTCCCGTGCAAAAATTACTACCTCCAACACCATCCCCGCATGGGAGAAAACATACCTCAAACTCAATCCATCGAAGTTTTAGTAAGTTCAAGTCACGTTGGGAGAAAACATACCTCAAACTATTATGATCAGTGAAAACCACAAAGCGTTCACCAATGAGGTAATGCCTCCACAACTTCAGAGAAAAAACCATGGCTGCCAACTCAAGATCATGGGTAGCATAGTTGCGTTCATGGGGACGCACCTGTCGAGACCCGTAAGAAATGATTGAACTCTATTTTCATAAGAACATAGCCTAACCCAAGATGTGAAGCATCTCAGAAGACATCAAACTAAACTCCTTCATCTAGAAGACAAAGGAATGGATCACTTAATAACTTCTCCTTTAGATACTCGAAAGCTGTCTGACACTGATTAGTCTATATGGAATCCTGATCTTTCGTGGTCAAAGATGTCAGAGGAGTCGCAACCCGTGAGAAATTGGCTACGAACCTCCTGTAGTATCCCACGAGACCAAGGAAACTTCACACATATGACACTATCTTCAGAGCTGCCTAAGACACAACTGCTTCAATCTTCGATGGATCCATAGTTACTCCCTGTTGGGACACAACATTCCCCAAGAAACGGACTTCTCAAGCCCAAAACTCACACTTCGACAACTTCCCGAACAACTGATGTTGGTGATGAACTCCCAAAATGGCTCGTAGATGCTCTGCATGTTCCCCTTCAGAGCTGGAGTACACAAGGATTTCATTGATGAAAACTACCACAAACTTGTCTAGGAACTCACGGAACACAGCATTCATCAATCCCATGAACACAGCTAGAGCGTTCGTCACACCAAACGGCATTACAAAAAACTCATAATTCCCATGACGACAATGGAAAGCAGTCTCTGGGATATCCTCATCCTTCACACGCATCTGATGATATCTTGACCACAAGTCAATCTTTGAGAACCAACTTGCTCCCTTTCAGTTGATCGAATAAATCATCAATCCGTGGAAGAGGATACCGATTCTTTATTGTCACTTTGTTTAAGCGACTATAATCGAAACACAACCGCAAAATCCATCAGCCTTCTTGATGAACAGAACTGGTGCACCCCATGGGGACACACTTGGACGAACAAAACCGCACTGCAATAGACCATCAAGCTGTAAACGTATCTCTCGTAACTCAGAAGGTGCCATCCTATACGGAGACATAGAAATAGGAGAATCTCCTAGCTGTAGCTCGATCCCAAACTCAATCTCTCGTCGAGGGGGTAATACTAAAACCTCTTCTGGGAATACATTAGGGTACTCCTCTACGACCCTAGGAAATTCCAACTGCTGAACCTCTAAATAACTCAGCATCATCTTAGCCTCCATGGATGATAAGGATGGAACGCTCCTATAACCCATCCAAGGATCTCGCTCACCAACAACACCACTTGCTCTCCATCTGCACCAATGAAGAAGACCTCCCTCCTGAAGCAATTCACGATAGCCTGCACCAAATACAACCAATAAATGCCGAGGATGACATCATGTGGTTGTATTCATAAACATAGGAAATCTCCCCAAGAGCGGTGTTTCCCCAACACTAGCTCACAGTCTCTACATTCTTCATACAAGTCACCTCGACCTCCAACTGGCGTAGTCAAAGCCAAGGGAACTGGAATCCTCTCTACCTCAAGTCTCAAAGCATGGAAAAGGGTAGGTGATATGAAGGAGTGTGTCACTCCTGAATCAAACAAGGAATACACCAAGTTAGAAAACAAGTAAAGGGTACCTCGAAAGACATCTGGCTCATCTGGTGCTGGCAACGCTAGAGCATGAATCTGACCATGACCTCCTCCACGGCCTCTCTGACCCTGATGAAGACCTCCACCATGGTCGTGCTCTACTCTCTGAGGACAGGGAGCATCATGGGGTTGTCCTCTGCCTACCCCATCTATCCTCTGCTGATCTAAAGCTAGTGCAACTGGCTGCTGCTACCTCAGCTAGAACTGCCTCAAAGGAGGAACCAGGAGTGTAGTGCCTGGTGCACGATGACCGCTCTGAAAGGTTGGGCACTCCCGCTGCTGATGGCCACGACCACCATAAGAAAAACAAGTACATGATCCCTTGTCATAGGCCTGAGAGTGGCTGCCTCCGGAGAAACGAGATGTGAAGGGCTGGGACCTACCCCCGGCTGAACGGAAACTCTTCTGCCCTGAAAACCGGGAACCCCGGACCACAGCCTTACTTCGTGAGGGATCATGACGATCTGGTCCTGGCCAAAGTCCTATGCCCTCCCCATCACCTCAAGATATGTGTTTAACATAAATGGGGTGACCTGACGCTGGATCTCTGGATGCAAAACCTCCTCGAAATGCCTCACCCTGGCCTCCTCATCTAGTAACAGGTCCAAAGAATATTGTAAAAGGTTCCTGAAATGGATCCCAAACTTCCGAACACTGGAGATCCCCTATCGAAGGGTAAGAAGCTCCTAGCGACTGGACACCTTTGCAACCAAGCAAAGGAACTTGACTCTAAACTTGTCTCGGTACTCCTCCCATGTGATCGCTGACTCCTCACGATCCCTAAGGAACAAGAACTACCACTGCCTTGCAGATCCACGCAGCATCGTCACAGCTAAGGACACCCAGTGCTTCTTCCGAGCATGGATCGAACTGAAGCCTATCTCGACCTCATCCAACTACTCTTCCGTGACTGCATCTGAAACAGATCCCTCGTACTTCTACAGACTCTGGATCTGAAACTCTCAGAGTGTCTTCCTCAGAGTGTCATCGTCGTCAACCTCTACTCTGTGGCGACCTGCTGGAACAGCCTGCTGGACATCTTCTGTGCAAACCTGACAAGGACATCGACCTGGAGCCATACCTGCAAAATAAAAAACACTTAGAGCTCCTAAGCCTGGAATATGGACGACTCAACATTAATTAATTAATTGTTTACTTTCATTCATTTTAGGTTAACCTATCCCAAGGTCTACCCATTCAAACACAGGTACAATGAAGAATGATGCATGATCCTTTCCTGGGTCTCTATCCTACAACTAGTATCACCTTGTTTAGTAGCCATTGTAAACTTAAAGGTTCGTACATCAGATCATATGGGGGCCTAAATGCCTATGTCTCGGCCAGTTTCCAGTGTTTAACACACTTGCTAAACATGAATGACTTCGTTGCCCTACCAACCCATGCAACCTCACATGTGCCTAACTCAAAACTCCATCCTATCCCTCAACCAGACCTTTGATACCACTCTATCACAACCCCCTCCCCACAATGTGTGCCCCTCCTAGGCCGTAAATGTGAAAAGGGAGATAATTACCCCCGAGTCCCATCTCCAGTAGGCCCCCGGTTAGAGACTAGCACCGAGGGTATAATAACACACAAATGGGAGGCATTACCCTCTAAGAGAACACATGCGGAAGAGAGAGATAAGACATACACCAACCAACTCCAACTTAGAAATGAAATATAAAAGAAACCCATGTACATATATGAAATTCCATGAAAAAGTACTAAAACTGAAAGGGAAAACTATAAGTACCCAAAAGAAAGTAAAACGGCAGTGACCGCAAGCCCGAACAGCTCCTCCAACCACAAGCTAGTAGTAACCAGCTTGATCTCCAACCTGCTCCAAGTGACCTAAAAAACAGTTTATATATACATAGGGTGAGTATAACAGTATACTCAGTAGGATCCTCCCTGATGCCTCTCATGAAAAAGTAAGGAAAGCATGCTAAACACAGTGAACAATAGTGAAACTAACTCGTCACATAAACAGGTATACTATGTTTCCAACCTCACCATGGCTACTCTCACCAAGTAACACATAAAAGAATATATCATATAGAAAAGAATATCAAGGGTACCCCGCTACTACTTCCCCACTGTTTTTCTGCTTTTCCCAAACGACATACGTCCTATTCATCTCTCTCCAAAGGCTTGCCCGTATACACCTGGGCCAAGCTCCACAATCTGTACCACATGCACCACAAAGGCTTTCCCGCAGACACCTAGGATAAGCATCACACAATCCTCACAACCAAAAGTAACCAGGTAGTTTCCGGGAGCCACCACAGCCTGCATAATGCGTATCATACATCGGGTATTATACCTCAAGCCATTACAACCCATACGCCGAGTAAGGATCCTCAAGCCATCACAACCTATACATGTTACACCTATAGTAGTCCATAGGATACAATATCCAGAATATATGTGTGTGAATAATCACAAGACATTACAACCCTCTACACACATATATGGGGAAACTAACCATTGTGCCTAATGTCACTAGTATCTACCAAGAGAAAAGAGCAGGGTTAAAGGGGGTAGTCAACCATTCACCCTCCCATCAGAATGTTAGGGAAAACACCCCCCCCCCCCAGGGCTCAGAATCCCCGGAGTTCCAGTTTCCCTTACTGGCTGGGTGGAGTAGCGTATAGAAACAGAAAATTACAGAATATATTATAACTCACAACCACACTAAGGAAATAACCTAGTCTTAGACACAACTGCAGCTAACATCACTCAGACTTCGGGCTGCCACTTCTAAGACTAGGTATTCTATAAGAACACAACCATTTAAAGAGCCTTATTAGGTTACTTCATTCCCTTTTTATAGGTTCCAATATATGTTAATTAATTCTTCCAACATTAATTAACCATGAACAAAACCACATTAAATTCCATTAACAATACATTCATGAACCAATGTCCCTTCAAAAGTTCTCAACCTCATCATTAAGTTTCAACAAAATCTAACCCCATGGGTTAACATCATTTATTCAAACATTCATTATAGAATTACTTTCCCATATAACTAGGAATTCAGGAAAATCATCCTATGCTACTAAACACAAGGGGCTCAACACGGTGAGTAGATGTACTACCCATCGAGTATTTTCCACCTATAGCAAGAGCGTACACCCATTATCCCTTGAGAGTCTAAACACGGAAAGCACGTGGCATACCCTGCGTGTCTTCACCTCCCTCAGAAGAAGGTTAAGAAAGACCAGCTGCATTGAGCAGTGGGGAAAAGTAAAGTAAATAAACATTCAATAAAATAACCAAGCATCCAACAACAACATCTATATCATTCCATCATCCCTGGTGTCCTCCCCGGCACCCACATGCATAAACCGATACATCTCGCCACTCTAGGCATCATCCGCTGCCACAACCACAAGGCCTCCATGCCTTCAAATAACACAACACCCTCACAGGGTCACATCACAGCACAAGCAGCAGGAAAACAAAAATCACCTCAAATTGGTCTCTTGGACCTTTAACAAGGCATCTATCCTTCAAACAACATGCACCAATAGATTTTAGGTTTACCAACCAACTAATTTAATCATGTACATCAGCATCAATTTGATTAACATCAATTTGGAACAACATCCAAAACAACAACAACCGGATTCATTTACATTACTCTTTATCTTTAGACAATTAATTATCAATTAATTCTGGATTTACGTTAACTATCAATTTCATCAAGAGTAACATGCTAAAAATCAAGGAAAAGATATCACACTATCTAGCAAATCAAGAGGTGAACCGTTATCATGGTACAAAGAAAAAACATGCGATCAAACCAATTATTTTAATCCGGTTCAAGTATTTAATTAGGTCAATTTCATTGTGAGCCAAGGGGCTAAATCATGCTAACTCTACAATTGAACATAAAAAATTAGAGAATCCAAGAATCCCCTACCTCAACAGTTTTGACAGAAACCACAACGGTCGAAGAACGCCCAAGAAGACTGGGATGATTCACTAAGGATCCTCCCTAGATCACTTCTCATAACACACCCAAGACCAAAGATCATCATAAACGACATCCAAACACTTAGATCTACCCATAACGGGTGTATATATAAGATCCTGAAAGAAGAGGAGGAGTATATCTAGGTAGATCTAAGAAAACAAACAAAAAGGATCACATACCTCGAGAAACCGGCTTCGATTCGTGAATAAAAGCCTCTGGATCGCCTCCAAAATGCTTGGGAGAGGTTCTTATACCTCCAAGGAAGGGTAATCTCGAGTTATGGATGCTTAGAGGCTTAAAAAAACCATTTAGAGGCAAAAGAGTTCAGATCCAAAATTTTAGGATCTAAATTTAAGTGCTTGCATGGTTAGTCCGCATAGTTTACCTACTCGTGCGCTAACCGTGTGCTTGCTTCTGCCTCTTCAAACACCCCTCGCACGGTTAGGCCGCACGGTTTGACAAACTGTGTGCTAACCATGCATTATCCACTACCTCCAAAACTAGCCTTGCACAGTTTGACCGCACAGTTTAGGCAAATCGTGTGCCTCCCGTGCGAAGGCTACTACCTCCAACACCAACCTTGCACGGTTTGGCCGCACGGTTTGACAAACCGTGCGCCTCCCGTGTGATGGCCATAACAATTTATATTTCCTTAAAAGTCCACCCAAATGCACTCCAAGTCACCTTGACCTTCTGAAACACCTCAAGCACCACATTTTCACAGAGTAATGGACTGGAGAGGTCTGGGCCATTACATGTATCTTGTTTCCAATAATACTAAACTGATTGGTCTTTTGGTAAATGACTCCTTGTATCATGCCAATGTTATGTAATAAAGCACCGAATCTAGGTAACTGGGGTTGTGGTGTTACATTAGAGGTACTCTATGTGTCCTTTATACGTTCTATAGTAGTATAGATATACACTGTTTTGAGGTTCTCTATTCCTTCAACTTCTTTATCGAGGTTTGTCTAGGGTGACATGAGGCATTGGTATAAACATGTGTTGGTGTAGTTTGATATGGATCTGAATTTCGGAGAAAGAGGGATTCTTCCCCCATTGGGATTCATTTTTTATATGTGAGTAAAACTGTGTGGGTGATTCAGTGCTGCCAAAAGTGGACAATGTTGAGGTGTGGTGGATGATCCCCTCTTACTTTTTGATTCAAGGCAGGGTTGTGCTGGTGGTTTTTGTGAAGGTCCATGTATGACCCAGTGTGTTAACTTAGGTATACATGGGTTTTTTTCTCATTCCCTCATGTTCTCGGTGTTATCTTGTATGTGAGACTATATAGGAGGATGTGTTTCATTTTGACGTGGCTTCGGACTCACAAGAATTTTGGATGCTTCCCCCATTAGGACACGTTCCTAATACGCAATGTAAAACCATGAAGGTGAGTAAGTTCAACCCAAATAGGATAGTATCAAGGTGTGGTTTATGAGTTAATTTGACTTTTTTGTTCATATTAGGGTTACATTGGAATATTTTTTAGGTTAGCAAGGTGGTGTGTCGCTAAACCCTATGAATGCATATGGATCGGGTACTTGGTATTTCCCACCTGTCTCAACTGGGGTGAAATGTGCCTGCTTTGTTGCATTATTTCGACCTAGATTGATATGTATGTGGGGGTTTTTTCCCTTTGTGGTTCCCCTGAGTGCACGCTGGTAGGCAGGACATGAACCCTTTGTGATCTCACCAGTTTGGGACTTTGAGTAGAGAGATCATTTTTTCTCCTTCAACCTAGGATGTCACTTTTTAGGGATGAAAAGACTTAATGTGGGGAGGATTTAGTGACTCCAGTTTTGACCTATATGACTTTGAAATATTATTATTAATTTTTATGAAGCCAAGGGCTAAGTCGGCATGGGATTCTAGGACACGAAGAACCTCAACACGGTGATATTAAAAATATTAAATAAATTTTATCACACACACACTTTTCCATTTTAAACATGAAATAAATCCCAATTAGAGACTCAGATAAGAATTATGAGACCACAGTTATGTTTAGATCATGGAGTTTACACTTGGAAGGATATAAAATGTGTCAACTTTGGGTGTTGGGTCAAATATGATTCATAGGAGGGGTGTTAAATGAAGGATATTGATTTAATTAGATTAAATAAATATCCCATTCCCTTATCCTTGGTGTTCATGGAAGAGGATACCCTTCCCTCTTTCTCCTTAGAGTGATAGTTGAACTGACGCAAAACCAAGGAGAAGAGGCACCATAAATCTCTGATCATAATGGTGATCGCTCCCAGATCATGTTTCAGTAGCTCACTAGCACCAATTTGACCTGGAAGCATTTTCATTTCACCGCAAGGTATGAAGATTTGATTTTTATGTCCTGGTCCCCTTTTTTGCATCGTTTTAAGGTTGTAGAGCCATTGGATTCTTTGTAGGGACCTTATAAGGGTTGATCTAGAGGTTTTGGGGAAAACTATAGTGTTTCTAACAACTAGAGGGGAATTCATATTTATAATTACCGTCTACACGAGGTGAAGTTTAGTGGAACACACCTTGTGTTCTTAGTGTTTGAGGAAGGTGACTTTTGGGGACCACATGTCATGTACCGGGGTTATAAGACATATAGTAACCCTAGGTCATGTGGCCAAGGGACATGTCCTGGGTATCCATGTGATAATACATGGTCATGTGAAAGTATAGATCCAAAGTACATAGGCACAGGGTGCTTGACATGTACACAAGAAAGCGACACGTCCAAAGGATCTTTTAGCTAGGACACACCATGTACCATGGGTGCACGTAGTGTGGGACACATGGGTAGGAGATCCGTGTGGGGAAAGACACAGTCCAGGCTAGGTGAGGTGAGACATGCTGTGTACAGACTATACAAGCCATGTATCTCAAACAACTAGACAAGTCATGAATAAGAGGAAATAGATAGATGTTTAGGTGGGTTCATATGTTGTGTGTGACCCTTGTACATGTCATGTAGTATTCTCTTGAAGATTCTTCTTCCTTTTATAGATCCTTCTTTAGGGCTCATATTTTAGATTGTGAGTATCATATCCTGGGTAGTTTTCCACATAGAACGTGATGGTGGCTACAATTTGGGCCTTAGAGATGCAGGGTATGGAAATTTTGTGTTTCACTTTATTTAACGAAATTTGGACCAGAAGCGATTGATTGAGTTCTCTTGGTCTATTCCCCATAAGGGTACAGTTTCATTATGTTCTTATCACAAGATAGTGATCCCATTGATATGATGATATTGGATAGAGTTAGAGAATCCATCTAGGGATGATAGGGTGTGGTCCTCTATCGTATCGTTAGAGTAGTTGAATCCCTATAGGGAGGTCGGGGTGGGATCCTCTGTCACATTATTTTCCCTAGATAAATTTCTAGGTATCATCACGATCAATACTACATGGGAGGATATCCCATATCTAATAGGATATACCAGTATGGTTTATGAAATCATCAGGTATATGATCCCTTACATATAGGGTGGTTTCAGTTGGTTTTGTGGAATCTTTGGGTATATAATCTCCTACTTCACGAGTTGTACCAGATGGATTTTTTGGTATCATCTAGAGTATGATCCCTTGATTCACAAGTTGTAATAGGTGGGGTTTGTAGAATCATCATGTGCAACACAACATGTGTTTCAATCCTCTATCTAAATGATATGATCTTTGGGATGTCAGATCAAGTTTTTAGTGTCCCATAGAGGTCTTGGGAGTGATACCCTTTCTGAGATATATCCTTGGGTTACTATATTGGGTTTGTGGTATCCCATAGTGTTCTTAGGAGTGATCCTATATCTGAGGATATGTATTATTCAATGTTACAGACTAGGTTTTTAGTGTCCCCTTGTAGTTCTAGGATTGATCCCCTTTCTGAGTGATGTAACCATTCTTGGTTATAGTAAGGTTAGTATCATCCCCCATCTGGTATAGGTGATATCCTCTATATGGGTATCAAGAATCATTAGGATCTGGTGTGTCTTTATTCATGGTGAGATCTTATTAGTGTATTATCTCATATTCCATCTAGGATGTTGAGGTTGTTCCATCATCTTTGTGATACCTGATAGAGTGTTATCTCTTATATGTTGCATCATGTATGGTATGGTTGTACTCAATGGAGTGTATATTTAGGAAAAGTGACAACTAGGTTGGTAGAGCTCATGGAGTGTATTCTTGTAATTGAGCATTAGATTTGATCCTTTAATAGAATCTTGTAGTTTACTATGAGGTTAGTACCTCATGAGATGTAGATTATGAGATAAGTATATATGGGTCATTTTTAGGTTTCCTTGTAGTGTATCCACATCTTGGTTGACACACCATGTGTTATGAGATTACTATTCATGTGTATTCGAGGATGGTCGATATGGACTTTCTCTCTCTTTTGGGTTCCCTCTATTTGGGTTAATAATTTTTTTCCTTTTAGTTGTTCCCTTATCCTTTAGGTATTTTGGGGTGCCTACTAAGTATTGTTAAAATCACCCCTGCATGGTATTTTACCCCATATTTCTTGTCTTGTGAAGACCATAGTAAGTTTAACGAAGCCCTAGGAGGACCCAGAGTGGGCGGAGCTTAGTGAGCAAGATCGACCAAGGTGTTTACCAAAGTTAGGCTAAGGAGATGTCTGGCTATTTCATTTGACAGTGATCCCATCCTTCTGAGAAGGTTTGATGGTTTTAAAAATTTTTATGGGAATGTATCCTTCCATTTTTTACTTATTTTGTACTCTGATTGTGGGATAGATGTATTCATGCATTTTTCTTTTCAATTTATATTATATCTACATTGTTTCAAAGAGATGTATGTGGGTGCATGTATATAAGTACCATAGACTAAGGCCTCCCATATCTGTGATATTTTTACTTAGTGTTGGACACTGGGACTTTTACTAGGGAGGGGATCTTGTGGATTCATGGCTCGAGCACTGTTGAGTTAGGTTGTGACATAGTGCACCAGACCGATGCAATTATTCAGTGGCTCTCAGGGCGGGGTGTTACCCCAAGATTAAAGAGATAAAGAGTAATAAAAAGAGGTGTAAAGAAGAGTTTCTCGCCACTATTTCACTGGATTAATTAATGTGAGGTTGAAGGGGGCTTAATAAAATAAGGATAAATACAATACTTCCTATAATTTAAAAAAAACTTATCTTGGGGCCATCAGATACCTCGTGGAATCATACTAGGTATTCAATCATAGTCTGGTGGGGATACCCTCTCTATTTGGATCATTGGGTATCTAGTATCACTCTACCAGGTATTCAGTGGTTTATTACTACCCCTTTTTTAAATTTTCCCTTTCTAAAGATATAAATATTATCTCCAAATAATTTTTAAAAATATTAGCATCACCAATAACTCATTCTAAACATTACAAAATATCAAAAATGATACCACACCAAATCAAGATCCAAAAATTCCAAAAATAAATCTATTTTTTCATCATTAAATTATAAACATAAAAAATTAACAATTCATTTATTAATTTTATTAGATCGTGTTTCATTACAAAGATGAAAGGAAAATATTTTTCTTACATTTTAGATATTTTATTAAAATACTCTCATAATTAATGTTCATGGATATTGAATAATGATTTTTTATCACATGTGATTGGTGATTTAAATTTATTGAAGGTATTAGAAAATAAAAAATAATGGTTTGATGTGATGGATAATAAATTGGATCATATTGAGAATAATAACATATGAGATTTGGTTCATAGTCCTTAAAAAACATAATTGGAACATGTTGGATTTTTCAAAAAAAAATTAATAAAAAATAATATTTATTTAAAGATAATGAATAAATTTTATAAAAGGGGTATTCTCAAGTAGAATTGATTTATTTTGATGAGACATTATCACTTGTTATAAGGAATGAAATAATCAAAAACATTATTATTATGGTTCAAAATAAATGTAACAATATTCAAAATGAATGTTAATTTTTTGTTTATTAATGGCGAGATTGAATAAGAGGTGTTCACAAAGAAACCTGACGTATTTTTTCTTGGTAAATATTAAACAAGTATTTGAAAGTAAAAGATTTATTTTTATCTTTTAAAGTAAGCCCCAAGATATTAGTATTCCTAGTTAGACACATGTTTTAAGTTAATAAATTTTTTAATGGAAGATTATACACAATATTTTATATCAATGATTCTTGTAATGATTCACTCTTTTGTATATGTGAATGATATAATATTTATAGTTAATGTAGAAAAAAAATCCAATATATTTTTACAAAAATATAGGTTTTTTCTGATATACATTCTTGGAGAATCGAGGTATTTATTAAACCACTAAATTAATAAAGAAAATAATTACAATTAATTATCTCAAGGAAAGTTTTCTCAAGGAAAAAAAATATAGGATAAAAAGGTTATTAATACCCCAATTTTTTTATAACAAAACTTTCAAAATATAGTGATATAAGGAAATTTAATAAAATAAATTTATATGGTTGATTAAGTCTTTAATACTTGACAGTTTTAAGATGAAATATCATTTATGTTAAATATTGTGTGTGTTTCCGAAGTGAGTTATAGGAATATAACATTGTTGTGGTGAACATGATTCTTAATTACATTTAATAGACAAATAAATATGGATTGAATTATAGTAAAAAATGTAAATTTAGAATTTTTTGGAAATTTTTATGCAGATTAGGATGGAAACATTGATGATAAAAAATTATACCACAACTATAAGTTTCTTCCTGCGAGAAAGGTGCATGTCATGGTGATAGACATATTCACTAAAGAAAATACATAGTGTGTTATAGAACAAATTCATGTTTTCTTTTTAAGAAAACTTTATTATTGTGAAGTCCACTATGTCTTGGTTGTGTCAATTCTAGTGAATGTATTATGATATAAAAAAGTGTCTATAATATTTTAATGTAATATATCATTAGTTATATAATCATATTATGATGTATAATAAGTTTAAAATTTTTATATAAACTATTTAAATCTAAAAATAATAATTAACGGTGAAACTGGAAGTTATAAGGATTTGTTATATTGTGAAACATTTAATCCATGGTTGAAAATTTATTAAATATTTGAGAGTTCATGCAGTTTCTTAAGAATTATATGAAATTAGTTTTAATCCTTGTTAAATATTACATAAGAATGTGATTTGATCATGATGAAATTATTTTATTAATAGATCTCATTTATCTCATATCTTTAACCTAAAGGTTTCATAAAATTATGGGTTTGATAGGAATAATTTCAAAAAATTAGGTGATTTTTATAACCCATATACTGTCATAGGAGAAAGGATTTTTTATCTTCTTCTAAGAGATCTCCTGAAAATATATGAGTTAATTACAAGGATTTTTTTTCTTTATAAAGTTAGGTATGTATACTATTTATTTTTTATAAAATTTAGATTAATGGTTATATACTTTGAAAAATATTTTAGTGGTTTTTATAGTATGTTTAGATAAGTGTAATTCCCACAGAAAACGAATAGTTTTATTAGATTCAGTTCTATTTCATTTGGATAGAATTTATAGTATATTGAAAATCTAGAAAAGATTTTTTTTTAGAAATATTATGTATTTATTAAAAAAAATATAGACATAGTTTATAGTGATATTCAAAACCATTAAATTTTTCAATATAAAATGGTTATGGTTTATGAAAATTTATAAAAGAATTCCATGGTTTAAAGAAATGTATTATGGATAATGTTTTTGAAGAAAATTACATCTATAAATATCTTAAACTTCCCAAACCCTTAATTTGTATTTTTGAAACATTAGAGGCATTGAGAGGAGGATTGAAACTAATTTATAGAATAAAAGTGTAGTTTTCAACTTCTGGTGATTAAAACACATGTTTTGAGGAGGTACTATCCATTTTAGAAGTCATGGAAGTGTTAAAATCAATGTGGTAAGGTCTTTTGGAGGGGTTGAGTTATTGTAGTAGTTTTGAGTGGGAATTTTGGTTGTCTACGGAATGGGTTAGCCACTTATTCAAACATGAAACCTAAATAATTATTGATGGATTTACTATATGGAATAAAGTGGGTAAAAACCCCTTTTTGGGAGTCTTGAGGGTTTTTTTCATATTAATGGGTGTTATTCAACATATTTTCTAAAGGAGGTAAGTTTGAAAGAGTAAGGGTGGTTCCCCTAATCCATGGTGGTTATTGGCATATGTTAAGGATAAAGGCCAACATGACCTTTTTGGGTGTCTCATTATTGTGGTGGTGGTCAATATGGGTTTCAAAACAAATAAAACAAACATAATAATTAGGTAATATGATCCATTTTAAATGAAAGGGAATTTAGATCTAGCTTTGAATGAGGCTAACACAATCATTTTGTAGATTAAAATTCCCATTTAGATGGACACCTGAGTGTTTTTATAAATAAGGGTTTGTATCCCATTGGTTTGGATGTATTTCTTATTCATGACATCTACCAAACCCCTTACTCCCTCTTTTTCCCTTTTGGACATCTTTTTAGGATATAAACCCCTTGTTTTATGGGATCATTTCTCTAATTATTAAATGTATTGTATATTCTTCTTTTCTCTCACTCTTCTCATTCCCCTTTTTCTTATAAGGTTGTGGAAATTGAGTTCATTAAGATTGTGATGTATTGGTAAATATTTTGATTGGGGTTTTATATGGTTAGGTTCTGGGGTGATTCCCTTTGGGTCTAGTGGAATTTAATCATTGGTTTTAACTCATTCCCACATTATGTTATTCTAGGATTCTATCAAAGTTTGATTTGAGAATTATATTTTTATAATTATGTTTGAATGATTAATTAAAATTGAGATGATCCAATTTAATATACATGTATATTACAACATTTTACATGAATATTCATTACATATCATAATAAATAACACCATTGGAACTATATGTTTAGTGTATTTGGAGATTAGTTATATAAAAATTTTATTTTATAACACTAAGAACATTTCTCCATTGTCTCACCACATTGTACCCCCTTATAGACATATCATTTTCTACACTCTTCTTCATGTCATGAGGAATAGAAACATAAGAAAGGGGATAGATTAAATGATCAATATGGCTAAACATAAGATATAAAAATGACAATAATTAGTGATTATAATATGAACATTTGGGTATGATAAAATAATCAGAGTGCATGAATATAACATAAGAAAATCATAACCAATAAAATATAGATCACAAAACTAGATTCATGACATGATGATTTTAGCATAACATATGAAATGATCCATGGGAGTATTGAAACATGATTAAATAATTATGAGTCATGAGAACATAACATAGGAGTGTTTCATAACATAATAATGTGGTAATAGAATAATAATAAAAATGATAACATATGTCAAGGTTATCCAGTAAGACATTCATATCATAATGAACTAGGGTAACCATATTCCCATAACATAGTATACTTGGGATAATCTACAATGTCTCATAACAATTTTTAATTTGGATAACCACCCATTCCCTCATTACCTTTTGATTTGTTCAAACCATCTACACTCTATAATCTTTTAGACATTGGTTATCCACTCGGACCCTATAACAGGTTGGACTATGGCTAACCACCCACGCCCCATAACCTTTTAAACATAGGTTAAAAACACATGTATCATCATGATATTATGAGATATAAAACGTTAACCTATGAATAAGAGGTATATAACTTACCCACCCATCACATAATGATTAATAATACATATTTTTTCCATATTAATATGAAAACATTCATAATCCCATCATGGATTAATTTACCCATGAGAAATAAATTTGTTTCATGAATATTTACACAAAACATGAACATAAGTAGTCCAAATGATGGTTAAATGATAATATGAAAATTATCCCAAAATATAACTAGAGGATAATAAAATATATGGGTTTTTATGGATAATAACATGCAATTTCCCCTAATGATAATTTAGTCATAAAAAATCTTGATTCAAAGTGATATTGGAAAATAAACCCTTTTGTAAACTTTAAATCAAAATACCTTGAAAGATAAAATGAAATATGCATTTATAAATCCATTAAATTTTATTATAATTGTGATAAAATCATATCAATGGGTAGTATATACACCACAAAAAATAAAACTAGTGTTGAATATGGAACATATCACAGTAAAGGGTGATTGAGATGAGAAACACTTGCTTTGATTCCTATTTGGTCATATGCGTTCTAAAATCACAGATAAACAATATAGTTTTCTTATTCATAAATATCATAACCATATTAGGTTTATTTTTCTATATATAATTCATTTATAATTTATTATTACCCATTTATTAATTTTTCTTTGTTAAAATAAATATTTGGGAGTTAATTATATCGTTTTTTCTCTGCTAGCTTTAGTATAGTGGTTCTAGTCCTTGATCCTTGATCATGGGTTCATAACCTGTGGAGTTTTCATGGAGGTCACATAGGTTTGTTTCATATAGTTTTAAATTTTAATGGTTATTTTATGTATGTTATGGAGATGGTTCATAAAGAGTAGTTAAAATCTACTTTTTATGAATATTGAATCAATAAAAGGAATTTATTTTATTAATGAATATAATTGTATATATTAAAATTATAAAATTATGAAGACAAATTAAATTAATTATTATTTTATGATATAACCATTATTGTTTTTATCTTATTAATTAATGGTGTAAATGTTATAACATCATTCATAAAGGTGGTAAAACTGATCCAAACAAGAATGCATCATAAATAATGAATGAGTACGAAAATTTAATTTTATGATGATAATATCATTTTTATAAATGAATATTGAGGTTAATAATATTTAATTAGAGAATATAATGATATTTTCAATGGGTTTGGATGATAAATTAAATGAAAGAAATGAATAAGAACCTTTTACTTTGACAAAATTGATCCCTCTCACAACGTCTTCCTTTGGAATGATGTAATTATGCCTCATTGTGACCAAATCATTCCAAAAATGTTATAGGAATTTATGAGAGGAATAATTTTTATGGATTACATATATAAATAAAGTATATGTGTGGTTTTTATTTGGTGGAAGATAACTCCTTTTCTAGGTGAAAACGATGAATATTTATTTGCCAACTTAAGTTAGGTGAAGGATAAAGATTGAATCACATAGGAGTTGGGTGAATTGGGTAAGTTAATATTAGTGATATATAAAATAGTTTTCAAAAAACAAAAAAAATTATTATATAATGTTTAAATATCAATTTAATTACACAAAATTGTAGAAATTTTAATTTACCTCTTTTTACCCCTTTTTTACCTTGTTTAAATATTTAGAATGGTAATTATTTTTTTAATAAAATTATAATATGAACCCCATTACCTAATTATTACATGATAAAACCAAATTTTTACTCCATTTAATAAAATTATGATGCTAAATATTTTAAATTCAACTTTTAAATGAAAACACATAATATAAAGAAAAAATATTTTTTTTTGGAAAAATAACATTTTAAACATTATGTTTTATTATTATTATTTCATATAAGTTACTAATCATTACATGAGTCTAAATCAAATTATTTATATCTATAATCATTATATTTTATAAAAAACATCATTTAAACAAAAAATATTTAGTTTCTAAAATAAATGTATAACACTTTTTAAAAAATTAGAAAATTAATTTTAAGCATGAAATGAATTTACTAATGTTCCTTACCAAGTAATAATTTTAAATGAATGTTAACTTATTTTTTATATATAATATTAATAAATTTAATTAAAATAATTATTTATTACTGATTAATTTAATTTATTAAAATAAAAAATACATCACACATGTAAAGCCCTGAATTTTGATTCCTTAATCAAAATACTTGTTTTCCTTCTACTCATCTTATTTTTGAGTGAGGTCATGATTTGTAAAAGAAGTTGAAAGATGATTAAAGGGGTGTTTTGGAAATATTGATTCTAAAATAAGGTTTAATATTCTGTAGTGCACTTGACCACATAGTAGTGTAGTTTGTTACGCCATATCATAAACAAATAAATCATAGTGTGATCGTTCAAGGGAGATTGCGTTATAGCTACCACCAAGGAGGGGTGTTTATAAAGGTTTCACTATATTATACTATACTACACTATATAATCCTTTATGTATTAATTAAATATGGATCGATATCTTTTAGTCTTCAGAAATTTAATCCTCTTATGGTCTTTATTAAGGGAAATGCTTATAGAGGATTTATGAGTGAATTTACCCACACAAAAAACAAACATCAAAGTTCCTATAAATACCCCTACTCATCCTTCATTAGAGAGGATTCAATGACTATTGAAGGATATATATGAAACTCCATGTCATATAAAACCCCTTTTTGTCATAGTAGAGCACGGATTATTCTGTTTCTATACCGCATGACCATCCTTTATACCATAGAGGCTGAGTTCCATCAGACTTCCATTTCACATCAGTCTGTCTTGTGTAGTGGTGGTCTTTTCCCTATACACCCATGCACTGCATAATTACCTATTATGATATGGTGGTTGTCTTTTTTTGAACCTCCATGGAACATCCCTTTACTTTCATTATGGAGACCTATGATTTTCCAGTATCACTCATCCTCCCTTCTTAGAACAATCCTAAGGATTCCATTTGATGATGATCGATGCTGAGAATGTTTGGTTATAGAATTTTTATTTTTCCCTCTTTTACTTAATCTAGAACCTATGAAATGTTAGATTGTAATTGGTTATAGTATCCCTTGGTGTGTGATCATATTCTTGTTTTTTTTCAACCATGGTTTCGGTACGACACCCTCAACAGACCTTGGTACTAATGTTTGAAAACCATGAGGTAGGAAGTTCCTTAAATATTAGGTATTTTTTAAAACATGTTTTCTTAGTATAATTCATGTATTGGTAAAATTGATAATATTTCTTGATTATGATCACATTTGGGTGTGTGTGTGTATCCCCTAAGAACCTTATGTGACACTTGTTTCAATGATTACTTTCACAGATTATTATTCATGTTTGATGTTGATCATATTTATTTTATGTGTTATTTTACTTATAATGATATGTTATGATTTATTGTGTACTATACCTTATTATATGTGCCTTTTGGTAATTTTATTAAATTCAATGGAAGGTGGACCATTGTGACATGCTTATCCCTTGGATAGGGAGTGCACACAATTTGAAAACATGATAATGATGGACCAAACAACTAGGTAAGGACATAAAAATTTCTTATGGATGTCTTGTGTTACACTCGAGGCCTAGAGGATTTCAAGGAGTATATCACTTGATGCCTAGTGGATTCTAAGTAGTTTTATCAATCAATTCCTAGTAGATTCCAAGCACAAGACTCACTTGATGCCTAGTGGATGTTGAGTTTTATGTATACACGATGTCGAGTAGAATGAATACTAGTGGATACCAATGAGAATGTCACTCAAGGAATAGAGGATGCTGAGTGGTTTGATAAATAGATGCCTATTTTATGTTGAGGGCATAAATTTATTAATGATTAGAGGATATTGGGAGGAATTCCTACAACCATTGTGTATAATTTATGGTCACTTCAGATATACCAATTTCCTTCTTGGATAGAGCCAAAGCAAGTACAGTCAGGGATCATGGGTCTTGGCTAAACATGATCACTCGGTTTTGGATTGTTATATTTCTTATGAATTTATTATTATTATGGTATAAACTTTTTTACTAGATCACACTTGTTAGGGATTCATTGGTGGTGTCCTATTGATTCTTGTACTCACACCCAACTTAGGAATTTCAATGTACTTATAGTTTCATGTCCAGAGATATGGTGAAGGGAAAAGGCCCTATGGAAGATGATTGAGTAGGGGAGCACGAATCTAGAGTGGACTAGGATAGACTCCATATGACTCTCCATTATTTATTTATTTATTTATTTATTTATCTTTACATATTACTCTATTGTGGATTTCCACATTGGGATCCATTATATTTGTATATCATGTATGCCATCTTTAGATTTTTTATATTTACTATAAGTATTTATAATATTTTTTATTGTTTATTATTGATCCTATGATGAAATAAAGAGATTTTTTTATCCCCACTGATGGAATCAGACCCTATCTACTAGTTAGAATCCTCTTGCTTATGGGGCGTTGTGCATGAGGTTATGTGGAACTCCAGCTTTGGCTCGATGGTCCAGGTTGGGATGTTATAAAATGGTATCATAATATCGGATTCACTAAATTTTATTTTCTATTTTCCATGATGTGGGATAAGATAGAAAGAAGATAGGATGGTTGGGACTTGGGCAGGGGAACTATAATGATGCCCAGTCATCACTGTATAGTGGACCTTTGAGTTTCCATAATGTGGGGAAATTATGTTTTACAATTAAAATTGATTAAATTCATATTGATCTATGCAAATGATGTTGATATGTGATTAATGATATTTTGGGTGTGTTCATACATCATGATTAGGTATATTGATTCACAAGCCATATATATATTCCTGTTGTTTTGTTTCATGGTATTTCCTTAATTAAATTCCTTGATTTATGCTATCTATTTAGGATAGTATCTCTTTTTATGATATATCTATATTTTCTATAATGTTTTGATATATCATTATTGTAATTAATTAGTTGAACTAAGCATGTTGTTGTTTTAATATATATATGATGATTGTGACAAACATGCAGGGATGGGGGTAATGGTTAGTTATAGGAGAGTATACCTTGATTTGAGGGTAGACTCCTAGGAAAACCTTGTGTGATCCATCACAATAGTTAGGATTAATTTATGTTCCTAATATTATTCATATTATAGAGATTTTGACTCATTGATGTTTTATAGGACCACTAGATATAGCATCCCTAGATGTTCCTATACTACCATCCATGGGGAAAGAGGATAAATCCCAACACACTTATATACTGGCACAAGTGATCTAGGCTACAGAGCTCGTTCAGTTGGGACTCTTTCAATTAGTGCATGTCTAATGTGAAGATACTCATAGGACTATGACTGGCCATGATCTGTATTTCTATCACCATCATCCTCTAGAATTCCATGGTACTGGTTGCCCCTAGGATATATAGGACTTTTTGGACTTTATCAAGAGAATTTTTGAGCTGTCCTAGACCCTTGAGGAAGGTTGAGTGATTCGGATGACCTTTATGTTCCAAGGACCCGCTAGAAGATGGTGGACTTCCCTGAATTAGGATAATAGATGATGGTTTCTTACTTTGGTGACATTCAAGGAGGATTTTATCGAGCATTAATTATATAAAATAATGACTCATAGCCATGATTAAGATTTAATGGAGTTACAATAGGGTTCTATGACTATCTCTAAAAACTATTCTTGATTCACCTTGTTACTTCAATTTTCAACTTTGTTGGTTGGGAACAAGGTTCATAATGATAAAAATTTCAAGATAAGCCTTTGACTGATCTCATACATCAATTTAGGGGCTTTGACCTGACAATATACCCATATATACTTCATAAGTCCCTACCCATTGAGAGTAGTAGTATGTCCTTCCATTAGTGTGTGAGTGGTGAGGGGAATCCCATATCACTAGGTGGAATTAAATCAGGATGGACTCGATGATGGATTTAACTAGGATTCCAAGAATCCATGACATAATCTGGGTGATTTTTGATTAGATAATGGAGACTTCTCAATTCTTACTGATTAGGGAGACTCACTCAATAGAGGAACTAGAAAAGCTCTATATTTGTGAGATCATATTCTTACTTAGAGTTCCCTTGAGATTTTCTTTTGAAAATAGATTCATGTTTTAAGTCATGTGTTTTTTTAGGGCCTATAGAAGGCCATAGGGACTCAGTTGAGGTTGAGTACTGTATACCATCAACAAAAATATGGGAAGTTTGAGCGGAAAATAAGCATACTAGAGGATATTCAATGATCTTGGGTCCTGGAATTTGGTGGATCTTGGGATTATCATCTATCCTTTTTTTAAGTTGGCATAAAACAACAATTATAGGTTTTGATTATGATTTCACCTTATAAGAATTCTTATAAGATGCAATTTTGTTTACTGCTTTGATTGTATGAGCCATGAAATGTAGTGTTTATAGGACCTAGTTTTGTTCAAAAGACCTCTAAGAGAGTGAAACTAATTCAGAAGAGTTTTATAACCACTCAAAGTAGACTAAGATATTATGTTGACTATAAGAGGATACATTTGGAGTTCATTGTGGGTGATCAGGTTCTCTTGAGAGTGAATCCCCAATTATGGGCATGATGTATAAGGAAGAAGGTCATGCTAATACCATGATTCATTGGACCATTTAACATTAATGAGAATATGGGGGAAATGTAATACCATCTAGATCTTCTTTCTCACAATCAAGGTATGCACGACATGTCCCATGTGTCATAGCCCCATAGGTTTATAGCTGATCCCACACATTTTATTGACTGTGAGGATGTTGAGTTGAGCCTATTGAATCTTACTAAGATTTTCTAAATCATACTTTAGACTAGGGAAAGAAATTACTCTGAGGGAAGATGGTACCACTTTTCTATATCTGGTGGAAGCGTGGAATAATTCATGAGGATACTTGGGAGAAATAGGCTGACATACGAGTTCAATGGCCTAAGTTGTTCAATTAATACCCCTAGGTATGATTCATGAGTATTAGAAGTCTTTATATGGGGAATTATAAATCCCTAACTTTTATTCCTTAATGAAAATTTTTGTTTTCCTTCTTCTCCTCTTTTTTTGAGTGAGGTCATGTTTTGGAAAAGGCATGGGGGCTTAGAGAAGCTTCATGAGGATTATAGAGGATGTTTTTTAAATCCTTCTTCCAAAACAATGGTGACTACACCGTATCATACATGACTATGCCAAAATAAGTATGGTATACCATAGAATTGACGGTTTCACCATAATGTGATTGTTTAAGAAATATTTCATTGAGGCTATCGTTGTGGGGGTGTTCTAGATGGATGTGTCATAGCATCCTACACCACATCATAGATATATTTCAATGTAAATTATAGATGGATATCCAGATTCTAGTCTATGGGAATTGAACCCTCCTAATAAGGTTGTTATAGGCTTCATTTAGGTAAATATTTATAGAGGATTTATGAGTGAATTTACTCATGTGTAATGAACCTAGAAGTCTATGAAAATTCCTATCCTCATCCTTTATTAAAGAGGATTCTAAGAGTACCAAATGTTGTAGAAACAAATCCATACTACAGATAACCCCATTTCATCATATAATAGCTTGGACCGACATAATTATATACCAAATGACCATACTCTATACCGTAAGGGTCAATTTCTAGAACTCTTCCACACCATATTAATATATCATGTATCATGGTGGTCTTCTCCATGTACACCCCTATGTCACAGTGCCACCACTTATGTCTTGGTGGTTGGTTTTGTGTACCTTTATTCTACAACCCCTACCTTGCAATATTTTCAATAGTACTTATCTTTCCCTCTTAGAATAAACATGAGGATTCCTTTTGATGAAGATCGTTGTTGGGTAAGTCTAATTCTACCTCTTTGATTCACCCCTCATTTCCATAATCTAGAACCAGTGACATGTTGGATTGGAACTGGTTCTAGGATCCCATACCATGCGATCATATTTTGGTTTTTGTGTGAGTATGGTTTGGGTGATTACATCCTTGATATACCTTGATGCTGATGTTTAAAAATAATAAGGTATTAATTTACTCACCTCTTGAGGATTTTGTTACACATTTTTTCATAGTATAATTTATGTGTTTGCATAATTAATAACCATTATTGATTAGGATCACATGTGGGTGTTTGTGTATCCCCTAAGAACCTTATGTGACACTTGTTTCTATGAGTACTATCATTTGTTTTTATTCATGTTCGATGTTGATCACAAGTATTGTATATTATAATTTTACTTATGATGATTTTTATGCATGATTCTATATTATACCTTGTTATGTGTGTGTTTTAGTATTTTTCTTGGATCCCATGGTAGTTAGACTGTCATTACATGTTTATCCATTAAAAAGGTAGTGTGCATGATTTTCAAACATATAAATGGTGGACTAAAGCATAGGTTAGGGATACGATGATGCCTTGTGGATACAATGTGTTACACTCGAGGCCTAGAGGATGCCAAAGAGTATGTCACTTGAGGCCAAGTGGATGTCAAGTAGCACTATCACTCGATGCCTAGTGGATATTGAGGACATGACTCACTTGATTCCTAGTGGATTTCGAGTGATACATACATATGATTCTGAGCATCATGACTACCAGTGGATACCAAGGAGTATGTTACTCGAGGCATAGTGGATGTTGAGTGGTTCGATCACTCGATGAATAGTGTATGTAAAGGACATGACACGTTTGATGCTCAAAGGATATAGAGAGACATTCCTACTATACTTGAAGATAGTTTGTCTTTACTTCTGATATCCTAAATTTCCTTTTGAAATGGATACGAAGAAAGTATAGTCAGGGATCATGGTGGCTTGGTTAGCACAAAGTTCCTCGGTTTTGGATTGTTATATTGCTTGCGTGTTTATGGTTATTATGGAATACACCTGTTTACTTGAGAACACTTGTTAAAGAAGAATTGGCAGTGTCCTATTAAGTCTTATACTCACACCCTACTCGGGTTTTTTTGTGTGCTTTTAGATTTCATGACTATAGATTAAGTGAAGGGTAACATCCCTATTGTGGATGGTTGAGCAGGGGAGAACAAATCTATAGCGGATTAGGAAAGACTCTGGAGGACCTACCATTTGTTTGTTTGTTTGTTTATATATTTATTTAATTATTTAATTATTTATTTATTTATTTATTTATTTATTTTTACTTATTAATCTAGTTTGTATTCCCACTATGGGAGTCCGTCTATTTGTATGTCATGTGTTCCATATTTAGATTTTCATATGTTTACTATAACTATTTATTATAATGTATATTATTTATTATTGATCCTATGATGTGATAAAGAGGGTATAGTCTCCCCACTAATTAAATTAGACCCTAACCTCTAGTCATTAGCCTCTTGCATATGGGGAGTCACGCATGAGGTCATGTGGCACTACGGCTCAGACTCGGTGGTCTGAGTTGGGATGTTATGACACACATAAAAAAATATTTAAAAAAGATCCCTTTTAATATTAATTGATTTTATTATTACTTCTAAACAATTAATAATCATTCCATTAATGTTAATGATTTTTTGTTTGTATATATATATATATAATTGATTTTATTAAATTTATTACTCTAAATATTAGAAATTTAACATTAAAAAAACATATAATATATTATAAAAAAAGTTTTTAAACAAATCGTATGTCATTGTCCATGAATAATTAAATTGGTATTCCTTTTATTTCCTTGATTAATTTAGGGATTTTATTTATTTTATGGACTAATAATTAATTTCTATCAGTCTATTTTATTGAAATTGTTCTTTAAAATTAATAAGTTTAACAAAATTGAATATTTTATAAAAATAATTTCTTTAGAAGAAAATTTATTTTCAAAAATAGATTAGTATATTTTAATTATATTCCAAAATTATTTACTCTACTTCAAATAAATTATTTATAATGAAAATTTATATTTTTTAACATCAAAATAATCTTTATCTATATTAATTTCATGTTGGTAATTCTAAATTCATAATATGTATATAGGTATTATACTCAATGTCTATATACCCTTTAATAATGATCATATAATGGATATATTACCCCTATTAAATCCTATATTTTTATTCCATTCTAAATTCAAAAATAACACAGCTCATTCTATTGCATCCTAATATCACTTTTAGGTATGTACATTTATTTTTTCACAACATTTTTTTAATATTTTATCGGGTTGTTCTGGGTGAGTTTTTGAGAATTTTGAAGTTTTTATGAAAAATTGGTATCATATGAAGGTTACTTAAAGGGATATATGTTTTTGAGTATTTATTTTAAATTCTTACGTTATTTGTGGTGATTCGTGGTAAGAAAGAGATTAATAGAATTTTGATACTCAAGAGGTAG
Organism: Viscum album; assembly: GCA_963277665.1. NCBI lineage: Eukaryota > Viridiplantae > Streptophyta > Magnoliopsida > Santalales > Viscaceae > Viscum > Viscum album. The sequence goes on from OY728136.1 coordinate 459,996,485, forward strand.
TTCATGAATGAATGATTAGTTACTACCCTTTATGATTAAACTTGAGTTACTAGGGAAAGTGGAAACTTCGGTATTTCCTTTGAGTTGTTATTTGTTTATTTTTTATGATATTTATATTTTTTATGATACTACCTTTGATTTTTTGAATCTCTAATGATTTTTTGGGTGGATCAGAGAGGTGAACAAGGCTACACAGTTAGCCATCATGGTTTGGTAAACTATGAGGAAATGTTTCCTTGATCGGGAAATCAATATAGTAATTGTTATATAGTCAGAGTATGGTTTACTAGCCTATGAAATCAAGTCATGTATAGTTATACTTTAACCCCAAAATTAATCAACTATTCATTTTATTCTAAATTTACTTCTTTGACATGAGATTAATTTATGGGTTCTTGATTTTTAATGGATGATAATGGGTGTAGTGTTGTTTCATGCTCATATATGGTTGTTTTGGATTAATTTTTGAACTTGGTTTTTAATCCTTTTTAAAACTATATTTGGTATTTAAAATGATTTTTATTTAAATTATTTTATTAATGTTTTCAGTTACCAAAAAGTTCTTTTATGAGTTTTTTTGTTCGTAAAACTAATCTTTCAAATATAATTATGTGATGTTTTTAATCATAATGTGTTAATATTGGTTTTTTATTGTATTAAAAATGGAAACAATTTTGAAATGATAATTTGGGAATAATTTTTTGAAAGAATGGGAGGAGTTTCGTGTTTTTGTAAAATATTTTAAATTATAATGGATTTGTATCAAAACATTATGTGTTGAAATGAAAATGTAATGTTTTTGAAATGGTAAAACATATATATTTTAAAATAGTGATTCTTTAATGAATGTGATTGGGGTTTTATTTGAAATATTATGGTTTGTCTATGTTATATCTTGGTTTTTGTTTTATAATGAATTTTTTGACTTGATTAGTGATATATGAGTTGTTGAGTCTAAGTTTCATGATGTTTAGAAATGTCTCCCAAAAAGTTCTATGATAATGGTTGGAAGTCCATTAATTGTCCTTATCATCAAAGTAGCCTTTATTATATTCTATAAGTGGAATTTCATGTTGGTTCCTCTTCTTAGGATCACCGAGTGGTGGACCCAGAATCACCTTTATCCTTGGGCCCCATCCAATACTTCTTAAATCATCATCTTCCTTGGTTCAGTAGTGATATAGGTTATTCTAAGGTGTTGTAGTGGCATGATAGGGTGAAAGGAATATTTTATTATCTCAAGACACCTGAGGCTTTAATATGGTGACCTAAGTATTTTACACATATTATTACATGATTCTTAAACATAAATATTCATTAATAAAACACTAGGATAATAAAGTCTTATGTCTTTTAAAAAATAGGTATATATTACATTAAAAGAAACATAAAACATGGCATCATTATTTTATTTTCAATAGTGAGCTCATAAAATCCATTTGAGATCCTAAAATGTCATGGTGTACCTTGGGGAATACATAAATAAATGGGTGATCTAAAAACCAGGTAAGGGAATAAACATGATAAGGAAACATAACATGTGATTCAAATGTTTAACATGATGTTATAAAAGGTAAGGCTCGTGAATAATTGCATGGAATCATATAATAAATCACATGGTTTCATATGATAATGGAATGATAATAAATTTGAAAAAAAACATATAAAATGACATAAACATGAGTTAAGGATAACTACCTTGAAAATATCACATGGTGGAAAAATTCTCATAATGGAATAGGTTTACTCTCTGATCCCATACATGACGTCTCATGAGACTAAATTTTTACCCAATACATTATAGTGTTATTTGGGTGCACCCATAATAACATGTTCATGATCTATGTTTTATTTTTAATGGAATAAATAATAATTAATAACATAATAATTACCCATTGAAAGAAAATAGGTTGCATCATCTTGATTCATATCATAAACAAAATAAATTTCATAACAAAGAAATTCAAGAAATGTTGTTAAGACATGAACTAACCCATAAAATAAAGATATAATAAGCTAGGTATATATGTGAGATACATATATAAAGAATTTATAATTATTACATAACATTAGTATAGAGATAAACTGAGTTAGAGAGAGAAATTTCAAAACCTGAAGAAAAGGGTGGTTTACAGAGATCCCTTACAGCAAGCCTAATTTCTTAAGTGAATTATTTATATTCCTGAATAATAAACTTATGGTAATTATTTAATTTCTTAATAACCTTTTTCATGATTATTATTCCTTTTTTTAATTTTTACCATGTCATATTCAATTACTTAACCAATTAATTTCATGTCATACCTTTTAATGATAAATGGATCATATATCCAAAATCACTTTGGTAAGTTGACTAAGGTTAAATAGAATGTTAATTCATAATAAAAATAATGGAAAATTTGGAATAATTATCATTTATATATATATATATATAAATTTTAAACAAACCATGAAATATGGTCATTAAAAATGAACTATGTTACAATCATATAGATGGTAGGTTGTACATAGGCATGAATAACGTTTCCAGTTTTCAAAGATCGTGATGGAAGAAAGGTAAGTAACATTTTATCTTTCCAGTATGGTAATTATATCATAAGTATCATATTATTTCTTTAAATACCCTTACACACACCATTAATGTGATATGGTAATAAAAAAGAAACACATTGCTTCGCGAGCCGGTAGTCCATTGTACAAACGAACAGCATTATCATTTATTTAATGGATGATAAGGTAAAAAAATATATGATATATTAATTTTCCATAATTTTTAATATTTAATTAATATAATATATAAATATAATATTATTCCTATTACCTTACATGAAAATCATAAGTGAAAAACAAATCACATCACTTCGCAAGGCGGTTGTCCGTCGTACACACAAGCGACGTTATCGTATTCTCTGTAGAATGAAAATTCAGAAGTTATACAAGATATTATAATTAAATAAGTATAAGTATATCATCAATATCATATATAAACATTATATACATAATTATATATATCAGTTAGAATCAGTTGTGGAAAATGAATTACGTCGGTTTGCGAGGCGGTAGTCCGTCGTACACATGATCAACGGTTTTGTTTCCCATTTGAGGGAGGAGGAAAGAGTTTTAGGTAATTAACTTAACATAAAAACATCTCAGTATATTAAAGATACTAATTTTATCATAGAAACATTTTTTAATAATATTTTAATGATTTTTAATAAGAAATAAAATAAAATTCTCGGTTTAAGACGTTACCTCTTCTTCGAACAACTTCTTTTAGTTTAAACCAAAACACTTCCTATGTTGGATTTATGACCAAAAAATCATTATAGGATTAGGGGAAGGAATTATAAGAAGTTATTTGGTCATTTATTTTCCCAACCAATGGGTTTTGGATGTGTATAAAAGAGAGGATAGGGGGTGGATTTTTATAAGTGGGGGAGAGGACACACTTGGAGTTTTTGAAAATAAGGAATTCCACCCCTGTTTTTCTCATTCCAAAAGGCTCAAATATGAACCATTTTAGAACATTAGAAGATATAATGTATAAATATGAAAATAATATAGTAATTATACATAATTTGAGTCATTTTTTACCCTTATATTCTTAGTTTAACCCCTAGTATACACGCTTTTACCTTAATCGTGATAAATAATTTTTACTATTTTCACTATTCATTATGGTTAAAAATTAACTTGAAATTATTAGATAATATAAATTATTTTTAATGTAATTATAGAATCCATTTTTACAAATTCAACTCATATAAGTGGAATAATTTAATTTAAAATTAAACCTGCAAGTGTGTTGAAAAAATGTTTTTCCAAAAAAAGAAAAACTTTCAAATGTTGAAAAGGTTTTTATATTAAACAATTAATAATAAATTGATTAAATTGACATAAATTTGATTAATTAATACATAATTTTTCTAATTTTACTTTTAAATCCATATTAAGATAAAATATAGTTTCTAAATTCTTTAAACAAAAAGGTAGTTTTTTTAAAAAAATCAGTATTTTCACTATTCATCAAAAAAATAAGTCTTTTAAAAAAACCCTAAAACTTTTCCCTAAGATAATTTTAGCATTTAAATTTCAAAAATGAATTTTTTGAGTATCAAATAAATTTCCTAAAACTAGAAAAAAATTAATTTTAAATTACGTGCACAGAGCATGACTAAATCGCCTTTTATATAAATATAGTTTTCTTGAAAATGTTTATTTTTCTTTCAAATGGTTATTATTTTATTTCTAATCAATATATAAAAATTTATTTTATTTTGTAAATGTGTAACATATAAGTTTATAATTTATTTATTCCTATTAATAACGAAAATTTAAGGACTAGGTTATAATGATCCTATTTAAATAATAATATTTTAATTGAGTATCACATCTTCTTAAAACCCGATGTTGCATGCATCATAAGCTATTGAAGAGATTAAATTTTTTTGAAAATTAATATATTGTAAATTCTAGGGGTTGTAATGACCCAATTTTTTATTAATGGAAATTCCTTTCTTATAATTATGTCATATAATCATATGAAATCACAACACAATGAACTATTAAGTGCTATGTGACCTTTAAACATAAGTTGTCACTTCTTTGATTTGAATTTCTAAAATCTGACATACACGGTTGCAATCAGTTTGATATTTAGAGTATAATATGACCAACATAATTTTTGGTGAAGAGTAACATACCCTTATGAATAGTAATTTTACCCTTATGAATAGTGAAATACCCAAATGAATAGTAACCTTAACTATGATAGTATATAAGTAAGATTCAAGTGGAAGTACGATATACCTATATATGGGAATAAGAAAATAAATGTTTTAAAATTTTTCTTTTTCATGTAAATTATGATTTTAATTAAAAATTAAATTAATCATATTTAGATAATTATTTTTGAAAAATGGATTTTATTTTTTCATTCTACATGTTGAAAACTAGTTAGGGTTAATTTTTGGTATTTTTCTAAAATACTTGAATTTTTTATGCATAGTAAAATACAATAATTTACTATAAATGCTAAATAATGGATTTATTGAGTCATTGATGATTATATACTGATGTAAGCCCAATTGGTTCAAACTCACATGCACTTATTACTATTTTTGGTTATAGAATCATCACTATTCTGGTCTTGATGGAAAATAATTAACTACGGAATTAAATATTATGAAAACCCTCCTATCCTCCACTATAAATACCAACCCTCCTTACCTCTTCTCTTCACTCCTCTCAAGCCTTGTTCCTTGCCTATATTCTACCAAAATCTCTTCTCAATATCCTCCCCCATGTCCAATAGACCTTGGTCTCCAAAAAATACCAAATCCTCTCTCTTTAAGAGGCTCTCAAGGAAGATTGATTCAAGAGGTAAATTCCTCTTTTCAATTCTTTTACTTTTAATTCAAGTTCATTTGTTTTATTTTCTATCCTTATCTCTACTCATCCAAATATTATGACAAATCCGGTACCTTACATGTATTGGAAATTTTTTATGATAATGGAATAATTTATTATCATCTCTCTGTTACTCTAATTTTATTTTAGTAGTAAAGACACCATCTAAGATGTGTCAATTTACCACATTCAAGGACAATGGGTTTTCAATTTCTATTACCATATTTAGTTATGGTCATGAAACTATTTTTATGGTTGAACCAGGCCATAATATATGTATTATGGCTCATCTATGGTTCTATAATCATTTTTTACACATTGTTTTGGTATATAAAACAAAATGTGTTTTTTGTGTTTAAAAACCGTTAATTAACCCAAAAGGTGGCCACTAAAGTTTTATATAATGATCCAAATTTACTCCAAGTAACCAAATTAAATTTTAAACCACGTAAACTTTTGTATGTTCAATAATAAAATATAACTTCAATTCTGGACAACCACCTTCATCATACATGTTTATCCGAACAAGAACTGGTCATTAAAACCAAGTAAGCAAACGGACCCAAACAATGAAATTGAACCTCATAACCAATCAAAATGGTTATAAATGAACATAAAAAGGTTATAATAAATATTTTTAATATAGAAGATGTTATGGAATTATTAATTAATAAACCTAATTTTTTTATTTAGGTCATTAATAACAAGTGGAGAACACCATTAGACTTAAGGTAAGGGATCCTCTCCATTTCACTTTTATTTAAGAATGTCCTCTATGATATGTCATTTTATGTGTAATCCCTAATGATGGGGTATGATTCCACACCTCCCCCATACTTAACTAATGATTTATAAGTGATTATAAATCCATTTCTCTCTCATGAATTCCTCTTAAGTACACCTAATGTCATGCTGATAATTCGTAAGGAATTCTACCCGAATCTCCTTTATTCCTTCAGGTTGTCTCATCATTCTTTATACCAAAATGGAGTTATCTTATCTATTTATGTGAATATTCTAAATTATGTTTATATATAAAAAGTTATTTTATCAAGACACTCCCATCATTCTCTTTTTGGGATATTAATGTTTTTAAGTGATTCCCTCCTCAATACTTCCCGATAAACAAACTTGTTTTTAGAAAACTTCCCGAATTCTTACCCAATTTCAAGTGCGATATATCTTCTATTTTAATCTACCATTATATTTATAGATTCAGTATCTTTTATTATAAAAACCTTTTGGAGTCACTTCTAGTTTTTATTAAAGTAATGTCCCCTTTTCTATTTTAAAGGCTCTATAGTATTTTCCTTAAAACCTCTCAAAAATGTTTTCATGCTAAAATCATTTTCTTACATGTCTTGACATATACTTTGAATCATTTCCCATGATACATGCCTATTTTTTATTTATTAATTTCCATATATATTTTAGTTCCTTTCTTTCATAGACACGTTTTTGATATGCCCATTTATTATGCTTTATGTCATGATTACGGTACCCAATCTTTTCCATGGGTAACCATTATGTTTAAATATGATTGATTATGTATGATTAATTATGTGGAAAACATATAAATGTAAAGTTAATATGGGTGTTCATATATACTGCTCCAATGCATTTGGTAAATTTGAGTCTCATGAGACGTTATGTGCAACGGTCTTAGCGATTAGCCTTGGATTATGCTATTATGTGCAACGGTCTAGGTGGTTAGCCTTGGCTTGTGCTACTATGGGAAATGGTCTTGGCGGTTAGCCTCGACTCGTACTAAATTCATGTTTTATGTTTCTTCCACATTACTATGACTCCATTTTTATATTATTCCTTTCTTATATGTTATGATTCCATATTTTAAATGTCTTTTTATGTCCTCATGTCATGCCTTCTATCTGATGTGCTAATGCTTTGTTTTTACAGTTTTCCCCTTACTGGGCTTTTAGATCATCCCTTAGTTCATGTTATCCCCAGGTTATCCTATGTAGACGTATGAGAATAGTGAAATATGGTATCTCATTATGGAGTTTAAATAAAATTTTGTTTCTATAATGTTTGATAATATACCTAGACTTCCAAGACACTAGACTTTACTATCCTTGGCTTGTAATTTGATGTATAGTTATGCTTAAAATCATGTAATGTTATATATAAAAGTATAGGGTCACTATATTTGTGTTAAATTCCTTCCCCTTAAATAATTTCACCATTGAAATTTCATATTACATACTAATGTGAAAATGGGTTAGGGTACTTCTGATTCATCGCCTCTTTTGGTTCCCAAGTTTCTTAATCAAACTCATGGTTTCACCATATCACTTTGACTAGGTGAGTTGTATTAGTAAGGACCCAACCCCAGTTTCTTAGAGATGGTGTTTTATTACATCACATTGGCATGCTTAAAATAATTTTTTATCCTGAAGTACTGATTAGTTTAGTAGTTTTGGAAAACCAGATATATATATATGTTCAACATTACAACATGAAATGAAAAACAACATATAAGTTCCATTAGGAACATCCACCACTCTAATATTATCACTAAAATTCATTCACAATATACTTATTCATGTCGTGAAAAAAATAAACATAAGAAAGGGGTGAGCTCTGATGCTTAGTAAGGGTAAAAAATATAGTAGAATATACCATAAACATAAACATCAGGAATGGTGAATAACTAAAACACATGCCTTTAAAAATAAACTTGAACACATTATGGTAGGAATAAGAGATGAATAAATAATTCCATAATGAAGAATAATCATGGGTATTCTACTAGTAGAATAACCACATGAACTTTCAATTACAAGTTTTATAATGAGGGAAATGCATATGTCAGACATTCTGAAACATATCATCAAGGCTTCAACCAAGATATCTAAATATGATTATGGCCTCAGCCAAAACTATATCTACAAAATGGGCAAGGCCTCAACCAAGTCCATATCTATTTATATCATGAGACCTACTGATGCATCGAGGGGCTATAGTGGGCCCCACACATCACTTACTAAGTCTATTGCATTCCTCATATGAAATTTGTGAACATAATCAACATATACATTCATATTGAAACTAACATATGAAATGTAAATAACTTTCCCCAATCATTTAACATAACCACTAACCATTCAGAGTAATATGGTGAATGGTATCAAGATAGCACATCCAAAGTCAAACTAATCATAAACCCTTCAACAACATATTTTATCTAATATCATTAGAGATAAAGCTCAATGAATTACAAGATTAAACAAGGGATGTTGTCCTAGATAAAGATAATTTTAAATGAGACCATTGAAGAATTCCTGAGGAAATAATCCTTAAACATTACAAAGTGTCTCATACCACATCAAAACATTAAAATCATAATCCCTTATAATATCATGATAATAATGAGACTCTTGATATGATATACCAAAGGGCCGTACATACACTACATGCATGGAATTATTGGTGAACATGGCATATATTTCATAAAATTTAATGTGAGAAGAGAAAATCCTTTTTACTTTTGAAAGAAGAGTTAATTTGGAAAATCATTTGTATTTTCTATGAAATCGTATTTTAAACATGTATATCCCAAAAAATAAAAGTTCAAGACATTGAAATTATATTTTAGGCATAAATTATGTTCCACTGAAGTGAAATCATGTAAAAAGAATTCTTAAGAATCCTTAGAAATAAAACATTTTAGAGCATTTTAAAGAAAGTATTCAAGAGAATTTTAAAATGGAATGGCATGTTTGTTCTCTTAAATCCATTAGGAATACAAGATAATTTCTAATTATAAAATGAGTGGTTTTATAAAAATAATTTTGGATTAAAACAGATTTCATTGTGCACATGAAAATGGGTAAGAATTTGAAAAGCTCCCTGGAATCAGGTTTGTTTATCAGGATAAAATTTTGAATGACTTTTTTGAAATATGTAAATAAATATAAAATAAAGAAGTATTTTGGTTGGTAAAAACACATATAACATTCACACTGAACATGTGTGTAGTAAATAATAATATAAGAATTTCATTGAGGTAAGTAGAGAAAAAGAGTAACCAGAATAAAAATAGGGGTTCGGGTAGAAATCCCTTACCACTCTGTAATCAATCGGTTTGTATGCCCAAAAATTAAAAAATTTTGATTGATACATTTAATACCATGAAAATAAACATCAATTGGAAGTATACATGCACCATACATTAGTGAATAAAGAATATCTCACAAAAATGGAAGTGAGACCAGGAAACCCCTTACCTTAAGTCTGGTGGTGTTCTTCACTTGATCTTAATGACCTGAATATTAAAATTTAGGTTCATTAATTAATAATTAAAAAACCTCCTCTACATTTAATTTATTTATTATAACACTATTAAGTTCATTCATGGCCTTTTTGATGGGTTAATAGGTTCAATTTCATTGTTCGGGTCTGTTTGTTTCATGATTGGTATACTTGTATACATGAAGGAAGAATCATGTAAAATGAGGATGGTTGTCTAGAATTGAAGTTATATGTTATTATTTTACATCCATAAGTTTACATAGTTATAAATTTTATTTGTTTACTTAGAGTTAATATGAATTATTATATAAATTATTTAATGATAATCGTTTGGGTTAATTGGCGGTTATTGATCACAATGAACTCATTTTTCTTTATAAATCAAAACCATGTATAAAAAAAGATTCCAAAACCATAGATGAGAAATAATACATATAATATAATCTGTTTCAACCATAATAATGGCTTTGACGACCAAAATTGAAGATGGAAATAGAAATTGAAAACCCATCATCCTTAAATGTGGTAAATTAGCAAATCTCAGATGGTGTTTTTTACTACTATCATAAAAGAAGGGTAAAGGAGATATGATAATAAATTATTCCAAAATCATAACAAAATTAAAGTACATGTAAGGTATTAGAGTTTACATAAAATTTGGATGAGGAGTGGTGAGGATAGAAAATAAAACAAAGGAACTTGAAAAGAAAGTAAAATAATTGAAAAGAGGAATTCACCTCTTGAATTAATCTTCCTTGAGATCTTCTTTAAGGGAGAGGATATTTTCTTTTTAAGATACCAAGGGTTGTTGTACATAGGGGAGGATCATGGGATAATATTTGAGTATAATTTATAAAATTCACAACTTTAAAACTATAACTTGTTTTATAACACTGTGAAAAGTTAATCAAGGTCTCATAAAATTATCTTATAACTATACTAAAAAAATAGCAATTTATGACTATATTTTTTAAAAATAAACCCTTATAAACTGTTAGGTAGTGTTAGTATAGGTGTAGTAACCAACCTTCTCTTAAACTCTTTGAAATTTTATTTACATTTATCTATCCATAGGAACTTCAATACATTCCAAGTTAACATGGTAAGTTGATTAAAAAATTATGACAAATTTATCCGAAAACATCGATAATATCCATCCAATAAAAGAAAACTATGAATCTTTATTATAATGGTTGGTTTAATCCATTCTTCAATTACTTTTATGATTGAAGAGTCTACATATATAACATCTCATGTGATTACATGACCCAACAATGATACTCTCTATATCTATAATTCACACTTTCTAAATTTTGTATAAAAATTATCTTTTCTCAAGGTATTCATCACAATTGTACTACAAGAAAAAATAGAGTTCACAATGGTTTTTTAGTGGTGGTTTTGAAAACCGACATTAAATATTTTTTAGAAAAAAATGTAGCTGCATTTTTTAGTGACAGATGTAAAAACCACTACTAAATGTGGTTTTATTTTTTTCATTTTTTTAATTTTCATTTTTAAAAATAAATTCATTTTTAGCAGATATTTTCTAGAAACCACTACAAAATAGTGACAGTTTTTAAAAAATAACCACTAAATTAAAAGAACGAAAATAAAATATAAAATATTTAATTATGATTTATTATTTATTATTTTGTTATTTATTATTTATTATTTACAATTTTAATTAAATATAATGTGTTAATTTATAAATATTAATTATTATTTGTTAATAATAATTTGGAACATAAAATAATTCTTGAATAATTTAAAAATTAGACTTCATCATCAAATGACCATAAATTTTTATCCGGAAGTCCATTTTATCTCCACAAACAGTGAAATTGAAGCTTATGAAATGAATTAAAACCACATTAGATAATAATTTGGTGATAGTAAGAAGAATAAAATTTATTATATTTTAAAAATGTTAGAAATTTAACTTCAACTTCAAATGACAATAACTTTTGATTCGGGTGTCTATTTGGGTTATACCATATATCAAATAGAAGATTGTGGTAAGCTATACACCCTATAGGCATGAGTTTTTTAGGAAAAGAAAGACCCATAAGGCCTCCAAAACTACATTTTTAGTTGTGGTATCTTAATTTTTTAATATTGTATGGAATTCGAAGCTCGTTTAAGGGGGTCTTATTATCTTTTTTAGTGGGGCTCGTTTAAGGGGGTCTTAATATTTGACAGAATTCCAAGCTCGTTTAAGGGGCTCGTTTAAGGGTATGCTAATTTAAGGGAATTCCAGGCTCATTTAAGGGGGTTTTATTTTTGATTAAAAACAAATTTATATGTAAATATGTATTTATAAAATTGTTTTATTATATGTAAATATAAGAAAATATGCATAGATTAAATTATAAACAAACTAAATTGTGAAAAATTATCTTTTTCGATGGGAACTGAATTTATTCTCGGGGATTATATTCATATAGATTTTATCATTTTTAAATTTTATCATTTTTCACAATTTAGATTTATTTATAATTTAATCTATGCATATTTTCATATATTTACAAATAATAAAACAATTTTATAAATACACATTTAGATATAAATGTGTTTTTAAACATATAAATCATATGAAAATAAATATTAATTATTCATTTCACTTAAAATAAATGATTATTGATTTTATTTTCTATATAAAATACATTAATATGTATATATATACCTATACAAGTTAAGTTTATATATAAAAATGTGTGTGCCAATAAAAAAATATATTTTTATGTTTATATTGTAATATATATAAATTAATACATATATATATATATATATATTTGTGTTTATTTGAGAAATATAAATGTGTAACTGTGTGTGTAACTATGTGTGTGTGTGTGTTAATAATATTATGTGTATACTTCATATATAAATGTATTTTTATATAAATATATCATTATCATAAAATATAGTATATACATGATTTTATAGTAAAATGATTTGAATATATATATATATATACACATATAAATAATGTTTAAATATACATATGTGTGTATTGATAATATATATATATATTCTAATATAGATAAATAATTATTAATATATAATATATTTAAGTGTATATATATATATCATACACATTTGATGAGATTTCATCTTTATTTAAGAGTGTATTCATATTCTTTTTATGTTGTTTATGATTTTATTCCATTGACTTACATTCCAATTGATTTGATAGTGTTGTAATTATTGTCGTTTCCCAACTTTTGATGATTTTTTTATCAATTATATATATCTATTTATATGCATTTATAAAGATTTTTGTATATTTATATATATTTTTAAATATTTATACATATTTGTGCTTATATATTTTGATATCATATATGTGTAAATATATATATAGATAGATAGATATTTGTTTTTATCTGTGTTTATCTATATATATATTAATATAAAATTATATATCTGAGTGTGTTTATATATATTTATACAAATTTCATTATATGTGTATATATATATAGATATTTATATCCATTTATTATTTATTATTTATTATTTATTATTTATTCAATTATTATTTATTATTTATTACTTTAATATTCATTTATTACTGATTTATTGTTTATTTCCTTTTTTATTATTAAATTATTGTTTAATAAATATTTAATATTTATTTATTTATTATTATTTATTATTTATTATTTATTATTTATTATTTATTATTTATTACTTATTACTTATTATTTGTTATTTATTATTTATTATTTATTATTGTATATTTTTGAAATTTATTAATAATTTATTATTTATTATTTTTTAGTTTATAATTTTCATTTTATTTATTATTTATTTGTTAGTTATTATTTATTTATTTATTTATTTATATTTATTTATTTATTTGTTTTTTTGTTTTTTTGTTTGTTATTTTATTTTTTATTTTTTATTTTTTATTTATTATTTATTATTTATTATTTATTATTTGTTATTTGTTATTTGTTATTTGTTATTTGTTATTTATTACTTATTATTTATTATTTATTACTTATTAATTATTAATTATTATTATTATTTTTTTTTTGTTTATTAGATATTTATTACTTCTTTATTATTTATTTATTATTTATTATTTATTTATTACTATTTATTATTTTATTCAGTACTATTTTCTTATTTATGATTTATTTATTTATTTTTTATGTATTTATTTTTATGTATTTTTTATTTTTATTTTTTTTATTTATACATTAATTATTAATTTATTTTAAATTTTTATTATTTTATTATTAATTTATTATTAACATCTCATTTACTATTTATATATTTTTCATTATTATTTTATTATATAATTCTTATTTTTGTTTATGATTTATTTATTATTTGTTTATTATTTATACACTAATTATTAATTTGTTTTATATTATTTATTATTTTAATATTAATTTTTTACTAAAGTATTATTTAATACGTATTTATTATATATTCATTATATAATTAATATTTATTTATTGACAATGTATTTTTTATTATCTATTATTTCGTAATGTATTATTTATAAATTTATTATTTATTTATAATATATTAATTAATTTTTTAATTAATTTTTTATATATACATTACTTATATATTATATATTATATATTATATATTTCTTATTTCTTATTTCTTATTTCTTATTTCTTATTTCTTATTTCTTATTTCTTATTTCTTATTTACTATCATATTATATATTTATTTATTTATAATTCATTTATATTTTATTTATTAATTTTTAATTATTTAGTTTGTATATATTTGTTATGTATTATTTTTTTTCTCTATCGATATATATATATTAAATTCTATTTACTCACCACATGAAGAGTATGTTGGAGTTATAATGTCTTTGCAGAATAACTAAGAGGTAAGGGGTTCAAATCTCACCCAATGCAAAGTTTCTACATGGAATGTGCATGTGCATGGTAATAAATATTTGATAATAATAAATAAAAATTCAAATAATATAATAATAAAATAAATAATAAATTAATTACGGTGTTTAAAATAATTAAAAAAATAAAATAACAAATTAATAAAATAAATTAATTTTGAAAATAAAAAAATAAAAAAAATATAACGAAAAATAAAAAATAAACTGCCTTTAAATGATTCTATTGATTTTTAAAAACCATCACTAAATCATTTTACAATAATTTTGGAAATCATCGTGAAATGATTGTCGACACAAGATTTTTGCAGTAGTTTTTAAAAACCATCGCGAATTAGCGACAGTTTAAATCACCGATAAACACCTACTTTAGCGTAGTGATCCTTAAATGATCTTCATGTTATTATTTTTTCATGGAATATATAAGAATATCATTTATAAAGACTATAAAATATTGATCAGTGTAATCTCTAAATTCTCTACTCATGAGATCCATCAAGATAATTGTTGGAATCCTCATGTATTAATCATGTTTTAATGATCACAAATCTTATTCAACCTAGTTATCTCCTTTAAATTATATCCAATCATGTGTATTTATGTTTCAATTTCTCTCATGATTTATGATGGTTAAGCTCAATCCATTTCATGCATATCACTGTTTAAGTCTGAATACAGTTATTTGCCTAAGTACAAGACACCGTAAGCAAGACACCGTAATCCAGACACCGTAAGCTAGACACCATAAGCCAGACACTGTAAGCCAGACACTGTGAAGCAGACACCGTGAAGCAGACACCGTAAACAAGACACCATGAACAAGACACCATGAACAAGACACCGTGAACAAGACACCGTGAACAAGACACCGTGAAAAGACACCGTGAACAAGACACCATGAACAAGACACCGTGATCAAGACACCGTGAACAAGACACCATGAACAAGACACGGTGAAGCAAGACACCGTGAAACAAGACACCATCAACAAGGCATCGTGAACAAGACATCGTAAATGAGACACCATGACACTCATACACCGTGATGTCTAAACACCGTGTGAAGAAGACACTGTTTTCATTACTTACTGTGACACCGTTTCTTAAACTATTTTTTCGTCTTTCAATTTAATTTATAACATTCATATTTGATGTCTTTAATGAACTGGCATAATTAATGTTTCTTTGTAGACATAGTATGAGGTATGAGGTGCAGAACACATGGAACCTATTGGCTAAAACTCATGCATTCGAAGATAAAGAGAACAGTGTGCCCAAGAACAAATAGAGCGATACAAAACGAAAAACAAGCCTGTTAGCACGACAGCGAAGAACATATTGCAATATTTTCAAATAAAGCATTGTTACATGCATTAAATCCGACTCTGCTGAAGAACATACGCACTACACTAGAATCTAGAGAACATCTTCACATTATCAAAACTCAGGAAGAAGACAAGATGAATCGCGACACTATTTTTTACACAACTTCCAAAGAAGGACTCAGAGCTTCATCTGGTTCAATCCAAATAAGTCCAGAGCTGCATTGACATCACACAAGATCATTCTAACTTCATCTTTATATTCTTGCTTGACTGTGATCATCTTTTTATTTATATTATGGGCAGTGTGTTCCCCTGTCTGTTTTGACACACACTGACTCCTGATCTGAACTTGAGGATACTGAAATTCTTACACCAAACTCTGTATACTTTTTTTTACCCACAAAAACTGTGGAAGAGGTCCATGTGTGGCCTGGTTATTATTTTGTTTACCCACGAAAAATTTAGAAGAGGTCCCTGTGTGACCTGGACAGTCTGTGTACTGTTGATAACCCTGATCCAGGGTGTGGATCAAAGTTTATTTATATAAACTTCTTGGTAGAATGTAATCACCAAGTGGAGTGGATTAGGTCTCGTCATGAGACTGAACCACTTGTTTCATATCTGTTGTGTTGTTTAAATTTAGTCTTCACTATTTTACTGCTCTATTGCATAATCCAGAAATCATTAATTTCACTTTGATAGTTATTCTTGGAAAGAAGTTATAACTAGTTTGTCTTAGTAGGATAACTTCAAAAGTAATATTAATTATACAAATTAATATTACTGAGAATTAATCAATCTTCTAAGAAGATGTTTAAAAATTCAAACTCTTATAACAGTATAACCTTGATTAATTGGGCTATATCTATTTTTGGCGAAACTATTGCTTTTAAAAATAATATTCGTGTAATAGAAATTTTTATAGTTACTCAATTCACCCATCCCCTCTTGAGTAAACTACTCTGACCAACATTTGGTATCAGAGGATACTTTATTAGGACTCTGTGTAATCTTACTCAACTGTGATTGTATTTGTACTTTAAATATCTATAAATTTCTTTTAATTCTAAATTTCTAGCTCTTTTAAAGTAATCCATTAGTATGGATAATAGATTGGAAGGTGCTGCAACCAACAGACGACCATTCTTTAATGGAACCAACTATGCTCAATGGAAAATTAAAATTAAAATGCATCTAGAGAGTATGAGTTTTGAAATTTGGTCATCCATTATAGATGAATACAAACTTTTTGTGACTGATAGAATTACATGGGATGAACCTACCAAAATTTCTTACAATAACAATTGCAAATCCATGAATGCTTTGCACTATTCCTTAGGAGATGAAGAGTTTAATAGGATTTCTACTTGTAAAACTACCCATGAAATTTGGGATACCTTTTATGTCTCAAATGAAGGCACATATAGTGTAAAGAAAATGAGACTTAATACTTATACTATAAAATATAATAATTTTGAAATGAAACCTGATGAGCCTATTTCTAACATGTATCTCAGGTTCAATGAGATTGTCAACATAATGATGTCTCTTGGAAGAGAAATCACTGCCAAAGAATAGATCATGAGAATCCTTAGATGTCTACCTGATAGATGGAGGGGAACCTCTGTCTCTATTAGAGAATCATGTGACATCAGCAAGCCACCTGTAAAAGAACTCATTGGGAAACTGATGATGTATGAGGAAGAGATGAAAGTCAACAAAGAAGAGGAGGATGAACCAAAGAGGAAATTTGTAGCATTCAAGACCACCTCCTCGAAGCACAAAGACAAAGGGAAACTGGAAGCTTCTATAGAAAGTTCCACCACTGAACAATCATCACCTGACAGGGATGAGGAGATGGCTTAACTGGCCATAAGATTTAAACGATTTTACAAAAAGAAGAACTTTTTTAGAAATCCTAACTTCAAGGGCAATTATGATCTAAAAGGAAACTGGAAAAAGGAATGGAAAAGAAGTGAAAAAACTGATGAAATTGTATGCTATGAATGTAAGTGCAAAGGAAATATAAAGGATAATTGCCCAAAGATCAATTATAATAAGAAGTATGAGGACAAGGACAAGAAGTACAAAAAGTAAATGAAAGAAACCTGGAGTTCCTCTGAGGATAGTTCAAGTGACTCAGATACATCACATGATGAACAGGATAACAAATCCAATATGTGTTTTATGAAAAACACATATGAGGTAACACTGAACTCTTCTATAAATAATTTATACTATTCTGAAGAGGATAGTGACTCTGAAAATATGATTAATGAAGAAATGTATGAATATTGCAACATGCTTGAAGATACATGCAATGAATTAAAAGATAAATATAAATCATTGAAGAAACAGCATGCTCTCACTGTAAATGTTAAATCTAAACTTACTAATTAAAAGGAGAAAAATGCTCAACTGCTCAATGAAAACAATGAATAAAAAATGTCTAATGAGAAATTAAAAAGTGACTTAGAAAAGTTTACTAATGGGAAAAATAACCTTACCCAAATGATAGGAAAATAAATTGCCCCTAAATACAATACTGGCATTGGTTATCAACCTAGTAAAATAAACCTTGGTAGAACAAATTTTATTTCCAAGTCTAGGACATATAGTTTTGTTCCCAATTCTGGACACAACTAAACTAGCTCAATTCATGATAAATATTCTATTGTTTCAAGTTTTTGTGGACCAAATACAGTTTATTTTTCAAATACTTTACATAATTCTTATAGGAAACTTATGAGACAAATATGTGTTCTTAAAGTACTTATTACTAATGTTACTGGACCCAAACGAGTATGGGTACCAAAATCTATCTTTTCTTGATCATATTATAGGAAAGCTACTTAAAGAAATCCTGAAAAAATCTATAGTACTTGGACAGTGGATGTTCAAGGCACATGGCAGGAGACTACTCATGCTTCAAGAACCTGATAAAAGTAGATGGAGGACATGTCACATTTGGTGACAATGCCAAATGGAAAATCATTGTCTTAGGCCAGATTGGTAACACTGATTCGATTTTAATTTCTAAAGTACTGTTTGTTAATAGATTAAAATATAATTTTCTTAGTATCTCACAATTATGTGATGATGGATATCATGTTAAATTTGAAAATTATGCATGTAATGTCCTTATTTCTAAAGATGAATTAGTATTTTCTGCATCAAGGAATGAGAACGTTTATTCTGTTAATTTAGATTCTTTATCTTCTCAAAATGTTACATGCTTAAGTGTATTTCATAAAGAATCTTGGCTCTGGAATAGAAGATTAATACATTGTAATGTTCACTCCCTTAGAAAGATAACTAGAAAAGGCCTAATTAAAGACTTACCCAAACTTGATTTTCCACATGACAAAGTGTGTAATCCTTGTCAAAAGGGAAAACAACACAAAATGTCTTTCAAAACAAAGAAAGAATTTTCTACTTCTCAACCTCTCAAATTGGTTCACATGGATTTTTTTGGACCATCTAGAGTTTCTAGTTTAAATGGGAAGAACTATGTTTATGTTCTAGTAGATGATTTTTCTAGATATACCTGGACCTTATTCATGGCTCACAAAAGTGAAGCCTGCTCTTATTTTACTAAGTATTCCAAGTCTGTAGAAAATATTAATAGCCTTAAAATTAATTATTTAAGAAGTGATCATGGCCGTGAGTTTGAAAATCAAGAGTTTGAATCCTTTTTCTCACAAAATGGTTATAGTCACAATTTCTCTACCCCTAGAACACCTCAGCAGAATGGTGTTGTAGAAATAAGAAATAAAACTCTAAAAGAAATTTCTAGAACAATGCTTAGTGAATATAACTTACCTATTTACTTTTGGGTTAAAGTTGTTAATACAACATGCTACATAATTTATTCTCAACAATAAGGATAATCTTGACAAATTTTCATCCAAAATTGATGAAGGAATTTTCCTAGGTTACTCAATATTAATTAAAGCTTATAGAGTATTCAATAAGAGAACTAAATGTGTGGAAGAATCTGTTCATATCAAGTTTGATGAATTAGATCCACGTGAGCCTAGAACCATCCTAGAAAATCTGGAGTATGATGTATCAAATTTGAACATCAACTCAAAATCCTCAAAATCCTCTGTGAAAGAATCTGTGAAAACTTCCAATTCTGGAAATTCCCTAAAATCGAGTCATAATGAACCTGAATCTATTGATGAACCTAAAATCACTAGTCCCTCTATTTCTAGAAAGGTTATAACCCTTAAAAACCATCCCTTAGATGTTTTTGTAGGAGACTTATATAAGGGAACACAAACCATAGTTTCTCTTAGAAATCAGGTTGAACATCAAGCCTTCTTGTCACAACTTGAACCTAAAAACATTGATGATGCCATCAATGATGAATTTTGGGTAATGGCTATACAAGAAGAACTTAATCAGTTTAAAAGAAACAAATTTTGGAAGATTTTTGAAATACCCAAGGACACATTCATCATAGACACTAAATGGGTGTTTAGAAATAAGTTAGATGAAGCATGAAATATAGTTAGGAGCAAGGCTAGATTAGTTGCACGAGGCTATAGTCAAGAAGAAGTAATTGACTATGAGGAGACCTTTTCTCCAGTATCCAGACATGAAGCCATCAGAATCCTACTTGCCTATGTTGCACATTTTAATTTCAAACTATATCAAATGGATGTTAAGAGTGCATTCTTAAATGGGTATATAGCTGAGGATTTCTTTGTTGAACAACCCCCTGGATTTACAAATCCTCATTTTCCCTATCATATTTTCAAACTATCAAAAGCTTTATATGGTTTAAAGAAATCTCCAAGAGCTTGGTATGAAAGATTGAATACTTTTCTCATTTCTAAAGGTTTTACAAAAGGAATAGTTGATCCTACCTTATTTATAAAACTAATTTCTAATGATTTTTTAGTTGTTCAAATCTATTTAGATGATATTATTTTTGGATCTTCAAAAAATTCATTATGTATTGATTTTTCTAAAATGATGCAAAACAAATTTGAAATGAGTTTAATGGGTGAACATAAATTATTTCTTGTATTGAAAATCTTTCAAAATATTGATGGAATTGTTTTAACTCAAAGTAAATACACTAGAGATATTCTAAAACGTTTTTTATTGTATAGTACTAAAATCAGTGACACTCCCATGAGTACCACCTGTAAGTTGGATCTTGATGAAGATGGAAAATCTGTTGATCAAACCACTTATAGAGGAATGATTGGAAGTTTACTCTACTTAACTATTAACCGTCTGAAAATTATGTTTAGTGTGTGTGCTCGTTTTCAAGAAAATCCTAAAGAATCTAATTTAAATGATGTAAATAAATGTTCAAATACCTTAATCATACACCCAATCTAGGATTGTTCTATCCTAAAAGAAAATCATTTGAACTAGTTAGTTATTCTGATACTGACTTCAGTGGATGTAAGTTAGATAGAAAGAGCACCTCTGGAACATGTCACCTTTTAGACAAGTCACTAGTATCATGGTGTAGTAAGAAATAATATTTTGTTGCATTATCTACTGCAGAAGCTGAATACATAGTTGCTGGAAGTTGTTGTGCACAAATTTTGTGGTTTAAACACACATTACTAGATTTTGGATATCAATTCAGACATGTACCAATAAATTGTGACAACACAAGTGCTATTAACATCTCAAAAAATATTGTTTCACATTCTAGGAAAAAATATATTGATGTAGGACATCACTTTTTGAGAGATCATTATCAAAAATGTGATATCACCTTGGAATTCATTGGTACTGAATATAAACTTGCTGATATATTCACTAAACCATTAAATTCTGAAATAATAGACTACATCATACATGATCTTGGCATGATAAATCTCAAATAGATATCTTACCTGTCTTATTGTTTGACATTTTTCTATGTTATACTTTATTGTTTCATGATTACGATTTCTCAATTACTGTCTCTTATGTTTATGGTCTCACCGTTAGCACTTTGTACTTACGGTCTAACATTTATTGTCTCACTGTAATGCACACTGGAAATTTCACTCACTATCTCACCATGACGACCACTCACTGTCTCACCGTGACGACCACGCATTGTCTCACCGTGACGACCACTCAGTGTCTCACCGTGAAAATTCTTTATGTTTTTCTTTAAACCCGTATCACATTAATTATCATTTCACCTCTTTTACTTCCCTGCGTTTTTATTTTTGTGAATTTTTGCATTCCTAAATGATAAAACAAAAAATTTCACTCGGTTCTTCACTCGTGTTTTCTTCTATTCACTCGTTTCGAACCTTTTCAACCTTGTAACTATCTATCTATCTCTCTCAAACCTTCAGTGGATACCAAGAATGAAATTTTTGTCATCATCCACACCCGAGAATCGCAACCCGAAGAAGAAGAAGATTGCACCTAAGCTACCACCCGAAGGACCTCTAAATCCAAATCTGGTAAATCGCAGTGTTGTACCTAAGAAACAAAACATACCCCAAATGGCTTCTGTCTAGAAAATCTCTGGTATTGAAAGTTTTAAAAGAACAAGGCTGGTTGGAGTGGTTCTCAAGGAAGAATAGACCCATCTATCCTAGGTTAGTAGCTCAGTTCACCCAGTACGTACAGTTCTCTTTTGACTCTAGTGAAATTTATGTTGTGAGGAGTTGGATTAATGGCCAAAGATGCTCTTTCTCTTAGAGGTTATGGGCTGAATGCCTTAGGATACCTCATGAAGGTATATGTGAGGATTATCAGAAAGTAGCTCCACCTTCAACTGATTTCTTTGATCTAGAAGATGCTCTGAAAACCCTAACCTGAAATGGAACCAAGAGAAGGTTCATCGCTACTGAACTAGATAGAGAAACAAGGCTTCTTTTTAAGTTTGTTCAAAATCTGGTTAGTCCAAGAAAAGGTGATTTTGCTGTGTTAAAATATCAAGATGTGTTTTTGATTAATATTATGAAAAATGGACATAAGATCAACCAGTGTAAGTACATCATTCACCATATGTGTGAGTTGATCAAGGTTACATCCAAGTCCACTTCTCTGTTCTACTCTCGGCTGATATCAGACATGCTTTTTTCAAAAGGCGTGGTTGGACCTAATGAATAAGTGCTTATGGACTGTGAGTACTGTATCTCTAAATCCATCGTCAAGAGAATGAAGATAAACTGGAATCCTTGGAAAAATGAATGGGTGGAAGACAATGATATGGTTTATGAGAAGTTTAATCCTATGGATTATCTATCAAGGCCGAAAGACATTTCTGATCTTGGTTTGGAACCAGATGAACTTATTGAGTATTAAGA
This sequence comes from Viscum album, assembly GCA_963277665.1. Lineage (NCBI taxonomy): Eukaryota > Viridiplantae > Streptophyta > Magnoliopsida > Santalales > Viscaceae > Viscum > Viscum album. The sequence goes on from OY728136.1 coordinate 460,019,661, forward strand.
AGAAGAGGAAGAAGAAGTTGACGTACCAAATTGGGAAGCAGTTTTTGTTGAGGAATAAAGGACTATTGTTCCTCATGTTGTTCTTGAAGATGTTCCTTCCCCTAGAGACGATGTCAATCTAGAAATCCAACCTGAGGCTGAAATAGAATCAGTTGTCATATAATCTGAGAAGCAAGCCATGGAAGAGCATACAGTAGAAGAACTCCTTGTTGTGCAAGAAGAAAATCTGGATGAACTCCCTGTTGTGAAAGAAGCGAATATGGGGGAACTCCCTGTGGAACAATTTGTTCCTGAAATCATACCCTTTTCTGAAGAAAGGATGGAGTTGGCCTTTCAGCTGGCTAGACAAGAACTGAATAAAGAACTTAGAGCTGAGTCTGTGGATTTAGACCAAGCTCCTAAGTCTCTCAGTCCTGAGAAGGAGGCACCTATTAAGGGGGAGGAAACCCCAAATCTTGAGTGTGATGAAGCCTCACATCCAACTGAGTCAAGTCCTGTGGACACTCAGTAAAAATTTCCTAGTTTCTATGATGTAAATGAGTCTCATTAGGTTACTGCAATCGAGCTTGATCTTTCTTCCCTATTTCAGTTGAAATCATTCACCATCTTTGCACTTGAGAAGGAACCTGAACCTGAATCTGACCCTGTACCAATTCCTACACCTAAACCTTTATCTGAACAGTCATCCTTTGTCAGTAAGTATGATCTGAAGGAATTTATAAATACTCTCTTATCTGGCATAGAGAAACTTTTGAACTCCCAACCTCGTCCTGTGAAAAACTTAAGTGAGGGAGATGCCTCACTATTATTGGAAAAGATTATTTGTAAAATGAAACCTAAGATGCTCCATGAGATACAAGAAGTACGAGTTGAAAATAGGTTTCTCAGAAATGAATTCACAACCCTGAGAAGCATAGTTGAAGACATGCAGAAAGAGATGCATTAGAGATCAGAGCCTGTTACTGCTCCTCTTGAACCCATTGTTTCTCAAATCCCTCAATATGTTGTGTCTCAGATTCAGACTTATCTAGAATCCTTCAATGAAAAGGTTGTAGAAAGGCATAAATTGATGTTTAAGTAGATGAGAGAGCTTGTGGTGAACCTAAATAAACTCACTGATGAGTACACTGGTTGTCTTCAAAAGGTACTAAATCAGCTCAAATCTCTAACAACAGTCATCAAAGCTTCTAATACCTCTGGTCAATCCTCTACACCTTCCTTGGATAGTACTTTGATCAGATCTATAGTCAAAGAATAGCTTCATAATGTTTTCAGTGGATTTAATATGGCTTCTTTATCTGAAGTTGTCAAGAACAGTGATAGAGTTCTTGACCTTGTACAAATTCACTCCAAGATTGCAAATGATGCCTAGCAGGAGATTTCTAAGAAAGTATATTTATATTTCAATCGAATTTTCTCCAAGACTGATATGACCAACCACTTCAAATACCTTGTAGAGAATCTGCGAATTCCTCCTGTGACTCAAGCCTTCAAAACCCAAGTCCAGAAGCTAACCGATTTTACCCGATTGTTGGACAAGTTTATGGAAAACAAAGATGACTTTGAAAAAGCCATGCAGTATGGTGGAGAGATTATTGCAGACTTCATCAAACTCATGAGACCTTATCTTCATGTCCAGAGTACATAAATTGTTGCACCAGTGGTTTCACCTCTCAGAACTGGGTTGCTTGCCTTCACCTCTTCCTTATCCTCAACTACCATGTCTGTTGGCCAAGATCTCAGTTAGATCAGGCCTATGATTCTTGATCAGCAATTACCTAGATCTTCTACTACTCCTACCTTGGATCCTTCAGTCTTTCAAGGTCTCCCTTTACCCACTATATCTACCACATCTCTGCCTTCTTCTACATCAACCACTTCCCCTATGGCTTCCTCTTCTGCTGCTGATAAAGGCAAAGAGAAGGCCAGTCCCTGAAGAAGACCAGTGCTTACTAATTTTTGATGGGGATGCCATTGTTTTTTGTATTTCTCCTTTACTTCTTACTACACTATGTTTACTCTTACTGTAATGTGCACTATTTTCCCTCTCTTCTTTCAACTTTTTGATAATACCAAAAGGGGGAGAAGTTTCTATATGTTATTTTCTCTTAGTTGCATCCAATTTACACTTTAACTGTACATGATTTGCGATCATCAAAAGGAAGAAATTGTTGGACTCCTCATGTACTAATCATGTTTTAATGATCACAAATCTTATTCAACCTAGTTAACTCTTATAAATTATATCCAATCATGTGTATTTATGTTTCAAGTTCTCTCATGATTTATGATGGTTAAGCTCAATCCATTTCATGCATATCACTTTTTAAGTCTGAATATAGTTATTTTCCTAAGTACAAGACACCGTAAGCTAGACACCATAAACCAGACACCATGAACAAGACACCGTGAAGTAGACACAGTGAAGCAGACACCGTGAACAAGACACCATGAACAAGACACCGTGAACAAGACACCATGAACAAGACACCGTGAACAAGACACCGTGAACAAGACACCATGAAAAAGACACCGTGAAGCAAGACACTGTGAAGCAAGACACCATCAACAAGGCACCGTGAACAAGACATCATAAATGAGACACTGTGACACTCATACACCGTGATGCCTAAACACTGTGTGAAGGAGACACTATTTTCATTACTTACTATGACACTGTTTCTTAAACTATTTTTTCTTCTTTCAATTTAATTTATAACAGTAATATTTGATTCCTTTAATTCACTGACAAAATTAATGTTTCTTTGTAGGCATAGTACGAGGTACGAGGTGCAGAACACATGGAACCTATTGGCTAAAACTCATGCATTCGAAGATAAAGAGAACAGTGTGCCCAAGAACAAATAGAGCGATACAAAATGAAAAACAAGCCTGTTAGCACGACAGTGAAGAACATATTGCAAGATTTTCAAAGAAAGCATTGTTACATGCATGAAATCCGACTCTGCTGAAGAACATACGAAGTACACTGGAATCCAGAGAACATCTTCAGATTATCAAAACTCGTGAAGAACACAAGCTGAATTGTGACACTTTTTTTCACACAACTTCCAAAGAAGGACTCAGAGCTTCATCTTCTTCAATCCAAAGAAGTCCAGAGCTGCATTGACATCACACAAGAGAATTCTAACCTCATCTTTATATTCATGCTTGACTGTGATCATCTTTTTATTTACATTATGGGAAGTGTGTGCCCCTGTCTATTTTGACACACACTGACTCCTGATCTAAACTTGAGGATACTGAAATCCTTACAATAAACTCTGTATACTTTTTTTACCCACGAAAACTGTGGAAGAGGTCCATGTGTGTCCTGGTTATTATTTTTTTTACCCATAAAAACTGTGGAAGAGGTCCCTGTGTGACCTGGACAGTCTGTGTACTGTTGATGACCCCGATCCAGGGTGTGGATCAAAGTTTATTTATATAAAATTCTTGGTGGAAGATGATCACCAAATGGAGTGGATTGGGTCTCGGCTTGAGACTGAACCACTTGTTTCATATACGTTGTGCTGTTTAAATTTAGTCTTCTCTGTTTTACTGCTCTATTGAATAATACAAAAATCACTAATTTCACTTTGATAGTTAGTCTTAGAAAGAAGTTATAACGGGTTTGTCTTAGTAGGATAACTTCAAAAGTAATATTAATTATACAAATTAAGATTTCTGAGAATTAATCAATATTCTAAGAAGTTGTTTAAAAAATCAAACTCTTATAACAGTATAACCTTGATTAACTGGGTTGTATCTAATTTTGGGGAAACCATTGATTTTGAAAATAATATTATTGCAACATAAATTTTTATAGTTACTCAATTCACCCCTCCCCTCTTGAGTAAACTACTCCGAACAACAATAATAAGGGTGTTTATAAGCCCGAATAGAATTACTAGGAATTCATAGTGTCCATATCTTGTACTTAAGGTTGTTATGGGTATATCCTTTATTTCACCCTTAAATGATGATATCTATATTGAAGATTGATCTTTGAGAAGTATCTATCTATCACGACCCATCCCCTGGGTCCCGTGTCATGACTACCCAAAGTCCGCCTTTAATAGGATAGGTGCTGGCAACTAGCACCGAAGGCGTATTCCCTAAAACTGGGAAGGAATTTCCTTTATAACCTGTAAACACATGAAACCAAGCACAGAGTGAGATACGAACTCAAGTAAACTGAATAGTAAATAGAGTGAGTACAATAAGTAAAAGCGGACAGAATACAATCCCAACTAGAAAGTACAAGAAACTGAAAGTACAAGTAAACTGGAACATCTCCTGTGATCACCCGCCAAGGATCCTACCTAAAGGGTAGGTACAGCTCTAGAATGGTCATATTTATGGTACGCCTTGTCTAAGGTCCACCTATGAGTTACCTCCCTTACTGGTACTCTCGTCCTCAGTCAGCGTTGTTCGTCGTCTGCACCAAACACAACGAGGTGCAGGCATAGCCCATGCAGAGGTGAGTATAACGATACACATTAGGGACCCTGATACCCTCAAGGTCTCACAAAATCCACAAAGGATAAACCACAAAGCATGAAATAAACATACAACCCAACTCAGGTATATGCCCATACATATACATAAGTTATCAAGTATACCCATCTCAATCATGAGGAAACAAAGAGTCCAACTCAAAAGCCCAAAGCTCAAATATTCCACAAAGGAAGGAATACCACGAAGTTAAGTACCACACAAGTATGCCACACAAAAGAATACCACAATGGTACTGACTCAGCTCACACCAAATATAACTTAAGTTCAAAAGTACAAATGATTAGTCATAAATTTAGATCATCTTATTCTGTCAAGCGGTTCTACTACTGACCCACACAGGATCGCTCGGTGCTGACCCACAAAGAATCATTAGGTGCTGACCCACACAGGATCACTCGGTGCTGACCCACACAGGATCGCTCGGTGCTGACCCACATAGGATTTCTCGGTGCTGACCCAAATAGGATCACTAGGTGCTGACCCACACAGGATCGTTCGGTGCTGACCCACACAGGATCGCTATTCATTCTTCACGTCAAATCCAGCTACTGGGTTCCCACACTAAGCTTGCCCATCTCTAGTAGGTTCCGCTCCTCAAGCCACTGGTCAATACTCCAACTGCCACAAAGTCCCATGAAGAAGTAACCCAAAGTAATACCATGTCTTAGGGGTTTCAACACAACAGACGGTCGTCAATCGGACGCCCAGTCCATAAGTTATTAGCCTTTTAGTCCCGAGGGCCCGGTTGGATTCGTCCTCGATCCAACCTGACCGTAACCCAACTTTATCCAAATCACAAGTGAGGTATACCAAAGGGATCGTCTTGCTCCAAGGTTTCCAGTGCCATAGACGGTTCTTCAAATGGACGTCTGGTGTCAAAGTTATGGTCGAAAGAGCGTAAATGGGTCGAAGTGGGTCTTAGTCTGGTCGGACCCAGTCAGACCGACCCGACCCGTCCTGGGATGACCCGGTTTTTGTCGACCCAGCCCAAACCACTGGTTCCATCCTGTCCTGCACTAGGCGTCTCGACCTAGCGGCCTGGCCAGGGCGGCGCGGGGCGGCGCGGAGGCCGTGAAGGCCACAGGAGCCGCAGGGGCTCTGGTGGCCACAGGGCGGTGGAGGCCACGGAGGCCACGGAGTGGTGGGGCAGCCGCGATGTGGTAGTCCACCATGGTTGGCTGGATGTCCATCCATCCTCTCCGAATGATGCGGTCGTGCTCTGCGCCTTCACCGGCGGCTGGTTCCACCGGTCGTTGTCCGTTCACCACTGTGGCACAAAGTCGTCTTCTTCCATCGCGAAGAACACACCAATAATGGAGAACAGCGAAGGGTTCAGGCCATGTTTGTTTGGCCCGCACCCTATGTGTTAGAGTGGTATCAAGTGGATCAAAAAAACCTTGAATGAAGAACATCAAACTCTACAACCCCCGTAAAATATTATTCCCAAACTCACAGAAAAAGAAATCATCTGTGAATCAACTAGTTAGAGAGTTTATCCGTGTTATTTGTTTAGAAGGGATGAACATGGGAATACATAATCACACATAATAAAAAACCTACCTCGGAGATTTGTTGACGAAGGTCGTGAGGAAGGAGACAATGTCATTGGGGATAGACAAACATCGGTGACGTCGGCGTTTCCTTGATCATCGGTTCGTTGTCGTTGAAGACGTTCCTCATTGGTGAGAGCATTATTTTTTGTGTAGCGCGTTTTTCATTGGAGAGAATAATCCTCCAATAGTTCTCCTCTCACAATTCCACCAAAAAGTGAAATATACAACTAGTTAATTTATGTTTATCAAAATAAATTAATTTGGCATAACAGATTTGGTATAATTAATGTACTGCATTGGCACCATTAATTAGCTCATTTAATTAGCCCAGTTAAATGGATTTGTGTTGGCATAATTAAAGTTGGGGGATTTGAGAGGTTTTATCTCATTAAATGTGTTTGGGTGGTCCCCGCCTCTAAATTCAAAATGGGGGTTAGTTCTGATGGTCCCCACCTCTTAACATTCACAAGGAAGGTTTAGGCTCGGGTGGTCCCCACCACCATAACCCATGTTGAGGGGGTTTCTAAAATAAAAATGTTAGACATTTTTATTTTATTTAATTCTTTCATGAAAAGCACAAAATTTAATCTTTCACTCTCGACCCACTACGGTCGAGATGATAGTCTCCTTAAGTGAATATTGGCGATGCGAGTTCAACGGTTCCCTTGGATTTCAATTCCGAGCACCGGTTTAAAATTTACAAAAACCCTCTTGCACGTTTACTGAATGTACCCGAAAAAAAGTTCAGAAATTCATTCTGGGAACACCGAGCCTCGGAATCACGCCTTGTCAATTTTCGCAGAATCATAAAACTCTAATATAATTAAAAAATATTACATGGAATTTCTGGGTCTTTACATTCTTCCCACCTTAGGGCTTTGCATCCCCGTAAGCTACAACACAAACTAAGGAAACAAGTGGGGGTAATGAGCACAAATCTGAGCCTCCCGCTCCCATGTGCTCTCCTGGAGGTTCTCGTGCTACCAGAGAATGCGTACTAGAGGTATCGACCACCCATGAAGGACCCCGTCTTATTGATCCTCAATATCTATTGGAAACTCCATAAAAGTCTCCCCATCGTCGATGTCCATCTCACCATGGTTGATAATGTGAGAAGGGTCGTGCACATATCTCCTCATCTAGGATACATGGAAGACTTCATGCACCCAATGCAACTGAGGTGGAATATCTAAGCAGTAATCCACATCACCAACTCTGCTAAGGACCAGGAAGGGTTCGATGAACCTTATAGATAACTTTCCACCTCAGCCAAATATATGAAAACCTCATCGGGGTGAGACCCGCAGAAAGATGTGGTCACCATCCTTGAACTCTAGAGGTATCTGTCTCCTGTCGGCATAGGACTTATTCCTGCTATGTACAGTCTTCATCCTCTCCTGGATGATCTGCACTTTCTCTATAGTAGCCCGTACCATCTCTGCTCCCACTGGTACTGACTCCTCTGGGTCAGTCCAGCACAAAGGTGATCTGCAAGGTCGCCCGTACAATGCCTCAAAAGGTGTCATCCCAATGGTGGAGTGATAGCTGTTGTTGTATGCAAAATACACCAAAGGAAAGTGATCCTCTAAGCTGCGACCGAAGTCGCGGATGCAAGCAAACAACATGTCCTCGAGGGTCTGAATGGTCCGCTCAGTCTGGCCATCCGTCTGAGAAATGAAGGTGGTTCTCAAACGAAGCTGCATCTTGAAAGCCTCCTAAAACCCCTTCCATAGCTTGGAAGTAAAATGTTCATCACGATCAGAGACAATCATCGAGGTTACTCCATGTAACCTAACAATCTCCTGCACATAGAGGAGTCCCAAGCTCTCTACTGAACCTGACTCTCTAATTGAGTCATGACCCCTAGTAGTACATGGAAGTCCTATCATGAAGTCCATGAATATCCCATACCACTTCCACTCTAGGACCTCCAATGGCTGAACCAAGACTGTCGGTACCTGATGCTCCACCTTCACTTGCTGACAAGTGAGGCATCGAGAGACAAACTTTGCAACTGCTTTCTTCATTCCTAGCCACCAGTGCTGTTGTCGGAGAAACTGGTATATCTTCGTCACTCCAAGATGTACCGCTAGAGGGGATGTGTGGAACTCCATCATCACTTCCTCCCAAAGCGACAAAGGTATCATGGTACGTCCTCTAAAGAGGATGACGTTCTCCCCACCTTCAGAAAATCCATCAGGTGTCTGCCTTTGGATATCTGAGCATGTAGATCCTCGCAGTCAGCATCCCCACGTTGCACCTCCCTGACTCACTGAAGAAGTGGGGGAGTGACTATAAGAGACTGAAGAAAAACTGATCCATCCCGATCCACAAAGAATATATGAAAAGCAGTCAGCTGCTCCGTCACCTCGCCTAGCAGCTGTATACCAGACCTCCTGAGGAGTGCATCTGCTATAACATTCCCCTTCCTAGGAGTATAGACTATCTCGAAGTCATAGTTCTGGAGGAACTCAAGCCAACGCCGCTTTCTCAGGTTCAGGTCCTTCTGAGAGAAGATATACCTGAGACTCTTGTGATCAGAGTAGACTGTAAAACATTTTCCCATCAAATAGTGCCCCCACATCATCAAGGTGAAGACTACTTCTACTAAATCTAGTTCATGGGTAGCATAGTTCTGCTCATGTTGTCTCAGCTGTCGAGAACCATATGTGATAACTGCTCACTCCTGCATCAGGACACATCTGAGCCCAGTACCTGATGCGTCGTAGTAGACTACGTACTATAACACCCCAAGATTTTATGATATTACAACCCTATCTTACCACATATCCAAATTTGAGTCACTTTGGATGTTTTTAAGTGGGGTTTGAGTTTATTATAAATTAATATTTTTGAGGTTTCCAAAAGTGCCCCCCTCTTCCCTTATAAAAGGGAACCTCCTACCTCTTCTCCTCACACCACTTTGAGCCTTAAAGATTGGCCAAACCCTAAAAATTTATCTTCTCCACTTCCCTAGAAACCTACTAGAGGTCCTGGTATTCTTCTAAGACTAGCTTTAGTGCCCTAAGTGGAGGTTAGGAGGAGGCGCGTCGAAGAAGAGGTAATCTCTTCTACCAATTCTTTCAAGTTTCTTTATTTTTATACTTCCTCTTCTTTAGTTGTTTCATTATAAAGTGATAACATCGGTATAAATAATATAATGATATTTTATTATAAATATGAAACAACCCTATTTCACCTTCTACCCATCCTACGAAAAACGAAATCATCACACGTGCGTATGTACGGAATATCGTCTCCACGACGTGGTGTAATCTGTTTTTCCACCACCACCTTACTTGGATGGGTATAATGGTATAAAGAATAACTATATATATGTTTATTATAACATGATACTAATTCCTAGATATTATATCATCCAATCTAATTCCATTCAATAATTATGGGAACGATATCATCGCTCGTGCGTACGTACGGATTACCGTCTCCACGGCGCGATGAGATTCATTCTCCAAGTTCACCATCCAAGAATGATTATAAAGTATATATATTAAATAATCATGAAATATATGACATATTAATGATACTGGACTTATGTATATGTCAATTACTTACTTCCATTCAATTTAATAAGGAAACGAAAACAACGTTCATGCGTACGTACGGCATACCGTCTCCATGAACTGTGTATTTATTTCCATTTATCGATCTATTATATATATGTATATTCTGAATATATATTATATATAAATAATTTTTTACATTCTTGAAGTAAGTAATCATGATATAAGTAATCATATGAATAAATTACAAGTCAAAACACAGACGATAAATGAAACGATTTTACCCAAAACGCTACTTTAACATGGAATTGACAAATGAACGGGTAATACAAAGTTGTAAGTGAATCATATATGATAACATAAATATTATTATGGTTCTGTTAAAAGTTAATAATATGTTTAAACCCACTATACATGTGTCTCAGACACATACAAAAGAAATTGGACATAAGGTAATGGATAATTATTCCAATCTCGTTCTTATCCGAGATTGTTTATTCGTAAGTATTTATCGGGGTTATATTTTTCATCCATGTCCATAAAATGTATTTCATAAAGTGTTTAATATTCTTCCAGGAATCTTAAAGTCATGTTTAACCCTCTTTGACTTTTACTTTGTGTTATGGAAGGAATCTTTCTTTTGTTTACCATACGTGGTACTTTTTGACTTTTCTGTTAAAAGTACGAGGAGAATGTTTTTTTAACTTATACGGCATGAACGGATTTTTACGGTTTCATAATGCCTAATTTTCATGAAAATTACTCTATAATATTTCATGATAATTTTCAACAAAATCCTTTTCTTTTAAAATTGAATGGAATTTTCTGGAAAGAAAATGATTTTGAAGAAGAAATGATATTTTCCTCAAGAATTCATTTCAAGTGTTTTGTCAAAACTATTTTCCATATAAGATGACACTATTTAGTATGATTATGTTTCAAGTATAATGTCTCAATTATTTACATGGTTTGATTCTTCTTATGATGAAATGATATCCATTTTTTTATATGGATTAAGTTATCATGGGATGATGTTTATGAAACCCATTTTATTCATTGGGTTATGATGAATGATTTATGTTTATTTTGTGGCACAATTAAGAATAATTTCATTATGAGGTGGGTGGGAACTATATATCCCTACAATGCATTGGGTAAAGATTTATATCTCATGAGATAAACATTTCTAGAATGGAAAGTTAATCTAGTTCAGTGATAGAGGACTGGAACAAGGAGTAAACTTGATTCAGAAAGGGACTTTGTCCACTATGATGGTCTTGGCAACAATGCCTTTCCTACTATGGAAATCATATCATGTGCTTAATTTTTTTCCATAATTACTTGTTTCATTCCCATGCTATTTTATCATGGTTAATGTTCCCTTATGATCTATGCCTTATGCACTGCCAAGATTTATGTCATTACTCATGATTTTGATGTTTTATGTTCATGTTCTTACGTTCAAATGTTTAGGGATTGTTTTATGTTCTCTATGTTTAACCACACTCAGCATTGGAGCTCACCCTTTTTATGTTTTATTTTCCCCAGGATATAAAGAAATGTTTTAGGTAAGAAAACCAAAGGGGAATATCTTTATGGGAGATGTTGAAGATCTTTCACCATGATTCGAAGATTATATTCTGAGTTTCCAAATACACTAAACTAATACGGTCTTTGGGCATCTGTTTTTTGTCATGTATTAAGTATTCCGCAAAAGTAATGTAATTTCTATGTACGTCAAGATTGGGTCTCTACAATTGGTATCAGATCAAAGGTTTAGTTAACCTTTGGAAACTAGGATGCAAAAATTTTAGTGAGATCCCTAGAGATATTTCTAAGGTATGTCTATGGATGTCCCTAAGGTTAAGTATAAGTATAGGTTATAGTCCTAGAATTACGGTAATGATCGTAGAATTAAACCTAAGATGTTAGAGATTGAAAGTACTCCCCCTTGATTATGTTGTTTTTCTAGTATGAGTTTTGCCTCTCATACTATTCTTTTTGGGTTTTAATAAATGGTAGGAAATAGGAGGATTCATGTTAATGGAGAATATGATAGACAATAAAATGATATTCTTTATGAGAAACTAAATGAAATGGGATTTGGATGTCCAAACACCAATATTATTACTAATCATAAATCTCATAATATGATCAATAATCTCAAATTTGCTAAGTTTCCTGACTCAACTAATAAGAGAAAGATGGAGTTTCATGATGATCATAGAGGAAAGAAAGTTCAATTTTCCTCATGTAAATCATGTGGGAAGAGGCATCTGGGAGAATGTTTAAAAGGAACTGGAAGATGATTTGGGTTTGGAAAAGAAGGACATAAATCTAGTAATTGTAAAGGAAAAGGTTTGGTTAACACCATGGACAAGGATAATGGTATTACTAAGACATCAACAATGGTTAAATGTTTTAAATGTGGAATGTACAGGAATTATGAAAACCAATGCCCTAAGGGAAAGTCTCGTGAAGAGAATCATCATGGTCGTATGGGTAGTGTATATATTTATGATAATGAAGAGACTACAAATGATATGTGAGATGAAAGAATTCTTCAATCTCGGTCAATGGTTTAAGAAGGTAGTGGAATGATTTATGTTTATCAAGAGTTATGTTGTATAGGTAATGGTACTATGGAATAAAGAAACATCTAAGGATTGTTACACTATTTTTTTTTTCTAAATTATTTGAAAGTATATGTTGAATGGTACCGGTAACCACGAAAGGTTATTCAGATTTTTTTGGAAAGTAGATGATATGCGCATAATGAAGGGATAACGAGATAATGATATGTTTGATAGTATTAATGAGCACATGACTGATATATGGACAATGTGATATCATGGTTTGAGTATATATAAATTTTGGGATTTTGGTATGTGGAAAGAGTTAACTTTTGACAGAATTCATGTTTTCACTAAGGTTCTATGGTAATTCATGTTTCAAGAGAATACATAATGATGGTATTCACATTTCTGGAATGTGACCAACAAGATATATTTTATGATATATGGGGGATAAATGATGGTATTCACATGCTTGGTTGATGAAATTTCTAGTAATCGGTTTCTTTATACTATAAGATTGGATAAAAGTATTTTTGATAAGCCTAAAGGTTGGAATAGATTAAGTTGGAAATCAGATAGAATTGTTTAAGGATAGAACTTTTTTCGATACTATTTCTAGAATGTTATAATAGTGTAGTTTTAGAAAAATGAAAACTCATAGGATGGGCGACAACCCATCGTGTCGGACAAGGTTGTGAGAATCAAACCCACAACCGAAGTGTGACATGCCTTTATCGCCTACCACTAGCCTACAGGAAGTCCCTCGTTAGTGGAAACTAGTTTTATTTTATTAAGTAGAATGATAGACGAAGTATGAGTCCATTTTGGAACCATATACGATTAATCTCACCATAGATGAACTTATGTATATAACTTTTTATAACCTTATGTTTGAGAAAGATGGAATGACCTATCATTCTATCGCATGATCTGCTAAAACTTTGCAAAAGACAAATTCAACTTCATTTCTTTAACAGATGAAGTGGAAATTTTTCGAGGCATGAGAAACAGTGAGATTGTACCAAAATCAAGTAAGTATTTCTTTTAATTCAAAAATTCTTCAACATTTGGGAAATGATCTTGAAAACCAAAAATGTTGTCCTAGTGCTCTCATATCTGATAAATCAGATGGTACCGTAGATCATCATAAATTTATGGCTTTGTGACTATTGGCTTTTTTATGGACATGTTCTCTACCACTCTCCATCCGAACTTGACGGTTAGATTACTCTTCCATATCCATATTTTCACCTATGTTATCCTATATGGGAACCCAAGTGATGAGTTACTTTGGGTATCTATTTTGTTTCTAACGTTCATTTTTAAAATTAAGTTTTAGTATTCCTTTTTATGATGTGTGTTTCTATGAAAGAAACTCTAGAGTAATAAACCATTTATAACCTCGACAAATTTCGAGGGCAAAATTACTTTTAAGGGGGGTAGAATGTAACACCCTGAGATTTTATGAGATATATTCTTTTTAATTTCTTTCATATATTCTGTTGTAAGCTACACCAAGATTATCTTTCTCTATACACAACACCGTATTAGCTTGAAGTATACGTAAAACTATTCTTGGATCGTGTTACACACAATTTCAAGTTTGTTTGATAGTAGTTATTCTATGAAACATTGAGTGTATATATATATATATATATTCAATGTATAAATGAAATATAGTTAGATTCTGTTATACGCAACAACAAAGGAGTCTTTCACTACATGCAACCCTGACTTGGCTTCATTACACGCAATTGCGACCTTCCTCGATAGCGTGTGTTGTAGGCAATATTGGGTTTCACTAAACAATGATATATGGTTATAATATTATTATAAACTAGCCGTTATTAATATTATTAACTACATTTTGAATTTTATAACATTATTATTCATCTTACACATTTTCTAGAACATGGTATGAGAACAAAAGAAACGTAAAATAAGTATTTTCCAAAAAATGCAGTTTTGCAGCCTTTTGATGGCGCACCCATTTTAAATATAATTTTTGACAAGTTTATTAGTTAAATTTTACAAAATAAACTTCTTCTTTTGAATTAGGATATAAAATTTTACATTGGATAAATTTTTGATATTTTTCTGACAACATTCTTATTTTGATGAATAGTAAAAACATGCAAAATTTTACTTAAAAACAACTTTTTTCATCGAGATAATTTATATGGTTAAATTATAATATTAAATTGTTTTAAAGTATGAATATAATATTTTTAATATAGTTTATTTTATTAGCATTGATTTTACATTGAATTCCTAGGTTAAATCAATTCAATCTTTTGCAATATTTTAAACAAAAACCCATTTTTTTCGACAACAGAATTAATTTTAAATTAATTACTGAAACTTTTGTGTTTTGAATTTGGAAAAATGGATTCCATATTTGGAATCAGTAGGCCCAAATTATGTTAATAGGCTACTTTTTATTTTTGTTCATTATGAATAGTAACTATGGTAAATTTTATTTACCACAGTTAAAGGTAAATTAGGTAATTAAGGGTAAAAATAATATTATAAAATTACTGTAACACTTGTATTAATATAATTGGATGATTGTATTTCATCCTAAGGATTATTTTGGTCAAAATGGAATCCATTGGAACCCACTTAGATGTGATTAATGTTGAGCAAAGTATTGTTTTCAACAATACATATTAATGTTATTTAAAGGGGGAGTTTATTGAAAATAATACTCTGTCTCTTTATGATAATTTCGATGCTCACAAATACCCTTAGTTATTTTCTAATGATTTTATTTAGTATTTTACAGGAATTTATTAATTAATTTTACTATTGAAATAACAAGAATTTATTACTTAGCGCGGAATCTACTTTAGCGTGTTCTAGAATCACTGTTCATACCTTATGTGGATAAATATAGCGCGGAATCTGCTTTAGCGCATTCTGGAATCACTGTTCATACCCTACGTGGATAAACGTAGTGTAAAGATGAAAAGCGTGTATTCTTTTTGAGATAAGAGAAAATTATGGTTAAACAACCATACATTTTCAGAAAAGTATGGAAGGAGAACCTTACGTTAGGAAGAAACCTTACGTTTTGGTTTTCAGCAAAGTATGGAAGGAGAACCTTACGTTAGGAAGGAACCTTACATTTTGGTTATCAGCAAAGTATGGAAAAAGAACTGTACATAAATTCTAAACGTTACATTTGTTTCTCAGAAGTATGGTTCATCAACTTTACTTTTGTAAACAACCATACGTTCTTGAAAAGTATGGATCAAGTAAAAGTATGGATCTTTTACCATACGTTTGAGTGTTGGTCAAAAAGTATGGATGATCAAACCTACGTTTGCGATCAACCCTACATTTGTGATCAACCCTACGTTTGTGATCAACCCTACATTTGTCTTCAGCCTTACATTGTCAACCTTATGTTTGAAGACTATTTTATCAACCCTACGTTTAGAGGCGATGTCATCAACCTTACGTTTGGCATCAAAAAATTTGACAGACGATATTTTTATGCAGCAATTAGCAAGCTGATTATTGGGCGGATTTCAAGCCAGATTTAAAGTCATTTTTTAAAGTACGACTTTGACTGATTCAAAGCTGTTTTATTAATGGATTTAAGATCGAATTAAAAGGAGATTTTTATGCCGAGTCTTAAGGGAAGTTAAGACTTCTCTGTAAATTCAAATTTTTGAATATCGCGAATCAGAAGGCGACTTTTATGGATCTAAATGTGCAGGAGATTTGCTCAGCTTTATTATATATTTTCTCTCTGAAACACCAGGTACGAAAGTGTACGGTGATTGATCTTTTATTAAAAAAGGTGGAAAACAAAGACTGCAGAAATTCACGATTAATCTGCTGATTCAAAAAGAGCGTCAAAGCTATGTTCTTTCAAGAAGAAGGAACTCGATAAAAGATTCACCTGTTCTACATCGAATATCTACTGTGGATCTACTACTACTAAAGTTGTGCACTATATCTCTATATCTACTGCAACCGGATCGACTCATAACTGCTTCAACTTGAAGATCAACATTTCTAGAGACTCCAATCCATCTGTTGTCAATTGCATTCTATTGCAATTGTGAAGATCAATTGGAGAACTTCTTTCTGAAATTATTTTTCTTCTTGAGTAACCAGATTCTCGTTCTAAGCTGTGTATGTTCATGTTTGAACCAAAAGGATTTGTTTTGACTTAGGTTGTAAAGGTGCCAACTGCCTGTACTCAGTTGTGAACCGGTCTGTGGAAAAGAGGACCAGATAGTGAAAATCACCAAGCTCGTGGAGTTGAGCGTTGGTGGAGTGGGCTAGGGGCCTTCTATTTCCCAAACCACTATACATCTTTGTGTTCTTCTTTTATTTATTTTCACTGCATGATCAAATCTGATAAAGCATAAAGGACAGAACTCGTTCAATCAAGGTGTTACCGAAAAATTGCAAAAGACACAATTCACCCCCCCCCCTCTTGTGTATAATCTGTAGATTCAGATCCAACAATTGGTATCAAAGGCGGAGCTTCTGATAGAGCCTTACCAAGCTAGAAGAATGTAAGGATTATACAAGAGAGCATCATGATTGATACAAGAGAAGGGATGTCGATGGTCAGAGCACCATATTTTAATGGAGACAACTATGGTTGCTGGAAATCATGCATGATAATATATCTAAAAAACCTCGGATATAGAGTCTATTCAAAGATTCTGACTCCTTATGAAATTCTTGAAAATCCTGAGACATGATGTGCTGCTATAGAGGCGGAGTACGATATGAACTCGAAGGCTATGAATGCAATTATCTGCGGTCTAGGACCAGATGAATTTAACAGAGTATCTCGATGCCCGACAGCATATGAGATGTGGAAAAGAATAGCCGTGACATATGAAGGAATAGACAATGTGAGAAAAATGAGATATGCAACTACCAAATTGAAATTTGATACTTTCAAAATGGTTAAAGGTGAGAGCATTACCCAAATGAATGGGATATTGAAAGAAATTGTCAATAACATAACAGCTCTAAGAGAACCTATCAAGCAGGCTGATCAAGCATTAAAAGTACTGAGAGTACTTCCTAATCGATGGAATGGTATTTCTACTGCAATCAGACAATCAACACCTGTCAAAGATCTGACTATGAGAGAGCTGATTGGTACACTGATGATGTATGAAGCTAAAATTTAGGAGGAGGCTAATGAACATAAATTACGTATCAAAAGAGAAGATACTGCCTTGAAGGTAACTTCACAACAAAAGAATAGAAAGATGCAGAACAGAGAAGTCAAAGCTAAATCAGAAAGCTCTGACTCATCAAACTTAGATGAAGAACTGGCTCAGCTAGCCAGAAAATTTAGAAAATTCTACAACAAGAAAAGAGGCTTCAAAAAATATTTTAAGGGAGATAATAAAGAATTAAGATGTTATGAATGCAAAAATATGGGGCATATCAGACCAGATTGCCCATAATTGAAGGATGCAAAGAAGAAAAAATTCTTCAAAAGAAATGACTATGAGCAGAAAGACAAGAAAGCTGTGAAAGCCACTTAGAGTGTATCTGAAGACTCCAATAGCTCTTCTGAATCAAGATCAGAGAAATAAGAAGTCAATCAAAAAGAAAACATGTGCTTTATGGCAGAAATTTATGAGGTACACTCATATTACTCCTCTGAATCAAATTCTGAATCAACATACACAAATGAAAAACTTTCAGCCTACTGCAATATGCTTGAAGAAATATATGATTCACTATTTAAAATCATAAGTAACTAACAAACATACATAAAGCTGTTTCAGATGAAAGAGATACAATTCTGAAACAACATAAGGAATTAACTAATAAATACAATTCGATTAACACTAACTATATTAATTTTGAATCAAGAATAAAAACATTGCAGGATGAAGTAGAATCTTACAAACAGGATGAATTGGTTTTTAAAAAAGAAGAGAATTCATTAAATGAAATTCTTGGAAAAACTGTCATTAAAAAGAAGAGATTTGGAATTGGCAGTAAAGGATAAAAACCAAAGCTATATAAAAATTATTTTGTTCCTAGCTCTAAAAAGGTTAATTGTAATTTTTGTGGGACAAAGAGACATTTAGGTAAAAACTGTTTCTTAAGACATCCTCAAATTTTTGGTATTAAGAAAGCCTATGTTTCAAAAGACTTGTATGATTCAGCTAATTTTAAAAGAACAAAACAAACCTAGATACCCATATCATTGCTAGCTAACACCCTTGGACCCAACAAAATATGGGTACCAAAGCAATTTGATTGAATGTATTTGCAGGTAGCAGGCCACCAGATAAGAAAAGATATATGGTACATGGACAGTGGCTGCTCAAGACATATGAGTGGAAACTCATTGAATTTTTCTTCACTCACTCAAAAGGAAGGAGGACTTGTCACATTTGGTGACAATGCCAAAGGAAAAATCATTGGCATTGGTACTGTTGGAGATCCAAAAATAGTCTCAATCAACAAAGTTCTTTATGTACAAGGACTAAAACACAATCTGATAAGTATCTCTCAACTCTGTGATGATGGATATACTGTTGATTTTACTAACAATTGATGTACTGTTTCTAAAGATAAACTATTTAAATTTAAAGCACCAAGAACTGAAAATGTTTATACTTTGGATTTAAATTCCTTGTGTAAACAACAAGTAAACTTCTTTACTGCTAAAGTAAGTGAATCCTAGATCTGGCATAGAAGACTTGGACATTGAAATGTATATGTTTTACATAAGTTATCTAAGAAACATTTAGTTTCTGATTTACCTTGTCTCAAATTTTAAAGTGACAGATTTTGTGATGCATGTCAACTTGGTAAGCAACACAAATCATCCTTCAAATCTGTTAATAAGGTTTCTACATCTAAACCTATAGAAATTATTCATATGGATTTGTTTGGACCCTCAAGAGTAGCAATCCTAGCTGGTAAATTATATGTATATGTTTTAGTTGATGAATATTCAAGATTTATATGGATTTTCTTTTTGAAATTTAAAAATGAAGCTTTTACTTTATTTGAAAGTTTCTGCAAATCTGTTCAAAATGAAAAAGGTTTTAATATAATCTCATTGTGAAGTGATCATGGTGGAAAATTTGAGAATCTGTAATTTAATTCATTTTTCTCAAACATTGGTATTAAACATACTTTTTCTACACCCAGAACACCTCAATAGAATGGGATTGTATAAAGGATAAATAGAAAAATTCAAGAAATGGCTAGAACTATGTTAAATGAATATAGCCTACCTATATATTTCTGGGCAGAAGCTGTGAATACAGCTTGTTATATAATTAATAGAGTTTTAATTAGACCTATTTTGAAAAAGACACCTTATGAACTATGGAATAACAAAAACCTAAAGTAAATTACTTTAATGTTTTTGGATGCAAGGTTTAAATCTTAAACACTAAGGATAATCTTGGTAAGTTTGATCCAAAATCTGATGAAGGTATTTTCTTAGGATATTCTGCTACCTCCAAATCTTATAGAGTTTATAATAAGAAGTCAAGGATTGTTGAATAATCAGTTCATGTGAAATTTGATGAATCTGATCCCTTTGAGAAAAGGACATAACAAATGGATGAACTTGACTCTAATAATAACATGAGACTTGAGAACTTAAAGAATGATTTTGAAAATAATATAAAATAAATTTAGTCCAGTTCAGAGGAACATGATACTGAAGAACCTTTAAATATATTACCTAGACAGTCTAGAACCCTAAAGAATCACCCTTTAGAAACAGTAATAGGTGACCTAGAAACTGGTGTTCAAACTAGAAAAAACTTAGGAAACCTAGTGGAATTCTCTACCTTCCTATCTCAACAAGAACCCAAGACTATAGAAGAATCTTTATATGATGAAATCTGGTTAATAGCAATGCAAGATGAATTAAACCAGTTTAAAAGAGATGAAGTTTGGGAATTAGTGGAAAGACCTAAGAATTATCCTATAATTGGAACCAAATGGGTCTTTAGAAATAAACAAGATGAACAAGGCACAATAACTAGAAATAAAGCAAGATTAGTAGCTAAAGGATATAATCAAGAAGAAGGAATAGATTATGATGATACTTTTGCACCTGTTGCTAGTTTATAATCCATAAGAATCCTTTTAGCTTATACATCTTATATGAATTTTAAATTATTTCAAATGGCTGTTAAATCTGCCTTTTTAAATGGTTATTTAATGGAGGAAGTTTATGTTGAGAAACCTCCTGGTTTTGAGAACTCTCAAAAACCTGATTCTATTTTTAAACTTACTAAAGCTCTTTATGGCCTTAAACAAGCACCTAGAGCTTGGTATGAAAGATTAAGTTCTTTTATTTTGAAAATTTACTTTACTGTTGGAATGGAAAACCCAACACTCTTTAAGAAAACTATGAAAAATAATGTTTTATTGGTTCAAATTTATGTTGATGATGTAATCTTTGGATCAACTAATAAAACTCTTTGTCATGAATTTTCAAAATTAATGCAAGAAGAATTTGAAATGAGTATGATGGGAGAATTAAATTTCTTTTTGGGTCTTCAAATTTATCAAAAAGATTTTTTAAATGTTTTAAATCAAAGAAAATACATTACTGATTTACTTAAGAAATTTGGACTTGAAAACAGCAAGCCATTTACAACTCCGATGTGTAATAATATAAAACTTGATTTGGATGAAACTGGGAAATCAGTTGACAACAAGTTATATAGAGTTATGATTGGTAGTTTGTTATATCTTACTGCTAGTAGGCCAGATATAATGTATTCAGTATGTCTTTGTGCTAGATTTCAATCAAATCCTAAAGAATCTCATTTGACTGTTGTTAAAAGATTTTTTTGATATTTAAAAAGGAACTATTTTTCAATCTCTTCTTTATCCTAAAACATCTGATTTTAATTTTATTTCATATTCAGATGCTGACTTTGGAAGTTGTAGTTTAGATAGAAAAATCACATCAGGTACATGTCAGTTTTTAAGAAAGTACTTAGTATCATGGTCTAGTAAGAAACAACATTCAGTTTCCCTGTTAACAGCTGAGGCAGAATATGTTTCTGCTAGCATTTGTTGTGCACAAGTGTTGTGGATGAAAAACACTCTTATGGACTTTGGATTGAATTTTAATAATACATTTATTTTATGTGATAATACAAGTGCAATTAATATTTCAAAAAATCATATTAATCATTCTATAACTAAGCACATTGATATAAGGCATCACTTTTTAAGAGATTGTGTTATTAAAAAGGATATATTTTTAGAATTTATAAATACTGAAATTCAATTTGCAGATATTTTTACTAAACCACTTCCCACTGCAAGGTTTCATTTTATTAAGGGGGAGATAGGTTTATTTAATTTTAAATAATTTTTATTTTTATTTACTTTTATTTATTTTTATAAATTTTTTAATACTGTTTAAGATTTTTTTTCTTTTTACATATTCAAACTTTATTTGTTTTTAATATATGTAATGATTAGTGATTACACGGGAATCAAGTCTGTCAGATCCTTTTCAACTTCTAAACCATTTCAATTCTATCAAAACCCTTTTGAAATCCGAAAATCGCACTTCCTCTCCTAAACCCTAACCTTAGAACCTCTGAAACCCTAACCTTCAAACCTTTAGAGACTCTCATAGAAATGGTAAGGACTAAAAGAGCCAGTGAAGCTGATCCAAGCAATGCCAAGAGACAACGCACCGAGGGAAGAAAAATCTTACAGGGCAAGGTAATCGATCTCGACTGGTTATTTCAGAAAAATCTATTGTTGAAGCAAGCGCTGTCATTTCAGAATCTTGAATATATGTTCAATAGTGAAAATATGGAATTTCTGTATGAAGTAGAACTTAGATACTTTTTCAAATCTGTACAGTTTAGCCTAGGGGATATCGAGGACAGTATGATGGCTAAGATAGAGGATAGGGATTTCTCAATCTCATTAGTAGAGATTGGTCAGATTCTTAACTGCCCTCATGAGGGAGTTTTTCATTTCAATTTGAAAAATATTGTAGATTTTGTGCATAAATCCAAAGACATCATGTCTTTTTGTTTTGGTACTAAGACAATAAATAATATGTTTTTCAAGGATTTGGAGCCTGATCAGAAGATTTTGGTCAAATTTATTCAGACTAGAATAGCTCCAAGAATGGCAGAAATGGAAAAGATTTTGTACCCCAATATGTATATAATGTTTCTTCTGTTAAGCAATATTAAGTTAAACTTTCCAAGATACATGATAAGGTATCTCAGTTATTGCTGTCAAAGCGAGTCCAGGATGAATTTCTACCCTTTTAGTCGGTTTATTTCTAAACTGCTGTTTAAGAAAGACATGGTGAGATTAGTGGATGCTTGAGTAAACTGTCATCACAGTAATACGTTTAATGCTGGAAAGTTAAGGAAATTTGGATATTTCTAGAGCACATTTAAAAGAAAACTTTAGCCAGTAGGAGCTGAGGAAGACTCAGAGAGTTCTCAGGCTCAACCTGCTAAGTCCAAGGAGGGACAAGCTGAATCCAGAGTCAGCAATGTAGTAAGAAGGATTCACTTCGAAGTGGAAGATGTTGAGCAAGATAGAAGTCAATAAGGACTTCAATCAAAAAGAAAGAGACCTGTCAATGAGGAAATTACTTCCCCTGCTTTGGAAATAACCTCAGAAGCTTTATTTTATTATTCTTTTGTAAGGGAAGCTGTTATTGATAAGACCAAGGATGTTGTTACTGAAAGAACAACACCAGTAAAGGGATCAGGAGTTCCAGAAGAAGATCAAAGGGAGAATTAGGAACAGATTGTAGCTGATATGGAAGTTTCACTTCAATAGGAACAAGAAATGGAGGCAGTGCCTGGTGAAGAAGTGGCCAGACCTCAGGAAACTATTGAAGATATTGTTCTTGAAAACCCAGTGGAAGACAAAGATGCAGATGAATGTGATGAGCATGCTTCTGAAGCTCACACAGAGGTAATACAAGAGGATTTTTTTGTGGAGGAGTTTCAGAACTCTAAGGAAAAATCTGTGGACCAACCTTCTCAGGACAAAGAAAAAGAAAAATCTGATTCTGAATCATTGCCTTTGGTACTTCTGCATCAACCAGAGCATGTAACTATGAATCAAGCACAGGGTGCCTCTGATTCAAGAAAAGAATAAATTGAAAAATTGTACAAAAAGGTTTCTCAGTTGGAATCTGAGAATGTTTCTATGAGAAATTCCTTAGACTTAGAACATTTGAAATTTCAAAAGCTAAAGGAGTGTACAGTTTCAAGGAAAGAAGTTGAAATGTTTAAAGAGGATATGTTGACTGCTGTTACACAATTGAAATCTGAAATGGTTATGAAGTCAGATTTATCAGATCTGAAGTTGTTTATGGAGAACCAATTTGCATTAGTTACAAATAATGCTGCTAGTGGATCAGGTACTTCACCTGATTTAATCAGAAGGTTTCAAGCAATCACAACTGTGATGAGAAACATGAATGACAGGTTACAAGATCTTCAATGTAACAGTGCTCCTTTGTCAGTGTTGTTGTACAATCAGAAGTTCTTAGTGGATCAACTGACATCTAGTGAGCCATCGGTCATAATTCTGTTAAATCATTTATCAGAGAAGCTGTCAGTGTTTGTCGAAAAAGAGGAAAGGATGCATGAGTTTTTTAGAGTCAATTTAATCGAGGATATTCATATGTCTTAAGATAACATGGAGCTCATTATCAAACTTGGATATGAGATGATGAAGAGACTTCGGGAACAGTTTACAGAAATCAAGTCTGCAATCCAGAGGAGATAGAACCTGTTTCCTATCTTACCCAAACCTTGATTCCTGTGTATATCATTGTCATGTATATACTGCTGTTTTTGAATGAAAATTTCATTCATTGTTTATTTGTTTCTTTCTTTATTTGTTTTACTAATTTTATTTTTGATATTCCAGTACTCTAGATTTAATTATTGATAAACAGTTAATAATAAGCATTTACCTACAGTTCAGTGTAACATTAAATGTGTTCAAATCCATGATTTATCATTCTTTTTGATATCACAAAAAGGGGGAGAATTTGGATAAACATAAACATTTTATTTAGGGGGAGAATTAAAGGAGAAATTTGGATAACCACAAAATTTTATTTTACAAAACTTTATTTCAATAGTTTTCTGTATATTTATTGTTTATTCAGAAGGAGAAATTTTGCCAAAATTAAATATTGTTTCATCCTTTAAAAATTCTAAAACATTATGTAACTAATTTTGAAAGTTAATTTTTTTTAAATAATTTTAATTATTTTATGGGTTTTGTGATCATCAAAAATGGGGAGATTGTTGAGAAAAGTATTATTTTCAACAATACATATTAATTTTATTTAAAGGGGGAGTTTATTGAAAATAATACTCAGTCTCTTTATGATAATTTTGATGCTCACAAATACCCTTAGTTATTTTCTAATGATTTTATTTAGTATTTTGTAGGAATTTATTAATTAATTTTACTATTGAAATAATGAGAATTTATTACTTAGCGCGGAATCTGCTTTAATGCGTTCTGGAATCACTGTTCATACCTTACGTGGATAAATATAGCGCGGAATCTGCTTTAGCGCGTTCTAGAATCACTATTCATACCCTACGTGGATAAACGTAGCGTAAGGATGAAAAGCGTGTATACTTTTTGAGATAAGAGAAAAGTATGGTTAAAAACCCATATGTTTTCAGAAAATTATGGAAGGAGAACCTTACGTTAGGAATGAACCTTATGTTTTGGTTTTCAGAAAAGTATGGAAGGAGAACCTTACGTTAGGAAGGAACCTTACGTTTTGGTTATCAGTAAAGTATGGAAAAAGAACTGTATGTAAATTATAAACGTTACATTTGTTTCTCAAAAGTATGGTTCATCAACTTTACTTTTTTAAACAACCATATATTCTTGAAAAGTATGGATCAAGTAAAAGTATGGATCTTTTACCGTACATTTGAGCATTGAAGAAAAAGTATGGATGATCAACCCTATGTTTGTGATCAACCCTACGTTTGTGATCAACCCTACGTTTGTGTTCAACCTTACGTTTTCAACCTTACATTTGAAGACTATGTTATCAACCCTACGTTTGGAGGCCACGTCATCAACCTTACATTTGGCGTCGGATATTTTGACAGATGATATTTTTATGTAGCGATTAGCAAGCTGATTATCGGGCGGATTTCAATCCAGATTTAAAGTCATTTTTTAAAGTATGACTTTGACTGATTCAAAGCCGTTTTATTAATGGATTTAAGATCAAATTAAAAGGAGATTTTTATGCCGAGTCTTAAGGGAAGTTACGACTTCTCTGTAAATTCAAATTTTTGAATATCGTGAATCAAAAGGCGACTTTTATGGATCTAAATGTGAAGGAGATTTTCTCAGCTTTATTATATATGTTCTCTTTGAAACACTAGGTACGAAAGTGTATGGTGATCGATCTTTTATTAAAAAGGTGGAAAATAGAGAATGCAGAAATTCACGATTAATCTGCTGATTCAAAAAGAGCATCAAAGCTATGTTCTTTCAAGAAGAAAGAACTCGATAAAAGATTCACTTGTTCTACATCTAATATCTACTGTGGATCTACTACTGCTGAAGTTGTGCACTATATCTCTATATCTACTGAAACCGGATTGACTCAGAACTGCTTCAACTTGAAGATCAATATTTCTAGAGACTTCGATCCAACTGTTGTCAATTGCATTCTGTTGCAATTGTGAAGATCAATTGGAGAACTTCTTTCTAAAATTCTTTTTATTCTTGAGTAACCAGCTTCTCATTTTAAGCTATGTATGTTCCTGTTTGAACCAGAAGGCTTTGTTTTGCCATGAGTTGTAAAGGTGTCAACTGCCTGTACTCAGTTATGAACCGGTCTATGGAAAAGAGGACCAGATAGTGAAAATCACCAAGCTTGTGGAGTTGAGCGTTGGTGGAGTGGACTAGGGGCCTTCTGTTCCCCAAACCACTATACATCTTTGTGTTCTGATTTTATTTATTTCCGCTGCATGATCAAATCCGAAAAAGCATAAAGGATAGAACTCGTTCAATCAAAGTGTTACCGAAAAATTGCAAAAGACACAACTCACCCCCTCTTGTTTATAATCTGTAGATTCAGATCCAACAATTAAGACCTTTAATTTATTTTATTTTAAAGAAAGTGAAATATGTCTCACTCAAACTTTAATAATTAGATTATTTTTAATATAAGGTTATACAGAATGTAATTTCAATTATAAATACTCATTTGAAATCTAAAATGTTTTTCTTTATCATGGTAATTTATTTTTAATTTTTAATAAATATTTAATTACCTTATTATCGTATACATTAGTGATATAGAAATTATTTATTTAGTGAAAAATCAATACTATAGTTTTTATTAAAATAATAATACGTATCAAAAGGACCAGAAACTTGACCAAACCTTATTGGTAGATTATATATATACCATAAGAATCCAAGGGTCTATTTTTGGACCATTTGGAGCCTTATAAAACATATTAGGACATTTATATTATTTTATTTTAAATGATGTCAAAGATGTCACCTTCATAATTTAATAAATATAACAATTTAAATGTTATGATTTTAAGATGATAAATTAGAGTAAAAATATTATTATGAAAGGTATTATATTTATCTTCATCATAGGATTTTATTTTTAATTTTTATGAAAGAAATAAGTATATGAAAATATTATACAAAAATGATGTAGTAATTGTTTTATTAAGAGAAATATCAAATAAATGGTTTTATAAATATTAAAATAAACATTATATGAACTAATTAATGTTATAAACAAAATTTATAGATGAATATGACAAGTTAGGAATATATTAAACATTTTTTTCGAATATATCCTCTGTGTGGATTTTATTTAAATTCAAATAAATGAATAGTGTCAAAATTAACACTATTGTTATTTTATAAAAATAACATATTATTAAATTGTTTAAAAATCACATAAATATTTAAAAATTATAAATTTAAATTCCTATGGTTTAAAATGTCATAAAGTACCCAATTATGGATAATTCACAACACATAAGTAATTATTTATAAGAATTTAAAATTTAGAATATTATTACCACAAATAAGATTAAATAAATTAAATAAGGATAAATAAAATTGATAAGGTTTAAAATAATTTTCCAACATTTCTAAATTTTATTCGTTGATGATATTACAACCCTATTTTACCTCATATCTGAATTTGAGTCAATTTGGATGTTTTTAAGTTGGGTTTGAGTTTATTATAAATTAATATTTTTGAGGTTTCCAAAAGTGCCCCTATCTTCCCTTATAAAAGGGAACCTCCTACCTCTCCTCATCACACCACTTTGAGCCTTCAAGATAGGCCAAACTCTGACAATTTATCTTCTCCACTTCCCTAGCGACCTACTAGAGGTCCTGGTATTCTTCCAAGACCAACTTTAGTGCCCTAAGTGGAGGTTAAGAGGAGGCGTGTCGAAGAAGAGGTAATCTCATCTACCGATTCTTTCAAGTTTCTTTATTTTTCTACTTCCTCTTCTTTAGTTGTTTCATTATAAAGTAATAAAATAAGTATAACTAATATACTGATATGGTATTATAAATATGAAAAAACCCTATTTCACCTTCTACCCATCCTACGAAAAATGAAATCACCGCGCGTGCGTACGTACGGAATACCGTCTCCACGCCGTGGTGTAATCTATTTTTCCACCACCACCTTACTTGGATGGGTATAATGGTGTAAAGAATAACTATATATATGGTTATTATAACATGATACTAATTATGAGATATTATATCATCCACTCTAATTCCTTTCAATAATTATTGGAACGATATCATCGCTCGTGCGTACGTACGGATTACTGTCTCCACGACGCGATGAGATTCATTCTCCAAGTTCACCATTAAAGAATGATTATAAAGTATATATATTAAATAATCATGAAATATATGACATATTAATTATACTGGACTTTTTTTATGTTATTTACTTCCATTCAATTTAATAAGGAAATGAAAATAGTGTTCATGCCAACGTATGGCCTACCGTCTCCATGAACAGTGTATTTCCTTCCATTTATCGATCTATTATACATATGTATATTCTGAATATATATTATATATAAATCATTTTTTACATTCTAGAAGTAATTGATCATGATCTAAGTAATCATATTAATAAATTATAAGTCAAAACCCGGACGATAAATAAAACGATTTTATCCAAAATGCTACTTTAACATGGAATTAACAAATGAACGGGTAATAAAAAGTTGTAAGTGAATCATATATGATAAAATAAATATTATTATGATTATATTACAAGTTAATAATTTTTTTAAACCCACTATACAGGGGTCTCAGACACATATAGAAGAAATTTGACATAAGGTAAGGGATAATTATTCCAATCTCGTTCTTATCCGAGATTGTTTATACGTAAGTATTTACTGGGGTTATATTTTTCATCCATGTCCATAAAATGTTTTTCATAAAGTGTTTAATATTCTTCCAGGAATATTAAAGTCATGTTTAACCCTCTTTTACTTTTACTTTGTGTTATTGAAGGAATCTTTCTTTTGTTTACCATACGTGGTACTTTTTGACTTTTCTGTTAAAAGTACGAGGAGAATGTTTTTTTAACTTATACGGCATGAACGGATTTTTACAGTTTCATAACGCCTAATTTTCATGAAGCTTATTCTATAAGATTTCACGATTATTTTCAACAAAATCTTTTTCTTTTAAAATTGAATGGAATTTTGTGAAAATAAAATGATTTAGAAGAAGAAAGGATATTTTCCTCAAGAATTCATTTCAATATTTTTGTCAAAATTATTTTCCATCTAAGATGACACTATTTAGTATGATTTTGTTTCAAGTATAATGTCTCTATTATTTACATGGTTTGATTCTTATTATGATGAAATGATATCGATTTGTTTTATTTGGATTACGTTATGATGGGATGATGTTTATGAAACTCATTTTATTCATTGGGTTATGATGAATGATTTATGTTTATTTTGTGGCACAAGTAAGAATGATTTCATTATGAGATAGTTGGGACATATATCTCCCTCCAATGCATTGGGTAAAGATTTATATCGCATGAGATAGACATGACTGGAACGGAAAGTTAATCTGGTTTAGTGATACAGGACTGGAACGAGGAGTGAACTCGATTCAGAAAGGGACTTTGTCCACTATGATGGTCTTGGCAGCAATGCCTTTGCTACTATGGAAATAATATCATGTGCTTAATGTTTTTCCACAATTACATGTTTTAATCCCATGCTATTTTATCATGTTTAATGTTCCTTTATGATCTATGCCTTATTCACTGCCAAGATTTATGTCATTACTCATGATTTTGATGTTTTATGTTCATGTTCTTACGTTCAAATGATTAGGTATTATTTTATGTTCTCCATGTTTAACCTTACTAAGAATTTGATCTCACCCTTTTTATGTTTTCTTTTCCCCAGGATATAAAGAAAGGTTTTAGGTGATAAAACCAAAGGGGAATATCTTTATGGGATATGTTGAAGATCTTTCGCCATGATTAGAAGATTATATTACGAGTTTCCAAATACACTAAACTAATACGGTCTTTGGGCATATGTTTTTGTCATATATTAAGTATTCTGCAAAAGTAATGTAATTTATATGTACGTAAATCTTGGGTCTCTACACGTACCCTACTCCCTCCTCCGGTAGCCTCAAGATGGGGGCACTAGTCAGCCTCTACCTCAACTCCTGAAAACTTTGCTGGCATCTCTCCGAACAAACAAAGGGTTGCCCCTTCTTTGTCAACACTGATAAAGGTGCTGTAACTCTAGAGAAATCTGGCACAAACCTCTGGTAGTATCCTGCCAAACCCAGAAAACTCCGTACCTCCATCACACTCCTAGGTGGATCCCAAGAAATTACCTCCTCAATCTTCAATGGATCTACTGCAAATCCAGCCTCCAATATGACATGTCCAAGAAAGAGAACCTCTCGGATCCAAAACTGGCACTTCGAGAGCTTACCATAAAGCTGGTGCTCTTGGATTGTGCCCAGTACTACCTGAAAATGATAGGAATGCTCCTCCTCAGTAGACGAGTAGATCAAAATGTCTTCAATGAAGATTACAACAAAGCATTCAAGGTATGGCTAAAAGATCATGTTCATGAGTCCCACAAACACTGTTGGATCATTGGTTACACAGAATAGCAAAACCAAGAACTTGTAATGGTTGTACTGACATCTAAAAGTCATCTTCTTCACATCCTCATCTCATACTCTGAGCTGGTGATAGCCTGATCTGAGGTCTCTCTTCGATAACCACCATGCTCCCTTCAGCTGATCAAAGAGGTCGTCAATCCTCGGAAGTGGGTACTTGTTCTTCACGGTTACCTGGTTTAGGCACCGATAGTCAAAAAAAATTCTCAAGCTCCCATCCACCTTCTTAGCGAACAAAATTGGGGCTGCCCAAGGAGAAACACTGGGCCGAATGAACCCTTTCCCCTATAAGTCCTCCAATTGTACCCACAGCTCACGAAACTCCGCGGTAGCCATCTAATATGCTGGTGTAGATATCGGTGTCATCCCGAGGTACAAGTTAATGTAAAATTCCACCTCTCTGTGAGGAGGTAGACCCGAAACATCATCAGGGAAGACATCTGCGTATAGTTCCACCACTATAGGATAACTCGGACTCTCCACATCAACTGCTCTGAGGTTAAGGCTAACTAACTAATGAGTGATCAGCTGCACTCTCCTCCAGGTAAGTCAATCCTATGCTAAAAAGGCTCCCTTCTCACTGGTGAAGGTAAACCTGGTCCTATTCATGCGGACACACCGTACTTTTTACCTAATACAGTCAATCTGAGCATGGAATATAGATAACCAGTCCATACCCAAGATGAAATCGTAAGGCCTCAACACTGCTACTAGGAGATCCCAGCCGAAGCTCTCGCCTCCTAGAGTAAGCTTGCACTGTCGGCACCAGTGCGTAATCGTCGAATCAGCTCCCGTAGGAGTCTCTAGCCATAAGGATCAAGCCAATGACTTCATCATAATCTCTGGGCTCCGAACGAGGACAAAGGCAATAAAAGAATGACTAGAACTTGTGTCTATAAGTACTGCAGCTAAGGTGGAGTAGACATAGATCACACCTCGTATCATCTCTGGAGCACCATGATCATAGGTTTCAGATTCTTGGAGATGAGCTCATCCCTTTCCTCCTGCTCCCTATGGTCGGGGTGGACCACCTCGTGGTGGTGACGGTAATATCTCAAATCGTCTCCCACCACCAGTTGCACAGCTAGCTCCCCTGCCACATTCGCCTGCTCCCTACGGAACTCCTCGGTCGAACCTCTATATCTACCTGGGAGGTTCTTCGACCATCTTCTGATCATCCATACGGTGGGTTGGACAGTCATGAGCCATGTGACCCTGCCCGCTGCATGCGTAACACTGCCCGCTCCTGGCATGACTGTGTCTGACTTGGATGCCCTACACAACCGACCCTGAGTCTTGCAGTCATCCACCTGTAGGTTTAGTCCTCTTATACCTCTACGACATCTGTCTACTGCCACCTGTAGAAGACTCCACTACGTGACAACTGGTGGTGGATCTCACTGCTGGTGACTACTCAGCAAGGAAACTCTCTACAAATAGGGCTCTCTCTAACACCCTCGCCTACGTTAGGATGCTAAGAGAAATCATTGAATCCTTGATCTCCCGCTTGAGTCCCTTCTCAAAGGTCCGGGCCCTGAATAATGGGTCCCGCACCATATAAGTGGAGTAGCGTGAGAGGTCAGTGAACCTCGCTGAGTACTGAGCCACAGTCATGTTGCCTTGCTACAGATGAAGTATCTCTTGTATGCGCACTGCATGAAGAGTCATTAGAACAAACTCTACCCGAAACAGGCTCTCGAAGTCTGCCCAGTGAAGCGTAACCTCATTGTGAACTTGGAGCATCTAGCTCCACCATCTGCCTGTTGCTTCCTATAGAAGGCTGGCGGCAAGGATCACCATGAGATCAGCTAGTTTCACTACTAGTCAAAAGACTCTCATCATGGCCTCCAACCAATCCTCAACCGCCTATGGATCCATCTCTCCACTGAACCTGGGTGGCCTCTGGCACTGGAACTCATGCAATGCGCTCAAATAGCATGCACCCAATACTATTGGGGCTATTGGAATAGGTGGCCCAATGGGTAATGATACCGCTGGTGCCTCCGCTAGTGCCTTTATTAGAAGAGGGCTCTGCACTGAGGCCTTGTTGCTCAGTGGGCTATCAGTGCGAACTACACCCGGAACCCTAGCTGGCTATCTACATGGAGGCATCCTGAAAAGAAACAGGTGATCCACGATCAATAAGTTATACCTGGTGAGATGACTCTAAAGATCACAAATAAAACTTTTGAAAACAATCATGCAATGATTGTTTTCGCACACTGAGTCAGAAATCAGAAGTCAGGGTCCTCGTTTATGGATAGGTCAGTCGTCGCACCAACACTGGATTCCCTAAACTGATAACCACACTCACTACACTTAACACTATTTCCATTAAAAAGAAAGATCAAAGTCCTATGTTCTATGGTAGAACTCACTCCTTTGATACCAATTTGTCATGACCCATCCCCTGGGGCCCGTGCCGTGACTACCCCAAGCCCACCTTCCATAGACTAGGGGCTGGCGACTAGCACCGAAGGCGTATTCCCTAAAACTGGGAAGGCTTTGCCTTTATAACCTGTAAACACATGCAACCAATTACACAACAAGATACGAACTCAAGTAAACTGAATAGTAAACAGAGTGAGTACATAAAGTAAAAGGAGCCAGAATACAAGCCCAACTGGAATATACGAGAAACTGAAAGTACAAGTAAAATGGAACAGATCATGTGATCACCCTCCAAGGATCCTACCTGAAGGGTAGTTACAGCTCTCAAATTGTCGTCTCTGTGGTATGCCTCATCTAAGGTCCACCTCTGAGTCACCTCTAGTCTTGGAACACTCATCCTCAGTCACCGTTGTCTATCGTCTGCACTAAACACGATGAGGTGTGGGCATAGCCCGTGCAGAGGTGAGTATAACGATACTCAGTAGGGACCCTAAGACCCTCAAGGTCTCACAAAATCTACAAATCATAAACCACAAATCATGAAATCAACTAACAAAACAAATTTGGTATATGCCCATACATATACCTAAGTTATCAAGTATACCCATCTCAATCATGAGGAAACACAGAGTCCAACTCAAAATCCCAAAGCTCAAGTGTTCCACAAAGGAATGAACACCACAACGGTAAGTACCACACATGTATGCCACATAGAATAATACCACAAATGTACTAACTCAGCTCAAACCAAGTATAACTTAAGTATAAAAGTATAAATTATTAGTCATAAAGTTAGATCATCTTATTCCGTCAAGAGGATCTATTGTTGACCCACACATGATCTCTTAGTGTTAACCCACATAGGATCGCTAGGTGATGACCCACACAGGATCGCTCGATACTCACCCACATAGGATCGCTTGGTGTTGACCCACACAGGATCGCTCGGTGCTGACCCACACAGGATCGCTCAGTGTTCACCCACACAATATCGCTATTCATTCTTCATGTCACAGATGGTTGTTGAGTTCTCACACTAAGCTTGATCGTCTCTGGTAGGGTCTGCTACTCAAGAAACTAGTTGATACTCCCACTTCCATGAAGTCCATGAAGACGTAACCCAAAGGACCACCACGTATTAGGGGTCTCAACTCAACAGACGGTGTGTCAATTGGATGCTCGGTCTGGAAGTTATTAGTCTTTTAGTCTTGAGGTCCTGGTTGGATCCTTGCTCGATCCAACCCGACCATAACCCAACTTTATCCAAATCACAAGTTAGGTATACCAAATATAACATCTCGCTCTAGGGTTTCCGGCACTGCAGACGGTTCATCAAACAGATGTTTGGTGCCAAAGTTATGCCTGAAAGAGCGTAAATGGGTTGAAGTGGGTCTGAGTCCGGTCCCACCTGGTCGGACAGACCCGGTTTAGGTCGATTAGGCCTAACCTTCTAGGTCTGGCCCAGCTCACGGTGCGGCCTGGCCTGTGCTGGACGACCTAGACTGGGCGGCGCGAGGCGGTGCGGAGGCCGCGAAGGCCGCTGGAGTCGCGGGGCGCCGGAGGCCGCGGGGCGCCGGAGGCCGCGGGGCGCCGGAGGCCGCGGGGCGCCGGAGGCCGCGGGGCGCCGGAGGCCGCGGGGCGCCGGAGGCCGTGGGATGGTGGAGGATGCGGAGGCCGCAGGTCGGTGGAGGCCATGGCACAGTGGGGGCCTGTGGTGCGGCGGGGTGGCCACGGTGTGGCGGTCAGCCGCGGCGGGCCGGATGGCCAGCTGTCCTCTCCACACTTTGTGATCGTGTGTCGCGCCTTCACTGGTGACCGGTTCGTCTGGCCACTGTCCATTCGCCATCATGGCACAAAGTTGTCTTCTTCAATTGTGAAGAACACACCAATAATGGAGAACTACGGAGTGGTCGGGCCATGTTTGTTTGGCCCACACCCTCCGCGTTAGAGCGGTAGCAAGATCCTCAACAAAAACCTTGAATGAATAACGTCAAACTCTACAACCCTCAGTAAATATTATTCCCAAACCCATAGAAAAAGAAATCATCCACGGATCAACTAGTTAGAGAGTTGATCTACATTCTTTTTTTAGTAGGGAGGAACATGGGAATCCATAATCACACATAATAAAATCCCTACCTCAGAGATTTGTTGACGGAGGTCGCGAGGAAGGAGACGATGTCATTGGGGATAGACTTATGTCGGTGACATAGGCATTTCTTCGATCGTCAGTTCAATGTCATTGAAGACGTTCCTCATTGGTGAGAGTGTTCTTCATTGGGTAGCGCGTTCTTCTTTGGAGAGAATAATCCTCCAATAGTTCTCCTCTCCCAATTCCAAAAAAATGTGAAATAGCCAACTTGTTAATTTAATTTTATCAAAATAAATTAATTTGGCACAAAAAAGATAGCATAATTAATGTACTATGTTGGCACCATTAATTAGCTAATTTAATTGTCCAAATTAAATGGATTTGTGTTAGCATAATTAAAGATGGAGGAGTTGAGAGGTTTTCTATCATTAAAGGAGTTAGGGTGGTCCCTACCTCTAAATTCAAAATGGGGGTTAGTTCAGGTGGTCCCCACTACCATAACCCATTTGATGGGGTTTCTAAATTAAAAATGTTAGACATTTTTATTTTATTTAATTCTTTCATGAAGAACATAAAATTTTATCTTTCACTCTCGACCCACTACGGTCAAGGTGATGGTGTCCTTAAGAAAATACTGGTGCTGCGAGTTGAACGGTGCCCTTGGATTTCAATTCTGATCCCCGATTTAAAAGTTACAAAAACCCACTTGCACATTTTCTAAACGTACCCGAAAAAAAGTTCAGAAATTCATTCTGGGCACACCGGGCCTCAGAATCACGCGCTGTCAATTTTCATGGTCGTAAAATTTCCATATAATTAAAAAAAATTACATGGAATTTTTGGGTCTTTACACTATCCCTACATTTTTTATTGAACATGTAACACCCCAGGCTTCTACGCTACGCTTCTCTTTGAATAATGCAATAGCATGTGTTGTATGGAACATCGAGTTCTAACACACTACAACCAATCAAACTAGCTGTTATGAATAGTAATACCTACTTTTTGAAATTTTATAAATTTTATCCTTCAAAATGGACTTCATTTTTGGATTTGGAATATTGAATGTATCCTAGGGTGAAATTTTGGAACTTTTTAGAAAACATTGATATTTTGATGAATAGTGAAAATTACTAAATTTTAATTAAAAACAACTTTTTTAATCGAAATAATTTATATTGATAAATTATGAATTTCAGTGGTTTTAAAGTATATTTAGAATATATTTTTACCATTTAATACAATTTTGGTCATTGTACATAATTTTACAATTAAACCGTACATAAACAAGTGTCAATCTTTTGATAATTATTATCTCTTAAAAACACGCTTTTTGTTTTAACAACGAGAATTAATTTTAAATTAATTTCTACCACTTCTATGTTTTGAATTTGGAAAAATGGATTCCATATTTGGAATCAGGATGTTCAAATTTTGTAAATAGGTAACTTTTATTTTCATACATTTTGAATAATTACTTCGGTAAATATTTTATTTACCATGGTTAAAGGGTAAATCCGGTAAATAAGGGTTAAAAAATAATATTATAATAATACTAAATTACCCTAAAACGTGTCCTAACCTTATTGGTTGAAACATTTCCGACCATGGGCATCTTTGGGTCGATTTTTGGACCCCATGGAGCCACTTGTAAGTGATAATGACACTTTATATTAATGAAGTTAAAATAAATTCAAAAATGACATAAGCATATATCTTTTAGAAAAACATTTTTTACATAGGGTTATATATGTTGGAGTTTAGATTATAAATATTCATTAGAAAGATAAAAATATTTCCTACATAATGATATTTTATTTATAATTTTTAGACATTAAAAAATTTAATTTATTTTTGACACAATGATGATGCAGTAATTACCATAATATTGAAAAATTAAAATAATTGATATTATAAACACCAAAATAAATATAATTTGAGACTTTTATGAATTACACTAATTTTATAGGTTAATATGACATGTTAGGATTTATTTAATTAACTTTTTTAGAAGTAATCATTCTGTTATGAGTTTCACAAAAATCAATTATTGAATAGTGTCAAAATTGACATAAAAGAGTTTTTAAAACAAATATTATATTATTAATTGATATTCAATTCCTAGAAATCTAAGGTTCGGCAAAGAGACTTATATCATGATAGGGGTATCATTAATGGACCACTTGGGGGTCTCTTGGATGTATATAG
This sequence comes from Viscum album, assembly GCA_963277665.1. Classification (NCBI taxonomy): domain Eukaryota; kingdom Viridiplantae; phylum Streptophyta; class Magnoliopsida; order Santalales; family Viscaceae; genus Viscum; species Viscum album. The sequence goes on from OY728136.1 coordinate 460,056,748, forward strand.
TAAGTTTATTAACCATATAATATAAAAATACAAAGAGACATTGTAAAAGTGAAACTAATTAACTAAGAGTTAATACTTAAAGATAAGGTTAATATATTGACACAAACCTGTCTAAATTCTATTGGTTAAGTGGTTTTCGACCCATACCCACCTAAACCTTTAAATAATAGACTTTGGAGACATTATAAACTGAATATGAATTTATTATAAAATAATATTTCTAGCTTTTCCAAAGGTGTCCCTCACCCCTCTTATAAAAGGGCACTCCCCCTTCTCATTAATTCAAACCTTCAAAGCCTTTTGGTTCGGACAAAATCTGACCAAATACTCTCTCAACTTCCCTCACTTCATCCTATAGGCCTTCCTTTATTCATAAAGGCAACCTAAGGAGCCCTTTTGATCAAATCAAAAGGAAGAACCCTAAGAAGAGGTAATAATTTCACCACCCTTTTTCAAGTTCCTTTCTTCTTCAACTTCTTTTTTTTTTGTTATTACCATTATAAAACAATAACTCCAGTATCTTATATATACTGTGATGTTATTATAAATATGTTAAAACCATATTCAGTATTCTATCCATCCTTTGAATGACATGTCACCATACGTGCGTACGTACGGCTTACCGTCTCCACGTCGTGGTGTAATTGTTATTCAATATATTATTATTTGGATGGGTATAATAATGATTTGTAATTCATGTAAATAATAAATATAACATGATAATGATTCTTTATATATTATATAACATCCAATTATATATTATTTTAATATCAAAAGAATGATATTGTCGCTCGTGCGTACGTACGGACTACCGTCTCCACGAACGCGATGAGATTCATTCTCCATCGTATCCATTCAAGTATAATTCTCATTTTATGATTAATAATAGTATCTAAGAACTTGATATAATTATGGATATGATTAAGATACAACCTATCCATGAAAAACACGGCTTATGTAACAAAACATATAAAAGAAAACGAGTAAGTTAACACCCGAAACAACGATAATACTAATATATTATTAACAAATCAATGTTAAAAGATCATATATGATATCATATTAATGTATATGATTCTTGTGTAATTTAATGAAAATTATTTCACCACTATATAGGAGGTTAACCTACCCCAACCAAGGAAAAGTAAAAGGTAAGGGTTTATTTTGCAATCTCTTCATTATCCGAGGTTGTTTATACGTAATAATCTACTGGGATTTCTTTATCATCCACATCCATGTTTCTTAAAAATGTATTTCAAAAACATTTTTTTAGTATTTACTAGAATATGGGTTAAAGTCATTTATACCCTTGTTGACTTTTATAAGTGGTTTATAAAGTAATATTTCCATCATTTTCCAAACAAGGTCCTTTTTAACCTTTTCGACAGAATTAAGGTAAGAATGTTTTTTTAACTTATACGGTGGGTGCGGCTATTTTCTGCCGTATAAAATCTTCAAAGCTTCCATTATAAGCTTATAATAATATTTTCAAAGAAAATGTTTTATTTTATAAATATATGACTCTTAAATGATTTCAAAATAGAAAGAGATATTTCTCTAAAAAGAGTTTTGATTTCATCTATGTCAACATCTTTTGATGGATTTTACGCTTATTTGAAGTTGATTTATTATGATACAAAAATTATATATTGTATTGAAGGTTTTGTGATATGTTTGATTGTGGATGTTTTATTTTTATACCATTCATGGTTTATGGATGAAGTATTTACATTTTGTATGCTAGTTTTAATACGAATGTTTATGTTATGTTTAAACCTTTTCATATGGGAATGCATTGGACTTAATATGTGACGGGTGGAGCCCGCTATAGCTCCTTGATGCATCGGTAGGTCTCATTATACAAACTAGTGTCTTGGAACAAGGCCTTGGAAAAATATTGTTTGTAGTCTTGGCATGAGGCCTTGGCTATGTGGTTATGATTGTCTGGAATTATGCATTCCATCATTATGAAAGTGGTTATTGATATTGCATGTGATTATTCGATTAGTAGAATATCAATGTGAATAAGTAAATGGCATTATTTCATTTTATTTTTTCCATACTATGTTGAAGTTCAAGTGTAAAAAGCTTTTTTTTAGTTATACAATGCCTTAAATGTTTATTATTATTTATGAATATTTCCGCTATATTGTTATCCTTACTGGGCATTTGAGCTCACCCCTTTTCTATGTTTTATTTTTCCCAGGATGTGAAGAATTAATTTATGAATGACCTACAGGGATAGTATGAGGGGATAAGAGTGTGGACTATGGAGACTATATTGTTTTAGTTTTCATTTTATTATGTAATATAAACTTTATGAATGTATCTAGTTATTCCAAGGCTACTAAACTAATCGGTTTTTCGAGACTTGATCTTTCTTGTGATCATGCCAATGTTATGTAATAATGCACTGACTCTGGGTATCTAGGGTCGGGGCGTTACAGAAAAATTCATCAATATGGGGTATAGGATACTTATTCTTGATTTGTATCTTGTTAAGTTCATGATGATCAATACATAGACACAATAATCCATGTTTCTTCTTCAAAAAGAGACTCGATATACTCTATGTCGAATCACTAGGTCATACAAAAACCTTATCCAGATTCACCTAGAGTTTCTTCTTTAATTCCTCCAATTCAATCAAGGCTACTCTATAAAGAGTTTTGATATAGTAATAACACTGGTTATGAGTTCTATAGGAAACTCGGCCCCATGATCTGGGGGTAGCCTAGGTGGATCTTTTCACTACTGCAAATATCACTTATACCCATGGTTTCAAACCATGGTTATAGCCCATGAAACCGTGGGTATAGGCTATGCCCACAGTTTCATGAACTGTGGGCTACTAATGCATTGTTATAGCCCTATACACATAGTTTCTAAAAAACCATGTGTATATCTCAGGAAAATTTCAGAATACCCCTAGTTTTAGTTAAACTAGGGGTATATATCTATATCCACGGTTTAGAAAACTGTGGGTATAGATTTTTACAGCACACATAATATACCCACAGTTTACAAAACCGTGGGTATAAATTTTCACAACACACATAATATACCAACGGTTTATTAAACCATGGGTATAGATGCTTCTCCTAGAAGCGTAACAGCTTCTTACCTTCCTCTTTCCTGTCATCCTTCACTTGTAAAAATAATACAAACCACAATACAAACAAGTTACAAACCACAATCTATTTTTAGATCACGAAGAATCAAAGAACACCCTATACACATCTTTTTCTTGTAGAAATTATAAAACATCAACCTCTTCTTCAGCTCCTTTAAGGCTCTTTGTCCATGGTAATTATTGATGAATGTCTTCCCTTTTGGGTAATGGTATTCATGGGAGTTGAAATATTGGATAAATAAAGCCTAAAACTATACTAATATCCTAGTATCATAAGGAAACTATGAAACTCAAACACCATATTAGGTGGAAACCAATCTATAATGGCCTCTATCTTCATGAGGTCAACTGATACCCTTACCTTTGAGAAGACATTCCATGATAAATGAACATACCAAATCAAGAACAATAACTTCAATGGTTTTCCATACTACTGGTTCTCATGAAGTATGTTTAAGATAATCATAAAATTCATAAGATTTATCATCATTGATTCTAGAAAAATTGAGGATTTTATTAATAAAAGTATTCATAAACTTTTCCATATGAAAGGTCCAGTTTAGGAGTTGCATGAACATGGTAGTATTTTTCATTACACCTAATGAGATATAACTTTTAGTGGGTTTCCCCTTCTCATCATACCTAAGGTACATTCCTACTAGTTAATTTGAATCATTACCAGACTACATGATGGAATATCACCCTACCATGATGTAAATATACCTAATCCTGGGCTATAGATAAACATTCCATATCAAGGATGATGTCATAGGGTTTCATCTCTACCATTATGAGATCCCATAAAAACAACACTTTTTGAAGGGAAATATTACATTGAATCCAGATATAACTAAATGGGTAATGACCCCCAATAGGAATTTTTTTCTAAAGGGGTTAGGATTGGGGCTCTAATTGAATCTCTAAACCCATTACAAACAATATAATAATAAATGAATGAATCATAATAGTTTCAATGTGTATGAGTGTATATGTATATAGGAATCAAATTATAACTTGAATTTTGAAAATAACTGCCTAATCAATTCCCTTCATCATTTAAATCTGACCTCATCCCTAGTCTCTCGCATCATATTCTTGATATAGACTAGATAATGGTGGTGGTGGGAGTGTTAGAAATGGGTTAATGTTATATCTACCCCTAGGTTTTTCTATACGATTAACTCATCTTACATATTTATATTCAAGAGGGTCACCCTATCCAACTTTGGGGGATCATAATTCTAGTACTTTATTTGATAGGGTAGTCTATTCCCAATACTAGAAAATGTTATCAGTCCTCATGATCAGGTATGAAAATGATACATCCTTAGATGGAGAGACCCCACCAACTATTATGAGTTAACTACTTCTGGTGATTCTACCTTGAGAAAACCTAGTCTTCCACCAATACGAGATTGTGTCTCATTGAAGACACTCTATATCACTAGGGATCACACTAGAAGTCCCTCATTGATGATGATTCATAAGGGCATGATCTTGAAATAAATATCCCTACTAAGTTCTCGCTCGTTTTTAAAGATGAAAGAAATAAATCATGAATCATGTCTTGTGAGTACCTTATGATATCCATGATCATCGATATATTCCTTTACTATAAATGCTACCCTACTAAAAGTAAAATATATTCTAAACACATAATATCATTAGTGTCAATATATAAAACTCTTGTATAAAAAAATTTAAGTAATAACAAGGGTAGATTGAACTCATTGGGAGTTTGAGTTATCAATGTATAACAAAGACTAGTTTTTCAATGTAAAATACTCAAATCTAGAACAAACATATGATCTCTAGGTTTCTAAACCATATAAAAAATACGATTCATCCATACTAGTCAATTATTTTATATTGGGATTGTAGAAAACCTAGGAAGCCTCTTCAACCGGAGCCCATGAAGTAAAATCAATCTATGAGTAGTCTCATTCAACTCAGTAGGGATACCATACACTCAATGGGCGGGTCTACTCTTTTTTAAACTGGGTGAATATCTACCATAAATTCGTGGTGTGAGATACCTCCTAGTGAGGTCAATAAACTAATATATCATCATCCAATTATCCATCAACTGGATTTTGAAGCACTAGAATAAGATCATCATAACTATAACTCTATATCTATAATGGTTATCTACAATGTGACATCCTACATTTTGAAATTATAAACCTATGATTATGAAGGAATATCTAACTGACATGACCCATGAATAAAATTTATAAAAATACAAATTCCAATCTATATGATGAATTTATTTGTCTTATTATGTCTCTCAAATGACAGAATATATTCTTGTGTCAAGTAATAAATTATTAGAGTCTTGGTGAAGTAATTTATTAGCCTACCTTGCTTATGCATATTTATATAGTCTATTAATGAAGCTAAAAACTCTATGAAAACATTCATATATGTTACCCCAGGATTCTCACCAAAGTAGTCAATTATAGCTTCATACTCTGTCAGGTCACTCACCAATGTCGATGTAGCATGCGCACTTAGTGAAAACTACTTGTAGTAGTTGTTATGTTTATGAAAAAACACTTAACACATAAATTACAGAAAAACCACTTCATTGAACAAAAAACAATTTTTTTGATAACCATACTTCACCTATAAAAACAATACAAACCAAAACCACAGTACATGATTGGATCATCAACAACCACATTAGGAGGTATCACATACAACTCGCTATACCATAACTACCAAGGTCTAACCCATGGTTGGAATAATATCCAACCCCAAAACACACATCAGTCCATAGTAATTCATCATCCATGGTTAGCATTATTTCCCTACCCAAAATATTCATTAGGTGACACTTCTCATAATAACTAACACATCCCTTAAGAACATCCATGGTTGGAATGAACACCTAAAAAATATTACAACATCAATTCCATAATAACTCACACATCTATGGTGTCCATGATCACCAAACCAATATCAAAACCTCTCTATATTCAACATAATTTCAAACCCATATAATAATATGTTGCACATTCGAATCCTATGAGACACATTTGTGATAATATCTCCATCACATTGCAGAAATGATCCTAAATATAAAAAATGATCAACTTTTGAAAACTTTTTCAAACTTTATCACAGATCATATTGTATGTTGTAATTTGTAAGTTGGGTCTTGTGGTCCAATTCAATTCCAAAGTGGTCCAAAAGAATCATAGATGGAAAATACTAATCATAAAAAAGAACACACCACAACCTCAATTACACCAAATGACATATTTAATGCCCCATCATTTAAAATAAGTTTGTGTTCAATCATATGATTAATTTTTTGAAGCATCACTTTACAATCAGTAACAAATGACTCCCCAATATTCTTCAAAATAATATGGAAATAAGATAGGATATAAAAGAACAAGAGAGAAATTTAAAGTTTTATAAAATTTGAAAAAACAAAAAATGGGTACAACGGGCATGGTAAAGAAGTTATGAGAACAAATAAATGATATTAGAGTTAACTTTTGGATGCATAAAAAAATTACATTACCTGTTGATCAAAATTAGTGAAGTTATAGACAGCTTGAACAGGAGCATAACTTGAAAGACTTGGACATGTCAAATGAGAAAATTTTGTATGGAACAATGCAATAAGATCCCCAACATAAGATGAACCAAACACAAACCATGGATTTTCAACCTTGGTCTTGAATTTCACAAACATGGATTTCTAGAAAACAATTTTTAAAGAAGATAAAACACATTATAATGGCTCATTTAAGAACCTATTTGAATGTGAGAAAATATTATCAACCCATGAGAAAATCCTTAAACATCCATATTAGTTTTACTACAATGTTAATGCAATTGCATTAAAGTTTTCATTAAAAATATTATAAAATGGGTCATGAACTACAAGTAAAAAAATACATATCTATTATTATTTATCATCGTAAGGAATGAGTTTGGAAATAGAGCACAAAATTAATTAACCTTATTAGTTAACCACACTAAAATGATGGGTTTCAATAAATAACAATATCATTTACATTTAAATTAGTGATTAGGTGAAATAAAGGTTTGTAATTATTTTATTTTTCGATCATCAACATCCATCTCAAATATACTAGTCATGCAATTCTATGAAATTGATCAATATACCGTTAGATTTTAAAAAAAATTAAGTCAAGATAGTAAAAAATATAAAAGTTTTTTAAAATAAATTTTTCAATGTAAAGAATATTTTTCTTCATTTTTATGTGAAAAATAAAATAAAATAGGAAAAAATTATTTTTAGTGTAAAGAAAAATCGTACAATTTTACCTGATAAAAGTCACAGAAAGAGGCCAAATCAAAAAGTGCCTATTTTGAAGAAAGGTATTTAATACTCTCTGTCATAAAGGAATTAAAGGGGGAATTCTTTCCATAATATTGATGCTTGAGAGAAACCACTTCTACACTAAACTTCTTTTCCAAAACCTGCAAGGCATTAAATAAAAAAAACTTTTAAATGGATACATCAATGCAAAATCGGCTAATGAATTAAATTCAAAACTAATTTTCTAAGTAGGATTAAAAAACATATCCCATTACCATAAATGAATCCATGATCTTATTACAAGGATTGATCTTCAATGTTGGGAAAGGTTTAGGTGAATTATGAAGTTGTTTCATCAGAGGCTGCACATGGGTATGATATATATGAGAATCCTCAAAAATGTGAATGAAATCACCAGGAACCAGATCTATTCAAACCAAAGGAATTAGAAATGAAAACATTAATAATCTAAAAAACCCATGTAAAAAAACATGAAGTACCCCACACATGAGAAATCATGCATGTCAAAATAGAATAAGATGAAATGTAAAAGGGTATGACAAAGTCCATGTCAACCAACCACTAATATATATAACACTCCATATCCCCATTGGCCACATAAATCTAGAAAAAACACATAAATAAATAATGGATTGTATTTAATGATGAATTATAAAAACAAGAACAAGGTTGCATAAATACTACATGAGAAAACATGTGGCATGGAGGGAGCACTATTGATTTGAGATCAAATGGATTCCAAGATGATAGTAGAATACGCCAATAATTGGGATTGTTTTTTTATCTTCCCAATGAAATCCATCAACTGATCAAACCCTTGGCCCGTGTAGTCAGCATTCATGTTAGTATAACTGATCCATTTAAAGTAGATAATATTTCAAGCTACAATTTTTTATTGTTGTGAATGAAGAAACTTAAAAAATTATCCCATGGGCGTGAAGCTTCTGCAAGATCAATGTTCCTTTATGAAAGAGATTTTCATCCCACAAAACCTCACAGCTCTAAAAATACAACAATCATAGTAAGAAACACGTCAAATAGTTAAAAATTTAGTATGGAAAACAAGTGATACCTATGTGAATTATTACAACATCAGATCCACCTCAAAACATTATATCCTAAATATAACATAAAATTAAGATGCCACTTTAAGTTATATAAAAATGCATCCAATGCAATTTATGGTACAAGTACTATAAAGAAATTTAAGAAATATCTAGTGAGATTACAACCAATTGTAAAGATCAAATAAAAACTTGAGACATGAGATGGAATTATAGTGACACATACCTATAAAAACCCCACATTTAGTTGTAGCCTCCTTCAATGCCCCAACTCCAACAGTAGAGTATCTAGAAACTTGACTGATTTTTTTTAAATTCCTATACATGGTGGTTTTTAGTGTGGAATTCAAAGGATAAACACACATAGTAAATTTATATCCTAAAAAATTACCTAAATAATTCTCATTTAACACCCCTAATGAAAAAATAATCCAAAATGAATTTCATTTCATGTAGAAATTCACATCATACAATTATTCCAACGGTCCAAAAAAATAGCATCTCTAACATAAAACAAACCACACTGAACCTATAAATTAAATAAAACATACATTTATATCATAATCCTTACAAACAGGTAGTTCAATTTCTTAAAGTAATTGTACAAGTCTCCCTACTAAGTCAAAAATATAGGGGATTAATATCCCCCCCATTACCATCATCCCCATCCCCATGCACATCATCATAATTATTAGCAAAATCAACACCAACTGTGTCATCAGCATCATCATCAGTAGTCTCATCATGGAAAATAGCATCAACAACATCTAAACCACCAAAAGCTCTATCGCTATAACCATAATCACCACTAAGAACTTCATGGGAATCACCTAAGGAATCATGTAAAGATTAAATTGATTCCATATATGAATTAAAGGTATTAGTGGTCTATGAGGGTAGTTTCTGACTAAAAACTAACATAGATTTTATGAAATGTTCGTTCATCATCTTACTTCTTTCACGCTCTGGTTTTCTTATTTCACGCTCCTCTAATGCTATTTTCTTTGCCTTGACTACTTCGTTATGTGGACTTTCTAGATCAGAGATCAAAGAGGCTTGAGAGGATCCCGATGAGAAACAATATCTAGAGGGGATGATGTTTTATCCTGGTCTACATCACACTCTCCCAAGGTTCCACACCTAACACCTGACTCAAATGATCATGTGGACCTAAGTTGTCGAGTTCCTTCTCATCGAGGTCCTACAAGGAAGATTGTTGAAATTATAAAGAACATATTAAATTATGAATATCATATAAATATTTGTAATATAAATAAAAAAACTTATAATATTATCTTGTTTATGTGCATTTACTACACTTCCATCATTTTTTATAGTGGAGAAAAATAATTTGGTATGAGGTACAGAACCTTTGATGCCCAATACAACTTACTGCAAATTACAAATGAACAAATCTAGATTAAAATATAAACGAGGACATTATTATAATTCAGATGAAAGTATCTGGAACTTCTCATTCTAGGTAATTGTAGTGTGCCTCGATGTGTGTAGATATGTCATTTCATCTTTGTTATTTTTTTTATCTGATGTTTGTTAAAAAATCAATACAAGTAATACGAATTAAATTTTACATGAAAACCAATAAATATTAGTAGTAACGTAAATTTTTCAGTCTTCCAATGTGAAATGATTATTTGATATTTACTTTTTAGATAGTCATGGTATGTGGGTACACCCTCTAAATGATTACCCACACTACTACTCGAACCAATATATAACTCATACTTGTATGACCACCATAACTCTCCAAGATCCATCAACCTATAATATTTGTCATCTTCACCATTACAAAAAGTTAAACCGAATATGCATCAAACATATTAATTTATATAAATCTATTACTAATATAGATATAAATTTATAAAATTTTCTTACCCATATATGTTCCCATGCCCTATCCTTGATGTCCCACTGATATTTCTTCATGAGACTGGTTCCACCAGAATGATATCATGGAATTTGGCTAATATGGCCATGAAACTTCTATGTTGCCCAGTATTTTTACCTACCATTTGATCTTGAGTATTTTAATCCACTAAAATATGAGTTTCATGATTCCAAACTTTCCATATATGAGCGTTCCCACATCACCTACTTAAAGATCCCACTAAATAAGATAAGAGGAGGAAAAAGAATAGTTAAGTGACGATAAAATAGTACAAAAATGAAATGATATAATTTGACATAGATATAATAAAAAAACTGATGCAGGATCCTGATGCAGGCTCTTGAATTGGTTGTGATGCATCCATGGACTATCCTGTATCAGCAGCCTCCAAAACAAGTATCTATTCCACTACATGCTCTGGATAATCTTCATGCACTAAAGTGGAAACTAAAGGAACAAACTCATTATATATAGGATGGATGGTAGGAAAATGAGGTGGTGTAGACATGTCATAATATGGGTAGTAGGTCTGAGGATATGTGAATGGATATGAAAATGGAAAAGGTGGGAACATTGGTCGAGTCGGCATAGACATGGACTGGGAAGAAGAGGATAAATGAGATGATGATTGGGGGATGGATGGTAACATCCTAAGAGTCTCAAATGAAGGGTGGATATGTGTGGTAGATGAGATGTCCACTAATGGGTTAGTGTGTGAAAGGGTAATACAGGTGCTCTGTCTAGGTCTAGAATGATCCCGGATCAGACCCATGCTGGTAGGAGGAGTCAAATCTGGTAGAATTGTATATCACCAAAAAAATTCGATAAATAATTTTAAAATAAAATTATACGTAATGAAAAATAAAAAAATTACAATTATTATACCCACATAAGGAACCAGATATGACAACCCATGCTCGAATATTTCTGGATCAACATCAAATAATATCTTCCTGCGATCTTATTTAGTATTCTTTATAATCTTCTTAAGAATGAAATGTACATTTTTAGAAACATTTTTTAAAAATAATGCATACAACTGAGAAGTTAAAGAATAAAAAAATTCAATAAAATATTTATATAATTATAATTTGAAACCATGTTATACATTTTATAAAAACCCATTTTAAACCCAGTTTTTTGAATTGAGATAAATATAGTTGAATGAAATGAAACCAAACAATACTAAAAAAATACATATCATTATAAACTAAAAATAAATTATTTTAATTACATTAATACCAACCTAAGAATATCATTTCAAGGTAAAATTAATGAACTTTGAACATATATGGTTCCTTCAATATATTAACCTCCACTACCTCATATTCAACATCAACTATCACAATGGGACAATTTGAGTCATCATATGAAATATTTTGGTCAACACTGATGGGGGAATCAATGGTGAAAATTTCATCCCGAACATCTTGAAAAATATGTCTTGGGATTACTTCATTAAAGACACTGTAATAAGGTCTCAGGTGATATTTTGCATAAAACACTTGTTTTTTCATTGATACCAAAATTTATGGTTCATCAGTATGTAGGAATCAACTCATGTCAATAACTCTAAATTCACAATCATTAATAAATGTGCCCTATCATATAATTGAATAAAACTATTTACATTTCATCATAGTGACTCAACCTTAAGATTAGTAACATGATAACAATATTTTCTCAACTAGTCCATAATAATACACATCTTTATATCGAGGTTGACTATCTGATGCACTGGAATAAAAATCTGTTGTAATAGTTAACATAACACCATCATGTTGTGTTCTCATTTTCACCACTCTATCATTTGTAACAAATTTATATCCATTGATCATTAAATATTTTCATTCACGAACCAAAGAATTGGGACCAAAAGCCAACGCTCTTAATTCATGAGAAACAAAGTCAGAAGGTAAACTCAATACCTGAAATATATATGAGTAATGCAATTAAATTTATATCTATATTTTAATCTATTTTAAGAAATGGTCATATCTTTTATTTCAACCAAGATAGAAACTCTTAGCTATGTAAATCCTCTCTCCTTCTCAAAGGAAAAGATCGATAAACTTTACTAATAATTTGTATATGTTACCTAAATAAAGTGATACTAAAATTATAAGGTATATGTGAAATGACATAGTATGAGATAACATATAAATATCCAAATTACTTACTAGATATAGTCATTGAAAAAACCACAGTTAAACAAGATTGTGTGATGCGTTATATCCCTCTCTTCAAAGCTCAATGTAACCAAAGTATATGACCCATAAATTCCTCCTGTTTGAAGAAGAGATGGAAACTAGGGCTGAATTTCCTCATACTTCTCATATTTTTTTCTCATTGTAAGACTATGTCTTGTGCTTGCATCAGATAAATACATTGAACAAAAATCCATACATTCTTGGGCTAGATAATCCCTCATAATAGAACCTTCTGGATAATTATTATTTCAGACATATCATTTTATTTTGAACATATTCTTTTAGTGGGATACATTCATTAGAAAGCAACCAGTCCCCCAAGAAGTTTCTCAGTTAGAAGATGAACTATTAAATGCAGCATGAAGGCGAAAAATTATAGAGGAATGTTTTTCTATATCACACAGAATTAACTGCACCTCTTGTTGATTTTTTTTCAAGAATAACATGGATATACTGTTATCACAATTTTCTCTAAAAAAATGTCATAACTGAATCACTATCACCCGTATATTATTGGATATAAAATGCCAAATTGTTATTGCAATCAATTCATGAAGAAGGATGTGACAATCATGAGTTTTTAGGGATTTTAGTTTCAAATATCTTTTGTTGAATTGTTTAGATATGTTGCTGGAATAGCCATCAAGAACCTTGATATTCTTTAATACTACCATAAATTAATATTTCTCTGGTGGTGTCATCACATAAGAAGCAGAAGGAACCTTCCATTTGTTTTCTCCAATACACACAAGATGCAGTTTTGGTCAAATACCCCAATCAAACAAGTCCTGATAATATCTTAAGTTATATTTGGTCTTACCCTTGATATTCAGAAGAATTGAAAGAAAAATTTCACATATATTTTTCTAAATATTCATTACATCAAAACAATGACGTAATAAATTGTTAGACCAATATGGAAAATCAAAAAAAATACTTCTCTTTTTCCAATTTTAAGTGTCTTCAGTGTCAATATTCTTCCTCTTTTTATATTTGAACTTACCTTTCCCTAATGAAAAATTGAAATATTTTAATTCATTAAGAACATAACTTCCTAACATACATTGAGGTGGTTGTTCAGTTTCAATAGTATTATCAAACCTTTGACGATTCTTCATGTATTGATGATCCATTAGCAATAATCATTGATGCCCAATGAAACTAAAACTATGATGATATTTAATCCTTATTGATCATGTATTTTTCATAAAAATGAGACATGATTATTTTCCCTTTTTTCTCTACCTAGACATCATTTCATAAGTAGGTAAATAATTTATTGTCTATATAAGGAAAGCATGCATCTGAAACGTATTCTTTGAAGAATCATCAAATTTCAGCACACCCAAATCCCAAAGTTGTTTCAACTCTCTTATCAAAGTCTTCAAGTAGACATCTATATCATTACTGGGATCAGAAGGTCCAGATATTATTATACTCAATAAAGTGAAAGGTTTTTTTAAACACATCTATGGAGGAATATTATAAACATGAATAAAAGTTGGCCACGTGGTATAAGCAGCAATCATATGACCAAACGGATTAAAACCATCACAAGATAGACCCAACCTGACATTACACACCTCATCTAAAAAATTAGGATGTGTTGCATCAAATGTCTAGCATTCTAATCAATATATAGGATAAACCAACTCATCATTACCTTTAATTCTCTCAGAATCATTCCATCACATATTGGATGATATTTCTACAGACATGAATAGATTTTTAAGTCTATGAATCAATGGAAAGTGCCACAAGACTTTCTGTGGTACATGAGATGGTGTTCCATCTACATTTTTCTTCCATAGAGATGTACCACATTCTTTATAGTCATTATGATCAGTTGTTTCCTCCGAAAATAAATTTCAATCTTTCGGACAAGCATGGAATTTATTAGTAGCAAACCCAAGCTACTTAATTAACTTATATGCCTTATAATGATTTGAGGGAATATCTCCATAATTAGAAATAAATCCCTACAAAAAATGTAAGAATATAATCAATGGTGATATTATAAATTCTATATATGTTTTTCCCATGCTATAACCATATTAAAATTTCCAACTTGGTCATTTTAGTACATTCCTGATATACTGAATTTTTGGCATCATCCAATAAAATTTTCACTCTCTCAACATCATTATATTCAGTATTTTTCTCATGTGTATTGATATCATTTACTTATTTCACTGTCATACAATCTCTCTTGGGACGATGCACAAATGGAAACTGATCAAATATCAAATTATCCATGCCACTTATTTCATTTCATTCATGAACAGTATAAGATTTTCTTGTCTCTCCATGGTGATACCAAACATAATAGTTTGTTTGAAATCTAGATTTTTTTTATATGGTAGCTAAATTCTTCCTAGACTAACCATGGTCTTCTAACACATTTATATCACAGACACTATATACAACCTCTATTTTAAGCATTGTTAAATGTAAAATATATAAAATTCTCTAAATTACTTTGAAACTTGGTCGAAATATGATCGGTATGATACATCCAACTTCTATCTATTTTATAACAAGGAAAAAAAGTTGTCTTCAAATAAAAAATATAAACCATAATTAAAAAAATCATTACAATCAATTTTATTATTAAATTAATAAAATCATACTAGTATCTAGAAAAAGAAAGAATAAGAGAAATAACATATTCTATAAGATATTAACAATATCTATTTATAGTACTGGATTCAAAAGTGTAAGGCTGGGTAATCATATTTAACAATTAAATGGATGGCTTTACTTGAGGATATATTTATTTGTTTATTTTAATTATGTTTTTAGCATCATTCATAATTTCACTAAGTAAATATCATCTTTTTCAATTAATTATTTTCAAAAAATACACAATACTTGTAAATTGTGTCTAGAATGTCATTTTTTAAAATAAACTATTAAAATATCATGGATTTGGTAGATATTAAGTTTCTAACTCTTATAATCTCCTGATATTATGTTTAAAGTGTAATAGTATACATAATTAATAATTATTTTGGTCACAATAATATTTGATGTTAAATAGTGAAACATTAATATCATTATTCTTCAATAATCCATTGTGAAGAGTCGATAATATCAAATATATTAGAAAAATAAAATCAAATAGGAAAGATCTGAAACAAATTTTAGTTATTGTAGATAACCAAACAACATCATCAAGAGGGAGTGAATTAAAGATGAAATAAAACTTAATTTTTATCCCACATGATAATAAAAGTTTATTAGAGGACACAATTTCTAATAAAATATAATATATCATAGCATAAAAAACTAAAAAATAGATATGTACTATAAAAAATAAAACTATTAGAACATAAAAACTTAATAGTTAAATATAATTTACATTTTTATTGAAAGTGCCTTATTTTTATCACCAATTTAAACCCTTTCAATATCATAGATAAAACTCTTACCTATATCCTATAATGGGATGATCAATAAGGTAAACTAGAATGGCCAAGTAAGGTTCCATGTCTATGATTGAGTGGTATGTGTCATTATAGTTGAACTATAAAATGATAATGATATCATCCCATATCTAGCAAGAATATAATATAAAATCCCTTTTTTAGATCATTTAAAACATTAATGTATTAATTTTCATAGTCATTAATATAGAGTTATTTTTTAATGATCCATTATTGAGTCATGAATTCCCCCTACAATCACATCTATAACTAAGATATGAACCAATTTTCTTTTTATGAACTGACCATATATAGTACCTCATACAATCAGAAAATATAATTTATTTATAAGAATAAACATCCATATACTAAACTCTAACCATGTATAGTATGGTGGTGGGGTGACTTGGTCTGGTTTTAGGAGCCAATAGAGGTGTTTCACCATTGAGAAGGTGGGGGTTGAATAAGTTGATATTTTTATAACTTTTTCATTATATTGACAATGACCACTATAGAAATATTAGGATCTGATCCAATTATTTTAAAATTTAACCTTACTCGAATGTAGTAAAAATTAAAATAATAAGGACACAATATTATTACATGCTTTAGTATCAAAACTAGAAAAGTCATTACTATTATTGTTAAGATACACCAATCATAAATTATCCAATATAATCCCAATCAGTTACTCTATACAATATTATCTATAATAGAGCAAACTATGCATTCTAGAATTTCACTGGAAGAAAAACTTCACACTGCCCAATAAAAAAACATTTCAAATAAAAAAAGATTTATAAATTTAGTATTCTTATTTCAATTACAATAGTTGACAAAGATTATACTTTTATATACTCCAAGATGAACTGAGTATCATGTTCTCACCTATTCATGATTCCTGACAAGATATAATTTCACACAACATGCACTTCACATATATATATTTCTATGTGAAGGAAATTAATTTTTCAAAATGAATCCTTCATATAGTGTTGTTATTTCATTGAAAAATTTAACATGGAGAAAATAGGAAAATACATTATTGTAAATCACATCCCTAAAAAAGTTTCAACACCTTTCCCATGAGTTAATTCTATATTTATAGGTTACTTTTCATCTAGATAACACTTTATAATTCAATAAAATTATGGTTACCCATTCAACTGTATGTGAACCCAAAAAGAATATCACATTTATCTGTAAAAAAATTTCCCTTCACATAAATCATGTACATATTTAAATAGTATGCATTAGATAACATTATCATTTTAAAATTATAATACTCCATTCACATGACAATTACATCCAAAAAGCATCAATGGTATGAATAATTATACACATAGATTATTCTTATAATTTTTATAAGCTCTTAATGATTTCACCTAGAATATGATATTCTTTATGAAAATTGAAACACATCATATATTATTCACCTAAATCACAAATAAATCATGTTCTCATGGTATCTTCCATGTGAAATTCCACTGATTTATATCTAAAAACACAATAATGATAACTATTTTTATGTTTTGAGAAAATATATACATATCCACTTTAAAAACATTACTCAACCTAAAATCATATATCCTAAATGAAACTATGTTAAATATAACCAAATAATGTATACTAAATCAAACTGTTTTAAATATAACTGATCTAAACAAAACAAAAATCAATTAGATATCAAAGATAAATGAAACAATATGAAATGATATAAATAGAATCAACAGAACTCAAACTAAACTTGAATCAATTAACCATGCTAGAAGAAGGAATAGGGACTCACTGTCAAAGAAGACCATAATCAGAAAAACACCCAATAGTATAAGGGGATGCTCTACCAGAGGGGATGCTTGACCTAGGGGGGATGCACATCAGCTCAACCAGTGTGGATGCTCGACCTAGAAAAATGGGATGCCTAACCTAGGTAGGATATGCGTAGGCTCGACCAGAGGGGATGATCTACCCAGGGGGGATACACGTCAGCTCAACCAATGGGAAAGATTGACCTAGAAAAAGGGGATGCTTGACATAGGAAGGATTTTTGTTGGATCAACCAGAGGAGATGCTCGACCTAGCAGAAGGGGATGCTCGACCTAGGGGGGTGCACATTGGCTTGAACTAAGGGGATGCATGAATAGAGGAGGGGGGATGTGTGTCCACCGGAGGTGGAGGAGAAGTGGGGATATGCATCGACCGAAGGAGGAGAAGGGGATTCAGGTGAGAGAAACACGGGTGGACGGAAAGAGAGTTGCGGGGGGTTCCGGCCCAACGAGTGACGGGGGAGTGGATGGGGAGAAAATATTTTCCCCTTTATATAAATAGTTTACTTAAAACTGTTGGTATAGAATGTCTATACACATGGATTATTCAAAACTGTGGTTATAGAAAAACCCTAATCAGGTTATACCCACGGTTTACAAAAGCATGGGTATAGCTCCGTGGGGTTATCCCCTCTTTACAGTAGTGTCTGGTTAACATCAATGTATTTATTCATAGTCAATATCATTAATATTTTATTTCTCCTCTACCATTTAAGATAAATACCCCCTCATGATTAGTTAATAAGACCAATATAATAAAAGTATTTTCCATGGAGATTTTATACTTATCATTTCCTAGATAGATAGTTATTAGTTAATCTAGGACTTGAAATGTGACTTCATTATACCAACTATTAATATGGGATCTATGTAGAGAGATCCAAACCATTCCCAAAATCACATCAAATTAGACTAAATGGGGAATAAAAATATTCAAAAGAATCATATTCCTAAAAACTTCTATCATAGAGGAGTTATAGAATATAGATGCAATCATCATACAACTAAGATTTTTCATCAATAATTCAATATATAATCATTGGGTATATGAATTTATTCTCTTAGAATAGTTTTTATCTATGAAGGAGTCTGTATAACCATAAAAAAATAAGAAGTTTTCAGTTCTTGGGTGGATAATTAGTGTGCCATACACTACATCATTTTTAGAACCCATTTCAACAGTTGTGATTGAATAATCCTGCCCTTTTTCCCTTGGATTATGAGTTTATTTACATTTATTATCCTGATTAACCCGTTGATTAGTGCACTTATTTTCATAGTGCATAAATTTATCACATTTAAATCATTTAATTGTCAGTGGTACCTTGAGAAGAACATTATTTTCCTCCATCATGTTAAATGAACTCTTCCTTTTTCCTTAAAATTTCATCTCCTGAATTTCTCCTTTACCAATCTTAAAATATCTTCTAGTTCCTCTGATACATGATCATAGATGCATCTTCCCACATTTTTGGCATGTAGGAAGATGAATATTCTTTCTACAATAGCCTTTATAATATTAACTTCCATGAAATTACATTTATATCTTTTGGGTGTTTTTATGAGTTCAATATGGTTCAGGTTTTTAACTATAACTCAAGATAGTTGGGTAAGAATAACCATAATGTTTTCAACACCAATCCCCATGCTTTTAAGTTACTCAATATGATAATCATTTCATTGTCCATTTCTCTCATTGTTAACTTGATTCCTCCTTGTTCCGTCTATTGACTAAAACAAAAATGGTTAGTGTGAGCATCAAGAAACAGTAATTAGAGTATGAAATTATATGGAAAGGGAAATCAATTCTAAGATGTCTTATATTATGACACTTTCATTTTAACCTATGATATTCTAGGTTCATCCTATATCACTTTTAGATCATCATAGGTAGTTTTATAATCTATCCTCATATTCTTCCAAACCTAATACCAAAAAATAACTAAACCCTACTCTAATACCAAATTATATTACCCATCCTTAATATATATACATATTAGATTATTTTATAAGAATATTCATTACATATAATAATAAATGACACCCTAAAAAATATAGGTTTATTATATTTAGATATTTTATGCATAAATAACTTATTTTACAACACTATTAACATTTCCCCAGATCCACCCTACACTACACCCCCTTATAGAAAAATCAAGTGTTATACTCTTCTTCATATCTAGGAGAATAGAAACATAATAAAGGGGTGAGTTTAGATGTCCATTAAGGGAAAACATAGTAAATTACAATATAATATCAAAAGTGAGTATAAGATAAACATTTGGGTATGAGAACATAATTAGGGTTCATGGGAATAACATAAGAAAATAATACCCAATAAAACATATATCATAAAACATGATTTATGACATGAGGATTTTGGGATAACATAATAAATGATTCATGAGAGTGTGGAAACATGATTCAAAAAAACATGACATATGTACATTTATAATATAATAATGAGGTATCAAAGTAATCATAAAAATCATAACATATTTCAGGGTTAACCACCAATACATTCATATCATGATGGACTGGGAAAACCACCTACCATAACATAGTACATTTGGGAAAACCATTCATTCACCATAAAATTCTAGACATGGTCTAATCACTCACACCTTATAACCTTTTAGATTTGGGATCACCACCTACACCTCATTACCTTTTGTACTTGGGATATCCACCCATACCCCATAACGTTTTGGAATTATCCTAACCACCCATGCTCCATGACCTTCCCGAACTAGTCTAACCACCCATGTATCACCTTGATCTCATGAGATATAAAACATTACATAATTCATTAGAGATATATAATGGATCCACCCATCACATAATTACAAACCATACATATGTGTACCACATGAACACAAAAATATTCATAATAAATTAAACTGTGATAAATGAAGGGGTTTCATAAAGATTTACAAAAAACATGATCATA
The DNA here is from genome assembly GCA_963277665.1 of Viscum album. Classification (NCBI taxonomy): domain Eukaryota; kingdom Viridiplantae; phylum Streptophyta; class Magnoliopsida; order Santalales; family Viscaceae; genus Viscum; species Viscum album. The sequence goes on from OY728136.1 coordinate 460,077,589, forward strand.
AGTCATCTACAAAATAATTTGGATGGTATAATTAGTTCATATACCAATTAAATTCTAAGAAACATTAAATTATATTGAAATAGATGAAAAATTCTTTATACGATCATTATAAAATTAATTTGAAAGATAAAAAAATAGTTTTACTTTTCAATAGTTTTTATTTCAAAGGAAATAATTCCTGAAATAATGAGAATAAAAATTATGTTGGAAACCCTTGAAATATTAAAAATAAATATTTATAAATAAAACTAAATAAACTATGAGAAAATTTAGTCATTCAGATAATGTAAAAAATATATTCTTTTTACAGTTTTGTAAAAAACATAAAAGAAAATAGAAAATGACCCATATAAAATCATTAAAAAAATATTACATTCATTATTTTGTAACGAAAGTAAAGTAAAATACAAAATTAAATTAATAAATCATATAATTAGAGATAAAGATGTTAATAAAACAAAATAATTAATATGGACATAGAGGAGAAAGATTCTTAACTTAAAAATGAGATAAGGCTGGTTCCACTTATAAGAAAACTTTTAGTTAAATTGTGAATCAAAGGAAGGTGAAATGAAAAAAAACCATAGATATAACTAGAGAAAAATAAAATATATTGAGTTTTATATAGAGATAATAAAAAAATTTCCCAATTGAAATTTTGACATCAATAATCTTGATTCAAAGTGAGATAGGAAATGAAACCCCTACGGCTTTGGTAACTTTTGAATCAAAATCCATTAAAAGATAAATCATGGGATGTATTTTTAAATATATAGAATTAAATTATAATTATGATAAAAATACAAACATATTAAATATATACACCACAAAAATGAAAACAAGTGGTGACTATGGAACATATCTCTATGAGGGGAAATTGAGATGAGAAACCCTTACCATGTATTTTTTCTTGGTTGAATGTGATCTAACCTGCTATATAATGAATTTAGGATTTATATACATATATATCAAAACAATATTAATATTATTCTTATTTATACTATTCATTTATAACCTCTTATTACCCATTTATTAATCATTCATTTTCAAAATTAATATTCGGTTGTTAATTGCCCCATTTTTCTGTGCTATCTTTAGTATGGTGGTTCCAGTCCTTCCTCCTTTATCATGGATTAATATCCTCTATAATGGTCATAAATTTCACATATATGTTTTCTATATAACTAATAATTCCAGTCCTCGTTTTATGGATGTTATAGTGATGGTTCATAATGAGCTGTTAAAATCCCATTTTTTGTAATTTTGATTCAATAAAAAATTGATTTTATTAATGAATATAATTATATATATTATAATTATATAATTATTAAAACATATTATGTTCATTATTATTTCATCTTATTATGATTATTTAAGTTATCTTAGTCATTCATGGTGTAAATTTTAAAACATCCTTCATGTAGGTGGTAAAATTAACCCAAGCAAGAACATGTTATAACTAATGAATGAGTAAAAAAATTGATTTTTATGAGGATAATATCATTTTTATATAATAATAATGACGTTAATAATACATAATTATATTATATAATAATATTTAGTAAGGTTTTAAATGATAAATTAAATGAAATTAATGAAGACGAACTAGTTACTTTGATGAAATCGCTCCTTCTCGCAACGTCTTCCATCAGAATGATGGACATAGGCCTATTTATTATGATAAAAGGATAAAAAAGTGTGATAATAATTTTAGAGAGAAAAAAAGGTTAGGGATTCAAGATAGATCCAACATATAGAAGTGTTTTTGACTGGGTGGAAGATATCTCCTTATAGGTAAAAACGAGGGACATTTCTTTGGAATCTTAAGTCTAGTAAAGGGTATAGATGGAATCACGTGGATGTTAGGTGAGTTAGGTAAGGAAATATTGATGATAAATGTAGTATTTACTCCCATACCTAACAATGATATTCCATAATTTCTAAATATCATGTTAATTAAACAAAATTTGATCCATTTTAATTTACCTCTTCTTACCCCCATTTATCTTTTTAAATATCCACCATAGTAATTATTTTTTAACTAAAAATATAAGATGATCCCCATTAAATGATTTATATTTTTTATTCCAAATTTAGACTCCACTTAATAAAATTCTAATTAAAAATATTTTAAATTTATCTTTTAAATGAAAATTTATAATATAAGGGAAAAACATTTATGTGGGAAAATAAAATTTTAAACCTTATGTTTTCTTATTGTTATTTTATATCAATTAATAATCATTAAATGATTTTTAATCAACTTTTTATGCATATAATCATTATATTTTATTAAAATAATCATTTAACCATATTATATTTAGTTTTTGAAAATAAAAAAAATCATAATTATTAAAAACAATTTTTAGAAAAATATTTTTAAGCATAAAATAAATTTTTTATTATTACTTGCAAAATAATAATATTTAGATTAATTTTAATATATTTTTTATATATAATATCAAACAAATAATTAAAATTATTATTTATTAGTTATTAATTTAATTTATTAATATAAAAAATACATTACATGAATAAACAAATTTCTTTCAAAAAAATGTCTTTTTTAACATTAAATGATTCAATTATTACTTATAACTGATTAATAATCATTCCATGAATGTAATAATCCATATTTCACAAAGATCATACAACCCACCAGTATCAACATGTAGATACAAATGAGTAATAAATATCTTGGTACTCTTAATACATGTCTCTTGGCTATTTTTGCATGCTCCTGCACTGTAAGAATGATAAATGGTTATCTTTCAACAACTAAAAAGTCTCAAACTAAACTAGTCTTTGGAAAAAGTTTTTGTAGTAATGATTTTCTTTTTCTTTTTCAACCAATATTATTAAAATTTCCTTTCATTCTCTCTATGTGAAATACATATACACTTCTAATACTTCTTATATTTATAAAAAACATGATACATTTTATTAAGGGATTACTACTCTTCAACTCATGTACTTTTTCATTCAAGATTAATTTTTTTATCACACACAAGTAGTTCCAAAAATATATTTGAGTTTTAATTTGAAATTAAAATTCAAAAAAATAATTTCATTAATTATTTTACAACTTTTTCTTTTCTTTCCCTCCTTTCCATCTTTATTTTTAACTCTTCTCTAGGACACTATAGTGTCATGGAATAGGTCTCAGTGCAACCAAATAGTTACAATATAGTTTCACCTTCTTTTTTTCTTCACAAAAAACTTCATTATAATCATTTAAACCTTTTTATTCCCTTTATTGAATCAAAATTCCTATTTTTTATGTTTAAAATTTGAAGGAAAATATTTGGAATCATCCCAATAGTTTTTCTTATTTATAGTTTAAATTATGGAAAATCATTATTAATAGAGTAGAATTTATAAAATTCTACTAAGTGTAAAGTTTTATGTAAATAGGAAATTCATACACAACTTAGTATGAATTCATACTCCCTTTTAAAGTATAACTTGATATAACATGAATTTCATATGGTTAAAATTACCACACATCACAACAAATTCATATGTTGTAATAGAAAACGTCATACACCCTGTATTGATTTTTTCTGATGGAAGTCTCATGTGGTTTCAAAGTTTGATTCACTTTAACAGAAGTAAAACATGAAATTCGAAATACATTCACTTAGTGTAAAGTTATACAGACATCATGACTTTACATTTTTATCCATGAATCCTAAATTATATATTTAATCATAAAATCACAAAATTACATCAAACGTCTCTTAATCACTTTCAAACTCTTTAAAACTAATTCTAATCAACTTAAAACACTCCATAAATTCATAATGACCTTCACCTCAAATGAATAACCAAATATAACTTGAGTTTTAACATGATTTATGTATTGGAAACAAAAAAACACAAAATTAATGTCTACTTAATCACTTTAAATACCTTGTTCTCTATTAAAATTACACATGTTTGATAGAACTTCTTTATTTCATATAATTATTCAAGGGAGTAACAATTTTCCCAAGTACACAATATAATTCAAAAATATATTGGGATCATCAATGTTCCCCTGTTAATTTTGTTGGAAACAAAGGAACATAAATCACTTTCAAACTCAAACCACTTAGCAATGAGTCATCATTTATTAATTATAAGCTTACTTGATCAAACATGATATAGGAAACAAGAATATTGATTAATAATAACATGTTTTCCATTAAAATAATAGTGATCTATATTAAATATTTTTCAAACCAAATCCTCTTGATTCAACTTGATGAAATGATACCACTTAAAAAAGTAATATAGGAACGGATCAGTAATTATTTAATCAATACTTCATCATCACATCAAATAATCCCTAAACTTAAAAAAAATTCTATGTAATATATAATACACAAAATCTTTCATGAAATTTAAAACAATTATTAGATTAGTTCACATGTGAACAATTAATAATTCATAAATTACCCCTTTTAATAACTCTATAAAAATATATACCCCCTTGATATTATTCCCCCAAAGGGTAACACATATCAATGGATAAATACACATATATTAATGTTTTATTCATTTGAAAACACATAGGAAGATAAACATAAAGAAATATTTATATTATCTTTTTCAACCACTTCGAAAATAATATACAAATAAAAAGGAAGAGCGGGTATTGAATAACCATGCCTTAGCCTTGAGAGGAATGAGTTTGAACACCCACCAATAACCTCAATCTATAATAAGAATCATTAGGCAACAGTTTAGTGAAAATATCAACCAATTTCTCCTTTATAGGAATAAACTCTAACATCAAACCACACTTTTCCACAAGCACTTTGATGAAGTGATACTTTATATCCTTGTTTTTTAGACATTGAATTTTGAAACAGATTTGTTAAAAGATTAATAGTACTTTGATTACCAAAACCCGTGATTCATGGTACTTTCAACTCTATTTTAAGATCTTTTAATTGAGTTATCATCCTCATAAGTTGAGTTGTATCTTGACTAGTTTCCACATACTATACTTCAGTATTACTTAGAGTCACAAAGATATTCTTATTAGTATTCAAACATGTATTATTATCTCCTAGGAATAAAAATACACCATATTTAGACCTTATATCATCAATATTTCCAGTACAATTTTCATATGAAAATAAAAACAAATTAATTTTTTCTCCACTTACATATTTCAATACAAATTTAACTATAAATTTCATGTAACTAATAATACTTTTTTCATCAATTAAGTGGGAAATTTTTGGTGCACATTGATACCAAGAACAAATTGTAACAATGTATAAAATATTCATTCTTCAAGTTTCCAAATATATAAAACTCTTAATAAGCTTTCAGAATTCTCTAGGATACACTTATTTTATTTATTTATCTTTACACAACTTAGTTCCCAATGAAATGGGTATAGAAACTATATTTAAATAATTTATGCCAAAATTATTTAGAATCTCTTGATAATACTTATCTCGATAAATAAAAATGTGATATTCCTCTTGAGAGATTTGTAAACTAAGAAAAGATCACATCTGACTAAGAATAAATATTTAACATAACTCCTCCATAATTTTAGAAAATTATTTAAAAAATATTTCTTCATTTATAGAAAATATAACATCATCTACCTAAATAATAACAATGAGATATACCACTTTATCATCCTTAATATAGAGGTTGTTGACAACTCTTCCTTTTCTCAAAGTCAACTTCTTCAAGAAGGTTTCCATATTATAATACTAAGATATTGGGTCTTTTATTAGCATATATAAAGACTTATTTAAAATAAAAATTATCATAGTAACAATTTAAGAAACCACAAGCTCGATCAATATAAACCTTTTCTTATAATTCATTATTGTGGAAGACATACTTGACATCTACTTAGAATATCTTGTATTTCCTTTTTTCTATAATAGAGAGAAAAAATATAATGGTTTATTACCTTTCCTATAGTAAAAATGTCTCATAAAAATCAATACATTCTACTTGAGAATACTCTTTATACAATTTTTTTTCTTTTTTCTAATAATTTTACCCTTTTCATTCAACTTGTTCTAGAATACCAATTTGGTTCCAATGAAATTTTAGTTATTCATTTTAGGTACTAACTCCCTTGTTTCATTCATCTATATCTAATCCAACTCTTTATTTATAAAATCAAACCACTCTTTATGATTCAAATCCTCTTCAACATCTCTTAGTTCAACCTATAAAAATATTGAGGTATGGGATGTTGTCCATTAAATTCATCTTGTTTGAACTTGTTTTCCATGTTATCCTAAGATATTATGCACCCGAACTTTCTATCTAGGACTTATATGAGAAGAATGAGGATATTAATCATCAAATTAAATGTATGAATCTATTTATCCATCCTACTCATATTCCACACTTTCATTATTTTCTAAAACATTTTCAGGCTATTTGAAAAAAATAACTTCATCTCCTTCACTTATATAACATGATTCTTCTATGTAATTTCTTTTTTGTGTGTGTGTTACAATGACTTTTTATCATCCATATTAATAATATTTTCTTTTACTTTATTATAGTAGTGTTATAATATTCAATTTGGAGGATAACCAAGAAAAAACCCATTAACACCAATCTACTCAAACTTCCCAAGATATTCTCCTTTAACTTTGATTGCATAAGGGATGCCAAAAAACCGTATATACTTAAAACTTTGGAAATTATTGGGATACATATCATATGGAGACATGTCTAAATATTTCCTTTATAAGAAATTATTTTGAATATGAACTGATTGAAAAATATATTGTCTCTAAAAATATCGAGAGGTATCATGCTCTATCAAAATTATTTGATCCATATCAACTAAACTTATGTTCACATTCTCAGAAAACCATTTTTTGTGTATATGGTGCACTGAGTTCATAGTAAATTCCATTATCTATCTAAATATTATTTAAGGATACACCAAACATGTATATTAAGCACTATTATCAGTCTGAATATTTTGTAATAAGAAACCACACTCTATTGTACTTATTTTAAAAAATTTAATCATTTTTAGAGACTCTGATTTATGTTTTATAAACACAATACATGTAATATGATTAAATTCATCAATAAAGGAAATAAAATTCTTATTTAAACTTTTGATTACTTCTTCATTGGACTAAAAATGGTTGAATATATAATCTTCAATGGATGATTTGATTGAATCTCCCCCTTAGTATGTGGTGAATTAATAATCTTTCCCTTTTGGCATGTCAAGCACATCCAATTCCTCTCTCTTTTCAGTATAGGAACATAGTAGACATTGTCTTCCTAAGTGAGATTACTCATGATCTTTTTTTAAAGATGAACAATCCTTCGATGCCACATATGATTTTATTATTTTATGATTAAGTGAAATTAATTTAAAACTGTTGAGGCCAAGTGTTGTTGAGATGTTTTTGTAATAAAAATTGTGAAAGAGGTTGGAGTGGATATGATACTTTATGTTGATTTTTATTTTTAATGCATAAATCATGTCCAAACTCAAATTTTATGTGAGGTGGAGGTGTTTGGAGACAAATTCCGATAATTTTTAATTCGGTTCTAAGTGTTTACATATCATGGAAAGAGTTAATGATATAAATATATTGAAGGGGTGGTATAAGGGGTTCCACACTACAATACTAGTATTGCGTTATAGATGTGGATTGAATAAGATATTCTACATTGAAACTAATTTCCATGTTTTAGCCTTCTTATAACAAGTTTTTCATGACCTATCCCATCAAAAATACTCCTCTAGGCCATAAAATTGGAAAGGTAGATAATTACCCCCCAAGTCCTTCCTCTAGTAAGCCCTGAGTTGGTGAATAGTACTAATGGTATAAAGAAGGTCACACATATGAGAGGCATTTACCTTAAAAAAAGAATATTAGGATTGTGATATAGGATATCAAATACTAAACAAATTCATAACATATGAAAATTTAAAACCCATAATATCCATAATTCATGTAATGTAATAAAAATAAAATGAAATTATCCAACTAAAACATCAAATAAAATACTACGGTAGAAACCCAAAAACAACTTCAATGCTCAAGATAGTATTATCCAATATAGTTCCCAAAGTCCTCTTGGAGACCTAAAAATAGTTTATATATATACAGGGTCAGAATGACATGTAAACTCTATAGGATCATACCCAATGAATCTAGTGAAAATGTGATCAGATTATACTAATTACCCAGTGAACAAAAAAATAAAAAGCACATATCAGGTAAACTAGTTCCCAAACTCACCAAATATCACTCACTAAACAACACATCCATATATAGTAAAATAATATGAATTATATCAATAAAAGGGTATCTTTCACTACATTCCCATTAGTTTTCCTCTATCACACCTCAAATTATTACCTCTTGGTGTTCCCATCATCTCCATATAGTACACCTTCCTAAAGAAACCTAGGAAAATGCATCACTCTAAGCACCCCATGTGTAACAATCCATCACATCCCATATCACCCAAATACATATGGGCCATCACATCACATCTCACTCAAATAAACTTATGCCATCACATCACCTATTTACAACTACCAAAACAAGAATAGTATGGTATCATGAATATGAATGAAATCAACCTCATTTCTTACTCCTACCATGTATGACCCACAATATGAAACACCTCATCATCTCATAAAACATCACCACTAGTGCACTTTTTACTTCTATCCATCCTGGACCATGCATATCAAACTTTCCTAGAAGAGAGAGTAGGGAAGAGGGGTGGTAATCCATCCATCCTCATAATCTAGGTTTTGGGAAAAACACCCCCAAAAAATTTGGTCATCGTTACACAGTACTCGATCTAGGTTTGGTTCATAGAGAAATCACAATGAAAATAAAATATATAATAGTTACACATAATAAAAACCTATGGGTTCACACCACCAAAACCAAAAAATTACCACAAATTCCACATAAAATCTATCATGTGTCAACATCACTACTATAACTAATGCATCACACCACAAAACTACAACAAACAAACTATAAAAAATACCACTTCAATTATAAGTTCTACCATTTCCAAAATTATTGAGTTTTCACTAACTCCCATTTACCCAGATATTCCATTCCAAACAACTCATTTGTTTATCTTTGAATTCATTTAATCAAATTACCACACATCAATTCCATAGTTATTAATTAACCACATAAAATTCCAAGCATTTTCACATTCATTAATCATCTTTCCATTTTCAAATTAAACATTATTATCCCATTTACAATTAATTTATTTCCATCTACATACCATTTATAATAACCAAAGTTCATTTAATTAAAAATATCCACTTATCAACAATTCAATAATTACAATGTAAATACCAAGACAACACACAATTACATCAACCATTCCCATATAAACTGTATATTCTCACATCACACATCACCACCATATCCCCGAAATTAAATCTTAACAAACAACCATAACCATAATTCCATCCATTATACATACCATCACATTAATCAATTTCACAAGAAAGGGGAAATAAAAAAATTATTTCATGAAAAATATATATTAATTTTATAATGATACAACAATTCTACTTCAATTATTTATTTTAAGAATCATAAAAATATAACACCTCAAAAGATTCAACATTTTCATTTTGAATAAATATAAAAAAAATTAATTATCTTCATGTGATAATCACTTTATCTTTCCAGGATAATATTTTGGTTATCTAAATTAAAAAAAACATGAGATAATAACAATAATAACTTTTTATGCATGTGATAATATTTTATAAGGAATAAAATATGTGTATCATGAAGAAATTAGGTACATTACCGGTGAAAATGTTCATCCACTTCAATTTAAGATTTAATACAATGAATTATCTACATTATCCTGACTCTTACCATCCACTGAAAAGGAAATAGAATCATGATAATACCACATATGCATATGAAATAAATATAGAAATTAGATCCCCAACCTATTGATGTTACTATACTTACACTACACACAAGGGATATTGGGGAGATAAGGATTATCCCATTCCTAAAAATTGAAAATGAAGAATCCAAAAAATCCATTGAAGCTTGAAGACTCAAAGAGAGGGTCTCAGGGATATCTAGATGAGAGGAAAATAAAGGAAAATGAAAGGGTGAAGGGTTGCATATTTGAAAATAATAGAAGCAATGTGTTCTATAAAATAGATATGCACAACAATTAGAATCCCCAATTTAATTTGGTATAACTTAAATCTTTAATGTGATGTATTTAAAATCATTATATATATTTAACTTAATGTAAATGAGTCAAAAGGATATCTAAACCTTTTATTTTAGCATATAAAATAATTGAATCAAGGTCCATTTAGGTTATATATTGAAAATAGGGAGGAAAATCTGAAAATATGGGTAATGAAGTTACCTATATGTGACCACACAGTGCTGTATAGGGGTAAATTATTTTACCCATATACAATGGTAGAAAGTTTCTACACACATATAGTACATTCCTAATGTGTAAAGGTAAACCTATTTAACCTTATACAGTGGCTCACCCATACATAACCTGAAGCAAAGATAGCTTGTTGTATGAGGTTAAATCAAGTTTACCTTCACACAACCTTTTAGAATCATATGTTACATATACAAACCGTCTGGTTGTTACCTTTACACAATAGTTCAAAATTATGAATTACCGTTACACATGGTTTAAAATCACCAACTAACCCTTACATATCTTGTTTAAAATAAGGATACCCTTACACAACTTATGGTGGATTTACTTTATCTTTACTCATAGAATGAAATGTTATGGTTACCATTATACAGTAAGGGGGAGAATGATACTACCCTTATACAACTTATGGAAATGATAGGTTACCCTTACATAGAACTCAAACCACCCATACATAGCTAGTTCAAAACAAAATCTACCTATACCCATCTATTAAAAAATTTCATTACCCTAACACAAAAAATTTAAGAACAAGTGTTACCTTTAAGAAAAATCATGGTCATATGTAAGGCTAAGAATAACTTTAAAAATTCTTAATTTTAATTTAAAAAACTTATGAATAATTAAGAAAAGGATTTATTACCACATCAAAAATCACTAAAACATTTCTAAACCATTAAAATAACTTTTAAAACGTCCAAATTTAATTCCAAACAAACTTTTAAAAATTTAAAATTACTCCCATAATTTGAATGCCCATTTTAAAAAAAATTATAAAAGAAAAATAATTTAAAAATAGATTCTAAAATTTTATGAAACCTCTATGAACCAATGGAACCCCTAAAATAAAAATAAATTCTTGGAAATATCCAAAAATTTACATTATATACCTCTCAAATAATTATCATCCTTGATAATTTAAAAACAAAACTAGAGAGAAAAAATTAAGGGGATATAATTTGACCACTCTATGAGATACCTCTCAAGGATCCTGCTATATTTGGAACACAACAAAAACATTAAAGACAATATCTCAGGGAAGAAACCTCTCAAACAATAATAAATCCCATAGATATCCATAAAAAATAGAAATAAATACATAAAAAAATAATTTTAACAAAACAACACAACAGAATGGGAAACCTTCAGAAACAATTACTTAATAATGGTTAAAATATAAAACATAGAAATTAATGTTCGAGAAAACATTATTATATATTTAACTTCAACAACTTTACATAGAATGTCATAAAATAAAAATCTATACATTCTATATCCTTATTTATCATGCTACAAAATTTAAATTTACAACGATAATAAATTATCATGCTTAACATATCATGAACAAAGTAGATGTGCATGCTTACATAAAAATATATTAACATAGATATTTTATTTAACACATTTCATTAATCCATGCTAGTTAAGAAGTTTAAAACCTAAACATGATTTTAAAATTATTATTTACTTCCTAGGCATGCATCAAAACATTTCATATTGAAACATGTTAAGTTGAAAAGCATGATAATAAAAAAATTTAACTAAGTCTCTTGTATTTAATAAAATTTGGTAGGTTAGAAAACCATTTGAAATGAAAATAATTCATAATACTTTCCATAACAATATATTTATAAAAATAATATTTTTAAAAAAACTTTCAACACATTTTTTAAAAAAATATTTTTAAATAAATATAAATTTAAAAAAAAGTATAGTTTTTTTTGAGAAAAATTGTTTCTACTAAATAATATTTTACTAAGTGGGTATTGATAAATTTTATTACACAACATAAACAGAACTTACAAAGATTACATACTCAAAGTAATTGTTTATTTTACAAAAAACATTTTATTACTAATTAAATAACTAATCCAATCAAAAGATTAAACAATTTAATTCACCAAAAATCACATGATTTAATTTATCCACCCACCATTTCCATTCAATATTCAAACATGTTTCATATAAAACCACTTTGATAATTATAAGAACCTTAAAACACTACAATAATGATATTTAACCTTTAATATTTAACATGATTCCCAAATAACTTATATAAATAGAAAAGTTACTTTCTTTCATCAAATTATTTTTGTTCAACTATCACAACTTTACCATTATATTTATTAAGTTAATATCAACACATAACTTCAAAATTAGAGAAACAATTTTAACATATAGAATGTATCACAAAAAAAACATGATTTTGGGGAAATCCACTTTATGGAACTGTAAAAGTTTCCATGATTTCTAACAAATCAATATTAATTAGGAGCACACTTTTGAAAAAATTATAAGGAATTTAATGTTCCAATTTCTATTTTCTATAGAATAATTCCATTACATCCAAGAGTTTCACATGAAATTTCTTAAAAATGTAATAAATTATATCAATATTAACATAACTTCCTCAAGTATACAAATCAAAGGTTCCCATCCACCACACTATGATATTTTCCACTTTAGGTGTCACTAACTCACCTGTATGGTTTTAAAACATGTCATTACATAAAATGTATTGATATAATAAAGGTTTTATGTAACAACCTATAATTATATAAATTAATTTTCCCTTATTATAATTATTTCATATAGTATAAATCTCATAAAATCAAACAAATAACATAAAACAAACTTTATAAATGAAGAATTAATGAAATAAGAGGCTTCTTCAGAAATTAAGGGACCTACTAATAGAATAGTAACATGAACTTTGGAATAGTAATATGACCTTTATGAATAGTAAACCATCCAATAGAATAATAATATCACCCATGAAAGTATAAATAAAATTTAGGTATCTTATAAATGAAAATATGATATAATTATACTATAGTATAAGTAAATAAATGTTTTGAAAAGGATAAATTAAGTTTTGATATTTTTGTGAAACATAAATGTTTATTTACAATTTTATAATTAATATAATGATTTAAAAGAAAATTTATTTTCATAAAATAGATTTATAAATTAATATTTTTTATCTTATGATTATTAGATAATTTTATGAGACATTAATTAATTTTTCAAAGGGTTGTAAAATCAGTTATATTTTGAAATTTTGTATTTTTCAAATAAATGATTATTTTATTTATAAATTAAATTTATCATATTTTTAAAATTATTTTCATAAATTTTAGTTAGTTTTTTTAATTATACACATAAAAAAATGGTTAGGGTGAGTTTTTGGTATTTTTCTAAAATAGTTGAATTTTTAGTGAATAATGAAATACGGTAATTTACGGTATAAGATAAATACATGAATTATTGAGTGATGGATGATGTTTGGATGATTTAAGAACCATTGGTTCAACCTCACATGAACTAGTTACTTTACTTAGTTACAAGAATACATACATTCATATTATTGATCCAAAATTATAAACAAATGAATAAAATAATAATAAAACACCCCTTTCATCTGTTATAAATACCACCCCTCACCACCGCCTATTCTCACACCTATTAAGCATTGAAGCTTGTCGAATTACTACCCATTACTCTTAAAAAGTCTTTTCCCCGTGTCCAAGAGTTCTTGGTATCAACAAAAGACCAAAACCAACTTCCCTATGGAGGTTCTCAAGGAGAAGAATTCAAGAGGTAAAATCCTCTTTTACTTTCTTTATTTTCTTTTCACTTTCTTTTCGTTTCTTATACTCTACTTGCCTCCTCTAAAAAATAGAAATGATAACTCTAGTATCTTATATATTCTATAATTTTATTATGTAAATGGAAAATATATCGTAAATTCTCTTCCCCTTTTCCTTTTATTCTAAAAAAAGAAAATATTGTCCGCGAGGTGATGATTTATGGCCTTTGAGGATGAAAAGTTTTAATTTTCCTTTATCGCCTTCAATGATAGACATAAAACCATTATAATGGTTGGTATATATTGAAAAATATATATTATTACCCTTTTAATGTTATGAAACTAACTTTTATACACAATAATGAATAATGAAACAAAACTAGTTTTTGATGATCAAAAACCGCCAAAAATAATCTAAACGATTATCATTAACGTCTTATCTAATGATATATACTCACCCCAAATAACCAAATTAATTATATAACCATTTAATATTATAGATGTTAATTAATAACATGTAACTTAAATTCTGAATATCTATTCCCATTTTACATGATTTTAATACATTTATACAAGTAAACCAATCATGAAAACCAAGGAAACAAACACTCACAAACGATGAAATTGTATCTTATAACTCATCAAAAAGGAAATAAATGAACTTAATAAAATTATAATAAATCAAGTACATATAGGAAAGGTTCTTATTTTAATTAATTACTAAATTTAATTTGATTATCCTAGACATTAAAGTCAAGTTCAGAACATTTTTGGATATATGGTATGGGATTCTTTGAGAACCACCATTTTTTTCTTCGGGTTACGCTTACTCTCTCTTTAACCCAATGTAATGCTTAATTATTCTTATTTAATATTCCTATTTTTTGTATGTATGTTCAAAAAATATGTTCCTATACCAATTATTCTTTCTTTGATAGGGAAATATATGTTTGAAAAGGGTTTCCTTCTCAAATATTCCTGATAAAAAATCCTGATTAAAGGGAACTTCCTGATTTCTTACCCATTTTTAAGTGTGCTCCATAATATGTTTTAAGCCACCATTATTTTTCTAAAATAACTCATTTCATCATGAAAAAAATATCTTGTTTCACTTTTGGTTTTATGAAAAAAAAATATTTCTTTTCTTCTTTAAACGCTCTTTAATATTTTTATTAAACCACACTAAAATGTTTCATTTCTAATGTATCTTAAACACTATTTTTACATGTTTTAACTTCAGTTTGACATCCCTTATCTTGATATATTCATATGATTCCATATTAATGTTCATGTATGATTTAAATCTATTCTTTTATAGACAACATTATGATATTTAATTTTGTTATGCCATTTGACATGATTATGATACCCAATTCTTTCTATGGGTAACCCTTATGCTTGATTCTTCAGGTGGCACACATATGCATGATCATGTTATTATGGGAATGCACATATAGTGATTCAATTAATTGGGTAATGTTTAGTCTCATGATATGTCATGTTGTGACAAGAAGTGAACCATATTCCCTTATAGGACTTTGTCCTCCATGTGCAATGGTCATGGCAGTTAGCCTTGAATCATGTTTTTGTCATCTTGTGTGTTGTTGCCAAATTTCTATGATGCCATGATTACATGACCTCATTCTCTACATTTTATGATTCCTTATTTTTATTCATGTTCCATTACTTTTTATGTCATCATGTTATGCCTTCTAACCCATGTAATTTTCATTATTCCTGTGTTTATACCCTTACTGGGCTTTTTAGCTCATCCCTTTTTTGCATGTATTCCCCAGGTTATCCTATGAAAATTTAGGAGCTCAATAGAAGTTAGGATCTATTTAAAGATAATTAAAATAAATATGTTTTATTCTATTTCTATTTTTTTAGTTTTATGCACCTAATCATCCAAAGACACTAGATTTTAAGACCCTTAACATGTAATTTGATGGTTAATTATGCTTAAAATCATGTATTAATACGTGTAAAATTCTAGGAAGGTTATATTTTACCTATATTTATATGCATGAATCCATAAAAAATTCCACCAACATAAGATCAATCACAAAAAATCCAACCAATAGGATATAATTAAAACACCTCTATCACCTATTTCATAATAATTTAGGTGTGGAAAGCAAGCTCATCTTAATCAATTTCAAGATTTTTCAAAAATACCTTTTCATTTATTTATGGCTTGTTAACCTTTTTATGGGAGGTTTGTGATTCCATAAACACAACACATAGTCAAAGAAAGGATACAATTTATCAACAGTAAGTGATGTCATCTCAATGATTACATAGCTTTCCAAGTTAATAAATATAAAGGGTTCTTGGATTAGGATTCATTAAAAAAATATTTTTAAGAAACTGTATTTTTTATGAGGTATAGAACCTATTAATTTCCATTTATTTATTTAAATTTATCCTAATGAAAGTTCCTACTCGTGTCACAGAGGAAATGGGGGTGTCTGATGAATGTTTGGATCTCGAAGCCCCAATTTTTGTAGAAAACAATTGGGTTGCACGGTTAGTAGAAAACATATAGACCATTCCACACAGTTAGAGGAAATCATGTTTGTTTCTTATTGAATAGTATAGGGACCAAAGTTTACCCTAGTCATGCAACCCAGGCCACATTCCCATGTGTGTGTTGCAGGTTTTGTAAGAGAGGGAAAATTCTTAGTCAGCGCATGATTTGTCTAACTGTGTGCCATGACCATGTGAGGGGAGTATTGAGGCTGATCTAGGTGCATGTTTGGCACATGGGTTGTCAAACTGTGTGGCCAAACCATGAAACCCAGTTTTTAAAGGAGAAATGACCATTTTGGCCAGAATTCTTTTTAAAGTTAAACCAACTCTTCTTTATTTTTCAGCATACAAGAGGTCATTTTTCCTCTATTGAGAGTTCTTCCAAGACTATCCTAGGATTTGATCTACTTTCACCATCCAACGTTAGATTCGAGTGTTGTTCATCTTTTTGGATAACCACTGGTGACTTCTTCATTCCTTGGGCTCCTTTCACAGTTTTCCATGCTATTAGTGCTGTTATTTTGGTGTAGGATATTATGCCCTATTTTTAGGGTGTTCATCTATTATTCTATTTTCTTCTAATATAGACTGAATCCAAGGTTGATACTGTATTATTACTCTTTTACAGGCTTGAGTTAGATGTTCTATACCTTTTCCCTAAAATTTTGGTTGTTTATACATTTTTTCTATTGCTCCACATGACGAAACTTCTAGATGTTTCTTCCTAAATTAATAAAATGTTAAATTAAATGTTAAATACATGTCTAGGACATATTGAGGAACCCTTATATAAGGTTGGAGGTTTTCAAACTCAACCTGAACCACCCATGGGGTGGGTTATACCTTTTTATCATGATTTTTCCACCCTTGGGATGCATTGAGATCACCTTATATAATTCATAATTGAATATGGTAATTAAGATAATTGTTAAAGGTTTTCAGAACTGTTTCATTTTTATAAGAAAGGTACTAATTGTATAATACCTTATATTTTACATTATTATGAAGTTACTAGTGAATGATTAATGAAATATTTATAATGATAATGTAGGGTTCATAGTATGGCATCAACAACCCATTTAGATGTCGTGGACATTTCTACTCCATAGATATGGCTTACTTAGATGCCTTGGACATTTCGACTCCATGGATTTGAACCACCAAGATTCCTTGAAAATTGGTACTCCGTGGATATGGTTATTTGTTTTAATTTTCTTATTTGGATTCCTTGGAAATTTCTACTCCTTTGATCCTATATTCTTAGCTCACTTGGATTCCTTCGATATTTCTACTCCTTGGATCTGATTTACTCGACCTCTTAGGATGCCTTTCACATTTTTACTCCTTGGATATAACCACTCATTAGGATGGATTGGACATTTCTACACCTTGGATATGGATTACTTGACCCACTAGGATGCCTTGAAAATTTCTACTTCTTAGATCCTATTAACAAATTTTACTTAGTTTACCCAAATTTCTTAGACATTTCTACTCCTTGTATCATGGAACTTTGTAGGTCTGATACATGTTTACATAGAATAATCCATTGATGATTATTTCTATAATTTATAGATATCCTGCATGATTTAGTTTCTTGATCATGGTGAGACTTGATAAACTAGATAGTATCAATTCTATTATTATCACTTATACTCCTTTTATATCTTCACATTACTTCAGTATATATGTAAAGAATAGACTTGTTATAGTCGCCATTGGGGTGTACTATTGAGTGTTATCTAACACCCTATTTAGGCCTCCATTTGGTACTTGGATAGAATCCATGGATACAGTTAGGTATATGGGAAAGTACACTCTTAGTGATTCTTGATTGATTATTTCATAGGGGAAAGGGAGAACATGATTGTTCTATAGATCATGATACTATCTGGGGATATTTTCTTTTTTTTATTTCTATACTTTTGATACATTTATTTCATTGGATTACTATTTCCATGTATTTCCTATATCTAGTATAGAATTCCATGATCATCATTTTTATATGACAGCATTGGATGATATTACTTGGTTATTTGTATGATGGAAGTTATTATTTAGATGTTTGTTATTTTATATGCTTCCGTTATTGATTTATATGATTATATTATCGTACTACACTTTTATTATGGGGGTATAGTATCCCCATTGTTCCACCATGGACCCTTGTTACTAGTCAGAAGCCTCTTGCATATGGGGAGGTGTGCTTGAGGCTATGTGACCCACCGTCTCAGGGATCTGTTTAGTGGCTTTTGGGTTGGGATGTTACAAAGTGGCATCAGAGGAAGTTTCCTTTTTTGTATTATCATTTGGGAATATTAGACCAGATATTATGAATGTTTTGGAGTTTGGTAATGAGTTGTGCCTAAGAATAGCTAACTCATATATAGGAAAAAACAAATTTCCTAGGTTGGGATTTGATGCTCTGGTTTATGCTTGTTATAGTTGGTTTGATTACATTGTTGGGTGACACACTTGATATGTGAAGTTATTATTATTTTGATGTTGGTTAAATTTTGTCCTTGTCCCAATATGGTAAGGAAGCACTGATCATGCATCATTTTATGCACATTATAGGACTAATATTCCATGCATTATACATGCATTTTCCATTCCATCTAGATTGCATTTATTGACTACATCACATTTATTGTATGTGCCTTGAGTGATATATTTTTTATTCGACTAACTTTTTTGCAGGGAACTGAAAAACATAATTGGTTACTTAAAGTTCCTACATCAACCTAATTGTGTTTTCTTGCATATATTGATGTGGAAACCTTAAGCAGTTAATTATGGAACATTGATCCATGAACCATTAATTGCATGGGTTGGAACGGGTTATGGAAGGGATTAAATAGATGTCATGCTTTATTTTATAAGGTGTATGAGACCTTATAAATTTTAAATGGTGATCTATATAATTCAAAAATTTAAGATAATTGTTATATAAATGAGAATAAACTTAAAATAAATTTAATTTTGAAATAAAAAACTTACCACTAAATGGAGTTTCTAATTGCAACTTAAAGGGTGTTTCCTCTATAACTTGTAATTAAAACTCTATATACTAGAACCCCTAACTTATAGAAAATAAATTTAACCTAATCGGACCTTATTAGTGGAAAGTAGGTAGTATCTCTTGCATTATTATGACTTGTATATTTCTCGTACCAGAATTTAAGAGTAATAAGAGGGGTGTGACTCATGTTTAATAAGTATTACACCTTTCATATTCATATGTCTATGATCTTGTTGTTATAAAATATTGTCTGGGAAATGTTCTTGGAATTAGTAGAGATATGCCACCATGAAATCTTTCATTTGTGTGCCAAGAGGGTGGTGAAGACCATGCTTCAGAGGTGGTGGGTCCTACGCCACCAGTAGAACGTCTTGTAGTGACACATGTGGCACAAATGGTTATACCTGATATGGGTGATGATTCCTAGTTTTGAGACAAGTTCTTACATTTTATACAAACTGTTCAGGGAGCCTCATGACCTTCCTCGACTATATAAGAGTTTACATGTGAGTTTCAATAGTATCAGCCACCTATATTTTTTGGGGATGGTAGACCATAAGTTGGATAGTCATGGATAGAGTCCATGTTATAAATTTTTGATCATCTCAATTCACCTCCTGAGTGGAGAGTGAAGCTCGTTATATATATGCTTCGAGATTCCTCCAAGAGAAGGTGAGATGTGATTACTAAGATAGATCATCATCAGGATATGGCTTTGAGGTATTTACAAACATTATTCTAGGATTATTTATATCCTAAGATGTTGAGGTCCAATAAAGCCAAAGAGCTTATGCATTTGGATCATGGCTCTTTATTAGTCATAAACTATTTCAACTATTTTATGGAGCTCCATCACTTTGCACCTATTCTGTTAGGTGATGAGTTATCTAAATCCTGGAGATTTAAGGATGGTCTCAAGTATAAAATATGATCTCAGATGAATATCATTTGACTTACTACCATATCATAAATAGTAAATAAGTCATTTATTACTGAATGTAGCCTAAGGGTAGCTGGTGACACAGAGCAGGGAAGATCAACTTCTTGACTCAATGGCTTCATGTCAGGTGGTAGGAAGAGACACTTTTCAGTTACTTGTGATGAGAATACTATTCAAAACATGAGTTATGGTAGTTCTTTTCTCTTTCACTAGTGTGGGAGGTAATGACACATGAAGATCCAGTGTGATAGAGACCTAGTTTTGTTCCAATCTAATAGAAGTATGGTCCATCTACAACAGTTATTTAGGATCCTTCACCCAGAAGCCAGTGAGATAGGGTTTGCACTGACTTCACATTCAATAGTGGGGTCAGTAGCTACTCGTTAGGAAGGGAGTTGGAGTGCAATTAGCTGATCAAACTAAGGTGATGGTTGTTTCCATGGCATCCCGACACCAGACTTAAAACTCCAGCAATGTAGTCCTACTAAAGGTAGTCAGGATAAATGTATACATTTCATCTGATACATAAAGAGAATAGTGTCATACTTTCTACTTTGAGTGTTATTATTCAGGTAACCTATATGTTAGTATCTTCTCTTTTTAGTACATAAGTTTCTAATTATTTTATATTTGTACCTATTGTAGAGATACTTGAGACCGATGTTCAGTTTTATTATGGCATGATGACACTTGATGCTATATTGGGGTTATAATCAAAGAGTGTGCACCAGTGTAGGGAGTTCCCTCTTGAGGTAGGTGGGTGTTTCTTCGTATACAAACTCTTTTTCCTTGAGATGATCAGGTTTGACATCATTATCAATATAGATTTTTTGTTTTCCTATCATGCTTAAATTTAATGCTATTTTAGAAGGGTGAATTTTAAATCACTAAAGGATAGGGTGTTCATTCACAAGGGTGAATGGGATGTCCATGAAAGATGATATGGACCCTGACATGATGGGTAGGGTGGGATGATGACCCAAATTTCAAGTATATATTTGGATGATTAGGGAATGCATCAGTCTAACTTCCATCCAGTGTTTGATCATTTCAGGGACATTTTCCCTAATGAATTTTTTGGACTACCTCTTGAGAGAGAGGTATATTTTTCCATAGAGTTAGTTCCAATAGATGCATTGGTATACATTCATCCTTATAGAATAAACTAGAATTGAGTTGTATGATATGAAGAAGAAAATAAAGAAAATAGAGGTGAATGGGTTTATATGACCCAGTACTTATCCATGGGGTTCACTGATCCTTTTAACCAAGAAGGTGGATGGAACCCTTTGTTTATGTGTAGAGAAATGGAAATTGAATCAGTTTATGGTAAAGTACTTGTATCCTTTGCCTTGTATAGATGATCTCTTTAACTGGTTCCAAGGAGCTTGGGTGTTCTCAAAGATTGATCTGAGATTATGTTATCATCAGGTGAGTGTTATACCTTCAAAAAAACATCGTACAACTTCCCATAGAACGTATGTTCTATATGAGTATTTGGTCATGTCGTTCAGTCTTATTAACACACCAGTAGTTTTCATGGAACTGATGAACCAGGTTTTCCATCCATATCTAGATTCATTTGTGGTGGTATTCATGGATGAAATCTTGGTGTATTCTCACACTCTACATGACCATGCTAAACATCTTGATTTCATATTCGATACACTAAGAGAGAATCAATTATATTCTAAGATCACAAAGTGACACTTTTGGATTGATGAGATTCACTTATTGGGTCATATAATATCGGATACATAAGTATTAATTGACCCAAATAAGGTGAGATTTGTAGTTTCTTGGAAGAATCCCAAGAAAATCTTTGACATATTGAGTTTCTTAGAGATATAAAATTATTATAGGAGTTTCATTAAATAATTATCACACTTAGAATAACCTATTATGGGATTGACTAAGAATTTTGTAAAGTTCTCATGGTCTGAATCCTATGAGACATCCTTTCCGGATATAAAAGGGAGACTGGCATCAATGTCAGTCCTAATTCTACTAGTTCCAGGTAAAAGTAATACAGTGTATTATGATGCATCAAGTATCAGGATAGAAGTATTTTTGATGTAGGAGGAACGATTCATGGTGTATGTGTCTCATTAGTTAAGGCCACACAAAAGGGACTATGCAACACCTGATCTAGAATTATCTATTGTTGTTCATGACATGTGATATTGGTGGTATTATTTACCGGGAGAGTGTTTTGTGGTTCATAAGGACCACAAAATCATCAAGTACACATTAAAATAGTGTGAATTGAACCTTAGGTAGAGAAGGTGGGTTAAATATCTTCAATACTTATAATTATAACTTTCCTATACACCTGGTAAAGGAAACATAGTTGTCGATGATCTAAGTCAGAGGACTCAGAAACAAGTGATCCAGGAGGCCAGTAGCAAGTGGAATCTTATAGAATTTCTTTCAAAGATACACTTTGAGGTTCAAGATAGTCATGGGTAGACTTTTATCTCATCCTTTTTGGTGAATTACTCTCTTATGGATAGGTTAAGCATGATATAGTTATCATATTTTGAGTGCTTGGACCTATGGGAGAGCATGGCAGGTGAGGACTTTCCACCTAGTTGGACCATCAGTGAGGATGAAATTATACATGTACATGGTTGTGTTTGGGTTCTAGTAGACATATGAGAGGAGTTGATGTGATAATTTCATACCTCAACTTGGGTAGTACATCCCAGTGTTACTAATATGTATTGAGACTTATGTTGCCAGTATTTTTCACCAGGTATGAAATGTAAGATAGATGTCTTTATTACTCGGTGGTCCACCTGTCATTTGGTGAAGGCAGAACATCAGTGACCAAAAGGAATTTTACAGATTTTTCCTATTCCTAAGTGTAAAATGGATGATGTCACCATGGATTTCATGATGGGACTACCTAGATCACCTCAAGTCAGTGATGTCATATGGGTGACCATTGACAGTTTGAAAAAGGTCACCCATTTTCTACTTATTTGGGAGACTCTTTCAGTAGATAAGATCAAGAGTCTCTACATTCATGAGATCATATTCTTCCATGGGGTTCCACATTATATCATATTGGATAGAGATTCTCATTTCACACCTCATGGAAATCCATAGTTGAATAGTGTGTCTAATATAATGAATCATTCATGATTGGACATGTTTCAACCAATGATGAGTTAGTTTGATCTTATTATTTCATTATATTGGTATACAATGGAAATAGTTTCGTTTTTACATAACTATATTCTATATAATGTAATCATAAATACACTATATGATATATTCACTAGTAAATGTACCAAAATATATTTTATTAATATTTGGGGTTGTGAATCACTCGTATGAAAAAAATTTCTAATAAACATAACCCTACATTAGTGAAATGATTATTTGTTGTCTATCTCTAGAAAAATATAGTATATTATTTCTTAAATACAATTGAACAAAAAGTGTTTGAGGATGAAACTAGTATATTCCTTGAAAATGAATATATTAATTGAGGAGCCTGTGGAATGAAAGTCGATCTTGGAGAAGTTAAGGACCATAAAAAAAGTTCTCCTTATATGGAAGTTGAGTTAGTTCCGTAAAGAGTTGTGGAAGAATAACTAATTCAAGTTACACAATAACCTCAATTCTCTAATAGGATTCATTAGGATCCTGAGATATATGAATTTATTAAGAAAAATGATGATGAATTAATGTTCATAGATGATAAACCTACTACTTATTGAGATTACATTGAGAGTTCTAATTCTAAGAAATAGGTAAAAACCATAGAATCTAAAATGAACTCAATGTACATAAACCAAGTTTGGAACATGGTGGATGCACATGAAGGGGTGATACCCATAGGGTTTAAGTTGGGTTTTCACAAGAAAAATAATATGGATAGTAGGTTGTTTACCTACAAATAACACCTGGTGGAAAATGTTACAAAAAAATATTGATATTGACTATAAAGAAACATTTTCATCTTTTGTGATGATAAAGTCTATTCAGATATTTCTTATAATGACCTATATATTATATACATATTATTACATCATCTTTATCATAAAAATCTATATAATACTCCCAAAAATCTAGAGGTCTAACATCTTTGGGAATTGGGTATATGATAAAAACACTAACATAGTCTTTTATTCCCATCTCCATACTTTCTCCTAGACCTCACCTTACTCTTACGACATGGAATATATTGGAGAAATATATAAGAGAAAGGGTGATCCATAAATCCTATTAAGGTTGCCATAGAATAAAATTGGATAATATATCATGAGATTCAATAATAATAGAATGAAAACAAAAGGGGAATTATTATAAAGAATCACTTAAAAACATGGAATAAGACTCAAATATCATAAGAGCATGGTAAACATAAGAGAGCATAAAGTTCAACACAAACATAATACATGTCATCATAATGTATATATTTGTAAATAATAATATTATAGTTATCTATTAATTAAAAAAATTAGTATTTAACTAAATTAAATGACAAATAAAACCATGTATAAGTGATTTATAGAAATATACATATAAATCATAATATACAAACCAATATATTTATAAATATAAAAACATGTATAATTTTTTTTTCTGAATGGCAGTAGGCCCCCTACCACATTTGGACAGAACCAAAAGGTGGTAATGGGCCTACCGCCTTTTGACTGAACCGAAAGGAAGCAACGAGCCTGCCTCCTTTCGATTGAAGTGAAAGGCCAAAGTAGGCTTACCGCCTTTCAAGCACATATTTAAAAAAAAATAAGAAAACTCATAAAAATATCAAATATTCCTTTATCTGATTTGGGTTCAAATTTATATAAATTATATTTTGTATTCAGAATGAATACTTTGCAACCAAATATTCTGAAGTAAGAAACTTTTGGTTTTCTTATTGTCCACAACTCATAAGAATTTTTATTAAGAAAAGTTCTAATTAAAACTCGATTTGTAGTATATAAGGTAATACTAACTGCTTCATCCAAAAAATGATTATAAATTAAGTATTCACTCAACATGGTTCTAGTTATTTCTTGGAGAGTTATGTTTATTATTTCAATTAAACTATTTTTCTATAGAGTTCTAAGTGATGAGAAGTTATTTTCTACACCTTTCTTACTACTAAAAGATTAAAAATAATAATTTTCAAATTCTCCACCATGATCACTACAAATAGTTATCAAGGTGAGGGTTTTCTCATTTTTAACCCAGGTGACTAAAGTTTTAAAATAACAAATGGCTTCAAATTTCTTGTGAGAAAATAAACCCATGTAAATCTAGTATAATCATCACCTAAGACATATACATAGTATTTTACTCTAATACTCTTAGTTTTTTTAGGACCAAATAATTCAATGTGCACTAACTGTAAAGCATCTTAAGTTAAGAATTCACTAATAGATTTAAAACTAGACATATATTGCTTACTATATTGAAAAGGGTTGCAGACTTTTGAAGTATCAAACCTAAGTTTCGGTAGATCCTTAAAAAGTAATTTCTTAGTTAACTTGTATAAGTTTATATGGTTACAATGTCTTAACCTTTTATGACATAACCAAGATTTATCTTCCATTTCACTGAGGCGAGGTATGTCTTAGATCCTAAGGTATTCTAAGTTAAGTTTATAAAAATTATCATGAAATTTAGTATAAAGAATAAATTAATCCTTGGAACTATTTATTAAACACTTATCAATCCTAAATTTCACAATGTTACAGAGCTTCCTCCCAATAGTGTGGGCCTCTTAGGACAAACCCATTCATGGTGGAGCATGAGCCAGGCTTCACATCAAGCTTCATCTGTTGAAGAAAAATCTTCAAACATGGAATAATGGTAAGTTTTCAATATTCTAGGACTAGAATTACATAAATACAGACATTTACCTCCTTGAATCTCATCTAGAAGAAGGTAGTGATGAAGGTGATTTTGAAGAGTTTACTCACAAGAAAAATCATTTTTCATAACTCTTATTAGAGAGAAAGGGAGACTCAAGAAAAATCCAGGGCTACCTAGCTCAAGGAGGGTGATCGCAACATGGATTATTTTCATGCTTGTATCAAGTATAAAATGTGACTTTGTAATTTTAAATTCACATGGAAGATGGATCCCACAAAATCAACCCTGATATTTTTGGATGGATGGATGACGATTATTTTAGAAGGCTACTTGTGGATGTTAATACCATCATGTAGGGTAGTTATCTGTATGGGCCATAATGAGATATTTGATGATATTTTGAGGGTTGTGATGAACCATCACAACTCTATTCTTGACAATATTTCCCGTGATATAGAAGTTTGGGAAGCTGTCCATTCTCTTAACACTAAAATTCACCCTAGCCTGGATAGTTTCCCAAAATCTTTCTATGTGGATTCATGGATCCTGGTGAAGCAAGAGATTGTTGAGGCCATTTCATATTTTTTTAGATGCAGTGCTCTTCCTCGGATAGCACGTTCTACTTCCTTGATTCTTATTCTGAAGTTCAAATATCCCTCTTTGAGTCAATTCAGATCCATTAGCATATGTATTTTTTTTCATATAAGGTGTTGACCATCATTTTCAATAAAATAATTTTCATGGTGTTTAACAATTGGATATTTGAGGATCATCATGGGTTTATCAAGGGCCGATCAATCCAAGATTATGTTGGTATTTCTTAAGAAATGATTGGGGATATCAACTCTAAGGCACTTGGTTCCAATGTTTTTATCATGATCAACACGAATAAAGCATACAACGGGCTATAATGGAACTTTATTCTGAAGTTGATGAGATTTATAGGATTTTATTCTTAGGTTACTAACTTGTTTTTCAGATGTTACAGCTCCACTTAGTTCTCCATCTCTTTTATGGGAAAAAAGTGTGGCTTTATGAAATTGGTAATGGGGCTGAGAAAAGGGGACTCCCTTTCTCCAATTTTATTCATTATAGTGTAGGATACCCTTAGTAGATATCTAGTCTGCAATCTATATGATGGAAAAATATCCCCTTTTATTATAGAGATAGAATTATTGGGGTCTCGTATCTTTTATTTATAGATGATAAGGTCTTTTTTGTGAATGGAAGAAAACGATCCATCAAAGGCTTCAACAAGGTGATGGATGTTTATTGTAGATGGAGTGAAAAAATTATTAACCAATCTAAGTGAGGTGTTTATTTCTCCGCTAAATGTTCAAAGTTTCATTTCAGGAATATTTATGACTCCTTGAACATTCACCAAAGGAGATTTCCCATGAATTATCTAGGTCCCCCAATTACCTAAATCTAGATGTGCATCAATTATTTTGGGGGTGCGGTTGATAGAATCACTAATTGTATTAACAACTAGAAAATTTGATTTTTATCTTTTGGTGGTAGGATTACCTTTGTGAACTGTGTCCTCAATTCTATTCCTATGAATATTCTTTTTGTTTGTAGATTTTAGCTAACTATTATCAATGAGATAGAGAGGCTTCTATCCAGATTCATTTGTAAAGCCTGTTCAAAAGGTAGATTTGATTGGTCCTCATGGGCTAGGATGGAAAATCCCATTGAGAGTGGTTTCATGAGCCTAAAGGATTTTGTTGGAACCATGCACATCCTACAATCTAATCTTGCATGGGAAGCTATAAAAGTTCGATCACTTTAGGGAAAACTCATTTTTAACAAAAATGGTAAGGACATGAGTAACATAAAGGGGAAGATTTCAAGTATATGGAACTCCCTTCAGTGGCATGTTCCAACTCTCCTAGATAATTTCAGATAGATTATTGGTCGCTATGATATTGGTTTCTAGTATCACAACTGGGTTGGCATAAAACTTGGCTTTCCTGGATGCCCTACTCCTAATATATCATTCCAAAAGGTGTGTGATCATCTATAATTTATTGAATTCATTCTAAACCAGAACCAATGGGCTACCTTCAACAGTATCCATCTGACCGAAAAACTAGACTTTTGTGTCTTTATAGGCTTATCCCCTGGTATGTTCATAGTGAAGGCCTTCCATAAAACCCTGAAGGTGATAGAGGATCAGGACGCTTGGGTTTGTTTCCTCTAGTTCAAGGATATCCCTCAGAAAATGAATTTATTATTATGGTGTATCTGCTACAATACCCTTCCCATGGATGCTGAGATCAGTAATAAAGGTATATCTCTCACCTAAAAATGTATCTGTTATAGGAATTCTGACGAAGAATCAACTAACCATTTATTTTTTCAAGGATAATGGGAAACCATGATTTGGTGTGATTTTAGTGCTTTCACAGGGTTGATGAACTAGATCTACAACAGTGATACTTTCTTTTAGTAGTGGTTTAGTGGCACTAGTCTTAATAGCTCTGAAAGGAAAACGCATGCCTTGGTACTAGTTATCGGCTAATAGTGTATCTGGTAAGCAAGGAACAAGATTTGGATTAGTGTAAATAATTTCTTTCTTTGTCTCATGGTTACAAGGATTAAGTGCATCATGGATAAAATGGATCCTCTTCAAAAGTATTGGGATAATGCCCCCTCTCTTAGATAGTTCATCTGAGTGCATGGGACTACACCTGTGTAGTAGGGTCCTCCCTCATAGGGCCACTAGGTTCGCTAGTTTTCTCCTCCAAATGGATTAAAACTAAACACTTATGTTTCTTGTGTTTCCATCATCATGTGGGGGTGGTATTTTTAATGACTATAGGGGATCATTGATTCTTTCCCTTGGTACTTCCTATGGGAAAGGTGACCCCCTCATTGCTGAGGAAAGCGCAATGGGGGATGGATTGGAGATCATCAGGGGTCATATAATTGATCTATCTATGATAGAGACAGAAACCTCAATTATTTTCAATTTGTTTCATGGGAAGATTAACACCCCTTGGTCCATTTATTATCATATTTTCATATGTGAGGAATTGATACACAATACGTTTATCCTTCTTTAGACATGGCATGAAAGAAAAAAGTTAGCAAGCTTTATGGTTTGAAAGGTTGGCATGACTAGATCATGCACCCTCTACACTAGTATCGTATCCCTCCCCTGAAGATTTTTTGATGTCATATTAGTTGATGCCCTTGTTTTTCATTATTTATGCCACCCCCTGATCCTGTATCAGATTTCTTTGTTATAAATTTTTATAATAAAAGTAATGATTTTTGTTGTTTTTAAGTAAAATAATTATCATCACTGGCTAAGTAATATTCTTCATCAGAGGATTTATAATTTTTTTCATCACGATAGTTTAAACTTAAATAAATATTACTAAGGTTTTAAGTTTTTTGTACCTTGGACATAAATTTTTTTTAGTAATAGGTAAATTAGAAAAAAGACCTAAGTTCTTCTATCCATAACTTTCATTATCAGAATAATTTTTTGAAAAATCACCACCATTGGCACTCCAAGTGTTATCATCCTTCAATTATTTCTTTCCTATGGATTTATAATACTTTTTAGCATTTCTTTTAAAATTATTATCTTTCCTATATTTCCTCTTCAGCCTTGGAAAATCCAGTATGATGTGTCTAGCCTTTTTTCATTCGTAACATGTGACTCCAAATTTCTTTTCACTTTTATCCTTATGAACTTTCTTGCCAAAATATTGGAAATATTTCTTTCCGGTTATATTTTTCATCCATCTGGTGAGGTTGGATAGTTTATTTTCATAATTTTAAGAAACACTTGAATCAGATTGAACAACTACTTTCTTCTTTCCTGAATATTTAACCACTTTCTCTATAGATTGATATTTAATAGGTAAGTTTGATGTTGTAGAAAAGGAAAACCCACCATTATTAATTTTATATTTTTTAGTAATACTTTTTAATCTTCCCTAATACTATATAAGGGTTCAAATAAGATCATCCAGGGTAAGATTGATTAACTTTTTAGCCTCATCAATATTAGTTCTATTTGAATCACGTTCATTGGGCATGATATCTATTATCTTATCAATAAGGATTTCATCATCTAAACCATTTTAACTAATATATTGTAAACTATTTGTAATCATAATGAATCTATGGTGAATCTTGATGATAGATTATCCAGGTAGAAAATCGAAATCTTGATGCTCAACTCTCAACATAGCTCTCTTAGTTTATATAACCTTTGAAGTTCAAAAATATGTTACTTAAAGATTTTTCCAAATACTGTTAACAGCTTCATAATATGATATCTAACTATATATTCTTATTTTCATAAAACATAACAAAGTATTCCTTAATCTATAGTTCAATTTATATTCTTCTTTTCAACATTCATAAAGGTAGAAACTTCCTTATCATGAATTTTAAAGTTTCCAGTTAACATAACAAAGTTATCAACTCCTATTTTGATTACAAAAGTCTTCATTCTATCCCTTTAGTATTCATATTCAGCACCATTAAAAATGGGTGGTCTATTGGGATTCATATTTTCTATATAACCTACATTCATTCCTTTCATCTTTAAGACAAAAATAAATACTCTTTCCAAAAGTACATGTTAGTGTAAAAAAAATTATAAACAAAGAGTTTATATTAAACTTAAAAAAACTTGAAATAGTAAATATAGTAAAAAAATAGCAAGTATATGAGTAGTGGAATCCTTCTCTGATACCAATTGTTGAATTAGTATATCAATAATACTGATTAAGATCATAAGAGTATTCCCAAATGGATAACTTACAATAGGGGGTAAATTGTACTTTTAAAATCATATTTTAAAATAATTAAACTAACCAAACCCAAATTCTATTTATGTATTAATATCAGAATTATACCTTAGTCTAATGATCATAATCATAGAATAAATACGATTAAATCATTGTGAAAATTTTAATCACAATAGATCTGATTTATATCAGAGTAAAAAATATCAGATTCAAGATGGATCTTATTAATCAGAGTATGTATCATAATCATAGTTAATATGATAAACAAAACAAAATATAAATATGAATATAATGACTCTCTTTCTATTAAATGTCCATCGTAATACAAAACTTGTAATAAATAAGTAATACAATAGAATACAAAATAAATAATGACTTTTGAGCTATTAAAAATAATAAACTCTTTTATCCTTAAGAGTAAGATAGTCTATAACCCAGAATAAAGGTTTACTTTGTTTCATACTTACAAAAAAGTTTTTCTTACCATATTAGGGAAGCCCACGATACGTAGATCAGAATAGCTCAGTCTTTCTATCCCTAGAATCCATTAATATGATGAGCGGATTCTCTGTTTACCTAGCCCCAGTAGCCCTCGATCCAATATATAGGATTCTTTATCTTCCTATACTCTAAATCCCTCTGTCATGATGATGATCAGATGCAGATTACAATAAAAAACTTCTTAAGGAAACAACCCTTATAAGGATTCTTTATAACTACAAAACTCTAAACAATTACATGTACTAAGAAAAAAAATGTTCACACTATGAAATCTCCAGATCTCTCACAAAATTAGAAAATTCAAATGAATCAATCATCTATAATCTTGCTTCAAACTCTTTGAATAACCAGGTATTTATAAGAAACCTCTCCAATTTTCATCTTGATCTCCCAATGATCATATTTATTTGACTTTTTCACAACAACTTGGACTCTTGGAAGTTGACAAATCATAGCGTAATTGAATGTCTGACGTCGTATTGGTTTTCACCATTATAGTGTAAAATATGTTCCTTTCTTAAAAATTAGTTTTATGTATTCTGATTATAAACATAGTCATCCTGATAGTCTTCCTTAATAATTTCAATACTATAATCTTGATGAGTGTTAATATATGTTTTTCGGTATCAGTATAAATTCGATGTTTAAGACATTTTCAGTACAATAGACAATATTGAAATTCTAACACCTAATCTTGATAAAATTGAGCCTGATTTTTATCAGACACATACTCATTATGATAATCATAATGAAGAACTGCGAGTTTATATTTGGGATACTTTGAAACTAATTCTAAGTATGGTAAAAAGTAATTTTTTCTACAAAAACATTCTAAAAGACTTTGGATATAAAAATCTAGTAAATGGGTTTTAATAAAGGTTTTTTTGATATCTAAAACTAAAGGAATAGAAAATAAAGAAATAGAATTTCTAACTCAACAGGAGGAGCATGTTATAGAGGATGCTTGTTTGATTAATAATGGCTCTAGAAAGTCTAATACATCCCTGTCATAGCTTATTTCTCCCACCATAGAAAAGAGAAAATATAGAGCACTACATCATAGTGAATGGACCATACTGCAGAGGTGATTAGACTATTTTTTGGTGGCATTGGAAATTTCATGACCTCCACACCATAACACTTACATCATAGTCTTGTGTGTAAGTTGTGTGGAAATTATAAATACCAATAGGTAACTCCATAAGGCCATATATCATATACTTGAATCTTTTTTATAGATCTAGTTTATACAATTCAAGCAAGAATTATAATTGGGTATTATATTCAGAATTTTGTGGTTATTATAAACTATTTTAACGACCAATTCGAATTTAATGGTCAATATTAATATGGGAGAAGATCCAAGGGTTGTGATTCAAGAAGTGGATTTGAATTTGAAATTAAAATTCATATATTAATTTGTTAAATATGGGATTGTTATGCATATTTTAGTTGAGTGGATTATTGATAATAAAGAAGAGATTTTATAGTAATAAAAAGAAAAATTTGGGGATATGTATAATATAGTGAAGATTATGTGATTATACAGAGTAAAATAAAGTAAGAAGAAGAATATTGATGTGGTTGTGTTCATGTGCTATGTATAAAAAGTAAAGAAACAACTTGTTTTTGCGTAAGATTCAAGGATAGTTTCTAATTGTTTCATGTAGTATAGGTGGAGTGGAATTGGAATATTTCATCACACTCAATAACTTAGAATAAGTCTATTTTGGTTGAATAATTTTCTATTATTACCCAAAAATTTATCATTATAAAGTTTGAGATGCACCAAATCATATCCAAGAGATGTGAAAACATGATTTCCAAGGTTATTTCTTACTAAATGTACTCACATGATTATTCTAGTGGGTAGTGTGATTTTTTAGGAATCCATATCACACCAAGGACTGGCCATCTTACATTGAGATTTAAACCTTATAAATCTATTTTATTCCATTATATTGGTGTGTTTTTGTGTGTGTTGTAACAATAATCACTACATCCTAACTTGTGTATAAATTTATTTTGAAATAAATATAAAAACAGTATTGATCACTGATTCAAACCTTCCTCTCAGTGATCTCTCCTTGATTCTGAAGTGATTTTACACCAGCATCACTCACTTGAAATAGACTTTCCCTTATTCATTGAAATATGGTAAAAATTAACCTTTATTATAAGATCTTCACAAAGAAATATATTATTTTGAAATATCACTTCATTTCCTTTATCACACAATGAACACGTACCTAGAAAATTGTGTTTAATTCCATCACTAAATAAATTATTCTTGGATTTCAGTTGATCTTTTACAATAACATTTGATCCAGCACATTTGATTTTGAGTGAAAAATAATTTTCAAAGGTTATTTATTCTTCCCTGAACTTTTAAACATTATTTAGTTATTTTAAATCTATTTTAATTTTTTAGGGACATCTAATATCTATAATCCATGTATTTTCCACCATTTATGATTTAAGTTCCACTTCCACAAACAAATCAGTATCCTTACCTTTAGTCTTCATATTTTTAAGATTTTGAGTATTTTCACTCATATTGTTTTGGTATGATAGAAGTATGGTGAATTCATTTTCATGGTGACCAGGTTAGTCGCATCTTCCAAATGTTTCTTTAAGAACTTCAAATTTATTGTGTTTTCTATCCATAAATTTTAATTAGTTTCTAAACATTCTTATCTTAAGAGGGATGAATCCCACTTAAACTTTGACTCATAAACCTACTAGACTCATTATGATATTTTTAATTAAACAATAAAATCTTTTACATAAGCTTGGCTCCTACATAGTACCAAAAAAATCCATAGAGAACATACTTTTATTTATAACCTACATGTTTTCTAGCATTTGATACATGTCATGAAATATTTATTCAGTCACCATAATTGGATCCTTTTTTAGAACCAAAATTATTGGGAACTCCCAAAAAAAATTCTTCAATGTAAGCTTATTTTTAGTATTTTTAGATTCACCATTTGTTGCAGTTTTTTACTTCAAGTTGGAGTACCCATAATTTCATTATTTCCCAAATTTAATTGATGTTGCCACAAACTTGGTCTTCTTAACTTTATGTTTCTTCTAAGGCTATCCACTAGAATTTTAAATATCTTATATATCATATGAATCGTATATTTATTGATCAAAATGTTTTTAATCACTCTTTAAACCTTTATCAACCACATTTTCCTTGGATATTTTTCTAAATTCATACGAATAATTTTTTAAGTTGAATTTGAAATTATTCACATCATTTTTAGCCTCTATCAAACTTTATTGAGAAAATTAATGTTATTTCTTCTTATATTTAACTCTTTATTCTATATTGAATCTCAAATTCTTCTCATCAACATATTATTTATTGAAATCACCAATTTCCTTCAGTAACTTTGATTTTTCACCAGTATTGATAGATTTTTTATTACAAGAAGTTTGGTTATCTTTATTTTTAATTTTAATATCCTTTTCCAACTTTGAAATATTTAAAAAACATTATTTTGAATCTTCATTCCATATAAACTCCATCTATGTTTATTCTTCTCAACTTATATAATTTTTACTTTAAACATTAGTAAAATTTTCTTCATTTACCTTAGTAATGATAATATTTTCATCAATTCTACTGAATGTTTCAATATCCTCTTCATTATAATAGCATTCAATATCTTTAAGATTGAATAAAAAGTTTCTATTTTTTGTATTTTTTGAAATTATTTCCCTTCCCTTTAGAATAAAACTTGGATTTATCAATTTATGTTTCTTTATTCTTAAAGGTTCTTCTTGGTTTTTCTTCTTCATATTCATAGTCGTATTCATCTTTTAATATTGGATATTTTTTGTAAAAGCACTAATGGCTCCACACATGAAAATTTTTAGCAGAATATTTCCCTTAAACATTCCATTTCCTCTTCTCTAATTTCTAGATATAAGATATATCATTTTATAAACATTATATTTACATCAAAAAATGTGAATCTAAACATCCATATTCAATATCACCAACCTTATTCTTAGACTTCTTTTTATTTAAGTATTTAAAAGGTATTTCTTATTTATCCTTAACCTTCTTATTGGAAAAATTATATTTTATTATCTCATTGCAAATTAGAATGTTATTTATGTATTAAGAGTTAGTATTTTTAGTTATTTGTATTCAAAATATGATACTTTTTCATCAAACTTGTTAATTAGGATACAAAAGAACTTTTCTACCACTATATAATCTTCTAATTTCTCACCAAATCCTCTAATAGTTCTCACAGTCTCATTAACCCTTCTAAAGAATCCATATACAGTTTCATCATCACATATTCTAATATCTTTATACATCAACCTCTAAATCTATAAATTTTCCTAATTCACTTTGGTTTTACCTTCATCAATGTTCTCAAGCTTTTCCCATGTGCCTTTTTCATTTTTATTCATTTTAATTTCAATAATTCACTCTCTAAAATGGGAGACAAAATATATTTCCTAACACATCCATTATTCTCCAGATTCTTCTTTTCTGTAGTTTCTATGGAATCACTTTTAATGTGAGGGATTAATCCATCAATTGAAACTTCCAAGAAATCATAACTGCTAGATAAAATATATGGAAACATTTTTTCTATATAGATATGACGAATGTTTACATAAAATGTGGGTATCCCTTAGTTGTTCACAATATTTAAATTATCCATTATAGATAATTTAAATTATTGAAAAACACTTCACCTAGAGAGAAAAAAATATAAATAGTTAACAACAAATAAAGGGAACCAGGATCTAATATCTCCTGAAAAGACCTACAAGATTAGTAAAATCACTGATATTTTGATTAATCAGGGATAATAATTTTCATTTTATTTTTATTCTTAAGAAAACGTTTTTAACCTATTGAGATGTTAAATATTTCCCTATCAATATAACCAAGTACACACACAAAAGGATGATATTTATAGGGTTCACCTTTCATAATGAAATTCTAATTCTTGCATGATCTGGATTTTACTAAGACCATACGACCAACTAATCTCAATATGTAGGTTAAAATGAGTAATAATATCATTGAACTTGTAATAAACATCTATCTACAATGACTGAGTGATTCATGTACTGTTATAATGATAAATTATTTTATTTCTTTAAAAAGAATGTCTCTAACTGAACTTTACTTGTAAAAATGTTATTTCAATACTTCTTGTATTCTTCTTCTTCAACTTGTATGGTCATAAGTTCCTTTATTTATATATATGACAAATTCATATCCCCTTCTTCTTTATCTAAAAATATTAATGATTAATTATATAATTAGAATACTAATCTTCATCTTATATACTTTTTCATGAATTATACATTTTCTAATGACACATAAGCAGCTAAAAAAATATGTTTGACTTTTAATTTTAAATAAAAATTCAAAAAGACAACTTCCTATAAATTTTTTATAAGCTCTTATTTTTCTTCCCACGTTTTATTTTTCATTTTGAACTATTTTATAGGTCACTTAAGTGTCATGACATAGGTTAGAGTCTATCCAAGCAGTTATACTTCAAATGGTCAATCATTTCTTCTTTGAAAAAAAATTATAATTCATTATGAGAACCTTTTTCTTCCTTAACTTCAATAAAAAAATCCCATTTTTTATTTTTAAATCATGAATTGATAGATTTATCATAATCCCAAAAAAACTTCTTAAAAGTTTCAATTTTGGAAACTCATTCATCATTTAACATAATTTCCAAAATTATGATAAGTGTGAAGTCATGTGAAAATATCAAATTCATATATGGTTTAGAAAGTATCCATACACCCTTTCAAATTATAATGTGAGATTATATGAAAGTCATACACACATAGCTAAAATTCATAAATTTCATAGTGAAGTCATATGTGGTAGCAAAAAAATTCATATTT
Source organism: Viscum album (assembly GCA_963277665.1). Classification (NCBI taxonomy): domain Eukaryota; kingdom Viridiplantae; phylum Streptophyta; class Magnoliopsida; order Santalales; family Viscaceae; genus Viscum; species Viscum album. Next base: position 460,115,127 of record OY728136.1, read on the forward strand.
TTGTCATTGAAGACTTACACTAAAAGTATCTTCAAATTATAACATGATTTGGTTGAAGTTATATGTGGAGCCTAAGAAATTTATATGTTCAAATTTAATTCATAGAGAATTAATGCATTTTACGTTTTTATCCTTAACTCCTAAATTCCATATTTAATCACAAAATCCCCAAATTAGTTCAAACATATCCAGATCACTTTTAAAATCTTTGATATGTACTCTAGTCAACTTCAAACACTCCATAAATTAAAAAATAACTTCAACTAAAATGAATTACAAAACATCACTTGAGTTTGATCATGATTTACTTGTTAAAAAAATACAATAAATGAATCACATTTTCTTCAACACTTTCAATACCTTCTCCTGCAGTAAAATTACACATGTTGAAGAGAACCTATTCATTTCATATAATTCATTATGGGGAAAAATTACACATGAACACAAAATATTACAAAAATCTCTTGGGCTCAACACATTTTAGTTCCTTAATTATTTCATGGATGAAATTTATTTTCTTGGATAATAATTAATTTTTATCAATATATGTTATTTAAATTATTATTTAAAAGTAATAAGTTTAATAAAAATTCACATTTTATAAAAATAATTTCTTTATATTAAAATTTATTTTTAAAAATGGATTAGTAAATTTTTTATTCTATTCCAAAATTATTTATTTTAATTCAAATAAATTATTTATAATGAAAATTTATATATCTTAACATCTAAATAATCTTTATGTATATTATCTATATACAAGTATTTCTAAACTGGTGAGTTGTTTATTAGTATTATACTCAATGACTATATACCCATTAATAAGGTTCATATAATGGATATATTACCCCCATTACATCCTATAAATTCTTTCCATTTTAAATTCACAAGGCACACTTCTCATTTATGTAGTTTTCATTTGGATTTTACTACATGATTTATCCTCTAATGATGTTCTTTCTCATTATTGGTTTAGTTTCACTAAAATTTATTCTCAAGGTTGAATATGATCTTGAGTATTTCCTAGTTGTAAATATATTATTCATTTATATTTATTACCTCATTTTAATTTATACACTTTTAAGGGATTTAATCATTCATGATATGTAATATTCCATGGTATAAAATAATTTGTATCATATAATTTTATTATAATGTTCCATTATGATTGAATAAAGTATTTTTATTTTGATTCATGAATTGTATGATTTATTTTCTACCTATGTTTTGATTAATTGTAAAAAATAAAATAAGTAAATTGGGGAAATAAAATGAAATCATAAATATTAGATGTTACAGTAATGCCTATGCTTTATTAGGTGGATAGTTTTAATTAACCAAATAGGATAATAAATTGGATTAACTAAATCAAGATATAAGAGATTAAATCATGTGATTTATTTGAATTATGTTATTACTTATTCATATTTACCTTATTTCATGATATGTATTGTTGTATAGCCTCTATTTATTGATATAGTTACACTTTATCAATTTTATAATGGGATATTCACTTAAATATGGTAATGAACATGAGTAATGATAATCTATAAAAGCAAGAAAACCCCCTTAATCCACATTAAGCTCAAAACTCAGTTTGGTTATCTAGTGTCAGATTCCAAGTTATTGGTCGTCTGGAAAGATATAGCTTTCAATGTCTTTCTAGGAAGGACTTGGTTTCTTTATCGTGTACAAATCCCTTCATCATACCATCAATTCCTAAAATACTATATCAATGGGTAGATTAGGAAATTTCATGGTGACTAATATTCGTTTGAGTCTTTTGAATCTAAATATATAGATATGGGATTCTATTGAAGAGAAGGGAAGAAACCCATAACTGATGATGTCACTAGAGTTACCGCTCGAAATGGTTTGGAAATGACTTTATATAATCCATTCATAGATCTTGGTAATGAATATGTGTTTACCATCATTCAAGTTGAGAACATCATCTCATATTCAAAGATATTCTCACCAATCTTGATGATATCATCCACATCAGTTGAAATTGAGGGTGTTGAAGAAATATTTGATTCCTCTATGGGCAGTGATATATCAAATAGAAATGTTCTAACCTTATCCTAAAAACTTCAACAGTTCACCACTTCATCTGTCGAACCTACAAAATTCAAGATATCTTCATTGGAAACTACCTCCTATGACACAAACCTTTCCCAAAAATTGATGATTCCCCTTCGTCTCTTATCCATACCAACATGGACATAGAGGAGCAATAAAAGGAATATGAGTAATAAAATGATCTCATAGATGATCCTTAATATTTGAAGTAGTATCTACCACCATTGATGAACTATGACAGATCAATCTAGGTAAAGAGAAGGATCCATGACCAATATTGATCATTGAAGTTATACCCCAAGATGAACAATAAGTTTACACATCTTTTATGAAGCAACATCAAGACATGTTTTCTTGGAATTATACATAGATACCAAACCTGGATTTTGATGTGGCTACCCATCAACTAAGTCTACCAAAAGACCATCATGTCTACAAGAAGGAAACCAAAAGGACACATCTGACTCATGTTTCTAAGGTCAAAGATGAATTTGATAACATCATAAAATACAACTTAATTTAGAAAGTACAATACCCGAAATGGATCACCAACATATTTCATTTCAAGAAAAAAATGGTAAAATCAAGGTTTGCATTGATTTCAGAGATCTCAATAGGGATTGTTTTAAATATGACTTTCTAGTTCAAATCATAGAACTTATGATCAATGGAATAGATGAATATCAAGAACTTTCCTTCATGGATGGATATTCAGGTTATAATAAAACCCAAATGACATTAGAAAATGAATAATCCACCAAATTCAGGTCCCCTAGGGAATATTCTACTATCGGTTGATTCCTTTTTTCTTAAAGAATTTTGGTGCTACATATCAACATTCCATGCATTGCATCTTTAAAACCTTATTTGGGGAAATAGTATAATTTTATGTTGATGATTTTGTGGTTAAATTATGGAAACATTCTGATCACCTTTCTGATTTGAAAATCATTTTCGAAAAACTTCAATAACATAGTCTGAAGAAGAATCTTCTAAAATGTGCTTTTAGTATAACTTAATGGAAATTTCTTATATTTTTCATACATCATCATGGAATATAATTCAAACCTAAGAATACTAAGGAAATTTATGGTATGTTACCTCCTCATAATCTCAAATAGTTGAAAGGATTTCAAAGAAATATTTACTAAATTCGATGCTTCCTAGAAAACCTCATCGAAAAATGTTTTCCATTCACCGGGATGATGAAGAAATGGGTTTTGTTTCAGTGGACTAATGACTGACAAGAGGAATTTTACAACATTAAGAAATATCTATTGATCCCACCAATATTGATGTTGCGAGTCAAATGAAAGTCTATCATCCTATACATGATGGATCTATAACAATCCTTCGGTGCCTTCCTTTCACAAAAAATGAAATTGGTAGTGAAAATAGCCTTTATTGTCTTAGTTTCTCCATGATCGATACTAAGACTCGGTATTTAAATATCGATAATAATTGTTTGGAATTGATTTTTTTCAATTCATAAATTAAGTTATTACCTACAGCACCATGAGGTCCATCTGATCACTCCAATTGAACTGCTCAAATATATCCTCAATCATCCCATGTTGACTAGATGTTTGGTGTGATAGGCGGTCATTCTATAACAATTAGACATCTGGTTCATACTGTAGAAGGCGATAAATGTAAATACATTAGAAAATTTCCTAGAAAAACTTCCTTTGGAGGAAAAAGTATGAATGAGTACCAGACTTCTAGATAAGGAAATATTTTTCATTTTGGACTCTACTCGAATATGGGAGATGTACTTCAATGGTTCATCCATAAGACCAACTAAAAAGAGACTGGAAAATACCAAGAATAATAAATTTGGGCTAGGAATCATTCTCATTTAACCAACAAAGGTGATTCTACCTTACTCCTTTTTTATATTAGAATGATAAATTGATAATGAGCCCAAATACTAATACCTCATTATAGGTTTGGAGTTGGATTTACAAATATCAGTGAATCACCTGAGAATAAAAGGTGATTCTGAGTTGGTAATTAATCATATCGATGGTGATTTCACCATCACAAAAGAAGATATAATCCCCCTGCTTAATTACTTTTTTAGGGTTGATGAAATAATTCCCCTACAATACAACACTAAATCATGTCCTACATTCACAAAATGCCCAAAAGGATGTGTTAGAAAATGTTGTTTTAGCCTTGTAAAATCCAGATCAGGATGAAACAATCATCAGTATCTCCCATCCCATAACATTATTGTTGTTTTTCTAAAGTATAATAGAATAGATAAAAAAAGATCAATTCTACCCATGGACTAGATAATGCTTCAAATGGGTGGATGATGACCATCCTGGAATATCTCAAAAATGGGGCCCTCCTGTCAGATATAGTTATAAATGAACATATTCAACGATGGGCAGTCAATTTCATTCTTTATGATATCCCCAGTCATTATAAATTTCTTTAAAAGTGAAGATTCAATGAAATTATCCTCAAATTCATTGATGGAAAGAAGATGATTTCCACCATGGAAGAAGTTCATGCTTGCACTTATGGTTCCCATCATTCAGGAACCAAGTTTTCTCACCAAATTAGGAGTCTTGGATATTTCTGGATTTCAATGACACATAATTATATATAATTTTTTAAGAATTTTTCATCTTAAAAAATGAATTCTGACTTCCTCCATCATACCCCAGAGTTGTTTCATATAGCTAAATACTTCTAGCCATTTTCTAGGTGGGGGATAGATGTCATAGGGATGTACCCTTCAGCAACAGCCAATAAGTTCAAGTATATCCTTACTGCTAATAACTTCTTCTATAAGTGATATGAGTAAATACCTCTCAATGAAGTCAGAACCAAAAGTATCATCAATTTCATGAATTTAAACATCATCATTGGATTTTTTGCCCCTTACACAATATTGATGTATAATGGAACCAAATTATTTTATTACAAATCGAAGAAGTTATACCAGGAGTAAAACAATAAATCTAACCATTCTTCTTGCTACCATACGCCAAAAAATGGACAAATAGAGGCTTTAAACAAAACTCTATCAAAAATTCTCCAGAAAATGGTGAATAAATAAAATATGTCTTTTCCTGACAAGATTTCACACACCTTGTTGGCCTTATAAACCAAAACCCACACTACTACTCAGGTAACCCCATATTCACTGGTTCACAGAACAAAAGCAGTTCTACCCATCGAGGTTTAATTTCCCTCACTCTAGATAGTTATCTGTGAAAAACATTAAAATGATAAACAATCACAGAAGTGGTTCGATGAGTTAATGAAACTCAATGAGAATAGGTTTTCTACCTTATTCCATTGGGAAATATACCAGAATCAGGTAGGATGATCCTTTAACAACAAAGTTCATATCATCTCTTTCCTTTAAGGAGAGCTGTTACTGGACCTCAAAATCCCGATAATATAAGAGAAGAAACCTCTAAAACTAAAACCAAAGTGTGAGGGACCTTATTCCTTACAAAATGTGAACTCTAATGAAGCTTACTCATTAATTATAATAGATGGGAAATGTACTATTCCCCCTACCAATGTAATATTTCTCAAGAAATACTTCATGTGTAAAATTATCCTATGGGCATCCTCCTAGGAGTAATCCCCAATAATATCTCTAAAATCTATATGAGTTGATATACTCCTCATTTTTCTAACTATGGCCATCCTCCTAAGTCTGATTCCCAACCAAATATATAAAATATCTATCAATTGAGATTCTCCTCATGGTTCCAACTGTGGGCATCCTTAGAGGTGTATACCCCAACCAAACCTCTAAAATATCCATGAGTTGTGATTCTCCTCATGGTTCCAACTACGAGCATCATCCTAAGTGTAATTCCTAACCAAATATATAAAATATACATGAGTTGAGATTCTCTTCATGGTTCCAACTATGGGAATCCTCCAAGGTGTAATCCCTGAAAAAATATCTAAAATCTCTATGAGTTTAGATTCTATTTATAGTTCCAACTATGGGAATCCTTCAAGGTGTAAACCCCAACCAAACCCAAATCTCCATGAGTTTATATTCTCTTCATGGTTGTGAAAAAAAATGATTCTATGGGCCTCTTATTTAGGTTTAATCCTCAATCAATTTCCTCAGTACAAGAAGTTAAATTCTAAGCCTTAACTAGTATAAAATTGGGATGCATCATATGATAAATATGGGATGACTAAAACCTTTATCTTGGTTTTATAATGTTAAACCATATGCTTTTGATCCTTTTTCATGACATAAAATTGTATCCATCCATCCAATGGCCCAAAGGCCTTTATTTTTTATTGATTTTTTATAATCCACCTTTCAAGGGGTGAGGTGGAACCCTTACAAGGCCCATAGTTGTAAGTATTACATGGACCATAGGCCTTAGATGAATTCATTGTATGTAAGCTTCAAACATTACATACAACCCAAACTAATTACTTGGAACTGCTCCTCCCCAGCATCTTCATCGTGAAATCAGCTCTCCACCTTCACATGACTGTTCGGCTAGGCTATCACATGCATTCATAGGCTTGTCCCAATGGCAGGTTCCATACCCTCTCATTCTTACAATCCATGTAGCTTCTACTGTGGTGAAATATCCTTACTCATCCTCCTTATAGAGATTGTTCCTAGTTGGTTGTATGGTTTGCATCTTCACTAAAGGTGGCCCGAAGGCCATAAGGTGGCCCGAAGGCCTTGAGGTGGCCCGAAGGCCTTACTAGCCTGAAGGTTGGATGGCCCGAAGGCCTTAAAGGACTCAGGGACCAAATCGGTGGCCCGAAGGCCCAAACGAGGGAAAATTCCCGACAACTGTAGTGCCAAACAGTGCCTGCTACAGTTCCCTCTACATTCCCTGCTACAGTACTGCACAGTTCCTGCTATAGTACCTGATGTAGTAACCCAGAAATTTTTCCTCTACCTGGATTTGATACCGGGTCACCTTGATGCACTTAAGAGTCCTCACCAACTGGACTGAGGCTCATGTGTGACATAAAATTGTATAACACTTTGATCCATTCTTGAATGGATCACAACCTTTGGTGTTGGTATCCTACCACACCTCCTTCCAAGAACTATGTATGGCTTGATTATTATATATACAGGATATGTAGTGATTCCTCATCCTCTTATCTCTAGGACCAACAGTGGATTCACCACAAAGCTATCTGTTACTTGTGGTGCGATCACCCTAAAATGACCTCTATGGACCTCCTCTTGAGGTGTAATACTCAATCAATATCCTCATCACATGACGTTAAACTGTAAATATTACCCCATATAAAAATGGTACACCTCATATGATAAATATGGGATAACCAAAACCTTTTTACTGGTTGTATGATGTTAAACTGCATGGCATTCATCCTTGTTGAACGACATAAAATGTCATAACACTTTGATCCATGCTTGAATAGATCACAACCTTTAGTATTTTTTTTCAAACCACACCTCCTTTCAAGAACTACTTGTGGCTTGATTATTGTCTATATAGGATATGTATTGACACCTAGATCTCATGTATCTAGTCTCATCCATGGATTCATTGAAAATCTATCTGTTATTGCGATGCTATCACCCTGAAATGACCTCTATGGGCCTCATATTTAGGTGGAATCCCCAATCAAAATCCTTAAAACATGATGTTAAACTATAAGAATTACCCTGTATAAAATTGAGACACCTCATATGATAAATATGGGATGACTAAAACTTTCATCATGGTCATATGATGTTAAACATCATGGTTTTCATCCTTGTTGAATGACATAAAACTACATAACACTTTGATCAAAGCATGAATGTATCAAAACCTTTGGTGTTGGTATCCAACCACATCTCCTTTCAAGAACAATGTGTGGCTTGATTCTTCTTTATACAAGATATATAGTGATGCTTATACCTCTTATATCTGATCCCTGCCACATATTCACCAAAAATATATTTGTTACTTGTGGTGATATCACCTTGAAGTGACCTATATAGGCCTTCTATTTAGGTGTAATACCTAATAAAATTCCTCATAAAATGATAGTAAACTATAATCCTTACCCCATATAAAATAGGGATGCCTCATATGATAAATATGGGATTACCAAAACCTTCATCCTAGTTGTATGATGTTAAACTACATGGTTTCATCTTTATTTCATGACATAAAACTACATAACACTTTGATCCATGCTTGGATGGATCATAAGTTTTAGTGTTGGTCTCCTACCAAACCTCATTTCAAGAACTACATGTTTTCTGATTCTTGTCCATCTAGGATACATGGTGATGCTAAGACCTCATATATCTAGGTCCATCCACAGATTCACTGCAAAGATATCTGTTATTTGTGGTACTATCACCTCAAAATGACCCCTATGGGGCTCCTCTTTAGGTGTAATCCCCAATCAATGTCCTCATTGTATGACATCAAACTCCAATACTTACCCCATATAAAATCAGTATGCCTCATATGATAAATATGGTATGACCAAAACCTTCCTCCTTGTCATATAACTTTAAAATTCATGGTTTCATACTTGTTTCATGACATAAAACTACACAACATTTTGATCCATGCTTAAACAGATCATGATCCTTGGTGTTGGTATCCCACCACACCTCCATTCAAGAACTACATATGGCTTTATTCCTTCCATTAAAAGATATGTAGTGAACTAGAATCTCTAATCTCAATTCCACCTATAACATAAAAATGTCCCCCTCCATGTGTATGGGTTAGACCTATACAAAAATATTTGTTTAAGAACTATATGTCTGTTGATTCTCACCTCAATGAGATACTTAGTGACACTCAAATCCTATATCCTGATCCCAATCACAAAATAAAGAAAATTCCCTCTCCCTTGTATATAAACAAATATCTATATAGAAGATCTTAATTGGTTTACCTTATTCAGGACCCCATTATGGAAACAAAAAATGTCCCCTTACCTACATATGAGTCAAATCCATGTTGGAAACTCAAAACCTCATATCCAATGGAAATTAAAAATCTTCCTTTGTTCTTGGACAAGTTCCTTCTATATATTATAGTCCTTTTCTTGGGAAAACCGAGATTTCCATAATCTTGCTTTGGACATTAGTGAGGAAATATCAGTTTCCTGAGGACACATCTATTTTTAATATGTATAACATCCCCTAGTTTGGATCTGAATAAGTATCCCTTAAAAGTATTGTCAATCAAAGACATATTTTTCCTCATGATAGACCTCTTCTATCTCCATAGGCCCTGATAACATTGTATGGGAAATCACTTTTCAAACATGGTTTGCGGGCACACCTTGCATACTTAACTCATAAATATTATATTTTTATTATGCACGAGGAGAAGGATACAGGGGAGGAGAAGGCATAGGAGGGTCTAATGGGGCATAAAATAATGGAGACCAAGGGCATCCCCTCGAATCAAATTCACACCCTCCGGTTTGAATAAGGAGATGTTGGATAAGTTCGTGATAGTAGAACCTTGAACTTCCAAGGATGCCAGGTGATCTGCAAGTTTTTTCCCCTCACGCAAAGTGTGGGTCACCTTAGTGTTACCATTGAGGAGCCTTCTACATTTTCTAATTATTTAGGAAATCGACCAAGGGGTGGAATCTCTGCCATGTAAGGAGCCTCTTATGATAATTGAGTCTATTTCTACTTGGGAGAGGAGGATATTATCTTGACTGCACATGGTGAGACCAGTTAAAATAGCCTGGGACTCTGTTTGGATGGACGTGCCACAACCATAATGTGTTGTAAAGGCTAGCAGCATGCTCCCCCTACCATCTCGGACAACCCCTCCTCTGCGTATGTCCCCCAAGATGCATGAACCATCGGTATTTAGCTTGATCCCCATAGCTAGAGGAGTCCATAAACATGTATTCCCTATATTACTCATTGTTTTCATGATATCATGTAACCTTTATATTTTCCATATGAGGTTAAACTACACAGTTTCCAATAACTATGTACGGCTTGATTAGTTTCCATATAGGATATATAGTGATGCCTAGACCTCCTATATTAGGCCTAGCCACAAATTTAATTCCTTTATATGATTTTCTTACCATAAATTGGCCCCAAAGGTCTCTCTTCACATCATATATTTTTATTTTTGGTCAAAAAAATCTATCTATCCATAACCCTCAATAAAACATTTTCAACCTTAAACTATAACAACCAACCAAGAACTGCATACAAATTGATTCTCACCCTAACGAGATATGTAGTGACATCCAAATCCTACATCCTAGCCCATCCACAAAATGATACAATAATCCCCTATCATTTATTTTAATCATCTCTTTATAGTGAAAGAAACCTTTTCCACTCTTTGTTTCTCATATCAAGCATAGCTCATGTGGGATTAGGAGTTTTGGTAAATGATTCCCCCACATGGTTAAGGAGAGTCAGTTCATTTTAGGGTTAAATTGGTCATAGATGCAAGACCTTTAAAGTCACACTCCAAAAAAAATTCACAATGTAAAACTACACAACATTTTGATTCGTGATTAAAAATATCACTATCTTGGTTATTTGTATCTCATCACCCCTCTATCCAATAACTACGTATGGATTAATTCTCACCTTGAAGAGATATGTAGTGACTCCTAGATCCTATATCCAAGTCTATATGCAATATATAAATCCCCCCACTCTTTTATGTATGATCCAAAACTGCTAGGAGGGTCTAGTACGGATTCTCAACCCATTTTCATGTCCATATTCAAACAAAAATCCCCCCTCACATGAAAATTTGATCGAGTGTTGGAAGACTTTATGCTGGAACCCACCATTAAAACATGTTCCACAGTCATTCATTGATTGTTTTATATAACTAAATGTGTCTTGATTCTCATCCTCATGAGATATGTAGTGATTCCTAAACCTTCAGTATTTGGGCCTATCCCCAATAAAAAAATTAATCCATCCCCTATGTATGGGTCATACATTTATAGGAAATATTTATCCCCATTATGGATTGATTTTGACATTAAATTATCCTTCCATAATTAGGCACCTTACTTAGACAAATCAAACTCTATTTATATGAAAATATGAATCTCTATAAGCTTCCCTTGGTCATCGATAATAGAATGCCAGTTTTCTGAGGAAACTTCTATTTTAACTATACAAAACATGCACCCAGTTTTTTCATGCATAATTCTCCCTTAAAAGGCCTATCAACCAGAGGCATGTTCATACTTATGAGAGACATATTATATCTCCATAAACCCCAATAATTTTATTATTAAGACTATTTTCCAACATGGTTCACATTAATTCCTTACGAACGTTTCCTAGATCTCTTTTCAAATTTCGAATACCCTAAATTATACCTTACAACTTTCCATTTTTATTCCTGAATAATGATGGAGAATTCTTAGTTATATCACCATGGAATTTAAAATCATTAATATTTTATTCAAATCCATGAGACCTTAAGATAAATAATTGTACATACCTTCCATATGATGTTAAACTATGTGTCTTATATCCTCATCATAATGACATTAAACTATATAACACTCTTTCATTCCACATGACATTAAATTTTAAGGCAAGTTCCTCATCACATGACCCTAAACTATAGAACACCTAAGTCCTTGTGTTATGACATTAAACTATGTAACACATAATCTATTATATATGACCCATCACCAACATTTGAGATAGATCCATGCAAAGGTACCTAGTATAGGATTTTGAGATTAATATTATTTCAATCCCATACTAGAATGAAATATGGAAATGACCTTACCTTATATAAGAATTCAACCAATATATGGATCCAATCCTTTATAAAGGAACATCAGTCATGGGTTTTCATTGACATCAGTCATGTACCTCTATGAAACCCAATTGAGGTGAAAATTCCACCACATGTTCTCGATAGTGCACTTTTATATGAATTTAAATGATTTTACAAGTAACCACTTGTTTCTCGCAATGATCATGACACATACGAGATTATAGGACCTGAAGATTCATTTTGATTAGTAGAAAACTTTACCCCATTTCATATTTATTATAAAACCTTTACTTCTTACATGATATCTTGATCCATGTAGAAGTCTTTGGCATACAAACAATTTATGCCTCATAATGTTAATGCCCTATTTCTTGTGTATGAGTTTGATCAAAACAGAATATTCTGAAACATTTTCTCTAGTTTATGGACACAAACTCAAAATAAAATGCCCTTATCCCTGCATGAGAGTAAGATCTATATAGAGAGTTTCAAATTTAGGGATTAAAAACCTAGTTTTAGATAATTACTCTCACAAATATCAGTCAAATTTATTTGACCTAAAACACCAGCTGCATTGATCGGTCCTATAGGACCATAAAACTACTAATGAAAAGATACATCACACTCATCAGGTTGAAGAAAAATAATGGGAAACCTAGGAAAAATTAAAGTCTCAACTCTCTAGGTTATATGACCTCAAAACAAATTAGAGAATACTCTTGTTCCTATTATGGAAATTTAAATACATTAATACATTTAAATTCCAAAAAGAGATCCAACTTCAGTATTAATGTTAAAATTTCAAGGGAAAGTTGTAACAAAGACAAATAATTAAGGATTAAGACCTTTTTATTTCATATATTGAGAAAATAGAAAAGTATCCACAATTTGGATTCACTTCATATAAATGAGTATTTTCTCTTAAAATGATTGTTCTACATATTCAAAGAGTTGAATCATTACATTATCAAAATATTCTACCAATAAACATAGCTCAAACAGTATTTTAGCCTCTTCCTCTGTAATATCTTGCAATACCAATGCCCTCTCGATTTCATCCTACCCAGCTTTCTCTGCCTCCTACACCAGTCGTTGTTCTTCATTAGCCACTCCTTCAGTGTGATCCAATTATTGGTTCATCTGATCAATCACTTGAAGTATATATTCTTCCAAGTAAATATCTTCTAAAACATAGAATTGTTGATGGGCTATTATCCTAGCCTACTCAGAAGCCTCACTAAGAAAAATATTTCTGGTGGTAGAAAAATGGTTAATGGACACCATGATTGTAAGTTGGTACTACAACACGATCTCCCTCTCTCGAATGACAACTATCTCTTTCAACATGGAATATACGGTGTGATAGTCAAACCTCCCATATCCAACTACTGAGAAACATCACCAAGAAGTTTGAAACTTAAACTAATTGATAACCATTTGGGAAAACTTTCTAACACCACTGATTGAAGTGACCTTCCTCAAGCATCATCCAGTAAGCACAGACACTTCTTCAGGTACTAAGAGTAAGAATCATCCTTATCCTCTTTTTAAGAGGTTCATTATGATTTTACATGACAAAACCCTAAATCCAATCAAAAAATAGGAAATCTATCTTGGTATAGGGATCAGCCTCCCCCTAAAGATTCTTTTCTATGGTGAGTATTTCTCTCGCAAGAAAAGGGATTCTATTGAGATAATCTCATGATGAAGAGGGAGGAAGAAATTTATCATACATTTAACCCATAATTGGGGCCCCTAAGATCATCTGGACTTCCCAGAGGTTGATACCAACCTCCCCATTCACCAAGTGGAATGTGTTGGTATCTGGGCTCCACCGGTTGAGTAGTTAATGGATGATGAATCTGTTTCAGTTAGAAAAAGTATAAGACACCTAGGCAGCCTCATACAGTCCCATTTTATTTATTTCAACCTTAAACTCATCTCAACTTTGGAAAACCTAGAAGGTTCATCCCCACTCTCGACTAAATGAACCTTCAAGGTGAATATACCATTTGTAAAACCACTATCACATCCATATCATTATTTTAAGGTACCATTTTCTCTTATATTCTTAGACTAAATCCCCCCCCCCCACTAAGTTTCCCCTAGGCCCCCCTTGAATTTGAAAGATTTTGGAAATATTTTGAGTGGACAAAACTGGGTGCAGGGTTTGGATGCACGGTTTACTAAACTGTGCAGGCAAACCGTACATAGTTGTCCAGCTCATTAAACTTTTTTTGTAATTCCAAGTTTTCCCTTCTAGGTATAATTATAATGTTCCACTTTCTTCCCTCATTTGTTCCTCTTATCCATATAAGGCTTTCAAGCTTCCTCAAGCTCTCTTTGAAGCCATTTTTGAAGGGGTTTTGGTGGGGAAAACTTCAAGATTCTTTAAGTAAGTGATTTCCTTCTTTTTTTCCATTTACTTAGGGTTTCATCCACCTTTATTGAAGTTCCAAATGTCCATAAATTAGGCCTTCATAACTAGGGTTTTATATTGTGTTTCTTGGTATAATCTTGTGGTTTGGGGTTTGTTTTCACACCCTTGTGATGCGGTGGTGGTGCAGTTGAAGTTTCACACAATGATTTTGGGTTTTTGACATATAAGGTAGGTGTTTCTATGGTTAAACATTATTGGATGAATTTATCTTTCTTTTTTAACCTATTTAGAATGTTTTCTATCCTTTGAAGGTGCTACAAAAATCATCTTTGGTATCATTGATTGAGCATTTAATTTTAAAGTTTCATTTTGGCATGAAATTGGGTGTTTTTCATGTGTTCTCTATGTTGTATCATTTGGGGTTGTTTTATGATCCATGAAATAGTTTTATTAAATTTTTTTAGGGAAGAAAAATCTGGTTGAGTGTGGTATTGATGTTCATTTGGCCTTTAAAGAGGGTTTTTAAGGGTTTTTTGTGTGAAAAAACCTTGTTTTACTACTTGGAATTGTTTTATAAAAAGTTTTGAATGGTTTATTAAGTTACACAAGGGGTGAAAGGGAATGTTAGGTACTTTTTGGTGTGTGTGTGTATTTCATAAGTGGTGTTTGTATGTGAAAATAGTATTTTTAACATGTAGAACTTGATTTAGCACAAAGAGGGAAACCTGAGTATCTAGGTGGGTGGACTAGGACTAGTATGTTAATGATCTAGTAGTGGTATCATCCCTGTTTCACTAAGAAAGTTTTATAATGACAATACTAACTAAAATTTGATAATATTTGGGGACCACTAGTCCATTTGGGTTTTCCCTCCTAGTGGCTCGTGCATGAGAAGGATATTGGTTATTGTTACTTATACACCGAGATATGATGCACCTAGGGCCCCAGAACTAGCTAGTGCCTAGGGGTGTTCCTGTGACTAGTGATCATTGGATATATCATATTTACCATCAGTATACGATGTGTTTTTTGGGAAATTCAGAAGCAAGTGTGTTTTATTTAAAAGTGTACATTCTTCCAAGTTTCTCTCTTGAAAGTTGTTTTCATTTAAAGCTGTACTTTTAGAAATTGTTCTAGAATTTATTATTTATAAAAAATTGAAAGATTTTTGTCTTAAAATGTTTAAAACATGGAATATTTTTGGGTGTAATACTATTTTTATTAGGCTCACACCCTACTTACACACTTTGGGTGTAGTTACACTAGATAATGTTTGACATGGGTAAGGGAAAGGTCTTTGGAGATGGAGATTCAGGTTATTATCTTCAATCCTTGGTGCATTTTTATGGATAAGGCTTGGGGATGGTGACCCCATTCCATGTGGTGGTTCTTGAGTTGTATTTTCTACTAATTTTGAGTTTTTCCCTCTTGGTATTTTTCTAAAACCGTGTATTTCAATTCTGATTTTTTTTTAAATCTTGTTTAGAATTAATTTTCAAATTCGGTTTATTTATTGTTGTTTATTGTTTAATGCTTATAAAATAGGGTAAATAATTCACTAGACATTATTTGTGATACCTGGGAACTTATTCCATCGCATGAGGATAATGAACACCCTTTGGGACTTTCCATGGACTCGGTTAGGTGCCGATTTTGATGGCGACCAAATCTGGTTCGTGACAACCACCCTAATGAATCATCGTCCATGGATTTTCTCTTGATGTAATGATAGAAATGGATATCCATTTCTGGTGCCTAGATCATTTCCTTTAATGAAAAAGGGGTTTAATTAATAATAATCTCATCATAATAGGTCTCCTAGATAAAATTCCCCCTTGATGAGATATTTTCTCAGGGTGTGTTTCTAGAATTGGTTATTCAATCCATTGGTTGATTTGTTCAGTGTGGTTCTTGAATAGGAATATCTGATGCCAATCTGAATCCAAAAAGAGAAATCCTATCTGAAACAGGATACCCTTGGAGTGTAGAAACCATATTTCTTGATAAATCATGATGACAAGGGAAAATTTATTGTTTTATGTTCAACACTTTTAATCATGGCGTTCCTCTTTTCATTAGCAGTAGAATCAGTTGCTTGTGATGGTCTCATATTCTTCAAAATAAAGAAAGGAAATTTTAGATACAAACAAGTTCTTCAAATCAAAAATACCCCACATGTAAAAGTTTGTTGAATCACATAGTGCTATTAAGAGTGCAAATCACTTAAGCCCTTATGAAAACCATGAAGCACTTAAGCCGCTATGCGGACTGTGAAGCACTTTAGCCACTATGTGGAACACATTTTTGTTTTGCGGAAATAATTTGACCACAAAGGAGAACAATAAATTTTTAAAAAATACCAATTTACGAATAAGATCTTTCACTATGTGTAAGAGCCCATTTGAAAAGGAAATTCTATAAAAATAGAGATTCTATACAGGAAAGCTCAGACTGAACACAAATTTCTTGATTCACAAATTAAAAAATTATTCGAGTCTGAAACCTTTTATAGGAATGGGACCTTCTCTGGGTACATATTTACCCCTCAAATAATCCTATAAAGTATTCAAATGGACTAACTTATTCCTCGGAATAGACTCCTTTTCATATCGATTAGACCCCATTCTGATAGGGGGCATTTTGTTGGGTTCAGAAAAGTTCACATGAAGATAAGAAGTATATTATGCATTTTGGAATGGCTAGATTAAAATAAATCGATCTATTGAAATGGTTAAGTATCATGATCCAAAAAGGATCCACAAAGGAACCCCACATTCCTCATAGCATTCCCCCTATGTTATTTGCTACTCTGTATAGAACCTCTGCATAGTGACCCTATAAATGAAAATTTGTTTGCGGGGTGAAATGTGAATTTTTATCCCCCCCTGCAAATGAAAAATCACTTTGTGGGTAAATGCATCTTTTTAGGCCCCCTACAAAAGAAAAAATGGTTTTCAGGGTGATGCATATTTTCCAGGCCCCCTGCAAATGAAAATTTATTTTCAGGGCAAGACACCACTCTTTTCACCCTACAAACAAATTTTCCATTTTTGGGGTGAGGAGGTTCCCTATAAACAAAAATCCTTTGTAGTTAGAGATTGAGAGGTTACATCCATACCACTATAAAACCCCCAATACATGGATTTATGGGGGTAGCGATATTCTTATGAAGGAGATATAGTGTGCGAGAAAGTTCGAGCAAGTGCTTTCAATAAGTAATCATTTATCGCATAATACAAAGTAAAAGAGGGAATAATAATTGTTCTGCATAGTATAAGTAGTGGTATTAATATAAAAGATTCTTTTTCAGACTATCCATCTACATAGAAAAACCCTCTATAGACCACCATTCCTCAA
The DNA here is from genome assembly GCA_963277665.1 of Viscum album. Lineage (NCBI taxonomy): Eukaryota > Viridiplantae > Streptophyta > Magnoliopsida > Santalales > Viscaceae > Viscum > Viscum album. The sequence goes on from OY728136.1 coordinate 460,132,692, forward strand.
ACTGTATGCAGATGAAATATTTTTGGGCCACCCACCTGTATAGAAAATAGTATATGGGATGGGATTCTTAATCCTTAGTGCCCTTTTGCATAGTGTTTGAACTTATCTCAGATCCTCCATGAACTATTTAAACAACCCTCTCCATCAACCTCTCCCACAAATTGATAATACCAAAATGGTCCCCTTTGTGAACTTCCAATCCAAGACCTCTTCCAAAGCCTCCCGATATATATGATCAAACCAAAAGGGCACACTAGAGTTTCCTATCGATCATACATTCTTGTGGTAAATGATGTCATACTAGTAACTTACCTTAGAATAGGGATCCTTGAAATGTTATCAATCATATATTTCTGTGGTTACAAGGTTCCCAACCTTGGAGGTAGTTTCAGGGTCCTTCCCATTTCATATGGTGAGTAGGAGACACTTTTATTTCCCTTTGATGAGGGAAAATGTAATATCCTCCTCTCATTATCTCTAAAATTGGGAATAAGGAATCCCACATTGAGTAAGTACCTAACCTTTCTTGAAGGTCCGTATCTACCCGAGTACTTAAGTACCTATCCTTATTATGAAAACAAAATAGAAGATGAGTGACATATCCCTTTCTTTCTCCCATAACCTCAGTCTAGTTACCAAAACAAAAGAGGATATGGAAAAACTAGTACCCTTTATCTCTCTCATATCCCTAGCCTCGTCCACCAAATTATAAATGATATTTTTTGGTTTGTTAGATCTTATAGTTTCTCTTACTTCTCACATCAATCATGAATCACATGGGCTTAGAGGTTAGTAAAGATCATGACATCTGGATGATCAAATACCTGTCACGATAGAAGATTCCCTTTATAAATCTTCCTTAACCATATCATGGACCTCCTACAAGGTATAATACCCAAAACCATGTTATCACCACCTTAAATGGTTGTATACCCCATGAGCCAAACACATTGGTCCTCCTCCAAAGGTGTAATCCCCAACCCATCCAAACTATGTGGGCTTTGATTCCAGCCCAAATGGGATATGTAGGAAGCCTCCCTGAGGTCTAAACCCAACACCCTAAATTCAACCAAATGTTCTCTGGGTTATATCCCTAGTGGGATAATATCAAACCCAGAGGACCATACTACTTCTGGGTATACTTCATCACCATCCTTATTAGATCACATTCCCAATAAAATCATGCCCTTACTTGGAAGACCACATCCCATTTAGGTTCTTTTTGTCTATTTCAACATAAGTTCCACACTAGCCATTGACTATGAATATTTCACCTAGATTTAATTTCTGTATAAAGTTAAATTGCATGGTTTGTTCCTCATCACATGACCTTAAAAGGTATGATGTGTCCCATTAAGTGGAACTAAACTACATGTGTTCTAATTCCTTTCACAAGGAAACATAGGAAGATCATATCATGGGCTCGATCCTGCTATCAAAATAATGTATGTCTTACCAAATGAATCTAAATTCCTAAGATACCAACTATGTAGCTTAAAACCATCATCTTGATAATAAAAAATATAAGAATATCTAATTTGTTTACAACAGTTTACCATCGATGGAGAACCTTAGATACATATAGATGTCTCCATCGATGAAAAACCTCAAATACATACAGATGATTCTGAAATCAACCCATGCCAAATAATTTATTTTTCACACAAGATTGACCAGAATGATATTTGAGATTTAATAAAGGATTCATGAATATGTCTTAAATCTATAATAGAGCCCCGAAGTAGGTAATAAATTCCCACAAAATAGAGTGATGAGTTCAACCTCCCATACTCTCAGAAAATGCACTTTCTAAAGGCCTCATTGGAAAAATACATGTTGATGCCAGTATTTTGAAATAATTCCCACATAAAATCAAAATGATCGTAGGTATAGAGTTCATTGGAAACATGGATTGGGAAATTTTTTTGGTTGAAACAAGCATATTGGTTTAGTTTTTCCAATTTTTAACATTGATTTTAAGACTAAACAACTACCTTGTAGAAGAAAGTGGTATTTCATGTGATATAATTAATTTCTTGATATGTCAGGTTGATTTTGGTATAAAAATTCATGGTTTAGTAGAAAATTATTTTGAGGCTTTTGTCAAAATTATTATCTTGATCAAAAATCTTAGCACAATTATCAAATGTTGATACGGTGTTTGGAAAATATTTTACACTAAATGAATATAGGAAAAGTGTTCAAAATCCATCAGATATAAAAAAATATAGCAATGTAATTAAAAGGAATATTTTTAAAACTTTTATATTACAAATTTCATTTGTTAAGTAATAATCTAGATGTTATGCACATTGATAAGAATGTGTGTGATGATGTGATTTTTTACATTTCATAATGAGATAGGGAAATCAAAGATCATATAGATTCTCATAATAAGATATAAGAACTAAATATCAAGTATGATTTATGGGAAAATGAGAAAAAAAAAGTATCCAATGGTATTTTTTACTCTGAAAAATAAGCAAAAATATTTTTTACTTTAAAGATTAAAAAATTTGAAAGTACATAATATATATTCAAGTAAAATTTCAATTTGTGTTGATTTGAATCATAATAAATTATATGGACTAAAAATTTATTAATTTTATATATTTTTAGAGTAGTTGATACCTTTGTAAATACATAATTGTTTACTTGAAAAAAATAATTATAGTTCTAATTTATTTGTGTACATTCTCAAAATAGCATTATGAGAATATCCTAAACTTAGTTAAACTATATAAACTTTGGGAAATAATTATATAGATACTTTTTATTTTAAATATAATCTTTCTTCCCTCTTTTTTAAATTTAATGATTTATTTAACTATTCATTTTTTCAGAGAAGATAAATTTTGAGTACTCATACATTATTAATGTATGTATCTCATTAAGAGGTGCATATTTTTAGTTTTCTTCACATTAATGAATTTTAATTTTCCAATTAAATAATTATAAGGAATATTTATTAATTCCTTACTCATTTAAATTATATATCTGGGTCATTTAAAGTATTATGGGAAAAATAAATCTTAACCAATGGTTATATTAGTGAAAGTTACCTAAATTATGAGTGAATAAGCTTCTAATTGAGATGTTTAGAATCAATATAGACAAGATTTAATCATGTGGGATACACTGATGATAATACAATTCATTCTTAGGAAAACAATAAATCATCAATTTTTCAAACTTTAGATCATTAATGTATCCATATTTTTAGTAAAATATTTATAGTTAAGACAAGAACATGTCGAAGAATTAAGGGCACAAATGAAAAGTCACCTTGAATTTGAACTCTAAATGAGGTAGAGGAAAAAAGTGATTGATAAATAAATTATGGAATAGTTTTCACATTATATAAGTTCTTATTTCTATACATATTTTTAATATTTTTATAATTATTTAGTGTAAGTAATGGTATTATATATAAATTTTTATGGATAATCAATATTGATAATTGAGTTAAAATATTAGAATATTTAAATTATTTAGCTTGAGGTCCTATGAAAAATGGTAAGATATTCTATAATTAAAATATTCATAGTTATTATCCAAACTAGTTTAAATACCATGAGAGGGGGGTGAATCGGGGTGTGATAAATTAAAACACTTGCCTCTTTAGATCATGTTTAATCATTAGAAAGAAATCTCTTCTCACTACTTTACATTGAAAAATATAAATGGAAATTATAACATGCATAGGAAACAAAAATTATACTTAGTTAACCCTCACTGGGATACATCTAAGGATAAGAAAAAGGTAATGTGTTGATGTACCAAATATACTAAAACTTAATATTGTTACAAATTGTAAAGTAGACTCACTATACCTCTTGGTTTACAACCATTCACAATTTGAAAGATCATTGATATCTCTTTGAAGTGACCTATTGCTCCTCCATTAGAATCTTTTAAAAATAAGTTCTAAGTTAATTCACACTCATGTATTTATTTATGATCTTTTTTTATAAATTATTTGACGAACATGTTTCAAAGATACTTCTCCGCAAGACCCCTCCATGATACCCCTTCATGAGTCACCCTTCAGATCACATGGATCATGTGACTCCACTATGTCACTCTATTCTATTCATGCATATTGTGTAAATCTAATCAATCTTACTAATACAAATACATAACACCCTTAATAAGACCCTTTGATGATACCTTATCATGTTCATGTGGATTATGAGACCTTGTTCAAATCACATGGATTGTGATACACTATTCAGATCAGGTAGTTCATGAGACTATGTTTAGATCACATGGATCATGAGACCTTGTTCAGTTTATGTGAATCACATGATATAAATAGGTGTTATTATATTCTCAAAACACCCAGCATATAATTCACTTCATGAGAATCCTTTGCAAGATCCTTTTGAAATATTTTCTACTGATTTTGAAGATCATAAGACTCTATTGAAATACTTTGTTTAGGTCATGAGAAATACTTTTACTTTGGATCAAACTACTTAAGAAAACTTAATTACTTCTTAAGTATGGGTTAGTGGGAATTTATAGGCATAAATTTTCCATATTAACTCCACAAATCATGGTTTTCCATCCATTCCACTACCTCAAAAATCCATTATATGTGCTTTGCATGATCACTCCATATGTCATAAGCACTTCTCATGATTATTTGCTGCTTGTATCAAGTGCTTCTCATGATCATCGTCAATATCTTTAGGTGCTTCACAAGATCCCATCGTGATATTCAAAGAAAATCATGTGGGAAATTCCATTGTATTCCAACTCATTGTGTGACCCCATCATGAGATCCAATGAAAATCATGCAGTCACGTGATTTCGAATGACCGTTAGATACCTTCATCATTTACATATTTACTTCTTCACGTACTTTACATAATCTCTTCATGATATCAACTGAAAATCATGTTTGATTCACAAGAAATCACTACGATGACTTTTTAAAATAATGTGGTTCTTCTCAGTGTCTGTTTTGACATTTGTACTCCATGATATCAGTTTATACATTCACACTCCATGATATCAGTTTTGACATTCACATTGTGCAATATAATTTCAAAACTTTACACTCTACAAGATCAGTTCATAAATTTATGCTCTATGAGATCAGTTCAGAGATTCGCACTCATTCTTCACACCTCCTTTGATAACTAGACTTCATAAACAGCCTAAAACATTTTCAAAAAACACAATCAACTCAAAAGAACCACCAAGAGTAATTTTTTCTAACAATATCCCCCTATGGGTTTATTGAAAACACTAATAATCTTAAAGAACCAACTTGTTGACAAGTCATGTGCATGTGAAAGCATTTTCCTCCTTCAACCCTAAAGAGTGATCAAGGAATTAATTAACATGTACTATTAGAACACATGATTCAATCTCGGCATGAGAAACAATATTATCATGAAAATTTCATCAATGAATCACTTCATTTTCAAACCTTTTACTGGAAACCTTATCGATACCAAAAGATAGAATAAGATCAACCTTCAATATCACTTATTAACCCACACATGTATAATGATTACATTATGAACCCAAAGTACACTCTTTTTCATGATTCTTATTTATTGATAAACCAGTTTTATCTTTGTTATATTTAAAAATTTCCTTTTTTCTATGCTCCCTTTATCAGCTTCTCCCCTATCTTAATCAAGACATTTTTCCCCCTTTTTAAAAGAACCAAAAGGTCACTCCTTTATGGTCTGCAACATGGTAAAGAGAAAATATCAATATATAAAGGAAAACACACCATACCTCAGGGATAAGGGGGTCCCATATCCACAGTGTTTAAGTGTGGGGAGTTGACTGAACTCCAAAATCTAGTTGATTTCATTAAAATTCTTCTGTAGGTAATGCCTTTATTAGGATACCTATAACAAGTTTATTGGTAGGTGCATACTCTATATTCACAAGACCATGATCTAGTTTCTCTTTAATAAAGTGATATTTTATTTCAATGTTTTATGTCCTTGAGTGATGCACTAGATTTTTTCTAAGATTTATAGCACTTTAGTTATCACAATGGAATTCGATTAGAGATATCACTTAAACTCCCACATCTTCAAGCATCTGCTTCATCCACAGTAACTAAATAAAAGATTGAGTAGACACAATATATTCATCTTCTTAAGTTCTTAAATATATATATTATTATTTCATTATAATCTAATAAATACATATTACACCAATATTGAATGCACCACCTAATTTTGACTTTTGAGTATCCGTTGAACCAACACAATCTACATATATAAGTCTCAATAACTCTAACTAATATTTTTCATCATATAGTAAACTGAAATCCACTATGCCTTTAAAATACCAAAGTATTATTATTAACTGCAAGTAAGTGTCTTTCTTTAGAGTAATTTGATACTATGCCACCTGGAATGTGGAAAACAATATTGGGTCATGTTGTTGTTAAGTATAATAGGCTTCCAATGATCAGTATATATTCAATGATATTGAATACTTTTCATTAATCATCCCATGATAATTTCATCCATTTATAAACTGAATTTTCCATTTATTTGTAATTTTCTATCCCGTATATTTTAAAAACCAGCTTATAATATTATTACTAATAAATAAATGTCTCATATCTTTCTTAAGTTACCTATAAACTAAGGAAAAATATTATCTCACCAACCATTGATAATTAAAACTTCCATTTCATCAATTCTGCAAAAAAATTAACACTGCGCTTAATTTAATCCACCAAATATTATTTCACTGACATATACTAGAACCATTATCCTTTGATTACTCATGTTATTTACCTAGAGATTATAATCCACTCCACCACACTGGAAACTAAGATTCTTTAGTTACTGATCAAGTTATGAATACCCTACTCTTGGTGCCTACTTTAACCCATATAGAGCCTTCTTCAACTGAAATACTTTTTATTTTCAATGTCAGATTATTTCCATACCATAGCTCATATGGAGTCTTTTCTTCTTAGGACACAATAAGGCTCCGTTAGAAATTTATACTAATTTAAACACTACTTATTTCCAAAAATATACTAGAAGATTTTTCTCAATAAGCATCATTCTTTCCATGTTCTTGATAATCCAATTTCTTCTTTCAAACACTCCTTTTTCTATAGAGTTCTTACTGCTAAAACTTAGTTTTTTATCCCATGTTTCTTAATATATACCTCTAATTGGCTATTTGTGAACTTTTTTCCATTATTAGTTTTGAACTTCTGAATCTTTTGATCTAGCATCTTTTCATCTTCCCTTTGATAATGTGTTATGAAACTAAACACCTCAGCCTTGAGGGTGATAATTGAACCCATTCCATTCTACTGAAATCAATAATGAAAAGGACATAATATCTCTTACCATTAATAGCTCTTAGTGAAATTGGTCCTCATAAATCAATATTTAACAGTTCAAGAACTTTTATTTAACTTTTATCATTTTCCTAATACATATCATGGGTAATCTTCCCTTGTTGAAAATAATCTCATGAATGAGTACGATCATCTGATAACATAGAGAGATCTTGAGCAGCATCACATTTTACTAGATCTTCCAAGGATGATTTTCTCAGATGACTAAGATGATTATTCCATGGTTGGTTTTCTTCTTATTTAGATATGAAATATATATGTATTCTTCTCCACTCATAAGGTAGCAATTCCCATTCAATCACTTTCCCTGAAAAACAACTAATCCATATTTTCCCTTGATGATATAAAAAAAATTAAACCTTATAGCATGTTATGAGTCACATAATTGACTAACACATAGTATTCCATGACCAATACCTTGAATAACCAAGACATCTTTATGTCTCATGTATTTTCCCCCAAACTTGTATTTTCATGATCCAATGATCTTCAAGCCTTCATCATGTAAAAATCTTATGACACATTTCTTATCATACCTAATTATCATCACCATATTCTTATTTCCTAACATATGGGAGGTACATCCACTATCAATAATCCATATTCCAATGTGATCTAATGCTTTGGAGTAAATCTATACAACCATCGTTTTCTTAACTATTCTCTTTTTGATCCATGTCTTTAGCTTCATACATGATGCTGGCTGGTATTCTTGATCTTATTCAAAGTATAATGGTAAAACCTCATCTTATAAAGTTGAAAATTTATTTTTTTTCTTCATTATTAGCTCATTAAATGTTCCCTTGGGGTACTATATGCAATTTATTTAGACCTAATTCAGTACCTTACTCTACATTATTGATGAACAATATCTGACCATGTGTCTGTATCCTTTACACTAAAACAATGACCATCAAATGAATTCTTATAATATTGAACTCTATTTGGATTCCTATGTTATATTTTCTCCATTCGATGCCTTTTGGTTATGGAACAACAAAATTAGAATTATCCATATTTCCATAGTAATAACACCTAATAGGAGGTGTTTTCATGTGCATTATTTACACACCAATGATTGTCCCTTTAGTTCTATAAATCTTCAGATTCTGATTCAAACCCAAATAAATATTCAACCTTAGAGTCGGATCTTGTGGTCTGACATAAACTATTATTACTTTATGTTTGTGATCAAATATCTTATCAATAGTGTCATTATGATATGAAATATTCTTCTCCGAACATTCCTTTGACTATTTTACTAGAGGGGGGTGAATCATGACATGATATATTAAAACACTTTTCTCTTTAGATCTTGTTTCATCGAGAGAAAAAAATATTTTCTCTATCCTTCTCATTTCATAATATAAATGGAAATTAAAACATGCATGGGACATAAAAATTTTACTTGGTTCACCCTCACTAGGCTATGTACAATGATAATAAAAAGACAATGTGATGATATGAAAAATACACTAAATATCATTAATATTACAAAGTTTATAGTAGAATCAATGTACCTCCTATTTTAAAAACATTAGCAATTTAAAATCTTGTTACTCTCCCTCTAAAGTAAATGAACTGCTCCTCTAGTAGAATCTTATGAAAATTTGTTTTGAGTTAATTCAAACTCATGTGAGTCTTTATGCTCTTGTTTAATCAATGAGATGGAAACCACCTTTTCATGATACTTCTCCATAATACCCCTCTATGAGACCCCTTAATGATTCACCCTTCAAGTCATATAGATCATATGACCCCTTCGTGAGACTCTATTCTGTTCATGTGGATCACATGACTCTCATCATTCTGCCTATGACCATTGCATAACACCCTTCACAAGACCCTTTCTTGAGACCTTATTCTATTAATTTGGATAACAAGACCTTGTTTAGATTACAAGACCATGTTTAGATCATGTGGATTGCAAGACCATATTCAGATCATGTAGATTGTGAAACCTTGTTCAAATCAGGTAGATCACGAGCCCTTATTCAGTTCATGTGGATTTCATGATATCGATATGTGTACCTATGAATGAAAACACCCAGTGTATACTTCCCTTCATGAGATACTTTCACAATAATTTCTACTGATTATGTAGATCACAAGACTCCAGCACAAGACTTTGTTCAGATCATGTGAAATACTTTTTCTTCAGATCAAACCACTTAAGAAAACTTTCTTTCTTTATAAGGATGGGTTAGGGGGTATTTATAGGCACAAATCCTCCTCCTTAACTACATAAATTGTCATTATACTTCCATTCCACCGCCTCAGAAATCCACTATACACACTTCATGTGATCTCTCCATGTGATCACTTACCACATGTGACAATCACTTTGAATGATAACCTGCCACATGTTGCAAGTGCTTTGCATGATCATCATCATTTTCTTCAGGCACTTCTCATGAACCAATTTCAATATTCAAATACAATCATGTTGGAAATAAAATTGTATTCTAATGCATTGTGTGACCCCGTTGCGATATCCAAAGACAATCATGAGATCATGTGATTTCGAATGGTGGTGAGATACCTTCATCATTTTTATCTTTTATTCTCCACACACTTCATGTGATGTATTTAGGAGATCAATTGAAAATAATGTGTGCTTCATGTGAACTCATTGTGAGATCTTATGAAAACCATACGATGCTTTGCAAGATCAATTCTATCATTCATGCTCCATGAGATTAGTTCATAAAATTTCACTCTACAAGATCAGTTTGTACATTCATGTTGCATGAGATCTGTTCATAAATTCGTGCTCCATGAGTTCATTTCATACATTCACACTCCATGATATCAATTCATACATTCTAACTCACTCATCATGCCTCCTTTGATAACCATCCTTTTTCAACAACCTCAAACCTTTTCAACAAACACAATAAACCCAAAATCAAAACCACGAGTTTTTTTCCAACATTGGTTTAAATTTTCATACTATTTATAGTGAATAAGGTCTAAAAAATAGAATAGTGGTATATTTATAGCTTCAAATTAGGATTATTATGGAATTATTTTGTAATTACCAAGTAAAATAATCGTATAAATTTTTTGATTATGTTATTCCAATGTAACTAGGTTAATTTTAACAGGTATATAAGGGAGGATTTGTTATAATTTACTTTTGTTAACTTCTCTATGTTGATTGATATAAATTATCATGAAGAACATGATCCATATATTTTGTTTTCCCAAGAAATAATTTTATATTATGTTTTTTATATAGTTACGGATGGGTAGAGTGTTGTTTTCCACATGAAACAGAGGGGTGTGTTTGATTTGGGTGATCAAGGTGAAGTAATTTATAATAATGAACCCCATAAAAAAAACACATTGAATTATGTCTCCTAGATGATATTAAAAACGTTGGTTTTTTAAGGTAGGGTGAAGAATAAAAAGAAGAAGAAAACATAAACTATAGAAGATGATAACAATATGAAAAACTAAGGAAGAAAATGAGTATAATATATAAAAAAGTCATTTTTAAGCATTAATTATATAAATATAAATGTGATTATTTATACCTATTACATGTTTTTTTATAAAAAAGTAAAATTATTTTTTGATTTAATTTCTTATAATATTAAATTTAGGGCCTATTTTTTATTTTAATTAAATCAATATAAATGTAATGATTTTTTTTTTGAAATGCTGGTTTAGTTGAATTACGTTTTTTATTGAAATTTTTTATAGTATTATCATGCTTGAATAGGTTTAGTGATGTTAAATTCTCTATATAATTGGATAGTTATTATACTATCACTACATAAAGTACACTACAAATATATGATAGTATTTTTACTCTTGATGTCTTAGTTTCATGCATATTATTTTTTAATTTAATTCCATTAATTTTTAAATTCAATTGTTTTTTTCCCTACATTTTAATTTCTATATTATATTATGGGTAATTATAATTTATAAATTAATTTTGAGAAAATAAGATATATATTTTAGTATTAGAGTAAAACATTACTTAATGGAAAATATTTGTTTTTATTATGTAAATTCAATGTAATTTACCTCTATAAATGTAATAATGGTAGGTTGTGTAAAGGTGTGGATGTCTTTGTAAGGATCCCTCGTTTCATATAGAAATATGTTTAAAGTATTGCACACCTGGTTTATGATGTGAATAGTTTGATCATGAATAAATAGTCAAGTAAAGAAGTGTGTTTCATGGCATGAATGAAATTTCACATCATGGGTTGTTGGAAGGTTGAATATATTTATGAAACCAGTGAAGAAGAGAGAACATATTCACATTGTGTATGAACTATCAAGCCATGAGTTGTGTGAGGAATTCAATGCAATAAAAGAGTATAATATAATTCATTTAGTGAACAAAATTCATTCTACAAATAAGCAGATATAGAAAATATGAAATAGATTACCACTCAACTGAAATATTCTCTATCACTTGGATAATATAATATATTTGAAAATATATATAAAGGGTTATATGAAAATTGAATAAAAATGAGTTTAATCCCAATTTAAAATTTCTAAAGATATTGAAAATATATGGAAGAGTTGGAAATGGACATACAAACATAGATACATGGATATATCTTAAAAGAGACTTCATCTATAAATAGGAGGTTGTTGTACACATCAAAAATGATTGAATCCTATAAGTATTCCTTGGATACTTCCATTAGAGGCTATTGTAGATTCCCTCATAGGTTTTGTTTTATTTTTTTATTTTTCTTTCAAAAATCTCATGGATAGTATTAGAATCCAATTCGATTGTATTGGGATTTCCCATGTAAAGGGGTTTGTTTTAAATAAAGTAAGTTTCTCTTATGGTTTTTTGTGTTGGGATCTCAGAATGATTCTATTCTTTTCTATCCTTATTTTATTCTACTATTGAATTACCAATGTATTATGGGGTGTTAAATCATGGATTTAATATCTTGAATTAACATGTGCATTGAAATTAACTTTGACTGTTATAGTGTTTTTTAGTGTGAGTTCTAGAGTGTGAGATTTTCACAATGACCATTGGGTTAGCTATCATTCTATGTTTAAAATCAGTTTCAGGTTACCCAACTATTTTATTATGTGAATTACATGTTTAATACCCTGATATTTTAAAATAATACTATATTTAATACTGTATACAACACACAACACCAAGCATTAATGATTATGAAATATTATTATTTTAATATGACTGTTATAACCTAGTCATTGAATTAGCATGTATGAATCAGAGTAACCACATTATTAAAAGAATTTATAATGGCCCTAATTAATACAAATTTATTGATTAATTATTAGGAAATAAGAACTCAATATTCAATAAATTCATTTATGATTTGAAAATCAATTTTCTTCAGACATGATTTTTATTGATTTTTGTGAGGGAATATTATAATTAATTTCTTACACTTTTAGAAATTTTATTTTATAAAAAGGTTAAATTTTTAAAAATTAAAATATCAAAATTATCTTATGGTAAAATTTTTAATTTTATGGAAAAGATTGATTTTTTCAGTGAATGGAAAAAAATACTAATTTTATAGAAAACTCCCTTTTTAAGTATTTATAAACTTCCATTGTTTTTATTAGTTTAAATTTTTCATTCATTGATTTTGAATAAAAATAATCAAATTAATGTCATTGGAACCAATATTATTCTTAATTTTGATATAAAATCATTTTTCTACTTAATATTCATTTTTATTGAAAACTGTTTTTCATCGCGTTTCTCAGATTTATTTTAAAAGTAATTTCTACCAATTATAAGAATTTAATTTGATAAAATTGATTCTATATTTGGAATAATTTGGTTCAAATTTTAAGTAGTTACCTTCTATTTTTTTCATTATGAATAGTAACCTTGGTAAAAATGTTGCCATCGTGGTAAGGGTAAAATGGGTAAAAAAAGATTAAAACTATGGGATAAAATGTTAAAATCATAAAAACACTTTCCTTTATTTCAATTTATGAGTGTCTTTAGTCCATAATTATCCAAAATTCAAAAATTTGGTAATTTATTTTCACTTTCCTTTGATAATGACCTTAATATTATTTAAAGAATAAATACAAAATGTCGCTCTCTTTATTTTAATATCTCTAATATTTTTTCATATGAATAAAAAAATGATATATTCTATTGTAAATGGTTATTTGAAATATAAATAAATTTTTTATCAATTTAATTTATTTTTAATTTTTAGTTATTAAATAATTTCCTTAAATTCTTACGCAACGCCGACATAGTACTTGTTCAATAAGTATAAAAATAAAGTAAATGATTTTAAAAACTTACAAAGAAATATTTTTTGGGTGAGTTATGGTGTTCCATAAATTTTTTAGAAAACATTATGTATTTTTTATGTGTTAAAATTTTATATTCTAACTACATTACAATCTTGATTTTTTTTTAAAATTCAAATTATGTGAATAGTCATGAAAATTACTTTAATGGTATTTTATGTTAAATAATAACTTATTAAGTGATTTAAAATTAATAAAAAAACTTATCTTTTTTCAAGTGAATGGGGTATTATCAATGATATACACAAATTTTCACTCATGGGTCAATTTTTCTTTTAAAATGACTTTATTAACCACATAAGTGTAAAAATATTATTATCACAGTAATCATTAAATTGGGTTAACAGGAGGTTAAAACTAAGAGATAAGGGTTAAAACATCATTTAAACTTGTATAAATGTTATTTTATTAGATTATTTAAAATTATATACATACTTGATTATAAATATATCAATTTTGTGCCACTTGAATATGAAAATTTATTTATATTAATTTAATACTTTATGTAATTCAAAGGGTTCTTCTTAACCCACTTATAAAAGGACATCACCCATCCTCTCTTCCTCGCGCTTCTTGATCCACTCAGCTTGAATAAACCCTAAAAAACCTCTTATTAACTTAATAATATACATTATATTAGTTCTGTATTCTTAAAATATCATCCTTAAGGCCCTTAAGGATACATCCAAATGAGGTTTTTCAAAGAGGAGGCAATCATCTCAACCAAGCATTTTTCATTTTACTTATTCTACCTCATTAAATTATTCCCTCACCATTCCAATATAATAACATCAGTATCTCCCATATACTAATTTGTTATTATGTTAATTTAATAACCTCACTTATCTGTTTTTTCATTCTATGGGGGATGAAAACACCGTTCGTATGTATGTGTAGACTACCACATTTACGAAGGGATGTGTTTCGTTTTTCATCACCACCTAAGAAGGATGGTTATTATGATATATATAAGAAATATAAATGATATGTTGGATCGGATTATACCAAATATACACAAGAGGGGGGTGAATTTTTTCTTTTCAGAAATATTCATGAGATTGTGTTCTGCTCTTTTACTTTAATCAGATGAATTAATGAAGCGGAAATATGAAGTACAGAGACACACGATGTATAGTGTTTCAGGGAACAGAAATCCCCTAGTCCACTCCACAAACACTCTACTTCATGAGCTTGGTGATTTTCACTATCTGGTCCTCATTTCAATAGACCTTTCAACAACTGAGTATAGGTAGTTGACACCTTTACAATCTAAGGCAAAACAAAGCCTTCTAGTTCACTCACAGAACCTACACAGCTTAGTACGAGAATCTGGTCACTCAAAAATAGAAAATAAAGATTTTTTTATTCTGAAAATACTTTCCAGACATTCTTCACAATTACAACAGCATGAAATTGGCAGTAGATAGATTGTCACCTTCAGAAATAATGATCTTCACAAAAGAGTCATTCTGATTTGATCCTGTTGTAGTAGATATAGAAATATAATTCACAACTTCAGCAGTAGAAGATCCACAATATACTTTCTATGTAGAACAAATGAAACTTCAATCGTGATTCTTCTTCTTCAATAAACAGAGCTTTGTCGTTCTTCTTGAAT
Source organism: Viscum album (assembly GCA_963277665.1). NCBI lineage: Eukaryota > Viridiplantae > Streptophyta > Magnoliopsida > Santalales > Viscaceae > Viscum > Viscum album. Next base: position 460,147,973 of record OY728136.1, read on the forward strand.
CAGCAGATCTGTGTTTTTTGATAGTCTCTATTTTTCTTCTTTTTTTCTAAAATGATCGAAAGAGATTGAGAGAGAGATATCTCTTTTCTGTTTTGAAAAGATTATATATATATATAATAACAACAAACACTTCTTCTTCAAATTTATATCCAAAAAAATTGCCTTCTGACTCGTGATATTTAAACATTTGAATTTAGAGAGTAGTCATAACTTCCCTGAAGACTCGGCATAAAAAGCTCCTTTAAATTCGATCCTTAAACCATTGATAAAATGACTTTGAATCAGTCAAAGTCGCACTTTAAAATCATCTTTAAATCCATCTTGAAATCAGCCTAACAATCATCTTGCTGACCGTTGCATAATAATATTGACTTTAAATTATCCAACGTCAAACGTAAGGTTGAGTTGTACAGTATGCATCCTCTGAACATAATGTAGATCATAAATGAAGGTTGACGGCGTAGCCTTCAAACGTAGGGTTGAAAACATATGGTTGATCACAAATGTAAGGTTGGTCATCCATACTTTTCTCTTCAACTTTTAAATGTATGATGAAAGATCCATACTTTTACTTGATCCATACTTTTCTAAGAACGTATGGTTGTTTACAAAAGTAAGGTTGATGAACCATACTTTAGAGAAACAAAAGTAATGATTAACACTTACGTACAGTTCTCCTTCCATACTTTTCTAGTATCCCAAATGTAGGGTTTCTTACTAACGTAGGGTTCCTCTTCCATAATTTGTCAATAACATATGGTTTATTAACCATAATTTTCTTTTATCTCATAAAGTATACACTGCTTTTCATCCTTACTCTATGTTTCTCCATGTGGGGTATGAACAGTGTTTCCAGAACATGCTAAAGCAGATCCCGAATATGTAGAGCATGAATAGTGTTTCCAGAACGTGCTAAATGTAAATACCTTAGAAATTAATTCTCGTTGTTCAAGAATTTAAATAATCATCCAGAAATAAAATAAAATATAATGAATAATAAATTTCTGCAATATTATTAAAAAATAAAATCATTAGAAAATAATTAAGGTTATTTTTTAGTATCAAAATTATCATAAAGAGATAGAGTACTGTTTTCAATAAACTCCCCCTTTAAACAAAAAATAGTATGTATTATTGAAAAAAATACTTTATCAACAATCTCCCCCTTTTTATTATCACAAAACCCATAAAATAACTAATTAAATTAACTTAAAAAAATTAATTACATATAGTTTTGAATTTTAAAAATACAATATTAGATTTAAAATAATTTCTCCTTTTAATTTCTCCATTTTAATTTTTCCATTTTAATTTTTTCCCCAATATAAAATGAAACAAACAAAAATGTTGTGTTTATCCAAATTTCTCCCCCTTTTGTGTTATCAAAAAGAATGACAAAATATGGAATATAACACATATTAATGTAGCACTGAATGTAAGTAAATGATATATCATTAACTGTTTGTCAATAATTAAATCTAGATTACTGGAATATCAAACCAAGGATAGTAAAACAAATAATAAATAATAGGAATCCAAATTTTCATTGAGATTATGGAATAGGTACACTCATGATGAACACATGAATCAAGGTGTGGGAAGGATATGAGATAGGGTCTATCTCCTCTGAACTACAGACTTGATTTCTGACAACTTTTCCCTTAGTCATTTCATCATTCCATCACCATGACTAATAACAAGATCCCTGGTCTCTTGAGTCATATGAATATCTTCTATGAGGTTGACTCTGAAAAACTCATGAAGTCTTTCTTCCTTCTACATAAATAAAGACAACTTCTCTGTGAATTGCGTCAGCACAAGTCTAAGAGATGGTTCACTTGATGTCAACTGATCAACCAAAAATTTCTGATTGTCTAACAAGATTTATAAAGGAGCACTATTCATTTAAGATCTTTCAATCTGTCATTCATGTTTCTCATTGCAGCTGTGATAGCTTGAAACCTTCTGATTAAATCAGGTGAAGTACATGATCCACTAGGAGCACTAGTCCCGACAGATGAAAATTATGTCTCTAGAAATTCTTTAATTTCTAGTAGATATGACTTCTTTACCATTTCTGATTTCAACTTGGAAACCTCTGTCAACATCTCTTGTTTAAAAGCTTCAACTTCTTGTCATGAAACTGTACTTCCCTTAAGTCTCTAAAATTTCAACTGTTCTGATTCTAAGGCTCTCCTCAGAGTAACATTTTCATATTTCAAATGTGACACCTTTCTGTATAGCTCTTCGACTTCCTTATTCCGTGAATCAGAGGCACCTTGGGCTTGATTTTCATTCGCAGTTCCAGTGTGATGCAGCAGTACTAAAGGTAGTGAATCTGCATCAGACTTGTCTTTTTCTTTCTCCTAAGCAGGTTGATCCATAGATTTTTCCTTAGATTCCTTTCCAGACTCTTCCACAGAAAAAACCTCATGAAGTACTTCTATTTGAGCTTCAAAAACATGCTCATCATGAACATCGGCAATTTGTTCTTCTATTTGAGTTTCTAAAAGAATATCTTCTGGAGTTTCCTGAGTTATGTCCACTTCCTCACTAGGCTCTGCCTCTTGTTCCTATTGAAGTGTAACTTCAACATCAGCTAAAAAATGTTCTTGAGTCTCTCCTTCAGCTTTTTCTTGAATTCCAGATTGAATTTGAGTTCCTTCCACTGGTTCTGACCTCTCAAAAATAGCTTCCATTGCTTTTTCAGTAGAAGCTTCTCTTACAAAATTGTAAAAGGGTAAATCTCTTGTTGTCAGTACAGGGGAAACAAGTTCCTCATTAACAATTATTTTTCTCTAAGTCTGAAGTCCCTCATGAATTATTTATTCCTCAGTGCCTTCCATTTGAAATATGATTCTTCTTGCAGCAGTGTTAACTCTTGATTCAGCCTAGCCATCTTTGGACTTAGCAGATTGAGCTTGGACACTCTCTGTTTTTTCCTCAGCTCCTACTGGAAAAAGTTTCCCTTTTAAGGTGATCCAGAAATAGCTAATTTTTCTTAAGTTTCCAGCATTGAAAACATTACTGTGATGACATTTAACTCTGGCATCCACCAGTCTCACCATATCCTTTTTGAACAAAAGTTTGGAAATGAATCTACCAAAAGGGTAAAAATTCATTCTGGCTTCAGTGTGACAGCAGTATCTCAGGTACCTGACCATGTACCTAGGAAAATTTAGATTTATATCACTCATGAACAAAAACATTATATACATATCTGGATACAAAATTTTCTCCAACTCAGACATCCTCGGTGCAATCCCTGTTTGCACAAATTTTACTAAAATTTTATGATCTAGCTCTAGGTACTTTATGAACATATTCTTTATAGAAGTAGAAACAAAAAGAAAACACATAATGTCCTCAGATTTATGCACAAAATCTCCTATATTTTTCAAATCAAAATGAAACACTCCCTCATGAGGGCAGTTCATAATCTGACCAACTTCCACAGAGGATATCGAGACCTCTCTATCTTCAATCTTAGCTACCATAGTATCCTCATTGTCTCCCAGACTAAATTGCACATACTTAAAGAAATATCACAGTTCTGCTTTATACAAAAACTCAGGCTTCTCACCATTGAATTTCTGCTCTAGATTTTGAAAAGAGAGAGCTTGTTTCAACAGAATATTCTTCTGATATAGCCATTACAGGTCTATGACCTTTCCCTACAAAATTTTTCTTCCTTCTGTGCACTATTTCTTGGCATTGCTGGCCTCGGCCTCATCATCTCTCTTAGTCTTTTCCATTTCTGTGAGTATCTCTGAAGGCTTGAAGGTTAGGGTTTCAGAGGTTCTAAGATTAGGGTTGACGAACAGTGGTGTGGTTTCACGGGTTTGAAAAGGTTTTGATAGAAATGAAATGGTTTAGAAGTTGAAAGGTTTTTGACATCCTTGATTCCCATGTTTTTATTAATCATTACAAATATTTTAAATATAAATAAAATTGATTACCTGGGGTAAAGAAGAAAAAGAAAAAAAACTTATCCTATTTAAATAACTAAATTATTTTAAACATTATTAAAATAAAGAAACATTACAGTAAAATAAAACTTTATTTAAAATTAAATAAACCTAGATCCCCCTTAATAAAATCAAACCTTGTAGTGGGAAGTGGTTTAGTAAAAATATCAGCTAATTGAATTTTAGTACTTACAAATTCCAAAGATATATCCTTTTTAAGAACATGATCTCTTAGAAAATGATGTCTGATATCAATATGCTTAGTTCTAGAATGATTAATAGGATTTTTTGAAATATTTATATCACTATTATTATCACATAAAATAGGAATATTATTAAAATTTAGTCCAAAGTCCATAAGAGTATTTTTCATTCACAACACTTGTGCATAGAAACTTCCAGTAGAAACATATTCTACCTCAGCTATTGACAAGGAAACTGAATGTTGTTTCTTACTTGACCATGACACTAAGGATTTCCCTAAAAAGTAACAAGTTCCTGAAGTGCTTTTTCTATCTAATCTACAAATCCCAAAGTCTGAATCTGAATATGAAATTAAATTAAAATCAGAAGTTTTGGGATAAATAAGATATTGAAAAACTGTTCCTTTTAAGTATCTAAAAATTCTTTTAACAGTAGTTAAATGAGATTCTTTAGGATTTGATTTAAATATTTCACAAAGACATACTGAATACATTATATTTGGCCTACCAGCCGTAAGATATAATAAAATACCAATCATAACTCTATATAACTTTTTGTCAACTGATTTTCTAGTTTCATCCAAATCAAGTTTTATATTAGTTCACATAGGATTTGTATAGGTCTTATTGTTTTCAAGTCCAAATTTCTTTAATAAATCAGTAATGTATTTTTTTTGATTCAAAACATTTACAAGATCTTTTTGATAAATTTGAAGTCCTAAAAATAAATTTAATTCTCCCATCATGCTCATTTAAAATTCTTTTTTCATTAACTTTGAAAACTCGTGACAAAACGATTTATTAGTTGATCCAAAAATTACATCATCAACATAAATTTGAACCAATAAAATATTAGTATTTATAGTTTTCTTAAAAAGTGTTGGATCTTCCATTCCAATAGTAAAATCATTTTTCAATAAAAAAAAGAGCTTAATATTTCATACTAAGCTATAGGTGCTTGTTTAAGGCCATAAAGATATTTAGTAATTTTAAAAATAGAATCTGGTTTTTGAGAGTTTTCAAAACCAGGAGGTTGCTCAACATAAACTTCCTCCATTAAATAACCATTTAGAAAGGCATACTTAACATCCATATGAAATAATTTAAAGTTCATATGATATTAATAGGCTAAAAGGATTCTAATGGCTTCTAATCTAGCTACAGGTGTAAAGGTCTCATCATAATCTATACCTTCTTCCTGATTATATCATTTAGCTACAAGTCTATCTTTATTTCTACTTATTATTCCTTGATCATCTTGCTTATTTATAAAGACCCATTTGGTTCCTATCACTGGATAATTCTGTGGTCTTTCAACTAATTCCCAGACTTCATTTCTTTTGAACTGGTTTAAATCTTCTTGCATTGCTATCATCCGACTTTCATCATCTAAAGCTTCTTCTATAGACTTGGGTTCTAATTGGGATAAAAAGGTAGAGAATTATACAAGATTCCCTATATTTCTTCTAGTTTTTATTCCTATGTCTAAGTCACCTATTATAGTTTCTAAAGGGTGATTCTTTAGAGTTCTAGTCTATCTAGGCAGTACACATATAGGTTCTTCAGTATCATGTTCTTCTGAACTGGACTGAATTTCATTTATATCTTTTTCAAAATCATTTTTCAAGTTCTCAAGTCTCATGTTATCATTAGAGTCAGATTCATCCATTTGATATATCTTTTTCTCAAAGGGATCAGATTCATCGAATTTCACATGAACTGATTCTTCAAAAATCCTTGACTTCTTATTATAGACTCTATAAGCTTTAGAGGTACCTGAATATCCTAATAAAATGCCTTCATCATATTTTGGATCGAACTTACCAAGATTTTCCTTGGTGTTCAAGATGTAAACTTTACATCCCAAAACTTTAAAGTAACTTACTTTAGGTTTTTTGTTATTCCAAAGTTCATAGGGTGTCTTTTTCAAAAGTGGTCTAATTAAAACTCTATTCATTATATAGTAGGCTGTGCTTACAGATTCTACCCAAAAATAGGTAGGAAGACTGTATTCATTTAGCATAGTCCTGGACATTTCCTGAATACTCCTATTTCTTCTTTCTAAAATTCCATTTTGTTGAGGTGTTCTTAGTGCAGAGAAGGTGTGTTTAATACCCATATTTGAGCAGAAGGAATTAAATTCATGATTCTCAAATTCTCTACCATGATCACTTCTTAATGAAATTATTTTAAAACCTTTTTCATTTTGAACAGCTTTACAAAAACTTTCAAATAAAGTAAAAGGTTCATTTTAAATTTTAAAAAGAAAATTCATGTAAATCTAGAATAGTCATCAACTAAAACATATACATATAATTTACCAGCCAATCTTGCTACTCTTGAAGGTCCAAATAAATACATATGGATATGTTCTGGAGGTTTAGATGTAGCAATTATGTTAATATATTTGAATGATGATTTTTGTTGCTTGCCAAGTTAACATGCATCACAGAATCTGTCACTTTCAAATATGAGACTAGGAAAATCAAGAAACTAATTGTTTCTTAGATAATTTATGTAAAACATATACATTACAATGCCCAAGTCTCCTATGCCAGATCCAAGATTCATTTAATTTAGCAATTAATCAGGTTACTTGTTGTTTACACAAGGAATTTAAATCCAGGGTATACACATTTTCAGTTCTAGGTGCTCTAAATTTAAGCAGTTTATTTTTGAAAACAGAACAGAAATTGTTATAAAAATCAACAGTATAATCACATAGTTGATAGATACTTATCAAATTGTGTTTCAATCCTTGTACATAAAGTACTTTGTTGATTGAGACAACTTCTGTATCTCCAACCGTTCCAATACCAATGATTTTCCCTTTGGGATTGTCACCAAAAGTGACAAGTCTACCATCTTTTTGAGTGAGTGTAGAGAAATTTGAGGAGTTTCCACTCATATGCCTTGAGAAACCACTGTCCATATACCATATGTCCTTTTTTCTTTTGTGACCTGATCTCTCATATGTTTCTTCCATAAAACACATGTTATCTTTCAGATTTGTTTCTTCCATTTCTAAGTCTGATTTAGAAGTGCTATTGGAGACTTTAGATACACTCCATGTAGCTTTCATGTCTTTCTTATGCTTATGTTCATAATCATTTCTTTTGAAGAATTTCTTTTTCTTATCTTCTTTTAACTGAGGACAGTCAGGTCTGATGTGTCCCATTTTCTTGCATTCATAACATCTGACTTCCTTGTCATCCTTTTTGAAGTATTTTCTGAAGCCCTTCTTCTTTCTATAGAATTTAGTGAATTTTCCTGCTATCTGAGCCAGTTCCACATCAGAATTTGATAAATCAGAACTTTCTGATTTCTCTATTACACTTTTCCTTATCTTTCTATTTTTGCTCTGTGATGAAACTTTCAAGGCAGTGTCATCTCTTTTGATAAGCACTTTATGTTCATTTTCTTAATCTTCCATCTCATCTTCATACAACATTAGTATTCCAATGAGTTCTCTCATGGTTAAGTCTTTGACAGGTGTCAACTGTCTGATTGCAGCAGAGATTCCATTCCATCTTGTAGGTAGTACTCTCAGTACTTTTAAAGCTTGATCAGCTTGTTTAATGGGATCTCCCAAAGCGGTTATGTTATTGACAATATCTGTCAATCTTCCATTCAATTGAGTAATAATTTCACCTTCAACCATTCTGAAAGTATAAAATTTAAGCTTAGTAGTTGCATATCTAATTTCCCTGATATTGTTAGTTCCTTTATAAGCAACAACAATAGTTTTCCACATTTCATATGTTGTCGGGAATTGAGATACTCTGTTAAATTCATCAGGTCCTAGACCACATATAATTGCATTCATTGCCTTTGAGTTCATATCATATTTTTCTTCAGTAGTTATACTCCATGTTTCAGGTTTTTCTGGTATTTCATACAGAGTCATAATATTATAATATACTCTGTATCCAAGGTTTTTCAGATAGATAATCATTCGTGATTTCCAACATCCATAGTTTTCTCCATTGAAGTACGATTCTCTGACCATAGATATTCCCTCTCTTGTATCAGCCATCTTTGATCTGTGTATAATCACTTTTAGCTTGTTAAGGATTTATCAGAAAGCTCAACCTCTGATACCAATTGTTGGATCAGATTATAACAAATATACACAAGTGGGGGGTGAATTGTGTCTTTTCATAAATCTTCGTGAGATTGTGTTCTTCTCTTTTACTTTAATCAGATGAATTAATGCAGTGTAAATATGAAGCGTAGAGACACACGATGTATAGTGGTTCGGGGAATAGAAATCCCCTAGTCTACTCCACCAATTCTATACTTCATGATCTTGGTGATTTTCACTATCTAGTCCTCATTTCAATAGACCTTTCAACAACTGAGTACAGGCAGTTGACACCTTTACAATCTAATTCAAAACAAATCCTTCTGGTTCACTCACAGAACCTACACAGCTTAGTATGAGAATCTGGTCACTCAAGAATAGAAAATAAAGATTTTTCTATTCGGAAAATACTTTCCATATATTCTTCACAATTGCAACATCATGAAATTCACAGTAGATAGATCGTCACCTTCAGAAATAATGATCTTCACAAAAGAGTCGTTTTGAGTCAATTCTGTTGTAGTAGATATAGAAATATAATTCACAACTTCCGCAGTAGCAGATTCACAATAGACTTTTGATGTAGAACGAATGCAACTTCAATCGTGATTATTCTTCTTCAATAAACAGAGCTTTGTCATTCTTCTTGAATCAGCATATCTATGTTTTTTGATAGTCTCTGTTTTTCTCCTTTTTTTTAAAAATGATCAAAAGAGATTGAGAGAGAGATCTCTCTTTTCTATTTGGAAAAGATTATATATATATATAATAACGATAAACACTTCTTCTTCAAATTTATATCCACAAAAGTCGCCTTCTGACTCGTGATATTCAAACATTTGAATTTACAGAGTAGTCGTAACTTCCCTGACGACTTGGCATAAAAAGAACCTTTTAATTTGATCCTTAAACCATTAATAAAAAAGCTTTGAATTAGTCAAAGTCACACTTTAAAATCATCTTTAAATCCAGTTTGAAATTAGCCTAATAATCAGCTTGCTGACCGTTTCATAATAATATCGAATTTAAATTATCCAACGTCAAATGTAAGGTTGAGTTGTACAGTATGCATCCTCTTAACGTAATATAGATCATAAACATAAGGTAGAGGACGTAGCCTTCAAACGTAGGGTTGACAACATATGGTTGATCACAAATGTAGGGTTGGTCATCCATACTTTTCTCTTCAACTTTCAAATGTATGATGAAATATCTGTACTTTTCTAAGAACGTATTCTTGTTTACAAAAGTAAGGTTGATGAACCAAACTTTTGAGAAATAAACGTAATGATTAACACTTACGTATGGTTATCCTTCCATAATTTTATAATATCCCAAATGTAGGGTTTTTTCCTAACATAGGGTTCCTCTTCCATACTTTATTGATAACGTGTGGTTGATTAACCATAGTTTTCTTTTATCTCAAAAATTATACACTTCTTTTCATCCTTACGCTACATTTCTCCACGTAGGGTATGAACAGTGTTTCCAGAACACGCTAAATCAAATCCCAAATATGTAGATCATGAACAGTGTTTCCAGAACGCGCTAAATGCGAATACCTTATAAATTAATTCTCGTTGTTCAAGAATTTAAATATTTCATCCAGAAATAAAATAAAATAAAATGAATAATAAATTCCTACAATATTATTAAAAAATAAAACCATTAGAAAATAATTAAGGGTATTCGTGAGCATCAAAATTATCATGAAGAGATAGAGTATTATTTTCAATAAACTCCCCCTTTAAACAAAAATAATATGTATTGTTGAAAACAATACTTGCTAAAAATGATATTCATAACATAATTATGATTCTATAGATATAATATGTTACTTACCTTATTACCTTTCCACCAGTTGGAAAATGATAAAGTTTCTTTTACATACATGTGAACTACTACCACAACAAAATGATGGGATTCATTTTTCATGTCTTCCTTTAATGAGTTCTTATAAAATTGTATTTAAGGTATAAACATTGTAATTAGTTCATTATTACTATTCTATATATTATGGGATAATTAACCACTTGACCTTGGTCAACCAACTAAATTTTTTTTGGGGATTATGAACTAAACGTCTTTAAAACACCTAACATGGAATTAACCCACTAAGTAATTAAATATATAATTGAAATAAATTAATTTAATGGTTTAGTGAGAAGGTAAAAAAACTGAAAAAATGTTCTAAAACAAGTAAATAATTATTAAAATTTTATTATATAGGAGTTAAAGAATGTATGTAGTGATTTGGGACTCGAGGTAAGGGGTTTCTTAACTCAATCTCCATTCATTAAGTTATACTTCTACTTCATTGATTATGTTATTACATCATTAAGTTTTAAATAAATTTTTATTTCATTGTATTTTATTTTAAAAAAATTTGTGGTTTTACAATTGTTACACATTATCACTTCATTGATTAAATTATAACTTCAATGATATGATCTTTCTAACGATTATTCATCTCTATATTTTTTCTTTGAGACATGTATGTATTATGAACCTACTTCCTTTTATAATGTGTATATTATACCTATTGATATATTATATCATAAATAAATATTTGACCATTGTATTTAAATTTCTTTTTAATTTCTCTCTTTTATGATATATTGATTCAAATGTTATAAAAGTTTTAAGGGCTGTCATGGTCTCAATTTCAATTCTTTGAGACATAATACATGTTATTCAATATGATTTATTTTATATAGTTTACTCAAAAACCCATAAATTTATTTTAATGTATTATTTCATGTAAATTATATGTTTTATAGAATCATGAAATGTTCTTTCATTCAATGGATTTTTTATTCAAACATTACCCAAGTTGTAATGGTTGCCTATCACAAAATTCCTTTTTAAGACATGTTTTGATTGATTCACCTATATTCACTTATATGGTGTATGTATTCAATATTGATATATAATATTATGACCCTTTTATAGTCATGTTGTTTTATGTTCCTTCTTATATTTTTTCTTTCAAAGGGTTTTGGGTTTTAAAATAATGTAAATGGTTTTTCTTTAAAAACTTTTCTCTAAAGGACTTAAAGACTTCTAACCAAAATATTCCTCTATATTATTTATTTTATTTCAATAATTTTATTTTATAAATATAGATGATTTATTAATTTTTTTAATGATATTTTATCTTATTTTAAAAGGTTTTAAAATTAAATTTATTAACATTTTCCATACTGGTCACTTTTGACTCTCTTTAAAAAAGTTTGAAAATAATGTTTATTTTTAACATTTGTGAAATGAATTTAATTTTAAATAATCATAAATTTTATTTTCTTTTAATATTAATTCAAAATTTTCAATGGTTATTTTTTAATAAAATCTTTTTTCACAATATTTTTTGATTTTTTTGTTTTTAAAGGCATCGAAAGAAAAGGGTATTTTTTGCAGTTTTCTAAGAAAATTTTTAAATATTCTTTTAAATGTATTTTCATCTATATAAGAATCCTTTAATGATTCCACTACTTCACTGGGAATATGATATTATGATATCATCCATATTATTTCTATTTATGGATTGCGATGATTTTTTTTAAATAGATTATCATAAAACCCATTTCTTTTCCATGGGTAAATCAAGCTATAAAGGAATGCAAGTTGTTTTTAAAAGTTCGATAATGAAAATGAAATCTTATAAGTGTTATATTAATGTATGGTACCAAAAAATTATTTATGATTATGGATGATCTTGATAAATCTCATGATGATGGGTGAACCTGATATAGCTTATACAACTGGTGGGCCTGATATAGCTCTCTAATGCATTGGGTATTTTCCTTGTCATTAAAGGAAATAAGTAGGGAGTTAATCAGGGTGGTTTCTTAGATGGATTTAACTGGGATCCAATTATTTAAAACATAAGTGAACACAGGTGATGAAGATATTGTTCCATGATACCACCACATTTTCTCTATGATTTCTATTAATTTTAATGGTTTCTTTTATAAGGTTTAACATCACATGTCTTGTGATTATTGATTATTATGACTCTTCTATTTGTTAAAATTTTATTCCATGTCGCATGTTTAATGATTCATGTTTTTATGGGTATGAATTCTCTTATTTAATTCTCATGCACCTTGAATATGTTCTTATACCTTTATGATCATTTGTTTCTCATTGAAGATATTCAATTATTAATGCATATTTTACCCTTACTGATAATTTTTTATCACTCCTTTCTTATGCTTATATTTACCCCAATTATATAGGAATATGTATATTAAGATATGTCTCAAAGGTTATCATGTGGTAGATAATGAGGTCTTAATGTTGAATAAGAAAATCTAGGTATAATGGAAAAATGACCACTTAAATACATGGGTAATGTTATGTAAGATTTTGTCCTAATTCTCTAAAACTCTAATCCTAAAAGGTCTTTGGGTATGTAAGTGATCCAATATTTATATTTGATGTTATATCATTTCGATGGATAAAATTGGGTTATGTTTATTAGTATCAAATCTAGAAATAAAAAAGACTATATTTTTAGAACTAGATTTGGGAGTACGAGTTCAGGATTTTTGTAGTTGGTATTAGAGTAGGGTTTAGATAACTTTGGTGATTAGGATGTTTTCATGTGAGGTTAACTTAAGAGTTATGGATACCATCATGTATTTATAAGTTTAGGGTAAATCATAAGTTAAAAATCATATACACCCTTTTTTAGGTTTTAAGTGATGGTATTTTAAAGCGATTAATTATATTTTATTAGATGTTTTATTTTGTTTTAGGCTTATATAACCCTTAGGTTTAAAATTGGGTATTATTTCGGAATAATTCTTTTACATTTTTGGGGATGTAAACCAAAAGGTATCAGATAACATTTGAGTTTAAAACATTCTTTAACATTGTGGTTATTGAGTTTAATTAGGATGTAGGGTTATTTATTTATGGAATGGTATATGTTAAACCTTAGGTGTTATTATTTAAGTATTAGAGATTAATGTTTTTTATATTCATATAAAGGTTTATTTGGGTATTAACATATCATGCGGTAACCATTTTGATTTTAATAAAGATATGACAAATATTTTTCATCCTTATATATACCTCATGGCCAATATCAAGTTGATTATAGTGTTTCATTAATTAAATATTAATATTTGTAATTTTAAGTAACAAATGAGATAAATGTGGAAACTGATTGAAACATGCAACCAAAGGATAAAATTACGTCTATGGATTTGAATAAAATCAAGTAAGAAATTTTCCTTATGTTCTTATTTTAGATGGTAAATGAATTCTTTAAATCTCGTAAAGGATCTTGAAATTAAAATCTTATCCTATTACCTTCATTTATGTTGAATTTATAGTAGTATTAATCCCTTATTAATCTATGGTTTTGTGGTCATTAACTCTCTCATTATCATGTTCTCTATCACTCTTTATTATTCCTTAGATGTTATTATTTCACCTACATATCCATATTTTCAATTCTCATTAATGTTATCCTTATCTTGGAACCTGATTATGTGTTATTTCTAGTAACCTTTATGTTTCACTTTTCCACTTTTCTAAATGTGATTTTATTAACCCTTTTTACAATGTAGATTTTCAACAAAAGTATTTTAAAATATTAAACTCTTGAATTAAAAAGTTAAAGATAAAATTTAAAATACATAATTTATTAAAGGGGGAATATAATACCCCTAATATTTTAAAATAATTCTATGCTCTATAATGTATACAAAACACAACATTGAGCTTTAACGACTACCAAATATTATTATTTTAATATTACTTTTATAACATGGTCATTGAATTTGAAATTATGAATAGGTGTAACTGTATTATGAAATATATGTATAATGGTCCTAATCAATATAAATTTATTGATTAATTATTAGGAACTAAACACTCAATTTTTGGTTAAGTCATTTTATACTTCTAAATTTCATTTTCTACAAAAATAGTTTTTATTGCTTTTTGTGAGCAAATATTAGAATTAATTTATACCACTTATAGAAACTTTATTTGATAAAAATGATATCTTTTTTAATATAAACATATCAAAATTATCTTAGAGTCAAATTTTGGGATTTTTCTAAAAAGATTAATTTTTCAGTGAATAGTGAAAAATATCAATTTTATAGAAAATTGCCTTTTCTTTTTAAGTATTTAAAAATTACCTTTTTGTTTCTGAATTGTTTTTAAAATTTCATTATTTGATTTTTAATAAAAAATCAAATTCATTTCATTTCAACCAACATTATGCGTAATTTTTATATAAAAATATTTTTATAATTAAAATGCATGTTTATGGAAAATTATTTTTCATTGTGTTTCATGGGATTATTTTAAAATTAATTTTTGACAATTATAGGAATTTAATTTTATAAAATGGATTTGGAATCATGAGGTTCAAATTTTTTAAATAGGTTACTTGTATTTTTTTATTATGAATAGTATCTTTATTAAAAATGTTGTCAGCATGGTAAGGGTAAAACAGGTAAACAATATTAAAATTATGGGATGAGACTTTAAAATCACATAAACTATTACCTTTATTTCATTGGATGAGTTTTTTAGGAAATGATCATAAAAAATTATAAAAAATTTAAATTTATTGTTAATTTACCTAGATAATGATCAAAATATTATTTTAAGTAAAGAATAAATACAAAATCTCACTACCTTTGATTTAATATCTCTGATATTTTCTCATAAGGATAAAAATATATTATAATCAGTTTTAAATGGATATTTGAAATATAAATACCTTTTTTATCATGGTAATTTATTT
This sequence comes from Viscum album, assembly GCA_963277665.1. NCBI lineage: Eukaryota > Viridiplantae > Streptophyta > Magnoliopsida > Santalales > Viscaceae > Viscum > Viscum album. The sequence continues at coordinate 460,163,000 of OY728136.1, forward strand.
TTAATTTTTAGTGATGTAATGATTACATTAACTTCTTACACAACACTAATGCAATGCATGCTCAAGCAATAGAAAAATCAAGAAAATGATTTTAAAAACATACAAAATAAATTTTTTAGACTATTTATGGTGTTACATGAATTTTTTAGATAACTATAATGTATAATTTATGTCTTAAAGGTTAATATTATAACTAAATTACTATATTTATATTTCTTTAAAGTAAAATTATGTGAATGGTCTTAAAAATGACTTTAATGGACTTTTATGTTAAATAATATTTTATTAAAAGATTTAAAATTCATAAAAATATTATATTTTGACATGTTACTTGGATATAGTATATAATATAAATCATTATCCACTTATTAAAAACCTTTTCCTTTTATATTAACTTTCTTGACCCCTAAAGTGTAAATATTGTTATCACAATAATATTTAAATAGGGTTAATGGGGGTTAAAACTAATAGATTGGGGTTAAAACATTACTTAAACTTGTATATATTATATTTTATGAGATTATTTAGACTTATATGCTTCCTATATTCCAAATATATCAATATTTACCACATAAACATGAAAATTAATTCATATTAATTTTATACTTTAAGTAATTCCAAAGAAGCTCCTCCCCTCACTTATAAAAGGACATCGCCCCTCCACTCTTCCTTGCACTTATTGAGAAAATTAACTTGAAAACCCACTAAAAATATTATTAAATTTATAGATTCATTATATAGAATATTTTATTCTTAAAATACCATTCTTACAGTCTTTAAGGATAGATCCAAAGGATGTTCTTCAAAGAGGAGGTAACTGTCTTAACAGATCATTTTCATTTTACTTATTCTTCTACCTAATTCAATTATATCATAACCATTAAAATATAATAACATCAGTATCTCCATATACTGAGATTTTATTATGTTAATGTAATAATATTATTTAACTCCTTTTCCATCCTATAGAGAATGAAATCATCATTCATCCAAACTTGTAGACTACCACCTCCACGAAGCGATGTGTTTCATTTTTCATCACCATCTCACAAGGATAGTTATTATAATAGATTTAAGAAATATATATTATATTCATTAAATAATTAGTATTCTTTAAATATAATATATTAATTACCTTCTTACCTTTCCATCAGTTGGAAAATGATAATTTCAGTCATGCGTACGTGTGGACTACCACCTCCATGAAGCAATATAGTTCCTTTTTCATATTGGACTTCCATGGATTGTTATAAATTTTTATTTAAGGTATAAACATAATAATAATTTCATGATTATTATTCTTGATATGATGAGATAATGATCTCTTTTACCTTGGTCAACCTACCGATGTTGTTTTGGGGATTATGAATCGAATATCCTCAAAACACCCAATGTGGACTTAACCTATTAAGTAATTAAATATATCACTGAAATAAATAAAATAAATGGTTTAATCATAAGGAAATAAAACTAAAAAGTTTCTTAAACAAGTAAATAATTAATATAATTTTATTATACATGAGTTAAAAAATGTACGTAGTGAGTCGGTACTCGAGGTAATGGGTTTCTTAACTCGATTTCCATTTATTGGGTCATACTTCTACTTCATTGACTATGTTATGAAAATATTATGTGTGAAATTACCTATAATTATATTATTATATATTTATAATTTATTTTCAAGTTTAAAAATTGTCACCTCATTGATTAAATTCTAATTTCAATTATATTATCTTTGTAAGGATTATTCACCTCAATATTGTTTCTTTGAGACATGTCTTGAATTATGCACCTAATTCCTTTTATAAGGTTTATATGCTACCTATTGAGATATTATATCATGAATGAATCTTTTACCATGATATTTAAAGTTATTTTTAAGTTTTATCTTTCATAAGATATTGAATCAAATGTTATAAAAGTTTCAAGGGTTTTTATAGTCACAATTTCGATTCTTTGAGACATAATTCATGTTACACACCATGATTTATTTTATATGGTGTACTTAATACTCCATAAATGTGTTTTAAGATATTATTTCATTTAAAATTTGGTTTTTACAAAATCATTTCATGTTTATTCATTCAATGTATTTTTTTCTTCAAGCATTGCCCATGTTGCAATGGTTTCTCATATCAAACTTACTTCTTTGAGGTATGTTTTGATTGATGAACATATATTCATTTATATAGTGTATGTACTAAATCTTGATATATAATATCGTGAATATTTTAGAATCATGTAATTTTATATTCCATCTTATTTTCTTTCCTTCGATGGTTTTTTAGTTTTAAAAGACTGTAAATGGTTTTTCTTTAAAAACATTATTTTAAAGGTTTTAAAGACTTTTAAACAGACTATTCCTCCATGTTATTTAACTTATTAAAAAATATTATTTTCTAAAAAAAAAATTTCCAAAAGTTATTTTCCATGATCATTGACCTTCTTTTAAAAGGTTTTAAATGTAAATTTCTTAACATTTTCTGCATGGGTCACTTTCAACTTTCTATACAATATTTTGAAAAAAAAAATGTTTATTTTTAACCTTTACAACATGAAAATAATTTTATGACACAATTAAATGTATTTTATTTGAATATTCCTTTAAAATCTTCCATATTTATCATCAAAAAAAATAATTTTCTCAATATTTTGTGAAATTTTAGTTATTAAAGGTACCAAAAGAAAAGGGTATTTTCCCCGGTTTTTTAAGAAATGTTTTAAATGTTATTTTAAAGGTATTTTAATCTATATAAACATACTTTAATAATCCCACTACTTTACTGGAAATATTTTTTTATCATACCATATATCTTCTTTATCTAGATAGATTATGATGATTATTTTAAATAGATTATCATGAAATTTTGAAGATGAAATTGAAAGCTTCCATATGTTATATTCATGTAAAGTACGTGCAAATTATTGATGATAATGAGTGTGACTAATATATCTCCTGATGGAAAGTGATATTGATATATATTATACAAAATGTGGGCTCGATATAGATCTCCATTTCATTGGGTATGTTCCTTATCATTATAGGTAAGAAAGAGAGAGTTAACCAGGGAGGATTGTCCTATGGATTTAACTAGGATCCAATTATTTTGAAAATTATTTAACATGGGTAGTGAATATAATGTTCAAAGATACCACCACATTTTCTCTATGATTCCTATGAGGTTTAATGGTTAGTTTGATCAAGTTTGACATCACATAGCCCATGATTATTTATTATTATGAATATTTCCATTGTTAAAGATTTATTCCATGAGACATGTTTAATGATCCAGGTTTTGATGGGTATGAATTCTATTATGTAATTATATTGCACCTTGAATATGTTCTAAAACCCTTTTACTCATCTTGTTCTCACTGAAGATATTCAATTGTTAATGCCTATGTTTACCCTTACTTGGCATTTGATCTCACCTATTTCTTATGTTTACTTTTCCCTGGGTTATAAAGGAAGATGTTAAGTAAGATATCGATAGAAGAGTTTCATGTGGGAGATGATTAAGAATTAATGTTGAATAATAAAAACAAAGTATAATAGTAAAAATAATCACTTAAATACATGTGTAATATTATATAAGATTTATTACCAATTCTCTTAAATTCTAAACCAAAAAGGTCCTTGGGAATATATAACAATTAGGTTTAATGTGAAGGATTATTTGGGAATAATGTGATAACATTTTTTCAAATATAATATGAAAGTGATAAGATAACTTTTGATGTTAAAACATTCTTTAATGTTGAGGTTATTCAGATTAATTGGGATATAGGGTTATATATTTATGGAATGATCTAAGTTAAACCTTAGGTGTTATTATTGAAGTATTGTAGGTTAAGTTTTTACATCTTTGTATAAAGATTTATTTGGGTATTATATTTTCATGTTCTGACCAATTTTATTTTAGTAAAGATGGGAAGGATATATTTTCATCCTTTTACATACCTCATGGTCAATCAAAAGTTGATTATAGTGATTTATTCATTAAATATTCATATTCATCATTTAAATTAAAATATGGGATAAAGGTGGAAACTAATTTAAACACACAACCAAATTATGAAATTTCATTTATGTATTTAAAGAAAATAAAGTGAGTATATTTTCTTATTTTCTTTGTCTAGATGGTAAAGGAATTCCTCAACTCTAAAAAAAGGATCTTGAAATTAAAATTTTATCCTATTACCTTAATTTATAATGAATTGATGGACTTCTTAAGTCCTTATTGGTATATGGTTTTTTGTTCATTAATCTTCTCATGATCATGTCCTCTATCACTCTCTATTATTCTTTAAATGTTATTCTTTATCCTTCATATCCATAATTTGTAACACCATAATATTTTAAAATATGAATATCATGTTCAATAGTGTATTTGACACGAAACACAAAGGTTAGAAGAGAATATAACACCCTAATACTTTACATAATATTTCTTTTTGAATAAATTTAATGTATTCAATAGCTTGTGATGCACAAAACACCAGGTTTAAATGAAACATGAAACATGATACTCTATTAAAATAGTATTATTTAAATATGACAATTATATCTTAGCCATTAAGTTTGAGGGTATGAATAGTACTAAATAAATTATAAAAAATAATATATTTTACACATATATAAAATAAATAAAATTTATATCTAATTATTATAAATAAAATAATAACCATTTGAAAGACAATGAAATATTTTCTGAAAACTATATTTTTTTAAAATGTGGTTTAGTCGCACATTGAGTGCATAATTTATAATTGATTTATACCACTTTTATAAAATTTATTTTTAAAAATAAAATACATTTTTTAAATCCTCATATTAAAATTATCTTAGAGTGAATGTTTTTTATTTTTCTTAAATGTTTCATTTTTTTGAGGAATAGTGAAAAATATCGATTTTAAATGAAAAATGCATTTTATTATAAAATATTTACAAAATTAAATTACATTTTAAATTGGTTTTAAATTAAAATTAGTTAAATTATATTAATATTTAACTAATTTAGTTAATTTGAATCAATTTCATATTGAATTTTGATATTAAAATCTTCTATACTTATGAAGATGTTCTCTTTGAAAATTTGATTTTTCATCATGTCTGAATGTATAATTTTAAATTTAATTCTTCCACTTATATAAATTAAATTTGGAAAAATGGATTCTATATCTAGACTTAGAATAATTTATATTATATAATAAATTCAACTTAATTTTTACCAAAATTATTAGTTAAAATATTAAAAATTAATTATCATGGTTAAGGAAAAATGGGTTTATTGTGGGGTTAAACTAAGAAGATAAGGGTTCAAATGACCTACCAACTTGTTAAAATCTCATTTTATGGACATATTTAAACCTTATACTATCTTAAATTCTAAAATAAGGTTATTTAGAAGATTTTTTCATGTTAATGACTATCATTTTGGAATGTTTTGCGAAATTTCCAAGTAATTTCCAAGAGGGTTCCCTTTCCCCACTTATAAAAGGGCACTCCCTCCCTTCCCTTATTCACACCTATAAATAAATTTGGCTCAAAAAACTCTTAAAAAAATTATACCAAACATACTTAGACATATTCTATAGATTTTGGTCCTCCAAAAAGACCATCTATTGGGCCCTTAAGAGGATATCCAAAGGAGGTTTCTCTTAGAGAAGATAATTATCTTAATAAAAGTCTTTCATTTTCTTTCTTGTTTTTCCACATTAAATTATATATTAACACTTAAAATATAATAAAACCATTATATAACATATACATATATTTTATTATTTTGATGTAATAATATTTATCCATCTCTAATTCCATCAAATGGGAAACAAAATCATTGATCGTGTATATGGAGGACTATTGCCTCATGGACCGATGTAGCACATTTTAAATCACCACCTTTCAAGGATGAATATAACAATTTGTCTTGAAAATTTATATGAAATTATTATACTTATTTAATTTTAATATCATATATACATTTTTAATTTCTATTATGTTTCAAATACGATAACGACCCTCATGTGTATGACGAACCACCGCCTCGCGAAGTGATGTGATTCATTTTCAATTACGCTTTATATGGAATGTAATTAGGATAAAATTAATGAATATATGTAATATATATGATATTATATTTATTCTATAAAATTAATATATGAACCAATTCATTAACCTTTCACCCATAAAAGGAATGATATTGTCGCTCGTTCATGCGTAAGGATAACCATCTCCATGAAGCGATGTGATTCATTTTCCATGTCCAAATTTCTTAAATTGTTCTAAAAATGTATATACTGAGGAAATATGATATTTATAAAATTATTATAATTATTTATTTTATATATATATCCTATTCACAATAATTGGAATGTTCATGACAAAATGAGCATGAGAAAACAAGTTAACTAACACCCAAAAGAATGAAAATAATGAAATATTATTAACAAACATGTGGTAAAATATTATAAGAAGATTATATATCATATTATAAACATTATTATGGTTATATTATAAATTAATAACATTATTAAAACCATTATACATGAGTTAATGACACGTACTAAGGAAATAAAATATGAGGTAAGGGTTTCCTATCTCACTTTTACTTCCATGAGACATATGTCATATTCACCACTTATTTCATTTGTGTGATGCATATACTACCCCTTTGATATTTTATATCAGTAATATTTTTATATTCATGGTTTTTAAATTTCTATTTTATGTCATTTCTTTTATCAGACTTATGATTTAGAAGTTACCAAAGTGGTAAGGGTCTATTTTACAATCTCATCATTGTTTGGGATTATTTATGTTTACATCTCCATTAGGGGGGATTATTTGATATTTATATCTTAAAATAAATTTATTTTATACAATTATAGTTATTCATTAAATTTTTCATGTAATAGTACCATTTTCCCACTCTTTGATAATTAAAATGATTGAGAAAATGTTTTTAAGAAAGTATGACTATATTTCTCTCTTCGGTTGTAAATCATTTTTCATCAAAACCCATGTTTTCTAAAAAAGTTTTTCAAATGGTTTTTAAAATTTTCAAAATGATTTATTAAATAAATTTTTACCCATTTTTACATTTTTAAAAAAAAAATTAAATGAATCTTCATATCTTTTTCAAAACAATTCTTGTTTGGATTTTACTGAAAATGTGAAAGGAATATTTATTTTAATGTGTATAGAATGAATGAAATTTTACAATGTCATGAACAATCAATGTTTTAATGTTTATTTTTTAGTTTTTAAAAGGTTATTTTCAATTAAAAGTATTTTCAAAATGTTTTTTGAACTTTTTTTAAGGTAATTTTTAAAATACCAAGGTTATTTTTCTCAAAAAAATGTTTTTAAGGATATTTTCATGGTATTTATATTCATCATCAACATAAAAGCTATATTTTAATTATGATACATTAAGGATATATTGTATTGATACCACCTTTATTATTTATTTGGATTTTTTATGATCAGTTTGATCAGGGATGTGTAATTTTATTACCATTCACCATTTTACCCTGGATGGTTTATGATTATGTTTATTGATTGGGATAATTATTAACATTTCATATATTAGTTTTTCAATGTGAAATTTTATATTGATTATGTTTTACCCCTTTCATATAAGGAATGAATTGGACATAGTAAGTGATGGGTGGGGCCCGTTATATCCCCTTGGTACATCGGTGGGTATCATGAGACAAACTATCTTGGGTTTTGGCTGAGACCTTACCCATTTATTTATATGTATTATAATAATGCTTCAAATGTATTTTTTAGATGTCTATAATTATTCATTAAATCATTATGAATTCAGTTATTGATATTTCATGTGATTATTCAATTAGTTAGAATATCCATGGTTAAGTTTTCAAGATTGTGTGATTATTTATATGGAATTATTTGATCATTATTTATTCCTTCCATATTATGATCAAGTTATTAATTAAATGGAATTTTTTTAGTTATTTTCATTTAAATATTGATTATTACATCTTTATTTATATATTTTTTTGTATGATTACACTTATTGAGTATCTGATTTCACCCATTTCTTATGTTTTACATTACCCTGGATACCAGGAAGAATTTTCTAATTGATATGTAGGGATACACTAATGGGAATAATGGAATTCTCAATTAAAATACTATGTGTATTTTATTTTTTAAAATGTAATGTGAATTTCAATTATGTATATTAATTACAAAGACTACTAAACTATTCAATCCCTTAGGGTGTGATTCCTTATATCTTATACCAATGAAATAAATTAGACATTGAATCCAGGTTACTGGGGTTGGGGTCACTATAGTTAGTATCAGGGGGTGGTTTATTAGAAACCTTGGGAAATAGATTTAAAAACACATAAATCAAATAATATATCCATGTGATGGACTTTGAGTATAAGTATAGAAGAATATCCTAATATTTTGGTAAATAAGATATTATGTGTTTTTTCCTAGAAATACATCAATCTATGGATGCTACAAGTGGACATACTTCTGGAACATATGTACCTAGGGGTAATAACTCTGAAAATTGTGCATTGTGGTTGACCTAATCATCACTTGGTGGATGATAATGGGCCTTACACCACACATGGTTTAACACTCCTTGGGGATATTATAACACCCCAAACCCATGATTCCACATTCAGTGCTAAAAACATGTTGTGTTATTTTATAAATGATAAGTGATAAATAAACAGCTCTTTAAACAATAGAGGACCTTTTACCAATCTGTATTCTAGAGGATTAGATAACACCTTACATTTATCAGTGTTGAAAAAAATAGAAACATATTCCTATTATGCTTCCATGTGCGCTAACTCCAAAAACATTGGCATCTGAATTTGAAATTCTAAGATACCTGTGAAAAACATTTAAATTAACGTGATGAGCATTAAATTTCCTAGTAAGGGGTTTTAAAATTTTTGAAATACCTTTTTAGGAAATCTTTCATTGAAAATAATTTTTGGGAAATTCTTTTGAAAATATTTTGATATACCATTGAAATACATTTAGTAATAAATTTTGAAAATAATACTGAAATTATTTACATCTGAAAAATATTTCAACATTTTGAAAATACTTACTCTAGAAAACTTTCATCGAAAATAATCCAGTGATATTACTAAAAAAATATAAATAATCTTTTTAAAAAAAATACTGAGAAAACTTGTATCATTAAAGGCTATCTTGGGCCTACCCACTTTCTAAAGGATGAGTTTACTCCTGAATTCCCTACCATATTTACAACATTCAAGTGGTCGATTTGTATTAAAAACATTTTAAGCTTGCTTTATGTATATATACATTTTTCACTGGGTTTTCCTACTTTTAAAACCTAAAAAAAAATTAATACATTTATATATATATATATACATATATATACATATATATATATATATAATTTCACAAGAACACATATGCTAGATTCAAAATAATCAAATCTCACGACGACTTGTCTTTGCATGAGATGAGAGTAATTGCCATCCATATTTTCTATTTACAAAACATTCTTTAAAAAAATTCTAAAAATTAATATTTTATTCATACAACATACATATATATTAACAATAAATACTAGTGTATGTTTGACATGTCATAAACTAAGATGATGTCCATATCTTATGTGATAGACGACATTTATGTACTTTGTACATAAGAGTGAGAGGTTCATTATTAAAACTTACTGTAAACATAAAATGATTTAATAATTTTTATTTATTTAAAACATATATTTTACTAAAAATATCCATTAAATTTTAATAGTTTAATTTCCTTACACCTTTGTTCAAAATTTAGAGATTTTTTATGAAAATAATAAATTTGTGTCTGGATTTTGGGAACACTTTGAATTGAAAACATAATAAAATAATTCTTGTAAATGAAAATATGCTCTTATGGAATTAAATGTATACGTTCATATTATGAAATATAAAAATTTTAAAAGAGTATACATAATCACTTGAAAAATCATAATTTGAATATATACTTATTAAAAAATAATTATTATAATTCTGGTGATCTATAAATTTCAAAGTAAAATACTTTTAATAAAAATAAATTCCCTTACAAAATATAAATCATAGAATTGATTTTTTATGACAAAATAAAAAAATTATTTTAAATAAATTCCTTTACCCAAAAAGGGTTTTAATATTAAAATAGATACAATTGAGTTTCTGTCAAAATTATGAAATAGAATTTTAAAAATATAAATGTTTATAAAAAACTCCACTTACATAAAAATCAAATTTATCTTAAACATAAATAAATATATAATATTACTAATTCAAGAATTAAGGAACATGATTTGAAAAAAATGAATACAGATATATTCCTTAAGTAAAACCATAAAACGTAAGTCTAATATTTTCTCAAGAAATATAGATTTTAAAAAATAAATAAACTTCCCCTTACCAATTTCTTGTTCAGACAACTTTCTTACTATTTCAGATGACTTGTTTCTCAACATCTCAAAAGTAGAAGATACAAAATAAAGAAGATGGCCACAGCCCTCTAACTCACCTCCATATGCACTCGACCTTCCTGTAAAAATATACCTACACTCACATATACTCAATAACACAAAACCAGTAGATGGATAGTCACCTGCTTCCGGTCTCTCAGCATTCCCCTATTTATAGACTTAATTAGAAAAACTATTGAAAAGATTCAATTTTATGAGTAGCAGATGACAAAAACATCTAAAGAAAAATGTGTAGATCAGAATTCATGCTTATTGACAAAGATAAATTATAATATAGATATTTAAGCAGATGATTGATGCATGAGATCTGAAGTCAACAAAGGATGATATGGATTAGATCCAGTGTTGAAAATTGATGAGCAAATTTAGTGTATTGAATAAAGTGACAAAAAAAATTCAGATTCGTGAAAAAAGTATGAGATTTACTGATAATAAACAAATTAAAATAAATTAGGTAGCTTAAACTGTTAACAAAACAATATTATCATGTTACTGATAGACAGATATCAAGATAAAGTTGAGGTAGAAAATCCAGATAGTGCCAACCGAAAATGTTGACAAAAGTGTACTGAAAATTGTATCAAACATCAACATTGGTAGAAACATAAATAAAAATAAACTATATGTAGGTAATTTAATATACTAAAATCAATCCACAAGATAAGATTCAGAATCCAAAAAAGTTATGCCTACCTTATATTTGGACAAATCGAATAGGGAAGTATACATCGATGTTGAAGAATGGCTCACCATCTCCTTCTCAGTTAAGATCGCACATTTAGATCACCTTCTCTAGAACCCTAGATATGGGTTCAGACTCCTTGTATGAGTTAAAATCCTCTGATTTCTCTCATTTATCTCAGATTTTATTCTTTCTGAAGAAAAATCCTTCAACCGAGCGCAATCCCAGCCTACGCTTTGACATCATCTACTTCGATTGAATTTTATGCCCATAAGTACCTCCGCCTCGATTCCATAACACAAATCAGTTTGGATTTCCTTAGGTGAACTCCTTAATGACAGTACGATCCTCTAATCCCTCCCCACTTGAGCTAAAACCCAACCCTCTTCTCATTTTTTTTCGTTTTGTTTCATTTTTTAAAAATGAAATTAATATATTAATATTAATTCATAATTTAAATTTATGATAAAATAATGATTTTGATTATTTTAATATCTTATAATTATATTCATATATCATCTTAAATTCATATAATTTTCATGATTCATATTTTATAAATAATTAATAATACTCATATATTTATTAATATTTATAATTCAAAAATTTATAAACATATCATATAAGGTTTATTTTCTATATATATATAAACAAATTAAAACAATTAATACTCATATTATTATATAATATATTATATTAATTTATTTCGTTTGAGTTAATAATTTTTTAATTAAAAATGTAATTCGTGCATAATATATTTAGTTAATAAAATTTTATGTGTTTATAGTGATTACAGAATAATGATATTTATATTAAAATATTATTTTTTAATTAAATTAAAAAAATAAATTTATAATTTATAAATTGATCCAATTCTTATTTTTATTATACAAGGTATCTTATTATTATAAAAATATTTATTAAAACATTTCTTAGTTAATTTTAATTTATAAAAAAATTAACAAATAATTAATTAATTACTAATTGAATTTCCTTAGGATGTTACATCCCCAATTTAATGGAATTGCGCCCTCACAATTCGTTCATAGGACTTTAGAAAATTATGAATTTCCATCTTCAGGATTGAAGAATTTCTAAGGGGACCTAATTACCTAACCAAAATTCTAACGTGTAGATTTTATTCTCCTCAAAATAAAACATCTAACCTCCAAAGTTGCCTAGATCATTCCTCCGATACCAATTATAATTCCCTGAACCCATGCTTCTGAATTTGGTGCTAAAAACATGTTGTGTTTTTTTATAAATGATAACTAAAAAAGACATGGTGATTTAAATAATAGAGGACCTTTTACCGATCAAGGTTCTGTAGGATTATACAACACCTTACATTTATTAGGGTTGAAACAAAAATGAAACATATGCCTATTAATCTTCCACACACACTAACTCTAAAAATGATGACATCTAAATTTGAACTTCTATAATACCTATGAAAAATATTTAAAATAATGGGATGAGCATTCAATTTTCCAGTAAAGGGTTTTAAAATTATTGAAATACCTTTTTAGGAAATCTTTCATTGAAAATAAGTTTTGAGAAAAAAAATTTAAATTTTTTTGATATACCATCAAAATAATTTTAGAAATACATTTTGAAATTAAAATTGAAATAATTTACGTCTGGAAAATATTTCAACATTTTGAAAATACTTACGCTCAAAAATATGCTTTGAAAATAATTGAGTGATATTTTGGAATAACTACACAAGATTTTTTTAAACAAAAATACTAGGGAAACTTGTAATGATGAAGGCTATCTTGAGCCTACCCACTTACTAAGGGATTGGTTCACTCCCCAATCCTCTACCATATTTACAACATTCAAGTGCCAAATTTTTATAAAAAACATTTTTATCTTGCTTTATGTATATATATAGTTTTCAATGGGTTTTCTTACTTTAAAAACTTTAAAACATTTTTAATACATATATATATATATATACTTTCACAAGAATGCATATGATAGATTTAAAATAATTAAATCTCACATTGACTTGTCTTTGCATGAGATGAGAGTAATTGCCATCTATATTTTCTATTAATAAAATTTTCTTTAAAAATCATTTCTAAAAACGAATTTTTTATTCCTAAAATATACATATGTATTAATAATAAATACTAGTTCATATTTTACTTGTCATGAACTAAGATGTTAACCATATCTTATGTGATAGAAGACATTCATGTACGTTGCACAGAAGAATGAGAGGTTCATTATTAAAACTTACTATAAACATAAATTGATTTAATAATTTTTATTACTTTTAAACATATATTTTACTAAAAATATCCTTTAAATTTTAATGGTTGAATTTCTTTAGAACTTTGTTCAAAATTTAGAGATTTTTTATGAAAATAATAAATTTGTGTCTGAATTTTGGGAACACATTTGAATTGAAAACATAATAAAATAATTATTTTAAATGAAAATACGATCTTATGGAATTAAATATATACATTCATATTATGAAATATAAAACTTGGAAAAGATTATACATTAGCTCTTGAAAGAACATAATTTGAATATAAACATATTCAAAAATAATTATGGTGATTATGGTGATTTATAAATTTCAATGTAAAATACTTTTAATAAAAATAAATTCCCTTACAAAATATAAATCATAGAATTGATTTTCTATAAAAAAATAAAAACATTGGTTTAAATAAATTTTGTTACCCAAAAATTGTTTTTAATATTAACATAGATACAATTGAGTTTTTGTCAAAATTATGAAATACAATTTTGAAAATATAAATGTTAATAACAAAAACTCCACTTACATAAAAAAAAATTATCTTAAACATAAATAAATATATAATCTCGCTAATTCAAGAATTAAGGAACATAATTTGAAAAAATGAATATAAATCTATTCCTTATGCAAAACCAGAAAATGTAATTGTAATATTTTCTCAAGAAATATAGATTTGAAAAATAAATAAATAAACTTTCCCTTACTAATTTCTTGTGCAGACAAATTTTTTCCTATTATATATGACTCGTTTCTCAAAATAGAAAAATTGGAAGATACAAAAGAAAGACGATGGTCACAAACCTCTAATTTACCTGCCTATAAACTCAACCTTCCTGCAAAAATCTAACTACACTCACATATACTCAACACAAAACCAGCAGAAGGACAGTTGCCTTTTTCCAGTCTCTCTGCAGTCCCCTATTTATGGACTCACTTAGAAAAACTATCAGACATATTAAATTTTATGAGCAGTGGATGAAAAAAACATCTAAATAAAAATGTGAGGATAGGAATCCATGCTTGTTGACAAGCTGAATTATAATATAGATATTTAAGCAGATGATCGACGAATGAGATATGAAGTCAACAAAGGATGATATTGATTAAATTGGGTGTTGAAAATAGATGAGTATATTCAGTGTATCAAAGAAAGTGACAAAAATGAAATTTAAATTCATGAAAAATGGTATGAGATAAATGTATAATGCAGAAATTAAAATAAATTAGATAGCTAAAACTGTTTACAAAACAAGATTATCATATTACTGATAGAAAGATATTGTGAAAAAAGTTGAGGCAGAAAATCCAAATAGTGCCAATGGAAAACATTGACAAAAGTGTACTGAAAATCATATCAAACATTGACATTAGGAGAAATAGAAAGCAAAATAAACTACATGCAGGTAATTTAATTCACTGAAAACAATCCATAATATAATATTCAGACTCCAAAAAAGTTATGCCTACCTTAGATCCGGACAAATCAAATAAGAAAGAAGATGTCGACGAAAAAGAATCGTTTTCCATATCCTTCTCGATTTAGATCTAGCATTCATACCTTCTCTCAAACCCTAGATTTGAGTTCAGAGTCCTCAAATAAGGTTAAATCCTCTGATTTCACTCGACCATCTTGTATTTTATTCTTCCCAAAGACAAATCCTTCAACCATGCTTGATCTCATCCTGCGCTTCGATATCATCTGCTTCGATTGAAGTTGAAGACCAGGGGTACCTCAAACTCGATTCCACAACTCAAATCGGCTCAGATTCTCTTTATCTAGACTCCCTCATGATGGCACAAGCCTCTAATCCCTCCACAATCTACCTAAAACCCGAACCTCTTCTCATTTTTTTCATTTTTTTCATTTTTTTAAATGAAATTAATATATTAGTTTTAATTCATAATTTGGATTTTTTATAAAAGAATAATTTTGATAATTTTAATTTCTTATAATAATATACATATAAATTCTTAGTTTTATATAATTTTCATACTTCATATTTTTTGACACCCACCAAAAAAGAACTGGTAAAATAAAAAAAGAGGAAATACCTAAATATGGGTATTATTTTCCCCGTGAGAGTGAAGAAGAGGATGGTCAAAGATTTGTAAAGTTTCTGAGAGACTCGTGATTGTGTGACCATTTCAAGGTCACATGAAGGCCCCATGCATGGCACATCACCTGTTGTTAGTGTCGTGGATCCCTCTTCAACAAACCTTCCTAATCTTGTGAAGCCCCCCCCCAGACAAGAAGGATGACATTCAAAGGAAGAGACCCCTGGTGTTCATGAAGCTCATGCACCAAATCATCATTAGGAAGAATAAAATCTCCCGGTGATATTTAGGCAATCTTCCATGACCTACAATCCTTTTCCACATGAAATGAAGGAGATAAAGGGGAGGAGGTGAGAGGGGTTGGCGGTCACTGAAAGACATGCAACGTACACCCCAACCGATCCGTGAGACGCTACAAAACCTCACAGAAGCCCTTTGTCTTTTTATCCTCACTGTATGGATGTCCTCAAGAGTGTATGGAAAACTCTCTAATGCTCTAAGGATAGGTTGGTATACCTATCCACTACATGCTTGCATACTCTCCATATAACCCATATTGGTCAAGTGATACATCATCTAAAATTAAATTAAAAATCCTAGATATCACTCGTTCCAACTCGCATGATCCCTGAAATTTGTAAAATAAAACAAATAAGATATAAAGAGAGAGAGTGAGAGTGTTTAGTGATCATTTAAAGACATATGATTCACCCTTGGTGACTCATAAGACGTCGCAAGTCCTCAGTGACACATCCACCTTGCCTCCTGAAAGCTCCATGGCATGTCATCCTCACCACATGGAATTCCTCATGAATATCCAAGAAACTTTGTGGCACTCTGAGGATGAGTGGAAATATTCATCCATGGAATTATCACACACCCCCATGCAACCCATATTGGTCATGCGCCGC